>OX344721.1:38637740-41037740 GCA_947034835.1 Ballota nigra
CTTCAGGGTTGGGTGAAGAAATGTTTGGTTCTGGGTTGTTGTCAGGCTCAAGGGTGTTTGAAGTGTTTGGCTCTGACTCATTTTGTGGTGGAGGTAGGTCAATGTTTGGATTTGAGAGTTCAGTGGGTTGTGATGATGGTTCAGGATTGGATGAGGGTAAGGTAGGTTCAGTGGGGTGTGTGGGTTGGTCAGGGTGAGATGACGTGGGTTCAGGGATGGTTGGGTTTTGGGGTTGGGGTTCAGAGGGTAGGTCAGGTTGAAGAATCTCCGCAGACTCGACCGTCTCCCGCACTTTCTCTAAGTCAAAGGCTCGTGGTGAGCTTGACTCCTCCCTGACAGGGCTAATCTACCTCAGCGCCTTCTTGGGAGATCCCTTCAGGCCCTTCTTCAACCTCTTTAGTGGTCTAACCACTGGCTCATCTCCACCTTCACTGGCTTCATCGGCGGTCTCCTTAGCCTCTGAACTGGCCTTCTTGGAGACTTTCTCAGCCCCCTTCTTCACACCTTTCATCGTGGTCTTTGCTTTCATCACCACTTTCAATTTGGCTCTCTTCTCCTCCAGAGCCTTCTCCTCTTTCTCCTTCTCAGCCTCTTTCTCCGCTCGCTCAGCGGCCACCTTAGCCTCAGCCTCCTTCCCATTTTCAAGGAGCTCTTCCACTTTCTCCAGTAGGGCAGACACCACCTTCTTACCCTTAGAAGCTGGCTTCTTCTTCTGACCCTTCTGTTGAGCGTTAGGGCCAGTCAGGCCCAAGATGGCGTAAGTGTCACTCTCAGTGGTGAACATTACTTTCTTAGGGGAGAGATCATCCTCCAAGTCGAAAGTACAATCCTGACAAGCGTGAGCAATCAGGATTGACAATCTTGTTCCAAATGGAAGGATGACTCCTACAGAGATATGCTTGACGTCCTCATCCTTTCTCAGCTTGTCACAAGCAGCCTGACTCAACCGGCCAAAGAAGAATTGCTCCCAGTTAGCCTCCACGCCATCTACCAAAGCCCCCATTATCCTCAGCTTTGGCAGACTCAGCTGCTCATGAGACCCAACGGTGCCCATGATCATTTTGGACATAACGTCGATCATGGCACGGTACTCAGACTTGAGTGTCTCCTTATATTGCCTCACACGAAACTCGGGAGAGCCTGACTTTGTCCACTCCTTCAGGAGTTCTCCTTCCTCCTTCTCCTTGTAAGTCCTTGGGTTGATCCCTGAGCATGGAAGCCCATACACCTCCTTCACCGCCTTATGAAGGTTAATGTCGCGAGTCTCAACGTTGTACAGTTCTTCGTCGTCTTTATTTTTCTCCCCAGTTGGCACCAGAACAGTCACCCTGGTGTACAATTCCCCCTTGCGAGTGAAGAGGTTCAAGTACGCTTCCACAACCGCCTTCGGAAGCACAAAAGTGGGTTTCTTCGTGAAGTATTTTTCTAGATTGGCCTTTGAAATCCACTCGAAGACTGGGACAATTTCTTTGACGTTTTGACATGCTCCATCCATTGAAATCACATGCTCCATGTTTACCAGCTTGTTTTTTACAACATCATCAATGTTGTCTGTGGTCCAAGTGGTATCAAGAAATGTCATTGAGGTTTGAGAATTTGAGAATTGAGAAATTTGCGAAGTGCTTGAATCGAGAGAAAACTCAGTGTGGAGTGTGAGATTGTGTTTGCGTAAATTTCTCAAATGGCATTTTAGATTGATATGAGTGAGTCAGTTACTCAAACGTGGGGTTGAGATTGATCCTGAATTTGAAAAGTTTTGAAATGAGGGGCCAAGATTAATCTCTGTATCAATCATTTTCCCACGTCAGTCATATTCCGTATAAAACGGACACGTATATGAAAAAGTAACCGAATGCATTAAATGCTCCGATGCGCGTGGGTTTAAATATGAAAAGGCGCACTTTTAATGAAAATGGAATGCATTTAATAAAGATTCTCAGAAAGGAAGTCTCAGTGAGATGCTTCAAATTTACAAAGGTCAGGATTGAACTCATACCTGTCAGGGAGACATCGTAGCACCCTGATACCTCGCTGAGTCGAGTCTGGCCTGAGTTTCCTCTAGTTCCTATACTGACTGCTCTCCCGGATCTAAGAGACCTAACTCCACTGACAGTTCCATAAATCTTACCTCAGCCAAAGGCTTAGTCAAGATGTCAACTCTCTGTCTGTCAGTGTGAATTTTCTCCATCCTAATATCCTTTTTCTCCACATGATCTCGAATAAAGTGATGCCTGATATCCACATGCTTGCACCTTGTGTGAAGCACTGGGTTCTGAGTGATTGCTATGGCACTATTGTTGTCATAATAAATTGGGACCTCATTTGCAAACACTTGGTAGTCTCTCAATTGTTGCCTCAACCACAAAATCTGAGCACAACAACTACCTGCAACCATATACTCAGCCTCCGTTGTGGATGTTGCCACTGAATTCTGTTTCTTGCTAAACCACGAGATCAACTTACTCCCCAAAAACTGACATGTCCCTGAGGTTGATTTCCTATCAATCCTACAACCTCCATAATCTGCATCTGAATAACCAGTCAGCTCTAAGTTGTCAAATGAAGGATACCATAGTCCCATATTGACTGTCCTTTTCAAATACTTAAGTATCCTCTTAGCAGACCCCAAATGACTTCTCTTGGGGTTAGACTGATACCTAGCACACACACCAACTGCAAAAGTAATGCCAGGCCTGCTTGCAGTTAGGTACAATAATGATCCAATCAGCCCTCGGTACTCAGTCTGGTTCACTGAAGCTCCTTCAGTGTCGGGATCCATCTTCCAATTTGTGTTCATTGGGATCCTAGATGGATTGCTATTCTGAACTCCAAACTTTTGAATCAAGTCTCTTGTATACTTGGCCTGATTAATGAAAGTCCCTTGATAAGTTTGCTTGACTTGCAATCCTAAGAAGAAGTTCATCTCTCCCATCATTGACATCTCAAATTTACCAGTTATCAACTTAGAGAATTTCTCACAGAGCTGATGATTTGGTGATCCAAATATTATGTCATCCACATAAATCTGGACCAAGAGAATGTCACCACCTTCAGTATCCTGAACAAAGTCCTATCCACGGTTCCCTTCCTGAACCCATGGTCAGTCAAAAACTGGGAGAGGGTATCATACCAAGCTCTAGGGGCTTGTTTAAGTCCATATAGTGCTTTCTTCAAATGATATACTCTATCTCCAACCTCAAACCCGGGAGGTTGTTCAACATATACCTCTTCATTGAGTACACCATTCAGAAAGGCACTCTTGACGTCCATTTGATACACCTTAAACTTCTTATATGTTGCATATGCAAGGAACAACCTGATAGCTTCCAACCTAGCCACTGGAGCAAAGGTCTCATCATAGTTTATTCCTTCAGATTGACAATACTCCTTTGCAACCAGTCTTTCCTTGTTCCTTACTACAACACCATTCTCATCCTTCTTGTTCTTGAAGATCCACTTGGTACCAATAACACCTTGATGCCTAGGTCTATCTACCCATTCCCAAACCCAATTCCTTGTGAACTGATTTAACTCCTCTTGCATGGCTATGATCCAGTTCGAGTTAGTGAGAGCTTCTTCAATGTTCTGAGGCTCTTGTTTAGAGAGAAAGCAACAGAACAGTGCACTCTCACCATGGAACCGCCTGGTCCTGACTCCCTCAGTTGGATCACCAATGACTTGCTCAATGGGATGATCCTCTAGCCATGTTCTCTTGCCTGGAGTTGTTCCTGAAGTACCTGCAATGTTAGTGTCTACAGGTTCATAGAATTCAGGATATTGAACAGAAGGGGATGATCCCGAGTTTATACCAAATGGATTTATAAGCTCAATGTCAGGGACATTGATTCCCCCTTGATGAGGTGACTCAGGAGCCGTCTCAACTGTGACCGCATCTTCACAGACGGTACTTACCTTAGGTTGAGTATGTTCCTCAGTCTGAGGCTCAACTAACCCTGATGCGCTAGGCTTAGGAGTGGCTCTTGTATCATCATCCTGATCATCATCATCATCCCATCTTGGAATTGGCACGGTTTTGACCTTTGGATCAGGTTGATTCTTCAAGCTCAGCCTTGTCACTCTCCTTGTGACCTCCTCAATGTCAGGATCCAACACTCTTACCCTAGACTCTGTGACAGATTCATCAAACACAACATGTGGTAATTCCTCCACAACAAGGGTCCTACAGTTGTAAACTCTGAAGGCTTTACTAACTTCAGAATATCCCAAGAATATTCCTTCATCAAATTTACTATCAATGGCTTTCAACTGGGTTTTTCCATTGTTGAGGATGAAGCACTTGCAACTAAATATATGGAAGTAAGAGATACGTGGCTTCCTCTTGTTCCATGTCTCATATGGGGTCTGTGCATGTTGTTTGTTCAGCATGGATCTGTTCTGAGTGTAGCATGCAGTGTTGATTGCCTCAGCCCAGAATTTCTTGGGCAATCCTGACTCAGCCAGCATGGTCCTGTCAGCTTCTTTCAGTGTCATGTTCCTCCTTTCAGCGACACCGTTCTGTTGTGGGGTTCTAGCTGCAGAAGTCACATGAGCAATACCAAGTTCATTACAGAAATAAAAAATATATGAATTTATAAACTCAGTGCCCTTGTTAGATCTGATCTTAGTAACGGACTAATTCTTCTCATTGCTGAGTCTCTTGAGCAACTCTGGAAGCTTCACCAGTGTCTCCTTCTTATTCAATAATAAAATAACCCAAGTATATCTAGAATAATTATCAATAAACACAAGGGTATACTTCCTACCATTCATACTCACTGGTGTTACAGGGCCAAACAAATCCATGTGCAAAAGCTGAAGAACCCTGTCAGTGGAGAAGGGAGCTTTCTCTTTGAATGATGCTCTGACCTGCTTCCCTTCATGACAAGCCTTGCACACATGATCATTGCTAAAAACTTCATTAGGTAAACCTTCTACAAGAGAAAGTCTATAAATTTTATTAAGAATCTTGAAGTTCAGGTGGTTTAATCGTTTATGCCATAACCAACTGAGCTCTGAAGAGCTTTTAGCAACAAGACAAGTATTAGGAATAGTGCTGCTCTAATCAGCTAAATAAACATTACCTTTCCTAATACCCGATAGAAGCGCTTGTGTTGATTTGTCCTTGACTGAACATATATTCGATGAGAACTCAACACTGAAACCTTTATCGCAAAATTGACTTACTGACAACAGGTTATGCTTCTGTCCTTCAACGTAGGACACATTTTCCACTCTGACTGTACCTATTTTCAAAACACCAAAACCTTTAGTAAAACCTTTTGAGTTATCACCAAAGGTTGCCTGTGGACCATCTTTAGTTTGATACTCTTGGAGAAGACTCTTCATTCCAGTCATGTGCCTTGAGCAACCACTGTCTAGGTACTAAACAACTTTGATTGAGTCTCCTCTCCTTTTGTTGTGATCTACAGCTGCCTGCAAACAGATCAGACTTTAGGTACCCATTGGGTGTTGGGTCCTATTGTGTCAGCTGTACCCAAGGATGAAAATATCGCTATCGCAAGTAATATCGCAACCTTAAATTTACAGATATATCGATATCGCATATCGATATCGCAAATTTTTTGAAAAAATGACGGAAACTTCATTAAAATTTTGGAAATTTAACATAAAATTTTAGGGAGTACTATAATATGATATTATGCATATGTTCAATTTAAAATCACTATAAAATTACATGTTTAAAGCAATCATATAGATAATAGACTATATAAACATTGCGTAAAACAAATGATAATATAATACATAATACAATACAATATAATTCAATACAATATAAGAAATAATACATAATACAATACAGTACAAGATATAATGTATAATACAATACAAGATAACGAATATTAAATGATATAATACAATTAGTACCGAAATGATGAACTATGAGATTCAAATACAGAAGATGAAATATCATCTTTGTCCAAACAATGTTGATACCAACTCATAACATTGGAGTAATCCTGCATAAAGGGTATTAGTTTATGACCTATTAATTGTTTTTACTAAAAGGTATTATTTTGGAGGGTATTACTTGTTTCCAGTGAAGGGTACAAAGAACATTAATTATTTAACTAAAGGACACCAGTTAGTTACACTAAAGAGAATTAATTGATTACACTAAAAAGTATTGCAAAGTGATTCATCTATGAACCAATTTTACTCTATACATACTCACTTTAATGCTAGGTCAACTTAGAAAAATAATAAACATATAAAAAATTAACATAAAAACAATAAACATAAAAAATGCGATATTTTTGTATATCTGCGATATTTCCCGATTCTCATTCACTTTTGTACTACAAGTGAACCGATATCGATATCAATAATTTGTGATATATCGCGATATATCCGCGATACGATGTAAAAAATACATTACACCCCCAATATCCGTATCCTAATCTCAAAATTTGTGATATATCGGCGATATATCCGCAATATATCGCAATATTTTCATCCTTGGCTGTACCTTTCGAGATCCAGACCTGCTTCACTACCCTGATTGCCTCAGAGTGGTAGATCTATTTCCCAGAATCATCCACATACACTACTTTCTTCTTCTTTGCCTGAGAAGAAGATGGTGTATGAGTGTCAGACTTAGACTTCACAGGACCCTGAGTGGATGCATTTTGGGCTTGCTTCATGTTCTTCCTAGGCCTTGGTGCAACTGGTCTTGAGGTTTGTTCCTGACGAGGACCTTGCTTTCTGTTCCCCCTAGGCAAGTGAGGGAATTGAAAGCAGTTATAGGCTTTAGGATGCCAAAACCATGGAGGTGCTATCATGCCTGGCCTTCCCTGAGGGTATTGCCATGCATGATAATACCCCTATGGAGCAGTCTGAGTGCTCTTGGCCTGAGTCTTCCTCTGCTTACGCTGAGGTTTCTTCTGGCCTGAGCTCTCAGGGGCCTTCTTGGGTTGCTTTGCCTTTCCCTTGGGTTTCGACTTAGCAACTTTTGGGGCAACCCTGACTGTCTCAGCAGTTTCCTTATGCTTGTTAGTTTTGCGGGCTTCGTATACAACTTTCTTTGTACCCTTGCCTGCCTGGACAAACACTCTCTCAGTGTTACTCCCTGAAGCAACCTGAGATTGACCTTGTGAGGATTTCTTAGGGACATATCCAAGCCCTTTTTTCTCATTCTCAAGCATCTGGCTGCTATTTATTTCCTCTCTAGCCACTGAGGATTTATTCATTGCTGCAACCTTCTGCTTAAGAGAGTCCTCACTCTTTCTCAGGATTTCATGTCTGGCAAAGAGGTCATCAAACTTGCTCTTGAGTGTTTTCAGTTCTTCCTTACTGACCAGCTCTTCATCAGCTAGTTTTTCAGAATCTTCTCTCTTGGAAGACGCTCAGCATTGATCATGTAAATTTTCTGAGTTAGTCTCACAATCTGAGCTGACTCTTTCAGATCTGACTGAGTGAGTTGATCATTCAGGTTTTGAACCTCAGTACTCAATTTTGAGTTCTCCTCTACCAGAAAGACATTAGTTTCCTGCAGCCTGGAGAAATCAACCATCAATTGATCTAAGCAGATTTGAAGGTTCATTTCTTTGGTTGACTCTGAGCTGAGCTCAGGATTTCTACCACTATGTGAACCACACACAGAATTTGAAGTTACCTCAGGCTCTTCTCTAGCCATAAGGCACAAGTCATCGTACTCCTCATCGGAAAAGAGTTCAGGCGACCTCTCCTCAGGACCATCCGAGTCTATAGTTTCCTCAGCGAGCATGGCTCTCCGGTCAGCGTACCTCTGGTCTCTCTTGGCCCCCCTGTCTTCTCTTTCCCGTGTACTCAGTTCTGGGCAGTCGTACTGATAATGCCCACCTTTGTTACAGTTGTAACATGTAGCTTGCTCATCTCTTCTCTCCTTTCTTGGCTTAGGGTTCCTTCTTGAGTCAGATTCCCTTTGTCTTGATGAGCTTTCAACCTTTCCTGAGTGCCTATCATCATGAGTACATCTCTGTTCATCTCTACGATCGGGCTTTGGATCTGACTGCCTCCTTTTATTACCACGATCACGTCTTGGTTCAGTGTTTCTTCTTTCCTCATATCTCCGAGAACTTTGGTGGCTTTCTTCAGGTTTTCTATCACGAGTATCCTGATAATATTTCTTATAATGACCAAACCTGGAATTAAGCTTTTCAAAGCGTCTGGCCATTAGGCTGTACTCCTCAGCGAGCTCTTCTTTGCTCATCTCCATCAGTAACTTTGATAAAGACTCGATAGGTTCTGACTTGGCTTTGAATGCCACACTTTTCTCAGGTGCTTGAGTATGGGATCCCTGTAGTGTGGGCAAGTATAGGGACCAAGTAATATTGAACCCGAGGGAAGGTGTGTATGCGAATAGAACCCTGAATATCTATGCGTCGTAATTAATATGAGTGTGTGTTCTGGTTTAGGAATGTAATTAAACTACTCTAAAGTCTACTTCTATTAATGTAATTAATGAAATCAAACAATTAACAATGGGTTTAATCAAGTACGAGATGGTGATGCTCAAGATAGGAATCCCTACGTATACTAACGGAGCTAGTACGATAATTAAAACAATCGTGATGTGCAAGTATTAATCCTAAGTGTACTAAAACTAGGCAATCAACTTCCCTAATCTAGCACCAGATTGAAAGACTAAAAACTCAAGAATTAACCCTAATACTTCGTCATATAAACCTACTTCACAACCCACTAAACAAGTTATATGGATTATGCTTAATTAATGAGACCCTTATTTACCCAAGGTGATGCAGTCGTCCTTCCTAGATAAACCAGTAAATTATAAACCCCTTCTATAACCCTATCGTTAAGTCTACTTGTTATCAAAGAGTGATAAGATCGTCCTCTCTCTAATGATTTTCGTACTCAATTCCAAGATAATTCTAGGATTTATTTTAAGCATTCAATTAATTAAGAGAACTAGCACTAAACATCACGAGTTATCCTAATTATGTACCAACATCCTACTTCTACGAGTTCATCCTACCCCAAGCATGCAAGGATTTTAGCCTAACATGGTTGATTGAATAACGAAAATAATTAAACAAGCAACGAACATAAACATGACGAATTTAATTGAAAAACTCAAGAACATAAACTAGGGTTTTTAAGAAAGAATTTAAATCTAAAAACAAATATCAAATTAAGAAGTAATCAAAGGTCTCACGTAACAAGTGTTGAAGAACAAAAGAAAAAAAAAATCAAAATCAAAATCTAAACTATGAATTCGTAATGTTAAAACCTCGATTACATGTAAAATATGCTTGCTCAAACTCTCGGTGCTCTTATTTCTCCAAAAATTATCTCTATATATCAAGTGGTGTCCAAAAACGAGCTTGGAATGGGTATATATAGGCAACAGGTCGATTCGGGAGCTCATGGGCCGAAAAACGGGTTAAAAGACCAAAATCTCGCATAAATCTGTGTTAGCTCGAGTAAGGGCGCTCGAGCTCTAATGGGTCGAGCGGTGGCGCTCGAGTTGTTGGTGCTCGAATGATGTTAGTGCTCGAACGGGGTCGCTCGAGCTGTGGTGCTCGAGCGGTTCTGTTGCTCGAATGGTAGCGCTCGAGCTGGTCGAGCGCCCCAAAACCTTTGTAAGTTTTAGTGCTCGAGTAAAACACTTGCTCGAGTGGTGGCGCTCGAGCATGAGTGCTCGAATGGCTCTCCCTCTTCAACAAAGTGATACTTTTCTTTGCACGAACGAATACTATTCGTATTTCTTCAATATCTTCTCATCCGGGCATCCGTTTGAGTCGATTCAAAGTCCTACGAACTCAATTTTTTGCCCTCTATCTATCTATGAGCATCAAAGAGGCAAATTCACCAATTTATGTAAATAATACTCAATTGACTCCATATACTCATCAAATTCATTCAAAACACGGGCAAAACGAGCTACGAATCATGACAATTTCACGCCTAATCAACCCCCCAAACTTACCATATTGCTTGCCCTCAAGCAATGAAATAATAAGTCAAGTGAAATTGTTAGGAATGAGTCAAAGAACCAAATCATGCAAGTAATCGAGCTCAAGTTTCAAAGATCGTTCACACGTACACGAACTCACCCCCTTCATCATACTCATGCAATAACAACAAGAAACACCAAGATCAAACATGGAACTGCACTCAACGATGTGTTTTACTCCCTCACAAGTGTATATCAATGATAAGGGACTCACTCAATCAATCACACATATCAGCAGTCATAAGCTTGTAGCACTCTCAACTTCGACCACACTCTAGAATCCATGCCGAATAAAAAAGAACTTTATCAAGGTTGTAATGTAGGCTCTTTGGACAGGTGGGGTAACTATATGGGATAAGTGACTCAAGTGAATGGAGAATAGAAACTCAAACTCAATATTTCGAGACGAGGAACAGAACACTTCAAACATCTTCATGCAATACACTTTCAATTCCACTACTCTCAACACTTTCAAAAAAATATTCTAACTCGTTTCACTTTTTCAATCACTTCACACTTTTTTTCTCTTTCACACATACATATGAGCTCATTTTTTCTTTTGCTTATTCTCAAATTCATTGTTCTTTCCCACCACTCAAAATCTCATTACACCTTCTTCTCAAATTCACTCAAGCATTAATAATTCTCTCTTTTCAACTCAACTCGATCCCTTCTCATTCACACTTTTCCTATTCTCCACTCAAATTAGGACAAAAAGAATTTAGGAATTTGGATAAGTGTTAAAATGTGCTAGCAAATAAATAGGCCAAGACTCAAACGGGCTAACAAGGGATAAATATCATTGGTAGGGAAAATTTAGGCTAAGGGACTCAATCAAATCAAAGATGGCCTAAAATCACTTTCGGCATATCAAACTAGACACAATCGAGAAGCGAGAGCACACACAAGTTCTAGCATCCTCTAAGGTGACGATCCACTTACAAACAAAAAGATCAATTTATAAAATATAATCTCAAAAGGCTCAAAGCTCACGACTTTCACATCCATGCTAGTCCTAGTGAATTCTCACTCTCATCACACAAATACTCAAAAGGGCAGCTCATAGGTATACGAGTTCCTCTCAAATCCACTCTCTCCACTATACTTACACAATAACTCCCTAACTCAAACTTCACATTTCACCCTACTCATCAAATCATACTCAAGAATAATAATCAATAAGTAGCAAAAGTTAATAAGCATAAAATCAATTAGCTCAATAAGTTCAGCACAAATCACAACCCAACGAGTTAAAATTCAGTTACAGACCAATTCAACCACATCACTCAAACAAATCAGTTCACACTCAAAAGAATAAAATAAGAAAAGAAAAGAAAAGAAAAGAAAAGAGAAAGAAACTAGGGGAATCCCCATAATCAAGCATCCGGAGGCGGCAGAGGTTGGTAGTGTGGATGATCGGCTTCCATGTGAGAAACAAACGTCTCCATCCATCTATGCATGTCGGAGAACTGGTCCTCCATCTGAGCTGATCTCACATCCATCCTATCTTGAGCTTCACAGAGGTATGTCACATCCATCTGAAGGTTCTGGATCTGCTGTCCCATTCCCATCCACTCCGAATGTGACGGGTACCATGCCTCAAGAGACTGCGCTACTGGCGACTCGACCTCTATTTCCTGCAGTCCTTCATCCGTTGCCACTCCTCCTTCTTCATCGGCTCCTCTTTCGTACTCTTCCTCCTCTTATTCTTGCAAATCACGGACCCCACTTGAACCGGCACCACTCGTGCCCTCTCTTCTAGTCCTCTTAATCGGCCTCGTATCTCGCAAGCCTCTATCATCCACATCCTTGGTAAACTTCTTTCCTATCTCCAATTGTTGTTCCACGTTCATCCCAATATTCTCTTTCTTCTTCCCCTTCAAAGACACCAAATGCTCATTGGGAAGAGGGAACAAATCGTCCTCCTTGTACCTAATGCAATAGGAGCCCATCCATATCTCGAACATCAAAGTGTTCATCAGCTGCTCAAAATCCAAATCCTTCCCAATGCAAGGCCCCGAAGCCGGTACAAATCCCAAACTCTTCATGAAGATAGAGATGAGACCCTCTCCTCTAATTTTCGATGTCTTCGCACCAAGCTTAAAAGGAACCTCCAAGTGATGCTCTAGAAAATCTCTCCCGAAGTTGTGATCCCTCACATGCAGCAAGCACCACATTTCATACATCTCTTTCGTAGTCACCGTCCCCGTTTCAGATCGGGCATAGATAGTGTTCCCCAAGATCCTCTCCAAGTATCTCAGAACCGGATTTCTGATAGCTGAAGCTCGAGCATGCTGCGCCCTATACTCTCCTCCCATACCTCCTGTAATCTCCTTCCAAAAAATATTAGCCTTGAACGCCTTAGACTGACGGTTAGGCCTACTCAAAGCTGGGAGTCTCAGAGCTTCATTGATGGCACCCACAACACAGTGTTGCCACTTGTTCCTGATCTTGAATCTGAACGAATTTTCATCTCTCTTTTCCACAGTAGCCAAAAACTGCTCCACTAGATCAACATTCATCTCCATAGTCAGCAGCAACTCATAGAAGTCTCCCAATCGGTTCCGGGTGAAGATCCTCTTAATCTCCTTCTCGATCCCTAAATCTTTCATAAACTCGACACAGGGTCGTCGAGTTTTTTCAACCTTCCCAGCGACCAAATTCCACCTGTATGCTATTGAGGACCAACTTTCTTCGAAATCCAAATTAACCCATCTCGAGGGCATCAATCCCTTCCGAGTGAGCTCATTCGTGACTTCCTCCAATCTATCTCCCAATAATGTCCTATCTTCGTTCCACTTAGGAGGGGCCATAGTACCTAACTCACACAAATGCTCATACAATTAGAGACAATCAACTACTTAAGAACATCATAAACACTTCAAATCAACTCAAATAGTCAATCAATCTCATATTCAATTCCCTTGTACATAAAAGTTCACATAGACGTGAAGTTCCCATCTCAAATCATACTCATCAAGCTTAAAACCATTTAAATTCGTATCAATGTTCTCGAAGGGTATTGTGCCTAACTCAAAATGAATTCAACCAATTCAACAATCCCAAATTCAACAATAATGCCCACAACTAAGTCTATTATGAAGTACCTTTCAAAAAAAAAAAGTCTATTATGAAGTAACATCATAAGAATTATGCAATTTACATGCCCAAGACTCAATTCATATCCATCTATCAACTCAATTAATATCAATCCATAAGAATTTTCACTCAACAAGCAATACCCATATCATTTTCTCAAATTCCTACTATTTCACTCTAGAAATTCACCCATTCTACTCATACAATTCTAAAATTGGAAGCAAAACGAGCAAACTCAAAGCATACATGCATCAATTATCAACAAGGAATCAAGAATCAATGAGTAATACTAATAATCCCCAAATTTCGTTCATAACCAATGAACCCTAATTCCTAATCTTAATCCATGCTAAATCGAAGTAGAAACCACGAAAAGAACAAAGAAAGTTAGAAATTACATACCTTGGGATGAAGAAACATGAAATTCGTGTGAAAATTGGACGAAAAGAGTGTACGGGGACGAAAATGGCTGAAATCCATCGAGAATAGCCCCTTGAGTGCGTGTGTAGTGTGTGAAATATGTGGAGAATGGGGTATTTATAAGTGGGCGCACGACTAGGGCTTCTGGCCGAAGGGCGCTCGAGCGGTACCGCTCGAGCTGAGGTGGTCGAATGATTCTGTTGCTCAAATGGAGGCGCTCGAGCTATGGTGCTCGAGCGGCCAAAACCCACTGTAAGATGAGGCATTCGAGCAAATGCCTTGCTCGAGCGGGGGTGCTCGAGCGCACCCTGCTCGAGCGGCCTAACCTCCAAAAATTTGTGAACAAGCCCAAAAACTCGAAATTTAAAACGAAACTTGCACGAAACCTCATTCAATCAACTCTCAAACATGTACTAACCTGAGAACTCCTCGATTTAAGCCAGGTCGCTCATTCGATTGAGGAGTTGGGGTCTCTTCCCAACGTGCAATTCATCAAGCCAAATCAACTCACACACATAAACTCACACTTAATTCACTTCAACTATCCTCATGCATCAATATTTTCGAAAAATTTGACCAATTTTTCATTCAAATTTCGTGTACAAACTTAAAGTACGAATACACACCCCCCAAACTTTGTTCTTGCAAGGCAATAATAAAGTTTGAAAAGAATGAGTACGAACGAGTACATGCACTAAATTCTCATGAACTTTAATTCCTATCAATGCAAATCAACGAGCAAATAAAAAACTCCACCCCCCAAACTTCGACTTTATCATGCAGTCTATGTTTGGGGTTCGGGGTTACCTCATACTCCAGATTTCAATTGTTCTTTCACTAGGCACACTACCACTACGAGAGTTGCTTCTCGTTAAGCTCTAACACGGAAACTTTAACACCACGAGATAAGCCTACACAAAAAATCTAGAAAATGAGGTTAACACTAATGATTCACACAACGACAAACACACAAAAGCAAGTAAAAATGGGTTGCCTCCCAATTAGCGCTATTTTTAAGGTCCTAATGCCGGACCGAGCTCGAAGGAGCTCACGGGACTTGAGACTCAAAGTTACCTCCCTTTTTCTCATAAAAGAAGTTGTAGAATTTCTTTACTCGATGCCCGTTTACCATGAACACGTTCCCGTCCTCCTTCTCGACTTCAAAATATCCACTCTTGTAGACCTTTCTCACCACATAAGGACCATTCCACTTGGATTTAAGCTTTCCACCAAACAGCTTCATCCTCGAATTGAATACTAGGACTCGATCACCAACTTGGAACTCCTTCTTTCTCAATCATGCTTCATGCCATCTCTTAGTCTTCTCCTTGAAAATTCGGGCACTCACATAGGCACTATCTCGAAACTCCTCCAACTCATACAATTGAAGTAGTCTTTTCTCACCCACCAAGGCACTATCAAAATTCAGCTTTTTAATTGCCCAATACGCCTTGTGCTCAAGCTCAACTGGCAGGTGACATGCCTTCCCAAAAACTAATTGGCATGGAGACATACCAAGAGGGGTCTTAAAAGCTGTCCTATATGCCCACATCGCATCATCAAGCTTCAATGTCCAATCCTTCCTACCAATACTCACCATCTTCTCAAGGATCTCCTCTATTTGACGATTCGACACCTCTGCAAGACCATTAGATTGAGGGTGATAAGCAGTAGAGACACGATGACTAACCTCATATTTTGACAGCAACTTCTCCATCAACTTGTTCACAAAGTGACTCCCCCATCACTAATCAAAGCTCTCGGAACTCCATATCTAGTGAAAATGTTCTTCCTCAAGAAATCTATTACAACACGGAAGTCATTCACTTTTGTAGGGACAACTTCAATCCACTTCGAGACGTAATCGACGCACACGAGGATATACAAGAATCCATTGCTAGGAGGAAATGGACCCATGAAATCGATCCCCCATACATCAAATACCTCTACCTCCATAAATACGTGCAACGACATCTCGTCCCTCTTGGTAATAGAGCCAAAACGTTGGCACTTCTCACATCTCTTCACCCATTCCATGCAATCTTTCAAGAGAGTAGGCCAATAGAAACCGGCTTGAAGTACCTTCCTACCGGTTTTCTCTCCTCCCAAATGTCCTCCACATGGCAAGGCATGACAATGCCTAATAATATCACTCCACTTCTCCTCGGGTACACACCATCTAAGCACATGATCGATCCCTCTCTTGAACAAGTATGGATCATCCCAAATAAACTCCCGGACTTTCTTCAAGAATGCCTTTCGGTGCAATGAATCCATCTCCGCCGGTAACTCTCCACTTGCTAAATAATTAGCATAATCAGCAAGCCACAATGCCTTTCCTTCAACTCGATACACCGGGATATCTCCTAATCCAAATAGCTTCTCGTCCGGAAATTCATCGTCCACCTCTCGATCTTCCACCGTGTTCTCTTTTGTAAGCTCCATCCTCGAGAGGTGATCGACTATCACATTCTGTTTGCTAAATTTGTTATGCACGAATTCAACTACTCGCAAGTGTACAAGTTCGTTGTTGTTGTAAGCAATTGACCAAGTTTAATATCGAACCACGGGATTAAATTGATGAACATAGCCCTAGGAATATACGTCGCCACATAATTGTAATGCAAATTGAGATTTGGAAGGTTGTTTGTTTGGAAATTTAACTAAAATGAAAAGGAACTAAGGAAAGTAACAAGAAATAAAACAAATTAACAAGAAATTTTTTAAGTTTTCGAAAAAACGATGGAAAGAGGTGTTCGGGTGTTCTTCCTTACAAGAGAATTAAATACATATTCAACAAGCAACTACTACTCTAGTTTTTGGTCATCAAAAGGAGCAATCACGAAATATTACGCATTAGTCGTACTTGATAAACCTAGACAAACACGTCAATTGAAATTCTTGGATTGTATTCTCCTCACTAATTACCCGACAACTAGATCAAGCAACTAATGTAGGAATTATGTAATTCTAATGAAAACATCCAACTCTCGTTGCGATGCCTCAATATTAACTAAAATCACATGAATTACTCACACCCATACTATTTCATGCAAGCATCCAACTCTCGTTGAGACAATCACACAATCTAATACAAATTACAAGAGCAATTCATGTAATCGAACAATCAAAACCATAATCCTATGAGGGTGACCTCCAACTAGAGCAATAATCTCCAATCAAATCATGTACCTAATTACCCATGTAATTCCAAACACCCAAACACAAGGAATTTAACTAGACATTATAGAAATAAATAAAACATCCATTGAAATAAGAGAAATAGCCATTAAAATGAAATTTAACAATTGGGTAAACACAATAAAGAGTAGAAAACACCTAAATAGAAGAATACTCAGCAAAATCCTCAATTCAATCTTCAATTACATCCATACTTGAGCTTAAATTCAATAACAAACGAAATCTAACTCTATTGAGTGAAAGAAAAATTGAAATCTAAAAATGAAGGTGAAAATCATCTAGACTAGTGTGTGGGGTGTGTGCCCCCTAAGGGAGTGTATGGTGTTGTGTAGCATACCCTAAAATATGAGAAAATGAGAGTATTTAAAGTGTGGGTAGAGGGTATTGGGATGGATTTTCAGTTTGGTTCTTAAAGAATTGGAAAATTTCAAAATTACCCCAAAATAGGGAACTGCACGGTTTGGTCATTTTGCCCGCACGGTCGTGCCATATTTGTTTTGGCCGTGCATTACTTGAATTGCATGGCTTGAATCCTTCATGCACGGTCGTGCATGCCTTTTCTTGCCCGTGCGCCAATTTTTGGGCACTAGCCGTAGCCGAGTGGCACGGTCGTGCCCGTCTCTTTATCTCGTGCGACATCCGGCTTCGAAACGGCGTCGTATGAATGTTTTCCGGTTTCGACATTGGTGGAGTTCTCAGATTTCTGGCGACTTGCTGCATAATTTCCGGCGGCTGTATGAGCTTTTCCAGCGTAGGCTTCGGCTTTGAGCGTTTGTTCGAGCTTTCGTTTCCGGCGCGGACTTTCTTTGCGAATTTCCGGTGTTGCTAAGCTTGGAGGCGATGCTTGAACGAGCAGCTGCTTCTTCATCCATGGTGGACTTCCTTGAAATTCCGGCGGTCTCCCTATGGTGCGATTAATGGCAGCAACCGCGGGTGCGTTTCCATTTTCGATCGGAGTTGCAGCTTTTTCGGCATAGAGCTTTAATTTTCCGGCAACATACGCCTGCTTTCCTCTTGAAAATGGCATGGAATTTTCTCTTTCTTCGAATCATGGCTTCCAAGTTCCACTTTTTATCCCAAGTCTGATGCATTTTCCTTCATTTACTTGGTCAAAATTTCTTCTTTTAAAAGAATTGTGGGACCCAGCATCTAATATAGCAGCACTTTCTTTTCCAACTTGGTAATTCACGTGCCGCTGCTATTTCCTTTTCTAATTCACGAATTAAACAATAATTTGGGCCTTTTTTCCAAGTTCAATTTCCAAGTGGGCCAAAATCACTCTTCACCCATTAATTCTCGGAACACTTTCTCGCTCGATCTCAATAGACACGTATTTGTATCCAAAAATGCTAATTTTCTGCAAAATAAATCACAAATACCTTTTTTCGACAATTAAGCATAATGAGACAAATTAATGCAAATAAATGCAAGAAACTCTATAAAATTAGACAAATTAAATGCACGAATTTCAAGCAATTTTCACACTAATCACATTCTCACTCCCCTTCTTGTCTCGGATCTCAACATCAAATTTATGGAGTAACAAGATCCATCGAATGAGACGGGGCTTTGCATCCTTCTTACTCATGAGATACCGAATCGCTGTGTGATCCGTATATACAATTGTTTTCGTCCTTACTAGGTAGGGTTGAAATTTATCAAAAGCATACACGACCGCCAACAGCTCTTTTTCGGTAGTAATGTAGTTCACTTGAGCAGAATTCAACATCTTCGAGGCATAATAAATAGCGTGAAACTACTTATCTTGTATTTGCCCCAAAGCAACCCCCATAGCATAATCGCTAGCATCACACATGAGCACAAAATGACTCGACCAATCCAGAGTAACGAGAATGGGAGCATTCACCAACGCTTCTTTCAACCTGTTAAAAGCCACTAAACACTCATTAGTAAACTCAAAGACGACTTCTTTTTCAAGAAGCCACGAAAGAAGTTTAGCAATTTGTGAAAAGTCTTTTATAAAGCGTCTATAAAACCCCGCATGGCCTAGAAATGACCGAATTCCCTTCTCGGTCGAAGGTGGAGGAAGCTTCTCAATAGCAATCACTTTCTCTTTGTCCACCTGGATACCTTTCGAGGACACGTGATGTCCAAGAATAATACCCTCTTTCACCATAAAGTGACACTTCTCCCAATTGAGTACCAAGTTCGTCTTTTCACACCTGCTTAAAACGACTTCAAGATTGGTTAGACACTTATCAAACGACTCCCCGTAGACGGAGAAGTCATCCACGAAAACCTCCATAATCTTCTCAATCAAGCCATGAGAGATATCCATCATACACCTTTGAAAGGTGGCGGGTGCATTACACAACTCAAACGACATTCTCCTAAAGGCAAAAGTATCATAATAGCAGGTGAAGGTGGTTTTCTCTTGATCCTCGGGTGCTATCATAATCTGATTATATCCCGAATACCCGTCTAAAAAGCAATAATACTAAAAATTACCTAATCTATCAATCATTTGATCAAGGAAAGACAAAGGAAAGTGATCCTTGCACATTGCCTTGTTCAACTCTCTATAATCAACACACACACGCCATCTCGTCACTAATCTAGTGGCTACCAACTCATTAGATTCAGTTTTAATCACCGTGGTACCCCCCTTCTTAGCAACTACATGTAACAGACTCACCCATGGACTATCAGAAATAACAAAGATCATATCAATATCTAACAACTTCAACACCTCCTTATGTATCACTTCTTGTATCACCGGATTCACTCTACGTTGATTCTGCACTATGGCCTTTGTACCCCCTCTAATCTAATCATATGCATGCAAATGGAATTGACATGGGTATTGTGAAATTTGGAATATTTGGAGGTTTTGAATTGAAATTGAGAAGTGTAAATGATGAATTGAGTCTTGAGCTTGTAAATTGCATGAATATGTGATGTTACTTCATGATAGACTTGTGTTTTGAGTATCTTATTGAGTTTTGGAGGATTGAGAGAATTTTGAAATTGATTGGAGATGTTGATAATAACCATGTGTGAATTCCTGTACACAATTGAATGATTTTGGAGATTTGATAGCTACTTGACGTGATTTGTTTTGTCTTTGATATTCATGAGTTGTGTTGGTGCTTTGTTTTGATGAATAGGATAATGGTTCGTACAAAGAAAACCGAAGACAGATGGATTGAGGGTGATGAGCTACTTGCTCTGACCGAAAAATTGACGAGGAAGGGATTTATGCCCTCTCGTTGGGAGAATTTGACATGCGGGGAAAGATGGTTTGCTCATGCTTATCGGTGGAGCTTAGTTGTCGGAAGGGTCGAGAAGACTCGATGACCCAACATCCAGTTTATGAACAATTTGGGGATCGAGAAAGAAGTTAGGAGGGTGTTTGAAATGAGCATCATGAAAGAGTTCTACGAGATACTGCTGTCCATGGATACCCATGCTAACTTAGTGGAGCAGTTCTTAGCTTCTGTAGCAATGCAGGATGACGGTACATTCAAGTTCATGATCAGGAATGAATGGCACGCGTACGAAGTGGGAGCGATTAATGAGGCCCAATTACCGCAACCAGGAGATTTAAGTTGGAAATCGAGCTTATTCAAAACCGATAAATTTTGGCAGCTTATCACTGGAGGAGTCACTGGAAAGTACTCCTCAAAGGATGCCCGAGCTTCTGCCATCCGAAATCCGATTATCCGGTACATCGAGAGGATCCTGGGGAACACACTATATGCCCGTTCTGAAATGGAAATAGTGACAGCAAAGGAGTTGTACGTATTGTGGTGCTTGCTACATCATAGGAAGTACGACTTTGGAAAAGACTTCCTCAAGTTAATGATTAAGGCCCCTTTTAAATGTGGGAAGAAGACTTCTAGGATTAGAGGTGGGGGCCTGATTTGTGTGTTCTTGAAGAGCGTGGGGATTGAGCCAGTGGCGAGCCCTGCTATAGGGAGAGATATTGAATTTGAACATACGTATCAGACTTGGATGTGTGAGCATTGGCTTGATCGATGTTGCATGAGGCTCCAAGATCATGAGATATTTCCGTTGCCAAATGAGAAGTTGGTAACCTTGAAAGGGTTGAAAAGTAAGAACATAAGGATGGATGGACATGTATTCATGGTGAACGGGCATCGAGTAAAGAAATTCTACAACTTCTCTTATCATTAACTTGAACTGAACTTTACTAGCTTTTACTAGAAGTTACTCCGCAAGCGTACGGGTTCAATGTAGTATCAGCAAGTATAGTGACCAAGTATATCGTACCCAAGGGAAGGAATGTATGCGAATAGGTCCCTGAAGATCTATGCGTCGTAATTAATATGAGTGTATGTTTTTTGTTTTTTTAATAATTTAATTCTAAACTAAATTATACTAATTATGCTAAAGAACGAATGAAACTAATTAACTAAAGGTTGTTTGCAGATATAAATGGGTGATGCTCAGGAGAGGAATCCCTACGTATACTAATGGAGCCGGTACATAATCAAAATAACCGTGATGTGTAAGAAATAACCTAAGTATAAGATTGTAAGATGAAAAGCTCAAGAATTAAACCCTAATACTTTATCCTATCAATCGACTTCACTAATCCACTAAATAAGTTAATAGATTGTGCTTAATTAAAGAGACCCTAATTTAACTAAGGTGATGCGGTCGTCCTCTCTAGATAAACTGGTAGATGAATAAACCCCTTCTAAACCCTCTCGTTAAGCCTAATAGTTATTAAAGACTGATAAGGTCGTCCTCTCTCTAACAAGTTTCGTACGAAATTTATTTTAAGCGTTCATTAATTAAGAGAATTAAAACTAAACATCACATGTTACCCTAATTATGTACCAACATCCTACTTTTACGAGTTCATCCTACCCCAAGCATACAAGGGTTTTAGCCTAGCATGGTTTTAACGATAACAAAAGTAATTAAACAAGCAACGAACATATACATGACGAATTGAATTGAAAAAAATTAAATAACATAAACTAGGGTTTAAGAAAGAATTAAAGTCTAAGAACAAAATTGAATTAATACTAAATCAAAGGTTTCAAGTGTCAAGTATCGAAGAAAGAAAGAAAAAAAAAATCAAAATCAAACTCTAACTACGAATTTGTAACGTAAAAACCTCGATCAAATGTAAAACAAACTTGCTCAAACTCTTGGTGTGTTTCTCTCTCCAAAAACTATCTCTATCTGTGAAGTAGTATTAAAAAATGTGCTCGGAATGAGTATATATAGGCAACGGGTCGAGTTGGACATTCATGGGCCGAAATCCACGACTTGCTCGAGTAGAGCTCGAGTATAAAGTACTCGAGCACGTGCAACTCGAGTATCAAAATCTTCCAGAGAGCCAAAAGTACTCGAGCTCCTTAGCTCGAGTAGTCACTACTCGACCAGGCATAGCTCGAGTGCATTACTCGAGTGCTTGAGTAGTGAGTACTCGAGCACTTCTTGCTTGAGTAATCCAGTGACACTTTTGCTCGCACGAACCAATACTTTTCGTATTTCTTCCATATCTTCTCATCCGGGCATCCGTTTGAGTCGATTCAAAGTCCTACGAACTCCGTTTTTTGCCCTCTATCCATCTATGAACATCAAAGAGGCAAATTCATTAGTTCATGAAAATAGTACTCAATTGACTCTAAATACTTATTAAAATCAGGGAAAATAGAGTTTTTTGTCCTCTAAGTTTGGTCAACTTTGTTTTTCGTCCTCTAACTTTTGACTTTATTTTTTAGTCCGATAACTTTAAAAAAATTAACGTTTTCGTCCTAAAACATAAGTTATCGGACTAAAATGTTAATTTTAGGACTAAAAAATTATCGGTTTTAGGACGAAAATGTTAATTTTTTAAAAGTTATCGGACTAAAAAATAAAGTCAAAAGTTAGAGGACGAAAAACAAAATTGACCAAACTTAAAGGCCAAAAAAACCAATTTTCCCTTAAAATCACTCAAAACATGGGCAAATCGAGCTATAAAACCTAACAATTTCACGTCTAATCAACCCCCCCAAACTTACCATGTTGCTTGTCCTCAAGCAACGAAATAATAAGTCAAGTGAAATTGTTAGGAATGAATCAAGAATCAAATCATGCAAGTAATAGAGTTTCAAGCTTCAAGGATCGTTCACACGTACACGAACTCACCCCCTTCATCATACTTATGCAATAACAACAAGAAACACCAAGATCATACATTGATGTGCACTCAACGATGTGTTTCACTCCCTCACAAGTGTATATCAATGATAAGGGACTCACTCAATCAATCAATCACACATATCAGCAGTCATAGGCTTGTAAGAACTCTCAACTTCGACCATACTCTAGAAATCAATGCCGAATCAAAAGGGACTTTTCTCATGGTTGTAATGTAGGCTCTTTGGACAGGTGGGGACACTATATGGGGTATGTGACTCAAGTGAATGGAGAATAGAATATCAAACTTCAATATTTCGAGATGAGGAACAGAATACTTCAAACATCTTCATGCAATACACTTTCAATTCCACTACTCTCAACACCTCAATTTTTTTTCCAACTCTTTTCACTTTTTCAATCACCACATTTTTTCTATTTCACACATACATATGAGCTCATTTTTCTTTTGCTAATTCTCAAATTTTTGGTCTTTCCCACAATTCAAAATCTCATTGCACCTTCTTCTCAATTACACTCAAGCATTAATAATTTCCCTTTTCAACTCAACTCAATCCCTTCTCATTCACACTTTTCCTATTCTCCACTCAAATTGGGACAAAAAAGTTTAGGAACTTGGATAAGTGTTAAAATGTGCTAGCAAATAAATAGGCTAAGGCTCAAACGGGCTAACAAGGGATAAATATCATTGGTAGGAAAATTTTAGGCTAAGCGACTCAATCAAATCAAAGATGGCCTAAAATCACTTTCGACATATCAAACTAGACACAATCAAGAAGCGAGAGCACACACAAGTTCTAGCATCCTCTAAGGTGACGATCCACTCACAAACGAAGAGATCAATTTATGCATTTCAATCTCACAAAGGCTCAAGTCTCACCACTTTCACATCCATGCTAGTCCTAGCGAATTCCCACTCTCATCACACAAGTACTCAAAAGAACAATTTGTAAGCATACGAGTTCCCTCTCAAATCAACTCTAACTCCTACACTCACACAATTCAGACTCTAAATCAACTCCACAAATCACTAACTCATAATCACACTCAAAGATAGCAATCAACAAGCATAAGAGAATTGATAGGCATGAAATATGTAGTAGCACATCAAAGCAATATCACCTCAAGCAGCATCTCAAGGCTCAATATATAACCCAACTCAACTCAAAGAGAGGTTGTGCGCCTGTGCAATGTAACCATAAAACATATAAAAACTCCACCCCCAAACTTCGACCTTGTGAAGCGGGCTAAGTTTGGGGTTGTGGGTTACCTCATCCAAATAATTCAGTTTCTCTCAACAACGTAGCACACTCCCTTGCTTGAGTTCCTCCCTATTGAATAACTCCATGATACCTTTACTTACTCGAGACAATCCTACAAGCAACTCACTCAAATATGAGGTTAAAACATACGACTCAAAACAACACCCTAATAACATAAAACAATAAAAAACAAATAAAAGTGGGTTGCCTCCCACTCAGCGCTATTTTTAAGGTCTTCATGCCGGACCGAGCTCAAAGGAGCTTATGGGACATTACTCAAATTTACCTCCCTTATTCTCATAAGAGAAGATATCCAAGTTTTTCGCTCGCTTCCCATCCTCCTTCACCGCGGGCGGTGGTTTCACTTTCTTCTTTCTCGCTCTCTACGGAGGTACCCACTTCTTGACTTTTGGCTTCTTTTTACCTACTCCTCCCTTCCTCTCCAACTGGGCCACGTCCACACTTTTTAATTCTTCATCCTTCAACTTTTTCCCTTTATCCCTATCAAAACAATCAAGATCATAATGCTCATGGGTTAAATCATCAAGTGAAGGACTACCAAAATCGTGACTATAAGAAAGGTTAGGGATAAGAGGTGTGTCTTCAACACAAGGATCAATGGCATCAATGGAATAACAGCTCTCATCCTCCTTCAGGTGTTTCATGGCCTCATACAGGGAAATTTTCACCTCTTGATCATCAACTTTCAACGTGATCTTCCCATTCGCCACATCTAACACCATCACGGACGTAGCTAAGAAAGGACTTCCCAAAATCAGAGGTACATGCTCATCTTCCTCCATGTCTAGCACCACAAAATCGGCTGGGAAAATATGATCTCCAACTTTAACAAGGACATCTTCAACCACACCTTGAGGTCGAGTAATAGACCGGTCGACTAGTTGAAGCGTCATCATTGTCGGCTGAAGTTCTCCACCTTCCAACTTCTTGAATATCGACAATGACATCAGATTAATGCTCGCTCCAAGGTCCCACAACGCTCCCTTCTTGACTCCATTCCCGATATCACATAAGATAGTGAAACTCCCGAGATCTTTCAACTTCGGGGTAAGCGCCTTGTGCACTAATGCGCTCACCTCATGGTTCAGCTGCACCAACTTGGGCTCATCTACTCACCGTCTCTTAGCTATCAAGTCCTTCAGGAACTTGACATAATTATGCATCTGTTCCAAAGCATCATAAAAAGGAATGTTAATATGTAACTTTTTAAACACATCAAGGAATTTAGAAAATTTCTCATCTAGCTTCTTTTTCATAAACCGTTGTGGATATAGGACAGGTATCACCGATTTGGGTACCCCCCATTCATCTCGCTCGGTCTCCTTCACATTCTTCCTTGCTTCATTTGCCTTCTTCCACTTTGGGACTCTCTCAATCTCCTCAATGCCTTCCTCTTCAGGCTCTTTGCTCTTTTGAGTGCCTTCACCCTCAACCTTTTTCTCAACTCCTATCTCCTCAATCTCATTTCTAACTTCCTCAGGCTCTTTGCCTTCTATCTGACCCTCTTCTTGGGGCGTCTCTGAGTCAGCAGGCATTTGAGGACCATCATATTTGGTTCCACTTCTTAGCTGGATCGCCTTGCATTGCTCTTTAGGGTTCCCCTCCGGCATAGAAGATATTTACCCAGATCTCTACCCAATAATTTTGCGATCTGACTAATCTGATACTCCATCGAAGTGAACTGCCTATTGTTCTTTTGCTGAATTCTATTCAACTCCACATCTCTCTTTTGGAGTTCTTGATCACGCTGATCGACTTTCTTGTGTAACTCCTTCACATCATACTCCAATGAAGACAATCTCTTGCTTCCTTCATCCACCTCTGAAATATAGCTCTCAACATCTCCTCAGTTGAGGAACCATCTTCACCACCTGGGGGCTTTGAACCAGGATCAAAACCTGGAGGAACTGTGATTCCGGCCTTTGGATTGGCATATGAAAAATTCTTGTTCTTTCTTTATTGGTTCTAAGGAGGCTACTGGCCTCCTTGATAGCCTTGGTTGTTTCTCCACTGATTCTGAGGAGGCTGTGGACCTGGTGGTACAAATGGTTGCCCATAAATTGGTCGTCCTTGATAATTTCCACCTTGGTAGCCATTCTGATTGTAATAAGGGCCTCCCCATATAGTTGACTACCTCTTGCTGACCTGTGGGCTGGTCCACTTTCTCACTCACTACCGTATTCCCTCCAACCAGATTTTGCCCAATCTCAATGTTGCTTATCTTTTCCATCATCATCATCAACAGCTTCCTCGTTCCCTCACTCTCCTCCAACTGATATGCTCTCTGAAATTCTGGGTCCTCATTCCATTGTCCGGTATTCTTGACAATGTTATCAACGATCTCTCTACACCTAGTTGTACCATAATTAAAGAATGCTCCATCCGCACATGCGTCAAGGTGGGCTTGATCTGCCTTGCTGGCTCCACAGTAGAAGAAAGCCATGATGTCCCCTTCGTTGTACCCGTGCTGCGGACACTCAATGAGCATGTTAGAGTATCTCTCCCAAGCTTGACGTAAGTCCTCTCCTGGCTTCTGCTGGAAAGACGAGATCTCTATCCTTGCTTTGATCATTCTAGACGGAGGGTAGAATTGCTCGAGGAACAGACGCTCGAGCTCAGCCCATGTGGTTACACCTCCCCGTGGGAGCGTGTTGTCATACCACTCCTTTGCTATTCCAGTTAAAGAGAACAGGGAAAAGCCTGAGCCTCTTGGCATCTTCAGACATGCCGTTATAATTGAAAGTTGAGGCAATCATCAGAAAACTTCTCAAATGGGTATGAGGATTCTCCTTCCCGACCTCCCTCTTGAATTGATTCTCAGTAAGTAGCTTTAGGATTCCTAGAGAGATAGAGAAGTTGTTTGCCTCTATCGGAGGCAATACCACTCCATCGTAATACCATTGCGGCTGTGCCGCAAACCTTCCTAGGATTACTACATCGTGATCAGCGTTCTGAGGAACGTGTTGAGGATAGACGGGTGGTATAGGTACTTGCGGAACTAGTGGTTGGTTATAAGCAGGAGGTGGAGGATAAGGGTAAGGTGGATAAGGATATGGTGGGTATGGGTATGGTGGATAGTTTTGTGGGTAGACAGGGTTGTTTTGAGGATGCTGAACTAGGTTTCGAGCTGGATTATTTTGATTTTGTGGGGCCGGATTTTGGCTCTGGCTTTCCCCTGACGGGACTTGATTCTGATTGTCATTCCCTCCAGTGCCCTCAACCCGATCCACTTCCTGATTATACTTAGCCGTAGCGTCATCCAACTCATTACTGATGTTCATGTTATCGTTCTCTCCACCGGCAGTGTTCATTCTTTTCAAGAAAGCTATGTTTCTTCTTGCTATTGTCTCAGGATCTAGCTGTATTCTCTCATCGCTCGTATCTCCTTGCGAGCGCATTTTCATAAACCTAAAACACTAACAGAAAAATCAAAACACAACTGCCGAACACGTAGAATTAAACAGAAAAATAAAGCACTCACTACTAAGTACTAAGCTATCTCCAAGTCCTACTCAATGGACATACATCGCCTTCCCCGGCAACGGCGCCATTAACTTGAACCGAACTTTACTAGCTTTTACTATAAGTTACTTTGCAAGTGTACGGGTTCACTGTAGTATCAGCAAGTATAGTGACCAAGTATATCGTACCCAAGGGAAGGAATGTATGCGAATAGATCCCTGAAGATCTACGCGTCGTAATTAATATGAGTGTATGTTTTTTGTTTTTTTAAGAATTTAATTCTAAACTAAATTATACTAATTATGCTAAAGAACGAATGAAACTAATTAACTAAAGGTTGTTTGCAGATATAAATGGGTGATGCTCAGGAGAGGAATCCCTACGTATACTAATGGAGCCGGTACATAATCAAAATAACCGTGATGTGCAAGAAATAACCTAAGTATAAGATTGTAAGATGAAAAGCTCAAGAATTAAACCCTAATACTTTATCCTATCAATCGACTTCACTAATCCACTAAACAAGTTAATAGATTGTGCTTAATTAAAAAGA
Organism: Ballota nigra; assembly: GCA_947034835.1. Classification (NCBI taxonomy): domain Eukaryota; kingdom Viridiplantae; phylum Streptophyta; class Magnoliopsida; order Lamiales; family Lamiaceae; genus Ballota; species Ballota nigra. The sequence goes on from OX344721.1 coordinate 38,665,879, forward strand.
CTCTAATTTAACTAAGGTGATGCGGTCGTCCTCCCTAGATAAACCGGTAGATGAATAAACCCCTTCTAAACCCTCTCGTTAAGCCTAATAGTTATTAAAGACTGATAAGGTCGTCCTCTCTCTAACAAGTTTCGTACGAAATTTATTTTAAGCGTTCATTAATTAAGAGAATTAAAACTAAACATCACATGTTACCCTAATTATGTACCAACATCCTACTTCTACGAGTTCATCCTACCCCAAGCATACAAGGGTTTTAGCCTAGCATGGTTTTAAAGCAACGAACATAAATATGACGAATTTAATTGAAAAAAATAAATAACATAAACTAGGGTTTAAGAAAGAATTAAAGTCTAAGAACAAAATTGAATTAATACTAAATCAAAGGTTTCAAGTGTCAAGTATCGAAGAAAGAAAGAAAAGAAAATCAAAATCAAACTCTAACTACGAATTCGTAACGTAAAAACCTCGATCAAATGTAAAACAAACTTGCTCAAACTCTTGGTGTGCTTCTCTCTCTGACAACTATCTCTATGCGTGAAGTGGTATCAAAAGATGTGCTCGGAATGGGTATATATAGGCAACGGGTCGAGTTGGGCATTCATGGGCCGAAATCCACGACTTGCTCGAGTAGAGCTTGAGTATAAAGTACTCGAGCACGTGCAACTCGAGTATCAAAATCTTCTAGAGAGCCAAAAGTACTCGAGCTCCTTAGCTCGAGTAGTCACTACTCGACCAGGCATAGCTCGAGTGCACTATTCGAGTGCTTGAGTAGTGAGTACTCGAGCACTTTTTGCTTAAGTAATCCAGTGACACTTTTGCTCGCACGAACCAATACTTTCGTATTTCTTCCATATCTTCTCATCCGGGCATCCGTTTGAGTTGATTCAAAGTTCTACGAACTCCGTTTTTGCCCTCTATCCATCTATGAACATCAAAGAGGTAAATTCATTAGTTCATGAAAATAGTACTCAATTGACTCTAAAATACTCATTAAAATCACTCATAATATGGCCAAATCGTGCTATAAAACCTAACAATTTCACGGCTAATCAACTAATACCCTTAATATCCGCAATTGACCAACCTATAGCAGATTTGTGCTTATGAAGCACCACTAAAAGTCTCTCTAATTGATCATCAGATAAAAGGGCAGATATAATTACCGGGTACTTCTCACTATCGTCTAAGTAAGCGTACTTGAGGTGATCCGGGAGTGGTTTCAGCTCCTTCTTCGCCTCCAATGGCAGCGCCTTATCGAACATCTTCTCAAAAGTGGACTCCTCCACATTAACCTCTTCCTCATCCTCGACTTTCATCACATACATGAACTTTACATCCTCGTTCTCTTTCAAGCTGTTAAAACAATCAAGGTCATAAAGATCATATGTTAGTTCATAGAGAATAAGATAATCATAATTGTGAACATAGAAAGAGCAAGGGTCAAGAAGTGTGTCTTCAACACAAGTGTCCAAGATATCAATGAAGTGACAGCTCTCATCTCCTATTGGATATTTCATCCCCTCATAGATCGCTATCTTTACTTCTTGATCATCAACTTTCACCGTGATCTTTCCATTGGCCACATCTAGCACCATCCCGACAGTAGCCAAGAATGGTCTTCCCAAGATCAGGGGTACATGCTCATCTTCCTCCATATCGAGGACCACAAAGTCGGCGGGAAAAACATGATCCATGACTTGAAGCGAATATACTAACTTTCACTAGTAGATTCCTCGCAAGCGTACGAGTTCACTGTAGTATGAGCAAGTATAATGACCAAGTATATCGAACCCAAGGGATGAAGTGTATGCAAATAGATCCCTGAAGATCTACGCGTCGTGGTTAATATGAGTGAAATGTTTTTGGATTTTTTTAGAAGAAATTAATTAAAACTAAAATAAACTAATTAAACTAAAATACTAAAGAAGACAAATTAACTAAGGTTTGTGTTCAAGTAAGAGATGGTGATGCTCAGGATAGAAATCCCTACGTATACTAACGGAGCAGGTACATAATCAAAATAACCGTGACGCGCAAGAAATAACCTAAGTAAAAGAATGCAAGATGAAAGCTCAAGATTCTAAACCCTAATACTTTACCCTAACACTCGACTTCACTGATCCACTAACAAGTTAATAGATTGTGCTGAATTAATGAGACCCTAATTTAACTAAGGTGATGCAGTCGTCCTCCTTCGCTAAACTGGTAGATGAATTAACCCTTTCTAAACCCTCTCGTTAAGTCTACTAGTTGTTAAGGAGTGATAAGGTCGTCCTCTCTCTAACACTTTTCGAACGAAATTCAAAAGTAAAGTGAAGATTAATTTTAAGAATTCATTAATTAAGAGAATTAAATCCTAACGTCACAAGTTACCCTAATTACGTACCCACAACCTACTTCTACGAGTTCATCCTACCCCAAACATGCAAGGGTTTTAGCTCGACATGGATTTAACATTAACAATAACAATTGAATAAGTAACGAACATGAACATGATAATTAGAACAATGAAAAGATCAATCATAAACTAGGGTTTCAAGAAATAAAGGAATAACTTAAATTAAATCAATAAAATGAGTCTCAACGTATTCAAGAACAAAGATATGAAGAAACAAAACTAAAAAGTAAAATCGTGATGTGAATTCGTAAGAAAACCTAAAAAACGTAAAGTAAACTTGCTCCTCTCCTTCCTCTTTAAAAACAAACTCTAAAATGCTCTTAAATCTCGTGGTGGTAAGTGGTGGTCATAAAAAACGAGCTTAGGATGAATATATATCAGCATCAGGCCGAATCGGGAACGTATGGGCCAAAAAACGCGCTTGCTCGTGCACTGCTCGTGCACTAGTGCACGAACGAGCTGCTTTTGCTTGTGCACAGTACACGACTGCCCATGCACTAGTGCACGACCTGCTTCTGCTGGTGCACAGTACACGAGTGTCCGTGCACTAGTGCACGACCTGCTTCTGCTGGTGCACAGAGCACGAGTGCCCGTGCACTAGTGCACAACCTGCACCTGCTGGTGCACAGTGCACGAGTGCTTGTGCATTAGTGCACGACCTGCACCTTGCTTGTGCACTCCATGTTGGGAAAAAAGGGGTGCCCGGAATCTATTCGGGATGAAATTTAAATACGAATTTAAATACAATTATTACTAGCATGAATTAATCCTAATTAATTCAAATAATAATTCCAATAACAAAATTTACATCATGCATGTTGAATTAACTCACATATAATCTATGGCGGAAATAATCAAGATGATATGTGATTAACGTACCTCTTGTAGAACTTGGCCTTTGAATAAACGAGACTAACACGTACACATTTTACCAACCCAAAAGCCTTCTCAAGTATTCCCTTTCGCCTTATTCGATCACCGGTAGGAGATGCTATCGAACAATTTAAATAACTTAAGGAAAAAGAAAAATATCTATGCTCTTGATTTTTCCAACACATGGAATTATGTACTTGGGGATGAAATAATCACCCCTATTTATAGATATAGTGGCCGAAAATTGTAGAGATTTTATGGGCCTGGAGAAAATCTTTTCTTAGTCTCTAAGAAATCTTGAATATATCTCATATATTCTTTTCTCCATAATAAAATATTCCACAAAAATATCACTCACCTTATAAGCTTGAAGTTTTCGAAAATTATAAGTAGAAATCCCAAGATTTGGATCTTCTTGAATATATGAGATATTCTTGTATTCCAAGAATACATATCTTCCATAATATCTATCCAAGAAAATCAACAAAATCTTTTTTCTTCTTAATATGCAATTGTCGAAATTAACATGGAAAAATCAGCATAATTATTTTCTTTTTATTTTAATCACCTTATCATTATTGGGCTACTTAATGGGCTACTTGAGGGGCCTTTAAGGAGAATTAAGATTGGACCTCCTAATGGACTTCTGAATTTCAATATTGAGCCCCAATATAATTCAATCCATTAATATTAATTATTACCACTAATAAATTAATATTGCACTATCTATCTTAATCCATATTACGTTAATATGGGCTCCCGGTTATTATTTCCCGCGTTTAAGATTATCAAGTCCATTAATTAATCAAGCTTCTGAATAGCTCTAAATTAATTAATATATTTCACCTTGGAGTAAAGACAGCTCAACATTATTATCCATACCGAAGAAACTAATTCTTCACTTGCAAGATTTGGTACGATAAAACTTCTGAGCCTACCAAGGGGACTAATCACACGAGCCGTACTCGCACGCGTTTCTCCGTATTAAATCTTAGCAACCATCGTATGATTAATATTACTGCCCAAGACACAAAGTTCGAAGTCACAATGATTCTCAACCAACATGAATCAAAGCAGTAACCATTAAGCACACACGGTCCTATTTAAGTGACGGAGTTTAAGAAATCAACAACCACTGAGGTCTAATTCTTCACATTTCAGAACAGAAGAATTTATCCTCGCTGTAGGTCCTCTTCAACACATACTAAATGTGCTAGTGCAATCTCTTAGTCAAGACAGACCAATCTGAGCCTTACACATCGACCTTTCACGGCGGATTGTTCAATTCCACCTAGGTCGTGAAAATGTACGTTTAGTTACAAGGAAACTGTTAATGTTGTCTTCTGTGATCGGGTATCACCACATTAACTACAATGTAACTAGTACCATATATTGAACGGTTTGCAATAGAAATTCAACATTCAATCATAACTAAAGCAAATGTGATAAAAGAATTATTCTCATAAAACAAGTGTTTGATACACGAGTTATACAAAGTAAAAGCATACTTTCACGTATAACTCCAACAATCTCCCACTTATACTTAAAGTCTGCTTTTAGTATACATCACGCATGTCTTAGTGTAGTAGCTCTACGTGACATCTCATGTCAACCTACACTAACCTAATAATTCCTCCCACTTATACTTAAAGCAGATTGGCAATAGTCTTGACTCCCATTCCATCCACATGTCTCTCGAATGTCATCTGAGGCAGACCCTTTGTGAATGGATCCGCTAGGTTGTCACCCGACGCTATCTTTGCCACCTCTATATCTCCTCTCTTAACGATTTCTCGTATAAGATGGTATTTTCTTTCTATGTGTTTGCTGGCCTTGTGGGTTCTCGGTTCCTTTGAATTTGCAACTGCTCCGGCATTGTCACAAAAGACAGTTATCTTGTCGGGCAAATTCGGAACAATGTCCAAGTCCACTAAGAAGTTCTTGAGCCAAACTGCCTCTTTCGCTGCTTCACAAGCAGCTACATACTCGGCTTCCATGGTCGAATCGGCGATGCATTTCTTCTTAATGCTTCTCCATGAAATGGCTCCTCCTCCCATGCAAAACACACTACCCGAGGTTGACTTTCTTGATTCTATGTCTGATTGGAAATCCGAGTCCGTGTATCCTACGGGAACAATACTATCTGACTGGTAAATCAGCATCCGCTCACGAGTTCTTTTCAGATACCTCAAGATGCACTTTACGGCAGTCCAATGGTCTTTCCCGGGATTACTTTGATATCTTGCCACCATGCCCACGGCAAAGCAGATATCCGGTCTCGTACACATCATTGCATACATAAGGCTTCCTACGGCTGAAGTGTACGGAACACCTTTCATGTCATCGATCTCCGCTTGCGTCTTAGGGCTCATTTCTTTCGATAGATGGATTCCGTGTCTAAAAGGTACAAAACTTTTCTTGGAATCTTACATGCTGAAACGCTTCAAAACAGTGTCAATGTATGAAGCTTGCGATAAGCCCAACATTCTCTTCTTGCGATCGCGAGTGATCTTGATCCCAAGGATGTGACCGGCTTCCCCTAAGTCCTTCATATCAAATTGTTTTGACAGCCATACCTTTACGTCTGACAATACCTTTACATTGTTTCCAATGAGCAGAATATCATCTACGTATAATACTAAGAATACCACCGCAGTTCCATCACGCTTCTTATACACACAAATTTCGAACTCGTTTTGATCATACCCATAAGACTTAATCACTTGACCAAAACACTGGTTCCAAGTACGCGATGCTTGCTTAAGTCCATAGATGGATCTCTTAAGCTTGCATACGAGATTCTCTTGGCCTTTTTCAATGAAACCTTTGGGCTGTTGCATATAGATATCTATCCCGTCAAGACTTCCATTAAGGAAAGCCGTCTTGACATCCATTTGCCAGATCTCGTAATCTAGGTGCGCAACGATCGACAAGAGAATACGGATGGACTTAAGCATAGCTACAGGCGAAAAGGTCTCCTCATAATCGATCCCTTCTTTCTGAGTATACCCTTTGGCCACAAACCTCGCTTTGAAGGTCTCTACCCTTTCGTCCAGTCCTCTTTTCCTCTTGTACACCCACTTGCATCCAATGGGTTCTACCCCATTGGGTGGCTCGACCAACTCCCACACTTGATTATGATCCATCGAACCCATCTCGGCTTCTATTGCCGTTTACCACGACTCCGCGTCTTTGTCTTGGATTGCCTCGTCATACGTCCATGGGTCCGATTCAACACCGGGAACCAAATTCGAAGATTCTCCTATCCCCATGAATCTCTCGGGTTGCCTAGCAATCCTCCCACTACGACGGGGTTCCGGTTGTAAAGATGTGACGTGTGGTACATCATCTTGTATACTTGGTATCGAGGTTTGACCTCTCAATTCTTCTAAGGTAATTTCACTTTTAGGCTTCCGATTGTTCATATAGTCTTCCTCCAAGAATTTAAAGTGTGTACTAATCACGGTCATTTGATCCTTGGGACTATAGAACATACACCCTTTCGTTCCCGCAGGGTATCCTATAAACAGCCCTAATTCCGAACGTGGATCCAACTTACCGGCTTCCTTGTCTAGCACGTATGTCGGACAACCCCAAATCGCAAATGTCTTAGACTGGGCTTACGCCCGGTCCACAATTCCATTGGGGTTTTAGGAACCGATTTGGATGGCACCAAGTTTAGAATGTAAGCCGTCGTTTCCAAGGCATTACCCCAAAACGACTTGGGTAAATCCGAATAACTCATCATGGATCTGACCATCTCTAAAAGAGTTCGGTTTCTTCGTTCCGCCACACCGTTCTGTTGAGGGGTTCCCGGTGCGGTTAACTGGGATACGATCCCTTCGTTCGATAAGTAGTTCAAGAATTCATCGCTGAGGTATTCGCCTCCACGATCTGATCGTAGAAACTTGATACTCTTTTCCCTATGTTTCTCGGCTTCGGCCTTAAACTCCTTGAACTTATCAAAATTTTTAGACTTATGCCTCATAAGGTAAATGTACCCATATCTTGAGTAATCGTCAATGAAGGTGACGAAATACTCATACCCCATTCTCGCTTTGATCGTCATTGGACCACACACATCGGTATGAATGAGTTCTAACACTTCCGTGGCTCTATTCCCCTTGGCTCCAAATGCCCTCTTGGTCATCTTACCCTCTAAACAGGATTCACAAGTTGGAAACGACTCGACTTGGAGCAATTCCAAGGATCCGTCTTTCACCAATCTTTCTATCCGCTTTAGATTAATATGACCTAGTCTAAGATGCCATAGAAGTGTTTCGTTCATCTCCGAAGAACGCTTTCTTTTATTACTCGAAATGATCGACGTGTTATTAGATTCATTATTTGAGTGGTGTGCACACTTAATCATATAGAGATTGTTTACCAACGTTCCATGACAGATAACATCATTCTTAAAAGAAACAGTAACAACTTTATTAAAAGTAACTGAATATCCATCAAAAAACAACTTAGAAACTGAAATTAAATTCTTCCTAAAGTTCGGAACGTATCAAACATCTCTTAAAATTAAAACTCTATCTTCAAAAGATAGGTGCACGACTCCCACTGCTTCGGCTGCCACTCTCGTAGCATCGCCCAAAGTGATTGTGATCTCATTCTTGCTAAGTCGCCGGGTTAGCTGGAACCCCTGAAGAGTGAAACAAATATGATCAGTTGCCCCGGTATCCACTACCCAAACGTGGGCAGCATACGCCGCAACATATGTTTCAACGACTAAAACATGAGACTTACCTTTCTTTCCCGCCTTCTTAGGCTTAGAACAGGTCGCCCTCCAATGTCCCTTCTCACCAAAATTGAAGCACTTACCCTTAGCAGCTTTCTTTCCACCTCCTTCTCCCTTTGCCTTAGGTTTCGCAACGGTTGGATTTGCTTGGGTCTGGCCTTTCGTCCTCTTCCTCTTCTTCCCTCCCTTGGGACCCAAAGAGGAAGACGGGCCGTTTGCCACCATAGCAATGGTTTGGTGATCCATTAGAGTCTCCGCCGATACCAAAGCTTGCAAGAGCTCGGGCAAACTATTTGCCCGGTCATTCATTTGATAGTTCAACTGAAACTGCTCAAAGCTCTTCGGCAGAGAATGGAGAACGAAATCGACCTTAGTAGGGAGGTCAAATTCCGCACCAAGTACTTCCAACTTATTGAGATAACCCATCATCTCGATAACGTGATCCTTTACGGGCGTACCTTCCACCATCTTCAACGAAAGCATCTTTCGCATGGTGATTTGCCTAGCTGTACGGTTATGATGTTTAAACATCGCTTCAAGATTGAGCATTATCTCAGAGGCGGTCTCCATCTGATATTGAAGCCAGAATAGTACACCTAGCCATCTCATCGGAGTCTAACCAACTCTTATGCTCTTTCTTGACCGACTTGCTCACATCTTCGGCAGGCTCTTGGGGCTTAGGAGTAGTAAGTACCCATTTATGGTGTTGAGTGGTTAGGATAATATCAAGGTTACGTTTCCAATCAACATAGTTTTCACCAACAAGTTTGTTATCTTTAAGTATACTAAACAGTGGATTATGTTGGTCCCACTAGTTAGATTAATTGCGGAAGCTCAAGTTAAATATCTTTCAAATTCTTTTTACAAGAGCACAAAAACCAATAAGAGAATAAGTAAATGAAAGCAACAAAGAACACAGGATATATAGTGGTTCAGATTTGAATATCCTACGTCCACTCTCCCTTTTATCCAAGGGGTCTCACTATCAACCAACCAACTCACTTACTTACTCACTGGAATTGGGAAGTACCAGTTCCTTCTTACAACTCCTTTAGATCTAATCACAATCTAAAGTAGGCTACCTTCAACCTTATCTTAGAGATGAACAGGTTAAGGTCTAATAACTCCTTGAGAGTGTATATGAATGAAAGAACAATAAGAGTGCTAAGAGTGATTATAAAAGCTTGGAATGACTTATGCACGTAGGGTGTCTCTAGAGCTTTTTCTTGAACTACACTCTTGTATTTATAGAGGGGTTTAGAGAATAGCCGTTGGAGAGCTAATCCAATCAGATCCTCTATTTAGGGAAGCCTCAATCAATCAATTCCCTAATTGATTGATTGGGTTGGTGGGATCCTTGGATTGATTATCTTCAAATACTTTCCTATCCTGATCTTGTTGACTTGATTTGAATCACCAACGGTCAAATGCTTCCTCTGCCTAACTCTGATTCTCTCCAGAGAAGGCAAGACCAGACACCAGGCAACCTCGGTGTCTTCTGGTCCTAATCTGGTTAACAACCAGAATACTCAGTAGAAATAGGGAATCAAACTGAGCATCTTTTGTTCTACCAGACTCGTCTGGTCTGGACTCATCTGGTCTGGGGAAGGTCCTCTGCCTCTGGTCAGATCTCATCTGGTGAATTCTTCTGGTGGAGTCCTCTGGTGAAGTCCTCTGGTGGGGTCTTCTGGTGACTCTTCTGGTGAAGTCTTCTGGTCTGGCAGTTCCCCCTAGACTAAGTCCTAATCTAGATCATCATCTGGCTAACAGGTCCAGATGGTCCTATTACATCTTCTGTTTTGTTTTAACTCATCAAAACTATACAACTTTTATCCTAACAATTTCCTCATTTTTGATGAAGTTAAAACACTACCAAAACTGATCAAAGCAAAAGACTTAAGCAAGAAAACAATAAAGGATAAGACCTTAGAATAGATCTTATCTGGCAAACAATTAAGACAACAAAAGGTTGTCTTTTGAACAGAGAAGATATGATATTTTCATTGATAATAAGGACAAGATGATTACAAATTACATTGAAGTTCAGAGTCCTATTCTATGCATATCTCCTGTTTTCCTTGGGCACAAGGAACCAGTCAAGGAACCTATCTTGGACGGCCTTCAATTCTGCAAAAGATGTTGGAGTGAAGTTCACCAACACCTTTGTCTTGTACAATCTCTTCAGCTCAGCCCAATCAACCTGGTCTCCTACCATGGGAGTGTTAAGATAAGTGAACTCAGGGGCAGTCACCTCCAGGTTGAACTCAATGGTAGAGTCCATCAATTGCTTGTACAACTCTGCATCATAAGCTTGCATCCAGGAGTGGAAGGTTCTGTTGATCAGCTCATCATCCTCTGGTGCTGGCCTCTGGATATAATGTTGAATAAATCAGAGAGTCTTTGCCTCCTTCCATTTCTCAATCAAGGGCACAGGCATAGTAGAGTCAAAAGACACTTCTGTCCTGAGAGGCAGAATGTTCATCACTTCAACAAGAGCTTTCCTCCTCTGACTGGAACCGCCTGCACCAGAAGGAGCACCAGCTTCTCTGCTCTTCTTATTTTACCTCCTAACATATCTGAGCCTCTGCTCTTCATCTATGTTCTTTTGGATCCTTGCCTGCTTCTCCTCTGGAGTCTCTTCCTTGTACCTCTTCTGAGCTTCTTCAACAACTGTCTCCAGGAAGCTTTTCTTAACTCTCCTGATCTTCCTCTTTGCAGGTCCAGAGATGGAGATGGGATCCTGCTCAGCTTCTGATGAATCCTCTTCTGCAGCAAACTGCTTAGCCATGGTAAGAGATTTAAGCTCTTCCTTCTTCTTCTTCTGCAGCTCTGCCTGGGCCAAGGTGTTCTCCAGCAGGTCCAGACGAGCTCTATAGCTAAAAAGAGTTTCATTAGTGGTCTTCGCCAGATCAGTTCTGGCCTTCTCTTCCCCCTTTTTGACTTCATCAAGGAGGGGCTCCACTACCTGCCTTATAAGATCAGGCAAGGCAGTGTTGGAGGAAGAGTGAAGATCACGCAGCTGCTTTGCCTCCTCCAGGTAGGCTTTTGATTCTGCAACAAGCCTTTCCTGCTTCTCTAACATCTCCTGGAGGGAGTCCTTCAGCTTGGCAGTCTGGATCATCTGGCTGGCCATCTCAACCTTCAGCACAGAGACTGGCCGCATCTGCTCCCGCACGTGCTCCTGGAGCTGCTTCTGGCTGTGCATGACATCTAGCTTGACAAATAGACCATTGGCCTTGAAAGAAGCTTTAACTTCAGCCAGAGTAGACTTGATTTGCTTCAGGAAGATCCTCCTCTCCTGCCTGATCTGATGCTCTATCATAGAAGGGGCCATGTGTTGAATTGCTTTGGAAAAGTGCCCTATCTGCATGATCTGCTCGTTGAAGAAGGCTTTCATCTTCTGGAGCACGGCAGGAGACATCTCAAAGTCTTCCTCATCTGAATATAGCTCTGGAGGGAAGACAAAGTGAGGACCAAACTTGTAAGTAGGACCCTCTAGAGTGAGCATTACCCCTCTCTGGATGAGCAGGGTGCGAATTAAGATTTTTGCTGCACCAGGGCTCTCCAGCTCTGCTGGGTTCTGAATGTTCATCTTCTGCTTCAGCTTAATCTCCCAAGCAGTGAAGTTGGAGGGACCCATTTCCTCAAGCAACAGCATCAGGTCCTCCACATCTTCAAGTCTGGCTTTGTTCCAGACCTTGGCATCAGTAAGCTCTGCCAGAAGTGGTAAGTGCTCCAGAAGAACTGGGAAATGCTCTCTTAGCCAGAGCTGAGCACTTACACTCATACTCTGCCTAATGGGACCCATTTCTGCAGATGAGAAAGTGAAGGGTTTGGGCCCAGAGGCAGAGGAGGAAGGTGCTAAGTTAGCAGGCTCAAGTGAAGCTTCCTCATCTTCACTATCATTGCTTGTTAAACAGGTGGGAGAAGGTGGAGGGGTAACGAATCCCAGAGCCATAGAAATGGTTCGGTCCTGGTCTGTATGGGTTTGGGGAGGGGTAGGATTTTGAGAGGTGGAAGTGGAAGAAATGGGTTGCTCTGCACCAGAAGAAGATGGGATCTCTGGTACAGAAGGTGGGATGGAAATTTGTGATGTGGAAGTGTTTGGGAGGGGAATATCTGCACCAGAAGAGGTTGATGGCACCTCTGGTACAGAAGCTGGGGGAGAGGGATATGTGTTTAAAGGTATTTGGGATGGTGGGGGAGAAGGTGTTTTGAGGGATGACAGAAGTAGTGAATGTTGGGGTGTCTGGGAGAGTCTGCTCTGGTGAAGATAAAGGAACACCAGGAGCAGATGATATGGGTTGTGTTTGGGTGTCTGGTGGAGAAGTAGAAGGGGTAACTAGGTTAACATGAGTAGGGGGGAAAAAGAGGATGGGTTGGAAGGGTTTACCTCTGCTGAGTCAACATCAGCAGGTACAACATGCCCTGGAGCATCCTCCATCATCTGAGAGGCTTCATCAATAGCCTTCTCCAAGGCCTCTCCAAGATCAGAGCCATAGTCTGACTCTTGAAGAATGGCTCTCTTGGCCTTGGACTTCTTCTTGAGAGGTTCAACCTCTTCTTCCTCTGATGGCTCATCCACCAGAAGAGTTTTCTTGGCCTTCCTGCTAGCTCTTTGCTTCTTAGCAGAGCCTCTCTTGGCCTCCTCTGGCCTTTTCCTCTTGGCTCCTCCAGCCTTCTTAGTAGCCTTAGCCACTTCACCCTTCTTCTTCAAGATACTTTGAAGGGGAATCTGGTCCTCCTCTGAGGAACCAGAGAAGACAACTGATGAGGAACCAGTTGCTCCAGCAGCCTGCTTCGAACTCTGCTGCTTCTTCTGCTGCTTCTGCCCCTTAGCAGGTGAGGGAATAACTTGAAGGGGAGGGGCAGGGATGGCTTGCTCACCATCAGAATCAGGATGGCCATGAAGGGGACCATCCTTGGAGAACATAATCTTGGACTTATGAAAGCCTTACACCAGGATTGTCTCCATTTCTTCTCTGGAAGGATTGAGTCCAGAATTAGGGTGAGTTTTGTGCCCAATGATACATTAGCATTGAACACAAATTGTTGCTCTCCTGGCAACTGGGGGCATTCTTCCTTCTGGACCTTCACCTTGTTCTTCCTCAGCAGACCCCAGAAGAACTCAGCCCAGTTACATTGGGCACCATCCAGAATGGCCCTCATAACACATAGCCTGCCAATGAAGATGGCATCTGTGCTATGGCTCTCGCACATGAGGATCTTCACCACGATGTAAAATAAAACCTTGTACTTCTGACGAAGATGCTTGTCCAAGAAGCCCTTAGTAATATTCTGGCAAGAACTCCTGGCAAACATCTTGAAGGAATCCAACACCTCTCCTTCTTTGTACTTCAGTGGGTCCACACCTTCCGCAGAAAGGTTACCAAAAAGACTACAAAAATCTGCCTTCGAGAAAACAACATCCTCCGAATCAATCTTGGATGAAAGATGGTCTTCATGGATCTTCATCCGGATAAGGAACTGAGCAGCATAACCATCCAAGGTGCGCAGATCCTTGGGAGCCTTTGATAGTAACTCCTCCAGCCCAGAACGTCGGAGAAGCTCCAAAATCTCCAGTGCGGCTGGATTCTTGGTGGAATAGAAGTCCACCACCATTTCAGTCTTGAGCTTCTTGCAGACATGGTCTGGATCGAAATTGCACTTAGGTGCCATTACTGTGAGAGAGAGAGAGAGAGAGATCGAAAGACTTGCAGAGAGAAGGTTAGGGTTTGAAAAGATATGAAACGGAAAGGACAAATTGAATGAAATTTTGATTTAAATAGGGCAAGATGCGTGGCTTGATTAATAAATGAAGTGTGAACGCGTGTAATAGCAAATTTAATTTAGAGAACAAAATCAATTTATGCATTGATTGACATATTGCACATCGATTAAATCTGACGGCCACGATGAAAGGCGAGATACAGATTTAATCTGGTGCGTAGGCATGGTCATTGGGACTGGGCATATGGGGGTTTTGTGGCAGTCAAGAGAAAAAGCGAAATGATTGCCTAGGCCCTATACCCTAATCTTAAATACACTCTGAAGTTGAAACGTTTTGAGTGTACTTACTAATTTGAAAGGTGTATCCCAATGATTAGAGGCCAGAGAAGTAAAAGCATACCTGTCACCTGATATTGTAACCAGATGATACCACAGCTAGTCTGGTGTTACATTTCCTCTGATGGAACTCATCTGATCCTGGTCAGAGAAGACTTTGGATATTTCTGGAATCTGACTCAGCACCTCATCTGGGACAAGTGTCACCTGGTGCATACCTCATCTGGAGATATAACTTCTCTGATATGTCTAATCTGCAGGTATGTTAGTTTAAAAAAAAAAATAAAGAATATGCAGTAAGGCATAAATAAAGGATACTTCTCTGATGTTCCCCCTAAAACAAATCTGTCTCTGGATCCAATAAACCCAACTCAAAAGCTAACTCTCTGAATCTGGTCTCAGCCAAAGGCTTAGTTAAGATATCTGCTTTCTGCTTCTCTGTTGCAATCTTTTCCATCCTTATATCTCCCTTCTCAACATGATCTCTGATAAAATGATGCCTTATATCAACATGTTTACATCTGGTATGAAGAACTGGATTCTGGGTGATTGCTATGGCACTATTGCTATCACAGAAAATAGGAATATCCTTGGCTCTAATCTGGTAGTCCCTAAGCTGTTGACTAATCCAGAGTAGTTGTGAACAACAGCTCCCTGCAGCCATGTACTCTGCTTCTGTTGTTGATGTAGCAACTGAAGTCTGCTTCTTAGAAAACCAAGATACCAATTTATTCCCTAAAAATTGGCATGTTCCACTAGTAGACTTTCTATCTATTCTGCATCCACCATAGTCTGAGTCTGAATAACCACTCAATTCTAGGTTGTCATCTGCAGGATACCATAATCCTAAATTCACTGTTCCCTTAAGATATTTCAATATCTTCCTAGCTGCTTCCAAATGACTCTTCTTGGGATTAGCTTGAAATCTGGCACATACTCCTACAACAAAGGTAATATCTGGTCTGCTTGCAGTCAGGTACAGAAGAGAACCTATTGGTGATCAATTTTTATCGGTCAGATTAGTGACTGTTTAGGTTCGGTTTAATGATCATCAAGCAATTACATGTGATTGGTTACCACCGTAAATGGTAAATCGAGGTTCAAATTCATAAACACACCCAAAACACACACTAATACACCTAAACGTTCACACATACAAAAATTATCACGATTTTGATTCTCATATTTACAAGTTCATATTTTGGCGCTAGAATGAGGGTTCGAACCTTCGGTTAGTGTGATTACTCAAGAACTTCAAGTCGAAAACTTGAAGATTCAAAGAAAGCCTCAAGAAATACTTGAAGATACAAGCAAGGGTGTTCTTGGTGTTCTTCAATATTAAAATTAAAGAAACAATTTATATTGAAATGCCTCAATCTAAGGAAACACAAGGATCCCGCTTGTCGAGGAGAGCCTCTCCAACACGAGCCTCGTCGGCCGACCACCGGTACCGTAATCCCAGACATGCGAATAGGTCGCAGCATACAGCCATAACCCACAATCTTCCACCAGAAATGGAGGCCCTGGCGAACAACCCCAACGAACTATCTAAAACCATTGCTGCTCTCCAAGCTCTCCAAAGACAGCAAGAATATAATATGCCTTCACAGGCAAGACCAAAAGATAGACCCCTGGAAGTTGTTAGGGCCAGATCGTCTAGGAGCGAGCAACGTGAGATGAACAACGCCCAGGTCAGGCGGGACAAGGGTAAAGCTCCGATGGTCGAGCCAAGGGAAGGTCAAGCAGAGTCTGCTCGCGGACGAACAACAGTGTCAAGTCACGGGACAACCCGTTCCAGCGCTCAAGACAGACTTGGCCAACCTCAATACCAGGAGAAAGTTGCTCGCCGGGAAGAAGGACATGGGCGAGCAACATTTGAACAGCCTCGCCCTTCGGTCCATGAAAGACTTTCCCAGTCTGCCTTTAGACGCTTGGGACCTAATGCGGCGAGCAACCCTAAAAAGCAGCTCCAGGATTTGCCTTCTCCAAGCGAGGGACTGCGACGAGTAGAAAGGTTTGTACCTTTGTTCGCCGAACAGCCTCCAAGTCAGGGGGCATCTCTAGATGAGCTATCAAGCTTGAGGAGGGCGATAGAAAGCATGCAGGGACAGTTGGACCAGCAAAGAGGTGTAGGGACAACCAGCTTGCCATCTTCACCATTATCAACCTACATTCTGAAAGCCCCGATTCAGAAGAAAGTTCAATTCCCTACGAGCATACAATATGACGGCCTTGCTGATCCCCGAGTTCATCTAACAAAATACTCAGATTATATGGTCTCGGTGGGAGCCAGCGATGCCACTCAATGCCGAAACTTCCCGTTAACCTTGGGGGACCGGGTGCACAAATGGTTCTCAGCATTGCCACCAGCATCCATCCATTCATTTACTCAGCTGAGTTGGGAGTTTCTGTCCCATTTCTCAACGGCGGGATCGTACTTGTCCCAGAAACACCGGTTGTCAGACCTAAAACAAAGTGACGATGAATCAGATCGAACATTCATGGAAAGGTTCGACAAGGTGTTGTTGGAGGGTGAACCCGTCAGCGAGGACACAAAAATTGTTGCTATTACGGCAGGACTGAAGAAAGGGTCAAAGCTATGGAAAGAGGTACATCTGAAGTGCCCAAGAAGTTACGTCGAGTTTAGAAATCAGGCCGGCATATTCGTTTCTATGCATGAGGCCCTGCAGTCAAACTTGGGAAAGAACAAAGCCGACCCTAAGGAGAACAACAAGAAACCTGGTGCAACAAGCTACCGAGTCCCTAAAAACATGAAGGCATTCACTGAAGGGATAGAACTTAAAGAAAAGTTGAACCAAGTTCTAACAGTGTCAGTCGATACTGTTTATGAGAATGTGAAGGATAAGGAGTTGCTCTCCCCTCCTCGAAAAATTCGCCAAGATACTGGCAAACTCAACCCTAACAAGTATTGTGCCTACCATCAAAGCGTGGGGCACTTTACGAGTGAATGTAGAGATTTACTCAAACAACTCTGGCGTTTCTACGAGGACGGAAAGCTCTCCGACTTTGTCAAAAGACAACCCGGAAAAAGAGTCCGGGAGAACAACTCTGAGGATGAAGATGATCAACCCCAGAAGAACAATAAACCAGCACGACCAGTTCCAGCCATTCCTACTCGTCCATTGGAAGATTTGTACATGATGGAACCTACAGGTCCCGCAGGAGGATGTTCTGATGGACGGCCGCCAATCTCCAACCGAAAGAGAAAGGCTGAGTTACGAGCAATCAATCAAGTCCAAGAAATGGGGGTCAAGCCATCTATCATGCAGACGACGGAGTTGACTTTTACTGAAAAAGATCTTGGAGTTTTGACTCCACATAACGATTCGCTCGTAATCTGCGCAAAGATTATGGGGACTCGAGTCCATAGGTTGTTGGTAGACACTGGAGCTTATACCAACATCTTATTCAAAAGTACACTCGATAAACTTGGGGACTTTTCAGCCCACATCCGGGACTCAAATCATAGAATCCTAGGCTTCGGAAATGCAGTAACAGTCCCGTTGGGAGAAATTTCTTTACTTGTACAACTTGTAACGATCGAAGAACCCGAAAAGAATATTACAAGAATGGTAGATTTCTTGGTCGTAGACCAGGAATCGACCTATAATGGGTTCCTTGGTCGACCTTTTTTGAATGAATTTAAAGCTGCCTGTTCAACTTACCATTATTGCTTGAAGTTTCCAACAACAAGTGGAGCAGGCACAGTTAAAGGAGATCAAAGAAAAGCTCGGGAATGCCTCTTACAAATGCAAGCAAAACATGCGCAAATATCCATGATGGAAGCCACCACCAGCTATCCAATTGATGAACCATAAATATTGGAGAGCGTGATGGACATAGAAGATGACCACATGGATATAGACGAACAACATCCGGACGAGCAAGTGTTGGACGAACAACTCATCACCACCCAGAGAGAACTTCCACCTGGCGAACAACACAGGGGTGGTGACGAACAACGTCCAACAAGTGACTTGGAGGGCCAGATTTTGACTAGCAACAATGGGTCGGAACCAACAGACGGTCTAGAACCCCGCCTGGGAGCAGAGCCCATGAACATCGAAAATGATTTCAATCCAGAGGGACCAGTACTTGACCCTCGTTGGAAAGGACAAAAACGACGAGCAACTCCAGTTGAAGAACTGGAAGCGTTCAAAGTTAATCCTGAAAACGAAGATCTTGAATTGTACATAGGATCTGAGCTCCTTGAGCCTTATAGATCCCGGATGAAAGAATTCCTCTGTAAAAATCTAGATGTCTTTGCTTGGTCTCATGCAGACATGGTGGGGATAGATCCAAAACATGCTTGTCACAAGCTTAATATCAATCAAGCAAAAAGGCCTGTCCATAAAAAACGACGGAAATACGGCCCAGACAAGTATCAGGCCTTAAATGAAGAAGTAAAGAAGTTGTTAGACAATGACCTAATCCGACAAGCTCTCTGTCCACAATGGGTAGCAAACCCAGTCCTTGTAAGGAAGCCAAACGGGTAATGGAGGCTATGCATAGATTTTACAGATCTGAATGCAGCATGCCCAAAGGATAACTTTCCTCTTCCTCACATTGACCAATTGGTGGACAGCACTGCAGGTTATGAAATGTTAACATTCATGGATGTCTTTGCCGGGTACCATCAAATTCCGATGCATCCAGATAATCAAGAGAACACAGCATTTTACACAAACAAAAACTTGCTGTGTTGGAAAAGAATGCCCTTTGGCCTCATCAACGCCGGAGCAACTTATCAAAGACTGGTGAACAAAATGTTCGACCAGCAAATTGGAGATACAGTAGAAGTCTATGTTGATGACATTGTAGTCAAAAGTCCCCGTAAAGAAGACCATCTCCAACACTTGACCCAAGTGTTCGAAATTCTTCGACACTACAACATGAAGCTGAATCCAAAGAAGAGCAGCTTTGGAGTTCATTCAGGCAAATTCTTGGGGTCATCTTGTTAGTCAACGGGGAATTGAGGCTAATCCAACAAAAGTTAAAGCCATAGTGGATATGCAACCACCACGTTCAATAAAAGAAGTGCAAAGACTCACGGGATGTCTAGCAGCACTAAACCGGTTCATATCCAGATCAGGGGACAAATGCCGTCCATTCTTTGAGGCCATCAAGAAAGGACAGTTCACATGGACTAACAACTGTCAAAAGGCGTTCGACCAACTCAAAGACTACCTGGAAGATGTAAAAATCCTATCAAAACCAGTCCCAGGAGAAAAGTTATATTTATACTTGGCAGCGTCGGAAGTGGCCACACTATGCCAGAAATAGGTTATGACAACGGGCAAAAGACAACGGGGTTTGGCTCTACCCGTTGTCTTAAGTGTACTACCCGTGGTGTTAAGTAAACCCGTTGTCTTAAGTATGGGGTTTGCGCTGAAAGACTACGGGTTTAACACACCGTTGTCTTTTCTCGTTGTCATATCTAATTTTTTTTTAATTTCAATTATATTATATTTTTATTTTTATTTAATTTATTTTTGTAATTATTAAATATATATAAATACTACACTTAGAAATTTTTTAACCTACCGTTCTCTCTTTCTCTTACTTTGTTGAATATCAGGTCTGCTCCTCGTTCACGCTTCTCCCGCCGTTCGCCATTCCTCCACCGTTCGTCGTACCTCCACAGTTCGTCACTCCTCCGCCGTTCACCGCTCTCACCTCTGTCATTCTACGAATAATTGTTCCACGCTCCCTATCGTCGTTCGCCACTCTCTGGTGCACGGTCGCCTCAACCGCCACTTCACGCTGCCGCCGTTTGTCTGTCTCCTTCCTCCCCTGCGTCAGGTAAACCCTAATTTCTACCTTGTTTTGTTTCTTGTCTCAGCCCTAATTTAAGCCTTGTTCTTGTCTTAGCCCTAATTTCTCTCTCTCTCTCTCTCTCTAATTTTAGCCCTAAGTTCCTTTGTTGTATAGGAAAGAAGCCAAGTTAGCTGCTGAAATCTTATCAAATTTGCTTTGCTAGTAGTATCTTGTCTACAATTCTCTATTTTGTGAATTTCTTTTATTTAACTACCATGTCTTGTTTAATATCTCTCTCTCTCTCTTTGCATTTGTGATCTGATTAGAAATAAGAGATGGGCATTATAAGCACAATAATGGGCTTTTTTGGCTTCGGGATGGGGTTTTGTGTGGGGATTGTAACAGGATATTATCTCTTCATCTATCCCCAACCAACTCATGTTAAGGTAATTCATGTTTGTCTCATTACGATAAATAACTAATATTCCAATTTGATTACATTGCGCCAATTAATAATTAGAAATACATTTAATTTGGTATTATTTTTTACACAGGATCCTGAAGTTCGTCCTTTAGTTGAGCAAACATTTGAATATCTCCAAAAACTGCTTCAGGAGATAGCATTCTGGATCAAAAATCCCGACATTGATCGAGTGAGTTTTCTTTTTGGCAAATTCTTATATACATTATCTACATCGTGCATTTCTTTTGAATGATATTACTCGTTTCACTAAATGGTATTACTCGGAAACCAGTTGAATAGTTTTACTCTTTTCACTACCAAATGATATAGCTAGAAAACCTGGTGCGAAGGTTCACACAAGTGTTTCTTTGTTATTTTACTATGGATCTTGATAAATTAATTTACAAAGAATATAATGTAACATATAATATCTTGTGCAGATTGATTAGTTGAATACATTAGTCCAACATATGTGGCCTTATTTAGACAAGGTACATTTATAATTATATACGCATTATTTGTCACTTTGCAATTTATGATGATGATATTACAGTGTTGTCATCCTCAGGCTATATGCAAGACGGTGAAGGGCATTGCAGAGACTATTATAGCAGAGCAAATTCCAAAATACAAAATTAAACCAGTTGAATTTGAAGTACTAACTTTAGGTGGCCTTCCACCTACTTTTCAAGGTTTGGCTACACATTTCTTTTATTATTGCTGCAATTCTAGGACTCTGCTTTGCTAGTGTTGAACAAAACTGCGCAAATTCCCCGTAAAGGTTAGCATCAACAACATTCATCTAAATAATCTGTCTTTGCAAATGAGTTGTGCATCTTGAGTTGCTAATTCTTTGTATGTAAAACAGGGGATTGTGCCGGTTCACAATAGCTTAGATGCCTTGGCAGCTTCAGCATTATCATATGACTACAATGAGGGTCCAAAGTTGGTAAGTTCTAAATTGTATCAGTTTGGGTTTTTTCGTTGTTTTAAGAAAAAATAAAAATAATTTGCATGAAATACATACGTAATCATTTTGAACCTTTGTGTTTATTGTCATTTCCTTTCTAGGTGCACCGATTTGATAGCGAGAGTATTGGCCTCCTTCTAATGGGAAGAACTGAAGAAAGAATTTCCCATCTCCAGTGGTTGTTCAGTAATAAGATGAAGTCCTTGTCTCGAGTACTTAAATTCAGGCAGAGACTTCCATTATGTGAAGCAAGTTGCTGGTTCTTTTACCAACAACCTTTAATTCTAGGGGTGGTGCTAACCGTACTTTAAAACCATGTCATTTTCGGTGTTTTTAGGGCTGGTATCATGCTTGCAATGCAACTTATCAGAGTTATTGGGCATTGGTCATAGGTCACCTAAGCGAAAAGAAGGCTTAATAAGTGCACTGCTCAAGAAGGTCTTTTCTCCAAATTAAGCTTAATACCTCCTGAATATTTTATCATGGTATGCTTACCCGGCATTTTGATTTTAGGGTTTATCATGTTAAAGAGAGGGATTCATTGTGGTTCTCAGATTTGCTGCATCACTGAAAGTTCCATAGCCAAAGGAAGGCGTCTGGATCTCGTAATGAAACAATGTGTAAGAATTATTTCTTTAACATTTGTGCATTTAGAATATTGTTACTATTGTGTACTTATCTAGAGTATCTAATGTATTCAATTCTGCTGTTTAAATTATGTGAATAAGCGTGTTCTCAATTGTTATGATGAGATTATATAATATCTAGATGGGAACCAATTTCCATTAACATGTTAGGCATAATGAGTATGTAATTTGCTCATTTATTACGTGAATGCTTAATTTTTTTGAGTCGAGGTCAATTCAGTTCTTGAGCTCTTGTTCTGATCAATTTATCCTATTTATTTCACACTCAACTTGACTATGCATGATATGCTCCGAAATTAGGCATACACTGTCTTGGAGCTTTGCCATGGTCTGTGATAATTACATCATTGGGGAAAAAAAGGGCAAATATCTACCGTCGGAAATCATCTTCAATATCCTCTCAAGACTCCCTGTTGGAGCCACTAGATTGGATTGGAAATTAGATTGGACAGGCGACAATCAATTAGATTGGAAATTAGAGTTTCATGTATACACTCTTCAAATAGGGTCATGGAAACATCTAGCATTAGGTGGCCCTGTGGCTGAGGAGTATGATCTTCATTTTACTGGGGTGTTTCTGAATGGAAATCTTCATTGGATGGTGTTCGGACAACATGATGTCCCGTTGATTACTTGCTTTGATCTTGAGATGGAACTCTTAAGCACCCCATTTTCTCCCTCTCATTTAAGACGTGGAAGATAAGGTTTGGGGTTTTTTGCTTTGGTGGATTGCCTTTGTATATGTGATAGCTTGGATGTTTATAAAATTGAAATCTGGTTGATGAAGGAAAATTAAATCTCATTTAGACCAATATTAGATCCTTGTCTTAAGAATTAATGGATATATTTTGAGATTGTTATTATGGAGAGTTTAATTTTACCCATTAAAAAAATTAATATAGGGAATCCCCTTAAATTACCTCCACTTATATAGATGGTATTCTGATTTGCGTGTGCTCTGAGTTTGGTGTCACCAACTTTTTGATGTCGTGATGTATTTGAATTCTTTGCAATTTTATATGTGATCTTTTATTTGAGTTTTTAATTTACGAACCTACTTTTGTTGAGCTGCTTAGTTTTATTCTTATTATTTAGTATAAGTGTGCGGTGTACCTCTGATAATTGTTCATTATATTAAGTTGTAAAATCATTATATTATTTGTGCACATTTATTATTTGTGCACAGATATGGAATAATTGAGTTGAATGTAGAAACTGATATAATTGATAAAATTGCTAATTTTTGGATGCATGAATTTAATTAGGGGGCTGGGTATCGATACAGAAAGGGCCAGGAGTCTAGCTCAGAAATTGTTGGAGAAAACTAAAGGTGCTGCCTCTGAGTCGACCGAGTCACTCAATTCTGCTGCTCATGGTAACATTACTTTGTTCCATTGCTCTTTTTTTAAATCTTAACTTTCTTAGCTGAGCAATTTATAAGACTTTTTCCATTCTACACCGCAAAAAATAAAATCCTCGCTTTCCCAACATTGATTCAAAGAATGATATTCTTTGTATAAAAATAAATTCGCTTCTTCTGTTGCAGGATAAAAATAACTTTGCTTCTTCTGTTGCAGGACATTTGCCATTCATGTTTGCAACTGTTTTTCTCTGTCATATCCTAATTTTTTGAACAAGATGATAACTCTTATGATTGAATTTCAGATTTTTTGTCCTCATAGCATTGGCATACTTGTTCACATTTTGGACTTGTTACATGCGCTATTCCACTCTTGGGAAAGTGATTGAATCTTTCCATGAAGCCAACAAGCTAGGAAAAGGCAGTTTTGGCACGGTGTATTTACAAGATAAATCTTTTATATAAATGACTAGTTAATATATGTTCATGGTTTCTCATCTAGAATGATAAATCTTATTGCAGGGAGTTTTGCTAGATGGAAGAGAGATTGTTGTGAAGAGACTTTTCGTTAACAACAAACATGGAGCAACAAATTTCTACAAAGTAAAGGTGATGAGGTAGATTCTCAAGTCAAGAATATATGTTTATTCTTTCATACTAATGTTGATTATTGCTCTTGATAATCCATATATTAGTGATAATTTAATATTCCATGTATTAGGGATCCTATTAGTGGGATATATGCACATAGAGCATGAATTCTTGCACGTCTAAAGCTTGAAATATTTGGCCTGCCAGATGTTCTAACCCTTTAACCTTAAGAACTACCATGAATTAATTGTTTTTATATGCCAAGGTGCTAGTTTATCCTTATATAATGAATTTTGGGTTCTTGCTGATTTCTATAATTGGCTTTTTTTTTTTTAATTTTATTTGCTAATTTCATGACATCCCTCCACCCCCCATTAACGTGGAGTATGAAATATTCTCAAGTTTAATATTTCTACTTCAAATGTTACCTTATTCATTTGTTTGAGGATTTATTATTTTAATATAGTTCAGTGTTGATGTAATGCATATTTATTTGCATCATTTAAATAAATATTAAATTCATTCTCATTTTTTAATGTATTCTTTTGTAGGAAACATTTGTCTTGAGATAGAAGACGGAAGACGGAAGACGGAAGAAAAGATATTGAAACTAATATTTAGGTTCTTGTGTTTATGTAACATTTTTATATGTTACATTCTCGAATTATAACTTGTTTGAATCAGTTGAGTATTGTTCTTGATGTATATTGAGTTTAATAATGTATTTAAATATTATTTTATAATATATTGTTTATTATAATATGCTAGTAGTTAAATATGTAAAATTTAATATTGCAAAAAAAAAAAAAATTAATAATATCTACAACCACGGTTAATTATACCTACGTCAACGGTTAATATTGAAAGAAATATTTTTCCACCGTTGTCGTAGGAATTTACGACAACAGGGAATTCCCGTTGTCTTAGGTGTTCTCCCACCGTTGTTGATGGGCTCGTTGTCGTAGCTATAGACTTTCGACAACGGTCAAAACCCGTTGTTATAAGGCTTTACGACAACGGGTTTTTTTAATTTATAACAACAGTGGAACTCCGTTGTCGTAAGTATTTACGACAACGGTTTTATAATAGTTACGACAACGGAGATTCCCCGTTGTCTTAAATGTTTAAGACTACGGTCAAAAACCCGTTGTCAAAAGTCTTGAGCTACGACAACGAGCCCATCAACAACGGTGGTAAAACACCTACGACAACGGGGAATCCCCGTTGTCGTAGCCCTTTTTTGGCATAGTGCCATCAGCTCCGTTCTAGTACGGGAAGACGACAAATTCCATCAACCTATTTATTACGTCAGTCAAGCTTTGCATGAGGCGGAGATCAAATACTCCCCAACCGAGAAGCTGGCATACGCGCTAGTCATGAGTGTGAGAAAGTTACGGCCATACTTTTTTTATCATCAAGTTGAAGTACTAACAACTTTTCCACTCAGACAAATTCTCCATCGCCCCGACACAGCTGGTCGTCTACTAAAATGGTCGCTAGAGATTAGCCAATTCGGGGTAACCTATGCTCCTCGAACAGCGATCAAAGGGCAAGCATTAGCCGACTTTATAGTCAAACTGACCTTCCCACCAGATCCGACGAGAGGACTTGATCACCCCTGGCATCTTTATGTTGACAGATCTTCAACTAACATAGCCTCGGGGGTAGGAGTGGTTCTAATCAGTCCAGGAAGACAAGTATTCACTTCGGCAATCAGATTTGGCTTTATGACAACCAACAACGAAGCCGAGTATGAAGCTCTCATTGCTGGTCTCCATCTATCCCTGGCAGTAGGTGTTAGACGATTGTAAATATTCGGCGATTCACAATTAATTGTGAACCAGGTCCGAGGTGAATACGAGGCGAAGGACGGCTATATGATCGAATATTAACGGATTGTTGCTCACCTGATGTCCTTGTTAGACCAAGTATTCATTGAACAAATCCCAAGGACGAGCAACACTCAAGCAGATGCGTTGGCCCGACTAGCAACAAGCGAAGGGCCTGCAGAGCCGGCAGACATTATAATTACAAAGATGAATGACCCATCAACAACGAGTTATAATGTCAACCAACTTGATGATCAAACCAGTGAAGAAGAAGACTGGAGAACAAGTATAGTCAAATACTTGAAAAATGGAGAAAAACCAAACAACTCTTTTGAAGCTGCCAAGCTAATTAAGCAAGCCGCCAGATATACTCTGGTAGGTGAGCAACTTTACAAAAGATGAATATCACTTCCACTTCTCAAGTGTTTGCCTAGGGGGCAAGGATGAGCAATACTCGAAGAAATACATGCTGGAGTATACGGAAATCATACTGGGGGGCAAGCTTTGGCATACAAAACTATCAGACAAGGCTATTATTGGCCAACTTTACGTCAAGACGCAATTAAGAAAGCGAAGACTTGCCATCAATGTCAAATTTTTGCCCCAAACATTCATACCCCGGCCCAACAGCTCGTATCAGTTTATAGTCCGTGACCATTTGCTAGATGGGGGATGGACATTATTGGTCCTTTTCCAGCAGGAGTTGGAGGAGTTCGATTTGCCGTTGTGGCAGTCGACTATTATACAAAATGGGCAGAGGCAGAGGCCATGTTGAAAATCACGCAACAGAAAATGATCAACTTCATTTAGAAGAACATTGTCTGTCGTTTTGGAGTTCCACAAACCATCGTGACAGACAACGGTCCACAATTTGATGGGAAAGAGTTGAGATATTTCTGTACAAAGTGGGGGATCAAGAAGCATTATTCTACGCCCTATCATCCCCAGTCGAATGGACAAGTCGAAGCCGTAAACAAAATCATCAAGCATACGTTAAAAGTACGGCTTGCGGAGAGCAAAAACAGTTGGTCTACAGAGCTTCCGGAAGTCCTATGGGCATACAGAGTTTCTCCCAGGTCAAGCACCGGAGAAACACCTTTTGCAATGGCTTTCGGAACAGAAGCTGTAATACCAATTGAGTTAAAGACCAACACGTACCGGACGGCCAACTTTGATGAGCAGGCGAACAACTCTGCTCTAGCTACTGAAATGGATTTGCTCGAAGAAAAAAGACTGAATGCCGAGCTAAAAAATGCTACTTATAAGCAGCGAGCAGAACGCTATTATAATTCCCATGTTAAAATCAGGGAATTCAGAGTTGGAGATATGGTTCTAAGAAAGTTGCTCGCCCAACCTCCGGGTGTATTGGGACCAACTTGGGAGGGCCCGTATCGTATAACGGAAAAATTCGTTAATGGTGTATACGATATCGAAGATATGGAAGGCAAGCCGACCCAATACTCCTGGAATGCTGTACATCTGAAGAAGTACTATCAATGAGACGAACAAGTTCTTAATTGGCGAACAAATGTCTTGGGGGGGCAGTGAATCAAGTAATATGAACCAAAAACTTTCCTAATTTTTTGAAATTTTTACTAAGTATAGAATGTAAAGTTGTTCGGTACATTGTATAGTTTAGTGCTGTTTCATCTTTTATTTGTAGAAAGGGTTGCTCGGCAAAAATATTATAAGCGAGCATGTTTTAGTCAATGATTCAAATTCGTTCGTCAGATTATATTTGTTAGTGACGAGCAATCTTTTAGCATTTGTAAATTTTTCATTATGTAAATATAGTAGTTGTTCGTCAAAAGGAAAAGTCCAAAAGCTTGAGGTACAAGTCCGATTTAAGGTTGTTCATTTTTTAAATGGACAGAACCTAAAGACCAAAGCCATTTAAAGGTTGTTCGTTTTAAAAAAAAAATGAACAGAACCTAAGGCTGAACCCTGATTCCACTAAAGGCAAAGTTCAATTCGAATAAAAGCTCAATACTATATGTTATAATTGCAAAGGCATTGACAAAAATGTAAAGGCAATTAACATATAAAGAAAATGAGCGAACAAAGAAAGACATTCCATTAATTAAAAGGCTTTAAGCCTAAAAAATAGTACAATGATCCTAGAAGTCAAGTACTACAAAAGGAGCGAACAACTATTACTAAGAAGATGAAAAGAAAAAAGTTGTCCTAAGAACTATTGTTGCTCGGCGGGGGGAGGATCTTGAGCCTGCTCGGCGGGAGGATCAACAATCATATCTAGGGCCAGGTCTTCGGCTGCCTTATCCTCCGCCTCTTTAGCATTCTGCTAGTCAGCGGCGGCCACCTCTTCCTCTTGTTCGCCTTCATCAACTGGAGGAGAAGGATGAGTGATGGCAATACTGGGGTCAAGTTTGTCAAGTTTAACCCCTAGTACAGCCAAATCCGCTAGTTGAATTTCAATATTGTTCGGCGGTGGATAGTGCTCCATGAATTCATTCAAATCCTTGCTCATTTTTTCCACCAAATCCTTGAAGTCATAGGCATCGGCCGTGCGGATGCTGTCCGCATAGGCGCAAATGTATCCGAGGTTTGAGATGGGAGCAGTTCGAGCCTGAACTTCGGCTTCGAGTTGCTCGCTTGTGTAGAGGTTGGCTTCCGCCTCCCGAAGACGAGCAATTTCTGCTTTCAGCTCGGCATTCTCTTGTTCAGCTGCGGACAACTTTTTCTCCCCATCGCCGAGCAGGGCCTCCTTGTCCTTCAGCTCTTTGGACAAACCTTGAATTTCTTCAAGACGTTTGTGCTCAGCATCAATGTAAACATTGATCTGGTTATTGAGACGGTCAACCTTGGCCTCATATTGGCTGATGAGGCATTCTTTCTCTTCAGTGAGTTGCCGAGCAGTGCTGGCATAATAACAAGCAGACTCTTCTTGCTCGGCAACTTAGGCCATTGCCCTTTGGGCAGTGACGAGGCCATTGGTGTGGAGCATCATAGAGAGATGGAGGTTATCCACTAGCCCTTGTTGTAGGATGGCTTTGTCCAAGGGACGCGTCCAAGCTCGGGCGACCAACTCCGTCGCCTTCCGAACATGTTCGCCAGGAATCTCCCTTATGTTAACGGGAGTCTTCGAGCAAGCGTACTGATGTACAACACTTGCTCGACCGGGATGATCATCAGCACGATATCTGTGAACAAGAAAGAAAAGGATTCTTAGAAAAAAAAATGACGATGAATCTTGCTCGGCAAAGGCAGGGGGAGACTTACTCTTTGAATTTCCGATCATCCCAACCCAGATGGGTGAGGTCCTCGGGGCCGCGGCCAGAGATGGAATCCTTGCTCACTTTGCCTGCTTTTTCGGCAGGCTCAGTGGAACGGCGAACAGCCTCCCCCTTAGGGCGAGCATGGCTGTGGCCCACTTTCTCTTTCCCTTTGCCACCAACGGGGACTTCGTGAGCCAATGGAGTCCCATCAGCTTTCTTCAAATGCTTACCCACACGAGGAGGAGAAATCGGAGAAAATGGCTGGGCAGGACCAGGAGGAGCAGTTGGTCGCGGGATTTTGGCTCCCTCAGCCTTATTCGTCATCCCTAAGATCTTGGTGGGCGGGTCACCTCTCCTCTTCCGCCCCTTCGGAGGCGCCATCTCGAAAACCCTCTGTTCTAGGAGAGCAAAACTGGGAGGGATGGCAACGGTGACTTGCTCGGCTAAAAAAAAAAAAGAAGTTGAAGTTAATTAAATTCAATTTAGACGAGCAAAGGTGGTTCAAGGAGTTAGAAATTTTTCATACCTGGGGGCACCTCAGCCTGTGCTTCCAAGTGATGAGGATAGGGAAACAGACGAGCAGCTCTCAAGCACTTTCCCTCAAGCAAGTACTCAGTGGTCCTTTCCGCTTTATTGCGAAGACCGACTAAACAAGAGGTGAAGAGGAACTCCGAGCCGATCTCTTCTTCCTCCGAGTTCCACTTGGGTAAACGAGGGCCTGCGAACAAACAAGAAAAGTTAAATTAGAAGAGTACAGTTCGAGGACGAGCAAGAAAATAATCTTACGTTTAAATTTCCCATAAGAGGCAGGGGAATTTATACGTCCATCACCACCGTGTGGACCAGAAGATGCTCGCCAATCACCCCCGATGAAGAAGAAGTGTTGTTTCCAATCGCGAATTTTGTTCGGCACCCCCTCCACCATTTTCAGTCCAGTCCTGGCCTTGAGATAAAAATAACCTTCCTCTCCCGGGGGACATCTCGTGATCGTCATAAGGTAGTTGATCTCATCTGCAGTTATACGATCGACGTACCCCTCTAATGCGAACAAACACATCGTCCCCAATAAGTTCATCCATCCAATTGGGGTGATTTGGGTGATAGCAAGGTTGGTCGCCTCTAGGAAGCGACCAACAATAGGTGGAAGAGGCAATCTCAATCCAGCAATCAGAGTATGAATGTTGATCGCCGTGCATCCTGGAGGTGGGCGATCAGCTCTCTCTTTTCTCTTGGGGGCCCACATATGAATATCATAGGGAATCTTGTAGGTCTCCCGGATCGAATCCAACTCATACTCGCGAACAACACTTTTAATCTTGCTCGCCTGGTACTCAGTCTTCACCAGATCTAATACTTCTCTCTGTGGGTGAGCAAAGTTGTTCGCATGCTCCTCAGCATATGCTCGCCATTCAAAAGGCCGAGCAACTCCAGTTGGGATCTCATTTTCCATCATTCTTGGTGATGGGAACCCTATTCCTTCTAGAAATCCACGAGTCAACTCGTCAAATAAAGGATCTTCTGATTCGGCACTGGATGAAGAATCGTTTTCCGAATTTCTGCTCGCCGCGACCACTATTTCTCTCCCAGATGGGCGGGCACCAATATCCTCAACTGAACGAACCACCGAATCCACGTGAGGATCCGACGCCGAGGAAATCTCGAAGGGAAGTTGATCGACAGGGGCCGCGATTGGGAAAAGTGGGTCAAGAGTTTCTTCAGATTTGTTACTCGAATGCAAAGACATGGGAGGAGAAAAACAAAAATCCAGATGGCGGCGGATGAATTTGCAGACGGCGGCGCTTCTCCGGAGAAGATGGTGGCACAAGGTCCCTCACGGCGGCGATGGAAGAATGTGAAAGAAAAAGAGAGAAAGAAGAAGAGATGAGAAAATAACTACCTTGGGAATGGAATTTGAGGCCAAATGCAAGAGAAACGGACACCGGAAAGCTTGAAATCACCGGAGATAGATGAAATCGCCGGAGCACTGTAGCAGAAATAGAAAAAGTGGGAAAAATTTCAGTTTATTTCATATATATACTCCAAGCAAAAACGGGGTAAGACCCATAATTACCCCAAAGAATGGGGACTAAGCTGCCAAAAAACGGGGTCTTTTTCGAGCAAGTGTGGAAGTTGGAGGACCTATATGCAAATATAGGGGCGCGTAGCCTCGGGATTGATCGCGCGTGGACGGCGCGCAATCATGACGCTCACGTCATCTTCGTATAACCCCCAGACCTTGGGGAGACGGAACGGCGTACCATTTGTTGCTCGCCAGGACCAATGATGTTCGTCCAAATCCCCGCCAGTATAATATCCTAACTATAGTTGCTCGCCACAAAGTTGCTCGTCTGGGGCAACATATAGCCAGGATAGGGGGCAATTGTTGACAGGCGAACATAAATCGATAATGGGCGAACAAGGATTAAAGCCATAAGAAGGATTACGAGAAATCAACCCCAAATCAAAGATGATCAATAAAGAAAATCAAGCCGGGGTGCATAAACTAATCCAAGGAGTGTATAAAGTGACGAACAACTATACCGACGAACAAGAAATTGGCGAACATGTTTAAAGACCAAAGACCAAATATGGACCCACCACCAAGTCAATAATGACGAACAACACTGGTAAAAGTGTTACAGTTATCAGCCTAAGAGGTGTATGCTGACGAACAAAGGACCAAGATCCCAAAGCCAATCTGTGCAAGACACAAAGACGAACAACTTCTGAGCCATACACCCAAACGGCGAACAACTTCTATGAAAGAACCATCCTGGATCGATTTAAACCGACATGGACGAACAACAATGAAGTCCGAGATAAGACCAAAGAAGACTTTGTAACTAAGATTTAGCTTAGATAAGGTCAAACTAGAGTCAAATGACACATGTCAAGCATGCAGGCTAGGGAGACCAAGAGTCAGGAACACCTCATGCTTGCTAGTCTCTATAAATAGTTGTTCTCCAGCTTAAGAAATACAGGTTCAAATTCATAAACACACCCAAAACACACACTAATACACCTAAACGTTCACACATACGAAAATTATCACGATTTCGATTCTCATATTTACAAGTTCATAACCCGACCCTC
Source organism: Ballota nigra (assembly GCA_947034835.1). Taxonomy (NCBI): domain Eukaryota; kingdom Viridiplantae; phylum Streptophyta; class Magnoliopsida; order Lamiales; family Lamiaceae; genus Ballota; species Ballota nigra. The sequence continues at coordinate 38,697,933 of OX344721.1, forward strand.
GATTTACCATTTACGGTGGTAACCAATCACACGTAATTGCTTGATGATCATTAAACCGAACCTAAACAGTCACTAATCTGACCGATAAAAAATGATCACCAACAGAACCAATAAGTGCTTTGTACTGAGTCTGGTCCACACTCTCTCCAGACTCATCTGGATCCATATTGAAATTTGTCATCATAGGAATCTTGGCTGCTTTGCTAGATCCTACTCCAAATTTCTCTAACATGTTTCTGATGTACTTTGCCTGATTTATGAAAATTCCCTTCTCTGATTGCTTTACCTGTAAACCTAAAAAGTAATTCATTTCACCCATCATGGACATCTCAAACTGACTCTGCATGAGATCACCAAACTTCTCACACAACTTCTTGTTAGGGGATCCAAATATAATGTCATCAACATATATTTGGACCAGAAGGATGTCCTCTCCTTCTTCTTTCCTAAACAAGGTCCTATCAATCTTTCCCTTAGAAAAACCATTGTCTAGAAGAAACTGAGATAGAGTGTCATACCATGCTCTGGGTGCCTGCTTCAGCCCATAAAGAGCTTTCTTAAGCTTAAACACCTTGTCACCTTGTTCAAAACCAGGAGGTTGTTCCACATACACTTCCTCAATGAGAATCCCATTAAGAAAGGCAGATTTCATATCCATCTGGTATACTTTGAACTTCATGTGAGCAGCATATGCTAAGAACAGTATGATGGCTTCTAGTCTGGCAACAGGAGCAAATGTCTCATCATATTCCATTCCTTCAGACTGAGAATAGCCCTGAGCCACTAGCCTTGCCTTGTTCCTAGTAATGACATCATTCTCATCTTTCTTATTCTTGAAAACCCACTTAGTGCCTATCACCTTTTGATGTTTTGGTCTGTCTACCAGCTCCCAAACATCCTGTCTGGTGAATTGATTCAACTCCTCCTGCATGGCAACAATCCAATTTGAATCTTTCAGTGCCTCCTTGATGTTCTTGGGCTCAATCAAGGACACATAGCAACTGAATAAGACAGCTAAGTTAAGAGTTCTCCTAGTCTGGACACCCTTAGTTGGATCTCCTAAGATCAGGTCATTGGGGTGATCAACCAGGGTCCTCCTTCCCGTGGTTTTGCCTGGGTGATCATCTTCTGCAGAACCTTGGTGATTATCACCACCTGCAGAAGAGCTTCCCCCTACAGGAGTTCCAACCTCTTCTGGTTCTACTCCTTGTGAAGACTTCTGCTTCAGAGAACCAGGAGATGGGTCATCATCTGAATCTGAATCTGAATCAAGAATAGGTGGATTGACTTTGATTACTCTGGGCGTAGTCTGATTCTGGGTCTCATCAGAAGACTTAGAGTCCACCTTGCACTCAAAAGCAGATTCATCAAAAACAACATGAGGTGTTTCCTCCAAACAAAGTGAATTCTTATTAAAAACTCTAAAAGCCTTACTGGTGCTGGAATATCCTAAAAATATTCCATCAGCCACTTTGGCATCAAAGGTTCTTAATTTAGATTTCCCATTGTCATGGATGAAACACTTATATCCAAAAACATGAAAATATGAAACAGATGGGGTTTTACCTTTCCATACCTCATATAGAGTCTTATTATGTCTCTGGGCAATTAGGCATCTGTTCTGAGTGTAGCAAGCTGTATTAATGGCTTCTGCCCAAAACCTTTGTGGAGTGTTGTGCTCTGCCAGAAGTGTTCTTGCAGCTTCTTTGAGGGTCCTATTCCTCCTTTCTGCTACTCCATTTTGTTGGGGTGTTCTGGCAGCAGATGTTTCATGAAAAATCCCATGGTCCTTGCAGTAATCTGCAATGTGTGAATTCAAAAACTCTGTCCCTTTATCACTCCTGATTCTGACTATGCTCTGGTTCTGCTCATTCTGAATCTGCTTGAAGAATTCTGGCAGCTTGGTGATAATTTCATTTTTCTTAAACAAGAACACTACCCAAGTGTATCTTGAAAAGTCATCTACTATCACCAAGGTGTACTTCCTTCCACTGAAACTAAGAGGAGAAATAGGTCCAAACAGGTCCATGTGAAGTAGTTGAAGTACTCTGGTTGTGATTGTGCTCTGGACATCCTTAAAGGAAGTCTTGGGTTGTTTACCCTTCTGGCAGGAACCACAAACCTGATCCTTCTTAAACACTTCATTAGGAAGACCTCGAATGAGACCTTTTCTGGCAATCTTATTCAGTGTCTTGAAGTTAAGGTGACACAATCTCTTGTGCCAAATCCAGCTGTTCTCTGCAGATCCCTTTGCAACCAGGCAAGCATTTCTTGGGCAACTGCTAAAATCTGCAAGATAAATGTTACCCTTCCTCAAGCCTATTAGCAAGATATCATTATAATCAGAAGAAAAGACAGTGCATGAATCACTAGAGAACTTCACTGAGTATCCTCTGTCACAGAATTGGGATACTGAAAGCAGATTATGCTTGAGTCCTTCAACATAGTAGACTTCATCTACAGATACACCATTAAAGGTCAACTTTCCAACTCCTCTGGTGACTCCATAGTTGTTGTCACCAAACATCACTCTTGGCCCATTTAATGGCTTGAAATCTTAGAGAATATCCTTCTGGAAGGTCATGTGCTTGGAACATCCACTATCAATGTACCAGACATGGTTGCTTGAAAGTCCTTTCTCCAATGGGCTCTTATCTACCTGCAGAGAAATCAATTAGGTCCCCTACTAGTGCTGGGTCCTGATTGGTTAGTTGCAGGTTTTGTAGGAATCCATAGATAAAGAGCATCCCTTGTTGGATGAGGAGATCTTATCTTCCTTCCAAATCTATCTACCATTACATGTCCTCTTACAATGACATATTGAGTTACTGGTCTGATAAGGACACCTTTCCTATAAACAGGTCTGGTGTACCTTTTCTCAAATCTGGCCTTTGGAATGGCCTGCCTCAAAGACATGGTCTTAAAGGTCTGGTTGTAAGGGTACATCCTAGAAGAACCATCTCTGGTGTCATAGCTACCCAGATCAGTTGGTTTTCTATAGATGGGTCTCTGGTTCTGAAAGTTAGATCTCTCCTGATGATAGAATTCCTTATGAGGTTTCCTGTTATGGAATCTTCTTGGAACATTCCACCTTTGAGATCCCTGATTTTGATTGAGGTTCTCTGGTTCAGTATACCTCCTCTGGTATCTCCTATTCTGATTAGATTTCCTCTTAGAGCCTCCTTTTTGAGGTCCCCTAATCTGCTTAGGTTCCACTCTTTTAGGATTCCTCTGAGGTTCTCTAATCAGATTATGCATCTGAACAAAACCATCAATCTTCATAGGTTCTCTTTTCTGGCTTGTATGCTCTAGAGTTTTTCCTTCCATAACATTCACCTCTTCTGGATTGGAATTCTCAGCAGGGGGGTCCCATTTCCAACCAGGTATGTGAACCACCATGCGATCTGAAGGATCCTCTTCATTCCGGAGTTCCATAAGTTCACCAGATCTTATAGACTTGTCTTTAGTAAAGCAATATTTATGAGATCTTTTAATAATTCCAGGATATCCTAAACCACTCTTATCATTAATGTGTTGAGAAGATCCTGAAATAATAGATAGAACATCTGGTTTCAAGGAATCTTCTCTGGGCACAGGTAACTCAATAGTTTGCTCAACTTGTTTTCCCTTGATAAGAGTCTAGTATTTGGCTCTAAGCTCATTGAGCTCATCCTCCTGATAATTTTTTTCCTTCATAATTTGATCTACCAGAGTATCTCTTTCTTTGATCTTATCCTGAAGTTCAGAGACTTCTTTGGAATGATCTTTCATGAGTTCTCTGGTGGATTTTTGTTCATGGGATAAGGATTGAACTTCAGTTCTGAGCCTACCATTCTCTTTCTCAAGTTTTTGACATAATTGAACACAATTTTGGAGATCTGATAGCATTTGCTGCATATCAGACTCTCTGGAGTTACCATATGAATTAGAGGATTCAGTATATTTGGAATTTGATAAGACTAGAGTAGTTTCTTGTACCTCATTAATGTCTGCCATCAGACATACATCATCATCAGACCCGAAGTCAGAAGAAGAAGAACTGGAACTAGTATCCTCCTCCTCTGCTTCTGCCAGCAATGCTCTCTTGTCTGCATATCTCCTATCTCTCTTGATCCTTTTCTCTTCTCTTTCCCTAGGAGTAAGTTGAGGACAATCATAACTGTAGTGACCAGTCTTGTTGCATGTGTTAATGGCTTCTGCCCAAAACCTTTGTGGAGTGTTGTGCTCTGCCAGAAGTGTTCTTGCAGCTTCTTTGAGGGTCCTATTCCTCCTTTCTGCTACTCCATTTTGTTGGGGTGTTCTGGCAGCAGATGTTTCATGAAAAATCCCATGGTCCTTGCAGTATTCTGCAATGTGTGAATTCAAAAACTCTGTCCCTTTATCACTCCTGATTCTGACTATGCTCTGGTTCTGCTCATTCTGAATCTGCTTGAAGAATTCTGGCAGCTTGGTGATAATTTCATTTTTCTTAAACAAGAACACTACCCAAGTGTATCTTGAAAAGTCATCTACTATCACCAAGGTGTACTTCCTTCCACTGAAACTAAGAGGAGAAATAGGTCCAAACAGGTCCATGTGAAGTAGTTGAAGTACTCTGGTTGTGATTGTGCTCTGGACATCCTTAAAGGAAGTCTTGGGTTGTTTACCCTTCTGGCAGGAACCACAAACCTGATCCTTCTTAAACACTTCATTAGGAAGACCTCGAATGAGACCTTTTCTGGCAATCTTATTCAGTGTCTTGAAGTTAAGGTGACACAATCTCTTGTGCCAAATCCAGCTGTTCTCTGCAGATCCCTTTGCAACCAGGCAAGCATTTCTTGGGCAACTGCTAAAATCTGCAAGATAAATGTTACCCTTCCTCAAGCCTATTAGCAAGATATCATTATAATCAGAAGAAAAGACAGTGCATGAATCACTAGAGAACTTCACTGAGTATCCTCTGTCACAGAATTGGGATACTGAAAGCAGATTATGCTTGAGTCCTTCAACATAGTAGACTTCATCTACAGATACACCATTAAAGGTCAACTTTCCAACTCCTCTGGTGACTCCATAGTTGTTGTCACCAAACATCACTCTTGGCCCATTTAATGGCTTGAAATCTTAGAGAATATCCTTCTGGAAGGTCATGTGCTTGGAACATCCACTATCAATGTACCAGACATGGTTGCTTGAAAGTCCTTTCTCCAATGGGCTCTTATCTACCTGCAGAGAAATCAATTAGGTCCCCTACTAGTGCTGGGTCCTGATTGGTTAGTTGCAGGTTTTGTAGGAATCCATAGATAAAGAGCATCCCTTGTTGGATGAGGAGATCTTATCTTCCTTCCAAATCTATCTACCATTACATGTCCTCTTACAATGACATATTGAGTTACTGGTCTGATAAGGACACCTTTCCTATAAACAGGTTTGGTGTACCTTTTCTCAAATCTGGCCTTTGGAATGGTCTGCCTCAAAGACATGGTCTTAAAGGTCTGGTTGTAAGGGTACATCCTAGAAGAACCATCTCTGGTGTCATAGCTACCCAGATCAGTTGGTTTTCTATAGATGGGTCTCTGGTTCTGAAAGTTAGATCTCTCCTGATGATAGAATTCCTTATGAGGTTTCCTGTTATGGAATCTTCTTGGAACATTCCACCTTTGAGATCCCTGATTTTGATTGAGGTTCTCTGGTTCAGTATACCTCCTCTGGTATCTCCTATTCTGATTAGATTTCCTCTTAGAGCCTCCTTTTTGAGGTCCCCTAATCTGCTTAGGTTCCACTCTTTTAGGATTCCTCTGAGGTTCTCTAATCAGATTATGCATCTGAACAGAACCATCAATCTTCATAGGTTCTCTTTTCTGGCTTGTATGCTCTAGATTTTTTCCTTCCATAACATTCACCTCTTCTGGATTGGAATTCTCAGCAGGGGGGTCCCATTTCCAACCAGGTATGTGAACCACCATGCGATCTGAAGGATCCTCTTCATTCCGGAGTTCCATAAGTTCACCAGATCTTATAGACTTGTCTTTAGTAAAGCAATATTTATGAGATCTTTTAATAATTCCAGGATATCCTAAACCACTCTTATCATTAATGTGTTGAGAAGATCCTGAAATAATAGATAGAACATCTGGTTTCAAGGAATCTTCTCTGGGCACAGGTAACTCAGTAGTTTGCTCAACTTGTTTTCCCTTGATAAGAGTCTGGTATTTGGCTCTAAGCTCATTGAGCTCATCCTCCTGATAATTTTTTTCCTTCATAATTTGATCTACCAGAGTATCTCTTTCTTTGATCTTATCCTGAAGTTCAGAGACTTCTTTGGAATGATCTTTCATGAGTTCTCTGGTGGATTTTTGTTCATGGGATAAGGATTGAACTTCAGTTCTGAGCCTACCATTCTCTTTCTCAAGTTTTTGACATAATTGAACACAATTTTGGAGATCTGATAGCATTTGCTGCATATCAGACTCTCTGGAGTTACCATATGAATTAGAGGATTCAGTATATTTGGAATTTGATAAGACTAGAGTAGTTTCTTGTACCTCATTAATGTCTGCCATCAGACATACATCATCATCAGACCCGAAGTCAGAAGAAGAAGAACTGGAACTAGTATCCTCCTCCTCTGCTTCTGCCAGCAATGCTCTCTTGTCTGCATATCTCCTATCTCTCTTGATCCTTTTCTCTTCTCTTTCCCTAGGAGTAAGTTGAGGACAATCATAACTGTAGTGACCAGTCTTGTTGCATGTGTAGCAGGCATTGTCTCCTCTGGGACTAGGACTTGGCTCTCTCCTCCTCTGGTTGTAGTCTGATCTGGCTGGACTACTCTCTCTCCTCTGGTAGTCAGATCTGCCAGAGCTACCATCCCTCCTCTAATAATCTGATCTCTCAGAGCTGCCAGGGTTGTCATCTCTCCTCCTTTCTGGAGTTCTGAATCTGGTCTCCCTTGAGTCTCCAGATGTCTTCTCCTTTTCTGCAGGCTTGAAGGAACTCTTCCTGTCTCTAGTAGACTCTTTCCAATGCCTTTTGTACCTGCCATATTTTGAACTCATTTTATCTAATTTACGGGTTAGAAGTGCTACCTGCTCCTTGAGGCTCAAGTCATCTGCAGTAGACTCCTTTGGCTTGACATCAGGCTTGAGGGTTGAAGAGAATGCAACACCTTTCTGACCAGAAGAGGAGACTTCTTCTGTTTGATCCTCCTCTTGAAGGTCATATTCATAGGCTTTGAGATTAGACAACAGAAGATGATGATCCAGAGTGTTGAGATCCTTGTTGTCCTTGATCACAGTGACTTTAATTCTCCACCTGCTGGTTAGTGAACGCAAGATTTTACTATTAATTTCCTTTTCAGAATAGGTCTTACCTAAGGCACTAGCCTTGTTCAGGAGGTTTGTGAGACGCATATCCAGCTGGTCAATGGTCTCGTCTGGTTTTATCTTGAAAGTGTCAAACGAGTGTTGAACAGCCTGGAGCTTGTTGTCTTTAATCTTCTCTGTTCCCTCACAGAGTAGTGCAGTTTGTCCCACATCTCCTTGGCAGTGGCACACGTTCTGACCTTTTCAATCACCTCTTTAGTAAGTGTGTTGATGATCTCTGTTCTTGCCACCTGGTCCAAGTTGTAGAGCTTTCTTTCATCGTTGTCAAGCTCATCTTTCCTTTTTAGGATTTTTTGCCTGGGGACTCTATCCTCTGCAGCCTTTTGGGCTGTTTCACTAGTTTCTTCCCTGGACTCTGACCTGCCACTATCAATAGGAGTCCAGTAAAATTGAATGGGGCCACTTTCTACCACATCTAACATGCGGTGGTGAATAGCTCCCAGATGATTACTCATCATGAAGCTCCAGTGGCTATAATCCTCAAATGAGAATTCTGGCAACTTGCGACTCTTATAAGAAGATTTTGCAGACATTTTGACAAAAATAAGGATTTAACAAGAATTTGAACAAAAGCACTAAAGAGCAATGAATCTGCCCGGTGACCACCAAAAGCTTTTCAAAGCAGTGGTCGTTGGACACACTGCTCTGATACCACTTATTGGTCCCACTAGTTAGATTAATTGCGGAAGCTCAAGTTAAATGTCTTTCAAATTCTTTTTACAAGAGCACAAAAACCAATAAGAGAATAAGTAAGTGAAAGCAATAAAGAACACAGGATATATAGTGGTTCGGATTTGAATATCCTACGTCCACTCTCCCTTTTATCCAAGGGGTCTCACTATCAACCAACCAACTCACTTACTTACTCACTGGAATTGGGAAGTACCAGTTCCTTCTTACAACTCTTTTAGATCTAATCACAATCTAAAGTAGGCTACCTTCAACCTTATCTTAGAGATGAACAGGTTAAGGTCTAATAACTCCTTGAGAGTGTATATGAATGAAAGAACAATAAGAGTGCTAAGAGTGATTATAAAAGCTTGGAATGACTTATGCGCGTAGGGTGTCTCTAGAGCTTTTTCTTGAACTGCACTCTTGTATTTATAGAGGGGTTTAGAGAATAGCCGTTGGAGAGCTAATCCAATCAGATCCTCTATTTAGGGAAGCCTCAATCAATCAATTCCCTAATTGATTGATTGGGTTGGTGGGATCCTTGGATTGATTATCTTCAAATACTTTCCAATCCTGATCTTGTTGACTTGATTTGAATCACCAACGGTCAAATGCTTCCTCTGCCTAACTCTGATTCTCTCCAGAGAAGGCAAGACCAGACACCAGGCAACCTCGGTGTCTTCTGGTCCTAATCTGGTTAACAACCAGAATACTCAGTAGAAACAGGGAATCAAACTGAGCATCTTTTGTTCTACCAGACTCGTCTGGTCCGGACTCGTCTGGTCTGGGGAAGGTCCTCTGCCTCTGGTGAAGTCCTCTGGTGGGGTCTTCTGGTGACTCTTCTGGTGAAGTCTTCTGGTCTGGCAGTTCCCCCTAGACTAAGTCCTAATCTAGATCATTATCTGGCTAACAGGTCCAGATGGTCCTATTACATCTTCTGTTTTGTTTTAACTCATCAAAACTATACAACTTTTATCCTAACAGATTAAAAGGTTGCGACATGATGAACTGAGAATAAAATATACATTCATATCAATATCTAGAAAAATATTAAATTATCACATAATTCGATCACATCAATTATATTGAAACCTTAAAACAATATAATCATGCATCAGCCAACATCTCGAAACAACTTAAATGCACCACGAGGGGTGGTCTATACATTTAAATACATTCAAGCGGATCACAAACTTTAAAAGTTACAAATTCTTAATTCAAAATTAATAGTTGGCTCTCACTTTGACCACATAGAAATTGACAGGGACTCCGAGGGGAGTAAGTTAATATCAATTTCATATGCCTAAGTAATAACCATAATTAAATACAGGATTATTATTTCACTTTGAGCAAGCCACTCGTGGTGAGGGTCAATACCGCCACTAGTAATAATCCACAATCATCCTTTCGGAATTTATTCATGTGAAATCCGTTCTTTTGGCCGATCCGAGGGGGAAATGTATTCCAAAAGAACTTCACAAATAAATAAATTATGGAGGCCAAATTAATCCAATTTTAATATTCGGAATAAAATTGCGATTAAATAAACATACTTAGTAATTTTCGAAAGTAAGGTTTTTCTTGGACAATTAAATTCATGCAAACACATATTAACAAATAATAATAAGTGCATGAAATGAAACATCCATCAAAACAAAATTAAACACATTGGAGCACTCAAATCCAATTGTCACGGTTTAATTTCTTCACGTCTTGATGCGAAAAATCATCCTTGTTGTTTCCGTCGTTCGTCTCGACACGCTCCCACTTGAACAACAACACTTCATCAAAAACAACATCGTTTGGGGTTCGGGACGACGTTTAAAATCATACGGAAAAAAACAGAACCAAAAAAAATTCCACGGCCCGAGATACGGCACACGTCGGCCCACGGAGTGGGCCCGCGCGCCTCTCAGCCAAGCAGCCGAGGCGCTGTGTGACGAGCGCCGAAGCGCCGCATGCGAGGCGCCTAGGCGCTGCACGCCGAGGCCGAGGTACTGCACGCCGAGGCCGAGGTACTGCAGGCCGAGCGCCAAGGCGTTGCAGGCCACGCCCCGAGGCGCGCGCGCGCGCTTGCGCGGCGCCGGCCACCCATCGCGCGCGGGTCGTGCGTCTTGCACCCCGTATGCCGGGTTTCAACGTTCGTTCTCGTTTTCTTCACCCCATGCACGATTTTACGTCCATGCATGCGCCGTGCACGCATGCGTCGTCCGGGTACGCCGTCTTTAATTCTTCGTTCTTCGTCACGATCCAGTTACAATTTATTTTTCATAAAAAATAAATACTAGATCTAGACTAGTCTATTACAATGATCAAATCAAAATAAAAACAACTAATCTACTCGTGGAGTTTCTCACGAGAAAAATGAATTCGAACGAATCGAATTAAAAACAATTAATTCACACGCATGAAAAATTAACAACATTAAAACCATGACAATTGGATACCTGTAAAAAAGATCTAGCAATTCTACTATCCAATTTCAATTTAATGTCTAACAATTTAAATTCCAATTTAAATATCAGAGCCCGAAACCGTGGCTCTGATACCAGTTGTTGGGAAAAAAAGGGTGCCCGGAATCTATTCGGGATGAAATTTAAATACGAATTTAAATACAATTATTACTAGCATGAATTAATCCTAATTAATTAAAATAATAATTCCAACAACAAAATTTACATCATGCATGTTGAATTAACTCACATATAATCTATGGCGGAAATAATCAAGATGATATGTGATTAATGTACCTCTTGTAGAACTTGGCCTTTGAATAAACGGGACTAACACGTACACGCTTTACCAACCCAAAAGCCTTCTCAAGTATTCCCTTTCGCCTTATTCGATCACCGGTGGGAGATGCTATCGAACAATTTAAATAACTTAAGGAAAAAGAAAAATATCTATGCTCTTGATTTTTCCAACAAATGGAATTATGTACTTGGGGATGAAATAATCACCCCTATTTATAGATATAGTGGCCGAAAATTGTAGAGATTTTATGGGCCTGGAGAAAATATTTTCTTAGTCTCTAAGAAATCTTGAATATATCTCATATATTCTTTTCTCCATAATAAAATATTCCACAAAAATCTCACTCACCTTATAAGCTTGAAGTTTTCGAAAATAATAAGTAGAAATCCCAAGATTTGGATCTTCTTGAATATATGAGATATTCTTGTATTCCAAGAATACATATCTTCCATAATATCTTTCCAAGAAAATCAACAAAATCTTTTTTCTTCTTAATATGCAATTTTCGAAATTAACATGGAAAAATCAGCATAATTATTTTCTTTTTATTTTAATCACCTTATCATTATTGGGCTACTTAATGGGCTACTTGAGGGGCCTTTAAGGTTAATTAAGATTGGACCTCCTAATGGACTTCTGAATTTTAATATTGAGCCCCAATATAATTCAATCCATTAATATTAATTATTACCACTAATAAATTAATATTGCACTATCCATCTTAATCCATATTACGATAATATGGGCTCCCGGTTATTATTTCCCGCGTTTAAGATTATCAAGTCCATTAATTAATCAAGCTTCTGAATAGCTCTAAATTAATTAATATATTTCACCTTGGAGTAAAGACAGCTCAACATTATTATCCGTACCGAAGAAACTAATTCTTCACTTGCAAGATTTGGTACGATAAAACTTCTGAGCCCACCAAGGGGACTAATAACACGAGCCGTACTCGCACGCGTTTCTCCGTATTAAATCTTAGCAACCGTCGTATGATTAATATTACTGCCCAAAGCACAAGGTTCGAAGTCACAATGATTCCCACCCAACATGAATCAAAGTAGTAACCATTAAGCACACACGGTCCTATTTAAGTGACGGAGACTAAGAAATCAACAACCATTGCGGTCTAATTCTTCACATTTCAGAACAGAAGAATTTATCCTCGCTGTAGGTCCTCTTCAACACATACTAAATGTGCTAGTGCAATCTCTTAGTCAAGACAGACCAATCTGAGCCTTACACATCGACCTTTCACGGCGGATTGTTCAATTCCACCTAGGTCGTGGAAATGTACGTTTAGTTACAAAGAAACTGTTAATGTTGTCTTCCGTGATCGGGTATCACCACATTAACTACAATGTAACTAGTACCATATATTGAACGGTTTGCAATAGAAATTCAACATTCAATCATAACTAAAGTAAATGTGATAAAAGAATTATTCTCATAAAACAAGTGTTTGATACACGAGTTATAAAAAGTAAAAGCATACTTTCACGTATAACTCCAACACTCCAATGATACTTTTGCTCCCCCGAACTAATACTTTTCGTATTTTTTCGATATCTTCTCATCCGGGCGTTCGTTTGAGTCGATTCAAAGTCCTACGAACTCCTCTTTTCGCCCCCTATCCACCTATGAGCATCAAAGAGACAAATTCATTAGTTTATGAAAATGATACGCAAATAACTCTAAATACTCAACAAAATCAACCAAAACTAGGGCATTTCGAGTGACGAATCATGACAATTTCACGCCTAATCAACCCCCCCAAACTTACCATGTTGCTTGTCCTCAAGCAACGAAATAATAAGTCAAGTGAAATTGTTAGGAATGAGTCAAAGAATCAAATCATGCAAGCAAATGAACTCAAGCTTCAAAGATCAATCACAAGTATACTCACTCACCTTCCCTCATCATACTCATGCAACAACAGCAAGAATCACCAAAATCAAACATGGATGTGCACTCTACGATGTGTTTCACTCCCCCACAAGTGTATATCAATGATAAAGGGGCTCACTCAAACAATCAATCACACATATTGGCAGCCATAGGCTTGTAAGCACTCTTAACTCCGACCATACTCTAGAAATCAATGCCGAATCAAAAAGGACTTTTCTCAAGATTGTAATGTAGGCTCTTTGGACAGGTGGGATAACAATATGGGTAAGTGACTCAAGTGAATGGAGAATAGAACATCAAACTTTCGCACTTCGAGATTAGGAACAGAATACTTGAAACATTTTCAATCAACACCCTTTCAATTCCATACTCTCAACACTTAATTTTTTTTTCTTTTCTTTCTCACTTTTTTTACTTTTGTCAATCACCCACTTTTTTCTTGTTTTTCGCACAAACACATGAGCTCATTTTTTTTTCTTTTGCTCATTCTCAATTTTTTTTCTTTTTCCCACAACTCAAAACTTCATCACGTCTTCTTCTCATATTCACTCAACAAACAACATTTTCCTTTTTCAACTCAATTCAATCCCTTCACATTCACACTTTTCCTATTCTCCACTCAAATTGGGACAAAAAGGCTTAAGAACTGGAATAGTGTTCAAAATGTGCTGGCAAATAAAATAGGCTAAGGCTCAAACGGGCTAACAAGGGATTCAATGTCATTGGTAGGGAAAATTTGGCTAAGTGACTCAATCAAAACAAAGATGGCCTAAGATCACCTTCGGCATATCAAACTAGACGCAATCAAGAAGCAAGAGCACACACAAGTTCTAGCATCCTCTAAGGTGACAATCCACTCACAAACGAATAGATTATTTTATGCATCAAAATCTCATAAGGCTCAAATCTCACTGCTTTCACATCCATGCTAGTCCTAGTGAATTCTCACTCTCATCACACAAGTACTCAAAAGGAAAACTCGCAAGCATTCTAGTTCTTTCTCAATTCAACTCTAACTCAAACACTCACATAAAAGAATTCCTAACTCACCCTCACAACTCAACTCTACTCATCAAATCATACTCAAAGATAGCAATCAACAAGCATAAGATGATTGATAGACATGAAAGATGCAATAGCGAATCAGATCAAAATCACCCCAAGGAGCATCTCAAGGCACCAAATAACCAAACACACTCAAAGATAAGGGGTGCTCCGGTGTAATGTAACAAGAAACATAAAAAAACTCCACCCCCCAAACTTCCACCTTGCGAAGAGGTCTAAGTTTGGGGTTGTGGGTTACCTCAACCAAATAATTCAAGTTTCTCAACAACGTTGCACACTCCCTTGCTTGAGTTCCTTCAATCTCCACTTATTTGGCACTCCTTCGAGACAAGCCTACAAAATAAACTCTCAAGTACGAGGTTAAACGTACGACTCAACAACACCCTAATAACATAAAACTCAAATAACTAAAAACACTCAAAAGCAAATAAAAATGGGTTGCCTCCCATTCAGCGCTATTTTTAAGGTCCTCATGCCGGACCGAGCTCAAAGGAGCTTTATGGGACATCATACTCAAAATTACCTCCCTTACTCTCATAAGAGTGGTGGTTGAATTCCTTTCCTTGATGCCCCTCCATCATGAGCTCCTTTGCTTCCTTCTCATCCCCAAGTAGTATGGGTCTCAACTCCTTCTCACCTTTATCTGGAGAGGTCTTACTAAGCAATTTCTTGCGCTTGGACTTTTTCTTCTTAAGTCCTCCTTTCCCCTCCAACTGGACCACGCCCTCACCTTTCACTTCTTCATCCTTCAACTTCTTCACTTTATCCCTATTAAAACCATCAAAATCATAATGCTCATGGGTTAAATCATTAAGTGAAGGACTAACAAGCTTATAAATAAAAGAAGGATTAGGGATAGGAGGTGTGTCTTCAACACTAGGATCAATGGTATCCATGCAATAATATCTCTCATCCTCCTTCGGGTACTTCATGGCTTCATATAGGGAAATCTTTATCTCTTGATCGTCAACTTTCAACATGATCTTCCCATTCGCCACATCTAGCACCATCCCGGCCGTTGCCAAGAACGGTCTTCCCAAGATCAATGGCACGTGTTCATCTTCCTCCATGTCGAGCACCACAAAGTTGGCTGGAAATATGTGATCCCCAACCTTCACGAGGATGTCTTCAACTACACCTTGAGGTCGAGTAATAGACCGGTCGGCAAGTTGAAGCGTCATCATTGTTGGCTGAAGTTCACCACCTTCCAACTTCTTGAAAAACGACAAGGGCATAAGATTTATGCTCGCCCCTAAATCACATAGCGCTCCTTTCTTGATCCCGTTCCCAATATCACATAAGATGGTAAAGCTCCCGGGATCCTTCAGCTTTGGAGGAAGCGCCTTGTGCACTAATGCACTCACCTCATGGTTCAGCTGCACCAACTTGGGCTCATCCACTCGTCGTCTATTCGCTATCAAGTCCTTCAGGAATTTGGCATAATTCAGCATCTGTTCCAAAGCATCATAAAAAGGAATGTTAATATGCAATTGTTTAAACACATCAAGGAATTTAGCGAATTTCTCATCAAGCTTCTTTTTCATGAAGCGTTGTGGATATGGGACGGGTATCACATATTTGGGTAGCCCCCATTCATCTCTCTCGGTCTCTTTCATTTTCTCCCTTGCTTCCTTTGCCTTCTTCCACTTAGGAACTCTCCCACCCTTCTCAATGCCTTCCTCTTTAAGCTCTTTGCTCGCTTGAGTGCTCTCACCCTCAACCTTCTTCTCAACTCCCACCTCCCCACTCTCATCTCCATCTTTCTTATGTTCTTTCCCCTCTATCTCAACATCTCCTTGGGGCGTCTCAGAATCAGCAGGCATCTGGGGACCTTCATAATTGGTCCCACTTCTAAGCTGGATAGCCTTACAATGCTCTTTAGGATTACCCTCAGGCATTGATGGGTATTTGCTAGGCTCTCTATTCAATAACTTTGCAATCTGGCTCATCTGGAACTCTATAGAAGTGAACCTTCTGTTGTTCTCTTGCTGAATTCGATTCAGCTCTACATCTCTCTACTGGAGGTCTTGATCACGCTGATCAACTTTCTTATGCAGATCTTTCACATCGTACTCCAAAGATGATAAACGTTTGCTTCCTTCCTCCACCTTCTGTAGGATAGCTCTCAACATCTCCTCCGTTGAGGCACCACCTTCTCCACCCGGAGGTTTCAAACCTGGATCAACACCTGCAGGAACTGTAATACCCGCCTTCGGGTTAGCATATGAAAAGTTCTCATTATTTCTCCATATGTTTTGAGGAGGCTGCTGGCCTCCTTAATATCCTTGTGTGTTCCTCCATTGATTTTGAGGCGGCTGTGGACCTGGAGGTACAAATGGTTGGCCATAAGAAGGTCTTCCTTGAAAATTTCCACCTTGTGGATACCCATTCTGATTGTAATAAGGACCTCCCATATAATTTACTACTTCTTCCTGAATTGTGGGCTTGTCATCTTGCTCATTCTCTGCTGCATTCCCTCCAACCATATTCTTCCCCAACTCAAGGTTGTTAATCTTTTCCATCATGACCATCAACAGTCTTCTTGTTCCTTCACCTTCCTCAACTTGATGAACTCTCTGGAAATTTGCGTCCACATTCCAAGCCCCGGCATTCGTGACAATGTTGTCCACGATCTCTCTACACCTCACTATACCTTGATTCAGGAATGATCCACTAGCACATGAGTCTATATGGTCTTGCCCAGCCTTGTTGGCACCACTATAGAAAAATGTCATGACATCTCCCTCATTGTACCCGTGCTGCGGGCACTCTATCAACATGTTTGAGTATCTCTCCCACACTTGACGTAGGTCCTCTCCTTGCTTCTGGCGGAAGGAAGAGATCTCAATCCTTGCTTTGATCGTTCTGGATGGAGGGTAGAATCGCTCGAGGAACAGACGCTCGAGCTCGGCCCAAGTGGTAATACCTCTCCGTGGAAGCGTATTATCGTACCACTCTTTAGCTATTCCCGTCAATGAGAATGGGAACAACCTAAGCCTCTTGGCATCTTCAGACATGCCATTGTAATTGAAAATGGAGGCTATCATTAGAAAACTCCTCAGATGAGTATGAGGATTCTCCTTCCCGATCACCCTCTTGAACTGGTTCTCTGTAAGCAGCTTTAGAATTCTCGGGGAAATCGAGAAGTTATTTGCCTCTACTGGAGGTAATGCCACTCTATCATAGTACTGTTGTGGTTGCGCGGCAAACCTTCCTCGAATAGCCATATTCTGATCTGCGTTCTGAGGAATGTGTTGAGGATGAGCAGCTGGTACGGGTACTTGTTGGGGTGGTGGTGGTTGATAAGTTGGTGGTTGATTGTAAACAGGAGGTTGAGGATACGGGTATGGTGGATACGGATAAGGTGGGTATGGGTAAGGTGGGTAAGGTAAGTTATTTTGTGGTAAGTTAGGATGTGGGTAAGCAGGGTTGTTCTGAGGATGTTGGACAATGTTATGAGCTGGGTTATTTTGATTCTAAGTACCCAGGTTTTGGCTTTGGCTTGACGGATCTTGGTTCTGACTACCACTTCCTCCAATGCCGTCAACCCGGTCTACTGTCTGATTAAACTCATTAGCTGCATCATCCAACTCATTACTGAGGTCCATTGGTTCTTTCCCTCCTCCGGCAGTGTTCATCCTTCTTAAGAAGGCTCGGTTCCTTCTAGCTATCGTCTCAAGGTCTAACGGTATTCTCTCTTAGCTCATATTGCCTTGTGAGCGTGTTTTCATATACCTGACAAACTAGCAAAAGGGTCAAAACGCAACTGCCGAATGAATAAAAATAAATAAAAAAATAAAACAGAATATAAAGCACTCACTACTAACTACTAAGCTATCGACAAGTCCTATTCAAAAGACATACAACGCCCTCCCCGGCAATGGCGCCATTGACTTGAAGAGAATATACTAACTTTCACTAGTAGATTCCTCGCAAGCGTACAAGTTTACTGTAGTATGAGCAAGTATAATGACCAAGTATATCGAACCCAAGGGATGAAGTGTATGCAAATAGATCCCTAAAGATCTACGCGTCATAGTTAATATGAGTGAAATATTTTTGGATTTTTTTTTAGAAGAAATTAATTAAAACTAAAATAAACTAATTAAACTAAAATACTAAAGAAGACAAATTAACTAAGGTTTGTGTTCAAGTAAGAGATGGTGATGCTCAGGATAGGAATCCCTACGTATACTAACGGAGCAGGTAAATAATCAAAATAACCGTGACGCGCAAGAAATAACCTAAGTAAAAGAATGCAAGATGAAAGCTCAAGATTCTAAACCCTAATACTTTACCCTAACACTCGACTTCACTAATCCACTAACAAGTTAATAGATTGTGCTGAATTAATGAGACCCTAATTTAACTAAGGTGATGCGGTCGTCCTCCTTCGTTAAACTGGTAGATGAATTAACCCTTTCTAAACCCTCTCGTTAAGTCTACTAGTTGTTAAAGAGTAATAAGGTCGTCCTCTCTCTAACACTTTTCGAACGAAATTCAAAGGTAAAGTTAAGATTAATTTTAAGAATTCATTAATTAAGAGAATTAAATCCTAACGTCACAAGTTACCCTAATTACGTACCCACAACCTACTTCTACGAGTTCATCCTACCCCAAGCATGCAAGGGTTTTAGCTCGACATGGATTTAACGTAAACAATAACAATTGAATAAGTAACGAACATGAACATGATAATTAGAACGATGATAAGATCAATCATAAACTAGGGTTTCTAGAAATAAAGGAATAACTTAAATTAAATCAATAAAATGAGTCTCAACGTATTTAAGAACAAAGATATGAAGAAACAAAACTAAAAAGTAAAATCGTGACGTGAATTCGTAAGAAAACCTAAAAACGTAAAGTAAACTTGCTCCTCTCCTTCCTCTCTAAAAACGAACTCTAAAATGCTCTTGAATCTCGTGGTGGTAAGTGGTGGTCGTAAAAAACGAGCTCGGGACGAATATATATCAGCATCGGGCCGAATCGGGAACGTATGGGCCAAAAAACGCGCTTGCTCGTGCACTAGTGCACGAGCTGCTTTTGCTTGTGCACAGTGCACGAGTGCCCGTGCACTAGTGCACGAGCTGCTTTTGCTTGTGCACAGTGCACGAGTGCTCGTGCACTAGTGCACGACCTACTTCTGCTGGTGCACAGTGCACGAGTGCCCGTGCACTAGTGCACGACCTGCTTCTGCTGGTGCACAGTGCACGAGTGCCCGTGCACTAGTGCACGACCTGCACCTGCTCGTGCACTAGTGCACGACCTGCACCTTGCTTGTGCACTCCAATGATACTTTTGCTCCCCCGAACTAATATTTTTTGTATTTCTTCGATATCTTCTCATCCGGGCGTCCGTTTGAGTCGATTCAAAGTCCAACGAACTCCTCTTTTCGCCCCCTATCCACCTATGAACATCAAAGAGACAAATTCATTAGTTTATGAAACTGATACGCAAATGACTCTAAATACTCAACAAAATCAACCAAAACTAGGGCATTTCGAGTGACGAATCATGACAATCTCACGCCTAATCAATCCACCACCGTCACTAGAACATCCTCCACCACTCCTTGAGGCCTAGTGATAGACCTATCAGCAAGCTGGAGAGTCATCATCGTGGGCTGAAGTTCACCCCCATCCAACTTCTTGAACAACGATAGAGGCATCAAATTAATGCTCGCCCCTAGATCACATAAGGCTCCCTTCTTGATCCCGTTCCCGATATTGCATAAGATCGTAAAGCTTCCGGGATCCTTCAACTTGGGAGTAAATGCCTTCTGCACCATGACACTCACCTCATGGTTCAAATGCACAAGCTCGGGTCCATCTACTCTCCGTCTCTTCGCTATCAAGTCCTTCAGGAACTTGGCGTAATTGGGAATCTGTTCCAAAGCATCACAAAAGGTATGTTAATATGTAGCTTTTTAAACACATCAAGGAATTTTACGAATTTCTCATGTAGTTTCTTTTTTATAAAACGTTGCGGATATGGGATGGGTATCACAGATTTGGGTACCCCACATTCATCTCGCTCTGTCTCCTTCACATTCTTCCTTGCTTCCTTTGCCTTCTTCTACTTTGGAACTCTCTCAATCTCCTCAATATTTTCCTCCTCAAGGTCTTTGCCCTTCTGGGACTCATCCATATCAATTCCTTCTTTCTCAGCTTTTACATCAACTGTCTCGTCCCCATCAACTGTCTC
Organism: Ballota nigra; assembly: GCA_947034835.1. NCBI lineage: Eukaryota > Viridiplantae > Streptophyta > Magnoliopsida > Lamiales > Lamiaceae > Ballota > Ballota nigra. Next base: position 38,717,903 of record OX344721.1, read on the forward strand.
ATCCCCATCTTTCTTATGTTTTTTATCCTTCATCTCAATCTCTCCTTGGGGCGTCTCTGAATCAGCAGGTATTTGAGGACCCTCATACTTGGTCCCACTTCTCAACTCAATAGCTTTGCATTGCTCCTTCGGGTTTGTCTCGGGCATTGAGGGATATTTACCGGGCTCTCTCGTTTGGGACTTTGCAATTTGGCTAATTTGATACTCTATAGAAGTAAACCTGCGATTATTTTCCTGCTGAGCTCTATTCAGGTCCATGTCTCTCTTTTGGAGTTCTTGATCACGCTGATCGCCTTTCTTATGCAATTCCTTCACGCCATACTCCAATAAAGACAATCTCTTACTCCCTTCTTCCACCTTCTAAAGGATCGCTCGCAACATATCTTCGGTCGAGGCACCTCTTTCACCACCTAGAGGTTTTGAACCTGGATCTACTCCGGGAGGTACAGTGATTCCTGCTTTAGGATTGGCATATGAGAAATTCTCGTTCTTCCTCCATTGGTTCTGAGGAGGCTGCTGTCCTCCTTGATAACCTTGGTTATTTCTCCACTGATTTTGAGGAGGTTGTGGACCTGGTGGTACAAACGGTTGACCGTAGAGAGGTCTTCCCTGCTGGTTGCCACCTTGTTCGTATCCACCTTGATTGTAATTAGGCCTCCCCATTTAGTTCGCCTCTTCTTGCTGGCTCGCCAGTTGTTCCACTTTCTCACTCATCACATTATTCTGCCCATTCAAACTCTGGCCGACCTCCAAGTTACTTATCTTCTCCATCATCGCCATCAACAGCTTTATAGTACCCTCACTCTCATCCATCCGATAAGCTCGCTGAACTTCTTGTGCCTCATTCCATTGCCCCGCATTCTTGACAATGTTATCAATAATCTCTCTACACCGTGCTGCACCACTGTTCAAGAATGCTCCACTAGCACATGCATCAAGGTGGTCTTGACCTGCCTTGTTGGCTCCATAGTAGAAATAAGCCATGATGTCACCTTCATTGTACCCGTGCTGCGGGCACTCAATAAGCATATTATAGTATCTCTCCCAAGCCTGACGTAAGTCCTCTCCTGGCTTCTGCTGGAAAGATGATATCTCTATCCTTGCTTTGATCGTTCTAGATGGAGGGTAGAATCGCTCGAGGAACAGATGCTCGAGCTTGGCCCATGTGGTTACACCTCCCCTTGGGAGCGTGTTATCATACCACTCCTTCGCGATTCCAGTTAAAGAGAACTGGAACAACCTGAGCCTCTTTGCATCTTCAGACATGCCATTATGGTTGAAAGTTGAGGCAATCATCAAAAAATTCCTCAAGTGAGTATGAGGATTATCCTTTCCGCCCTCTCCCTTGAATTGATTCTCAACTAGCATCTTCAAGATTCCTGGGGAGATAGAAAAGTTGTTTGCCTCTACTGGAGGCAATGCTACTCCATCGTAATACCGTTGTGGCTGTGCCGCAAACCTTCCTCAGATTGTCATACCAGGATCAGTATTTTGAGGAACGTACTGAGGATAGATGGGTGGTAGAGGTACTTGCGGAACTGGAGGTTGGTTATAAGCAGGAGGTGGAGGGTAGTATGGTGGGTAATGGTACGGATAAGATGGGTTGTTTTGTGGGTAGACAGGGTTGTTTAGAGGATGTTGAACTAGGTTTTGAGCTGGATTGTTTTGATTCTGTGGAGCGGGGTTTTGGCTCTGGCTTTCCCTTGAAGAAACTTGATTCTGATTGTCATTCCCTCCAGTTCCCTCAACCCGTTCCACTACCTGATTGTACTTAGCCGCAACTTCATCCAACTCATTGCTTATGTTCATGTTGTTGTTCTCTCCACCGGCAGTGTTCATTCTTCTATTGAAGGCTCTGTTTCTTCTTGCGATTGTCTCAGGGTCTAACTTTGTTTGGTCTTTGCTCAATTCTCCTTGTGAGAGAGTTTTCATATACCTGAAACCACAAAAGAAATATCAAAACACAACTGCCTGATATTCACTAATAAAACAGAAAAATAAAAGCACTCACTACTAACTACTAAACTATCTTCAAGTCCTACTCAATGGACATACATCGCCAATCCAAGGCAACAACGCCATTGACTTGAACGCAAAATACTAGCTATACTAGTAGTTACCCCACAAGATTATGGGATCCCTGTAGTATGGGCAAGTATAGGGACCAAGTAATATCGAACCCGAGGGAAGGTGTGTATGCGAATAGAGCCCTGAAGATCTACGCATCGTAATTAATATGAGTGTGTATTCTGGTTTAGGAATGTAATTAAACTACTCTAAAGTCTACTTCTATTAATGCAATTAATGAAATCAAACAATTAACTATGGGTTTAATCAAGTACGAGATGGTGATGCTCAGGATAGGAATCCCTACGTATACTAACTAAGCTAGTACGATAATTAAAACAATCGTGATGTGCAAGTATTAATCCTAAGTGTACTAAAACTAGGCAATCAACTTCCCTAATTTAGCACCGGATTGAAAGACTAAAAGCTCAAGAATTAACCCTAATACTTCGTCATATCAACATACTTCACAACCCACTAAACAAGTTATATGGATTATGCTTAATTAATGAGACCCTTATTTACCCAAGGTGATGCGGTCGTCCTTCCTAGATAAACCGGTAAATTATAAACCCCTTCTATAACCCTATCGTTAGGTCTACTTGTTATCAAAGAGTGACAAGATTGTCCTCTCTCTAATAATTTTCTTATCAATTCCAAGATAATTCTAGGATTTATTTTAAGCATTCAATTAATTAAGAGAACTAGCACTAAACATCACGAGTTATCCTAATTACGTACCAACATCCTACTTCTATGAGTTCATCCTACCCCAAGCATGCATGGATTTTAGCCTAACATGGTTGATTGAATAACAAAAATAATTAAACAAGCAACGAACATAAACATGATGAATTTAATTGAAAAACTCAAGAACATAAACTAGGGTTTTTAAGAAAGAATTTAAATCTAAAAACGAATATCAAATTAAGAAGTAATCAAAGGTCTCACGTAACAAGTGTTGAAGAACAAAAGAAAGAAAATCAAAATCTAAACTATGAATTCGTAATGTTAAAACCTCGATTACACGTAAAATATGATTGCTCAAACTCTCGGTGCTCTTCTTTCTCCAAAAACTATCTCTATATGTCAAGTGGTGTCCAAAAACGAGCTTGGAATGGGTATACATAGTCAACGGGTCGATTCGGGAGCTCATGGGCCGAAAAATGGGTTAAAAGACCAAAATCTCGCACAAATCTGTGTTAGCTCGAGTAAGGGCACTCGAGCTCTAATGGGTCAAGCAGTGGTGCTCGAGTTATTGGTGCTCGAATGATGTTAGTGCTCGAACGGGGTCGCTCGAGTTGTGGTGCTCGAACGGTTCTGTTGCTCGAATGGTGGCGCTCGAGCTGGTCGAGCACCCCAAACCCTCTGTAAGCTTTGGCACTAGAGTAAAACACTTGCTCGAGCGGTGGCGCTCGAGCATGAGTGCTCAAATAGCTCTCCCTCTTCAACAAAGTGATACTTTTCTTTGCACGAACTAATATTATTCGTATTTCTTCAATATCTTCTCATCCGGGCATCTGTTTGAGTCGATTCAAAGTCCTACTAACTCTATTTTTTGCCTTCTATCTATCTATGAGCATCAAAGAGGCAAATTCATCAATTTATGTAAATAATACTCAATTGACTCCAAATACTCATCAAATTCATTCAAAACATGGGCAAAATGAGATACGAATCATGACAATTTCACGCCTAATCAGTGTTTTCTCTTCCTCTTCAGGCTGAACTTTCTACTTTCTCTTGTTCAGATCATATTCCAAAGTTTTGATCTCTAAAAAAAGTAAAGCCGAAGTTATATTACTCATATCCTGAGTATTTTTCAACATAATGACACTATTATCCCATCTCTCAGGAAGAACATTCAGGATTTTAGAAGCAACTTCTCTCTTGGGAACCTCTTTTCCCAGCATCACCAACTCATTCATTATCTTGATGAATCTTGACTCCATCTGATCAATAGATTCGTCAGGCAGCATCTCGAACGCTTCAAATTTCTGAATGACAATGTTTTTCTTGTTCTCCTTTATCTTTTCTGAGCCCTCGCACATGCTGGTCAGCTCATCCCAGACCTCCTTTGCTGTCTTTAAGTTCATCAGCGTTGCTGACTCCTTGAACAGTACCGTATGAAGAATAATGTTCCTGGCTACGTTGTCCAGTCCCACCATCTTGATCTCATCATTCTTCATATCCTTCCTCTCCTTAGGAACCTATACGCCAATGTCAAGATCATCATATCCCAGTCCTCTGACATTTGGGATGGTGATCTTGATCGGTCCGTCCCTGATAACTTGCGGCATCTGGTCATGGATGGCATCTAGATGTGCCTCAAGTCTAAACTTCCAATAGACAAAGTTAGCAACAGAAAATTCAGGCAATGAAGCTTCAAGACTCCTCGAAGTCATGATGATGCAAGTTTTCTTAAAAGCAAACTCAGATCTATTCAGTGACCACCAACAGTTTCTCCTCTGAAACTATTAGTATTCAAAGTCAGTGGTCTTTTGAACCACTGCTCTGATACCACTTGTTGGTCCCGGTACAAGACTGAGTGATACGTGTATGGGGGGGAATACACGTATACAAATTTTTCTGACTGACTGAGTCCCCATAACTTAGAGTGATGTAGAACACTGAGTAGATAATCCACCTACTAACAGCACTGAGTGCAAGTCAATTGGATTACTATCTACTTATGTTCAGTGCGGAATGTGTGATCCCTGAAAGTTTATAGTCTTGTTTTAGTTTGCTTTCTGAAAACTTGTTTAACTTTTTATGAAGCTGTGGTTAGAAGGGCAGTGCTCAGTTTAATGATCAAGCTGATTGATTCAGGCTGATAAACAATGCAATGAATGACTTAATGAATAAACAATTAAGAACAATAATCAAAGCAATAAAGAACACAAGAAGTAACGTGGTTCAGAGACTCAAGCTTCTATGTCCACGGTCCCGATTTAACATGAGAATCCACTAAGGATTGACTTATTTTTAACGTGTCAAGGTGCACCAGAATCAGCTACACTTGCTGAGCCTTATTTCCTCCTTCTAACTTACTAACAACCTCAACCAACAAACCTGACTAGAGGGTTTTGGTTTCAGTTTGGTTTCCAACTAAGATTGTGATTATCCTTACAAGAGAATGCTATGCTAAGGATGAATAATCACTTTAAACTTATGATATAACTAGGTTCGCTCAGTGGAATACAGAATAACTCTCTCTAACTGAGAAACACTTGGGAAATTTAAGATGTTTCGAGTGCTTCTTTGAATGTTGAATGCTTTGTACGCTGAGAGTTTGAGTAATTTTTTGTCTTTGAAATTTCCCGTAACCTTGGTCTTCTGTATTTATAGACAACTTTGAAAACTATCCGTTGGAAGAGACAGTCTTCCAGATTGTCTTCTTGTAGGATTAGTTCAACGGGATACATCCCCATGCAGCAGCCATCCTTGCATGAATTTGGTAATTGCATTTAATGCTTGCCCGTTGAAAATATGCAGGGATGTCAGGTTCAAGTCAGTGTCCGTACATGACTTGTCGCTCTCTGATTGGTCCACGTCATCAGGTAGGTGAAAGTGTTAGAACTCATTCTTCAATTCAGTCTTGTCTTTACTGAGTTCAGGTTCGTCCCCATCTATGTACGTTTCCCAATGCTGACATTCCTTTTGACTTGCTTGGATCCTACTCCAAGTCTTTTTCTCAATACTCAGTGCGATCCTGTTCCATACAGGACTGGGTTAGCAATGATCTCGGGATCATGCTCTTCATCCTGACACTTACTCAGCCAGCTTAGATGAACTGTCATAAGCTCAGGATGGTGCTCTTGTGTCTTCAGGCTTCAGTCTTGATTGTCATCAATGAGTACTCCTCTCATTGAGTTCCTGTGAAATGTAAAATAAACTAACTTATAAATCTAACCAAGACTAGTCTGACTATTACACACTCTAAGACAAATCATCTTTTCAGGGACTTTGTGATCTAATCAAAACTGATATTGTCCCAACAATTTCACTCTATAATTTGTCAAAAATGACCCCAGTCCCCGCTCCGTTCACATCTCTAAGTCAAGCATTTATTGATCGCAGAGACAAAAGTATAATTAAGGACTTGAGTATAGATTCAATTTTAGTGTAACTTAAAGTACAAAAAAAAAAATGAACTACTCTTCTAGCTATATTTCAGTACTATCGAAACCCTGTATCGTACCATGCAAGAACTGGCAACTAAAAAGTTTAAGGACATGCAATAAAGATTAGGAAAATTGTTAATAAATTCACGATTTTTTTTAATCTTTTACAGTTTAATTGTGATTTTTAAAATTTTGCAATGTTATATATGCACCATTTTTATTTTTACAAGTCCAATACGTGTCTATTCTATGCAATTCCTTGTCAAATCAACAGTATTTTTCCAAAAAAAATAACTACCTTGTATATCGAATTGCAGAAGAGAAAAAAAAAAAAAAAAACATGGTGTATGATATTATAAAAATTAAGAGATTATAATCAAATTAGAAAAATGATTGAAAATTGGTTTCCAATATTGTACCTGCTAAAAGATAGTACTCATTTACAATTTGAGGCTTCCAACTGACTCAAAACTATATACTCTTCCATTCCTTAAAACTTTTTACCCTTTTTTGGGCACATTAAAATATATAATAAATAAAATGTTTGTGGTAATTTTGTAAAGTTATTATTAAATGAAAAAAAAATGGTTGGATTGATAGTAAAAATTAATGCATTTTATGAGGATGAAGTTTAAGAATTTATTTAAGGTGGGCAAAATTTTCGGGGATAGATCGAAAAATAAAGTGTGCAAAATATTAAGAAACACAGAAATAATAATAAATGTTATCTCCATTAAAATTCTACCCATTACACTTTTTACTTAGAAAATATGTCCACTTTTTAATGCAAGAAGGAGGGAGTAAGAAATAAAATGATAGTAAAAAAAAAAAAATTAATATAGAACATGTGATGCTATATATTAGACAACATTTTTTTTACAATTTCTCCCAAATTTACCCCTTTAAAAAAAATTAGAGAATAAATTTTCACCCACTAAATTAGCATATTGCATATGGTAAATAGGAATATATTTTGCAATTCCAATGCTTTAGTCAACCAAAAAAAATTGTAGATTTATTTTGGATTAGATACATTGAACTCAACTTTACCTCATGTTTTAGTAGTTTTTAGGGTCTTTCTATGGTCAGAACGGTTTCACCCTTCATGATGTCAGAAAATCTATTAAATATCATTAGATTTTAGATCCAACGTCTATTATATTTTTACATAATTGCATTTTGCATTAGAGTATTTGCACTATGCATAATGCAATCGCATCGCATCGCCCTACAATAAATTAAATTAATAAATATAAAATGACAAAAGAACCCTTTTTGTTTAAAATTATACTATTATCATAATTTTTTTAATGGTCTCATAAATTATCAAGTGTTTGTTTTTCACCCTAAAATAATTAAACTAATAAGCGAACGAAGGACTCAATCATATAGTAAAATGATGGGTTTAGAAAAATGAACAATTTTATTTGTTTTTTCCTTAATTTAAACTTTATTTTAATTTTGCGTTAATATTTTTTAAATATTTATTTATTAATTTTATATTTAATTTAAAATAAATCAAGTTTTAAAAAATTCCATTTAAAAAAAAGGTTTAACTTTTTTTTTCTAATTAGATGATTTGATGTGTCCTTGATGTTGAGAGGTGAGGTGCCGAATTGAATGATATGGGCAATGAAGCTATGAGCATAGACGGGTTCAGCTATTAGTTTAAGTATAATTAGAAACGTAAACTATTTTTTAAGTTTAAAAATGTCCTTAAGCTATTTTTTCTTCTTCTTAAATATGCCTTTAAACTATATTTTTAGGACAAACACACCTTTCTATTAAAAAGAGTAATAAATAAATTTAGAAAAAATTCGATTTTAATTTATACATATTAACTTATATTCCCTAAATAAGTTAATTAATCCTAATAAAAAATTTAATCCCAAACTTAATTATGGTTAACTAGTGCAAAACCCCGCGTAACACGGGATCGATTAAAGATAAGTTGTCTATTTCTCCTTTAAAAAAATAAGTTGTATATTAATTCTAAATTAGAATCTTAAAAACAAATTTAAAATTTATTATTGATACATATTTAAACATAATGTACCCTCCAATCATCTACCGTGATATTTTTAATTATTAAAAGATATTACATTGCATTTGTTATAACTAATAATACACAATGGACTACAATTATATGTTTAAAAAGTCTTATACATTCATCTGTTATAACTCCCATCCAAATATAACTAATAAAGAAAATGAATAGAGTAATATTATGCACATTAAAATCAATAATGACGAAATTTTAGCACATATTTTTTAATTTATTTAAAAATTATTATAATTCTATTAGTAAGTAGGACCTAAATTTTACTCAAATGTTTAAACAAACACAATATAAGAGCACACGTATAATATGTTATATATTAAATCATATAAACTATTTTTAAAGCTTATAAAGTAATTGAGTTATAATTTAAAATAAAAAAATTAAGAAAAGGGTGTGTTTGACCCAAATTATATAGTTTAATGGTCTATTTAAACCTAAAAATAGTTTAAAGTCCTGGTTGTACCTAGGGATGTAAACGAATCGAATCGAATCGAATACCACAATATTTAAATTTGTATTCGTAAAATTATTTCGAATATCGAATTCGAATCGAATATTTTTCGAATAGTAAATGTGATTTATATTTGATATGAAACTCATATCGAATTATTAGAAAATATACGAATACTTGAGTCGAATATTCGAATCAATTTTTTTCTCAAACATGTTCCTAACAAATAATATTCAAGAGAAGGTATTATGTGAACAATATTTACAATGAAAATTGTTTGAAGGGTATTAGTAAATTAAACTAAAAGTATCAGTGAATTGCACTAAAGTTATCAGCTTCAAATGGTACATAGTTTTTTTTTTTTTTTAATTAAAGCTATTAGTTGAAGTGATATTAGTTATTCTCACTAAAGGTATCAGTTATTTCAACATAAGTTATTAGTATATTTTTATCGATAAAGCTCTGACTCGAACCCATGATCTTTGTATCAAAGCCATAGGTAGTGGGATTTTAACCACTTGACTTGAGTTATACCACTTCGGCAGATATTAATAATTTGTTGTTCACGGTAATAGTTACCGTGAATATTATTCACATAATAATTTACCAATATTCAAATATTAATTTCAAAATTGTCATTGTTTGAATTCACAAACAAGTTATAAACTTAAAAATTTGCATAACATAATCAAGTAAGTAAATGAATTTTTTTTTTATCAAATTCATGGAAAAACACTATAATAATCAAATTAAGAGTGTTGACCTGCAATTCTTTTTCAATTAGTTAAGTTTTTTAATAATTAAATTACATTATATATTTTTTCAATTAAAATATTTAATTAAGAATTGTCTACAAGTCCACTTGTTGGATAAAGTTATAAAGGTTAATATCCTTAAAATAATTATAATGAACTTAAATTTATAAATAATTATATTTATTATTACTATTGAATATTAATATATAATTATGTTATTATATATTTAACCGAATATTTAATCGAATATCTACGAATATCGAATCGAATATCATAATATTTGTATTTGTATTTGATAACTAATCGAATCCAAAAAATTATTTGTACTCGAATTCGAATTATAAAATTTCGAATACAAATACCGAATTTCGAATACAAATACAAAATTGAACCAAAATTATTTGATTCGTTTACAACCCTAGTTGTACCTAGAGTAATAGTTTAAAATTCTGATTGTACCAAAAAATAGTTTTGGATCCTAGATGTACCTAAAACAATAATTTAGGATTTTGTTCTTACATTTTTCCAAAAGTTAATCAAAAGGAATGAAATCACACAATTTCATGAATTCTAAATATATGTGTATATATATGTATGTATAAAAATTCTACTTATAAAATACATAATATTTAAGGCAAAAACTTGTATGAGACCGTCTCATGGCATGAGACAATACAAATTAACACCTACCGTATCAAAGTGTTAATGAGTCAATGCCCTAATTACACTAATTTTCATTGTCTCATGCCATGAGACGGTCTCATACAAGAACTATGGTGGCGGAAAACCCGTCCCGGTCTACCATTTACACGTGCAATATGATTTACCCCGGAGTAGGTCATACTGTTGGTATATATGTTCAATGTGTAAGCCAATAGAAAAAAAAGTTTTATTTTTGTTACTCTATAAACTAGTGTTCTGGCAATATTATCCCTCATAAATTATGCTTAAATAAAAATGCGAAGAGTAGGTTGAAAATTAAATATGAATATTTCAATACAAGAAAACATAAAATTGCTTACGAAGATTGTTAAAATGACTACAAAATTTTTAACAAAATTTTTTATAGTGGAGATTGCCTACAAAATTGCCTACAAAGTTTTCTAATTATATTTACATTTTCATTCCTCACCTACAAAAAATATATACTACGGAACTTTCGTAAGTAAGTTATTTGTAGGTAAATTTTTGTAGACAAATTGTATATAGGTAATCAATACCTAGTAATTTCATTTTGTAGATAAATTGATTTCGTAGTCAAATTATTTGAAGGGAAGGTGTCTACATAATTAGAAAATTTTGTAGGCAAGTCGTAGGCAATTTCACTATGAAATTTTTTTTTTGTTGAAAAATTCCGTAGATAATTATAATTTTGTAGATAATTTTTTATTTTGTTTTATTGTTTCTTACTCAACTTAATTAGTATATATATAGAACACAAATGAAAGTGAGAGTGCACCATCTACATTTTAAAAGGCCAAGACCACAAACAATATCTATATTTTTATAATGTCTACTATGATTATGAGCGTCAACATGGCCATTCCTTCTGTTGCTAACTCTCTTCCCATTAATACTTCAAAACTATGGAGAAATATCTCTCCTACTACCACTACCACCCATCGCTCCTTGAAATTCATTAATAATGCAAACCCTAATTCATGTACCGATCTGATCTCCACTACTACGCGACGATCTGGTAACTACAACCCTTCCCTCTGGGATTTCGATTATATCCAGTCGTTGACCGGTGAATATACGGTATGATCGATCATGCATCTTATGCTCGTCTTCCCAAATTCTTGTATACAATATTTGCACCGCACGTTCACTTCTTTTGAATAGTATTACTCATTTCACAGAATAGTATTACTCATTAATTTCACTGAATGATATTACTCGGAAACCTGTTGCACCATATACACCCGTTGAATGATATTACTTATTTCACTAAATATTATTTACACATTTCAGTTGGAAAAATTATTTTTTCAGGATCATATAACTTTTCGGGCTAGTAAAATGAGGACGATAACTTTAAAATGTGATAAAGTGAGGACAAATCAGCCCGAATCGATGCAAATCGGGCTAATTAACCCGATTTGGGCTAAACTTGGCCTCAATTCGGGCTAAATCTGGCCTTTATTTGCAAATTTTAAAAGTTACGGTCCAATTTGCCAACTTGAAAAAGTTATGATACTCATTTTGCTAGGCCAAAAGGTTTCGGTCCTGAAAAATAATTAATTTCCCCCATTTCAGTGAATGGTATCACTCACGGTTCGAACAAGTGCTACTCGTGTAAGTTTAATTTGTTGGCAATATTATTGTGTTTGTGTATGTACCGCAGGCGGACAGGTACGTGGTGAGAGTATCGGAGCTGGTGGCACAAGTGAAGGTGATGCTAGAGAAAGAAAGTGAGGGTGTTGGGCAATTGGAGTTGATAGATAAGTTGCAGAATCTGGGAATGTGTTATCACTTTGAGGATATTATCAACCAAACTTTGAATTGTATGCATCACCAAAAATGGTTGGAGGGGGAGACGGATTTGTACTCAACAGCGCTTCTTTTCAGACTCCTCAGGCAACATGGTTTCAGTGTCCCCCAAGGTTTTTTTTATAAGATATTGTTAAGCAGAGTTAAAAGGTTTTTTTCTCCCACAATTAAGTTTAAAAAAAAATTCACAAAATTTTTAATATTAAAAAATTGTCTTCAAATTAAGTAGTCAGAAATTTGAGACGGTTTGGTTTGGTCCAATCTTTAACCCATAATTTGTGTATTGTCCGACCTTAGTCCCATATTAAATTCTCATGCCATATAAAACGATTAGATTGTCTATTTTCTAGTAATTTTGGGGAATAAAATTGGTACTGAATCCATATTTAAATTTTGTAAACTGTACTCCCTCCGTTTTGATATAATTTTTTCGATTTGTTTAAAAAAAAAAATTGTTTATTAATATATGAAGTGTTGTAAAAGAATGAGAAAATGTAAAAAAATAAAGAATAATTATTTTAAAAGTATTTATTTATTAATATATAAAGTACTCCCTCCATCCCACTTAAATTTGCACATTTTCTATAATGTGTCGTCACATTTAAATTTGCGCACTACCAAAAAAGGAAACATTAATTTGCGTGTATACACATATTTATCTATATGTCACTACTTTATTAAAAAAATACACTTTCTTAAGAAGTGTGTCATCTTATACTGTGCAAATTTAAATGAAAGGAGGAAGTATTGTTTTTATTTTTTTACGGAATAAAAAATTTATAGTGAAACATAAAAAAAACTTATAAAAGGACAGGTGAAGTGCTTTTTAGTACGTGCATGCATGACTAGTGAACTTGGTATGCATGCTACCAATTAATTAACTTGTAGTTAGGAGTAGATGTCAGAGACTAACTATATATATGCATATCCTTTTTTTTGTTCTATTAATTGTTATTTATCGAAAGTACTTCTCTCCTTATTCGATTGATATTTTTATAAATGATAATATAATAATATTATTTTTTACCATTTCATCTTATGTACACTAGCATATTTTTATTTCATTTTATTACTTTACACATACTAATAATTTACATTTATTAATTAAATTAAATTTTGTTTAGAGTGATAAATAGTAAAGTAAAATTAAGTTTGAAGTGTAGTGAGTAGCTTTGTTTTTTCTGAATAGTGTGTAAGACTGTTGTAGCAGGTTTAGTGTGATTAGAACCAAACTGACCAGGTTAATTATAATGACCCGGGTTATTTTAACTCACCGTGTTTCTCGCCCTATGTCAAATTTTCTATGCAAGTATATCGTCAATTAGTTTTATTGTGAAACTAATTTATAGTAGTACTTGATTATTAAAATATACTCTCTTCGTCCCAAATTAATTTTTACAGTGTACTATTTATTTTTCCAAAAACTTCTAAATTATAATCTCAAATCATTAGTTATCACGCACAAAAATACATTTGATTTGTTTCATTAACTTAAATTAAACAATATTCTATCGTAAAAAACTATTATATTCGTTAAATAATACAAATCAATTTTCATATCAAAGTCTCAAAAAAACAACTGTAAAAATTAATTTGGAATGGTGCTAGCATTAGTTTAATAGTAATTGCATTTAATGAGAACAATTAAGATTATTTAAAAATACAATTGAGTTTTATAGTAAAATGTGCTTATATGAGACTTACTCAATTTAAATATGTATATATATATATATACTTTTAAACTCCAGTGTATTAATTGTTGCAGAGGTATTTGATTGTTTCAAGAACGAGAAGGGTGAATTCAAGGCAAGCCTGGAAGAAGACACCAAAGGAGTGTTACAACTGTACGAAGCTTCTTTCTTGTTGATTGAAGGTGAAGAAACTTTAGAAGCGGCAAGACTATTTTCCACAAATGTTCTGCAGAAAAAGATTGATGATGGATTAATAGATGATCATAACCTTTCATTAATGGTGCGCCGTGCATTGGAGGTCCCACTTCACTGGAATTTTCAAACGTTAAACGCAAAATGGTTTGTGGAGGCTTATGCCACTAATGGAGACATCAACCCCATTGTTCTCCAACTTGCAAAACTCAACTTCAACATTCTTCAACAAACTTACCAAGATGAGATCAAGGAAGCCTCAAGGTGATTATATATAAGGCCAAGTCATCACTTTTCAATTATATTAGTATATATCACGTTTCTGTTATATTAGTTTGCACATTTCAATTATATTAGCTTGCATATTTCAATCGTAATAATTTGCCTTGTGTCCGACTGCATGATGCAATTGATGCATAAGGGATTGACTCTAATTAGTGATCCAACCAATTTGATTTTTTTTTCTTTTAAAAAGAAATTGTTTGTAAGTGTAGATGGTGGGAGCACACAGGTCTGGCTAGAATACTGCCATTTGCGAGGGATAGGGTGGTAGAGAATTTCTTGTGGACCCTTGGTCCCATTTCCAAGCCTCAATATAGATATGCAAGAATAGTGGGCACTAAGGTCAATCTCATGATAACAGTAATGGATGACATGTGTGACGTCTATTGTACCTTAGAGGAAGTAAAACTCTTCAATGATATTATTCAGAGGTTAGTCCGTTTGTATACCCCAACAAATAACAAATTAAATTAAGCAATGAGTTATAAGTTTTTATTCTTTAATCATAAATTCCTATGTCTTCTTCTCTTCTAGATGGGATATAGATGCAATCGACAAACTCCCCAAGTATATGCAGATATGTTTCTTAGCACTCAACAACTTGGTAAATGAGTTCGCGTATGATGTTCTCAAAGAACAAGGAGCTCTTATCATTCCATATTTAAGAAAATCAGTAAGTCCGTTTTAAAAACAATTCCTAATTCTGGAGTATATTTTAATTTCATCTATCTTTTTTTTTTTTCATTTTACAATTGTACACTATATATATGCACGCATAACTTGACATGCGCTGGGAATTTATGGCAAAATATATTAGAATCAATTTCACGGTAAATCTTGTTTGCACTTTATATGTATATTAAACAGTACTCCCTCCATTCCATACGTGTTTGCTACATTGTCAAAAAAGTAATCTCATACTTGTTTACTACATTCATTTTTGATAAAAAAAAATAAATAATATTTTTTAATATTATATTCTCCGTACACTCCTAACAAAAAACATTTATTTTGTCACTTTATCACTTTAAATACTAATAAACAATTTTTTTTCTTAAAACTCGTGCAAACGGTAAAATAGCAAATAAATAGGCAAAGTATAGAATGAAATTGGTTTATACATAAATCACTGAAGGATATTAGTTGTTTTAAATGAATAGTATTAGTTGTATTTACTGAATAGTATTACTGATTTACACTAAAGAGTCCTAGTTGTTCAGGAAATGAACTAAGACTCTTCAGTGTAAACCACTAATACTCTTCAGTAAAAACAACTAATACTCTTCAGTGAAAACAACTAATACTCTTCAGTGAAAACAACTAATACCCTCCAGTGATTCATATATAAACCAATTTCACTCTATATATACTCAATAAATATGGGATGGAGGGAGTATTAGTTATGTTATTAAAATTGTATAGTGAAAACAATTAATATCATTCTGAATTGTACAGTAAAATTGGTTTACCGGAGATGTATATGAATATTTAATAAGCAATTTTAATTTTTTCGATTTCTTATAAATTAATTATGAGCAGGTTTTGTGTGAGACTGTCTCACATTGAGACAAAAAAAAAAAAAAACTTAATTTGAGTCTTGCCGTGTTAATACTTAATTAAAAGAAATAGATATTAAATTGTGGGCAGAAACTTGTTGAGACCGTCTTATGGTATGAGACAACACAAATTAACATTCACGAATGTCAAAGTATTAATGCATCATGTCCAATTTATATCTCATCCCATTGTCTCATGATATACAAGACCTGCTCTAAATTGTATTAGTTTATGAAACATTTCACCGTATTGTCTCATAAAGAAAGGATGTATATATTGTTGCAGTGGCAAGATATATGTAGAGCATATAGAAAGGAAGCCACGTGGTACGCTGAGGGATATACACCATCACTGGAAGAATATATCAATAATGCATGGTATACTTCAGGGCCTTCTGTAATGCTGTCACATGAATATTTTGCATTAAAAGATCCAATACAAGAGGAGGCTATTCAAAGCTTGTATGAGTACCACAACATGGTTCGATATTCTGCACTAATTCTACGCCTTCTTAATGATCTTGTAACCTCCCAGGTTCGTATATTCTATATACTAATATACATGCAACTTTTACCGATTTATGCAAAAAAAAAAAAAAAAAAAAAAATTGAATGAGACAGATTCAATTTCATTATGTGATATAATCACAAACCGGTGCTAGGACATTGGATCTCCCAAGAATTTTTTTAAAATTTTATTGTTTACTTTCTCCTGTTTTCCTTTCTCTCTCTCTTTTTTTTTTTTTTTTTCTTTTTCCAATTTTAATATTTCTATTTCCCTCTTTGAAAATATACCCCATCATTATTTTATCTTCACTATCACAATACTATTTATTCTCCAGCCCACCTATTTATTTTATGTGTTATAACTCGTACTATCAATATTTTTTAAAAATGGTGTCTGAACAAAAGAGAATACTCAAATTATATTGGACGGAAGGAATATATTTAATTTTTAGTCCATATCTTTTTATCAATAAATGAGGTTATCCGAGTGGTTTAATTACGGTGTTGAGCTCCTCCCTGATTTCTGGCTTCATCACTAGTCACAAAAGAATTTTTTTATGACAAGTTGTTATCTTTTCGAATATAATTAGGATGAGATGAAAAGAGGCGATGTTCAAAAATCAGTTCAGTGTTACATGAATGAAACCGGTTGCAGCAAAGAAGAAGCAAAAGAACATGTAAGATCTTTAGTACGTGACACGTGGAAAAAGATGAATAAAGAAGGAAACGAAGATTCAATATTTTCGAAGGATTTTATTGTAAGTACAATGAATATGGCAAGATTTACTCATTTTATGTATCAACATGGCGATGGACATGGAGTTCAGGATCTTGAGTTTAAACACCGGATTTCTACTTTGATTTTTCAGCCTATTGTGTAGCTAGGTCACCATTTACACATCTTCTCCTATATGTATTAAAATAAACCCTACATTTTTCGTTCGGAATAATATTAGTATTATGAATGTGTAAACATATTCGTATATCGGGAATGATATAGAGCCCACCTGTGGGCAATGCCACGTAATATACATTCCTTTTCTTTAATTTATATCTTATATTTATTTTAGATTTCATTAAATCCATTTTTATATCAAAATCTTATATTTTAGTTTTCTTTCCATAAATATATAAAGGTATGATTGATTTTTTTTCTTTTTGTAAAATTTTGAAACCGAACATTACAAAATAAAATTTTAAATTAAATAAATCTGGAAATTATTTGAATATATTTATTTATATATGAAAATTATTTCACAATTTTTGAAAACTTGGTTTGAAAAATTAAAAAAACCATTAAAAATGAAACTAATTTAAAAAAAATTAAATCACAAATAATGTTTAGAAAATTATGCAATAATTATAAAATGAGAATAATATATTTATAATATTGCAGTTGCACTTAACGATAGTATAATAAAATATTAATTAAAAATTATAGCAAAAGCCAATGTACACCATTAAACACTATTAATAATTATAAATCCAATAAATTAATCTCAAGTCTAATAAATTTCATAAATGAAATGTGTGGTACCATTAGTCGTGGTTAGTGGTGCCGAAAAATATATCATGAAATGAGTGGATTTTTCAATTAGTTGGCAAAAGAATTTGATTCAATTTTTATTTTACAGAACAAAAAAATAATCGTGTTTAATATTATAATTATTAAATATATTTCTAACTTTAATTGTGATTTAAATATTTTTTAATTTTTTAATTTTCAATGTTTTCGTAATCAATTTCTTACATTTTCAAATCATTTTTAGATTTATTTAATCTTTAGATTTTATTTTATAATTTTTGGTTAGAAAACTTTACAAAAATAAAGGTCACTCATACATATTTCATGGAGTATAAGATTTTTATTGTAGAATTTGGATGTAATCAAAATCTAAAATAAATATAAGATATAGATTAAAGAAAAAGAATGTATATTATGTGGCATTGCCACGTAAGCGGTGGGCACAATATTTGTGCCCACAGGCGGGCTCTATATCATTCCCGATTCATATATATATATATATATATATATATATATATATATATATATATATATATATATTTTTTTTTTTTTTTTTTTTTATGGATATAGTTGTTAACACACAAACTGTTGCTCAATACACTTGTATGTATAACGCATTATAGCACACTGTATTTTTTTTTTTTTTTGAAACCATAGCACACTGTATCATTAAACATTATTGAACAAAAATTAGATGCAGATAACAATTAATACTTTTTAGTGAAAATAATTAATACTCTTTAATAAAAGTAACTAATATTTTTCAATTGTTCATGTATGAACCATTTTTCCTCTATAAATTAATAACTCACCCAATACAAATATTAACTCTAAAATGGCAAAGTCTAAATTATAAAGTTCGAATTTGATTGGCAATATTCCTAATGTACATAACACCTCAAATAAAATTAGAGTAGATTTTATTATTGAATGTATAACATGAATAGTGTTGGTAGAAAATGTATTTAGAAATTATTTAGAATTAGGGTATAAAGAATAAAGTGGGGAATAACTGTATTTAAGGGGTAATTAAAATGTTATAGTTTTTTTTTTTTTTTGTTATATAATATTAATTTAAAAGGTAGACATGGTAATACAGTTGAAATCCCATTTATTATGGTTAACATTTTTTAAATTAAGAAATGAGAAGCTAAAATGTTTTAATTATAAAAAAAAAATTGAAACCCAAAGTAACTTTCTTTATTTGCATGCAAAAGACGCAAATAGAATCAAGAAGGTCATTCACAAGCATTAGAGACTCGACCCAATAATGAAGACTCTCAATAATATGAATTTTTTTTTAAAAAAATGTGTCACCACATTGACATTACGTTTTACTAAATTAACTTCAAACAACAGATTATCCGAAAGTAAGCCAAATTAATATAATCCCCAAAGGTAGGGATGTGTCTTGTTTTTCCTACAATAGCGTTAAACATTCTTTTTGCATCCATCGTCTCGATAATAACCTTTTCATACCCCAAATTTTTCGTCCACTTTATGCCCTCAACAACTCCCCACGCTTTCCCTTCCTAGACTCACATTAATCTCAATTCAGTCATCGTTCTCCTCGCTACAAAAACTCCACATTACCATACCTAACCACAGTGTTATTTGTCCGACTTGGTATACGAACCTCCTTCCACTCTTGCATGGATGATTGTCCATGGCGGAGAGACAGGGGTACATGGGGGTACAGTTGTTCCTCCGAATTGGAAAATGCCCCTTTACACCCTATGTAAAAAAAGAAAAAAAGTTTGTAACCTCTCTTTGGATATATGGGTATTTGTTGGTCTTGAGTGGAATTGTTCTTGTTTGTATTGATTTAGGACTTGAGCTAGTTTTGCAAGGAGTAAATATTTTGGGATAATTTTAATTCGGTAAAAAAAAAATATAAAATGTATAATTTGTAAGGTAAAAATTTGAAAAGTGATATAATACTTTATCTAAAAAAGTGATAATTTTTCTATAAAACACTACAAAAAAACGGGTTGATTACCGACGAGAATTTACGACGGACAACCACATTCGTCGTTAATTTTTGTTTTTGCGACGGATTTACGACGGAAATGTCAGCCGAACGACTCTTGACAAATTTAACGACGGAAACAGTGGTCCATCGTAAATTGACGATGAAAATTTGCTACGGACACAGTAAACGCCGCCGTTTTATATTTATTTACGACGACCTTCCGTCGAAAAACTCGAATTTGAATTAACGACGGCCAGCTATGTTATTGTTAATCGCACGTTTTTTTATTGCAGGCGGGTTGGTGAGCAATAATTGACCAGCATGCTCACTTTATTGTTAACGACGGACTATCTGTTGCAAATTATCAAATTTTGCGACGGGTTTTCGTATCCGTCGCTAATTTTGTTGTTTTATGACATAAACTTTTTTCTCTTCTTTCTTCTTTCACTCTCACAAAAAATACTACACTATACACATTTTTCATCCATTCTTGGCGTATATTTGATGTTGAATGTCGCGTTGAAGTGTTCGTAGCTACTGAACAACTCTGTTACTCATTGCCTTCAACTTCACCGTACGTTTTCACACTTTTAACCGTTTAAATGTCTTGTTTTATAGTTTTAATTCTGGATACAATATTAGATAATGAGTGAGATATATATGTTTATTAGATGATGGGTGTGATATATATATGTATATATGTTTATTTGATATATATGAATTGATTTATGTGAAGGAAAAATTTGTATATCTTTATTTTGAGTCGAAACTCTCAATTTTTTACAACTCATGTGATATTTACTTTTAAATTGTAACAGATGAAATTTTCAGATCATGGATGGATGTACTCAATACCTAGAAAGATAATAGGATGCATTAATCCTGTCTTTTGCAATAAAATTGATGAGTTTATTGAGTTTGCACAACAACATCCGTACTGTATGGATTATACGGGTAATATTAGGTGTCCGTGTAAAGAAAAAAGATGCAGAAATATGAGATTTCTGAGTCTTGGTGATGTTAAAACTCATCTTGTGATGTTCGATTTTGTTCCCCTTTATTACAATTGGACATGTCGCGGTGAAGAATGGTGGAATATTGACATCAGTAAAATAGAATCCTATTATAATACTAGTTGGAGCGGTGGTGGAAGTTATGATGTTGGTGGTTCAATGTTGGAGTTATACGTGAAAGTATGCTTTTACTTTGTATAACTCGTGTAACAAACACTCGTTTTATGAGAATAATTCTTTTATCATATTTTCTTTAGTTATGATTGAATGTTGAATTTCTATTGCAAACCGTTCAATATATGGTACTAGTTACATTGTAGTTAATGTGGTGATACCCAATCACGGAAGACAACATTAACAGTTTACTTGTAACTAAACGTACATTTTCACGACCTAGGTGGAATTGAACAATCCGCCGTGAAAGGTCGATGTGTAAGGCTCAGATTGGTCTGTCTTGACTAAGAGATTGCACTAACACATTTAGTATGTGTTGAAGAGGACCTACAGCGAGGATAAATTCTTCTGTTCTGAAATGTGAAGAATTAGACCTCAGTGGTTGTTGATTTCTTAATCTCTGTCACTTAAATAGGACCGTGTGTGCTTGATGGTTATTGCTTTGATTCATGTTGGGTGAGAATCATTGTGACTTCGAACTTTGTGTCTTGGGCAGTAATATTAATCATACGACGGTTGCTAAGATTTAATACGGAGAAACGCGTGCGAGTACGGCTCGTGTGATTAGTCCCCTTGGTGGGCTCAGAAGTTTTATCGTACCAAATCTTGCAAGTGAAGAATCAGTTTCTTCGGTACGGATAATAATGTTGAGCTGTATTTACTCCAAGGTGAAATATATTAATTAATTTAGAGCTATTCAGAAGCTTAATTAATTAATGGACTTGATAATCTTAAATGCGGGAAATAATAACCGGGAGCCCATATTATCGTAATATGGATTAAGATGGATAGTGCAATATTAATTTATTAGTGGTAATAATTAATATTAATGGATTGAATTATATTGGGGCTCAATATTGAAATTCAGAAGTCCATTAGGAGGTCCAATCTTAATTCTCCTTAAAAACCCATCAAGTAGCCCATTAAGTAGCCCAATAATGATAAGGTGATTAAAATAAAAAGAAAATAATTGTGCTGATTTTTCTATAATTTTTGAAAATTGTATTTTGTTAGGAGAGAAAAGATTTTGTTGATTTTCTTGGAAAGATATTATGGAGGATAAGTATTCTTGGAATACAAGATTATCTCATATATTCAAGAAGATCCAAATCTTGGATTCTCTTCTTCATATTTTTCGAAAATTGTCCCATAATTAGGAGTGTGAGATTTTTTTGGAATATTTTATTTTGGAGAAAAGAATATATGAGATATATTCAAGATTTCTTAGAGTCTAAGAAAAGATTTTCTCCAAGGCCCATATTCCCTCTAATTTTCGGCCATCACTACCTATAAATAGGGGATGATTATTTCATCTGCAAGTACATAATTCCATGTGTTGGAAAAATCAAGAGCATATATATTTTTCTTTTTCCTTAGTTATTTAAATTGTTCGATAGCATCTCCCACCGGTGATTGAACAAGGCGAAAAGGAAAATACTTGAGAAGGCTTTTGGGTTGATAAAGCGAGATCATAATCATCCCGTTTATTCAAAGGTCAAGTCTACAAGAGGTACGTAAATCACATATCATCTTGATTATTTCCGCCATAGATTATATGTGAATTAATTCAACATGCATGATGTAAATTTAGTTGTTGGAATTATTATTTGAATTAATTAGGATTAATTCATGCTAGTAATAATTGTATTTAAATTCGTATTTAAATTTCATCCCGAATAGATTCCGGGCACCCCTATTTTCCCAACAACTTGTATCAGAGCCACGGTTTCGGGCTTTGATCTTTAAATTGTAATTTAAATTGTTAAACATTAAATTGAAATTGGATAGTAGAATTGCTAGATCTTTTTTGCAGGTATCCAATTGTCATGGTTTTAATGTTGTTAATTTTCATGCGTGTGAATTAATTGGTTTTTAATTTGATTCGTTCGAATTCGTTTTTCTCGTGAGAAAATCCACGAGTAGATTAGTTGTTTTATTTTGATTCGATCATTGTAATAGACTAGTCTAGATCTAGTATTTATTTTTTTGTAAAATAAATTGTAACCGGATCGTGACGAAGAACGAAGAATTAAAAACGGCGTACCCGGACGACGCATGCGTGCGCGGTGCATGCATGGACGTAAAATCGTGCATGGGGTGAAGAAAACTAGAACGAACATCGAAACCCGGTGCACGGGGTGCACGGCGCACGACCCGCGTGCGATGGGTGGCCGGCGGCTTGCAAGCGTGCGCGCGCGCATCGGGCTCGGCCTGCAACGCCTCGGCTGCTTGGCCGAGAGGCGCACGGGCCCACTCCGTGGGCCGACGCGCGCCTTATCTTGGGTCGTGGAATTTTTCGGTTCTTCATTTTCTTTCGTGTGATTTTAAACATCGTCCCTAACCCCAAACGATGTTGTTTTTGATGAAGTGTTGCTGTTCGAGTGGGCGCGTGTCGAGACGAACGACGGAAAGCAACAAGGACGATTTTCGCATCAAGACGTGAAGAAATTAAACCGTGACAATTGGATTTGAGTTCTCCAATGTGTTTAATTTTGTTTTGATGGATGTTTTATTTCGTGCACTTATTATTATTTGTTAATATGTGTTTGCATGAATTTAAAGAAAAACCTTACTTTCGAAAATTACTAAGTATGTTTATTTAATCGCAATTTTATTCCGGATATTAAAATTGGATTAATTTGGCCTCCATAATTTATTTATTTGTGAAGTTCTTTTGGAATACATTTCCCCCTCGGATCGGCCAAAAGAACGGATTTCACATGAATAAATTCCGAAAGGATGATTGTGGATTATTACTAGTGGCGGTATTGACCCTCACCACGAGTGGCTTGCTCAAAGCGAAATAATAATCATGTATTTAATTATGGTTATTACTTAGGCATAGGAAATTGATATTAACTTACTCCCCTCGGAGTCCCTGTCAATTTCTATGTGGTCAAAGTGGGAGCCAACTATTAATTTTGAATTAAATATTTGTAACTATAAAATTTGTGATCCGCTTGAATGTATTTAAATGTATAGATCACCCCTCGTGGCGCATTTAAATTGTTTCGAGATGTTGGCTGATGCATGATTATATTGTTTTAAGGTTTCAATATAATTGATGTGATCGAATTATGTGATAATTTCGTATTTTTCTAGATATTGATATGAATGTATGTTTTATTCTCAGTTCATCATGTCACAACCTTTTAATCCACTGTTTAGTATACTTAAAGATAACAAACTTGTTGGTGAGAACTATGTTGATTGGAAACGTAACCTTGATATTGTCCTAACCGCTCAACACCATAAATGGGTACTTACTACTCCTAAATCCCAAGAGCCTGCCGAAGATACGAGCAAGTCGGTCAAGAAAGAGCATAAGAGTTGGTTTGACTCCGATGAGATGGCTAGGTGTACTATTCTGGCTTCAATGTCAGATGTGTTGCAACACTAACACCAACACATGGAGACCGCCTCTGAGATAATGCTCAATCTTGAAGCGATGTTTAAACATCAGAACCGTACAGCTAGGAAAATCACCATGCGAAAGATGCTTTCGTTGAAAATGGTGGAAGGTACGCCCGTAAGGGATCACGTTATCGAGATGATGGGTTATCTCAATAAGTTGGAAGTACTTGGTGCGGAATTTGACCTCCCTACTAAGGTCAATTTCGTTCTCCATTCTCTGCCGAAAAGCTTTGAGCAGTTTCAGTTGAACTATCAAATGAATGACCGGGCAAATAGTTTGCCCGAGATCTTGCAAGCTTTGGTATCGGCGGAGACTCTAATGGATCACCAAACCGTTGCTATGGTGGCAAACGGTCCGTCTTCTTCTTCAGGTCCCAAGGGAGGGAAGAAGAGGAAGAGGACGAAAGGCCAGACCCAAGCAAATCCAACTGTTGCGAAACCCAAGGTAAAGGGAGAAGGAGGTGGAAAGAAATCTGCTAAGGGTAAGTGCTTCAATTGTGGTGAGAAGGGACATTGGAGGGCGACCAGTTCTAAGCCTAAGAAGGCGGGAAAGAAAGGTAAGTCTCATGTTTTAGTCGTTGAAACATATGTTGCGGCGTATGCTGCCCACGTTTGGGTAGTGGATACCGGGGCAACTGATCATATTTGTTTCACTCTTCAGGGGTTCCAGCTAACCCGGCGACTTAGCAAGAATGAGATCACCATCACTTTGGGCGATGCTACGAGGGTGGCAGCCGAAGCAGTGGGAGTCGTACACCTATCTTTTGAAGATAGAGTTTTAATTTTAAGAGATGTTTTATACGTTCCGAACTTTAGGAAGAATTTAATTTCGGTTTCTAAGTTGTTTTTTTATGGATATTCAGTTACTTTTAATAAAATTGTTACTGTTTCTTTTAAGAATGATGTTATCTGTCATGGAACGTTGGTAAACAATCTCTATACGATTAAGTGTGCACACCACTCTAATAATAAATCTAATAATACGTCGATCATTTCGAGTAATAAAAGAAAGTGTTCTTCGGAGATGAACGAAACACTTCTATGGCATCTTAGACTAGGTCATATTAATCTAAAGCGGATAGAGAGATTGGTGAAAGACGGGTCCTTGGAATCACTCCAAGTCGAGCCGTTTCCAACTTGTGAATCCTGTTTAGAGGGTAAGATGACCAAGAGGGCATTTGGAGCCAAGGGGAATAGAGCCACGGAAGTGTTAGAACTCGTTCATACCGATGTGTGTGGTCCAATGACGATCAAAGCGAGAATGGGGTATGAGTATTTCGTCACCTTCATTGACGATTACTCAAGATAGGGGTACATTTACCTTATGAGGCATAAATCTGAAACTTTTGATAAGTTCAAGGAGTTTAAGGCCGAAGCTGAGAAACATAGGGAAAATAGTATAAAGTTTCTACGATCAGATCGTGGAGGCGAATACCTCAGCGATGAATTCTTGAACTACTTATCGGACGAAGGGATTGTATCCCAATTAACCGCACCGGGAACCCCTCAACAGAACGGTGTGGCGGAACGAAGAAACCGGACTCTTTTAGAGATGGTCAGATCCATGATGAGTTATTCGGATTTACCCAAGTTGTTTTGGGGTAATGTCTTGGAAACGGCGGCTTACATTCTAAACTTGGTGCCATCCAAATCGGTTCCTAAAACCCCAATGGAATTGTGGACCGGGCGCAAGCCCAGTCTAAGACATTTGCGGATTTGGGATTGTCCGGCATACGTGCTAGACAAGGAAGCCGGTAAGTTGGATCCACGTTCGGAATTAAGGTTGTTTATAGGATACCCTGCGGGAACGAAAGGGTGTATGTTCTATAGTCCCAAGGATCAAAAGACCGTGATAAGTACACACTTTAAATTCTTGGAGGAAGACTATATGAACAATCGGAAACCTAAAAGTGAAATTACCTTAGAAGAATTGAGAGGTCAAACCTCGATACCAAGTATACAAGATGATGTACCACACGTCACATCTTCACAACCAGAACCCCGTCGTAGTGGGAGGGTTCCTAGGCAACCCGAGAGATTCATGGGGATAGGAGAATCTTCGGATTTGGTTCCCGGTATTGAATCGGACCCATGGACGTACGACGAGGCAATCCAAGACAAAGACGCAGAGTCGTGGCAAACGGCAATAGAAGCTGAGATGGGTTCGATGGATCATAATCAAGTGTGGGAGTTGGTCGAGCCACCCAGTGGGGTAGAACCCATTGGATGCAAGTGGGTGTACAAGAGGAAAAGAGGACCGGACGGAAGGGTAGAGACCTTCAAAGCGAGGCTTGTGGCCAAAGGGTATACTCAGAAAGAAGGGATCGATTATGAGGAAACTTTTTTGCTTGTAGCTATGCTTAAGTCCATCTGTATTCTCTTGTCGATCGCTGCGCACCTATATTACGAGATCTGGCAAATGGATGTCAAGACGGCTTTCCTTAACGGAAGTCTTGACGGGATAGATATCTATATGCAACAACCCAAAGGTTTCATTGAAAAAGGCCAAGAGAATCTCGTATGCAAGCTTAAGAGATCCATTTATGGACTTAAGCAAGCATCGCGTACTTGGAACCAGTGTTTTGATCAAGTGATTAAGTCTTATGGGTTTGA
Source organism: Ballota nigra (assembly GCA_947034835.1). Taxonomy (NCBI): domain Eukaryota; kingdom Viridiplantae; phylum Streptophyta; class Magnoliopsida; order Lamiales; family Lamiaceae; genus Ballota; species Ballota nigra. Next base: position 38,744,794 of record OX344721.1, read on the forward strand.
TCAAAACGAGTTCGAAAGTTGTGTGTATAAGAAGCGTGACGGAACTGCGGTGGTATTCTTAGTATTATACGTAGACGATATTCTGCTTATTGGAAATAATGTAAAGGTATTGTCAGATGTAAAGGTATGGCTGTCAAAACAATTTGATATGAAGGACTTAGGGGAAGCCGGCCACATCCTTGGGATCAAGATCACTCGCGATCGCAAGAAGAGGATGTTGGGCTTATCGCAAGCTTTGTACATTGACACTGTTTTGAAGCGTTTCAGCATGCAAGATTCCAAGAAAGGTTTTGTACCTTTTAGGCACGGAATCCATCTATCGAAAGAAATGAGCCCTAAGACGCAAGCGGAGATAGATGACATGAAAGGTGTTCTGTACGCTTCGGCCGTAGGAAGCCTTATGTATGTAATGTTGTGTACGAGACTGGCTATCTGCTTTGTCGTGGGCATGGTGGCAAGATATCAAAGTAATCCCGGGAAAGACCATTGGACTGCCGTAAAGTGCATCTTGAGGTATCTGAAAAGAACTCGTGAGCGGATGCTGATTTACCAGTCAGATAGTCTAGTTCCCGTAGGATACACGGACTCGGATTTCCAATCAGACATAGACTCAAGAAAGTCAACCTCGGGTAGTGTGTTTTGCATGGAAGGAGGAGCCATTTCATGGAGAAGCGTTAAGCAGAAATGCATCGCCGATTCGACCATGGAAGTCGAGTATGTAGCTGCTTGTGAAGCAGCGAAAGAGGCAGTTTGGCTCAAGAACTTCTTAGTGGACTTGGACGTTGTTCCGAATTTGTCCGACAAGATAACTGTCTTTTGTGACAATGCCGGAGCAGTTGCAAATTCAAAGGAACCGAGAGCCCACAAGGCCAGCAAACACATAGAAAGAAAATACCATCTTATACGAGAAATCGTTAAGAAATGAGATATAGAGGTGGCAAAGATAGCGTCGGGTGACAACCTAGCGGATCCATTCACAAAGGGTCTGCCTCAGAGTACATTCGAGAGACATGTGGATGGAATGGGAGTCAAGACTATTGCCAATCTGCTTTAAGTAAAAGTGGGAGGAATTATTAGGTTAGTGTAGGTTGACATGAGATGTCACGTAGAGCTACTACACTAAGACATGTGTGATGTATACTAAAAGCAGACTTTAAGTATAAGTGGGAGATTGTTGGAGTTATACGTGAAAGTATGCTTTTACTTTGTATAACTCGTGTATCAAACACTCGTTTTATGAGAATAATTCTTTTATCACATTTGTTTTAGTTATGATTGAATGTTGAATTTCTATTGCAAACCGTTCAATATATGGTACTAGTTACATTGTAGTTAATGTGGTGATACCCGATCACAGAAGACAACATTAACAGTTTACTTGTAACTAAACGTACATTTTCACGACCTAGGTGGAATTGAACAATCCGCCGTGAAAGGCCGATGTGTAAGGCTCAGATTGGTCTGTCTTGACTAAGAGATTGCACTAGCACATTTATTATGTGTTGAAGAGGACCTACAGCGAGGATAAATTCTTCTGTTCTGAAATGTGAAGAATTAGACCTCAGTGGTTGTTGATTTCTTAATCTCTGCCACTTAAATAGGACCGTGTGTACTTGATGGTTACTGCTTTGATTCATGTTGGGTGAGAATCATTGTGACTTCGAACTTTGTGTCTTGGGCAGTAATATTAATCATACGACGGTTGCTAAGATTTAATACGGAGAAACGCGTGCGAGTACGGCTCGTGTGATTAGTCCCCTTGGTGGGCTCTAAAGTTTTATCGTACCAAATCTTGCAAGTGAAGAATCAGTTTCTTCGGTACGGATAATAATGTTGAGCTGTCTTTACTCCAAGGTGAAATATATTAATTAATTTAGAGCTATTCAGAAGCTTAATTAATTAATGGACTTGATAATCTTAAACGCGGAAAATAATAACCGGGAGCCCATATTATCGTAATATGGATTAAGATGGATAGTGCAATATTAATTTATTAGTGGTAATAATTAATATTAATGGATTGAATTATATTGGGGCTCAATATTGAAATTCAGAAGTCCATTAGGAGGTACAATCTTAATTCTCTTTAAAGGTCCCTCAAGTAGCCCATTAAGTAGCCCAATAATGATAAGGTGATTAAAATAAAAAGAAAATAATAGTGCTGATTTTTCTATAATTTTCGAAAATTGTATTTTGTTAGGAGAGAAAAGATTTTGTTGATTTTCTTGGAAAGATATTATGGAGGATAAGTATTCTTGGAATACAAGATTATCTCATATATTCAAGAAGATCCAAATCTTGGATTCTCTTCTTCATATTTTTCGAAAATTGCCCCATAATTAAGAGTGTGAGATTTTTGTGGAATATTTTATTTTGGAGAAAAGAATATATGAGATATATTCAAGATTTCTTAGAGTCTAAGAAAAGATTTTCTCCAAGGCCCATATTCCCTCTAATTTTCGGCCATCACTACCTATAAATAGAGGATGATTATTTCATCCCCAAGTACATAATTCCATGTGTTGGAAAATCAAGAGCATATATATTTTTCTTTTTCCTTAGTTATTTAAATTGTTCGATAGCATCTCCCACCGGTGATTGAACAAGGCAAAAAGGGAAATATTTGAGAAGGTTTTTGGGTTGATAAAGCGAGATCGTAATCGTCCCGTTTATTCAAAGGCCAAGTCTACAAGAGGTACGTAAATCACATATCATCTTGATTATTTCCGCCATAGATTATATGTGAATTAATTCAACATGCATGATGTAAATTTAGTTGTTGGAATTATTATTTGAATTAATTAGGATTAATTCATGCTAGTAATAATTGTATTTAAATTCGTATTTAAATTTCATCCCGAATAGATTCCGGGCACCCCTATTTTCCCAACAGTTCAAGTCATGTTCCATATAATCAATTTGAACCACATATGGAGGATGGACCTGATAGATACCGGATGATAATTGCAGAATCAGTTTTGGGTGGTCGAGGTCAAGTCAATGAAATGTCTATGGAGGAGGAACTAAATTATCGGTCAAAGAAGTTTTTTTATATGCTTAAAACAGTTGATCAAAAGCTCTTTCCTGGTTGTGATACTGAGACACAACTGTCATTCAATGCTCAAAAGTTGAACATCAAAACTAAAAGCAAGGTGAGTCAAAAAGTGTTAAATCAATTTGCTAAATTGTTCAAAAATACTTAACCTAAAGAAAACACGGCGTCTGATAATTTCTGTCAGAGCAAGAGCTTTTTGAAGGATATAAGTCTACCCTTTGAGAAGATTGATTGTTGCACAAATGGTTGTATGTTGTTTTGGGGTGAGGATAAGGATGAGGTTCATTGCAAGTGTGGTCATCCCCGTTACAAACCATCCGGTCGTACCAAAAGTAGGAAGAATGTTCAGTTGAAGGCTTGAAAGTCAATGTATTATCTTCCCATCACTCCTCGTTTGGAGAGGTTGTATCAGTCTAGTGTCACTGCTAAAGACATGGCATGGTATGCTGAGGAGTGTTTTGATGAGAATTCTGGGGAGATGCGGCATCCTGCAGACTCAGAGGCATGGAAACATCTTGATAGGGAGTTTCCAGATTTTGCACATGAGACGAGAAATGTGAGGTTGGGTTTGTGCACAGATGGATTTTCTCCATTCGGAATACACGGAAAAAAGTATTCACTGTGGCCTGTCCTATTGACTCCATACAATCTACATCCTTGGTTATGCATGAAGCCTCGACATATATTTCTTACTATCTTGGTGCCTGGTCCACACAACCCCAAGCATAAACTTGATGTATATCTTCAACCGCTGATTAAAGAATTGATATCTTTGTGGCATATGGGAGTGGAGACCTACGACGTTCATAGGAAGCAGAACTTTGTGATGTGGGCTGCTCTTTTGTGGACCATTAGTGATTTTCTAGCATTTTTTATATTGTCTGGGATGTCGACAACAGGAAAACAAGCATGTCCGTACTGCATGGAAAGATCTGATGCATTCTATCTCTCATTGAGTAAGAAGGTGACATGGTTCGACAACCATCAGAAGTTTCTTCCTTCTGATCATCCCTTTCGGAGGAACAAAATAGACTTTCTTAAGGGTAAAGATATAATATGTGCACAAAGACTGGACATTCATAACAATATGTATAGTTAACATTCCATGTTTTTCAAATTATTATCATTGTTATGTTTTGTTCTAACTAAACCCTAAACAAATTATTTTAGGTGAAAGATTGTTGTATGAGATTACGGTCACGGGGTTGATGAAGATAACTGAGTTTGGTGCAAGTTGTTGATTCAACATAATTTGGATGTGATGCATATAGAAAATAATGTTTTTGACAACTTGTTTCATACGGTCTTGGGTACTGAAGGGAAGACCAAAGTCACTTCAAAGTCCAGAGATGAGTTGCACCTCTTCTGTACTCGTAAATAACTGCACAAGGATGAGCGGACAAAGATGTATCCAAAAGCCTCCTACACAATTAGTAAAGCATAGAGGAAGGAGTTGTGTAAGTGGGTGAAAGAGTTGAGGTTCCTTGACAATTATGTTTTGAATTTGGGGGACAGGGTTGACACGGAAACCGGGAAGGTATCTGGGATGAAGAGTCATGATTGTCACGTGTTCATACAGTGTTTGTTACCGATTGCATTTCGGTACTCACTTGTGAAGAATGTATGGAGTGCCATCACAGAATTGAGTCTATTTTTCAGACACTTAATGGCCTCAACAATTACAGTAGAGGACATGAGGCGTTTGAATGAGAAGATCTTTGTTATTCTATGCAAGCTTGAGCGGATTTTTCCACCTAACTTTTTTTACTCGATGGAGCACTTACCCGTACACTTAACTTATGAAGGCTTAACTGCTGGTCCAGTACAATATCGATGGATGTACCCTTTTGAGAGGTAATTATATATTATTTTTTAAGATTTAACTTTTTACATTATTATTGATGAATATTCACGAACAAAAAATCTTTTAGGTATTTGCATAACTTGAAGCTCAATATTGGAAATTCGGCCCACATCAAAGCATCCATTGTTAACGCATATCTTACTGCAGAGGTTGGAGCATTTTGTTCTTGTTACTTCGGCGATCAAGTTCAAACCAGAATCAGAAATGTGTCTCGCAACTACGATGGTCGTGGAGTAGATCATCCCCTTCGTGATGTTGAAGGTATGTTATCTGTATTTTTGCATCCGAGTCAACCAATGGGCAAGGGCATCACACGAACTTTCAAGAACAATAATGAAGAGAAAATGATACATTCATACGTTTTGATGAATTGCCCTGAAGTCCAACCGTACATAGAGTAAGTAATCTTTTTATAGTTGATATTTTTATCTTTATAACTGAAAAATCATAAATATATTTTTCTGATATATAAGGATGTGCTGTGAGTATAAGCGTGCACAAGAACCAGACATCACTGATGCAGAAGTTTATCAATTCATCTGTGGTGAATTCATATTGGTTCCAACTTTATGTGAGTATCACTTAATTCTATCTCTATTTTTACAGGACGGATGTAAGTTTATCTTAGCTAATTATTTTATATTTACAGGGAGAATGTGGTCTACTTGACAATCCACATCTACAACCTCTAAGTCATAGACCATTACGTAGGATATTACACAAATGGATACAAATTTCATACACAAGCGTATGCTGAAACAAAATCATCAACAAACAGTGGTGTTTGCGTGAATGCTGGAATTTGCAACGAAAATCAATCGATTACTACGGAGTCTTGCTTGAAGTAGTTGAAATAGAATATCCAGGTTTGCCCTCAAGGAAAGTGGTTTTGTTCTTCTGTGAATGGTATGATCCAGGGAGACATGGAACGAGATTCTACAAAAACTACAAGATTGTTGATATCAACATTTGACATAAGTTTCCAAAGATATACGATCCATATGTTTTTGCAATGCAAGCATCTCAAGTATATTACTGCAAATACCCGAGATCGGGTAAGCCCAACATAAGGACAGTTTGCAAAGTGGAGGCAAGATCCTTGGTTGAAGTTTCTCATCCATCTAAAAAAAACATCACTTAGCCAACATAAACATTTCTAATTGAGGTACAAGAGGCTCAAACATAGCTCGATCAAGAAAATGTAAATAGTTTTGTGGATTTACTAGCTGCAAATTCAGAAATGATAATGATTGGAAGCGATGAGGATGGCGGACAAGAGCGTGAAGAGGAGGATGAAGATGAAGATGAAGATTGTTGGGATATATTAGTTTTGATGATTTTTCAAAACCACATGTAATAGGTTTGAAGTAGTCAGGATTGTATCTTATAGTTTCAGGTTAGGCTAGTTTGTATTTCAGTTGAACAGGTTGTCAGTGTAGAAGAACTCAGTTGAGGAAGCATTCAGTAGAGGAGGACTAAACTGAAAGGAAACTCTACTGAGGGGGAACTTAGTGAAAGGGAACTCACTGACACAGCCTGAGGGAGTTAAGATGACATCACAAGGAGAACAGACTGAAGCCAAATCAGAAGACCTGAACCTGAAGAGAAGCCTGGAGGAAGTTTCACTGAGTATAAACTTGACTATTCTAAGCTAAGTTAGTGGACTACTCAGTGAAGAGCATGATCAGGAGGATCAGTGTTGCACCTAGTAGACCCTGAAGCAGTCAGGCTACTGAGGTCAGGAAAGATTGTCATTTAGCCTTATGACAATCTTCTTGGAAAGATCTTCAAGTGTCTACTAAAGGACAACTACACTGAAGACATTCATCTCTACTGAAGATCATCAGAGTCAGTGGAGGATAAGCCATCTGAAGTCAGTGTGCCCTGATCAAGCCCACTGAACCAAAGAGTCATTGGACTCAGTCCACGTGGACCAATCAAGTCAAGACAGTTCATCCAACACTGACAAGGCCGCATTCCAAGAAAAGTAGGTTTCCCTATTGATAGTTCGGATTCAAATGTTATTCTTTCCAACGGTAACATTTGAATCCACACTATAAATACAAGCTCATTGTTACGTTTCATGTAGAAGAGAAGAGTAGAGGAAGGAGAAATCTACACTTACGAGCTGTGTGGGTGTGAGAGTTTTGTGCAGTTCAAAGGGAGTCATAATGGAGCACATCTCACATCTAGGGCACTGACCTTTAGGGTCTTCACATATATATTTTGAGTGTCCAGCTTGTATCTTGAGCTTATCATATACATCCATAGCTTAGAGAGGTTTTCCCAACCTTTGCATCGAGGCTAAAATATTGTAAGGGAAAACCTCACCTAGTTGAAGAGAACCAAACCAAACCAAATCATTTCCACAAGAGTGTTAGGTGTTTTAGTAAGGGGAGGGGAGGCAGCCCAGGTAGCGGCGTGAGTCCAGTGTAGTCGTGCACCTTGGCACGTTAAAAACAAGTTAATCCCAAGTAGTTTATTTCCTGTTCAATTAGGGCAGTGGACGTAGGAGCTTGAGTCTCTGAACCACTCTACACTGAGTGTTATTTACTGTTTTCAGTATTGCTTAAGTACTTGCTAACTGGTTTGTATCGTGTGCTCACTGAGAATATCATTCTTAAAGAAGGTTTTAGCAAAGTGTTTTGGTCAGGGAGAACCAATCTCACTGACAGGCTTAAGCACGCACTCGAGAGTTCAGTCTCTCGAGTCACTGCTTTGCTGAGAATCTGAGCTCACAAGTCAATTGTCACTGACTTGAGAGCTCTGACTCTCAGCAATGCAGTGACTCGAGTGTCCCGCACTGAACTCATTACAAAAAAAAATTTGGTATTATTTCCTAAACTCCCATTCTGATTTACTTTTGAAAATTTAGAAACGAGACCATCAAAGATAAAGATGAAGATGAAGATGAAGATGGTGAAGAAGATGGAGATGAAGATGATGGAGAAGAGGAAAAGGAAGAGGATGACGATTAGAATTATTGAACTATTGTATATATAACAAGTTAGAAATGAAAAGGAATTAATTTGATGAATAATAATAAAAAAGAATGGCTGAATTTGGATACGTATACAATTAATTATGTACAAATTAACGAATTATAATATTAATTACGTATTTTTCGAATTAAATAAATTTACAAAATAAAAAAAACTATAATTGGTAACAACATTTATTAAAAAAAGTTAGAAACGAAAATGAATTAATTTGATGAATAATAAAAAAAGAATGACTCAATTTGGATACATATACAATTAACTAGTAATAACCTCTCCCGTGCTTTGCACGGAAGTCGTGTTCGTCACTAATTTTTAAATATAATATTTTAAATCATATCTATTGTGTATTATACTCATCACTCGTGTTTTGCAGAAAAATTTAATATAACCTTTTATAATTTAACACATTTGTGTCGTGTAAATATTTTTGTTTATTACAACATATACATCAATAAAAAAATAAATATTATTTAACATAGATTATTTTTATTCAAATGATTTCTCATATATATATATATATATATATATATATATATATATTGTAAATATAATATGAACTTGTAAAGTTTATAGTCAGTTACAATGTAGTACTCTCTCCGTCCCTTTTTTTAGTTTAACATTTTGCCAAAATAAACATTCTTTATAATATTAACATATTCTTTTTTTGGAAATATTTCTTCAAAAAAATTATATACACTACATTTTCTCTACATTTTTATAACATTTCTCTACAAAAATCTTATATTTTTAATTAACAATTTTACAATAAAATATTATATTATTTAAAACATGTGACATCTCTAAAATGTTATACTTAAACGAGAACAACAAAAGTATTGAGTAAGCACATACATTAGTACAAGTTTCTTCTATAATTAATAATCACAACACAATTACAACACATCATAACATAATTACTAATAAAATTACATGAATGACAAAATACAATTTAAACTATATATATATATATATATATATATATATATATATATATATATGTGTGTGTGTGTGTGTGTGTGTGTATACTTGAAAATGCATGTCCAATATTTTTTATTAAATGATATGTTTAAGTCACATAAATATTCATACAATTTATATAAAAAAAAACACCAATTGGGTATAGTAGTTCATATCACTATAATTAATTTGAATATTTTAATTATATATATAAATGATAATATAAATAGTGTATAATCTATAATCAACACATTGATATATACATACATTAAAAACCAATAAAAAATAAGCATTAACTTATAAAATAATTTAATATAATTAATAAAGTAATAATCATGTACAATACCGAGTTATAATATAAACAAATAAAAAATGGATATCAAACAAATTAAATTCAAACATTCATTCAAATATATCAAAATGCATAACAAAGAAATAAAATTAAAATTATGTTTTTACAAAGCCCTAAGCATTTCTAAAAATATCTTGATATACTATATTTTTTTGTAGTATTTTATTCATGCCTATCATTATGACACAACATTACATTCAACCTAACTCGTTTGGTGATTCTTGAGACTGCAACATAAGCTAACCATGCTTAAATACATACTTTTTAAGAAAGACTCCAACATTAAAAAATGACTGGCCTTGACTTTTATTTATAGACATGACATGAAATATAATCAGTGAAAATTGTATAAGTGCAAATTTAAATGGTAATCTAGAATTAGAAGGAGTTACAGACAATCTAGGTGTAATTGTTAGTTCACCAACATTACTGCTACCATTCAAAACCTTTGCCTCAATCACTTTATCACTCAACCTATTAATAACCAACCTATATATATGTAATATATATATATATATATATATATATATTATTTAAATATTTAATTGTCTTTTTAAAGTATTTTTCAGATTTTAATTGTGGTTTTTTTTTTTTAGATTTTTCAGTTTTCTATCTCTAAAATAAAAAAAAAAATTGACTAATTTAAACTTAAATGGCCAATTTTAAGATTAAATAAGATAAAAAGGACTAAAATCAAAACTAACAAACTTAGAGGACATATAAATTAACTCACCCCATATTTATATAAGGATAACATATATGTCTATAATTGTCTTTAAAATTATGGGATATGTTCAGAGAATTTTGGGGTATAAGTAGTGAAACTCTAAGACTGTGTTTGTTTTGGGATTCACCCGAATAAGATTAGGACTTTTGACCCTCGTACCATTCGAGTTAGAGATGTAAAATTCAGTTTTCACATCTCATACTCAGTACACACTTATAAACAACTATAAACCTATATGTAACACCTAAAAAATGTTACATAATATGCATAAAGTGTTACTTATTGTAACACTTTATGCATAATATGCATAAAAATGTTACATAATATACATTTTAAGGGCGTTGCAGTTGCTGGCGTAGCCTAAAGTTTAATGCAACACTTTTTATAATATATGTAACACTTTAATAAAATGTTACATATATATGTAACACCTATATAAAAACTTTAGGTAATACTTGTGTAAATAAATAAATAATGAACAAAGGGAAAAAATGTAGTCTCTAAGTATTGAACCCTAGGCCTCTTGTGTAGGAAACAAGCTACTTACCATCTAGGCTACTCATAACACTTTATGCATTTTGGATTTTAATATTATTTAACTTATTAACTTTTTTTTTCTTTATTCTTTTTCTTTTTTTTTTTAATAGTAGAACAATGGTAATATTAACTCACATTAATAATCAAAATTTACTAATTCTTAATGGACCAAAAAAAATTCTACCTACTTTATAAAATAATATATGTGTGTGTGTGTATATATATATAATATAAATTCATAAATAGTATAATTGTATTATTTAATAATTTTAAATGAAAAATATAAATATTTTGTACGTATGTAATAAATATATTTTTAATTAATAAATTGATTTTAATGTTAAATAAATTTTATGCATATGAAAAATCATTTTTTTAAATCATATGCATATTATATATATATATGGAACTAATAATTATATATATATATATATATATATATATATTAAACTAATAATATTATTATTGTTGATAATGTATGATTATATATATGTTGAATTTAAATATTTACTATAAAGTGTTACCAAAATATGTTACCTATATAAAAGTGTTACCTGAAAGATGTTACTTATGTTGAAATGTTACTAAAAAGTGTTACTTTTATAAAAGTGTTACCAAAAAAGTGTTGCACATATAAAAGTGTTACCTAAAAAGCGTTACATACATAAAAGTGTTACCTAAAAAGCGTTACCTACTATAAAGTGTTACCTAAAAACGTTATTTATTTAAAAGTGTTACATATAAGTGTTGCATATTAACAAAGTGTTACATAATATATAAACTAAAATAAGTGTTACCATAATGTGTTACATAAACTAAATGTGTTACAATAAAATGTTACTTAAAGTCAATTATATTGTAGATATTATTACTTTTTCCAATACAATTTATTTTATATAATATATAAAATAAACATCTGTAAATCTAATGTAACTATTTTCTCTCATTCAATCTTTACTCACATCATCATTTTTCCCCACACATTTTTTATTTTCTACTTAACTCAGACACAATACATTAAAATAATACAACATCAGTTATTACTAAAATTTTGATTTGACATAAATCAAATGTCAAATTAAAATCGCACCCTATTAAAATTCTAAAATAAACTCATATTTTTACTATTCGTGATTTTACACTCAATGATTTTATAGTCATGATTTCACACACACAAACACTTACTTCCCAAAACAAATGTAGCGTAATGTTTTTCACTAATGGATTGGAGAGATGTTTTGTTGTTATATTATATAGAAATTGAATGAGATTAGCGGTTGTGTATTTTTATGTATGAGATTAAGTATCTATATAATATATAATACACCCTATTTCTCCTAATTTAGTTTTGGGCGGGAGATTTTGTCAGTCGTTGATTGTTATTTTGTATCTCATCTTGGCCGTTCATTGTGTGATTGATGGTGGGCGTTTTTTTTTTGGTCTTGATTTGTTGTAATATAGTGGCGGTTATGAATATGGTTCCTTTTAAATTCAGTGCATTGTGGTTGCTTTTCCATTCGGTCGTTCTGCATGGTTTGGCTGATAGGGATTTTTTTTTTCTTCATATCTTTTAGCTTAATTGTTTTTTTTATTCTTTTTCCATTTAAATCGTTTGTATGTTGTGGACGTCGAGCTGTAATTTTCGATGGTGACTCCGTCGTCGCAGTGCTTTGTGGTCTGCCGCAAATCATGAAATTTCAATCGAAGATCAAGCGGAAATAGTAAATCTCCAGTCGAATACCTGTGGGATAAATTTTTGTTATCCTGGAATTATTCTTGTGTCCGTTGTATTGATATGATAATGATGATACCTGTAATTTTTATTTTCTTTTGAGTGTGGAAAACATGCACGGTTATCTACTGGTTTTGATATTGTTTGTCAATGGCTCACGGGTATTCATATAGTACACTCGATTGAATGTTAATTAAAAACAATCTCTGATTCATTTGTTTTTAGTGAAGTAATGTGTTTTTTGATGTTCCATGTGTATATTATTCTTTTGAAAAAATTAAGACTATAATATTGAGAATTAATGTTGTTACTCGAGTATTTTATAATAATATTATAATTTGTATGTAGATTAGTGTGTAATCAAAGAAAGTGGCTAATTAATTTATACACTGATTCATTTTTTCCAGTATATGTACATAGCTGCTGTTATTGGATCTTCGTTCTTTGTTCTGAATACTTGAAGGGTTCAATCTTCATTCTTATATATTATATCTCACAGATTTTTTATTTTTATTTATTTTTAGTATGGAAGCGTATGGAATTTTGGAGTGTTTTAAATTTTACTTATTTATAGTATCGGATGTTATTATTCATAGAGTAATTGAATATTTTAATTCCTAAATTTTAGGCGGAATTATATCTGCTAATTATTCGTAATATTTGACCAATTGTTTCAAGTTTATCAGTTATTAATTTTATTCCAACTTTATGATGATGCAATGTATTGTAATATGCATTCCACCTTATGCGTTGTACACATCGTAAGAGATGCTCATTTATTTTCAAATTTATATATATATAATGGATATATATGGATTCTATAATTTATTGGACGTGTGGAATATTATAGCCTAAGTTTTAATTTCTAAATTGTATGCACAACTATATTTGCTAAAATTTAGGCAAGATAATTGTGGACTTTAAAGCTTTAACTACAAGCTTTTGACCAATTTTTTTGGTAATGGATCTACAAATTGTTCACGTCCAATACAAACATTTAAAAAATGGGCCGATTTTTTCTGTGTAGATATCAAGTGAATTGATATTTTTCTTTTCCAATATATGTTATTGATTTAATCGTGCGGTGCATTTTTATCGGTAACCCATTTTTGGGGTTTAAGGGGCGCTTGATTAACAACTCTTCAATGATAATGGGAATGAGGTTAAAAATTAGTGTAATTAGCATGGATCATGAGAACAAAATCACTACCTCTCTTCCTAAATAAGGTAATCACTACTCCATTTTGATTACCCTATTTTCTCCATACAATCATCCTCCTCAATCATTCCCCCATTCCTCCACCAACAACCATCTGTTGTCAACTTCTATTCCAAAATTGGGGCATGGCACTAGCAATGATGTCACCATTGGAACACTTTTTCCCTAACATATCATTTTTCTTATGAGGACATAGATGGAAATAAATTTTCATTCTCATTATCATTAAAGAATTGCTAACCAAGTGCCCCCTAAATTCTTTGGGTTACCTACTTTTCCTGCATAAAATTTCTCTCATCTTTCAACCGCTAATATTACTGATTATTTTTTGGAATATTATTGATTCTGTTTAGAGTATTTTTTTTTTCTGAAATTCAAGTGCATAGCATGCACTCAAGTGCGCACTAAAATTACTATATAGAAAAACATTTTTATTTTGATTCATTAACTTAAATTGGACAATATACAATTATTAAACAAACATTTTATCAATTTAAATACTACAAATCAAATCTCACATTAAAAATCAAGAAAAGTTAAAATGTAAAAAAAAAAAAAAATTGAGACGGAAGGAATATAAGACTTGCTCTTCTTTAAAATAAATATTTGTATAAAACGATATCATATGATACGGTATCATTCTTTAAATATATAATGACAATTATAATTGAATTTATTTATTGAACGTATATAATACATAAAAAAATTCATTCATGTACGTATGTAATTAAATATTATAGCTACGTGTTCAAATGGTATGTATATAGATCTAAATAAAAGCATCTAAAATAAGTTTAATATTTTATTTGAGCAGCTAAACGATTAATATTTTTTTATAATAAAATAAAATTGTATTTTGAGTTAGAATTTGTTGTATCATTTGATTAGTAAATTTCATGAGGCTTATACCATTGCATAATTTCTTCTCAGCTCTCATGTCATATATATTTGGAGAATGTTTTATATGAAAATGTTAATGATATGAATTATTTTTCAATTTTATAAATTACTATATAATTTTGATACTCTTGATTAAATATTTAATACTTTAAATATATTTTTAAGACTTAATATTTTAACTTAATATTATAACATTATTTTTATATTAAATATAAATTATTTAATATTAAAAGAATTAATTGCAGTTAATATTCCTTTACAATAATATGATATCACTAACCTCAATTCTTGATACTCCTGATGATATTTTTAATACTTTTGATTAAATATTTGATACTTTAAAGCGTTTTAAACAGTTTTATGTTAAGCTTATAATGAATTATTTTTATATAAAAAATTTCCTATTTGAGAGTATTAGTTGTTTTTATATATGTGTAATAATTTTGAATAGATAGGATTAACTTATTTCATAGATTTAATATCATTACAAATATAATACGTGCTTCTGTATAATGTCTTATAACCGTGAATATTAGTTGATAATAGCTAGAAATATACAATTTAATCATTTTAAACGTCTCAATATTAAAAGAAATATTTAGAATTTTCCATCCATATACTTCATCCGCCCCTCAAAATCATGAAACAATTACTATTTACACGAGTTTTAATATAAGAGTTATTTATTAATATTAAAGTAGATAAAATCATTTTTGTTGTGGGTAATGTTGTCATTTCAAAGTAGATTAGTAAATTGATAAGTGATGACATATGATGTAATATTGAGATGTTTGAATAGTATATTTAAAGATGATAAAGTGATTTTTTTTAAGGAAATGTTGCATGAATTTTGGTACATATTGATTTTACAATGTTGCATGAGTTGAGGGATAGATCTATTTTGCAAATGTTGCATGAGTTGTGGACAGAGGGAGTAATACTTACACACACATCCCTAAAAAATACTCATATATCAATCTCATTCAATTTCAATACAACCACCAAATATATTGACTCGCTCACCTCTGCAATTCAACTGTGAAAAACATGATTAGCGTGTTTGTACAAGAGAGTATATATTAAGTAGAGAGACCTAGATTTGAGTGTGAAATAAACCAACAAAGTAAGGTAATTTGTTCAAATCTATTATGTTCTTTTTTTCAATGTTAATGTAATTGTCTTTTCTTATTGTATTATATTATATTTTATATTTTTTTTATTTGAACGGTGATGAATATCTAATAGGATCATTTATAGGCAATTTAATTTTTTCTCCAAATGTTTTGGCTAAAAGTCAAATTGAACACTTTGAATATTAAATTGAAAGAAAATTAGTACCAGTGAATGTTGGCGAAACCACTTATTTTTGTGCGACTTTTAAATTTAGATTTTGTTTGATAAAATTTATATCTTTTTGGATGCATATCTAATTTTTTTAAACTTCTTATTGAATTTGTAAATTAATATTTCCTACGTCCTCTAATAAATTTTGTTTGTGGGTGGACACGCTCTTTAAAATGAAGGTTATTTTGAAATAAAATGAGTATTGTGAAAGTGTTTTATTTCCATTCTAGGGGTGTGAAAAATAATGTGGGACGTTCCGAAAAGATAAGTGTAAAATCTATTAGGAAACGAATGGAGTATTTTTTAACCAATAAATGAAGGTTATTTTGAAATAAATGAGTATTGTGAAAGTGTTTTATTTCCATTCTAGGGGTGTGAAAAATAATGTGGAACGTCCCGAAAAAATAAGTGTAAATTATTAGGAAACGAATGGAGTATTTTTTATTTTTTTTTGGCACAACCCATTGTCGGGTTAACACATTTGTATAGAATAGTTGAGTTGTAATATATTAAAGTATGTCAGAACTGAAGATTTGTTTTTGATAGCATTTATAACTCCAATTTTATTGGTGATACAGATCATCGCATATTTCGTCTTAATATAACTTGGTATAAATTTGTTCAAAGTGTTAGATTGTATAAAAATTATTGAACTTTTTTTTTTTTTTTTTTTTTTTGAAGTAATGGAATAGATGTTGGAGCAAGAATGATTTTCGTTGTTTATATACCAAGGTTGAATATAGGAAAAATTGTACTTTTAATCCTAAGAGAATGTGTGCAAAACACTTTGGTACCTATGTGCGAAATTAGTCCCTTTTTTTTTGCACTTTTGGTACCATCCGTTAATTTCAGGACCAAAACTGCAAATTCGGGCAATTCTCTTGGAACCAAAACTGCAATTTATCCATTCTGTTGTGACAAAATTGTAATTTATCCTAATCTCTTGGGACCAAAAGTGTCAAAAATAACTACGAGACTATATTTGCCGAGAAAAGGATAATTTTAAAATGAACACATTCTCTTGGGACCAAAAGTGCAATTAATCCGTTGAATATTTGATATTAGTATTAAATATTTTAACGATAAAATATTTTGTTTCTGTCTTAAAATTTTGTTATTTTATATGGATGATAATGTTTAGAAAAATTGCTTATTTTTGTTATATTTGTCTTAAATATTTAGTTATATAATTTTTTTTTGTGTGTGTTTGTTACTGTTATTAATACAAAATTAAATTTTAAAAGAATTTAAAATTAATTTTAAAATTATCATTATGTAATTGTTTTAAAAATAAATATGTTTATTTTATTTAATGAAAGATTGAAAATATTAATTCAATCATATTAAATATGAAATTATTTATACATTATAGGGTGCAACTTTGGTCCCTAAAATTAGTCAATCGTTTGGTCAAATTCTGAGTCACCAAAAAATTATAGGGTGCAACTATCTTCGGCCATTATATATTATAATATTCACCCACCTCATTTTATATTTTTCATAAATATACCCACTTATTATATTTTTATCCAACTTATAATAATTACACACACCCCTAAAAATAGTCACTTATCAATTTCCTTCAATTTCGATATAACTACCAAACATATCCAGTCCCTCACCTCTTTAATCCAGTAGAGAAAAACATGATTAATATATTGTACAAGATAGACTTAGAATTGAGTTTGAAAAAAATAACAACCAAGATAATTTGTTCAAATATTTTTTTATTGTTAATTTAATAGTCTTTTTTTTTTATATTATATTATTTGGAATAATGTTAATCCAAGGCCTGAAAGATCATAAAACTATCAATTTAAAACCTAATTTTTTTTCCTATCGATTCAGAACCTGAAAGATAGAAAACTATCAATCCAAAACCTGAAAGATAGAATCTATCAATTTATGACTTTAGAATATTAAAGCTACTAGAGTGTACCCACGCGAATTTCGCGTACTGAAAAAAT
This sequence comes from Ballota nigra, assembly GCA_947034835.1. Classification (NCBI taxonomy): domain Eukaryota; kingdom Viridiplantae; phylum Streptophyta; class Magnoliopsida; order Lamiales; family Lamiaceae; genus Ballota; species Ballota nigra. Next base: position 38,762,450 of record OX344721.1, read on the forward strand.
ATATTATATTTATTTTCTGTAGACATTTAATATAAGAGTATTTTTGTTTAAAAAATTTCGAGGTATATACAATAAATTATGAGGTTTGTTTAGTTGTGGCCCGTCCCCTTCACTAAACCCTATAGGTATATCTTACAAACTAAATAATTAAAAAAAATATCAAAATTCACATAAATTAATAACAATTATGGAATAATATTACTTAGACTAATAATTTAATAATAATCAATTTCCATTTCAATATTGAATAATTTATAAATTAATCAACATTATTAGTTATTGGGAGTATACGGTAAGAAATTAATTTATATAAGAAATAATACAAAATTTAAAATAAACTTTAACGTTACAAATACCTGTTCATCGATCAAAATGAGTTCCAAGTAGAACTTGTCTCTATTAAAATCATTAAAAAATATTGTACAACCTTTTCAATCCTAACTTTAACGGTCAATTTTTGGCTCTCACTCTTGATATTAGAAACCAGAGAAAATTGAGGTGTCATACTCTTGAAATCTAAAATGAGATTTAAATTACAACAATTAAACCATCATAATTATTCAAATAAAAATATATGGTATAGTTAAATCTATTATTTTTGCACATGAAAAATATTTAAATTGAACGTTGTAGAGCATAAATCAACAATCAGTATTACATTCATATTGATATTGATATTTAAATCTAATCAAATTGTGAGCACTTAAAATGATGAATTTAATTATAAAATAAATATACTAATAACAATAGATATATAACTAACCAACAATTGATGGGAGAAATCTCAGCAAAAGAGTGGAACAAATGAAACTTTGATGTGAAAAAATGAAATACAATATGCTCTTATTTATAATAAAAAAAATGCATGCAATATTATATCTTGTCCATAATAATAATATATCACATAAGAATATTCTTTGGAATATATAACTATATACCTTTTATTTTAGGAAAAATAATCGAACATTATATTATACTATATTTACTAACTCAAACTTAGAAATGATAAATTTAGATTCATTCAATAAGTAGATCATATTTAATTACATTAAGGTTTGGAAAAAATATGATTTATAATAAATTCTAAAAATAACTAAATAAGAAAATGGAAAAAATATCTATTTGCATTAATTATGCAGATATAAATTGTTGGTCCCAGTACAAGACTGAGGAATACGTGTATGGGGGGGGGGGGAATACACGTATACCAATTTTCAAACTTAAAACCTAACTGAGTCCCCTTTACTCAGAGTGGTAAAGAACTAGGAGCTTGTTGGGACATTGTCAGTTTTGATTAAGATTCCAAAGCCCCTGGAAAGATGTTTGCCTTAATCTGTCTTTGTCAGGCTAGTCTTGATTAGGATTAGTACTTAGTCATTTTACACTTCACAGGTACTCAGTGAGAGGAGAACTCACTGGTGACAATCAAGACTCAGAGCCTGAAGACGAAGAGCACCATCCTGAACTTATGGCAGTCCTCTAAGCTGGCTGAGTAAGTGTCAGTGATGAAGAGTATGACCCTGAGGTCATTACTTACTCAGTCCTGAAGGGAACAGGAGGTCACTGAGTTAATGAGAAGACTTGGAGTAGAGCCAAGCAATGCAAAAGGAATTTCAGCGTCAGGACAAGACTGGTGGGCTCAAGACAAAATGAACTTAACAAGACAAGCCTGAAGCTCAGGAATAAGTTCTGACATTCTCACCAACCTGATGACTTGGACCAATCCGAGAAGGACACGCACGTACGGAACCTGACATGGAGACTGAATTCAGACTGCACATTCAACGGGCAAGCATTTAATGGGCATTTAATGCAAATACCAAATCCATGCAAGGACGGCTGCTGCATGGAGATATGTCCGTTTGAAGCCTCTCTACATAGATGACTCGAAGGCTATCTCTCCAACGGATAGTTTTTCAAATCACCTTTAAATACAGAAGGCCTTGAACCCATTCAAGGTTACGGGAAATTTCCAAGCCAGAAATTACTCAAACTCTCAAGCATTCAAAGCATTCAACCCTTAAGAAGAAGCACTCGAAACCATCTAAATTTCCCAAGTGTTTCTTAGCAACCGAGAGTTATTCTGTATTCCAAGAGCTAAATAGCATTATCTTAAGCTTAGAGAGATTATCCAATCCTTAGCATAGCTTTGCCTTGTAAGGATAATCTCAACTTAGTTGGAATCCAAACTGAAACCAAAACCCTAAGTTAGGTTTGTTGGGAGTAAGTCAGTTAGTGTGTTAGTAAGTGGAGTTGTATAGATCGGTGAGGATAGCTGGTCTTGGTGCACCTTGGCACGTTAAAAACAAAAATCCCTTGAGTGGATTTCCTGTTAAGTCAGGCCGTTGACGTAGGAGCTTGAGACTCTGAACCACGTTAAACTCCTTGTGTTCTTACTGCTTTGATTTTGTGCATACTTGTCATATTATTCGTTCATTCATTGTATTCAAGTTTATCAGACCTGAATCAATCAGGCTGATCTTCAAAAGAGCACTGCCCTACTAAACACTATTCTGAATTGAGTAAAATAAGTTTTTCTGAAAGCAAACTAAACAAGACTTTAAACTTTCAGGGCTCAAACATTTCCGCACTGAACTTGAACTGATAGTTAGCCAACTGACCCGCACCAAGTGTAGTCAGTAGGTGTGTTATCAGCTCCTAGTTCTTTACCACTCTGAGTAAAGGGGACTCAGTCAGTTTTAAGTTGAAAAATTGGTATACGTGTATTCCCCCCCCCCCCCCCATACACGTATTCCTCAGTCTTGTACCGGGACCAACAAGTGGTATCAGAGCAGTGGTTCGAAAGACCACTGACTTTGAATACTAATAGTTTCAGAGGAGAAACTGTTGGTGGTCACTGAACAGATCTGGGTTTGCTTTTCATAAAACTTGCATCATCATGACTTCGAGGAGACTTGAAGCTTCGTTGCCTGAATTCTCTGTGTCTAACTTTATCTATTGGAAGTTCAGATTAGAAGCACATCTAGATGCCATCCATGACCAGATGTCGCGTGTACTCAGGGAGGGACCGATCAAGATCACTATTCCTAACGTCAGAGGACTGGGATATGAGGATCTTGCGATTGGCGTGCAGGTTCCTAAAGAAAGGAAAGACATGACCAACGATGAAATCAAGATGGTGGGACTTGACAACGTCACCAGAAACATCATCTTGCATACGGTGCCCTTCGAGGAGTCAGCTAGGCTGATGAACTTAAAGACGGCAAATGAGGTTTGGGATGAGCTGACAAGAATGTGTGAGGGATCTGAAAAGATCAAGGAGAACAAGAGAAACATTGCCATTCAGAAATTCGAGGCGTTCGAGATGCTGCCTGACGAAAGTATAGATCAAATGGAGTCTAGATTCATCAAGTTGATGAATGAGTTGGTGATGCTGGACAAGGATGTCCCAAGGAGAGATGTTGCTTCAAAGATCCTGAATGCCCTTCCTGAGAGATGGGACAACAGTGTAATTATGCTTAAGAACACTCAGGATATGAGTAACATAATTCTGCTTTACTTTTTTCAGAGCTCAAAGCGCTTGAATTCGATCTTAACAAAAGAAAGAAGAAAGTTCAGTCAGAAGAGGAAGTGAAGGAGAAAACTCCTGAGAAAAGTGTGGCGTTCAAGGCTAGGTCTGAACCTGTTGAGCCCTCATCAAACTCTTCATCAAAGTCACTGATGGAGATGAGCAGGGAAGAACTCGCTGAGGAGTACAGCCTGATGGCCAGACGATTTGACAAGCTCAATTCCAGGTTTGGTCGTTATAAAAAGTTTTATCAGGACTCACGTGACAGGAAACCTGAAGGAACCCACCAAAGCTCAAGGAGATATGAGGAGCGAAGGAACACTGACCAGAGGAGAGAACGTGGTGATGAAAGGAGATATTCTGAACCAAAACCTGAAAGAAGAGACGAACAGAGACGTACTCGCGATGATAGATATCCAACCAAGGCTGAAAGCTCACCAAGAACCAGGGAACCCGACTCAAGGAGAAACCCTGAACCAAGAAAAGAAAGAGTAAGTGAGCAGGTAGCATGTTACAACTGTAACAAGATTGGTCACTATCAGTACGACTGCCCGGAGCTGAGTGCAAGGGAGAGAGAGGAAAGGAGAGCCACTAGGGATCTATGATCTGCTGATCGGAGAGCGATGGTCGCTGAAGATGCAATAGATTCTGACGGTCCTGCTGAAAGGTCACCTGAACTCTTCTCAGATGACAAGTACGATGATGTCTGTCTAATGGCTAGGGATGAGCCTGAGGTAACATCAAATTCTGTTTGTGCTTCGTACACTGGTCAAAATCCTGAGCTTAGCTCAGAGTCAGTTAGAGAAATGAACCTTCAGATCTGCCTTGATCAATTGATGGTTGATTTCTCCAGACTGCAGGAAACTAATGTCTTCTTGGTAGAGGAGAACAAGAAATTGAGTACTGAGGTTCAAAACCTGAACGAACAACTCACTCAGTCTGATCTTAAAGAATCAGCTCAAATTGTGAGACTAACTCAGGAGATTGATTTAATCAATGCTGAGCGTCTTCCAAGAGAGAAGATTCTGAAGGAACTGGCTGACGAAGAGCTGGTCAGGAAGGAAGAACTGAAAGTACTTAAGAGTAAGTTTGATGACCTCTTTACTAGATATGAAATCCTGAAAAAGAGTGAGGACTCTCTCAAGAAAAAGGTTGCAGCAATGAATAAATCCTCAGTGGCTAGAGAGGAAATAAATAGCAGCCAGATTCTTGGGAACAAGAAAAAAGGACTTGGATATGTTCCTGAGAAATCCTCACAAGGTCAGTCTCATGTTGCGTCAGGGAGCAACACTGAGAGGGTATTTGTTCAGACAGGCCAGAGTGCACCTAAGGTTGTACTCCAGGCCCGTCAAACTGATAAGGGCAAAGAAACCGTTGACACAGTCAGGGTAGCTCCTAAGGTAGCTAAGCCAAAACCCAAGGGAAAGGCGAAGCAACCTAAGAAAGCCCCTGAAAGCTCAGGCCAGGGAAAACCTCAGCGAAAGCAGAGGAAGACTCAGGCCAAGAGCCCTCAGACTGGTCAGTGAGGGTACCATCATGCTTGGCAATACCAACAGGGAAGGCCAAACATGATGACACCCCCGTGGTTTTGGCATCCTGAGGCCTTTAACTGTTTTCCTTTCCCTCACTTGCCTAGGGGGAATAGAAATCAGGGTCCTTATCAAGAACAAGGCCCAAGACCTGCTGCACCCAGACCTAGGAAGAACAGGAAGCCAGCCCAAAAGGCACCCACTCAGGCTCCTGTGAAGCCTAAGTCTAACACTCATACACCATCTTCCTCTCAGGCAAAGAAGAAGAAAGTTGTGTATGTCGATGTTTCAGGGAGACAGATTTACCACTCTGAGGCAATCAGGGTTGTGAAGCAAGTCTAGATCCCGAAGGGTACATCTGACACGATAGGACCCAACACCCAATGGGTACCTAAAGCCTAATTTGCTTGCAGGCGGCTGTGGATCACAACAAGAGGAGAGGAGACTCAATCAAAGCTGTTTGGTACCTAGACAGCGGTTGCTCAAGGCACATGACTGGAATGAAGAGTCTTATCCAAGAATATCAAGTTAAAGATGGTCCACAGGTAACCTTTGGTGATAACTCAAAAGGTGTTACTAAAGGTTTTGGTGTTTTGATAATAGGTACAGTCAGAGTGGAAAATGTGTCCTTTGTGGAAGGACTGAAGCATAACCTGCTATCAGTAAGTCAATTCTGTGACAAAGGGTTCAGTGTTGAGTTCTCATCGAATATATGTTCAGTCAAGGACAAATCAACACAAGTGCTTCTATCAGGTATAAGGAAAGGTAATGTTTATCTCGCTGATTGGAGCAGCACTATTCCTAATACTTGTCTTGTTGCTAAAAGCTCTCTAGAGCTCATTTGGTTATGGCATAAAAGATTAAGCCACCTGAACTTCAAGATTCTTAACAAAATTTCTAGACAGTCACTTGTTGATGGTCTACCTAATGAAGTTTTTAGCAAAGATCATGTGTGCAAAGCTTGTCAGGAAGGGAAACAGGTCAGAGCATCATTCAAAGAGAAAGCTTCATATTCCACTGACAGGATACTTCAGCTCTTGCACATGGATTTATTTGGTCTCATAACACCTGTGAGTATGAATGGTAGAAAGTATACCCTTGTGGTTATTGATGATTATTCTAGATATACTTGGGTTATTTTCTTGTTGAATAAAAAGGAAACACAGGTGAAGCTTCCAGAGTTGCTCAGGAGACTCAGCAATGAGAATAATCAGTCCATTACTAAAATCAGATCTGACAAGGGCACTGAATTTATAAATTCATATATTTCTGACTTCTGTAATGAACTTGGTATAGCTCATGAGACTTCTGCAGCTAGAACCCCACAACAGAATGGTGTCGCTGAAAGGAGGAACAGGACACTGAAGGAAGCTGCAAGGACCATGCTGGCTGAGTCAGGATTGCCCAAGAAATTCTGGGCTGAGGCAATCAACACTGCATGCTACACTCAGAACAGATCCATGCTGAACAAACAACATGGTCAGACCCCATATGAGACATGGAACAAAAGGAAACCTCGTATTTCTTATTTTCATGTATTTGGTTGTAAGTGCTTCATACTCAACAATGGGAAGACCCAATTGAAAGCCTTTGATAGCAAATCTGATGAAGGAATATTCTTAGGATATTCTGAAGTTAGTAAAGCCTTCAGGGTTTACAATTGTAGGACCCTTGTTGTGGAAGAATCACCTCATGTTGTCTTTGATGAGTCTGCTAATGAGTCTAGGGCAAAGGTGTTGAATCCTGACACTGAGGAGGTCACAAGGAGTGTGACAAGGCTGAGCTTGAAGAATCAACCTGATCCCAAGATCAAGACTGTGCCAATTCCGAGATGGGATGATGATGACGATCAGGATGATGAATCAGGTGTCACTCCTAAGCCCAGCATGTTGGTCCCACTAGTTAGATTAATTGCGGAAGCTTAAGTTAAATGTCTTTCAAAGTCTTTTACAAGAAAACAATAATCAACAAACAATAAGTAAAATAAAGCGATAAGGAACACAAGATGTATAGTGGTTCGGATTGAATATCCTACGTCCACTCTCCCTTATAACCAAGGGGTCTCACTATCAACCAACTCACAAACTTACTTATTGGAATTGGGAAGTACCAGTTCCTTCTTACAGCCTCTTTAGATTTAACTTCAATCTAAAGATCAACCAGCCAACAACCTTGTCTAATAGATGAACAGGTTGTGGTTTCAATAACTCCTTTAGAGTAGATAAATATTATGAACAGTAAGAGTGCTTGGTATGAATATCAAAAGCTTGGATCACTTATGCGCGTGTAGAGTCTCTAGAGCTTTTTCTTGAACTGCACTCTTGTATATATAGAGGGGATTAGGGCTAGCCGTTGGAGGGCTAATCCAATCAGATCCTCTATATAAGGAAGCCTCAATCAATCAATTCCCTAATTGATTGATTGGGTTGGTGGGATCCTTGGATTGATTATCTTCAAATACTTTCCAATCCTGATCATGTTGACTTGATATGAATCACCAACGGTCAATAGCTTCCTCTGCCTAACTCTGATTCTCTCCAGAGAAGGCAAGACCAGACACCAGGCAACCTCGGTGTCTTCTGGTCCTAATCTGGTGAACAACCAGAATACTCAGTAGAATCAGGGGATCAAACTGAGCATCTTTTGTTCCACCAGACTCGTCTGGTCCGGACTCGTCTGGTCTGGGGAAGGTCCTCTGCCTCTGGTCATATCTCATCTGGTGAAGTCTTCTGGTGGAGTCCTCTGGTGAAGTCCTCTGGTGGGGTCTTCTGGTGACTCTTCTGGTGAAGTCTTCTGGTCTGGCAGTTCCCCCTAGACTAAGTCCTAATCTAGATCATCATCTGGCTAACAGGTCCAGATGGTCCTATTACATCTTCTGGTTTGTTTTAACTCATCAAAACTAACAATTTTTATCCTAACAAGTTCCCCCTTTTTGATGGAGTTAAAACACTACCAGAACTGATCAAGAATAATAAACTTAAAAGAATAAAGGATAAGACTTTAGAATAGATCTTATCAGGCAAACAATTAAGACAACAAGAGGTTGTCTTTTGAACAGAGAAGATATGAATTTCATTGATAAAGAGGACAAAGATGATTACAAATTACATTGAAGATCAGGTCCTATTCTATGCATATCTTCTGTTGTCTTTAGGCACCAGAAACCTATCCTGGACGGCCTTCAACTCTGCAGAAGATGTTGGAGTGAAGTTCACCAACACCTTGGTCTTGTACAATTTCTTCAGCTCAGCCCAATCAACCTGGTCTCCTGCCATTGGAGTGTTGAGAAAATGGAACTCAGGAGCAGTGACTTCCAGGTTGAATTCAATAGTTGAATCCATCAACTGCTTGTACAAATCTGCATCATAAGCCTGCATCCAAGAATGGAAAGTCCTATTGATGAGAGCATCATCCTCTGGTGGAGGTCTCTGGATGTAATGTTGAATAAACCAGAGAGTCTTGGCTTCTCTCCATTTTTCTATCAAAGGCACAGGAACAGTTGAGTCAAAAGACCCTTCTGTCCTGAGAGGGAGGATGTTCATGACTTCAACAGGCCCTTTCCTCTTCTGGCTTGAACCACTGGCACCAGAAGAAACACCAGCTTCTTTGTTCTTCTTATTTTGCCTTCTAACATATCTGAGCCTCTGCTCTTCATCTATGTTTTTCCTAATCCTTGCTTGCCTCTCTTCAGGCGACTCTTCCTTGAATCTCTTCTCTGCTTCTTCAACCACAGATTTAAGGAAGCTCTTCTTCACTTTCCTTATCTTCCTCTTTGCAGGTCCAGAGATGGAAATTGGAACCTGCTCTACTTCGGACTCCTCTTCTGCAGCAAGCTGCTTAGCCATGGAAAGGGATTTGAGCTCTTCCTTCTTCTTCTTCTGCAACTCAGCCTGGGCCAATGTATTCTCCAGCAGGTCCAGACGAGCTCCATGGCTGAAGAGAGTTTCATTTGTGGTCTTCGCCAGATCAGTTCTGGCCTTCTCTTCCCCCTTTTTAACTTCATCAAGGAGGGGATCCACTACCTGCCTTATAAGATCAGGCAAGGCAGTGTTGGAGGAAGAGTGAAGATCACGCAGCTGCTTGGCCTCCTCCAGGTAAGCTTTAGACTCTGCAACAAGTCTCTCTTGCTTCTCCAACATCTCCTGGAGGGAGTCTTTCAGCTTGGCAGTTTGAATCATCTGGCTGGCCATCTCCACTTTGAGCACAGAGACAGGTCTCAACTGCTCCAGCACGTGCTCCTGTAGCTGCTTCTGGCTGTGCATGACATCCAGCTTGACAAATAAGCCATTAGCCTTAAAAGAAGCTTTTACCTCTGCCAGAGAAGACTTTAACTGCTTCAGGAAGATTCTCCTCTCATGCCTGATCTGGTGCTCTATCATAGCAGGGGCCATATGTTGAATAGCTTTTGAAAAGCGCCCAATCTGCATGATTTGCTCATTGAAGAAAGCTTTCATCTTCTGGAGCACGGCAGAAGACATCTCAAAGTCTTCCTCATCTTAATATAGCTCTGGAGGGAAGACAAAATGAGGACCAAACTTGTAAGTGGGGCCCTCTGGAGTGAGCATTACTCCTCTCTGGATGAGCAAGGTGCGAATCAAGACTTTAGCAGCAAGAGGAGTCTCCAGCTCTGCTGGGTTCTGAATATTCATCCTCTGCTTTAGCTCAATCTCCCAAGCAGTGAAGTTGGAGGGACCCATTTCCTCAAGCAACAGCATCAGGTCCTCCACATCTTCAAGTCTGGCCTTGCTCCAGACCTTGGCATCAGTAAGCTCTGCCAGAAGTGGTAAGTGCTCCAGAAGAACTGGGAAATGCTCTCTTAGCCAGAGCTGAGCACTTACACTCATACTCTGCCTAATGAGACCCATTTCTACAGATGAGAAAGTGAAGGGTTTGGGCCCAGAGGCAGAGGAGGAAGGGGCTAAGTCAGCAGGCTCAAGTGAAGCTTCCTCATCTTCACTATCATCGCTGGTTAAACAGGTAGGAGAAGGGGGAGGGCCAGCGAATCCCAGAGCCATAGAAATGGATGGGTCCTGGTCTGTATGAGTTTGGGGAGGGTTAGGATTTTGTGAAGTAGAGGGTGTAGGAATGGGTTGCTCTGCACCAGAAGATGATGGAATATCTGGTACAGAAGATGTAGGTGGGATTTGAGATGTGGAAGTGTTTGGAGGGGGGATTTCTGCACCAGAAGAGGTTGAGGGTACCTCTGGTACAGAAGGTGGGGGAGAGGGGTCTATGGGAAGATGTGTTTGGAAAAGTGGGGGAGAAGGTGTTTGGGTAGGAATGGTAGAGGGAGTATATACTGGGGTATCTGGGATAATCTGCTCTGGTGTTTCAACAGGGTTACCAGAGGCAGATGGGTTTTGGGGAATATTATCTGGGGGAGAGGTAGAAGGGGAGACAAGATTAATGGGGGAAGAAGATGGAAGGGAAGGATTTCCCTCTGCTGGGTCAACACCAGCAGGTACAGCAGACTCTGGAGCATCCTCCATCATCTGGGAAGCATCCTCAATTGCCTTTTCCAAGGCCTCTCCAAGATCAGATCCAGAGTCAGGATCCTGAAGAAGGGCTCTCTTGGCCTTGGATTTCCTCACAAGAGGCACATCCTCGTCTTCATCTTCCTCCTCTGATGGCTCATCCACCAGAAGGGTTTTCTTGGCCTTCCTGCTAGTCTTTGACTTCTTAGCAGAGCCTCTCCTGGCCTCCTCTGGCCGCTTCCTCTTGGCTGCTCCAGCCTTCTTAACAGCTTTATCATCATCACCCTTCTTCTTAAGCACATCAAGAAGGGGAATCTGGTCCTCCTCTGAGGAACCAGAAAAGGCAACGGTTGAAGAACCAGTTGCTCCAGAAGCTTTCTTCTGGGTCTTCTGCTGCTGCTGCCTCTTCTGCCCCTTTGGAGGTGAGGGAATAGATTGAATAGGAGGGGCAGGGATAGCCTGCTCTCCATCAGAGTCGGCATGGCCATGAAGAGGGCCATCCTTTGAGAAGAGGATCTTGGATTTGTGATAACTGTGGCACCAAGATGATTTCCACTTCTTCTCTGGAAGGAGAGAATCCAGAATAAGAGTTAACTTAGTCCCCAAAGAGACATTTGCAGTGAAGAAGAACTGCAACTCCCCTGGCTTGGAAGGACAAGGCTCCTTCTTCACCTTCAATCTGTTCTTCCTCAACACATCCCAGAAGAACTCCGCCCAATTACACTGAACACCATCATGCAAAGCCCTCATCACACACATCCTGCCGTTGAAAATGGCATCTGTGCTGTGATTCTCACACATAAGCACCTTAACAACTATATCAAAAAGGACCTTGTACTTCTACCTCAGATGCTTGTCCAAAAAGCCCTTTGTGATATTCTGGCAGGAAGATCGAGCAAAGATCTTGAAGGATCCAACGATATCATCTTCCTTGTACGTCAAAGGATCCACTCCCTCTGCAGAAATATTCTCGAAAAGAGCGCAGAAGTCGTGCTTAGAAAACACCAAATCATCTTCATCAATCTTGGACGAAATGTAATCCTCATGAATCTTCATACGAACCAACAACTGGGCCGCATATCCGTCAAGAGTACGAAAATCCTTGGGGACAGTGGAGATCAACTTCTCCACCCCTGTATTCTGGAGCATCTCCAGAATCGACAGCACAACTGGGTTCTTAGTGGTATAAAAGTCCACCACCATCTCCGTCTTTAGCTTTTTCATCATCAGGACATGGTCAAAATTGCACGGAAGGGCCATTACTGTGAAAGAGAGAGAGAGAGAGAAAAAAAATGCTTCACAGAGAGAGGTTAGGGTTTGAAAGTATGGAAACGTGAAAGGACAGATTGAAAGGAAAATTGATTTAAATAGGGTAATACGCGTGGCTTGAATATTAAATGAAGTGTGAACGCGTGTAATTTCAAAATTTAATCGAGGAAACAAAATCAATTTAGCATTGATTGACATTTTGCACAGTGATTAAATCCGATGGCCACGATGAAAGGCAAGACACAGATTTAATCTGGTGCGTTGGCATAATCATTGGGACTGGGCATAAAGGGGTTTTGTGGCAGTCAAGAGAAAAAGCGAAATGATTGCCTAGGCCCTATACCCTAGTCTTAAATACACTCCGAAGTTGAAACGTTTTGAGTGTACTTACTAATTTGAAAGATGTATCCCAATGATCAGAGGCCAGAGAAGTAAAGACATACCTGTCACCTGATATTGTAACCAGATGATACCACAGCCAATCTGGTGCAACATCTCCTCTGGCTCAGCACTTCATCTGAGACAAGTGTCACCTGGTGTATACCTCATCACAAATCTGTAGGTATGTTAGTTTAAGAAAATAAATGTATGAAGTAAAGTAATATAAAACAAAGAATACTTCTCTGTAGTTCCCCCTAACACAAATCTGTCTCTGGATCCAACAAACCTAACTCAAAAGCTAACTCTCTGAATCTGGTCTCAGCCAAAGGCTTGGTTAAGATATCTGCTCTCTGCTTCTCTGTTGCAATCTTTTCCATCCTTATATCTCCCTTCTCAACATGATCTCTGATAAAATGATGTCTTATATCAACATATTTGCACCTGGTATGAAGAACTGGATTCTGGGTGATTGCAATTGCACTATTACTATCACAGAATATAGGAATATCCTTAGCTCTAATCTGGTAATCTCTAAGCTGTTGACTAATCCAGAGTAGTTGTGAACAACAGCTCCCTGCAGCCATGTACTCTGCTTCTGTTGTTGATGTAGCAACTGAAGTCTGCTTCTTGGAAAACCAGGATACCAATTTATTCCCTAAAAATTGGCATGTACCACTTGTAGATTTACTATATTCTGCATCCACCATAGTCTGAATCTGAATAACCACTCAATTCTAAGTTGTCATCTGCAGGATACCACAATCCTAAATTCACAGTTCCCTTAAGGTATTTCAATATCTTCCTAGCTGCTTCCAAGTGACTCTTCTTGGGGTTAGCTTGAAATCTGGCACAAACACCTACGGCAAAGGTAATATCTGGTCTGCTCGCAGTCAGATACAAGAGAGAACCAATAAGTGCTCTGTACTGAGTCTGGTCCACACTCTCTCCAGACTCATCTGGATCCATGTTGAAATTTGTCATCATAGGGATCTTGGCTGCTTTGCTAGATCCTACTCAAAATTTCTCTAACATGTTTCTGGTGTACTTAGCCTGATTAATAAAAATTCCCTTCTCTGATTGCTTAACCTGCAAACCCAAAAAGTAATTCATTTCTCCCATCATGGACATCTCAAACTGTCCCTGCATGAGCTCACCAAACTTCTCACACAGCTTCTTGTTAGGGGATCCAAATATGATGTCATCAACATATATTTGGACCAGAAGGATGTCCTTTCCTTCTTCTTTCCTAAACAAGGTTCTATCAATCTTACCCTTAGCAAAACCATTGTCCAGAAGAAATTGAGATAGAGTGTCATACCATGCTCTGGGTGCCTGCTTCAGCCCATAAAGAGCTTTCTTAAGCTTAAACACCTTGTCACCTTGTTCAAAACCAGGAGGTTGTTCCACATACACTTCCTCAATGAGAATCCCATTAAGAAAGGCAGATTTCACATCCATCTGGTATACTTTGAACTTCATGTGAGCAGCATATGCTAAGAACAATCTGATGGCTTCTAGTCTGGCAACAGGAGCAAATGTCTCATCATAGTCTATTCCTTCAGACTGAGAATAGCCCTGGGCCACTAGCCTTGCCTTGTTCCTAGTAATGACATCATTCTCATCTTTCTTATTTTTGAAAACCCACTTAGTGCCTATCACCTTTTGATGTCTTGGTCTGTCTACCAGCTCCCAAACATCCTGTCTGGTGAATTGATTCAATTCCTCCTGCATAGCAACAATCCAATTTGAATCTTTCAGTGCCTCCTTGATGTTCTTGGGCTCAATCAAGGACACATAGCAACTGAATAAGGCAGCTAAGTTAAGAGTCCTCCTAGTCTGGACACTCTTAGTTGGATCTCCTAAGATTAGGTCATTGGGGTGATCAACCAGGGTCCTCCTTCCCGTGGTCTTGCCTGGTTGATCATCTTCTGCAGTACCTTGGTGATTATCACCACTTGCAGAAGAGCTTCCCCCTACAGGAGTTCCAACCTCTTCTGGTTCTGCTCCTTGTGAAGGCTGCTGCTTCAGAGAACTAGGAGATGGGTCATCATCTGAATCTGAATCTGAATCAAGAACAGGTGGATTGACTTTGATAACTCTGGGTGTAGTCTGATTCTGGGTCTCATCTGAAGACTGAGAGTCCACCTTGCACTCAAAAACAGATTCATCAAAAACAACATGAGGTGTTTCCTCCACACAAAGTGAATTCTTATTAAAAACTCTAAAAGCCTTACTGGTGCTGGAATATCCTAAAAATATTCCATCAGCCACTTTGGCATCAAAGGTTCTTAATTTAGATTTTCCATTGTCATGGATGAAACACTTACATCCAAATATATGAAAATATGAGACAGATGGGGTTTTACCTTTCCATACCTCATATGGAGTCTTATTATGTCTCTAGGCAATCAGGCATCTGTTCTGAGTGTAGCAAGTTGTATTAATAGCCTCTGCCCAAAATCTCTGTGGAGTGCTGTATTCTGCCAGAAATGTTCTTGCAGCTTCTTTGAGGGTCTTATTCCTCCTTTCTGCTACTCTATTTTGTTGGGGTGTTCTGGCAGCAGATGTCTCATGAAAAATCCCATGGTCCTTGCAATAATCTGCGATGTGTGAATTCAAAAATTATGTTCCTTTGTCACTTCTGATTCTGACTATGCTCTAGTTCTGCTCATTCTGAATCTGCTTGAAGAACTCTGGCAGCTTAGTCATAGTTTCATTTTTCTTAAACAAGAACACTACCCAAGTGTATCTTGAAAAGTCATCAACTATCACTAAGGTGTACTTCCTTCCACTGAAACTAAGAGGAGAAACAGGTCCAAACAGGTCCATGTGAAGTAGTTGAAGTACTCTGGTTGTGGTTGTGCTCTGGACATCCTTAAAGGAAGTCTTGGGTTGTTTACCCTTCTGGCATGAACCACAAAACTGATTCTTCTTAAACACTTCATTAGGAAGACCTCGAATGAGACCTTTTCTGGCAATCTTATTCAGTGTTTTGAAGTTAAGATGACACAATCTTTTGTGCCAAATCCAGCTATTCTCTGCAGATCCTTTTGCAACTAGGCGAGCATTTCTTGGGCAACTGTTAAAATCTGCAAGATAAATGTTACCCTTCCTCGAGCCTATTAGCAAAATATCATTATAATCAGAAGAGAAAACAGTGCATGAATCACTAGAAAACTTCACTGAGTATCCCTTGTCACAGAATTGGGATACTGAAAGCAGATTATGCTTGAGTCCTTCTACGTAGTAGACTTCATCTACAGATACTCCATTAAAGGTCAACTTTCCAACTCCTCTGGTGACTCCATAGTTGTTGTCACCAAACATCACTCTTGGTCCATTCAATGGCTTGAAATCTTGGAGATTATCCTTCTGGAAGGTCATGTGCTTGGAACATCCACTATCAATGTACCAGACATGGTTGCTTGAAAATCCTTTCTCCAATGGACTCTTATCTACCTGTAGAGAAATCAATTAGGTCCCCTACTAGTGCTGGGTCCTGATTGGTTAGTTGCAGGTTTTGTAGGAATCCATAGAAAAAGATCATCCCTTGATGGATGAGGAGATCTTATCTTCCTTCCAAATCTATCTACCAGCACATGTCCTCTGACAATGACATATTGAGCTACTGGTCTGATAAGGACACCTTTCCTATAAACAGGTCTGGTGTACCTTTTCTCAAATCTGGCCTTTGGAATGGCCTGCCTCAAAGACATGGTCTTAAAGGTCTGGTTGTAAGGGTACATCCTAGAAGAACCATCTCTGGTGTCATAACTACCCAGATCAGTTGGTTTTCTATAGATGGGTCTGGAAGACCTCCTCTGGTTCTGATAATTAGACTTGCTCTAGTGATTATAGTTCCTTTGAGTATACCTATTCTGGAATTGATTCCTCTGAGAAAATTGTCTCTGGGGTACCTGGTGCTGTTGAACATTGTTCCTTCTCTGGTAGGTCTTACTTTGATTGGTATTCCCCTTTCTTGAGTGTTTCCTTTGAGGTCCCCTAATCTGGTTAGGTTCCCTTCGAGGATTACTCTGGGGTCCTCCAATTTGAGTAATTTATACTCCTTGGGACTCATTTTTCACAGAACCATCAATCTTTAATGGTTCCCCTTTTTGACACTTATTCTCTAGCATCTTCTCTTCCAGAACAGTCAACTCTTCTGGACCATATGTAATGTGATTAACAGAGTGATTCCTTTTCCAGTCAGGATTGTGAATCACCTTGTAACCATTACCAGTTAAGTCTTTATCATTCCAGATTTCTACCAATTTACCAGCTCTTACAGACTTGTCTTTATTATAAAAGTATTTATGAGTTTTAGAGGAAATTCCAGAATATCCTAAACCACTCTTATCACAGATGCGCTGAGAAGACTCTGATATGATAGATACAACAGATGGTATCTTAGGAGCTTCTCTGGGCATGGGTATCTCCTCTATGTTGTGAGCAACTTGTTTTCCCTTGATAAGAGTCTGGTATTTGGCTCTGAGTTCAGTGATCTCATCTTCTTGAGAGTTCTTTTCTTTCATGAGTTGATCTACCAGAGTATCTCTTTCTGTGATCTTATCCTGAAGTTCAGAGACTTCTTTGGAATGATCTTTCATGAGTTCTCTGGTGGATTTATGTTCATGAGAGAGAGATTGAACTTCTGCTCTGAGCCTACCATTCTCTTTCTCAAGTTTTTGACAAAGTTGGACACAATTTTGGAGATCTGATAGCATTTGTTGCATATCAGACTCTCTGGAGTTACCAGATGAATTAGAGGATTCAGTACATTTGGAATTTGATAAAACTAGAGTAGTTTCATTTACCTCAGTGATGTCTGCCATAAGACACACATCATCATCTGATCCAAAGTCAGAAGAAGAAGAACTGGAACTAGTATCCTCCTCCTCTGCTTCTGCCAGCAATGCTCTCTTATCTGCATATCTCCTATCTCTCTTTATTCTCTTCTCTTCTCTTTCCCTAGGAGTAAGTTGAGGACAAGCATAACTGTAGTGACCAGTCTTGTTGCATGTGTAGCAGGCATTGTCTCCTCTGGGACTAGGACTTGGCTCTCTCCTCCTCTGGTTGTAGTCTGATCTGGCTTGGACTACTCTCTCTCCTCTGGTAGTCAGGTCTGCCAGAGCTACCATCCCTCCTCTGATAATCTGATCTCCCAGAGTTGCCAGGGTTGTCATCTCTCCTCCTCTCTGAAGTTCTGAATCTGGTCTCCCTTGAGTCTCCAGATGTCTTCTCCTTCTCTGCAGGCTTGAAAGAACTCTTCCTGTCTCTGGTGGACTCCTTCCAATGCCTTTTGTACCTGCCATACTTTGAACTCATTTTATCTAATTTACGAGTTAGAAGTGCTACCTGTTCCTTGAGGCTCAAGTCATCTGCAGTAGACTCCTTTGGCTTTACATCAGGCTTGAGAGTTGAAGAGAATGCAACTCATTTCTGGCCAGAAGAGGAAACCTCTTCTATTTGATCCTCCTCTTGAAGATCATACTCGTAAGCTTTGAGATCAGACAACAGAAGATGGTGATCCAGAGTGTTGAGATCCTTGTTGTCCTTGATCA
Source organism: Ballota nigra (assembly GCA_947034835.1). Classification (NCBI taxonomy): domain Eukaryota; kingdom Viridiplantae; phylum Streptophyta; class Magnoliopsida; order Lamiales; family Lamiaceae; genus Ballota; species Ballota nigra. The sequence goes on from OX344721.1 coordinate 38,780,193, forward strand.
CAGTGACTTTAATTCTCCACCTGCTTGTTAGTGAGCGCAAGATTTTGCTATTAATTTCTTTTTCAGAGTAGGTCTTACCTAAGGCACTAGCCTTGTTCAGGAGGTTTGTGAGACGCATGTCCAGCTGGTCAATGGTCTCGTCTGGTTTCATCTTGAATGTATCAAACGAGTGTTGAACAGCTTGGAGCTTGTTGTCTTTAATCTTCTCTGTTCCCTCACAGAGTAACGCCAGTTTGTCCCACATCTCCTTGGCAGTGGCACACGTTCTGACCTTTTCAATCACCTCTTTGGTAAGTGTGTTGATGATCTCCGTTCTTGCCACCTGGTCCAGGTTATATAGCTTTCTCTCATCATTATCAAGCTCATCTTTCTTTTTGAGGATTTTCTGCCTGGGGACTCTATCCTCTGCAGTCTTCTGGGAAGCTTCACTAGTTTCTTCTCTGGACTCTGACCTGCCACTATCAATGGGAGTCCAGTAAAACTGTATGGGGCCACTTTCAACCACATCTAGCATGCGGTGGTGAATAGCTCCAAGATGATTGCTCATCATGAAACTCCAGTGGCTGTAATCCTCAAAAGAGAATTCTGGGAGCTTACGGCTCTTGTAAGAAGATTTTGCAGACATTTTGATAAGAAATTTAGGGAAATAACAAGAACTTGAATAAAAGCACTAAAGAGCAATGGATCTGCCCGGTGACCACCAAAAGCTTTACAAAGCAGTGGTCGTTGGACACACTGCTCTGATACCACTTGTTGGTCCCACTAGTTAGATTAATTGCGGAAGCTTAAGTTAAATGTCTTTCAAAGTCTTTTACAAGAAAGCAATAATCAACAAACAATAAGTAAAATAAACCGATAAGGAACACAAGATGTATAGTGGTTCGGATTGAATATCCTACATCCACTCTCCCTTATAACCAAGGGGTCTCACTATCAACCAACTCACAAACTTACTTATTGGAATTGGGAAGTACCAGTTCCTTCTTACAGCCTCTTTAGATTTAACTTCAATCTAAAGATCAACCAGCCAACAACCTTGTCTAATAGATGAACAGGTTGTGGTTTCAATAACTCCTTTAGAGTAGATAAATATTATGAACAGTAAGAGTGCTTGGTATGAATATCAAAAGCTTGGATCACTTATGCGCGTGTAGAGTCTCTAGAGCTTTTTCTTGAACTGCACTCTTGTATATATAGAGGGGATTAGGGCTAGCCGTTGGAGGGCTAATCCAATCAGATCCTCTATATAAGGAAGCCTCAATCAATCAATTCCCTAATTGATTGATTGGGTTGGTGGGATCCTTGGATTGATTATCTTCAAATACTTTCCAATCCTGATCATGTTGACTTGATATGAATCACCAACGGTCAATAGCTTCCTCTGCCTAACTCTGATTCTCTCCAGAGAAGGCAAGACCAGACACCAGGCAACCTCGGTGTCTTCTGGTCCTAATCTGGTGAACAACCAGAATACTCAGTAGAATCAGGGGATCAAACTGAGCATCTTTTGTTCCACCAGACTCGTCTGGTCCGAACTCGTCTGGTCTGGGGAAGGTCCTCTGCCTCTGGTCATATCTCATCTGGTGAAGTCTTCTGGTGGAGTCCTCTGGTGAAGTCCTCTGGTGGGGTCTTCTGGTGACTCTTCTGGTGAAGTCTTGTGGTCTGGCAGTTCCCCCTAGACTAAGTCCTAATCTAGATCATCATCTGGCTAACAGGTCCAGATGGTCCTATTACATCTTCTGGTTTGTTTTAACTCATCAAAACTAATAATTTTTATCCTAACACAGCACATCAGGGATTGTTGAGCCTCAGATTGAGGAACAGGCTCAACCTGAGGTAAGCACCGTCTATGAGGATGTTGTTGCAGCTGAGACGGTTCCTGAGTCACCTAATCAAGGGGGAATCAATGTCCCTGACATTGAGCTTGTTAATCCCTTTGGTATAGACTCAGGATCATCCCCTTCTGTTCAATTTCCTGAATTTCATGAGCCTGTAGACACTAACATTGCAGGTACTTCAGGAACAACTCCTGGCAAGAGAACATGGTTAGAAGATCATCCCATTGATCAAATCATTGGTGATCCAGCTGAGGGAGTCAGGACCAGACGGTTCCATGGTGAGAGTGCATTGTTCTGTTGCTTTCTCTCTGAGCAAGAGCCTCAGAATATTGAAGAAGCTCTCACTGACTCGAACTGGATCATTACCATGCAAGAGGAGTTGAATCAGTTCACAAGGAATCAGATTTGGGAACTGGTAGATAGACCTAGGCATCAAGGTGTGATTGGTACCAAGTGGGTCTTCAAGAACAAGAAGGATGAAAATGGTGTTGTGGTAAGGAACAAGGCTAGACTGGTTGCAAAAGGGTATTGTCAGTCTGAAGGAATAGACTATGATGAAACTTTTGCTCCGGTGGCTAGGTTGGAAGCTATCAGGTTGTTCCTTGCATACGCAACATATAAGAAGTTCAAGGTGTATCAAATGGATGTCAAGAGTGCCTTCCTGAATGGTGTACTCAATGAAGAGGTATATGTTGAGCAACCTCCCGGTTTGAGGTTGGAGATAGAGTATACCATTTGAAGAAAGCACTCTATGGACTCAAGCAAGCACCAAGAGCTTGGTATGATACCCTCTCTCAATTCCTGACAGACCATGGGTTCAAGAAGGGAACTGTGGATAGGACATTGTTCAGGATCACTGAAGGTGATGACATTCTCTTGGTCCAGATTTATGTGGATGACATAATATTTGGATCACCAAATCATCAGCTCTGTGAGAAATTCTCTAAGTTGATGACTGGTAAATTTGAGATGTCCATGATGGGAGAGATGAACTTCTTCTTAGGATTGCAGGTCAAGCAGACTGATCAAGGTATATTCATCAATCAGGCCAAGTATACACGAGACTTGATTCATAAGTTTGGTGTTCAGAACAGCAATCCAGCCAGGATCCCAATGAACACAAATTGGAAGATGGATCCTGACACTGAAGGGACTTCAGTAAATCAGACTGAGTATCGTGGGCTGATAGGTTCTTTGTTGTACCTGACTGCAAGTAGGCCTGACATTACATTTGCAGTTGGTGTGTGTGCTAGATATCAGTCTGATCCCAAATAAAGTTATTTGGAGGCTGCTAAGAGGATACTTAAGTATTTGAAAAGGACAGTCAATATGAGACTATGGTATCCTTCAAATGATAACTTAGAACTGACAGGTTATTCAGATGCAGATTATGGAGGTTGTAGGATTGATAGGAAATCAACCTCAGGGACATGTCAGTTTTTGGGAAGTAAGTTGATCTCGTGGTTTAGTAAGAAACAGAATTCAGTGGCGACATCCACAACTGAGGCTGAGTATATGGCTGCAGGTAGTTGTTGCTCTCAGATTTTATGGTTGAGGCAACAGTTGAGGGACTACCAAGTGTTTGCTAATCAGGTTCCAATCTATTGTGATAAAAATAGTGCTATAGCAATTACTCAGAACCCAGTGCTTCACACAAGGTTCAAGCATGTGGATATTAGACACCAATTCATTCGAGATCATGTGGAGAAGAAAGATATTAGGATGGAGAAGATTCACACTGACAGGCAAAGAGCTGACATCTTGACTAAGCCTTTGGCTGAAGCAAGGTTTATGGAACTGTCAGTGGAGTTAGGACTCTTAGATCCGGGAGAGCAGTCAGCGTAGGGTTCTAGCGGGAACTCAGGCCAGACTCGACTCAGCGAGTTATCAGGGTGCTACAATGTCTCCCTGACAGGTATGAGTTCTAACCTGACTCTTGTGAATTTCAAGCGTCTCCCTGAGTCCTTCGTCCTGAAAATCTTTATTAAATGCATTCCGTTTTCATTAAAAGCGCACCTTTTCATATTTAAAACCCACGCGCACCGAGCATTTAATGCTACAGTTACTTTTTTATATACGTGTCCGTTTTATACGGAATATGACTGACATGGGGTTTAATTGAAGCTGAGATTAATCCTGGCCCTTCATTTCAAAACCTTTCGAATTCAGGGATCAATCTCAACCCCACGTCTGAGTAACTGACTTAGTCTTATCAATCAAGAGTGCCATTTGAGGTTTTTACGCAAACACAACACAACGCACAATCTGCACACTGAGTTTTCTCTTGCTCAAACACAAAAATTTCAAAAATCTCTTCTTTCAAAACAATGGCATTCCTTGATTCCAACTGGACAACCGACAAGATCGTGGACGTTGTCGAAAAGAAGCTGGTACACATGGAGCAAGTCATCTCCATGGAAGGTATCTGTCTCACAGTTGAGGAAATCAAACCAGTATTCAAGTGGATTTCCGATGCTGGGTTGGAAACATACTTCACCACCCGCCCCATTTCCGTGCTCCCAAGAACAGTTGTGGAAGCATACTTAAATTTGTTCTTGCGGAAAGGGGAAGTTTTCACGAAGGTGGCTGCGCTGAAGCCGATGGGAGAGAAGGACGGCGACGGTGAGCCTCTTTACAACACAGAGGTGGTCACTATTAACATCAGGTAGGCGGTGAGGGAAGTCTTCAAGTTGCCATCCTCAGGCATCAACCCAAAAACGTACAAGGAAAACTCGGAGGGAGAATTCCTTGGGAAATGGACCAAATCTGGGTCATCAGAGTTCAAGGCCCGTCAGAACAAGAATACGTTGAAGCCTGAGTACAGGGCTCTGGTGGATTTGGTGTCCAAGATGGTGATGGGCGCTACTGGCTCTCACGAGCAACTGAGTCTGCCCAAACTGAGACTCATGGGGGCAATTGCTGATGGAGTGGAGGCGAACTGGGAGCAGTTCTTCCTTGATCAACTTCATCAGGCCGGGTTGGACAAGCGTACGCGAGATGAGGAGAAGAAGCACATTTCTGTCAGTGCCATCTTGCCATTCGGAACAAGGATGTCCATCCTGATTGCTCATGCTTGCCATGGGTATACCTTCGATTTTGAGGACAGTCTCTCCTCAAAGAAGGTAATGTTTTCCTCACTGAGTGATACCTATTCAGTGCTAGGGCTGACCGATCCCAATGCGAAAGCAAAGGGTCAGGCCAAAAAGCCAGCTGGTAAGGCCAAGAGAGTGGATATCAGTCTCATTGAAAGGGTAGATGAGCTCTTTGAGAAGAGTAAGGAAGTAGAGGAGGTGGAGCAGCCTGAGGTGGTCGCGGCTGAGAAGAAGAAGAGGGTGAAGATCGTGCTGTCAGGGAAGAGCACGAAATCATGGACTGAGTCTGATCCCAAGAAGGCCGTGTCTGAGGCTGAGGGGACTGACGATGACGTCAGAAAGAAGGTGGATGCTCAGGGAGAGAGGCCCCTAAAGAGGCTTAGAAAGGGAACCGGAAAATCCCCGGCTAAGAAGCTTCCTGAGGTGAGCGAGAGGGAGAAGTCAAGCTCTCCTGGAGCCTCTGACTTGGAGGAAGTGAGAAAGACTGTCGAGACGGCTGAGTCGTTGCAGACTGAGACAGCACCCACTCAAACACCCCCACACCCTGAAACCCAAACACCTTCCATCCCTGACCCCACACCTCAAAACCCCCAACCACCCCAAACCTCAGAGCCAAATCATCCTACTGAGTCAGCGCCATCAAATTCACCTACGAATGAGCCTGACAAGTCAGCCGAGCCAAACCTTCCAAACCCCATAGACTTTCCATCATACCCCAATCCCAAAGACTGTCCCAAATTCATTTCAGCTGAAGAGGATGAATTCCTTGAAGTGGAGGAGGAGGAGTTAGATGAGCATATGGCTGGTGGGATTCTTGAGAACACACTCAGGGGGAATGCCACAGAATGGGCAGGGAAGTGCTGGCCTGGGCTGTACAAGTACACTGAGCTGCTAGCGTATGTGATTGAGCTCAAGGTTTGGTTGGATTTCAAACAATTAAACATGCAGGAGCAGCATCTGCTAGTGGACGCTCGTGGCTGGGATCATTGGGAGACTGAGGAAGCCAAGATTTGCTCCTACTTTGGACTGACTAGCTGGCTTCAACTTCTAAACTTTGACAACCTGAAGCAGCTAGTGGTTGATATGATGTCCAAGAGCAAGGCTGACATCCTGTCTGGTGACGAGAAGGATGATGAGGATGAAGATGAAGCTCAGGGTGGAGATGTGGAGAAGGCAGTGGAGGAGACTGCGAGAGAAGTTGATGAGATGATCTCTGAGCCTCAGGCTCAGGGGGAAGTTGATAAGGACACTGGTGCCAAGGGTGGACCAGTGGCTGAGGATGAACATCTCAGCTGCCAATGAGACATCTGTCGATGAAGGGATTCCCTGCCCTGAGACAAGAGAGGAAGATGTTGAGGCATCCAAGGAGACTCTCAGTTCCGAGGGACTTGCTCCTAAGGTTCAAGTTAGCTTAGCTGAGCCTGAGCAGGCGGCTTTGACTACTTCACAACTGCCTTCAGTGCACCTTGACGAAGGGACTGATGATGCAGGGGCTGACAAGGGAAAGCAGCCAATCACTGATGCGGTCGTTGATGATGAAGATGTGATAATAACCGGGGTCGGATGTGCTGAATTTATAAGCATAGTGGAGGTCAAGCAGGAGAAAACCACAGAAAATCTAGCTGAACTTCAGGAGGAAGTGATGAGGCTACGAGCTGAAAAGGAAGAAGACTCCAAGGCCCTGGCAAAACACATCAGGTGGACAAAGTCAGCCTACAACACCCTTGCCAACAGGGAGCTGATTTTGCTAAAGAGAACGATGACTGACACGGCCAAGTCAGTGAAGAATGAGAGGAAGCGCACCAAGAAGATGCTCAGGAACACTCTCAAGAAACTTGATGAGAGGGATGCGATCAGGGATGAGAAGTTGAATCAGGCAGTTGACAGACTTGCAGTTCAGACTGGAGCTATTGTCACTCAGGCCATGAAGGACTCAGCGTCCAAACTGGAGCTGGAGTCAGGGAAGTTGGATCGCATCTCTCAGTCAGTGGCAGACATTTTGGCAAAGGCCACTGACGAGTCTGCAAAGATACTAATTGAGGCCAGCAGAGTCAGCGGTGAGTCCTTGAAGGTGGAGGAAAGGATCACCAAGGCTGAACAAAGTCTCCAACTCTCTATGGAGGTCTTTGAGAAGAAAGTCAATGCTGCTATCAGTTCGGTTTCTTACGCAGGCACTGGAATTTCGATGGGAGTTGAATTATTGAAGGAGGGAATTAATGATGTCCATTCCCTAGCCTCCTTTGTAATCAACAGCGGATCTGACGCATTCCCATCCGAGGCCAATGATGATGCCAAAAAGGGGGAAAAGAAGAAGAAAAGATCCCGCCCTGAGGCATCGGAGGCAGTCAATCAAGGTGAGACCGTTCTAGTTGACCCTGAAGCCAATCCTGAAGGGAACATATTAAGGGTGAGGAAGTCAGCTAGGTTAGCGGCAGTGGAGAAGGAAGGAGAGGAAGTTGTTGCCAAGCTGAGGGAGGAGGCAACAAAGGCAAAGGCTGATGAACCTTCCAAGCAACAACCTGAGCCAGTTCAGAGATCGTCTCCCATGAGCTCAAAGAAGAATCCCATCACTTACTCAGGGGAGTTGGTGGCGGAGTTATGTGCTGAAGCATGGGGAGATCACTCTGAGAAATCTGAGGCTATGCGCAGAGCTAAAATTGCTCAGAAGGAGAAGATGCGCATCCTAGAGAAAAAGGTTGAGAAGCTGACAGATATCACTGAGCTTCAACAGCGAGAACTGGATGATGCAATGATCAACTTGCTAAGGAGGAATAAGGCGAAGCCTGAGCCGAGGAAGTACAGGAAGAAGCCAACAGTTAGGAAATCAACAATTCTTCAAGTCAGTAGGCCAGAATCAGGAGTAAGGGAAGCTTTTGTCGATGAGTTCGTCTCAGAGGCATTGAAGGAGTTTTGGACTGATGGAAGGGATGAATTTGTTAGACTGTGGTATGTTGTGAAGAAGTGGGGCGACACTGACGATATCAATGCCCACTTCACTGACTACATGATGGACAATCATCCTGAGCTATTCCAGAAGATCTTGGAGGAGGCTGATGCAACTCAAGTTCAAGTGAAGGCTCCTGAGTACACCATTCGAACTCCTCCCTTGGTTCCTGGAACTCAAAAGCATGACACAAAGGCCATAATGATGGTAGTATTGAAGATAGCCAAAGATGAAGGATACGTGAACCAACCTGGAAGACTTGACGAGCTGAAGGCAAGAGTCTATGCAGGATATGGACTCAAACCTGAAATGAGATTAGTCTAGGTGTTCACAGGCTTCTTTGTAATAGATTAGATTCATTGTAATCATTTCAACATCTATCAATGAAATCTATTACTTTTGCCCACATACAAAAACTCATTGTCTTTTTGGCTGTTTGTTTTAAATTCTGTACTTTATCAAGAACTGCTCTAACACTGTCTTATCTTATAGATAGGTTTATCATATTTCCTCTAAATGTTTTGAGGATCTTTTCAGTGTTTCGGCATCATCAAAAAGGGGGAAATTATTGGGACATTATCAGTTTTGATTAAGATCCCAAAGCCCGTGAAAAGATGTTTGCCTTAATCTGTCTTTGTCAGGCTAGTCTTGATTAGGATTAGTACTTAGTCATTTTACACTTCACAGGTACTCAGTGAGAGGAGAACTCACTGGTGACAATCAAGACTCAGAGCCTGAAGACGAAGAGCACCATCCTGAACTTATGACAGTCCTCTAAGCTGGCTGAGTAAGTGTCAGTGATGAAGAGTATGACCCTGAGGTCATTACTAACTCAGTCCTAAAGGGAACAGGAGGTCACTGAGTTAATGGGAAGACTTGAAGTAGAGCCAAGCAATGCAAAAGGAATTTCAGCGTCAAGACAAGACTGGTGGGCTCAAGACAAAATGAACTTAACAAGACAAGCCTGAAGCTCAGGAATAAGTTCTGACATTCTCACCAACCCGATGACGTGGACCAATCCGAGAAGGACACGCACGTACGGAACCTGACATGGAGACTGAATTCAGACTGCACATTCAACGGGCAAGCATTTAATGGGCATTTAATGCAAATACCAAATCCATGCAAGGACGGCTGCTGCATGGAGATATGTCCGTTTGAAGCCTCTCTACATAGATGACTCGAAGGCTATCTCTCCAACGGATAGTTTTTCAAATCACCTTTAAATACAGAAGGCCTTGAACCCATTCAAGGTTACGGGAAATTTCCAAGCCAGAAATTACTCAAACTCTCAAGCATTCAAAGCATTCAACCCTTAAGAAGAAGCACTCGAAACCATCTAAATTTCCCAAGTGTTTCATAGCAACCGAGAGTTATTCTGTATTCCAAGAGCTAAATAGCATTATCTTAAGCTTAGAGAGATTATCCAATCCTTAGCATAGCTTTGCCTTGTAAGGATAATCTCAACTTAGTTGGAATCCAAACTGAAACCAAAACCCTAAGTTAGGTTTGTTGGGAGTAAGTCGGTTAGTGTGTTAGTAAGTGGAGTTGTATAGATCAGTGAGGATAGCTGGTCTTGGTGCACCTTGGCACGTTAAAAATAAGAATCCCTTGAGTGGATTTCCTGTTAAGTCAGGCCGTGGACGTAGGAGCTTGAGACTCTGAACCACGTTAAACTCCTTGTGTTCTTACTGCTTTGATTTTGTGCATACATGCCATATTTTCGTTCATTCATTGCATTCAAGTTTATCAGACCTGGATCAATCAGGCTGATCTTCAAAAGAGCACTGCCCTACTAAACACTATTCTGAATTGAGTAAAACAAGTTTTTCTGAAAGCAAACTAAACAAGACTTTAAACTTTCAGGGCTCAAACATTTCCGCACTGAACTTGAACTGATAGTTAGCCAACTGACCCTCACCAAGTGTTGTCAGTAGGTGTGTTATCAGCTCCTAGTTCTTTACCACTCTGAGTAAAAGGGACTCAGTCAGTTTTAAGTTGAAAAATTGGTATACGTGTATTCCCCCCCCCATACACGTATTCCTCAGTCTTGTACCGGGACCAACAGAGCTGATAGCACACCTACTGACTACACTTGGTGCGGGTCAGTTGGATAACTATCAATTCAAGTTCAGTGCGGAAATGCGTGAGTCCTGATAGTTTAAAGTCTTGTTTAGTTTGCTTTCTGAAAAACTTGTTTACTCGATTCTGAATAGTGATTAGTAGGGCAGTGCTCTTTTTAAGGATCATGCTGATTGATTCAGGCCTGATAAACCAAATGCTTATGAATGAACAAGTAATATGGCAGGTATGCGCAATATCAAAGCAATAAGAACACAAGGAGTTTAACGTGGTTCAGAGACTCAAGCTCCTACGTCCACGGCCTGATTTAACAGGAAATCCACTCAAGGGATTCTTGTTTTTAACGTGTCAAGGTGCACCAAGACCAGCTAACCTCACTGATCTATACAACTCCTCTTACTAACTCACAAACTGACTTACTCCCAACAAACCTAACTTAGGGTTTTGGTTTCAGTTGAATTCCAACCAAGTTGAGATTATCCTTACAAGGCAAACCTATGCTAAGAATTGGATAATCTCTCTAAGCTTAAGATAATGCTAGTTCGCTCTTTGGAATACAGAATAACTCTCAGTAGCTAAGAAACACTTGGGAAATTTAGATGGTTTCGAGTGCTTCTTCTAAGGCTGAATGCTTTTGAATGTTTGAGAGTTTGAGTAATTTCTAGCTTGGAAATTTCCCGTAACCTTGAATGGGTTCAAGGCCTTCTGTATTTATAGGTGATCTGAAAAACTATCCGTTGGAGAGATAACTTTTCTTGTCATCTATGTAGAGTGGTTCAAACGAACATATCTTCATGCAGCAGCCGTCCTTGCATGGGATTAGGTAGTTGCATTAAATGCACATTAAATGCTTGCCCGTTGAATATGCAGTCTGAAGTCAGTCTTCTGTCAGGTTCCGTACGTGCGTGTCCTTCCAGGATTGGTCCACATCATCAGGTTGGTGAGAATGTCAGAACTTATTCCTGGGCTTCAGACTTGTCTTATTAAGTTCTTTTTGTCTTGAGTTCACCAGTCTTGTCCTGACGCTGACATTCCTTTTGCATTGCTTGGCTCTACTCCAAGTCTTCCCATAAACTCAGTATCCTCATGTTCCCTTCAGGACTGAGTAGTAAATGACCTCAGGGTCATACTCTTCATCGCTGAGACTTACTCAGCCAGCTTAGAAGACTGCCATAAGTTCAGGATGGTAAACTGCGTCTTCAGGCTCTAAGTCTTGATTGTTATCAGTAAGTGCTCCTCTTACTGAGTACCTGTGAAATGTAAAATGACTAAGTACAAAACCTAACCAAGACTAGCCTGACAAAGACAAACAAAAGGCAAATCATCTTTTCAGGGGCTTTGGGATCTTAATCAAAATTGACAATGTCCCAACAATTTCCCCCTTTTTGATGATGCCAAAACACTGAAAAGATCCTCAAAACACTTAGAGGAAATATAAGAACCTATCTATAAGATAAGACAGTGTTAGAGCAATTCTTGATAAAGTACATAATTTAAATAACAGCCAAAAAGACAATGATTTTTTGTCTGTGGACAAAAGTAATAGATTTCATTGATTGATGTGAAGGTGATTACAATGAATCTAATCTATTACAAGAGGCTGTGAACACCTAGACTAATCTCATTTCAGGTTCAAGTCCATATCCTGCAGAGACTCTTGCCTTTAACTCGTCAAGTCTGCTAGGTTGATTCACGTACCCTTCAGCCTTGGCAATCTTCAAAACTTCCATCATAATGGCATTCGTATTGTGCTTCTGAGTTCCAGGAACTAAGGGAGGAGCTCGAATCGTGATCTCAGGAGCCTTCACCTGGACTTGAGCTGCTTCAGCCTCCTCTAATATCTTTTGGATCAACTCAGGATGATTGTCCATTATGTAGTCAGTGAAGTGGGCATTGATATCATCAGTATCGCCCCATTTCTTCACAACATACCACAACTTCACAAACTCATCCTTCGCGTCAGCCCAGAACTCCTTCAGTGCCTCGGAGATGAACTCGTCGACATAGGCTTCCCTTAATCCTGACTCCGGCCTTCTGACTTGAAGAATTGTTGATTTTCTTGTTGTTGGCCTCTTTCTGTACTTTCTAGGCTCAGGCTTCGCCTTCTTTCTCCTTAGCAGACTGATCACTGCATCATCGAGTTCCCTTTGTTGAAGCTCAGTGATATCAGTCAGCTTCTCCACCTTCTTCTCCAAGATACGCATCTTTTCTTTCTGTGCAATCTCAGCCCTGCATACAACCTCAGTCTTTTCAAAAGGTGTCCCCCACGCCTCAGTGCATAACTCCGCCACCATCTCCCCAGAGTAAGTGATGGGGTTCTCCCTTGTGTTCATGGGGGGAGATTTCTGAACTGACTCAGGTTGCTTGGATACTTGGAGTTCTGTAGAAGGTTCATTAGCCCTCGCCTTCTTTGCTGCCTCTGCCTTCAGCCTGGCAACAATTTCCTCACCTTCCTTCTCTACTGCTGCCAACCTTGCTGACTTCCTTACCCTCAGCACATTCCCTTCAGGATTGGCATCAGGATCAGCTTGAAATGTTTCGCCTTAGTTGACTGCCTCAGATGCCTCAGGGCGGGATCTTTTCTTCTTCTTTTCCCCCTTTTTGGCACCATCATTGGCCTCGGATGGGAATGCGTCAGATCCGATGTTGATTACGAAGGAGGCTAAGGAATGAACATCATTGATTCCCTCCTTCAGTAAATTAACTCCCATCGAGATACCAGTTCCTGCAAAAGAAACAGAACTGATTGCAGCATTCACCTTCTTCTCAAAGACCTCCATGGAGAGTTGGAGTCTTTGTTCAGCTTTCTCGATCCTCTCCTCCACCCTGGCGGATCGATCATCTGCTTTACTTAGCCTCTCAGCAATATCTTTCGAAGTCTGAGCAATTCGTCCTGACTCTAGCTCCAACTTGGACGCTGAGTCCTGAATGGCCTGAGTGAATAGGGCTCCAGCCTGAGCTGCAAGCTTCTCCACGGCCTGATTGAGATCTTCCTTCCTTTGCTCATCCTTCTCAGTCAACTGCTTCAAGGTTTGTCTCAGCAGTTTCTTTGTGCGCTTTCTTTCGGCCCTCACTGACTTGGCCGTGTCAGTCATCGTTCTCTTGAGCAAAATCAACTCCCTATTGGCAAGGGTGTTGTTAGTTGATTTAGTCCATCGGATGTGTTTTGCTAGGGCCTTGGAGTCCTCTTCTTTCTCAGCGCGTAACCTCATCACTTCCTCCTGAAGCTCAGCTAGATTTTCAGTGGTTTTCTCCTTTTTGACCTCCACAATGCTTGTGAATTCAGCTCGGCTGACCCCAGTTATGATCACATCCTCATCACCATCTGCGGCCTCATCAGTGATTGGCTGCTTTCCCTTGTCAGCCCCTGCATCCTCAGTCCCCTCTCCAGGGTGCACTGAAGGCAGTTGTTGAGTGGTCATGGTCGTCTGCTCAAGCTTAACCAAGCCATCTCGAACCTTAGGAACTTGTCCTTCGGAACTGGGAGTCTCCTTAGATGCCTCAACATCTTTCTCCCTTGTCTCAGGGCAGGGAATCCCTTCATCTCATCGGCGGCTGAGATGTTCAAAACATCCTCAGCCACTGGTCCACCCTTGGCACCAGTGTCTTTCACACCTTCCTCCTGAGTTTGAGACTCAGGGACCATTGCATCAACCTCCTCAGCTGTTTTCTCCACAGCTTTCTCCAAAGCTCCACCCTAAGCATCTTCGTCATCCTCTCCATCCTTATCTTCCTCACCATCTGAAAGAAGAGTAGCCTTACTCTTGGACATTAATTCATTGACTAGCTTTCTCAGGTTTTTGAAATTAAGCAGTTGAAGCCAGCTAGTCAGTCCAAAATAAGAGCATAATCTTGCCTCCTCATTCTCCCAGTGCTCCCATCCACGAGCATCGACTAACATGTGATGCTCCTGCATGTTGGATTGCTTAAACTCCAACCAGACTTTGAGCTCAATGACGTTAGCAGCAAGCTCTCCATACCTTGTCAGCCTTGGCCAGCACTTGGAGGCCCATTCAGTAGTGTTCCCCCTTAGGGTATTCTCCAGAATGCCTCCTGCCATATGCTCATCCAATTCTTCCTCCTCCACTTCCAGGAAGTCATCCTCTTCATTTGAAGTGGCTTTATGGAAATCTTTTGGGTTGGGGTAAGCGGAGAAATCTTCAGGGTTGGGAATGATGGGATCTGAAGGTTGGCCAGGCCTCTGAGGTGATGGCACTGACTCTGGGATATTGGGCTCTGCTGTTTGGGGTGAGTTGGTTGGTTGAGGTGTGGGGTCAGGGTTGGTTGGTGTTTGGGTTTCAGGGTGAGTGGGTGAATGAGTGGGTACTATCTCAGGCTGCAACAACTCAACCGTTTCGATAGATTTTCTCACCTCCTCCAAGTCAGAGGCTCTAGGAGAGCTTGACTTCTCCCTCTCACTCACTACAGGCAACCTCTTAGCAGGGGACTTTTTGACTCCCTTCCTAAATCTCTTCAACGGCCTCTCCCCCTGATCACTCTCCTTCCTAACATCATCGTCAGTTCCCTCAGCCTCAGATTCGGCTCTCTTGGGATCAGACTCAGTCCCAGATTTAGTGCTCTTCCCTGACAGCACTAGCTTCACCTTCTTCTTCTTCTCCACTTCCTCCACAGCAAGTTGAGCCTCTTCTCTCTCAGCGGCAGACTCCTCAGCCTCCTTACTCCTTTCAAAGAGGTCATCCACTCTCTTAATGAGACTGGTTGTCACTTTCTTGGCCTTCCCAGCTGGCTTTTTAGCCTGACCCTTTGCCTTAGCATTGGGATCAGTCAGCCCTAGCATCGAGTAAGTGTCACTCACTGAAGTAAACATTACCTTCTTGGAGGAAAGATTGTCCTCGAAGTCGAAGGTGTACTCATGGCAGGCATGAGCAATCAGGATGGACATCCTCGTTCCAAAGGGCAGGATGGCACTGACAGAAACGTGCTTCTTCTCCTCATCCCGCTTCAACTTGTACAGTCCAGCCTGATGGAGTTGATCAAGGAAGAACTGCTCCCAGTTCGCTTCCACTCCATCAACAATAGCCCCCATTATCCCCAGCTGCTCATGAGAGCCTGTGGATCCCATCACCACCTTGGACACTAAGTCCATAAGAGCTCTATACTCAGGCTTCAGAGTACTCTTGTTCTGACGGGCTCTGAACTCAGGGGAGCCAGTCTTGGTCCACTTCCTAAGGAACTCTCCCTCCGAATTTTCCTTGTAGGACCTGGGATTGATTCCTGAGGATGGCAATGCAAAGACCTCCCTGACAGCCTTCCGAATGTCAATGTCAACCACCTCTGAGTTATAGAGAGGTTCGCCGTCGTCATCCTTCTCTCCCGTCGGTTTGAGCGCAGTCACCTTCGTGAACAGTTCCTCCCTACACAGGAACAAGTTGAAGTAGGCTTCTACGACCGTTCTTGGAAGTATGGAGATAGGGCGCATGGTGAAGTATGTTTCCAACCCAGCTTTGGAAATCCAATTAAAAACTGGTTTGATTTCCTCCACTGTAAGACAGACACCTTCCATGGAGATGACTTGCTCCATGTGTACCAGCTTGTTATCGACAACATCCCCAAGCTTGTCTGTTGTCCAGTTGGAATCAAGAAGTGCCATTGATTTTGAAAGAGAGGCTTTTAGGAAATCTGTGAATATTTTGAGCAAGAGAATACTCAGTGTGCAGATGTGCTTTGTGTTTGCGTAAAGACCTCCAATGGCACTATTGATTGATAAGACGAAGTCAGTTACTCAGACGTGGGGTTGAGATTAATTCCTGAATTTGAAAGGTTTTGAAATGAAAGGCCAGGATTAATCTTAGTTTCAATCAATTACCCTATGTCAGTCATATTCCGTATAAAACGGACACATATATGAAAAAGTAACTGAAGTATTAAATGCTCCGCTACGCGTGGGTTTAAATGTGAAAAGGCGCGCTTTTAATGAAAATGGAATGCATTTAATAAAGATTTTCAGGACGAAGGACTCAGGGAGACGCTTGGTATTCACAAGAGTCAGGATAGAACTCATACCTGTCAGGGAGAATTTGTAGCACCCTGATACCTCACTGAGTCGAGTCTGGCCTGAGTTCCTAGAATCCTACACTGACTGCTCTCCCGGATCTAAGAGTTCTAACTCCACTGACAGTTCCATAAACCTTGCTTCAGCCAGAGGCTTAGTCAAGATGTCAGCTCTTTGCCTGTCAGTGTGAATCTTCTCCATCCTAATGTCCTTCTTTTCCACGTGATCTCGAATGAAGTGATGCCTAATGTCCACATGCTTGCACCTTGTGTGAAGCACTGGGTTCTGAGTAATTGTTATAGCACTATTGTTGTCACAATAGATTGGAACCTCATTAGCAAATACTTGGTAGTCCCTCAACTGTTGCCTCAACCATAAAATCTGAGAGCAACAACTACCTGCAGCCATATACTCAGCCTCAGTTGTGGATGTAGCCACTGAATTCTGCTTCTTACTAAACCACGAGATCAACTTACTTCCCAAAAACTGACATGTCCCTGAGGTTGATTTCCTATCAATCCTACAACCTCCATAATCTGCATCTGAATAACCTGTCAGTTCTAAGTTGTCATCTGAAGGATACCATAGTCCCATATTGACTGTCCTTTTCAAATACTTAAGTATCCTCTTAGCAGCCTCCAAATAACTTCTCTTGGGATCAGACTGATACCTAGCACACACACCAACTGCAAACGTAATGTCAGGCCTACTTGCAGTCAGGTACAACAAAGAACCTATCAGCCCTCGGTACTCAGTCTGATTCACTGAAGTCCCTTCAGTGTCAGGATCCATCTTCCAATTTGTGTTCATAGGGATCCTGGCTAGATTGTTGTTCTGAACACCAAACTTATGAATCAAGTCTCTTGTATACTTGGCCTGATTAATTAAGATACCTTGATCAGTCTGCTTGACCTGCAATCCTAAGAAAAAGTTCATCTCTCCCATCATTGACATCTCAAATTTACCAGTCATCAGCTTAGAGAATTTCTCACAGAGCTGATGATTTGGTGATCCAAATATTATGTCATCCACATAAATCTGGACCAAGAGAATGTCATCACCTTCAGTGATCCTGAACAATGTCCTATCCACAGTCCCCTTCTTGAACCCATGGTCTATCAGGAATTGAGAGAGGGTATCATACCAAGCTCTTGGTGCTTGCTTAAGTCCATAGAGTGCTTTCTTCAAATGGTATACTCTATCTCCAACCTCAAACCCGGGAGGTTGTTCAACATATACCTCTTCATTGAGTACACCATTCAGGAAGGCACTCTTGACATCCATTTGATACACCTTGAACTTCTTATATGTTACATATGCAAGGAACAATCTGATAGCTTCCAACCTAGCCACTGGAGCAAAAGTCTCATCATAGTCTATTCCCTCAGATTGACAATACCCTTTTGCAACCAGTCTAGCCTTGTTCCTTACCACAACACCATTCTCATCCTTCTTATTCTTGAAGACCCACTTGGTACCAATTACTCCTTGATGCCTAGGTCTATCCACCAGTTCCCAAACCTGATTCCTTGTGAACTGATTCAACTCCTCTTGCATGGCAATGATCCAGTTCGAGTCAGTGAGAGCTTCTTCAATGTTCTGAGGCTCTTGCTCAGAGAGAAAGAAACAGAACAATGCACTCTCACCATGGAACCGTCTGGTCCTGACTCCCTCAGTTGGATTACCAATGATTTGATCAATAGGATGATCCTCTAGCCATGTTCTCTTGCCAGGAGTTGTTCCTGAAGTACCTGCAATGTTAGTGTCTATAGGCTCATAATATTCAGGAAATTGAACAGAAGGGGATGATCCTGAGTCTATACCAAAGGGATTAACAAGCTCAATGTCAGGGACATTGATTCCCCCTTGATGAGGTGACTCGGGAACCGTCTCAGCTGCAACAACATCTTCATAGACGGTACTTACCTCAGGTTGAGCCTGTTCCTCAGTCTGAGGCTCAACAATCCCTGATGTGTTGGGCTTAGGAGTGGTACTTGATTCATCATCCTGATCATTGTCATCATCCCATCTTGAAATTGGTACAGTTTTGACCTTTGGATCAGGTTAATTCTTTAAGCTCAGCCTTGTCACTCTCCTTGTGACCTCCTCAGTGTCAGGATTCAATACTTTTATCCTAGACCCATTAGCAGATTCATCAAAAATAACATATGGTGATTCTTCCACAACAAGGGTCCTACAATTGTAAACTCTGAAGGCTTTACTAACTTCAGAATGTCCTAAGAATATTCCTTCATCAGATTTGTTATCAAAAGCTTTCAATTGGGTCTTCCCATTGTTGAGGATGAAGCACTTACAACCAAATACATGAAAATAAGAAATACGAGGTTTCCTCTTATTCCATGTCTCATATGGGGTCTGTGCATGTTGTTTGTTTAGCATGGATCTGTTCTGAGTGTAGCATACGGTGTTGATTGCCTCAGCCCAGAATTTCTTGGGCAATCCTGACTCTGCCAGCATGGTCCTAGCAGCTTCCTTCAGTGCCCTGTTCCTCCTTTCAACGACACCATTCTGTTGTGGGGTTCTAGCTGCAGAAGTCTCATGAGCTATACCAAGTTCATTACAAAAGTCAGAAATATATGAATTTATAAATTCAGTGCCCTTGTCATATCTGATCTTAGTAATGGACTGATTCTTCTCATTGGAGTCTCCTGAGCAACTCTGGAAGCTTTACCTGTGTCTCCTTCTTATTCAACAAGAAAATAACCCAAGTATATCTAGAATAATCATCAATAACCACAAGGGTATATTTTCTACCATTCATACTCACAGGTGTTATGGGACCAAATAAATCCATATGCAAGAGCTGAAGAATCCTGTCAGTGGAATGAGAAGCTTTCTCTTTGAATGATGCTCTGACCTGCTTCCCTTCCTGACAAGCTTTGCACACATGATCTTTGCTAAAAACTTCATTAGGTAGACCTTCAACAAGTGACTGTTTAGAAATTTTGTTAAGAATCTTGAAGTTCAGGTGGCTTAATCTTTTATGCCATAACCAACTGAGCTCTAGAGAGCTTTTAGCAACAAAACAAGTATTAGGAATAGTGTTGCTCTAGTCAGCGAGATAAACGTTACCTTTCCTGATACCTGATAGAAGCACTTGTGTTGATTTGTCCTTGACTGAACATATATTTGATGAGAACTCAACACTGAACCCTTTGTCACAGAATTGACTTACTGACAACAGGTTATGCTTCAGTCCTTCCACAAAGGACATATTTTCCACTCTGGCTGTACCTATTATTAAGACACTAAAACCTTTAGTAACACCTTTTGAGTTATCACCAAAGGTTACCTGTGGACCATCTTTAGCTTGATATTCTTGGAGAAGACTCTTCATTCCAGTCATGTGCCTTGAGCAACCACTGTCTAGGTACCAAACAGCTTTGATTGAGTCTCCTCTCCTTTGGTTGTGATCCACAGCCGTCTGCAATCAAATCAGGCTTTAGGTACCCATTAGTGTTGGGTCCTATTGTGTCAGTTGTACCCTTTGGGATCCAGACTTGCTTAACAACCCTGATTGCCTCAGAGTGGTAAATCTGTCTCCCTGAAACATCAACATACACAACTTTCTTCTTCTTTGCCTGAGAGGAAGATGGTGTATGAGTGTTAGACTTAGGCTTCACAGGAGCCTGAGTGGGTGCCTTTTAGGCTAGCTTTCTGTTCTTCTTAGGTCTGGGTGCAGCAGGTCTTGGGCCTTGTTCTTGATAAGGGCCCTGTGTTCTATTCCCCCTAGGCAAGTGAGGGAATGGAAAGCAGTTAAAGGCCTCAGGATGCCAAAACATGGGGGTGTCATCATGTTTGGCCTTCCCTTTTGGTATTGCCAAGCATGATGGTACCCTCGCTGACCAGTCTGAGGGCTCTTGGCCTGAGTCTTCCTCTGCTTTCGCTGAGGCTTTCCCTGGCCTGAGCTCTCAGGGGCCTCCTTAGGTTGCTTTGCCTTTCCCTTGGGTTTTGGCTTAGCTACTTTAGGGGCAAACCTGACTGTGTCAACAGTTTCCTTGCCCTTATCAGTTTGTCGGGCCTGGAGTACAACCTTGGGTGCACTCTGGCCTGCCTGAACAAATACCCTCTCAGTGTTGCTCCCTGAAGCAACATAAGATTGACCTTGTGAGGATTTCTTAGGAACATATCCAAGTCCCTTTTTCTCATTCCCAAGCATTTGGCTGCTATTTATTTCCTCTCTAGCCACTGAGGATTTATTCATTGCTACAACCTTTTTCTTGAGAGAGTCCTCACTCTTTTTCAGGATTTCATGTCTGGTAAAGAGGTCATCAAACTTACTCTTAAGTGCTTTCAGTTCTTCCTTTCTGATCAACTCTTCATCAGCCAGTTCCTTCAGAATTTTCTCTCTTGGGAGACGCTCAGCATTGATTAAATCAATCTCCTGAGTTAGTCTCACAATCTGAGCTGATTC
This sequence comes from Ballota nigra, assembly GCA_947034835.1. Lineage (NCBI taxonomy): Eukaryota > Viridiplantae > Streptophyta > Magnoliopsida > Lamiales > Lamiaceae > Ballota > Ballota nigra. The sequence goes on from OX344721.1 coordinate 38,800,597, forward strand.
TTTAAGATCAGACTGAGTGAGTTGATCATTCGGGTTTTGAACCTCAGTACTCAATTTCTTGTTCTCCTCTACCAAGAAGACATTAGTTTCCTGCAATTTGGAGAAATCAACCATCAATTGATCCAGGCAGATTTGAAGGTTCATTTCTCTGACTGACTCTGAGCTTAGCTCAGGATTTTGACCAGTGTAGGAACCACATACAGAGTTAGATGTTACCTCAGGTTCCTCCCTTGCCATCAGGCAAACATCATCGTACTCATCATCAGAAAAGAGTTCATGTGACCTTTCCTCAGGACCATCAGAGTCAGTTGCATCCTCAGCGAGCATGGCTCTCCGGTCAGCAAGTCTCTGGTCTCTCTTGGCCCTCCTGCCCTCTCTTTCCCTTGCACTCAGCTTCGGACAATCATACTGATAGTGTCCGCTCTTGTTACAGTTGTAACATGTTGGTTTCTCATCTCCTCTTTATCTCCTTGGTTCAGGGTTCCTCCTTGAGTCAGGTTCCCTCTGTCTTGACGAGCTTTCAGTCTTCCCTGAGTGCTTGTCATCATGAGTACGTCTCTGTTCATCTCTGCAATCGGGCTTTGGATCTGAATATCTTCTTTCTTCGCCATGATCTCTCCTCTGGTCAGTGTTTCTCCTTTCCTCATATCTCCTTGAGCTTTGGTGGGTTCCTTCAGGTTTCCTGTCACGTGAGTCCTGATAAAATTTCTTATAACGACCAAACCTGGAATTAAGCTTATCAAAGCGTCTGGCCATCAGGCTGTACTCCTCAGCAAGTTCTTCCTTGCTCATCTCCATCAGTGACTTTGATGAAGACTCAACAGGTTCAAACCTGGCCTTGAACGCCACACTTTTCTCAGGAGTTTTCTCCTTTTCTTCCTCTTCTGGCTGAACTTTCTTTTTTCTTTTATTAAGATCAAATTCCAGTGCCTTTAGCTCTGTAAAAAGTAAAGCAGAAGTTATATTACTCATATCCTGAGTGTTCTTAAGCATAATTACATTGTTATCCCATCTCTCAGGAAGGGCATTCAGGATCTTAGAAGCAACATCTCTCTTAGGGACATCCTTGTCCAACATCACCAACTCATTCATCAATTTGATGAACCTTGACTCCATCTGATCGATTGTCTCATCAGGCAGCATCTCGAATGCTTCGAACTTCTGAATGGCAATGTTTCTCTTGTTCTCCTTTATCTTTTCTGACCTCTCGCACATCCTGGTCAGCTCATCCCAAACCTCCTTTGTCGTCTTTAAGTTCATCAGCCTGGCTGACTCCTCGAAGGGCACCGTATGCAAAATGATGTTTCTGGCAACGTTGTCCAGTCCCACCATCTTGATTTCATCGTTGGTCATGTCTTTCCTTTCTTTCGGAACCTGCACGCCAATCTCAAGATGCTCATATCCCAGTCCTCTGACATTAGGAATAGTGATCTTGATCGATCCTTCCCTGAGAACACGCGGCATCTGGTCATGGATGACATCAAGATGCGCTTCTAATCTGAACTTCCAATAGACAAAGTTAGATATAGAGAATTCAGGTAACGAAGCTTCAAGTCTCCTAGAAGTCATGATGATGCAAGTTTTATAAAAAGCAAACTCAGATCTGTTTTGTGACCACCAATAGTTTCTCCTCTGAAACTATTTGCATTCAAAGTCAGTGGTCTTTTGAACCACTGCTCTGATACCACTTGTTGGTCCCGGTACAAGACTGAGGAATACGTGTATGGGGGGGGAATACACGTATACCAATTTTCAAACTTAAAACCTAACTGAGTCCCCTTTACTCAGAGTGGTAAAGAACTAGGAGCTGATAGCACACCTACTGACTACACTTGGTGCGGGTCAGTTGGCTAACTATCAATTCAAGTTCAGTGCGGAAATGTGTGAGCCCTGATAGTTTAAAGTCTTGTTTAGTTTGCTTTCTGAAAAAATTGTTTACTCAATTTTGAATAGTAATTAGTAGGGCAGTGCTCTTTTTAAGGATCAGGCTGATTGATTCAGGCCTGATAAACCAAATGCTTATGAATGAACAAGTAATATGGCAAGTAATATGGCAGGTAATTGATTCAAGCCCTAAATTGATAAAACTCCATATTATTTTTATTACTTTTATTTGAACAATAATGTGAAATGATATTGGATCATTTCTAGGTAATTTTATTTATCCTCCAAATGTTTCGGCTAGATATAATACAAGTTCATATTATATTTATAATTTATATATGAAAAATACTTTGAAAAAATAATTTATTTTGAAAATATTAAAATTATTATTTATTTACTGATCTATAGTAATAAAAATAAATATATTTTCATGATACGATTACGTTCAATTAGAAGAAGGTTGTATTAATTTTTTTTACAAAGCACGAGTGATGAATATAATATGTTACAGATATGAAGGGTAAAATATATAAATACAAATATAAATTGGGGTTAATTGCAAAATAATTCACGAACTTTATAATCATTATCAACTACAACATAAACTATTAAAGTTTACAATTCAATACAAGATGCAAATTTTCAAAAATACTTATACTTACATGGCAGTCAGAGCTGCGTCTAATGACACATCACATGTCACATGAGATGTCCTCTTTATTAAATGCCATCAACGAATTTGTTATTTAAATAATTTATACCATAAAATTTATTTACAACTAATATTTTATAGTAAAATAAATAATATTTCTTTAACAAAATAACTAATAACTTTCATCCAATACTCTTTAATAAAATAATTAATATCATTATGGCGTGTGACGTGTTTTTGTTGGCCGCTCCAGCTGCCACGTAAGGATAAGTGTTACCGGAATTTATATCATGTATCGAATTACAACAGTAAATTAGTTTGTGAATCAAATTGCAAACTTTAAAAGTTCATGTTGTAATTGATAAAGACTACAAAGTTCGTGAATTATTTTGTAATTAACCCTATAAATTATTATATTAAAAATTTAGTAATGAACACGACTTCCGTGCAAAGCACGGGTGGGTTTATTACTAGTTTTATGTTGGATGAAATTACAATTTTATAGTTAAAATATATTTAGTAACAATTATAAAATGAGGTAGGTTTTAAAGTGGGTCAACTTAGTATATTAGTGGGCGGATATAGGTATGACATATAATAAAAAGGCAATATATAGAGGAAAAATGGTTCATACATGAATCATTTGAAGGATATTAGTTATTTTCATTAAATGATATTAGTTGTTTCGCTAAAGAGTATTAATTTTGGAGGATAGTAGTTATTTTCACTGAAAAGTATTAGTTGTTTAACTAAAGTATATTAGTTGGTTACACTAAATGGTACTCCCTCCGTCCCAATTTTATTTACCCATTTTATTATGTACCCACTTCAAACACTTCTAAATTACACTTCATTCCACTAATAATTACGTAGAAAAACATCTTTATTTTATTTTATGCACTTCAATTGAAAAATTCGCAATCATAAAAAAAATCATTTTATCCATTTAAATACTACAAATTAAGTCTTACAAAAAAGTCAACAAAAGTCAAATGGGTAAACAAATTTGGGACGGAGGTAGTATTAGTTGATTACAATAAAAAAGATTGTAAAGTGGTTTTGAATATAATAGTAAATTTCACCATTGTTCAAATAAAAACTAATAAAAATTAAAATATAATACAAAGAAAAAAGAAGATTATTACATTAACAATAAAAAAAATACATATGAGCAAATTGTCTTGTTTTGTTGATTTTTTTCACACTCAATTTTGGATTATTTCACTGTCCAATATACAATTTGATGTTAATCAAGTTTTTGGCCACTATATAAGAAAGGTGAATAATCGTATATGTTTGATATTTGTACTTAAATTGAATGAGATCGATGGTTGAGTATTTTTTGAGATGTGGGTGTAACTATTATATGTTGGTTAAAATTATTATTTTAAAGTGGGTATATTTAATGAAAAATATAAGGGAAATAAAATAAAAAATACCCATTTTTATAAGAATAAAATATTTCATACCCACCCACTTAATATAAATTGTTTTTTTTTATCCATTTATAAGTAAATTGACTAAATTATCCTTTTTTATAAGATTTTTTATACCCATGCGGCCTACACCCACCCCAAAACATCTCAAATTCTACCTCACAAATCATTGTTATCTAAATACATATAAATAATTAAATTAAACTTTTTAATATAATGGAAAAATAATAAAATTAGTGTTGAATTTTTTTAATTTCAAAACTAATTAATGGTAAGCGAAAAAAAAAAACACTAACTCTAATTATAAATGTGTTGGGAGTCTTTAGAGAAAAAAATGGAAAGGGGTGCCCAAGGAGTGACATGGAGGGGTTATAAGACGGGGATCGTTAATATTTAGGGAATAAAATGGAATAATGGTAAAAAATAATATATTTAAATAAGTGGATAAAAATAATTTTTTTCTCATGAAAATGAGTATATTTCTCCAATATCAGAAAATATAAATGCAGTTAGTGAACTTAGTAATATAGTGAGATGTAAATTTGGAGAATTATTATACAACCAAAGAACCCACTAATCCGATGGACCAAGGTTGTGCCCTATAATATTATTTATCTATGAACTTTTTCATATTTAATTTAGTTAAGAATTAATAATTTCAATATTAAACAATGTTATGTTTAGACTTTTCAGAAAATCAATTTCATAATCTTCAAAATGATCAGCTAGAGTTTGAATTGAAACAATTGAAGGAAAACTTAAATTATAAATATATGGTCTAATTAATATCAATTTTTATCACTGTTCAAATAAAAAGTAATAAAAACTATAATATAGTAATACAAAGAAAAAGTGACTATTACATTAACATTAAAAAGAACATTATACTTATAAACAAATTAATTACCTTACTTTGTTAGTTTCTTTCACACACAATATTAAACATCTCTGCTTAATAAATACTTTTGTTCAAAGACGTTAATCATATTTTTCACCATTGAATTAGAGAGGTGAGAGATTTATTATGTTTGGTGGTAGGAAAAATATATTTTAAGGACCATAACTTTTTGGGCTGACAAATTAAGGATAATAACTTTAAAGTGGCGAATTGGGGACAAATTAGCATGAATCAATGCAAACTGGGATAATTAGCCAGTTTTGGTTTGTATTCGGGCTGAATTGCGGGTAAATTTAGCCTGAATTTTTGTTTATTCGGGGTTGATTTGGTCTCAAATGCAACTTGTCGAAGTTACAGTCCGTAAATTGTCAATCTAAAAAAGTTATGGTCCTCATTTTGCTAACTCAAAAAGTTATGGTCCTTATTTTATCAGCTCAAAAAATTACGGTCTTCATTTTTTAGATGTGATTGTAAGTATTATATGTTGGTTAAAATTATTACTTTAAAGTGGGCATATTTAATAAAAATTACTCTCCCCATCCTGCAAAATTATGTTCATTTGTCTTATTTATTTGTGTTGTTATTCTTTAATAATTATAATTTTCCATATAATAAAAGAAGATACACAAATATATAAATTTGAAAAACTTTGAAATTAATTAACGCAATCAAAACACACACATAAAATTATATTGAACAACTTCTACAATTTCGGCATTAACCTCCTAATAATTTTCTACGCATATATAAGTCAACAGGTAATTATATTTATACAATTTGTGACTTATTTTGTGGAATTAGATTTGAAAAGAAATTATAGGTAATTACATTCAATTATTTAAAAGAACTTCTACAATTTGTGTGCTTAGATTTCGGGTATTACACTCCTAATAATATCCATATAATTATATGTATAGAATTGGAATTATAATTAAATGTAGTCATGCATGTAGTTATATTCATGTGACATATTTTGTGCAATTACATTAGGAAAAAAATTATAGGAAGAATTTTATATAAAAGCCTAAATTAATGGAATTGTCTTAAAATAAAGCTCAAATTAATAATTGTCTCAAATTAAGGCTTTATATTATCTTTTTATCAAATTTAGATACATCTAAGTTTCAAGTATCAAATTAAGAATACTCATATTAAAAATCCCCAGAGATAATGGCGTCCAAAATCCCCAATCTTGTCATCCCCTTGTGTTGTTCTAAGTAGTCGTTGAACACAAATTCGAGCATATTTTTTTTTTCACGACAAGTGCCAATTAAATCAAAATATTAAAAAATTAGTTGTAGTAAACCTAGTGGTATAGATATATAATCAGTTTTTTATTATATTTTTCTCATTGTGTAACTTGACTAACCAAAAGAGACAGTATATGAAAACATTCATCACCTATTTACTAAATATACCATCAATTATATTGTGTATGGTCAAATTTAATTTTTTTTCTTCACAATTTTTCTCTGTTTCATGTCGAAATTATATCTATTTATGCAAATTGAGTTTTTCAGGTCGATGATTAAGAAAATATTGTTAAAAAAAAAAACTAATGGATATCTAGTTTCTGAAAAAACAGGTTGTCATGGTTTCTTTAGAGATGTAGATTCCATTCCCGGAAAAGAAGAAAAAAACAAAAGGGTGGTTGCGGCTTGCGGGAAAGGGCGAGATACAAAAAAAAAGGGAGAAGAGATCCAAATTATATGCATAGATTATTTTAAAAATTAGTACATAAATTTTATTTAGCACTAAGAAAATGATTAAGATGAATATAATACATTCATTAGGTGAATCATATACACGTGTAAATATTCATTCATGAAGAAATCATAAAAATTTGCATACAATAATTCACATATTATAGACTTCAACTTTCAATGAATAACCTTCAAATCATCAATAAAGATTGGACACCCCTAGGCATCCGCACAAATAATTCGGAAGATATAGTTACAAAATGATATCTTAAATATTTCGAAGAATGTACATAAGAACATAAAATGCAAATTCAACAAAAAAAATTATTTACGTGAAAACTATGAGAAAATTCGAAAATCTAGAAAAAAAATAGAATACATGCAGAATGTTAGTTAAATCTCGGATGGGTAACTTGAATAATCTTCAAATCTCTATAAGTGTCTTCAATCTCCAACGAAAATATAAATCTTGTCAAATATTTGAATCTATAAATTATAGAGATTCATATACACAATTTAAACTACATAAATCTATATAAAAATGCTACATAAGATCAATTACAAATTTAAAGATTTTTTTGTATAATGTACCAAGATGATTTGCTTACATAAGAACGATAAATGAAAAAATGCAAATATGCAGATCATGGTTAAGGATGATGAAGATGTAAGAGTATATATAGGCAACAAAGTGTAACGATTCCTTACTTTAAGCCAATCATGGACAAATTAACCTTAATGACTACATAACAATTGGACGGTGATGATGAAAAAATGAAAATCTAATCAACGACCTAAAATGCTTCCCTCCAAAACTATTTTAGGTAAAATAGAGTGTATTATATATTATAGATACAGATATAGATTACGTACAAATGAACGGATTATAATATTAATTACTCATTTTTCGAATTACAAAATAAAAAAAATATAATTGGTAACAACATTTATTAAAACAAGTTATAAACAAAAAAGAATTAATTTGATGAATAATAAAAAAAGAATGGCTCAATTTGGATACGTATACAATTAATTACGTACAAATGAACGGATTATAATATTAATTACGCATTTTTCAAATTAAATAAATTTACAAAACAAAAAACAAAAAATTGGTAATAGCATTTATTAAAACAAGTTAGAAACGAAAAAGAATTAATTTGATGAATAATAATAAAAAAAAGAATGACTCAATTTGCATACATATACAATTAGTTGTAAGAAATCGAACAATAGAAGCAAGTGTCTCAACGGTTCATGCCTCCTCTACATGCAAGTGAGGTCATGGGTTTGATTTCCCTTGCACGAGCCATTTTTTCCAAGGTTCGACATTTACGACGGATAACTACCCATTATAAATATTTTCTGAATGAATTAAAAACTTAAATTCGGGTATTTTTACGACGAGTTTTGTCTATCATAAAAGTTGGTGCTGGACCGGGTCGGTATTATGACGGGTTGCCAAAACCCATCGTAAATTTTAGCTACGACTGATTTGACTATGGAACCTTGTTCGTCGTAAATTCCATCGCTAAACGTGATTAGCGACGGATAATTCATCGTTAAAACCATCGTTAAACTGACCTTTTTTTGTAGTGGAAATATGATACCAATTATAGGATAAGACGATCTCGTATAATTATTTTTCTTTATTTATTATCTTTCGTACTCCAAATTTTTAATCTTGTATATAAACAACAATGCTTGGAGTTGTTGTCTCGCCTTTCCACACTACATTATCAAGAGATTTCCAAATTTTCCAAAAAATTATTTTGCGTTTGGTTAAAAGCACTTCAATGTTAATGAGAATGAATTTTTTTTCCATCTATGCCCTTATAATAAAAATGATATGTTGGGGGAAAGATTGTTCCAATGGTGGTTGCATTGCTAGTGACATTCCTAATTTTGGAATAGAAGTGGACAACAAATGTTTGTTGGTTGTTGTTGGTGGAGGAATATGGAAGTGATTGGGTAAATGTTGGGGAATTCGGGGTGCCCGGATCTATTCGGGATGAAATTTAAATACGAATTTAAACCTAATTATTACTAGCATGAATTAATCATTAATTAATTCATATAATAATTATGTCAACAACAAATTTACATGCATATGAATATAAACACGTAAAATTCTATGACGGAAAAACTAATTTTTTTACGTAAAACGTATCTTTTGAAGCGACGTCCAACCGAGATAAACGAGACAAGCATGACGATCCTACCAACCGTAAAAACCTTCTCAAGTATTTCCTTTTGCATTATTCATTCGCCGGTGGGAAGCGCTCACGAACAATTTTAAAAAACAAGGAAGAAAGAAAATATTTTTGCTCTGATTTTTCCAACTCATGGAATTGTGTCCTTGGAGATGAAGTATTAAGGTTAATTTTTGAGCTTTTAGTCTTTCAATCTTGTGCTAGATTAGGGAAGTTGATTGCCTAGTTTTAGTACATTTAGGATTATTACTTGCACATCACGGTTATTTTAGTTATGGTACCAACTCCGTTAGTATATGTAGGGATTTCTATTCTGAGCATCACCATATTATATTTGCATACAAACCAAAGTTAATTAGTTTAATTCATTCTTTAGCAAAAAATTAGTATAATTTAGTTTATAATTAATATCTTAAAAATCAAAAAACATACACTCATATTAACTACGACGCGTAGATCTCCAGGGCTCTATTCGCATACATATTTTTCCTTGGATACGATATATTGTTGGAGTTATACGTGAAAGTATACTTTTACTTTGTATAACTCGTGTATCAAACACTCGTTTTATGAGAATAATTCTTTTATCGCATTTGCTTTAGTTATGATTGAATGTTGAATTTCTATTGCAAACCGTTCAATAAATAATACGTGTTACATAGTAGTTAATGTGGTGATACCCGATCACGGAAGACAACATTAACAGTTTACTTGTAACTAAACGTACATTTTCACGACCTAGGTGGAATTGAACAATCCGCCGTGAAAGGTCGATGTGTAAGGCTCAGATTGGTCTGTCTTGACTAAGAGAATGCACTAGCACATTTAGTATGTGTTGAAGAGGTCCTACAGCGAGGATAAATTCTTCTGTTCTGAAAGGTGAAGAATTAGACATCAGTGGTTGTTGATTTCTTAATCTCCGTCACTTAAATAGGACCGTGTTTGCTTAATAGTTACTGCTTTGATTCATGTTGGGTGAGAGTCATTGCGACTTCGAACTTTGTGTCTTGGGCAGTAATATTAATCATACGACGATTGCTAAGATTTAATACGGAGAAACGCGTGCGAGTATGGCTCGTGTGATTAGTTCCCTTGGTGGGCTCAGAAGTTTTATTGTACCAAATCTTGCAAGTGAAGAATTAGTTTCTTCGGTACGAATAATAATGTTGAGCTGTCTTTACTCCAAGGTGAAAGATGTTAATTAATTTAGAGCTATTCAGAAGCTTAATTAATTAATGGACTTGATAATCTTAAACGCGGGAAATAATAACCGGGAGCCCATATTATCGTAATATGGATTAAGATGGATAGTGCAATATTAATTTATTAGTGGTAATAATTAATATTAATGAGCTGAATTATATTGGGGCTCAATATTGAAATTCAGAAGTCCATTAGGAGGTCCAATCTTAATTCTCCTTAAGGCCCCTCAAGTAGCCCATTAAGTAGCCCAATAATGATAAGGTGATTAAAATAAAAAGAATATATCTTGCTGATTTTTTCATTAAATTTTCGAAAATTATGGTTGTAGGGGAGATTAGATTTTGTTGATTTTCTTGGAAATATATTATGGAAGATAAGTATTCTTGGAATACAAGATTATCTCATATATTCAAGAAGATCCAAATCTTGGATTCTTCTCTTAATAATTTCGAAAATATGGCCTTGAAAATAAGTGTGAGATTTTTGTGGAATATTTTATTATGGAGAAAAGAATATATGAGATATATTCAAGATTTCTTAGAGATTAAGAAAAGATTTTCTCCAAGCCCATGAAGCCTCTAATTTTCGGCCACTACCCTCTATAAATAGGGGATGATTATTTCATCCCCAAGTACATAATTCCATGTGTTGGAAAAATCAAGAAGCATAGATATTTTTCTTTTTCCTTAGTTTATTAAATTGCTTGAAAGCGTCTCCCACCGGCGATCAAGTGAGGTGAAAAGGGAAATACTTGAGAAGGCTTTGGGTTGATAGAGCGAGATTACAATTGTCCCGTATATCCAAAGGCCAATTCTACAAGAGGTACGTTAATCGCATATTTACTTGTTTATTCCGCCTAGTTAAATATGTGAAATTAATTTAACATGCATGATGATAATTAGTTGTTGGAATTATTATTTGAATTAATTAAGATTAATTCATGCTAGTAATAATTGTATTTAAATTCGTATTTAAATTTCATCCCGAATAGATTCCGGGCACGGGCACCCCTATTTTCCCAACAACTGGTATCAGATCCACGGTTTTGGGCTCTGAATTTTAAATTGGAATTTAAATTGTTAAACATTAAATTGAAATTGGATAGTAGAATTGTTAGATCTTTTTTGCAGGTATCCAATTGTCATGGTTTTAATGTTGTTAATTTCATGCGTGTAAATTAATTGTTTTTTAATTCGATTCGTTCGAATTCGTTTTTCTCGTGAGAAAATCCACGAGTAGATTAGTTGTTTTTATTTTGATTCGATCATTGTAATAGACTAGTCTAGATCTAGTATTTATTTTTTTTGTAAAAATAAATTGTAACCGGATTGTGACGAAGAACGAAGAATTAAAAATGGCGTACCCGGACGACGCATACAAGCGTGGCGCGTGTATGGACGTAAAATCATGCAAGGGGTGAAGAAAACGAGGACGAACGGCGAAAAAAACGGCGCACGGGGGTGCACGGCGCACGCCGTGCGCGACAGGAGGCCGGCGCCGCGCGCACGCGCGCGCGCGCCTCGGGCACGGCCTGGTGCGCCTCGGGCGCGCCTCCGTGCAGCGCCTCGGGTGCGCCTCGGGCGCGCCTCCGTGCAGCGCCTCGGCTGCGCCTCGGGGCTGCGCTTCGGGCAGCGTTTCGGCGCTTCTCAGGCCGGGAAGCGCGCGGGCCCACTTCGTGGGCCGACGCGCGCTGTATCTCAGGCCGTGGAATTTTTTTGGTTCGTATTTTTTTCCGTGTGATTTTAAACGTCATCCCGAACCCCAAACGATGCTGTTTTGAAGAAGTGTTGTTGTTCGAGTGGGAGCACGTCGAGACGAACGTCGGAAAGCAACAAGGATGATTTTTCGCATCAAGACGTGAAGAAATTAAACCGTGACAATTGGATTTGAGTGCTCCAATGTGTTTAATTTTGTTTTGATGGATGTTTTATTTCGTGCAATTATTATTATTTGTTAATATGTGTTTGCATGAATTTAATTGTCCAAGAAAAACCTTACTTTCGAAAATTACTAAGTATGTTTTTGCAATCGCAATTTTATTCCGGATATTAAAATTGGATTATTTTGACCTCCATAATTTATTTATTTGTGAAGTTCTTTTGGAATACATTTCCCCCTCGGATCGGCCAAAAGAACGGATTTCACATGAATAAATTCTGAAAGGATGATTGTGGATTATTACTAGTGGCGGTATTGACCCTCACCACGAGTGGCTTGCTCAAAGCGAAATAATAATCCTGTATTTAATTATGGTTATTACTTAGGCATAGGAAATTGATATTAACTTACTCCCCTCGGAGTCCCTGTCAATTTCTATGTGGTCAAAGTGGAAGCCAACTATTAATTTTGAATTAAGGATTTGTAACTTTTAAGTTTGTGATCCGCTTGAATGTATTTAAATGTATAGACCACCCCTCGTGGCGTATTTAAATTGTTTCGAGATGTTGGCTGATGCATGATTATATTGTTTTAAGGTTTCAATATAATTGATGTGATCGAATTATGTGATAATTTCATATTTTTCTAGATATTAATATGAATGTATGTATTATTCTCATTTCATCATGTCGCAACCTTTTAATCCACTGTTTAATATACTTAAAGTTAATAAACTTTTGGAGAGAATTATATCGATTGGAAATGTTTTTTTTTTAAATTTGTCCTTACTGCATGAAAACACAATTGGGTTATTTATGTTAATATACCCGGCAAGCCTAATGATAAGTCAAGCAATGGGTAGAGGCAGTTTATGATTGGAAGCGTGACAATGAACACATGAAGTGCATCATCTTGACATCTCTGTCTGAGGATTTGAGGCGCGTTTAAGGAGACATTGTATCCGCTGTTGAAGTCATGGAACACCTTGAAGAGATGTCCTCACATCAAACCCATGACTAATCAGTTCACCAGACATGACTCGGTCAAGTTGGAAATGGTGGAGGGAACGCCCGTGAGGGAGCACGTTCTCAAGATAATGGCATACCTTAACAAGTTGGAAGTACTTGGTGCGGATTTTGATTGATTTCATATACTATTCTCTACCGAGAAGCTTTGAGCAGTTTCGTCTGAACTGTCAGATGAATGAACGGACAAATCGTTTTCCCGGGCTCTTGCAAGCTTTAGTTTCGGTGGAGGTGAAAATGGAGCACCAGTCTAGTGCTATGGTGGCTAATGGTCCGTCTACCTCTTTTGGTCCCAAGGGAGGGAAAAAGAGGAAGAGAACCAAAGGCCGGATCCAAGCAAATCTAATTGTTGCAAAAGGCAAATGCAAAGGCTAGCATCGAAGGGGAAGTGTTTTAGTTACGGTGAGAGAAGACAGTGGAGGTCTGCCTGTTCCAAGCCTAAGAGGCTAGGAAAGTTAGGTAATTCACACACCTTAGTCGTCGAAACTTGTGAAGTGACGTATGCTGTCTATTCGTGGATAGTGGATACGAGAGCTACTGATCACATTTGTTTCATGGGTTTAAGCTAACCCGATGACTTAACGGAAGTGAGATCCCCATCACATCGGGCAATGCTACAAGAGTGGCAGCTGAAGCAGTGGGAGAAGTGCGCCTATCTTGTGAAGATAGAGTTATGGTCTTGAGAGAAGTTCCTCATGTTCCTAGTTTAGAAAGAACTCAACCTTCAGTTTCTAAACTGTTTGAATAGATACTCAGTTTCTTTTAATAAGGATGTTATTATTTCTTAAAACGATGAGTTTATCTGTTCCGGAACTTCAATGGATGATCTTTATACCATTTTATGGGCACACCACTCACAAAATTGAATCTAATAACACATCGATTATTTCGAGTAATAAAAGAAGGTGTTCTTCGGAGATGAACGAAACACTTCTATGGCATCTTAGACTAGGTCATATTAATCTAAAGCGGATAGAGAGATTGGTGAATGACGGATCCTTGGAATCATTCCAAGTCGAACCGTTTTCCAACTTGTGAATCCTGTTTAGAGGGTAAAATGACCAAGAGGGCATTTGGAGCCAAGGGGAATAGAACCTCGGAAGTGTTAGAACTCGTTCATACCGATATGTGTAGTTCAATGACGATCATAGCAAGAAGGGGTATGAGTAAATTGTCTTTTTCAATGATTACTCGAGACATGGATACATCTACCTTATGATGCATAGGGAAAGAAGTATCAAGTTTCTACGATTTGATCGTAGAGGCGAATACCTTAGCGATGAATTCTTGAACTAGCTATCAGACGAAGGGATTGTATCCCTGTTGACCGCACCGGGAACCCCTCAATAGAACGGTGTGGCGGAACGAATGAGCCAGACTCTTTTAGAAATAGTCAGATCCATGATGAGTTATTCGGATTTACCCAAGCCATTTTGGGGTAACGCCTTGGAAACAACGACTTACATTCTAAACTTGGTGCCATCCAAATCGGTTCCTAAAACCCCAATGGAACTGTGGACCGGGCGCAAGCCCAGTCTAAGACACTTGCGGATTTGGGTTGTCCGGCATACGTGCTAGATGAGGAAGCCGATAAATTGGATCCACGTTCGAAATTAAGGTTGTTTATAGGATATCCCATGGGAACGAAAGGGTGTATGTTCTATAGTCTCAAGGATTAAAAGACCGTGATTAGTTCGCACTTTAAATTCTTGGAGGAAGACTATATGAACAAAAGAAAGCCCAGAAGTGAGATTACCTTAGACGAGTTAAGATGGCAAACTCCTATACCAAGTATACAAGATGATATACCACACATCACACCTTCACAACCGGAACCCCGTCGTAGTGGGAGGATTACAAGGCAACCCGAGAGATTCATGAGAATTGGAGAATCTTCCGATTTGATTCCCGGTGATGAATCAGACCCATGAACGTACGACGAGGCAATCCAAGCCAAAGACGCGGAGGCGTGGCAAACCGCAATGGAAACCGAGGTGGGTTCGAAGGATTATAGTCAAGTGTGGGAGTTGGTTGATCCACCTAGTGGGATAGAGCCCATTGGATGCAAGTGGATGTACAAGAGGAAAAGAGGACCGGACGGAAGGGTAGAGACCTTCAAAGCAAAGCTTGTGGCCTGTGGTCTGTAGCTATGCTTAAGTCCATCCGTATTCTCTTGTCGATCGCTGCGCACTTAGATTACGAGATCTGGCAAATGGATGTCAAGACAGCTTTCCTTAACGGAAGTCTTGATGGGATCTATATGCAACAACCCAAAGGTTTCGTTGGAAAAGGCCAAGAGCACCTCGTATGCAAGCTTAAGAGATCCATTTATGGACTTAAGTAAGCGTCGCGTACTTGGAACCAGTGTTTTGATCAAGTTATTAAGTCTTACGGGTTTGTGATCAAAACAAGTTCGAAAGTTGTGTGTATAAAAGATGTGACGGAACTGCGGTGGTATTCTTAGTATTATACGTAGACGATATTCTGCTCATTGGAAATAATGTAAAGGTATTGTCAGACGTAAGGGTATGGCTGTCAAATCAGTTTGATATGAAGGACTTAGGGAAAGCCGGTCACATCCTTGGGTTCAAGTTCACTCGAGATCACAAGAGGAGGATGTTGGGCTTATCGCAAGTTTCATACAAAGCCACTGTTTTGAAGCATTTCAGCATGCAAGATTCCAAGAAAAGTTTTGTACCTTTTAGGCACGGAATCCATCTATCTAAAGAAATATGCCCTAAGACCAAGTGAAGATAGATGACATGAAAGACGTTCCGTACGTTTCGGACGTAGGAAGTCTTATGTATGCAATGTTGTGTACGAGACCAGATATCTGCTTTTGCCGTGGGCATGATGGCAAGATATCAAAGTAACCCCGGGAAAGCACATTAGATTGCAATTAAATGCGTTCTTTAGTTTCTGAAAAGAACTTGGTATGGAATGCTGATTTAATAATCAGACAATCTAATTCCCATGGGATACACGGACTCAAATTTCCAATCAGACATAGACTCCAAAATAACTACCTCGGGTAGTGTGTTTTGCATGGGAGAAGGAGCCATGACATGGAGAAGCGATTTGCAGAAATGCATCGCAGATTCGACCATGGAAGCCGAATAAGTAGTTGCTTGTAAAGTAGCGAAAGAAGCGGTTTGGCTCAAGTACTTCTTAGTGGACTTGGACGTTGTTCCGAATTTGCCCGACAAGATAACTATCTTTTGTGACAATGCCGGAGCAGTTGCAAATTCAAGGGAACAGAGAGCCCACAAGGCCAGCAAACACATTGAAAGAAAACACCATCTTATACGAGAAATCGTTAAGAGAGGAGATAAAGAGGTGGCAAAGATATGCGTCGGGGACAACCTAGTAAATCCATTCACAAAGGGTCTGCCTCTGAATACATTCGAGAGACATGTGGATGGAATGGGAGTCAAGACTATTGCCAATCTGCTTTAAGTATAAGTTGGAGGAATTATTAGGTTAGTGTAGGTTGACATGAGATGTCACGGAGAGCTACTACACTAAGACATGTGTGATGTATACTAAAAGCAGACTTTAAGTATAAGTGGGAGATTGTTGGAGTTATACGTGAAAGTATGCTTTTACTTTGTATAACTCGTGTATCAAACACTCGTTTTATGAGAATAATTCTTTTATCGCATTTGCTTTAGTTATGATTGAATGTTGAATTTATATTGCAAACCGTTCAATAAATAATACGTGTTACATAGTAGTTAATGTGGTGATACCCGATCACGGAAGACAACATTAATAGTTTACTTGTAACTAAACGTACATTTTCACGACCTAGGTGGAATTGAACAATCCGCCGTGAAAGGTCGATGTGTAAGGCTCAGATTGGTCTGTCTTGACTAAGAGATTGCACTAGCACATTTAGTATGTGTTGAAGAGGTCCTACAGCGAGGATAAATTCTTCTGTTCTGAAAGGTGAAGAATTAGACCTCAGTGGTTGTTGATTTCTTAATCTCCGCCACTTAAATAGGACCGTGTGTGCTTAATAGTTACTGCTTTGATTCATGTTGGGTGAGAATCATTGCGACTTCGAACTTTGTGTCTTGGACAGTAATATTAATCATACGACGGTTGCTAAGATTTAATACGGAGAAACGCGTGCGAGTACGGCTCGTGTGATTAGTTCCCTTGGTGGGCTCAGAAGTTTTATTGTACCAAATCTTGCAAGTGAAGAATTAGTTTCTTCGGTACGAATAATAATGTTGAGCTGTCTTTACTCCAATGTGAAAGATGTTAATTAATTTAGAGCTATTCAGAAGCTTAATTAATTAATGGACTTGATAATCTTAAACGCGGGAAATAATAACCGGGAGCCCATATTATCGTAATATGGATTAAGATGGATAGTGCAATATTAATTTATTAGTGGTAATAATTAATATTAATGGGCTGAATTATATTGGGGCTCAATATTGAAATTCAGAAGTCCATTAGGAGGTCCAATCTTAATTCTCCTTAAGGCCCCTCAAGTAGCCCATTAAGTAGCCCAATAATGATAAGGTGATTAAAATAAAAAGAATATATCTTGCTGATTTTTTCATTAAATTTTCGAAAATTATGGTTGTAGGGGAGATTAGATTTTGTTGATTTTCTTGGAAAGATATTATGGAAGATAAGTATTCTTGGAATACAAGATTATCTCATATATTCAAGAAGATCCAAATCTTGGATTCTTCTCTTAATAATTTCGAAAATATGGCCTTGAAAATAAGTGTGAGATTTTTGTGGAATATTTTATTATGGAGAAAAGAATATATGAGATATATTCAAGATTTCTTAGATATTAAGAAAAGATTTTCTCCAAGCCCATGAAGCCTCTAATTTTCGGCCACTACCCTCTATAAATAGGGGATGATTATTTCATCCCCAAGTACATAATTCCATGTGTTGGAAAAATCAAGAAGCATAGATATTTTTCTTTTTCCTTAGTTTATTAAATTGCTTGAAAGCGTCTCCCACCGGCGATCAAGTGAGGTGAAAAGGGAAATACTTGAGAAGGCTTTGGGTTGATAGAGTTTACAATTGTCCCGTATATCCAAAGGCCAATTTTACAAGAGGTACGTTAATCGCATGTTTACTTGTTTATTCCGCCTAGTTAAATATGTGAAATTAATTTAACATGCATGATGATAATTAACTGTTGGAATTATTATTTGAATTAATTAGGATTAATTCATGCTAGTAATAATTGTATTTAAATTCGTATTTAAATTTCATCCCGAATAGATTCCGGGCACCCCTATTTTCCCAACATATACTTGGTCCTTATATTTGCTAATGATATTGTGATCTCATACTCTTGTGGGGTAACTACTAGTATAACTAGTATTTTACATTCAAGTCAATGGCGTCGTTGCCGGGGATGGCGATGTATGTCCATTGAGTAGGATTTGGAGATAGTTTAGTAGTTAGTAGTGAGTGCTTTTATTTTATTTATTTTAAGTATTCATTAGGCAGTTGTGTTTTGATATTTTTTTAGTGTTTTAGGTATATGAAAATATGCTCAAAGGGAGAAACGAGCGAAGATAGAACAAAGCTAGTTCCTGAGACAATTGCTAGAAGAAACAGAGCCTTCCATCGAAGGATGAACACTGCCGGTGGTGAAAACACAAACATGGATTTAGGTAATGAGTTGGATGGAGATGCAGCTAAATACAATCAGGTAGTGGAACGGGTTGAGGGAATTGATGGAGATAGCAGTCAGAAGCAGGCTCCCACAGGGGAAAGCCAAAGCCAAAACCCGCTCCCACAGCATCGGGACAATCCAGCACAAAACCAAAACTCAAACCCTTTAAACAACCCTGTCTAGCAACAAACAACCCACCTTACCTATACCCGTATCCACCATATCCTTATCCACCATACTACCCTCCACAACCTAACTATAACCCACCTCCTATTCCACAAATACCTCTACCACCAGTATATCCCCAGCATGTTCCTCAGAATGTTGATCCTGGTATGGCAATCAGATGAAGGTTTGAGGCGCAGCCTCAACGGTACTATGATGGTGTAGCTATGCCACCAATGGAGGCCAACAACTTTTCTATCTCCCCAGGAATCCTGAAGATGCTAGTCGAGAACCAATTCAAGGGGGAGGTCGGAAAGGATAATCCTCACACTCACTTGAGGAATTTTCTGATGATAGCTTCAACTTTCAATCACAATGGAATATCTGAGGATGCCAAGAAGCTCAGGTTGTTCTAGTTCTCTCTAACAGGAATAGCCAAGGAGTGGTATGATAACACGCTCCCACGGGGAGGTGTAACTACATGGGCCGAGCTCGAGCGTCTGTTCCTCGAGAGATTCTATCCTCTATCTTGAACGATTAAAGCAAGGAAGGAGATCTCATCTTTCAAGCAGAAGTCAAGAGAGGAATTAAGTCAGGCTTGGGAGAGGTTCTCTAATATGCTCATTGAGTGCCCGCATCACGGGTACAACGAGGGTGACATCATGGCCTATTTCTACTGTGGAGCCAGCAAGGCAGCTCAAGACTACCTCGATGCTTGTGCTAGTGGAGTGTTTCTGAATTGTAGTGCAACTAAATGTAGGAAGATAATTGAAAACATAGTCAAGAATGCGGAGCAATGGAATGAGGATCAAGAATTTCAGAGGGCTTATCAGATGGAAGAAAGTGAGGGGACGAGAAAGCTGCTGATGGCGATGATGGAAAAGATCAGCAATCTAGAAGTTGGGCAGAATCTGAGTGGAGGGAATACTGCAGTGAGTGAGAAAGTGGACCCACTAGCATGCCAGCAAGAGGAGGCTAACTACATGGGAAGGCCTAATTATAATCAGAATGGCTATCAAGGTAGAAATTATCAGGGGTGACCAACTTATGGTCAACCATTAGTACCACTGGGTCCACAGCCTCCTCAGAATCAATGGAGGAATACTCAGGGGTATCAAGGATGCTAGCAGCCTCCTCAGAATCAATGAAGAAAGAATGAAAATTTCTCTTATAGCAATCCTAAGGCAGGAATAACTATACCTCCCGGAGTAGACCCTGGCTCAAAACTCCCCGGAGGAGAAGGAGGAGCTACCACTGATGAGATGTTATGTGCCATTCTTCAGAAGGTGGAGGAAGGTAGTAAGAGGTTGTCCTCTTTGAAGTATGATGTTAAAGAGTTGAATAAGAAGAGTGATCAAAGAGATCAAGAACTCCAAAGGAGAGACATGGATCTCAATGGAGCTCAGCAAGAGAACAATAGGCGGTTCACTTCTATAAAGTATCAGATTAGCCAGATTGCAAAGTCACAAACTAGAGAGCCGGGTAAATATCCATCTATTCCCGAGACAAACCCGAAAGAGCAATTGAAGGCTATCGAGTTGAGAAATGGAACCAAATATGAGGGTCCTCCACTACCCGCTGATGTGGAGGAGATACATAGAGAAATCGAGAAAGAGGATGAGAAAAAGAAAGATGGAGAAGAGAAGGGTGAAGAGCAGGTTGAGGTAGAAGAAGCTCAGAAAGACAAAGATAATGAGGAATAAATTGAGGAGATTGAGAGAGTTCCAAAGTGGAAAAAGGCAAAAGAAACAAGGAAGAACGTGAAGGAAACTAAGCTAGATGAATAGGGGGTACCCAAATCTGTGATACCGATCCCATATCCGCAGCGATTCATGAAAAAGAAATTAGATGAAAAGTTCGCTAAAAAGTTGCATATTAACATTCCTTTTTATGATGCTTTGGAATAGATGCCTAATTATGCCAAGTTCCTGAAGGACTTGATATAAGAGGCGGAGAGTAGACGGGCCCGAGCTTGTGCACTTGAACCATGAGGTGAGTGCTATGGTGCACATAGTGCTTCCCCCCAAGTTGAAGGATCCCGGTAGCTTTACTATCTTATGCGATATTGGGAATGGGATCAAGAAGGGGGCATTGTGTGATCTTGGGGCTAGCATTAATTTGATGCCTCTGTCATTGTTCAAGAAGTTAGATGGGGGTGAAATTCAACCCACTATGATGACTCTCCAGCTTGTCGATAGGTCTATCACTAGACCTCAAGGAGTGGTGGAGGATGTTCTAGTGACGGTGGTGAATCACGTTTTTTCCGCCAACTTTGTGGTACTCGACATGGAAGAAGATGAGCATGTACCCCTGATTTTGGGAAGACCGTTCTTAGCTACGGTCGGGATGGTGTTAGATGTGGCCAATGAGAAGATCACGGTGAAAGTCGATGATCAAGAAGTGAAGATAGCGATCTATGAGGTAATGAAATATCCAATGGGAGATGAAAGTTGTCACTTCATTGATATCTTGGACACTTGTGTTGATAACACACGACTTGATCCTTGCTCTTTCTATGTTCATAATTATGATTATCATATTCTCGATGAACTAACATATGATCTTTATGACCTTAATTATTTTGACAGCCTAAAAGAGAATGAGGATGTAAAGTTCATGGATGTGAAGAAAGTTGAGGATGAGGAAGAGTTGGATGTGGATGAGTCCACTTTTGAGAACATCTTCGATAAGGCGCCACCATTGGAGGGAAAGAAGGAGTTGAAACCACTCCCGGATCACCTCAAGTACGCTTACTTAGAGGATAATGAGAAGTACCCGGTAATTGTATCTTTTCTTTTATTTGATGATCAATTAGAGAGACTACTAGTAGTGCTTCGTAAGCACAAATCTGCCATAGGTTGGTCAATTACGGATATTAAGGGTATTGGTCCTTCTATTTGCATACATAGGATTAGATTAGAAGAAGGTACATAGGCCATAGTACAAAATCAGCGTAGAGTGAATCCAGTGATACAAGAGGTAATTCATAAGAAGGTGTTGAAGTTGTTAGATAGTAATATGATTTTTGCTATTTCCGATAGTCCTTGGGTGAGTCTGTTACACGTAGTTGCTAAGAAGGGGGGCACCATGGTAATTAAAATTGAAACTAATAAATTGGCAGCCACTAGATTAATGACGAGTTGGCGTGTATGTGTTGATTATAGAGAGTTGAACAAGGCAACGTGCAAGGATCACTTTCCTTTATCGTTCCTTGATGAAATGATTGATAGATTAGGTGGTTTTGAGTATTATTGTTTTCTAGACGGGTATTCGGGATATAATCAGATTATGATAGCGCCCGAGGATCAGGAGAAAACCACCTTCACTTGCTATTATTGTACTTTTGCCATTAGGAGAATGCCGTTTGGGTTGTGTAATGCACCCGCCACCTTTCAAAGGTGTATGATGGTTATTTTCCATGGGTTGATTGAGAAGATTATGGAGGTTTTCATGGACGACTTTTCCATCTACGGGGAGTCATTTGATAAGTGTCTAATCAATCTTGAAGTTGTGTTGAGCAGGTGTGAAGAGACGGACTTAGTGCTAAATTGGGAGAAATGTCACTTTATGGTGAAGTAGGGTATTGTTCTTGGACATCATGTGTCCTCGAAAGGTATCCAAGTTGATAAAGCAAAAGTGATAGCTATTGAGAAGCTTCCCCCACCTTCGACCAAGAAGGGGATTCGGTCATTTTTAGGCCATGCGGGATTTTATAGACGCTTTATAAAAGACTTTTCACAAATTGCTAAACCCCTTTCGCAGCTTCTTGAAAAAGAAGTCGTCTTTGAGTTTACTAATGAGTGTTTAGTGGCTTTCAACAGGTTAAAAGTAGCGTTGGTAAATGCCCCAATTCTTGTTACTCCGGATTGGTCGAGTCCTTTTGTGCTCATGTGTGATGCTAGCAACTATGCTATGTGGGTAGCTTTGGGGCAAATATAAGACAAGCAGTTTCACGCTATTTATTATGCCTCAAAGATGTTGAATTCGGCTCAAGTGAATTATACTACTACCGAAAATGAGCTGTTAGCGGTCGTGTATGCCTTTGATAAATTTTGACCCTACCTAGTAGGCACAAAAATAATCGTATTTATGGACCACACAACGATTCGGTATCTCATGAGCAAGAAGGATGTCAAGCCCCGTCTCATTCGTTGGATCCTATTGCTTTAGGAGCTTGATATTGAGATTCGAGATACGAAGGGGAGTGAGAATGTGATAGCCAATCACCTCTCGAGGATGGAGCTTATCAAGGAGAACACGGTAGAAAAGCGAAAGGTGAATGATGAGTTTCCGGACGAGAAGTTGTTTGGTTTAGGAGATGTCCCAGTGTATCAAGTTAAAGGTAAGGCCCCGTGGTTCATTGATTATGCTAATTACTTGGCAAGTGGAGAGCTGCCGGCGGACATGGACGCGTTGCACCGAAAGGCATTCTTAAAGAAAGTCCGGGAATTTATTTGGGATGACCCATACTTGTTCAAGAGGGGGATAGATCGAGTGCTTAGACGGTGTGTGCCCGAGGAGAAGTGGAGTGATATTATAAGGCATTGTCACGCCTTACCATGTGGAGGATATTTGGGTGGAGAGAAAACTGGTAGGAAGGTGCTGCAAGCCGGTTTTTATTGGCCTACTATTTTGAAGGATTGCATGGAATGAGTGAAGAGATGTGACAAGTGCCAATGTTTCAGCTTTATTACTGTTGGGACATTGTCAGTTTTGATTAAGATCCCAAAGCCCCTGAAAAGATGTTCGCCTCAATATGTCTGTGTCAGGCTAGTCTTGGTTAGGATTAGTGCTTAGTCTTTTTACACTTCACAGGTACTCAGTGAGAGGAGAACTCACTGGATACAATCAAGACTCAGAGCCTGAAGACGAAGAGCACCATCCTGAACTTATGGCAGTCTTCTAAGCTGGCTGAGTAAGTGTCAGTGATGAAGAGTATGACCCTGAGGTCATTACTAACTCAGTCCTGAAGGGAACAGGTTGTCACTGAGTTAATGGGAAGACTTGGAGTAGAGCCAAGCAATGCAAAAGGAATTTCAGCGTCAGGACAAGACCGGTGAGCTCAAGACAAAATGAACTTAATAAGACAAGCCTGAAGCTCAGGAATAAGTTCTGACATTCTCACCAACCTGATGACGTGGACCAATCCGAGGAGGACACGCACGTACGGAACCTGACATAAAGACTGAATTCAGACTGCATATTCAACGGGCAAGCATTTAATGTGCATTTAATGCAAATACCAAATCCATGCTAGGGCGGCTGCTGCATGGTGATATGTCCGTTTGAAGCCCCTCTACATAGGTGACTAGAAGGCTATCTCTCCAACGGATAGTTATTCAAACCACCTATAAATACAGAAGGCCTTGAACCCATTCAAGGTTACGGGAAATTTCCAAGCCAGAAATTACTCAAACTCTCAAGCATTCAAAGCATTCAGCCTTTAAAAGAAGCACTCGAAAACATTCAAATTTCCCAAGTGTTTCTTAGCAACCGAGAGTTATTCTGTATTCCAAGAGCTAAATAGAATTATCTGAAGCTTAGAGAGATTATCCAATCCATAGCTTAGCTCTGTCTTGTAAGGATAATCTCATCCTAGTTGGAATCTAAACTGAAACCAAAACCCTAAGATAGGCTTGTTGGGAGTAAGTCAGTTAGTGTGTTAGTAAGAGGAGTTTGTATAGATCAGTGAGGTAACTGATCTTGGTGCACCTTGGCACGTTAAAAACAAGAATCCATTGAGTGGATTTCCTGTTAAGTCAGGCCGTGGACGTAGGAGCTTGAGACTCTGAACCACGTTAAACTCCTTGTGTTCTTACTGCTTTGATATTGTGCATTCGTGCCATATTACTCGTTCATTCATTGCATTCAAGTTTATCAGGTCTGAATCAATCAGCCTGATCTTCAAAAGAACACTGCCCTACTAATCACCTTTCAGATTTGAGTAAAACAAGTTTTCAGAAAGCAAACTAAACAAGACTTTAAACTATCAGGGCTCAAACATTTCCGCACTGAACTTGAACTGATAGTTAGCCAACTGATCCGCACCAAGTGTAGTCAGTGGGTGTATTATCAGCTCCTAGTTCTTTACCACTCTGAGTGAAGGGGACTCAGTCAGTTTTAAGTTTGAAAATTGGTATACGTGTATTTCCCCCCCCCCCCCATACACGTATTCCTCAGTCTTGTACCGGGACCAACAAGTGGTATCAGAGCAGTGGTTCGAAAGACCACTGACTTTGAATACTAATAGTTTCAGAGGAGAAACTGTTGGTGGTCACTGAACAGATCTGAGTTTGCTTTTCATAAAACTTGCATCATCATCATGACTTCGAGGAGACTTAAAGCTTCGTTACCTGAATTCTCTGTATCTAACTTTGTCTATTGGAAGTTCAGATTAGAGGCACATCTAGATGCCATCCATGACCAGATGCCGCGTGTACTCAGGGAAGGACCGATCAAGATCACCATTCCCAACGTCAGAGGACTAGGATATGATGATCTTGCGATTGGCGTGCAGGTTCCCAAAGAGAGGAAAGACATGACCAACGATGAAATCAAGATGGTGGGGCTTGACAATGTCGCCAGAAACATCATCTTGCATACGGTGCCTTTCGAGGAGTCAGCCAGGCTGATGAACCTAAAGACGGCAAAGGAGGTTTGGGATGAGCTGACCAGGATGTGCGAAGGGTCAGAAAAGATAAAGGAGAACAAGAGGAATATTGCCATTCAGAAATTCGAAGCGTTCGAGATGCTGCCTGATGAGAGCATAGATCAGATGGAGTCTAGATTCATCAAGTTGATGAATGAGTTGGTGATGTTGGACAAAGATGTCCCAAGGAGAGATGTTGCTTCAAAGATCCTGAATGCCCTTCCTGAGAGATGGGACAACAGTGTAATTATGCTTAAGAACACTCAGGATATGAGTAACATAACTTCTGCTTTACTTTTTTCAGAGCTCAAAGCGCTTGAATTTGATCTTAACAAAAGAAAGAAGAAAGTTCAGTCAGAAGAGGAAGTGAAGGAGAAAACTCCTGAGAAAAGTGTGGCGTTCAAGGCCAGGTCTGAACCTGTTGAGCCCTCATCAAATTCTTCATCAAAGTCACTGATGGAGATGAGCAGGGAAGAACTCGCTGAAGAGTACAGCCTGATGGCCAGACGATTTGACAAGCTCAATTCCAGGTTTGGTCGTTATAAAAAGTTTTATCAGGACTCACGTGACAGGAAACCTGAAGGAACCCACCAAAGCTCGAGGAGATATGAGGAGCGAAGGAACACTGACCAGAGGAGAGAACGTGGTGATGAAAGGAGATATTCTGAACCAAAGCCTGAAAGAAGAGACGAACAGAGACGTACTCGCGATGATAGATATCCAACCAAGGCTGAAAGCTCACCAAGAACCAGGGAACCTGACTTAAGGAGGAACCCTGAACTAAGAAAAGAAAGAATAAGTGAGCAGGTAGCATGTTACAACTGTAACAAGATTGGTCACTATCAGTACGATTGCCCGGAGCTGAGTGCTAGGGAGAGAGAGGAAAGGAGAGCCACGAGGGATCTAAGATCTGCTGATCGGAGGGTTATGGTGGCTGAGGATGCAACAGACTCTGATGGTCCCACTGAAAGGTCACCTGAACTCTTCTCGGATGATGAGTACGATGATGTCTGCCTAATGGCTAGGGATGAGCCTGAGGTAACATCAAATTCTGTTTGTGCTTCTTACACTGGTTAAAATCCTGAGCTCAGCTCAGAGTCAGTTAGAGAAATGAACCTTCAGATCTGTCTTGATCAATTGATGGTTGATTTCTCCAGACTGCAGGAAACTAATGTCTTCTTGGTAGAGGAGAACAAGAAATTGAGTACTGAAGTTCAAAACCTGAATGAACAACTCACTCAGTCTGATCTCAAAGAATCAGCTCAGATTGTGAGACTAACTCAGGAAATTGATATGATCAATTCTGAGCGTCTCCCAAGAGAGAAAATTCTGAAGGAACTGGCTGAGGAAGAGCTGGTCAAGAAGGAAGAGCTGAAAGCACTTAAGAGTAAGTTTGATGACCTCTTTACCAGACATGAAATCCTGAAAAAGAGTGAGGACTCTCTCAAGAAAAAGGTTGCAGCAATGAATAAATCCTCAGTGGCTAGAGAGGAAATAAATAGCAACCAGATACTTGGGAACAAGAAAAAGGGACTTGGATATGTTCCTGAGAAATCCTCACAAGGTCAGTCTCATGTTGCTTCAGGGAGCAACACTGAGAGGGTATTTGTTCAGACAGGCCAGAGTGCACCTAAGGTTGTGCTCCAGGCCCGTCAAACTGATAAGGGCAAAGAAACTGTTGACACAGTCAGGGTTGCTCCTAAGGTAGCTAAGCCAAAACCCAAGGGAAAAGTGAAGCAACCTACGGAAGCCCCTGAGAGCTCAGGCCAGGGAAAACCTCAGCGAAAACAGAGGAAGACTCAGGCCAAGAGCCCTCAGACTGGTCAGCGAGGGTACCATCATGCTTGGCAATACCAACAGGGAAGGCCAAACATGATGACACCCCCGTGGTTTTGGCATCCTGAGGCCTTTAACTGTTTTCCATTCCTTCACTTGCCTAGGGGGAATAGAAATCAGGGTCCTTATCAAGAACAAGGCCCAAGACCTGCTGCACCCAGACCTAGGAAGAACAGGATGCCAGCCCAAAAGGCACCCACTCAGGCTCCTGCGAAGCCTAAGTCTAGCACCCATACACCATCTTTCTCTCAGGCTAAGAAGAAGAAAGTTGTGTATGTCGATGTTTCAGGGAGACAGATTCACCACTCTGAGGCAATCAGGGTTGTGAAGCAAGTCTGGATCCCGAAAGGTACAGCTGACACAATAGGACCCAACACCCAATGGGTACCTAAAGCCTGATTTGCTTACAGGCGGTTGTGGATCACGACAAGAGGAGAGAAGACTCAATCAAAGTTGTTTGGTACCTAGACAGTGGTTGCTCAAGGCACATGACTGGAATGAAGAGTCTTCTCCAAGAATATCAGGCTAAAGATGGTCCACAGGTAACCTTTGGTGATAACTCAAAAGGTGTTACTAAGGGTTTTGGTGTTCTAATTATAGGTACAGTCAGAGTGGAAAATGTGTCCTTTGTGGAAGGACTGAAGCATAACCTGCTGTCAGTAAGTCAATTCTGTGACAAAGGGTTCTGTGTTGAGTTCTCATCGAATAAATGTTCAGTTAAGGACAAATCAACACAAGTGCTTCTATCAGGTATAAGGAAAGGTAACGTTTATCTCACTGATTGGAGCAGCACTATTCCTAATACTTGTCTTGTTGCTAAAAGCTCTCTAGAGCTCAGTTGGTTATGGCATAAAAGATTAAGCCACCTGAACTTCAAGATTCTTAACAAAATTTCTAGACAGTCACTTGTTGATGGTCTACCTAATGAAGTTTTTAGCAAAGATCACGTGTGCAAAGCTTGTCAGGAAGGGAAGCAGGTCAGAGCGTCATTCAAAGAAAAGGCTTCCTACTCCACTGACAGGATACTTCAGCTCTTGCACATGGATCTATTTGGTCCCATAACACCTGTGAGTATGAATGGTAGAAAATATACCCTTGTGGTTATTGATGATTATTCTAGATATACTTGGGTTATTTTCTTGTTGAATAAGAAGGAAACACAGGTAAAGCTTCCAGAGTTGCTCAGAAGACTCAGCAATGAGAAAAATCAGTCCATTACTAAGATCAGATCTGACAAGGGCACTGAATTTATAAATTCATATATTTCTGACTTTTGTAATGAACTTGGTATAGCTCATGAGACTTCTGCAGCTAGAACCCCACAACAGAATGGTGTCGCTGAAAGGAGGAATAGGACACTGAAGGAAGCTGCAAGGACCATGCTGGCTGAGTCAGGATTGCCCAAGAAGTTTTGGGCTGAGGCAATCAACACTGCATGCTACACTCAGAACAGATCCATGCTGAACAAGCAACATGCTCAGACCCCATATGAGACATGGAACAAAAGAAAACCTCGTATTTCTTACTTTCATGTGTTTGGTTGTAAGTGCTTCATCCTCAACAATGGGAAGACCCAGTTGAAAGCCTTTGATAGCAAATCTGATGAAGGAATATTCTTGGGATATTCTGAAATTAGCAAAGCCTTCAGGGTTTACAATTGTAGGACCCTTGTTGTGGAAGAATCACCTCATGTTGTCTTTGATGAATCTGCTAATGAGTCTAGGGCAAAGGTGCTGAATCCTGACACTGAGGAGGTCACGAGGAGAGTGACAAGGCTGAGCTTGAAGAATCAACCTGATCCCAAGATCAAGACTGTGCCAATTCCCAGATGGGATGATGATGACGATCAGGATGATGAACCAAGTGCCACTCCTAAACCCAGCACATCAGGGATTGTTGAGCCTCAGACAGAGGAACAGGCTCAACCTGAGGTAAGTACCGTCTATGAAGATGCTGTTGCAGCTGAGACGGCTCCTGAGTTACCTCATCAAGGGAGAATCAGTGTCCCTGACATTGAGCTTGTTAATCCCTTTGGTATAGACTCAGGATCATCCCCTTCTGTTCAATTTCCTGAATTTTATGAGCATGTGGACACTAACATTCCAGGTACTTCAGGAACAACTCCTGGCAAAAGAACGTGGTTAGAAGATCATCCCATTGATCAAATTATTGGTGATCCAACTGAGGGAGTCAGGACCAGACGGTTTCATGGTGAGAGTGCACTGTTCTGTTGCTTTCTCTCTGAGCAAGAGCCTCAGAACATTGAAGAAGCTCTCACTGACTCGAACTGGATCATTGCCATGCAAGAGGAGTTGAATCAGTTCACAAGGAATCAGGTTTGGGAACTGGTAGATAGACCTAGGCATCAAGGTGTGATTGGTACCAAGTGGGTCTTTAAGAACAAGAAGGATGAGAATGGTGTTGTGGTAAGGAACAAGGCTAGACTGGTTGCAAAAGGGTATTGTCAGTCTGAAGGAATAGACTATGATGAGACTTTTGCTCCAGTGGCTAGGTTGGAAGCTATCAGGTTGTTCCTTGCCTATGCGACATATAAGAAGTTCAAGGTGTATCAAATGGATGTCAAGAGTGCATTCTTGAATGGTGTACTCAATGAAGAGGTATATGTTGAACAACCTCCCGGGTTTGAGGTTGGAGATAGAGTATACCATTTGAAGAAAGCACTCTATGGACTTAAGCAAGCACCAAGAGCTTGGTATGATACCCTCTCTCAATTCCTGACTGATCATGGGTTCAAGAAGGGAACAGTGGATAGGACATTGTTCAGGATCACTGAAGGTGATGACATTCTCTTGGTCCAAATTTATGTGGATGACATAATATTTGGATCACCAAATCATCAGTTATGTGAGAAATTCTCTAAACTGATGACTGGTAAATTTGAGATGTCAATGATGGGAGAGATGAACTTCTTCTTAGGATTGCAGGTCAAGCAGACTGATCAAGGTATATTTATTAATCAGGCCAAGTATACAAGAGACTTGATTCATAAGTTTGGTGTTCAGAACAGCAATCCAGCCAGGATCCCAATGAACACAAACTGGAAGATGGATCCTGACACTGAAGGGACTTCAGTGAATCAGACTGAGTATCGTGGGCTGATAGGTTCTTTACTGTACCTGACTGCAAGTAGGCCTGACATTACGTTTGCAGTTGGTGTGTGTGCTAGGTATCAGTCTGATCCCAAGAGAAGTCATTTGGAGGCTGCTAAGAGGATACTTAAGTATTTGAAAAGGACAGTTAATATGGGACTATGGTATCCTTCAGATGACAACCTTGAACTGACAGGGTATTCAGATGCAGATTATGGAGGTTGTAGGATTGATAGGAAATCACCCTCAGGGACATGTCAGTTTTTGGGAAGTAAGTTGATCTCGTGGTTTAGTAAGAAGCAGAATTCAGTGGCTACATCCACAACTGAGGCTGAGTATATGGCTGCAGGGAGTTGTGCTCAGATCCTATGGTTGAGGCAACAGTTGAGGGACTACCAAGTGTCTGCTAATCAGGTTCCAATCTATTGTGATAACAATAGTGCAATAGCAATCACTCAGAACCCAGTGCTTCACACAAGGTGCAAGCATGTGGATATTAGACACCACTTCATTCGAGATCATGTGGAAAAGAAAGATATTAGGATGGAAAAGATTCACACTGACAGGCAAAGAGCTGACATCTTGACTAAGCCCTTGGCTAAAGCAAGGTTTATGGAACTGTCAGTGGAATTGGGACTCTTAGATCCGGGAGAGCAGTCAGTGTAGGGTTCTAGGGGGAACTCAGGCCAGACTCGACTCAGCGAGGTATCAGGGTGCTACAATGTCTCCCTGACAGGTATGGGTTCTAACCTGACTCTTGTGAATTTCAAGCGTCTCCCTGAGTCATTCGTCCTGAAAATCTTTATTAAATGCATTCTGTTTTCATTAAAAGCGCGCCTTTTTATATTTAAACCCACGCGCACGGAGCATTTAATGCTACAGTTACTTTTTCATATACGTGTCCGTTTTATACGGAATATGACTGACTTGGGATTTTAATTAAAACTGAGATTAATTCTGGCCTCTCATTTCAAAACCTTTCGAATTCAGGAATCAATCTCAACCCCACGTTTGAGTAATTGACTTAGTCTTATCAATCAAGGGTGCCATTTGAGGTTTTTACGCAAACACAACGCACAATTTGCACACTGAGTTTTCTCTTGCTCAAACACAGAATTTCTAAAACCTTTTTTTTTTCAAAAACAATGCATTCCTTAATTCCGACTGGACAACCGACAAGATCGTCGATGTTGTTGAGAAGAAGCTGGTACACATGGAGCAAGTCATCTCCATGGAAGGTATCTGTCTAACGGTTGAGGAAATCAAACCCGTTTTTAAATGGATTTCCGACGCCGGGTTGGAAACATACTTCACCACTCGCCCCATTTCCGTGCTCCCAAGAACAGTGGTGGAAGCTTATTTAAATATGTACTTGCGGAAGGGGGAAGTCTTCACAAAGGTGACTGCGCTAAAGCCAACGGGAGAAAAGAACGGCGACGGAGAGCCTCTCTACGACTCGGAGGTAGTCACCATCAATCTCAGGCAGGCGGTGAGGGAAGTCTTCAAGCTGCCATTCTCAGGCATCAACCCCAGGACTTACAAGGAAAACTCGGAGGGAGAATTCCTTGGGAAATGGACCAAGTCAGGGTCTTCGGAGTTCAGGGCCCATCAGAACAAGAGCACTCTGAAGCCGGAGTACAGGGCTCTAGTGGACTTGGTGTCCAAGATTGTGATGGGAGCAACTGGCTCTCACGAGCAGTTGAGTCTGCCCAAGCTGAGGCTCATGGGAGCAATCGCTGATGGAGTGGAAGCGAACTGGGAGCAGTTCTTCCTCGATCAACTCCATCTGGCGGGATTGGACAAGATCACGCGTGACGAGGAGAAGAAGCACATATCCGTCAGTGCCATCCTGCCATTTGGCACAAGATTGTCCATCCTAATTGCTCATGCGTGCCATGAGTACACTTTTGACTTTGAGGACACCCTTTCCTCAAAGAAGGTAATGTTTTCCTCACTGAGTGACACCTATTCAGTGCTAGGGCTGACTGATCCCAATGCGAAAGCAAAGGGTCAGGCCAGAAAGCCAGCTGGGAAGGCCAAGAGAGTGGCAACCAGCCTCATTGAAAAGGTGGATGAGCTCCTTGAGAGGAGTAAGGAGGCTGAGAAGGCTGCTGCTGAAGAGGTGGAGCAACCTGAGGTAGGCGTGGCTGAGAAGGAGAGGAGGGTGAAAATCGTGCTGTCAGGGAAGAGCACGAAGTCAGGGACTGAGTCAGATCCCAAGAAGGCCGGGACTGAGGCTGAGGGAACTGATGATGACGTCAGTAAGGAGGGTGCTCAGGGAGAGAGGCCCCTGAAGAGACTTAGGAAGGGAGTAAAGAAGTCTCCTGCTAAGAAACTTCCTGAGTTGAGTGAGAGGGAGAAGTCAAGCTCTCCTGGAGCCTCTGACTTAGAGGAGGTAAGAAAGACTGTTGAGACGGCTGAGTCATTGCAGCCTGAGACAGAACCCACTCAAACACCCCCACATCCTGAAACCCAAACACCTTCCATCCCTGATCCCACACATCAAACTCCCCAACTCCCCCAACCTTCAGAGCCAAATTACCCTACTGAGTCAGTGCCCTCAACCTCACCTACAAATGAGCCTGACCAGTTAGCCGAGCCAAACCTTCCCAACCCCTCAGATTTTCCCTCATACCCCAACCCCAAAGACTGTCCCAAATCTATTTCAGCTGAAGAGGATGAGTTCCTTGAAATAGAGGAGGAGGAGCTGGATGAGCACATGGCGGGAGGTATACTGGAGAATACGCTCAGGGGGAATGCCACGGAGTGGGCAGGGAAGTGCTGGCCTGGGCTGTACAAATATACTGAATTGCTGGCATATGTGGTGGAGCTCAAAGTTTGGTTGGACTTCAAACAATCAAACATGCAGGAGCAACATATGCTGGTGGACGCTCGCGGCTGGGAGCATTGGGAGACGGAGGAGGCCAAGATTTGCTCATTCTTTGGCCTGACAAGCTGGCTTCAACTCTTGAACTTCGATAACCTGAAGCAGCTTGTGGCTGAAATGATGGCCAAAAGCAAGGCTGATTTTCTCTCCGTTGAAGAGAAAGAGGATGATGACGCTCAAGGTGGAGCTGTGGAAAAGGCAGTGGAGGAGACTGCTAGAGAAGTTGATGAGATGGACTCTGAGCCTCAGGCTCAGGGGGAAGGTGATAAGAACACTGGTGCCAAGGGTGGACCAGTGGCTGAGGATGTTGTGAACATCTCAGCTGCCAATGAGACATCTGTCGATGAAGGGATTCCCTGCCCTGAGACACGAGAGGATGATGTTGAGGCATTCAAGGAGACTCTCAGTTCCGAAGGACAAGTTCCTAAGGTTCAAGTTAGCTTAGCCAAGCCTGAGGAGGCGGCTATGACTACTTCACAACTGCCTTCAGTGCACCTTGAAGAAGGGACTGATGCTGCAGGGGCTGACAAGGGAAAGCAGCCAATCACTGATAAGGCCGCTGATGATGAAGATGTGATCATAACCGGGGTCGGTCATGCTGAATTTACAAGCATAGTGGAGGTCAAACAGGAGAAAACCTCGGAAAATCTAGCTGAACTTCAGGAGGAAGTAATGAGGCTACGTGCTGAAAAAGATGAAGACTCCAAGGCCCTGGCGAAGCACATCAGGTGGACAAAGTCAGCTTACAACACCCTTGCTAACAGGGAGCTGATCTTGTTAAAGCGCACAATGACTGACACGGCCAAGTCAGTGAAGAATGAGAGGAAGCGCACAAAGAAGATGCTCAGAGACACTCTCAAGAAGCTTGAAGAGAGGGATGCGATCAGGGACGAAAAGATGAATCAGGCAGTGGACAGGCTTGCAGTTCAGACTGGAGCTATTGTCACTCAGGCCTTGAAGGACTCAGCGTCCAAATTGGAGCTGGAGTCAGGGAAGCTGGATCGCACCTCTCAATCAGTGGCGGACGTTTTGGCTAAGGCCACTGAGGAGTCTGCGAAGATACTGACTGAGGTTAGCAGAGTCAGCGGTGAGTCCTTGAAGGTGGAAGAAAGGATCACCAAGGCTGAACAAAGTCTCCAACTCTCTATGGAGGTCTTTGAGAAGAAAGTCAATGCTGCCATCAGTTCCGTATCTTTTGCAGGGACTGGGATTTCAATGGGAGTTGAGTTATTGAAGGAGGGAATCAACGATGTCCATTCCCTAGCCTCCTTCGTAATCAACAGCGGATCTGACGCATTCCCATCTGAGGCCAATGATGATGCCAAAAAGGGGGAAAAGAAGAAGAAAAGATCCCGCCCTGAGGCATCTGAGGCAGTTAGTCAAGGAGAGACCGTCCTAGCTGATCCTGAAGCCAATCCTGATGGAAATATTCTAATGGTAAGGAAGTCAGCTAGGTTAGCGGTCGTGGAGAAGGAAGGAGAACAATTAGTTGCCAAGCTGAGGGAGGAGGCAACAAAGGCAAAGGCTAATGAACCTTCAAAGCAACAACCTGAGCCAGTCCAAAGATCGTCTCCCATGAGCTCAAGGAAGAATCCCATCACTTACTCAGGTGAGTTAGTTGCGGAGCTATATGCTGAAGCATGGGGAGATCAATCTGAAAAGACTGAGGCTATGCGCAGAGCTGAAATCGCTCAGAAGGAGAAGATGCGTATTCTGGAGAAGAAGGTTGAGAAGCTGACTGACATCAATGAGCTTCAACAACGCGAACTAGATGATGCAGTGATCAGCTTGCTAAGGAGGAAGAAGGCGAAGCCTGAGCCAAGGAAGTACAGGAAGAAGCCAACAGTTAGGAAAGCAACAATTCTTCAGGTCAGTAGGCCAGAATCAGGAGCAAGGGAAGTCTTTGTTGATGAGTTCGTCTCAGAGACTTTGAAGGAGTTTTGGACTGATGCAAGGGATGAATTTGTCAGGCTATGGTTTGTTGTGAAGAAGTGGGGCGACACTGACGATATTGATGCCCACTTCACTGACTATATGATGGACAATCATCCTGAGCTATTCCAGAAGATCTTGGAGGAGGCTGAGGCAGCTCAAGTCCAAGTGAAGGCTCCTGAGTTCACCATTCGAGCTCCTCCCTTGATTCCTGGAACTCAAAAGCATGACACTAAGGCCATAATAATGGAAGTCTTGAAGATAGCCAGAGCTGAAGGATATGTGAACCAACCTGGAAGACTTGACGAGCTAAAGGCAAGAGTTTATGCAGGATATGGACTCAAGCCTGAAATGAGATTAGTCTAGGTGTTCATAGGCTTCTTTGTAATAGATTAGATTCATTGTAATCATTTCCACATCTATCAATGAAATCTATTACTTTTGCCCACAGACAAAAACTCATTGTCTTTTTGGCTTGTTTAAATTCTGTACTTTATCAAGAATTGCTCTAACACTGTCTTATCTTATAGATAGGTTTGTCTTGTTTCCTCTAAGTGTTTTGAGGATCTTTTCAGTGTTTTGGCATCATCAAAAAGGGGGAAATTGTTGGGACATTGTCAGTTTTGATTAAGATCCCAAAGCCCCTGAAAAGATGTTCGCCTCAATATGTCTGTGTCAGGCTAGTCTTGGTTAGGATTAGTGCTTAGTCTTTTTACACTTCACAGGTACTCAGTGAGAGGAGAACTCACTGGATACAATCAAGACTCAGAGCCTGAAGACGAAGAGCACCATCCTGAACTTATGGCAGTCTTCTAAGCTGGCTGAGTAAGTGTCAGTGATGAAGAGTATGACCCTGAGGTCATTACTAACTCAGTCCTGAAGGGAACAGGTTGTCACTGAGTTAATGGGAAGACTTGGAGTAGAGCCAAGCAATGCAAAAGGAATTTCAGCGTCAGGATAAGACCGGTGAGCTCAAGACAAAATGAACTTAATAAGACAAGCCTGAAGCTCAGGAATAAGTTCTGACATTCTCACCAACCTGATGACGTGGACCAATCCGAGGAGGACACGCACGTACGGAACCTGACATAAAGACTGAATTCAGACTGCATATTCAACGGGCAAGCATTTAATGTGTATTTAATGTAAATACCAAATCCATGCTAGGGCGGCTGCTGCATGGTGATATGTCCGTTTGAAGCCCCTCTACATAGGTGACTAGAAGGCTATCTCTCCAACGGATAGTTATTCAAACCACCTATAAATACAGAAGGCCTTGAACCCATTCAAGGTTACGGGAAATTTCCAAGCCAGAAATTACTCAAACTCTCAAGCATTCAAAGCATTCAGCCTTTAAAAGAAGCACTCGAAAACATTCAAATTTCCCAAGTGTTTCTTAGCAACCGAGAGTTATTCTGTATTCCAAGAGCTAAATAGAATTATCTGAAGCTTAGAGAGATTATCCAATCCATAGCTTAGCTCTGTCTTGTAAGGATAATCTAATCCTAGTTGGAATCTAAACTGAAACCAAAACCCTAAGATAGGCTTGTTGGGAGTAAGTCAGTTAGTGTGTTAGTAAGAGGAGTTTGTATAGATCAGTGAGGTAACTGATCTTGGTGCACCTTGGCACGTTAAAAACAAGAATCCCTTGAGTGGATTTCATGTTAAGTCAGGCCGTGGACGTAGGAGCTTGAGACTCTGAACCACGTTAAACTCCTTGTGTTCTTACTGCTTTGATATTGTGCATTCGTGCCATATTACTCGTTCATTCATTGCATTCAAGTTTATCAGGTCTGAATCAATCAGCCTGATCTTCAAAAGAACACTGCCCTACTAATCACCTTTCAGATTTGAGTAAAACAAGTTTTCAGAAAGCAAACTAAACAAGACTTTAAACTATCAGGGCTCAAACATTTCCGCACTGAACTTGAACTGATAGTTAGCCAACTGATCCGCACCAAGTGTAGTCAGTGGGTGTATTATCAGCTCCTAGTTCTTTACCACTCTGAGTGAAGGGGACTCAGTCAGTTTTAAGTTTGAAAATTGGTATACGTGTATTTCCCCCCCCCCCCCCCATACACGTATTCCTCAGTCTTGTACCGGGACCAACAATTACTAAGAGGGACGAGATGCCGCTGCACGTGTTTATGAAGGTAGAGGTATTTGACGTATGGGGGATTGATTTCATGGGTCCATTTTCTCCAAGTAATAGATTCTTGTACATCCTCGTGTGTGTTGATTACGTCTCGAAGTGGATTGAAGTTGTCCCTAGTGAACGACTCCCGTGTGGTAATTGACTTCTTGAGGAAGAATATTTTCTCTATATATGGAGTCACGAGAGCTCTGATTAGCGATGGGGGGAGTCACTTTGTGAACAAGTTGATGGAGAAGCTATTGTCAAAGTATGAGGTTAGTCATCGGGTCTCTACAGCCTATCATCCTCAATCGAATGGTCTTGCTGAGGTGTCTAATCGTCAAATTAAGGAGATTCTTGAGAAGACGGTGAGTGTTAGTAGGAAGGATTGGGCTTTGAAGCTTGATGATGCACTTTGAGCATATAGGACAACTTTTAAAACTCCTTTAGGTATGTCTCTGTACCAACTAGTTTTTTGGGAAGGCGTGTCACCTGCTTGTTGAGCTGGAGCACAAGACGTATTGGGCAATCAAGAAGCTGAATTTTGATAGTGCTATGGTGGGTGAGAAGAGACTACTTCAATTACATGAGTTGGAGGAGTTTCGAGATAGTGCATATGAGAGTGCCCGAATTTTCAAGGAGAAGGCTAAAAGATGGCTGATTAGGCGTGAAATTGTTATGTTTTTGTGCCCGATTTACCCAGGTTTTGAGTGTTTTCGATGAGTGTTTGGAGTCAAATGAGTATCATTTTTATAAACTTATTAATTTGTCTCTTTGGTTTTCATAGATTGATAGAGGGCGAAAAGAGGAGTTCGTAGGACTTTGAATCGGCCAAAACGGACTCCCGGTTGAGAAGTTATGAAGGTTTTACGAACATGTGTACAGCCAGCGGTCGAGCGCCTCGCTCGACCTCTTGACCGCTCGACCACCAAGCTCGAGCGCTAGCGCTCGAGCTGCACCTGCACTCGAGCGTTTTTGCGTGTTTTTGGCCCAAATCGCCCAAATTCGTCCCAAAGCCTATATATACCACTTCCAAGCATATTTTCACATATCACAACATACCAACACATATTTTTACATACTTTGAGCAAGGAGAAAGCTTGGGAAGGAGTTTTGAAGAATTTTATACGTTGTAATCGAGGTTTTAATTTACGAATTCTTAGTTTTAGTATTTCTTTTGAACGTTTTAGATTAATTCTTTCTTTCTTTACTCTTTAAGACGATAAACCCTAGTTTTTCATATTTATATATATTTCTTTAGAGACTTTAATTTGTTCTTTTGTTTATGTTCTTGATTTCTTTCGTTAATTTAATTATGCATGTGATTATTGTTCTTGTGATTGCTTTTATTATTCAAACCACCATGTTCGGCTAGAACCCTTGCATGCTTAGGGTAGGATGAACTCGTAGAAGTAGGTTGTGGGTACGTAATTAGGGTAATCTGTGACGTTAGGTTTTAATTCTCTTAATTAATGAATTCTTAAAATCAATATTAACTTTTCCTTTGAATTTCGTACGAACGTGTTAGGGAGAGGACAACCGCATCACTCTTTAACAACTAGTAGACTTAACTAGAGGGTTTAGAAGGGGTTGATTAATTTGCCGGTTTAGCTATGGAGGACGACCGCATTGTTGGGAAAATTGGGGTGCCCGGAATCTTTTCGGGATGAATTTTAAATACGAATTTAAATACAATTATTACTAGCATGAATTAATCCTAATTAATTCAAATAATAATTCCAACAACTAATTATCATCATGCATGTTGAATTAATTTCACATATTTAATTAAGCGGAATAAACAATTAAATATGCGATTAACGTACCTCTTGTAGAATTGGCCTTTGAATAAACGGGACAATCACGATCTCGCTTTATCAACCCAAAAACCTTCTCAAGTATTTCCCTTTCGCCTTACTTGATCACCGGTGGGAGATGCTTTCAAGTAATTTAATAAACTAAGGAAAAAGAAAAATATCTATGCTCTTGATTTTTCCAACACATGGAATTATGTACTTGGAGATGAAATAATCATCTCCTATTTATAATATGTAATGGCCGAAAATATCATGTGGATTTGGGCTTGGAGAAAATCTTTTCTTAGTCTCTAAGAAATCTTGAATATATCCCATATATTCTTTTCTCCAAAATAAAATATTCCACAAAAATCTTATACTACATATTAAGTCCTTATTTTCGAAAAATTCAAGAGGAAATTCAAAGATTTGGATCTTCTTGAATATATGAGATATTCTTGTATTCCTAGAATACATATCTTCCATAATATCTTTCCAAGAAAATCAACAAAATCTTATTTCTTCTTGATTCTCTTATTTTCGAAAATATGAAGAAAAATCAGCATTAATATATTCTTTTTATTTTAATCACCTTATCATTATTGGGCTACTTAATGGGCTACTTGAGGGGCCTTAAGGAGAATTAAGATTGGACCTCCTAATGGACTTCTGAATTTCAATATTGAGCCCCAATATAATTCAGCCCATTAATATTAATTATTACCACTAATAAATTAATATTGCACTATCCATCTTAATCCATATTACGATAATATGGGCTCCCGGTTATTATTTCCCGCGTTTAAGATTATCAAGTCCATTAATTAATCAAGCTTCCGAATAGCTCTAAATTAATTAACATCTTTCACCTTGGAGTAAAGACAGCTCAACATTATTATTCGTACCGAAGAAACTAATTCTTCACTTGCAAGATTTGGTACAATAAAACTTCTGAGCCCACCAAGGGGACTAATCACACGAGCCGTACTCGCACGCGTTTCTCCGTATTAAATCTTAGCAACCGTCGTATGATTAATATTACTGCCCAAGACACAAAGTTCGAAGTCGCAATGATTCTCACCCAACATGAATCAAAGCAGTAACTACTAAGCACACACGGTCCTATTTAAGGGACGGAGATTAAGAAATCAACAACCACTGAGGTCTAATTCTTCACCTTTCAGAACAGAAGAATTTCTCCTCGCTGTAGGACCTCTTCAACACATACTAAATGTGCTAGTGCAATCTCTTAGTCAAGACAGACCAATCTGAGCCTTACACATCGACCTTTCACGGGGGATTGTTCAATTCCACCTAGGCCGTGAAAATGTACGTTTAGTTACAAGTAAACTGTTAATGTTGTCTTCCGTGATCGGGTATCACCACATTAACTACTATGTAACACGTACTATATATTGAACGGTTTGCAATAGAAATTCAACATTCAATCATAACTAAAGCAAATGTGATAAAAGAATTATTCTCATAAAACGAGTGTTTGATACACGAGTTATACAAAGTAAAAGCATACTTTCACGTATAACTCCAACAATCTCCCACTTATACTTAAAGTCTGCTTTTAGTATACATCACGCATGTCTTAGTGTAGTAGCTCTCCGTGACATCTCATGTCAACCTACACTAACCTAATAATTCCTCCCACTTATACTTAAAGCAGATTGGCAATAGTCTTGACTCCCATTCCATCCACATGTCTCTTGAATGTATTCAGAGGCAGACCCTTTGTGAAATGGATTTACTAGGTTGTCCCCGACGCATATCTTTGCCACCTCTTTATCTCCTCTCTTAACGATTTCTCGTATAAGATGGTGTTTTCTTTCAATGTGTTTGCTGGCCTTGTGGGCTCTCGGTTCCCTTGAATTTGCAACTGCCCCGGCATTATCACAAAAGACAGTTATCTTGTCGGGCAAATTCGGAACAACGTCCAAGTCCACTAAGAAGTACTTGAGCCAAACCGCTTCTTTCACTGCTTCACAAGCAATTACTTATTCGGCTTTCATGGTCGAATCGGCGATGCATTTCTGCAAATCGCTTCTCCATATCATGGCTCCTTCTCCCATGTAAAACACACTACCCGAGGTAGATATTTTGGAGTCTATGTCTGATTGGAAATTTGAGTCCGTGTATCCCATGGGAATTAGATTGTCTGATTGTTAAATCAACATTCCATACCAAGTTCTTTTCAGAAACTAAAGAACGCATTTAATTGCAATCTAATGTGCTTTCCCGGGGTTACTTTGATATCTTGACATCATGCCCACGGCAAAGCAGATATCCGGTCTCGTACACAACGTTGCATACATAAGGCTTCCTACGTCCGAAACGTACGGAACGTCTTTCATGTCATCTATCTCCACTTGCGTCTTAGGGCATATTTCTTTGGATAGATGGATTCCGTGCCTACAAGGTACAAAACCTTTCTTGGAATCATGCACGCTGATATGCTTCAAAACAGTGGCTTTGTATGAAACTTGCGATAAGCCCAACATCTTCCTCTTGCGATCTCGAGTGAACTTGATCCCAAGGATGTGACCGGCTTTTCCCTAAGTCCTTCATATCAAACTGATTTGACAGCCATACCCTTACGTCTGACAATACCTTTACATTGTTTCCAATGAGCAGAATACCGTCTACGTATAATACTAAGAATACCACCGCAGTTCCGTCACACCTTTTATACACACAACTTTTGAACTTGTTTTGATCACAAACCCATAAGACTTAATAA
The DNA here is from genome assembly GCA_947034835.1 of Ballota nigra. Lineage (NCBI taxonomy): Eukaryota > Viridiplantae > Streptophyta > Magnoliopsida > Lamiales > Lamiaceae > Ballota > Ballota nigra. Next base: position 38,842,406 of record OX344721.1, read on the forward strand.
CTTGATCAAAACACTGGTTCCAAGTACGCGACGCTTGCTTAAGTCCATAAAATGGATCTCTTAAGCTTGCATACGAGGTGCTCTTGGCCTTTTTCAACGAAACCTTTGGGTTGTTGCATATAGATCCCATCAAGACTTCCGTTAAGGAAAGCTGTCTTGACATCCATTTGCCAGATCTCGTAATCTAAGTGCGCAGCGATCGACAAGAGAATACGGATGGACTTAAGCATAGCTACAGGCCACAGGCCACAAGCCTTGCTTTGAAGGTCTCTACCCTTCCGTCCGGTCCTCTTTTCCTCTTGTACACCCACTTGCATCCAATAGGTTCTACCCCATTAGGTGGATCAACCAACTCCCACACTTGATTATAATCCATCGAACCCACCTCGGTTTCCATTGTGGTTTGCCACACTTCCGCGTCTTTGTCTTGGATTGCCTCGTCGTACGTTCATGGGTCTGATTCATCGTCGGGAATCAAATCCGAAGATTCTCCAATTCCCATGAATCTCTCGGGTTGCCTTGCAATCCTCCCACTACGACGGGGTTCCGGTTGTGAAGGTATGACGTGTGGTATATCATCTTGTATACTTGGTATAGGAGTTTGCCCTCTTAACTCGTCTAAGGTAATCTCACTTATGGGCTTTCTTTTGTTCATATAGTCTTTCTCCAAGAATTTAAAGTGCGAACTAATCACGGTCTTTTAATCCTTGAGACTATAGAACATACACCCTTTCGTTCCCATGGGATATCCTATAAACAACCTTAATTCCGAACATGGATCCAATTTACCGGCTTCCTTGTCTAGCACGTATGCCGGACAACCCCAAATCTGCAAGTGTCTTAGACTGGGCTTGCGCCCCGGTCCACAATTCCATTGGGGTTTTAGGAACCGATTTGGATGGCACCAAGTTCAGAATATAAGTCATTGTTTCCAAGGCGTTACCCCAAAACGACTTGGGTAAATCTGAATAACTCATCATGGATCTGACTATTTCTAAAAGAGTCTGGCTCCTTCGTTCCGCCACACCGTTCTATTGAGGGGTTCCCGATGTGGTCAACAGGGATACAATCCCTTCTTCCGATAGGTAGTTCAAGAATTCATTGCTAAGGTATTCGCCTCCACGAACAAATCGTAGAGACATGATACTTCTTTCCCTATGTATCATAAGGTAGATGTATCCGTATCTTGAGTAATCATCAAATTACTCATACCTCTTCTTGCTATGATCGTCATTGAACCACACATATCGGTATGAACGAGTTCTAACACTTCCGTAGTTCTATTCCCCTTGGCTCCAAATGCCCTCTTGGTCATTTTACCCTCTAAACAGGATTCACAAGTTGGAAACGGTTCGACTTGGAATAATTCCAAGGATCCGTCTTTCACCAATCTCTCTATCCACTTTAGATTAATATGACCTAGTCTAAGATGCCATAGAAGTGTTTCGTTCATCTCCGAAGAACGCTTTCTTTTATTACTCGAAATAATCGATGTGTTATTAGATTCAATTTTGTGAGTGGTGTGCCCAAAAAATGGTATAAAGATCATCCATTAAAGCTCCGGAACGGATAAACTCATCGTTTCAAGCAATAATAACATCCTTATTAAAAGAAACTGAGTATCTATTCAAACAGTTTAGAAACTGAAGGTTGAGTTCTTTCTAAACTAGGAACATGAGGAATGTCTCTTAAGACCATAACTCTATCTTCACAAGATAGGCGCACTTCTCCCACTGCTTCAGCTGCCACTCTCGTAGCATTGCCCGATGTGATGGGGATCTCACTTCCGTTAGGTCGTCGGGTTAGCTTAAACCTATGAAACAAATGTGATCAGTAGCTCTCGTATCCACTATCCACGAATAGACAGCATACGCCACTTCACAAGTTTTGACGACTAAGGTGTGTGAATTACCTAACTTTCCTAGCCTCTTAGGCTTGGAACAGGCAGACCTCCATTGTCCTCTCTCACCGCAACTAAAACACTTCCCCTTCGATGCTTGCCTTTGCATTTGCCTTTCACAACAATTGGATTTGCTTGGATCCGGCCTTTGGTTCTCTTCCTCTTTTTCCCTCCCTTGGGACCAAAAGAGGTAGACGAACCATTAGCCACCATAGCACTAGACTGGTGCTCCATTATCACCTCCACCGAAACTAAAGCTTGCAAGAGCTCGGGCAAACGACTTGTCCGTTCATTCATCTGACAGTTCAGATGAAACTACTCAAAGCTTCTCGGTAGGGAATGGTATATGAAATCAATCAAAATCTGCACCAAGTACTTCCAACTTGTTAAGGTATGCCATTATCTCGAGAACGTTCTCCCTCACGGGCGTTCCCTCCACCACTTCCAACTTGACCGAGTCATGTTTGGTGAACTGATTAGTCATGGGTTTGATGTGAAAACATCTCTTCAAGGTGTTCCATGATTTCAACAGCGGATACAATGTCTTCATGAACGCGCCTCAAATCCTCAGTCAGAAATGTCAAGATGATGAACTTCATTCATTGTCACGCTTCCGATCATAAACTGCCTCTTCCCATTGCTTGACTTATCATTAGGCTTGCCGGGTATATTAACATAAATAACCCAATTGTGTTTTCGTGCAGTAAGGACAAATTTAAAAAAACATTTCCAATCGATATAATTCTCTCCAAAAAGTTTATTAACTTTAAGTATATTAAACAGTGGATTAAAAGGTTGCGACATGATGAAATGAGAATAAAACATACATTCATATCAATATCTAGAAAAATATGAAATTATCACATAATTCGATCACATCAATTATATTGAAACCTTAAAACAATATAATCATGCATCAGCCAACATCTCGAAACAATTTAAATGTGCCACGAGGGGTGGTCTATACATTTAAATACATTCAAGCGGATCACAAACTTAAAAGTTACAAATCCTTAATTCAAAATTAATAGTTGGCTCCCACTTTGACCACATAGAAATTGACAGGGACTCCGAGGGGAGTAAGTTAATATCAATTTCCTATGCCTAAGTAATAACCATAATTAAATACAGGATTATTATTTCGCTTTGAGCAAGCCACTCGTGGTGAGGGTCAATACCGCCACTAGTAATAATCCACAATCATCCTTTCGGAATTTATTCATGTGAAATCCGTTCTTTTGGCCGATCCGAGGGGGAAATGTATTCCAAAAGAACTTCACAAATAAATAAATTATGGAGGCCAAAATAATCCAATTTTAATATCCGGAATAAAATTGCGATTATAAAAACATACTTAGTAATTTTCGAAAGTAAGGTTTTTCTTGGACAATTAAATTCATGCAAACACATATTAACAAATAATAAAAATTGCACGAAATAAAACATCCATCAAAACAAAATTAAACACTTTGGAGCACTCAAATCCAATTGTCACGGTTTAATTTCTTCACGTCTTGATGCGAAAAAATTGTCCTTGTTGCTTTCCGACGTTCGTCTCGACGTGCTCCCACTCGAACAGCAACACTTCTTCAAAAACAACATCGTTTGGGGTTCGGGACGACGTTTAAAATCACACGTAAAAAAAACACGAACCGAAAAAATTCCACGGACTGAGATACAGCGCGCGTCGGCCCACGAAGTGGGCCCGCGCGCTTCCCGGCCCGAGAAGCGCTGGAAAAACGCCCGAGGCGCGCCGAAGCGCAGCCCCGAGGCGCACCCGAGGAGCACCCGAGGCGCTGCACGGAGGCGCGCCGAGGCGCACCCGAGGCGCCCCGAGGCGCTGCAGGCCCTCGCCGAGGCGCGCGAGCGCGGTGCGCGCGGCGCCGTGCGCCCACTGCGCACGGCGTGCGCCGTGCACCCCCGTGCGCCATTTTTTCGCCGTTCGTCCTCGTTTTCTTCACCCCTAGCATGATTTTACCTCCATACACGCGCCACGCTTGTATGCGTCGTCCGGGTACTCCGTTTTTAATTCTTCGTTCTTCGTCACGATCCGGTTACAATTTATTTTTACAAAAAAAATAAATATTAGATCTAGACTAGTCTATTACAATGATCGAATCAAAATAAAAACAACTAATCTACTCGTGGATTTTCTCACGAGAAAAACGAATTCGAACGAATCGAATTAAAAACAATTAATTTACACGCATGAAATTAACAACATTAAAACCATGACAATTGGATACCTGCAAAAAAGATCTAACAATTCTACTATCCAATTTCAATTTAATGTTCAACAATTTAAATTCCAATTTAAAATTCAGAGCCCGAAACCGTGGCTCTGATACCAGTTGTTGGGAAAATTGGGGTGCCCGGAATCTTTTCGGGATGAATTTTAAATACGAATTTAAATACAATTATTACTAGCATGAATTAATCCTAATTAATTCAAATAATAATTCCAACAACTAATTATCATCATGCATGTTGAATTAATTTCACATATTTAATTAAGCGGAATAAACAATTAAATATGCGATTAACGTACCTCTTGTAGAATTGGCCTTTGAATAAACGGGACAATCACGATCTCGCTTTATCAACCCAAAAACCTTCTCAAGTATTTCCCTTTCGCCTTACTTGATCACCGGTGGGAGATGCTTTCAAGTAATTTAATAAACTAAGGAAAAAGAAAAATATCTATGCTCTTGATTTTTCCAACACATGGAATTATGTACTTGGAGATGAAATAATCATCTCCTATTTATAATATGTAATGGCCGAAAATATCATGTGGATTTGGGCTTGGAGAAAATCTTTTCTTAGTCTCTAAGAAATCTTGAATATATCCCATATATTCTTTTCTCCAAAATAAAATATTCCACAAAAATCTTATACTACATATTAAGTCCTTATTTTCGAAAACTTCAAGAGGAAATCCAAAGATTTGGATCTTCTTGAATATATGAGATATTCTTGTATTCCTAGAATACATATCTTCCATAATATCTTTCCAAGAAAATCAACAAAATCTTATTTCTTCTTGATTCTCTTATTTTCGAAAATATGAAGAAAAATCAGCATTAATATATTCTTTTTATTTTAATCACCTTATCATTATTGGGCTACTTAATGGGCTACTTGAGGGGCCTTAAGGAGAATTAAGATTGGACCTCCTAATGGACTTCTGAATTTCAATATTGAGCCCCAATATAATTCAGCCCATTAATATTAATTATTACCACTAATAAATTAATATTGCACTATCCATCTTAATCCATATTACGATGATATAGGCTCCCGGTTATTATTTCCCGTGTTTAAGATTATCAAGTCCATTAATTAATCAAGCTTCCGAATAGCTCTAAATTAATTAACATCTTTCACCTTGGAGTAAAGACAACTCAACATTATTATTCGTACCGAAGAAACTAATTCTTCACTTGCAAGATTTGGTACAATAAAACTTCTGAGCCCACCAAGGGGACTAATCACACGAGCCGTACTCGCACGCATTTCTCCGTATTAAATCTTAGCAACCGTCGTATGATTAATATTACTGCCCAAGACACAAAGTTCGAAGTCGCAATGATTCCCACCCAACATGAATCAAAGCAGTAACTACTAAGCACACACGGTCCTGTTTAAGGGACGGAGATTAAGAAATCAACAACCACTGAGGTCTAATTCTTCACCTTTCAGAACAGAAGAATTTCTCCTCGTTTTAGGACCTCTTCAACACATACTAAATGTGCTAGTGCAATCTCTTAGTCAAGACAGACCAATCTGAGCCTTACACATCGACCTTTCACGGCGGATTGTTCAATTCCACCTAGGCCGTGAAAATGTACATTTAGTTACAAGTAAACTGTTAATGTTGTCTTCCGTGATCGGGTATCACCATATTAACTACTATGTAACACGTACTATATATTGAACGGTTTGCAATAGAAATTCAACATTCAATCATAACTAAAGCAAATGCGATAAAAGAATTATTCTCATAAAACGAGTGTTTGATACACGAGTTATACAAAGTAAAAGCATACTTTCACGTATAACTCCAACACGCATCACCATTAGTTAAATGAGGGCCTCTTTAATTGAGCACAATCTATTAACTTGTTAGTGGATTAGTGAAGTCGAGTGTTAGGATAAAGTATTATGGTTTAAAATCTTGAGCTTTCATCTTGCATTCTTTTACTTAGTTTATTTCTTGCGCATCACGGTTATTTTGATTATGTACCTGTTCCGTTAGTATACGTAGGGATTCCTATCCTGAGCATCACCCTTTTATATTTGAGACAAAACCCTTAGATAATTAACTCATTTCTTTCTTTTGCATTAGTAGAGTAGAATAGTTTAGATTTAATAATTTTCAATCCCCAAACATACACTCATATTAACTACGACGCGTAGATCTTCAGGGATCTATTCGCATACATACCTTCCCTTGGGTTCGATAATACTTGGTCTCTATACTTGCCCATACTACAGTGAACCCGTACTCTTGCGGGGAAGCTACTAGTAGAAAGTTAGTATTTTCAGTTAAAGTCAATGGCGCCGTTGCCGGGGATGGCGTTGTATGCTTTTTGAATAGGACTTGTAGATAGCTTAGTAGTTAGTAGTGAGTGCTTTATTTTCTGTTTATTTTTATTTTTATTCAATCGGCAGTTGCATTTTGATCCTTCTGCTAGTGTGTCAGGTATATGAAAACACGCTCACAAGGCAATACGAGCGAAGAGAGAATTCAGTCAGACCCTGAGACAATAGCCAGAAGGAACCGAGCCTTCTTGAGAAGAATGACTACTGCCGCGGGAAACAAAGACAAGATTTCTGATGATCTTGGAGAGTTAGACAAAATAGCTGCAGAGTATACTGCTCTTGTGGAACGGGCAGAGGGTGCTAATGGAAACAGCAGTAATCAGCAGATACCCATAGGGGGAACTGAGAACCCACACCCGAACCCACAAGACCCAATCAACTCTGCACAAACACAACCCCAAAACCAGAACCAGAACCAGATCATCCACCAGAACACAAATAACCCTTTCAACAACCCAGTATACCAACATTACCCTTACCCACCTTATCCTTACCCACCATACCAGTATCCTCCACCTCCAGTCTATAATCAACCACCTGTTTACCCACCACCACCCCAACAAGTACCAGTACCTGCTGCTAATCTTCAACACATTCCTCAGAACGTAGATCAACATATGGCCATTCGAGGGAGGTTTGTAGCGCAGCCACAGCGGTACTATGATGGAGTGGCATTGCCTCCTGTTGAGGCAAATAACTTCTCGATTTCCCCAGGAATTCTAAAGCTGCTGACCGAGAATTAGTTCAAGGGGGTGATCGGGAAGGAGAATCCTCACACTCACCTGAGGAGTTTTCTCATGATAGCCTCCACATTCAATTATAATGGCATGTCTGAAGATGCCAAGAGGCTTAGGCTGTTCTCATTCTCACTTACGGGAATAGCTAAAGAGTGGTATGACAACACGCTCCCGCGGGGAGGTGTAACCACATGGGCTGAGCTCGAGCGTCTGTTCCTCGAGCGATTCTATCCTCCATCGAGAACGATTAAAGCGAGAATTGAGATCTCTTCCTTCCGCCAGAAGTCAGGAGAGGATTTACGCCAAGCGTGGGAGAGATACTCAAATATATTGATCGAGTGCCCGCAACACGGGTACAATTAGGGGGATATTATGGCGTTCTTCTATAGTGGAGCCAGCAAGGCTGGCCAAGCCCATTTAGATGCATGTGCGAGTGAAGCATTTCTGAACCAAGGGATAGCGAGATGTAGAGAGATCGTGGACAACATTGTCACGAATGCCGGTGCATGGAACGAGGATCCCGAGTTTCAGAGAGTTTGCAAGTTGGAGGAAAATGAGGGTACTAGAAAGCTGCTGATGGCAATGATGGAGAAGATCAGCAATCTTGAGATGGGGCAGAATTTGGTTGGAGGGAATGTAGCGGTGAGTAAGAAAGTGGACCCACCCACGAGTCAGCAAGAAGAGGCCAACTATATGAGAAGGCCTAACTATCCACAAGGCGGGTATCCACAAGGTGGAAATCAGTATGAAAGGCCTCCTTATGGCCAACCATTTGTACCTCCAGGCCCACAGCCACCTCAAAATCAATGGAGGAACACACAAGGGTATCAAGGAGGCCAGCAGCCTCCTCAAAACACATGGAGGAAAAATGAGAATTTTTCATATGCTAACCACAAAGCGGGTATTACTGTTCCTGCAGGTGTTGATCCGGGGTCTAAACCTCCTGGTGGAGAAGGCGGTACATCAACCGAGGAGATGTTGAGAGTGATTCTACAGAAGGTGGAGGAAGGAAGTAAGAGGTTGTCATCCTTGGAGTACGATGTGAAAGAGTTGCATAAAAGGGGTGATCAACGTGATCAAGAGCTCCAGAAGATGAACGTTGAGTAGACTAGAACTCAACAAGAGAACAATCGAAGGTTCACTTCTATAGAGTTCCAGATGAGCCAGATTGCAAAGTCGTTGAATAGAGAGCCGGGTAAGTATCCTTCCATGCCGGAAGGGAACCCGAAAGAGCATTGCAAGGCTATCCAGTTAAGAAGTGGAACCAACTATGAAGGTCCTCAGATGCCTGCTGATTCTGAGACGCCCCAAGGGGAAGTTGAGATGGGAGAAAGAGAACACAAGAAAGATGGAGATGTTACTGTTGAGAAGGGGATTGAAAGTGAAGGGATTGAGAAGAAGGTTGAGGGTGAAAGCACTCAAGCGAGCAAAGAGCTTGAAGAGGAAGGCATTGAGAAAGTTGAGAGAGTTCCTAAGTGGAAGAAGGCAAAGGAAGCAAGGGAGAAAGTGAAAGAGACGGAGAAAGATGAATGGGGGGTACCCAAATCTGTGATACTCGTCCCGTATCCACAACGCTTCATGAAAAAGAAGCTTGATGAGAAATTCGCTAAGTTCATTGATGTGTTTAAACAAATGCATATTAATATCCCTTTTTATGATGCTTTGGAACAGATGCCCAATTATGCGAAGTTTTTGAAGGACTTGATCGCGAAAAGACGGCGAGTGGATGAGCCAAAGTTGGTGCAGTTGAACCATGAGGTGAGTGCATTAGTGCACAAGGCGCTTCCTCCAAAGCTGAAGGATCCCGGGAGCTTCACCATTCTTTGTGATATTGGGAACGGGATCAAGAAGGGAGCGTTGTGCGACCTCGAAGCGAGCATTAATTTGATGCCGTTGTCGATTTTCAAGAAGTTGGAAGGTGGAGAACTTCAACCCATAATGATGACGCTTCAACTAGCCGACCGGTCTATCATGAGACCTCAAGGTGTTGTTGAAGACGTCCTTGTGAGAGTTGGAGATCACATTTTTCCAGCCGACTTTGTAGTCCTAGAGATGGAGGAAGATGAGCACGTTCCATTGATCTTGGGAAGACCGTTCTTAGCTACGGCGGGGATGGTGCTAGACGTGGCAAATGGGAAGATTACGTTGAAGGTTGATGATCAAGAAGTGAAGATTTCCCTATATGAAGCCATGAAGCACCCGAAGGAGGATGATAGTTTGTATTGCATGTATGCAATTGATCCTCGTGTTGAAGACACACCTCCTATTCCTAATCCTTCTCATATTCATGAATTTTATAATCCTTCACTTGATTATTTAACCCATGAGCATTATGATCTTGATTATTTTGATAGGGATAAAGTGAAGAAGTTGAAGGATGAAGAGGTGAAGAAAGTGGACGTGGTCCAGTTAGAAGGGAAAGGAGGAGTTAAAAAGGAAAAGTCCAAACTCAAGAAATTGTTCAGTAAGACTCCTCCAGATAAAGGTAAGAAGGAGTTGAGACCTATACCACTTGAGGTGGAGAAGGAAGCAAAGGAACTCATGATGGAAGGGCATCAAGGAAAGGAGTTCAAACACCACTCTTATGAGAGTGAGGGAGGTAAATTTGAGTATGATGTCCCATAAGCTCCTTTGAGCTTGGTCCGGCATGAGGACCTTAAAAATAGCGTTGAATGGGAGGCAACCCATTATTTTTTATTTGCTTTGAGTTTTTTAGTTATTAGGGAGTTATTTTGAGTCGTATATTTAACCTCGTACTTGAGAGTTTTATTTTGTAGGCTTGTCTCTAAAGGAGTAAAGGTGTCAAAGAAGTGGAGATTGAAGGAACCAACTTGAGACAAGGGAGTGTGCAAAGCTATTGAGAGAAATTGAATTATTTGGTTTAGGTAACCCACAACCCCAAACTTAGACCTCTAGGAAGGTCGAAGTTTGGGGGGTGGAGTTTTATTTGTTTTATGATTACATTGCACATTCATGCACGCCCTTACCTTTGAGTTGAGTTTGATTGATTATTGGTTTGTTGAGACACTCCTTGGGGTGATTTTGATTTAACTCGCTATTGCATATTTCATGCCTATCAACTATCTTATGCTTGTTGATTGCTATCTTTGAGTACGATTTGATGAGTAGAGTTGAGTTGTGAGGTTGAGTTAGGAGTTTTATTGTGTGAGTGTTTGAGTTAGAGTTGATTTGAGAGAGAACCCGTATGCTTACAAATTTTCCTTCTGAGTGCTTGTGTGATGATTGTGAGAATGCACTAGACTAGCATGGATGTGAAAGCCGTGAGAGTTGAGCCTTATGAGATTTTGATGCATTACTTGATCTCTTCGTTTGTGAGAGGATCGTCACCTTAGAGGATGCTAGAACTTGTGTGTGCTCTTGCTTCTTGATTGTGTCTAGTTTGAAATGCCGAATGTGATCTTAGGCCATCTTTGATTTTATTGAGTCACTTAGCCAAAATTTTACTTACCAATGACATTGAACCCCTTGTTAGCCCCTTTGAGCCTTAGCCTATTTAATTTGCTAGCACATATGAACACTATTCCAATTCCTAAGCCTTTTTGTCCCAATTTGAGTGGAGAATAGGAAAAGTGTGAATGTGAAGGGATTAAATTGAGTTGGAAAAGGGAAAAGGTTGTTTGTTGAGTGAATATGAGAAGGTGTGATGAAGTATGAGATGTGGGAAAGAACAAAAAAGGGGTGAGAATGAGCAAAAGAAAAAAAGAGCTCATGTGTTTGTGCGAAAAAAAAAATGAAGTGATTGAAAAAAAAAACCTCATGTGTTTGTGAAAAAAAAATGAAGTGATTGAAAAAAAAGTGAAAAGAGTGAGAAAGAAAAAATTGAAGTGTTGAGAAAAGTGGAATTGAAAGAGTGTTGATTGAAAATGTTTGAAGTATTCTTTTCCTAAATTCGAAGTGCTAAAGTTTGATTTCCTATTCTCCATTCACGTTAGTCACTTTACCCTATATTGATATCCCACCTATCCAAAGAGCCTACATTACAACCTTGAGAAAAGTCCTTTTTGATTCGGCATTGATTTCTAGAGTATGGTCGGAGTTGAGAGCACTCACAAGCCTATGGCTGCCAATTTGTGTGATTGATTGTTTGAGTGAGTCCCTTGATCATTGATATACACTTGTGAGGGAGTGAAACACATCGTTGAGAGCACATCCATGTTTGATCTTGGTGTTTCTTGTTGTTGTTGCATGAGTATGATGAAGGAAGGTGAGTGAGTATACGTGTGATTGATCTTTGAAGCTCGAGTCCATTTGCTTGCATGATTTGATTCTTTGACTCATTCCTAACAATTTCACTTGACTTATTATTTCGTTGCTTGAGGACAAGCAACATGGTAAGTTTGGGGGGGTTGATTAGGCGTGAAATTGTTATGTTTTGGTGCCCGATTTGCCCAGGTTTTGAGTGTTTTCGATGAGTGTTTGGAGTCAAATGAGTATCATTTTTATAAACTTATTAATTTGTCTCTTTGGTTTTCATAGATGGATAGAGGGCGAAAAGAGGAGTTCGTAGGACTTTGAATCGGCCAAAACGGACTCCCGGTTGAGAAGTTATGAAGGTTATACGAACATGTGTACAGCCAGCGGTCGAGCGCCTCGCTCGACCTCTTGACCGCTCGACCACCAAGCTCGAGCGCTAGCGCTCGAGCTGCACCTGCACTCGAGCGTTTTTGCGTGTTTTTGGCCCAAAATCGCCCAAATTCGTCCCAAAGCCTATATATACCCCTTCCAAGCATATTTTCACATATCACAACATACCAACACATATTTTTACATACTTTGAGCAAGGAGAAAGCTTGGGAAGGAGTTTTGAAGAATTTTATACGTTGTAATCGAGGTTTTAATTTACGAATTCTTAGTTTTAGTATTTCTTTTGAACGTATTAGATTAATTCTTTCTTTCTTTACTCTTTGAGACGATAAACCCTAGTTTTTCATATTTATATATATTTCTTTAGAGACTTTAATTTGTTCTTTCGTTTATGTTCTTGATTTATTTCGTTAATTTAATTATGCATGTGATTATTGTTCTTGTGATTGCTTTTATTATTCAAACCACCATGTTAGGCCAGAACCCTTGCATGCATGAACTCGTAGAAGTAGGTTCTGGGTACGTAATTAGGGTAATCCGTGACGTTAGGTTTTAATTCTCTTAATTAATGAATTCTTAAAATTAATCTTAACTTTTCCTTTGAATTTCGTACGAACGTGTTAGGGAGAGGACAACCGCATCACTCTTTAACAACTAGTAGACTTAACTAGAGAGTTTAGAAGGGGTTGATTAATTTGCCGGTTTAGCTATGGAGGACGACCGCATCACCATTAGTTAAATGAGGGCCTCTTTAATTGAGCACAATCTATTAACTTATTAGTGGATTAGTGAAGTCGAGTGTTAGGATAAAGTATTAGGGTTTAAAATCTTGAGCTTTCATCTTGCATTCTTTTACTTAGGTTATTTCTTGCGCGTCGCGGTTATTTTGATTATGTACCTGTTCCGTTAGTATACGTAGGGATTCCTATCCTGAGCATCACCCTTTTATATTTGAGACAAAACCCTTAGATAATTAACTCATTTCTTTCTTTTGCATTAGTAGAGTAGAATAGTTTAGATTTAATAATTTTCAATCCCCAAACATACACTCATATTAACTACGACGCGTAGATCTTCAGGGATCTATTCGCATACATACCTTCCCTTGGGTTCGATAATACTTGGTCCCTATACTTGCCCATACTACAGTGAACCCGTACTCTTGCGGGGAAGCTACTAGTAGAAAGTTAGTATATTCGCATCAAGTCAATGGCATGATGCACGATTGAGGAAGAAAGAGTTCTAGATTGGTGATCAAGTCATAGTGTTTAACTTTAGGATGAAGTTATTTGGTGGAAAGCTCAAATCCATGTGGAATGGTCCTTATGTGGTGAGAAAAGTCAATAAGAATGGATTACTAGAGGTTGAGAAGGATGATGGAAATGTGTTCATGGTGAACGGGCATCGAGTAAAGAAATTCTACAACTTCTCTTTTGAGAATAAGGGAGGTAACTTAGATTCTCATGACCCCTGAGCTCCTTCAAGCTCGTTCCGGCATTAGGACCTTAAAAATAGTGCTGCGTGGGAGGCAACCCACTTTTACTTGCTTTTGGGTGTTTTGTTTTTCGTGTTTATTTTTGTGTGAATCGTAAGTTTTAACCTTGTTATTGAGTGCATTTGTGTAGGCTTGTCTCGTGGTGCAAGAATTTTCGTAGTAGAGCTTAAAGTGAAGCAACTTTCGAAGAGGAGGTTCAATGGCCCCTCCCAAGAAGTTTGAGGATCAAATGGTTAAAGGAGATAAGCTGGAGGAATTGACCAACGAGCTCACTAGGAAGGGATTAATGCCCTCGAGATGGGACAACTTAGACTACAAGGAGGATTGGTGTCGTTTTGCGTATCGGTGGAATCTTATGATCGGGAGAGTGGAGAAAACCCGACGTCCCAGCGTCGAGTTTATGAATGACATCGGGATTGAGGAAGAGATTAAGAGGATTTTCACGAAGAATAAGATGGAGGAATTTTATAAGCTACTCCTCACAGTAGAGACGAACGCTGACCTAGTGGAGCAGTTCTTGGCCTTTGTGGAAAGGAGGGATGACAACTCGTTCAGATTCAATATTAGGAACAAGTGGTACACTTGTGCTGTGGGAGCTATCAACACCGCCCTCATGCTCCCAGCCTCGAAGAAGCCGAACCGATAATCCAAATCCTTCGTTGCCAACGATTTTTAGAAGGCGATGACAGGAGGAATGGCAGGAGATTACAAGGGGCAGAATGCACGAGCCTCAGCGATCCAAAACCCGGTGCTTAGATATTTAGAGAGGATTCTTGGAACCACCATCTATGCCCGATCGGAGACAGGAACAGTGACATCTAAGCAGATGTATGGAATGTGGTGTTTGCTAGACGGCAGGGAGCACAATTTTGGGAGAGACTTCCTAGATCATCACTTGGAGGTCCCTTTCAGACTAGGAGAAAAGAAGTCAAAAGTGGGAGGCGGAGGCCTCATTTCTATTTTTGTGAAGAGCATTGGGTGTGAATCAGTCTCGGGGCCGCTTATAGGGAAGGATATAGATTTCGAGCAGATGTTCAGCACTATGATGTTCAAGCGATGGATGGACACCTACTGTGTCAGGTTGAAGGAGGATGATTTGTTCCCTCTCCCCAATGAGAGACTGGTGACATTGAAGGGAAAGAAGAAGGAAAACATTGGGATGAACGGGGATAAGCACTTGAAGCTGATCCATAAGTTCACGAAGGAGCTTGATGATAAGGGCCTACGGGATATGAGGCCAAAGAAGAGATCGAGAGGTGAGGGCACTAGTGGTGCCAGTTCAAGCAGGGCCTGAGATTCTGCTGAAGAGGAGAAAGAAGAGTACGAGAGGGGAGCTGATGAAGAAGAAGAAGTAGGAGAGGAAGCAGAACAAGAACATCAAGAGATGGATTTCAAGTCGCCTGAAGCGCCAGCTCCCGAGCCATGGTACCCGTCTCACCTGCAGTGGACGGGAATAGAGCACGAGATCCAGACTCTCTGTACGGATGTGACATATCTCCGTGAAGCTCAGGACCGGATGGATGCGAGGTCAGCTAGGATGGAGAACCAGTTCTCGGATATGCACCGCTAGATGGAGATATTATTTGTCTCCTACATAGGAGCCGATCATCCGAACTACCGTCCTCCGCCACCTACGGATGCTTGATCATGGAGACTCCCACGCGTTCTTCTCTTTATCTTCTCTTTATTGTGTTTGAGATTATATTTTTTACTTTGTCCCTTTTTGTTATGATTCGGGTCTGTACGGAATGCTAACACTTTGAGCTGATACTGTGATGAACTGCTTGATATGCACTACTTTATATTTCATGCTTATTGACTCTCACTGCTTATTGATTGTTATCCTAGAGTGTGATTTTATGAGTTAGTAAGTTGTAAAGTTAAGTTAGGGATTATATTGTGTGAGTGTAGGAGTTAGAATTGATTTGAGAGGGAACTCGTATTGAATACTTGTGTGATAAAAGTGAGAATTCACTAGGACTAGCATGGATGTGAAAGCCGTGAAATTTGAGCCTATTACGAGATTAAATTCATTAAGTTGATCTCATTTTTTGTGAGTGGATCGTCACCTTAGAGGGTGCTAGAACTTGTGAGTACTTTCTCTTCCTGATTGTGTCTAGTTTGAAATGCCGAAAGTGATTTTAGGCCATCTTTGATTTGTTGAGTCACTTAGCCAAATTTTCCCTATCAATGACATTTATCCCTTGTTAGCCTGTTTGAGCTTTAGCCTATTTTATTTGCTAGCACATTTGAACTTATCCAAATTCTTAAACTCTTTTTGTCCTAATTAGAGTGGAGAATAGGAAAAGTTGTGAATGAGAAAGAGATCGAATTGAGTTGAAAAGGAGAATTATTAATGCTTGAGTGCATTTGAGGAAAGGTGTAATGAGGATTTGATTTAAGGGGAAGAACAAAAAATATTTGAGAATGAGCAAAATAAAATATGAGCTCATATGTATAGAGTGAAAAGAAAGGAAAAAAGAGTGAAGTGATTGAAAAAAAAAAATGAAAAAAGTTAGAGAAAAAAATTGAAGTGTTGAGAGTAGTGGAATTGAAAAGTGTATTGCATGAAGATGATTGAAGTATTCTGTTCCTCGTCTTGAAGTACTGAAGTTTGATTTTCTAGTCTCCATTCACTTGAGTCACTTATTCCATATAGTTATCACATCCGTCCAAAGAGCCTTACATTACAACCTTGAGAAAGTCCTTTTTGATTCGGCATGGATCCTAGAGTATGGTCGAAGTTGAGAGTGCTTACAAGCCTATGCCTGCTGATATGTGTGATTGATTAATTGAGTGAGTCCCTTAATATTGCTAAACACTTGTGAGGGAGTGAAACACATCATCGAGAGCACATTCATATTTGATTTTGGTGGTTCTTATTGTTTATGCATGAGTATGATGAAGGGGCTGAGTTTGTGTGTGGGTGATCGATCTTTGAAGCTTGAACATTATTACTTGCATGATTTGGTTCTATGATTCATTCTTAACAATTTCACTTAAATTATTATTTCATTGCTTGAGGACAAGCAATATGGTAAGTTTGGGGGGGGGTGATTAGGCGTGAAATTGTTATGATTTGTAGCTCGATTTGCCCGTGTTTTGAGTGAATTCGATGAGTATTTAGAGTCAATTGAGTACTATTTTCATAAACTAATGAATTTGCCTGTTTGATGCTCATAGATGGATAGAGGGCGAAGAATGGATTTCTTAGGACTTTGAATCGACTCAAATGGATGCCGGGATGAGAAGATATCGAAGAAATACGAAAAGTGTTAGTTCGTGCAAGGAAAAGTGTCACTTGGCCCAAGGAGAGAGGTGCTCGAGCGCCTAGGCGCTCGAGCAGAGGAGAGTTGAGTGTTAAAATGGTTCTGGAAGAATAGACCACTTGACTGAGTTCAGGTCGAGCGCCTGGCGCTCGACCCGCTGCATCACTCGACCAAATGAAGGCCGAGCGCCTAGCGCTCGACTAGATGGGGCTCGAGCGCCCTATTGCCGCTGTAAGAATGGACCGCTTGACCGCGCACTGGTCGAGCACCTAGCGCTCGACCTAGACCCAAGATCGCACGTTTTGGCCTTTTCCCCCGTTTTAGGTCCGTTGCTTATAAATACCCGATCTCAAGCTCGTTTTTAGACACCCTTTGATCATTATTCATATTTTTACATACTTGGAGCAAGGAGATAGCTTGGTAGAGAGATTGGAAGAATTTCATACTTTGTAATCGAGGTTTTAATTTAGGAATTCATAGTTTAGTTATTGCTTTCGAACTTATTATATTAATTATTTCTTCTTTGTTCTTTGAGACTATAAACCCTATCTTTTGAGATTATAAGAGATTATTTTTTAGACTTTGATTCATTCGTTATTTGTGTTCTTTATTTAGTTGTTAATTCAAATATGTTTATGTTTATCATCGTTGTTTCAATTAGGCTAGAATCCTTGCATGAACTCGTAGAAGTAGGATGTTGGTTCGTAATTAGGATAACTCGTGATGTTTAGTCTTAGTTCTCTTAATTAATTGAATTCTTAAAATAAGCCCTAGAATTATCTTGGAATTGAGTATAAAAATTGTTAGAGAGAAGATGACTGCATCACTCTTTAATAACGAATAGGCTTAACGAGAGGGTTTTAGAATGGGTTTATCATCTACCGGTTTATCTAGGGAGGACGACCGCATCACCTTAGTTAAATTAGGGTCTCATTAATTAAGCACAATCCATATAACTTGGTTAGTGGATTTGTGAAGTAGGTTGATATGACAAAGTATTAGTGTTAATTCTTGAGTTTTTAGTCTTTCAACCTTGTGCTAGATTAGGGAAATTGATTGCCTAGTTTTAGTACACTTAGGATTATTACTTGCACATCACGATTATTTTAGTTATTGTACCAACTCCATTAGTATACGTAGGGATTTCTATCCTGAGCATCACCATATCATATTTGCATACAAACCAAAGTTAATTAGTTTAATTCATTCTTTAGCACAAAATTAGTATAATTTAGTTTAGAATTAATATCTTAAAAATCAAAAAACATACACTCATATTAACTACGACGCGTAGATCTCCAAGGCTCTATTCGCATACATACCTTTCCTTGGGTACGATATACTTGGTCCTTATACTTGCTAATACTACTGTGATCCCATACTCTTGTGGGGTAACTACTAGTATAACTAGTATTTTGCGTTCCAGTCACGTTATCCCAAAACAATTTGGGTAAGTCTGAATAACTCATCATGGATCTGACTATTTCTAAAAGAGTCTAGTTCTTCGTTCTGTCACACCGTTTGTTGAGGGTTCCTGGTGCGTTCAACTGGAATACGATCCATTCATCCAATAGGTAGTTCAAGAATTCATCACTGAGGTATTCGCCTCCACGATTTGATCGTAGAAACTTGATACTATTTTCCCTATGTTTCACAGCTTCAGCCTTAAACTTCTTGAACTTGTCAAAAGTTTCAGACTTATGCCTCATAAGGTAGATGTACCCATATCTCGAGTAATCGTTAATAAAAGTGACAAAATACTCATACCCCATTCTTGCTTTGATCGATATTGGACCACACACATCGGTATAAATGAGTTCTAACACTTCCGTGGCTCTATTCCCTTGGCTCCAAATGCCCTCTTGGTCATTTTACCCTCTAAACAGGATTCGCAAGTTGGAAACGGCTCAACTTGGAGAGACTCCAAGAATCCGTCCTTCACCATTCTTTGTATCCGTTTTAGATTAATATGACCTAGTCTAAGATATCATAGAAGTGTTTCGTTCACGTCCGAAGAACGCTTCCTTTTATTACTCGAAATGATCGACGTGTTATTAGATTCATTATTTGAGTGGTGTGCAAACTTAATCGTATAGAGATTGTTTACCAACGTTCCATGACAGATAAGATCATTCTTAAAAGAAATAGTAACAACTTTATTAAAAGTAACTGAATATCCATAAAAAACAACTTAGAAACCAAAATTAAATTATTTCTAAAGTTTGGAACGTATAAAACATCTCTTAAAATTAAAACTCTATCTTAAAAAGACAGGTGCACGTCTCCCACTGCTTCGGCTGCCACTCTCGTAGCATCACCCAAAGTGATGAGGATCTCATTCTCGCTAAGTCATCAGGTTAGTTGGAACCCTTGAAGAGTGAAACAAATATGATCAGTTGCACCGGTATCCACTACCCAAACGTGGGCTATACACCACAACATAAGTTTCAACGACTAAAGCATGAGAGATACATTTCTTTCCCGCCTTCTTAGGCTTAGAACAGACAGACTTTCAATGTTCCTTCTCACCGCAATTGAAGCACTTACCCTTGGCAGACTTCTTTCCACCTCCTTCGCCCTTAGCCTCGGCTACCTCTTTCGCAACAGTTGGGTTTGCTTGGGTCTTGCTCTTGGTTCTCTTCTTCTTCTTTCCTCCCTTAGGACCGGAAGAGGTAGACGGACCAGTTGTCACCATAGCAACAGACTGGTGCCCCATTATAGCCTCCGCCGATACTAGAGCTTGCAAGAGCTCGAGCAACTTACTTGTATGTGCATTCATTTGATAATTCAACTGAAACTGCTCAAAGCCCTTCGACAGAGAATGAAAAATGAAATCAACCTTAGTAGGGAGATCAAACTCGGCACCGATAACCTCCAACTTGTTGAGGTGAGCCATCATCTCGAGAACGTGATCCCTCACGGGCGTTCTCTCCACCATTTTCTGCGAAAGCATCTTTCGCATGGTGATTTGCTTAGCGGTACGGTTCTGATGTTGAAAAATCGCTTCAAGATTGAGCATAATCTCCGAGGCAGTCTCCATATATTGGTGTTGGTGTTGCAAGACATCCGACATTGAAGCCAAGATGGTACACCTAGTCATCTCATCGGAGTCCTTCCAAGACTTATGCTCTTTCTTAACCGACTTGCTCGCATCTTCGACAGGCTCATCGGGTTTGGGAGTAGTAAGCACTCATTTGTGGTATTGTGTGGTTAGGACAATATCAAGGTTATGTTTCCAATCAATATAGTTCTCACCGACAAGTTTATTATCTTTAAGTATACTAAACAGTGGAGTAAAGGGTTGCGACATGATAAACTGAGCATAAAACATACATTCATATTAATATCTAGAAAAATACGAAATTATCACATAATTCTATCACATCAATTATATTGAAACCTTAAAACAATATAATCATGCATCAACCGACATCTCGAAATAATTTAAATATGCCACGAGGGGTGGTCTATACATTTAAACACATTTAAGCAGGTCACAAACATTAATAGTTACAAACCTTTAATTCAAAATTAATAATCGGCTCTCACTTTGACCACATAAAAATTGACAGGGACTCTGTGGGGTGGGGGGGTAATATATTCCAAAAAGACTTCACAAATAAATAAATTATGGAGGTCAAAATTAATCCAATTTTATTATCCGAAATAAAATCAGGATTAATAATAAAACATACTTAGTAATTTTCGAAAGTAGGGTTTTTCTTAGACAATTAAATTTCATGCAAACACATATTATCAAATAATAAATGCACGAAAATAAAACATCCATCAAAACAAAAAATAAAACACAATAGAGCACTCAAATCCAATTGTCATGATTTAATTTTCTTCACGTGTTGATGCGAGAAATCATCCTCGTTGCTTTCATCGTTCGTCTAGAAAAGCTCCCACTCCAACAACAACAATTCGTAAAACGTCCATCGTTTGGGGTCGGGATGACGTTTGACATCGTACATAAAAAATAGGCATGAAAACACGGTGAGATGGGCCGAAGGCCCGGCGCGCAGTAGCCCACCGAGTGGGCCGCACGACACTTGGCACCTAGCGCGGCCGTGCGGTGCCCGCCGAGGCGTCCCCCGCCCATCGCACACAAGCCGCATGCATTGTGCGCATGCCGTTCATTGTGGTATTTCGTCCATGTCCATTTTCACCCCCATGCACGCGCCACGCATGCATGCATCATCCAGGTACGCTATTTTTAATTCTTCGTTCTGATCCAGTTTTAATTTATTTACAAAAATAAATAAACCTAAATCTAGACTAGTCTATTACATTGATCAAATCAAACAAATAAAAAAATTAATCTACTCGTGGATTTTCTCCCGAGAAAAATAAATTCAAACGAATCAAATTAAAAACAATAAACATTCATACGCATGAAAATAAAAAAACATTAACCATGACAATTGTATACCTGCAAAAAAAGATCTAGCAATTCTACTATCCAATTTTAATTTAATGTCAAACGATTTAAATTCCAATTTAAAGATTAGAGCACAAAAATCGTGGCTCTGATACCAGTTGTTGGGGAATTCGGGGTGCCCAAATCTATTCGGGATAAAATTTAAATACAAATTTAAATCTTATTATTATTAGCATGAATTAATCCTAAATTAATTCATATAATAATTATGTTAACAACAAATTTACATGCATATAAATATAAACACGTAAAATTCTATGGCGGAAAAACTAAGAATTTTACGTAAAATGTACCTCTTGAAGCAATGTTCAACTGAGCCTGAGAGATACGTGTATGGGGGGAATACACGTATACAAATTTTTCTGAGAGATACACGTATGGGGAGAATACACGTATACAAATTTTTCTGAGAGATGCACGTATGGGGGAGGGGGAATATACGTGTATGGCCCCGGAACAGGACTGAGAGATACGTGTAGGGGGGAATACACGTATACAAATTTTTCTGACTTTCAAACTGACCGAGTCCCCTGTGCTCAGAGTGGTGAAGAACTCAGGGTTGATGACACACCTACTGACTGCATTGAGTGCTGGTCAGTTGGTAAACTATCAACTTGAGTTCAGTGCAGAAATGCGTGAGCCCTGAAAGTTTATAGTCTTGTTAATGTTTGCTTTCTGAAAACTTGATTACTCAATTTTGAAGTAGTGATTAGTAGGGCAGTGTTCAAGTTACTGATCAGGCTGATTGATTCAAGCCTGATAAAACTGATGCAATGAATGACTTAAAGAATATGCAATAAGAACAATATCAAAACAGTAAATAACACTCAATGTAAAGTGGTTCAGAGTCTCAATACTCTTACATTCACTGTCCTGATTTAACAGGAGAATCCACTAAGGATTAACTTGTTTTTAACGTGTCAAGGTGCACCCAGATCAATAAAAATGACCTTGCTTACTTTCTTCCTAACTTACTAACTTCAACCAACAAACCTGACAAGAGGGTTTTGGTTTCAGTTTGGGTTTCTCCAACTAGGTGAGATTTTCCCTTACAATGTGTTAGTCTCAAGCTAAGGTTGGGAAAACCTCTCTAAGCTAAGAGTTACAAGCTGGACACTCAAGGAATATATGTGAAGACTCTAATGGTCAGTGTCCTAGGTGTAAGATGTGCTTCCTTATATCTCCCTTTGAACTGCACTAAATCTCTCACACCCTCACAGCTCGTAGGTGTGAATTTTCTCTTTTCACACCCTTTGAAATGCAGCTATGAGCTTGTATTTATAGTGTGGATTCAAATGTTACCGTTGGAGAGAATAACATTTGAATCCAAACTATCAGTAGGGAAACCTACTTTTCATTAAATGCGGCCTTGTCAGTGTCGGATGAGTTGTCTTGACTTGATTGGTCCACGTGGACGGAATCCAACGGCTCTTTGGTTAAGTGGGCTTGATCAGGGGACACTGACTTCAGATGGCTTATCCTCCACTGACTCTGATGATCTTTAGTAGACATGAATGTCTTCAGTGTAGTTGTCCTTCAGTAGACGCTTGAAGATCTTTCCAAGAAGATTGTCATAAGACTGAATAACAATCTTCCCTAACCTCAGTAGCCTGACTCCTTCAGGGTATACTAGGTACAACACTGATCCTCCTGATCATGCTCTTCACTGAGTAACCCACTGACTTAGCTTAGAATAGTCAGGTTTATACTCAGTGGGACTTCCTTCAGGCTTCTCTTCAGGTTTAGGTCTTTTGGCATGACTTCAGTCTGTTCTCCTGGTGATGTCATCTTGACTACCTCAGGTTCTGTCAGTGAGTTCCCCCTCACTAAGTTCCCTCTCAGTAGAGTTTCTCCTCAGCTGAATACTCCTCTACTGAGTGCTTCCTCACCTGAGTTCTTCTCCACTGACAACCTGTTCAACTGAAGAACACGAAGACTTGACCTGAAACTAAAAAGTCTAATCCTGACTGCTTCAAACCTATTACACGTGGTTTTTGGAAAATCATCAAAACTAATATATATCCATACAGAGATAAATGGGACAAGCGTGACGATCCTATCAACCGTAAAAACCTTTTCAAGTATTCTCTTTCACCTTATTCGTTCGCCAGTGGGAAGCGCTCACAAACAACTTTAAATAACAAGGAAGAAAGAAAATATTTTTGCTCTTGATTTTTCCAATTCATGGAATTATGTACTTGGGGATGAAATAATCATCCCCTATTTATAAGAGGTGGTGGCCGATTTTTTTTAGAAGTAAAAAGGGGGAGAGAAAATCTTTTTCTTGGTCACTAAGAAATCTTGAATATATCTCATATATTCTTTTCTCCATGATAAAATATTCCACAAAAATCTCAACCTCCTACTATAAGCTTGTAATTTTCGAATTTATGGAGATTGAATCACAAGATTTGAATCTTCTTGAATATATGAGATAATCTTGTATTCCAAGAATACATATCTTCCATAATATATTTCCAAGAAAATCAACAAAATCTTTTCTTTCTCCACATCATAATTTTTGAAAATTATCTAGGAAAATCAGCAATAATAATTTTTTTTTATTTTAATCATCTTATTATTATCGGGCTACTTGAGGGGCCTTTAGGAGAATTAAGATTGGACCTCCAATGGGCTACCGAATTACAATATTGAGCCTCAATATTATTCAGCCCATTAATATTAATTATTACCACTAATAAATTAATGTTGCACTATCCATCTTAATCCATATTAGGATAATATGGGCTCCCGGTTATTATTTCCCGTGTTTAAGATTATTTAGTCCATTAATTAATTGAGCTTTTGAATAGCTCTAAATTAATTAATATCTTTTACCTTGGAGTAAAGACAGTTCAACATTATTATCCGTACCGAAGAAACTAATTCCTCACTTGCAAGATTTGACACGATAAAACTTTTGAGTCCACCAAGGGGACAAATCACACGAGCCGTACTCACACACGTTTCTCCGTATTGAACTTTAGCAACCGTCGTATGATTAATATTACTGCCCAAAATATAAGGTTCGAAGTCACAATGATTCTCACCCAACATGAATCAAAGCAATAACTATTAATCACACACGGTCCTATTTAAGTGACGGAGATTAAGAAATCAATTATCACTGAGGTCTAATTCTTCACATTTCAGAACATAAGATTTTATCCTCGTTGTAGGTCCTCTTCAATACATTCTAAATGTGCTAGTGCAATCTCTTGGTCAAGACAGGCCAATCTGAGAACTACACATCGATCTTTCATAGCAGATTGTTCAATTCCATGCAGGTCGTTAATTTGTACGTTTAGTTATATGGAAACCGTTAATGTGATCTTCCGTAATCTGATATCATCACATTAACTACAATGTAACACATACTATATATATTGAACGAGTTGCAATAAATATTTAACATTAATTCATATTCAAAGCAAATGTAGTAAATAATTATTCTCATAAAACAAAGTGTTTAATACCTGAGTTATACGAAGTAAAAACATACTTTCACGTATAACTTCAACAGTAAATAAGGTAATCAAAATAGAATATTGATTACCCTATTTAGAAGGAAAGATGATGATTTTGTTTTAATGAACCCTCATAATTAAACTAATTCTTAAACTCATTCTCATTCTTATTGCCTATAAAGAGTTGCTAGCTAAGTGTCCTTAAAGTTTCTGTAGCCGGGTTGCCGCTTCCTAATCAAATTTAGGAAAGAGATCTGAATGGCCATCAACATTATCAATTTTCTCATCAAACTTTTTCTCCCAGCATCTCCTTGCAAACTTACAACTGGCAAATATGTGACAAATTGCTTCTAGATTTTTAGCTCAAAATGGACAAACCGCATTTTTGCTTACCCATACAATTTTGTTGACTGTCATCCAACATTTGCACAACCTCCAAGCACAAGATTTTGCTTCAGGCACAACTTGAGTTTTTCAAAGATTTTTCCATGCTTCTTCACTCGAGTTGCTCATTTCATTAACAAGTCTATAGATCTTACTTAATATAGAGTGTCTTGTAATTTATTACAAATTTAATTAGCAAATTTAACTTTCCAAAAAATGTTACTATAAAATAGCAAACATTTTTTAATTAAATTGAACTTGATTTCTCCCATTATTAAATAGTTATTCGAGGAAGAAATAAAATAGCCAAAATATTATATGAAAATACTTATCATGAAACAATTTTAAAGTATCATTAATCTCATCGGGAGTATCATTAATCTCATTAGGGGTATCATTAGTCTGAGTTCAAGAAAATTTAAAACAATTACAATATAATACCACTAACCCAGTAGTGATACCCCTAACAGGTTTAATGATACTTCTGATGAGATTAATTATACTCTAAAACTATTTTATATTAAATTTATTATGAAGCGTTTTCATATAAAACCTAGTCAATAAAATAAGATGAGTTTTTTAATTCTGTTTTTGGTATAATTGAAGGAATAATAATAGGCATGGGAAATCTCATCCAGTTTGCCACTTGCCTAACAAACCAGGTAATATCGCATGCTTAAATTTTATCCCTTTTTTAAAATTTCTCTCATAAATAATCGTAGTTTCAGTCTTAAACGGCTCGGCTGCTGACACGCCGTTTGATTTTTGCGGGTTGCAGATTATAATAAGCTATAAGCGACGTGGATGCATTAGATATTTGATGGTACGTTAGATATTTGTTCCTTGGAAAGGGACCATGTCTATTCATGCTCCTTTTTTATTTAGGAATGGCGATGCCCGAGTTGAGTTGTAACGAAGGAAATAAATATCCTATTACAGCTCAGGATATTTATTTCTCATCCCTATTTTCCAATACATAGTATACGCAGCGTAAACAAATTTAATCGTAAAATTGATTTCAATTTAATGCACATTAATAAGAATAATCAATATTTTTTGTTTTAACAATAAATATTCTTCTCTAATATTTTAGTAAAATAAATAATATTTTTCAACTAAAACTCTTTAATAAAAAATGGGTTCACTTTATACTTTGTCCCAATATATATTTAGTATGAGTAAGTGTTTTGGTAAATCAGATTTATCGTACAATTCAAGATGAAAGTATTATTTTTCTTATACATTATTACTATTAAATTATCCACTTCCTCCAATTTTACTAGGCCTATTTGAAAGCTTGTTATATATATTTTGTTATATGTTGGAGGATGTGATGGAGTATTGTGAAATTCATTTATAAATAAAGTGATTTTTTTATGGAAAATATGATACTTATATTTTCTATTAACAATCACATTATTCATAAGTAGACCTCACTGTTGTTAGGCGAACAACTGAGTAGAGGATTAGTGTAAAAGAGATTCATTAAGGCAAATAATGATAAGAGACAGTTGTGCAAACAATACACAATCTGTAATAAGACGAACAATTGGTCAAAAATGTCAAAACACTCAGGCGAACAGCTGGTCAAAGAACAAAAGAAGCTGAGCGAGCAGCTAAGAGAGAGAAGGTTCAAATACCCACCACGTAGGCATACAGACGAGCAGCTAAGCACCTCGAAGAATATCAAGGAACTCCACTAATTAGACATTGTATTATAAGCAAACAAATGTCTTAATACTTGTCATTTGTATAAAATGCAATAGCTTAGAAGCAAGCAAGTGTCCTAACACTTGCCAAACATATAGATTGGAATTGCTGAGAGTTTGACACCTTCCACTTGCTTAGGTGCTTATAAATACTCCTTTGTATGAAGACAAAGATAAGTTCCATATATATATTAAAAAATTATTCAAACTCTTGCAATTCTATTTCTTCATCTTTACTTATACAAACCTATCATCTTAAGTCTTGTTTGATGATCTTCACAAGCATAAACAACCATTAATCTATCAATTTGGATTAAGGTCATCAATACTCACAATACATCATAAAAGTCTCCAACATATGACAAAAAAATAACAGGATGAAAAATAGGTCTAGTAAAATTGGATAGATAGAGTAATATCTTTAATAAAATAACAAATACTATTAGAAATTACACATAAAGATAAATAAGTTTCACAGTAAAATTGATTCATAATATACTTTTGACATTTAATATTTATAATTATTTTAATTTTGATAGTAGAGAGAACAATATTTTCTTTATACCAGTAGAAATATAAAAAAATATCATTATCGATATTGTTTAATTTATTGTACAAATTAAAACTAATATATGTAATAATTATTAAAATAAAATGATTCATTGGTAGTCAGCTAAAGGTTAAAGATATCTACATTTTATTTCAATAATTATACACCATTAAATATTTAAAATATAATATTTATTTAACATATTGTAATTCTTATAAAACAGCTAATACTCACGCAAGAAAAATACTCTCTTCATTCATAAATAAATAGTAATATTTTAGTTTTTTTATGGTGAAATTAAGTAGTGTTATATAAAGCTAAAAGGTATAGACGTACAAAAAAAAAAAAAAAAATTAAGAGTCTATTTGATCCCCTTATTAAATTCAGAGATTTATTTGACCATTTTCCCAAAAACAAAAAACATTCAATATAACATTCCGATAATATCATTTTATATTCAATTGAAATTCTTGAAAAATCAGATTTCAACCATTTTTCTTAAAAAATCCCACGATAGATGGGGCCCCCCACTCCACTTGTTACCTCAGCCTCGGCTTCAAAGCATAAAACCAAAATCAAGCCATTACGCTTGGCTCCGTAACTCCTCTCTTTCTTTCTTTGTTTCTTCGTCTACATTCTCAGCACATTCACACATTCACTCGCTTATATATATTATATATACCCTGCCCGACACTCAGACTCATACAACTTGCCATAGCCGCTGTTTGTTTTTTTGGTCATTATCACAATTTTGTGAGCTCGATCCCTATTTTTTCCGAATTCCGAATTTATTTGTGCAGGGAACTGGTTTAACTTTTAGCTTCTGGAACTGGAAGTAATTTCGAGGATCAATTCAACTGAGAGGTGAGTTTACTCCACTCCATGGCCGAATTTGAAATTTACTGGTATTTTTGTGTTCTTATAGACTTATAACTTATTTTCTGTTGTCGTGTGTATTATTTGTCATCTCTATTTTTC
Organism: Ballota nigra; assembly: GCA_947034835.1. Lineage (NCBI taxonomy): Eukaryota > Viridiplantae > Streptophyta > Magnoliopsida > Lamiales > Lamiaceae > Ballota > Ballota nigra. The sequence goes on from OX344721.1 coordinate 38,870,549, forward strand.
GGCTTCTTCCATGTGCTTTCTGCTTGGATTTTTTTTTTTTTTTTTTTTTTTTTTTTTGGAGCTGGTAAATGAAGATTCATGTGATAGCTGAGCAGAGTTGCGGAGTTTTCTGTCTGATTGTGTTTGAATATGGTTTAAACCACGGAAATATGTTTGCCTTCTCTTTTCCCCACTGGTCCACATAATGATTGGTGTGATATTCAATATATATGGTGAGAATTTCATCAAGTAGGAAATGAGGCTGTAGCTGTTCAGTTTACCATGGAAATGAAAACTGTGATTAGTTTGATTTGTTGCTGAATATGATTAGGACCTACGACGCTAGATGTTAAAAGGGTTTTCTTTCTCTTTTCAATTCCAATCAGCAGTATATTGAGCTTTTGCTGGGTGCAACGCTAGACCGGGTTGTGAGACGAATTCAAATTAAATGTGTTCGTTTACTTACCATTACTCCTTTCTATTTTTGAGTTCTGATTAATTGATATATTTTGAGTTCTCACCGTCTCAGAGTTCTTATTATTTTTCCTTTAAAGTTAAAGCTTGATGTGCTACATTTCCATGGCTTTCTTTGCTGATATAGGCCATTTTATGTTATTTCCTAGGCTCATCCCATTTCAAGGTAGGTCTTCCATTGAGTTTAAGCATCATGTCCGATCGAGTTGTGAAACCAGTTGATGATGCTAATAAGGAGAGCAGACAAAATCTATGGTTAGCTCATTGGAAACGAACAAGCTGTGATGCAGCAGGAGAAACTATTGGTCCTAGTTCTTCTGGAGATAAGGAACCTGAGTATGTTACTAGGAATGATAATGATTTAACAGAGGGATTAGAGGGTTCTTCTAGGTCTGTTAAAGGACTTGATATGATCAAGGGAAGAACTTCTGAAATGGGTTATGGCAATATCAAAATAAGTTCGAAAAACATAGGAAATGAGAGAATGCTCGGTTCTCTGTTCAAAGATAGCCAAGACACTGAGGGCATACAGCATGAGTTTGACAAAGGAAAAGCTGCACTCTCTGCTGTTTCCAAACAATCACGACCGGTTAAGAGAGTGCTAGAGTCTGAAGAATGTTATGAGGACAGACATTCTGCTGATTTAGTTTTTGAAAGAAAAATGGACTGCCACTCACAACCAGGCAATTCGGTGAAAGCATGTTTTAAACAGACTATTACATGTGATCATTTCTTGTCAACATATGGTTGCAACAGGTTGGCAAAGATGCAGAAGTCTTCAGATATCCGACCGTTTCCAAGTCAGTGCATTTCCTCAGAGGAACCTGAAACAAAGAAATCACGTAATGATTGTTGCAATCTACTGAAGCTGCAGAAGAGTGTTGATGGTGTGGAGACAATGAGAAGAATGCCAGAAGGATGTTCCACGTTTTCACAGACGAATAATGACTTGCTGATCACAAAAAGGATTGATGTCAACGCGTTCAAAGAAAATGATATGGTTAGCAATAACACACTTATTGTTAACACTAAAGGAAATATTTCCAATGAATTTCATTGCTTATCACCTTTATCTGGTCATGGTAAGCAACAAGTGATAGTTCAACCTCTGAATAGTTTGACTGATACTGAAGTAAAGGAAAATATAGGAGATGTGAAGGCTTTTAAGGTTATTATGAGGAACGAGTCTTCAGCTCAGACATACACAATAAACATGTATTGTTCTGAGGAGAACCCCAAGAAGGACCCGCATTCCGGTACGTTACTTATTACATGTTTGTTTGTTTTATTAAGAAATATTCCGAAAGCTGATGTGCTTAAATAAATACCTGTTTGTTCTGAGTTAATGTTTTTGCTCTTGTCGCTGCTGCAGGTTCAAATTCTACAGCATCAAATAAGGTTCGCTTTTTATCACTTGTTATTCTGAATTAAGCATTTTATCGTATATTAATTGATTATTCCTTCATGGTACATTCTTTAATCACCTGTTCATAATATATTTATATGCATATGTGGGCTGATACTTTTACCGTACACATGAGTCTAGTATTGTCTAGAAGTTCTGCAATATTTGCATCTAATTGCTGGTATTTTGCACAGACATCAGTCTATGAAATGCACTGCAATCCCCCAGAGAAATTCATATGCAGTCTGGTGATTTTGAACATGTGTACACTTGTCTTCAAGTTATTTCAATAACATAGCTAAATCATTCATGTAGAGTATGCTCGACCTGGTTGGAGATCTGCATAACATGATGTCCAATTTAAAAATTCAAACAGGACATGGAGAAATATTCCTCTTGTCAAAATACTTTTTCTCTTGCTGACGATACATATAGCTAACTCTCATTTCCTCACAAGGTCTGCATATGACATGTTAACCATTGCTAATTAAGATAAGCAGTTTCTAAATTTTCATCATTATAAGTTTTGAATGTTCAACCAATTAAAGTTGCTTTGCAAATGAGGAGTTGTTTTGCATTACTAAGTTGATGCTGAAGAATGAACAAATAACTAACAAAGCATGTGCATTGTCTGTTGTATGTCCAATGTTTCTATATCTAATCAAAGATGTTTGCATAATAGTAATTTTACTTTTCCTTTTTATCAACTCCTACTGCGTATACAATTGCATACTCAAGAGTTCCTAATCTCTGTAATGATAATTGAAAATGTATAGGTCTTCAATTTGGAGTCGAATATACCAGCATGGAGTAATGTTGCTTCCTCAGGAGAAGTGCTTCCTGCCTTACTTCGTGCAGCAACTTCATCAGAGGATAATTGCCAAAGCTTCTCAAAAACACTAGAGACGGAAAAGCTAGTCAAACAGGCTAAACCAAAGTCGAATTTCAGCCTGGATGATTTACCAAATTCAAATCCAGGTGACAGATGGGTTAAGCGTCTGAAGCTGAGCTCCCTAAACCCCTCCGCTCAAGGGACAAAGAGCTCGATTCTTGCTTCATCTTCCTCATGTCAGGTGAAAATAAGTAAGCTTTTTGGGGGGATTCCTAAATGTAGCGCAACTAGGCCAACAGCAGCTTTAGTGGGGTTGGGTAAGAGTGAGGAAATTCCAAAAGAGAAGGGGAAGGAGGCATCAGTGTTGTCGGATGCTTGGATAAAAAGATGGCTGTATATTGAAAGACAGACAAAATGCGAAGCAGAGGTGGTGTGTGAGCCGATGTTGCCCAGCATTGCAGCTATGGCACTGATGGGGAAGGCTTTAGCCTATTTGCAACCGTGTGAGTTCCGGAAGAGGGGTTCCTGCACTGTTTGGAACATAAAAGCTTTTTGAAGCAGGTATCAGTTGCAATGCTGATCAATATTTGATCGTGTTTAACCGATAGCCGACCGCCACATCATTCTTCCACATTGGCTACTTATACATGTCTTGAATGGGACTTGATAGTCTTGATCATCTGTAGAATATCCTAATCTGAGGTAGACAGCCAGTGTCTAAGGATCTCATTTTGATTGCATCTTCTTCATTTCTTGTTTTGTTTCTCCTTTTCACTAACTTTTAAAGCATATATAGACTGCTTTTATTAGCCTTTAGGCATTGTTTTGAAAATCTTTTATGGTAATTCAGCATTATTATTTATTACTTTATACCAGCTATTACAGAAGAAGATTGGCATTATCTAACACGGCCAAGCGTATAAAATTTGAGTCAATTTCCTCGTAATCCAATCTTACTATATGAGTATCCTGCCTACTATGCGGAATTTTCATAAAAATTTAATTATAAACTATAATGCATTATATATATAATAACATTATAAATTTGTGCACCATAATAATATTATAATTTTATGTAATATATATTCAAAATAATGTCACATGTTAACACACAATTAAGTTAATATAACGACATATTAAATGTGATTTGAAATTAAAAGTATTCAAATAATTAAAATTTTGGTGCACTGTGTTTTTTAGATAGTAAAAATAAAAATTTGTCAATAATTTTAATTTTAAATTATTCATTTTTTCTTAAAATCAATTAATCATTTAATCGATTAAAAAATTAAAATTATTTAATATGCATAATTCTATTTTTTATTTATTATAACAAATTAGAATTTTTTAGATTGAAAATCCTTAAATATAGTGAAACAATAAAAATAAGTTAATTAAAAATTAAATTTTCATATATTTAGAGTTTTAAATTTAATTTAATTGATCAATTCAATTTAATATATTACTATAGACTCAACTTATATACAATATATATTCTAACTTTGTATACATTCAATGTTTAATTGGTAGACAGAATCAACGATAAGACGACACATATGCAAAATCAACCACATATCGACACATAAGTAAGACCAACTCCCTATTAGTATATTGAGGATATGATTTTTTTTTTTTTTAAGAATTTCATATCACGGCCTGAATTTAAGGAATTGATTCAAAACAAGGTTCAAATTAATAATTGTCTCAAATTAGAGCTTACTATTTTATTTTTCTCAGATTTGATATTTTTTAAAATTTTGAGTCTTAATTCAAAAATATTTAACGGGTGGTGTTAATGGCATCCAGTATTCTCTTTTTTCCTCTCTTCACGCCATACCAAAAATCTGAGTAGGAAACAATTAATGGTGCAGTGAATTATGTACTAATGTACAAGTGCCCTCATTTGACGCATTTCATCTTACACATAAAGGGCAGGGCAACAAAGTAATGTTTTGTCCAAATCGACTTTGCATAAGCGATAAATAGAAGTACTATCATTAGAGAACTCTCATAAGATTAATTTTCTTTTTTGTTGCTATTAAGTTTCATTCCTCAGGCAATCAAAATTTCTTCTGCATCATTTTCTACGAAAAAGTTGCAATTCCATGAAACGCAATTCAATCACAATTCAATCAACACTTCCTTTCACCACAAATTGGTCGCATTTTGTTCCAGAGGAGATGAAGAGAGATTTTGGAGATATTGAGTGAATGAGAGATTTTGTCCAGAAAAACAGTAAGAGAGGGAAAAAAAAAAAGAGGAAGAGAAATCTTGAAATATTTTCATTAACATCATTGGTTAAGTATTCCTAAATTGAGAGTTGAGACTCAAAATTTTAAAAGATATTCAAATCTGAGAAAAAAATAAAATATTAAGCCTTAATTTGCGATATTTGTTAATTTGGGACTATTTTGAAACAATTTCTAAAATTCAGATCTTCATAAGAAATTCTTCTTCTTTTTTTACATTGGATATAATATTTAAAAGGTGTGATATTGAAGAAATAATTAAATTTAAAATTAAATAAACAAATCATAAATCAGTATTGATTAACCAAATAAAAGAAAATTAGACTTTTGAATTCCATCTCATTATCAATGAATAAATATTATCGTATAGAAATTTCAATATATTTCACTTTCATTTTGAACTATTGCCAGGGATCGAACTTGTGAATCGAGGAAACAAAGAGCTTCCCACCCACTTAAAACAATGCACTTTTTAGAGATATTGTTGGAAAAAAAAAATATATATATGCAGCATATAAAAATGCGACCCTAAAAATTGAAGATATTTTACTACTAAATGGAAAAGAAGTAAAAAGTAATTGCAGGGTGGGATTTATTATTATATATAAGGACAGTATATGGTTATGTTTACATTACATTAGGCCAGAGGAAGGCGATGCTGACTGCTGAGTATGCTCTGTATCTATATCTATATGATCGTTCCATCATCGATTGTTGCCTTCTCCAGTACGATAGTGATCCCCGAACGTATGTAGAATCCTTTGTCAGGCCTATCACCTTCTTCAACACCCTGCCCCCACCCAAACAAACCCCATCATTTCATATTTCCAACACTATATAGTAAATGACTGCTTACCTCTTTGTTCTTGATTATCACGTCTTTCCCAATTCTTGCATTCTTGTCGATGATACAGTTGCTACAACATAACACACCTCATGTTATAAAGAATGAATTAATGTTTCTGCAAAATGCATACGCCTCGTTGCTCACTCACCTGATTTTCGAATTTCTTCCAATCCCCATCGGGACCTTCCCCTGTGCCAAAAGGGATGCAATCTCCGACTCCGTTTGGTAGTAGTCAGCCCCCATCATCAAGGTGTCCTGTTACCAGACAAGACATATTAAATGTTATTGGAACTAAAAGTTTTCCAACATGACAAAAATGTTAATTTGTTCATTGAAACTTTGTCAAAAGCAAGTGTGTTAAATAACGACAGTTTTTTTGTTAATTAAAGGCTTTCAACAAGGAACAAACCTATAATTTGGAATACACGAAAGTAAAAAAAAAAAATGTCTATTTTAGTTTGTACATGGGGGTAACATGTAATAAAGAAGCATAAGTGCTCACCTTCAGTTCTACTCCCGAGTCTAAGCGAGAGCGTTCCCCTACTATAGAATGTTCCACAATGCATTCCCGTAGGAAGCACCCGTGTGAGATTATCGCGTCTTTGATCTGGAGATGCAAGCAAAACCATCATGACATCAATTTAAGAGAAACAAGATTGGTGTCTGAAAAAAAACGTTAATAGCTACCTTGCTATTGTCGATTTTAGTTGGTGGCAAGAAACGAGGGGACGTGTAGAAAGGAGTCTTTGGGTCATAAAATTCAAACTTAGGAAGCTGCAAACAAAAGAAACAGCAGGCATGAATGAAGTTGTTGGAGTATATAAAGCTTCTAATTAATCACAACATGAGGAACAACGATAATGTGATCAACCTCATCTGTAAGAGCTAAATTAGCATCATAGAATGATTTTATTGTCCCGATATCTTCCCAGTAGTCTCGGAATATATACGCCTGCAAGAACAGTAGCAGTGTCTTGAAAACTTTCAAGATTAACAGAAATGAAGAAAAACAAGAATGTCATAAAAGGTGAAGCCATGAAATGAAGTCTCGTCTCTAACCTGCACGTTGTGTTCCTTCACTGCAGACGGAATGATTTCAGATCCAAAGTCATTTGATGTAGGGTAACTCGACCGAAGAAGCTTCAATAATACATCGGTCTTAAATGCATAAACTCCCATAGAAGCAATGTACGGAGATTTCAAAGCATCTTGTGGAGATAATCCTATGATAGAAGTATCTACTTGCTGCAAATAACATAATTTATAAGGAAACAAGATTAAAATTTAGATAATAATTCAAAAGGAAACAAGAACACATAAGCATACCATTGCTTGCTTATCGGAGCCTGTAGGCTTTTCAGAAAACTGGGTTATACGACCTCTGCTGTCGATCTTCACTATTCCAAATGCTGATGCTCGGCTGAGAAGTCGAATTGCAATTACAAATTTGAGATTTGTTTATGGAATAGATAAAATATTATAGAAAACAGTTGAAACTTTCAGTTATCATCCTTAACCCTTTTTGGAACATTTTAAATTGAAGTGTATCAAGTTATAACTAATCAAACCGTAACTGGTCAGCTGCACTAACCTGTCTCCAACCGGTGCACACGAGAGAGTGATATCAGCATTTCGGTCAATGTGGTTCTGTATAAGCAATAAACAGGCATAAGATACCTTGAAAGTGTACTGTGCAACTCAGGTGTATTTTTAAATGGTATTAGCAGTTTTATTAAAAATATTAGTTTGTTAGTATTAGTTGATTTCACTGAAAAGTATTAGTAGTGTACAGTTGCACCGTACAACTGGTGTGCAAGAGCGTTACTATATATATTATTGCAAAATTTTAGTATTGAAAGATGGATATACCTGAATGAAGTCCATGTAATCCATCCTATAAAGATGATCACCTGATAGAATCAATATGTTATCAATATCTTTAGCCTTGGCATCCTGCAAGAATAAGTCGAAAACTCAAAGTCACACAAAAACGAGATGGAACTCCATGTATTATATTGTAAATTACGCGTACCTCAAATAACCATATAAATTGCCTAACAGCATCAGCGGGTCCCTGGAACCATCGGTTTCCCATTTCTCCTGCTGTTTGAGTTGCTGCCAAAACCTATAACAAGTAGTATAATATATTACTTGAGAACAAATGCCACTCATTTGTCACTTTAGCATGTTTTTGTGATACTTGTGAAATTTGAGTATCACAAAAATAGACTAAAGTATCACGTCTCATACAAGTTTTTGTGCACTCATATGTCTATAGAATCTTATTAAGTTCACAATAAAGTAGGAAATACTATTGAGGTATTAACCTCAACATAACCATCCCCGAAGCTGACACCATTTCCAGTGTATGTTCTCGAGATGTGGCGATTGAGAGACGCAGAATTGAATTGGGTGAGCACAAAGATCTTGTTAATCCCACTGTTGATACAGTTGCTCATCGGGATGTCAATCAGCCTATAGCATCCTCCCACCGGGACCTGCACATCATAATAACCTAAACTATATCAACTTAATTTCACCATACATTCGATTTAATGTTTTTGCTCCATTAACACTAGCTAATTCAAACCGAATCCACATTAACAAATCTGTTGGAAGATTGTATTTAGGATCAATTACTATTGGGATCACTCGTTTCACTAATTTCATTATTGGTTAAATAATTATACTAAAAAGGCACACTTTATAATCCTGAGGGGAAATAGATTGATGATCAAGATTTCTTACAGCCGGGGTGGCAGTTTTGCTCGTAAGAGGGAAGAGCTGAGCTCCGGCGCCTCCTCCCAGAATAATCGCAGCCACATTTTTCGGATTCGCCCTCTGTCGCTCGATTCTTGGTGCCTGTATTGTCTGAAAATAGTCCAAGAAACACCACATCAGATTCATCTGGAAAAATCAAAATTACAACATTCCATACCATATAACCATTTTCATCTCCTAAACAGCTAATTCAAGATTCTAGCACAAGAACATGGCCATACAAGCAGGCAAGGCAACACAAACAAAAATTGACTAAATTTACCAAAAAAAATTAAAAAAAGGACTCTAATTACAAATTGGTTCAAAATATTTGCGCAGACACATATTTTACACTTTTGTGCAAATGTTTTTTTATGCGTTCGTGCAAATGTTTTGAACCAATTTGTAATTAGAGTGTCTCTTTTGCACCAAATATGTAAATGCCCCAAAAAAAAAAATTGCAAATGCTAACCAGTGTTTCATTGTTGTTTTCTCTGGTGAGGACAGAATAAGCAACCCTAGGTTTGATCTTTCTGCCCCTTTTCTCAAGACTCAAACTTTTCCCAAATTGATTGCAATCGCCATTCAAACTCCCTCTAATCTTTTCTCCCCAAAATCCATTTTCCCCATTACAAAATCCACCTCTGTTCAGATATCTTGAGGATTTCAGGGTTGCACAGCAAGCATCCATCGCAGTTTAATCCCTGATCCAACAATTAGCACTAATTATGAGACAATAATGATGACAATTACTGACATTTAACAATAGATCAGAGGTTTAAGCACAAGTACAATAGTTTAATAAAGTAGAGTATCAAGAAATGCAATCTAAGTAACCAAGTAAAGTATAGATCACACAAAGATGGGAACATATTAAAATAAAGGCAGTGTGACAGTTGGTATTACCCTCAATTAACGTTAATTAAACAAACTAATAAAGACGCCCCTCTTCATATGAAGCAAAACAGAGTAGTACCAACAGGATTGTACCTTGGAAAATCAAGAATCTTGAAGAGGAAGAGTTGCTGAAAATCAAGAACTTGGAGATCTATTTATAGCTCCGAAGAAGTTATTATCATTATAATTATTATTATTATTAGTATTAATTACTGATATCTAGAAAATGCATGAGAAGTTGATCAAGTTGGGTGGCGGTGAAAGGTGGTGGCTTTATTGGCTTGTGAGCTTCACGGGAAATCTTGCAGACTTGCTATTTTATTCATGTCTATATATAGAGAGAGAGAAATGTACGGGGCCAAAAATTCAGGGCTAGGTGAAAAAATGTTTACCTCTCACGCACATACACCCTGGAGTGTGTGTGGACGCCATTGTAATTATTAAGAGCTCTGAGAATTTGGGGGTTATCGCCATCGTCCACGTTTTTTCTAGACAAGAGGGGGGGCCAAAGAAATGTCTCTTTCAGATGTACTTGCATTAATATTTGGTGTTATTTGTGCATCTTTATTTGATCAATTAAACATTTTAAGATAAAAAAAAAGTGATTCTGATTTTATGTGGACGGCTGTTGTTTATTTGAATTATTATCTTTTCTTGAAGATTGTCAATGGGGGTCTTCTCAAAAAAAAATTGTGAATGGGGAGTTTGTGTATGACATTTTGTCGAACAACTTGTGGGCTTGTTGGATGATGATCGTTTCGCTGTTGTTGATGTCATTGTTGTTCAAGATTGGTAATTGCATGAATGCACTACAAGTTGTCGAAGAATTTTATTGATGAAGAATGTGAGAAATGCAAGTATAGAATGCCAAATTTGAATGGATAAAATTAAGAAATAGATTTTAAGCACGAAACTGAAATACCCTTAAATTATCTATTCAATAACCAACGTTTAATTTTTTATTCTTCACATAGATATTATATCGCGTATAAAATGTCAAAATTAATATGCAGTTATATAGGAAAATACACAGTGAACCAAGTTCATCACTAAATTTAATTGTATTTTGCGTATATTTTTTAATGTAAAAATTTTGTATGAATTTGAATTTACGTGAGTTCGATTTCTTCAAATATTCCTGTTATATATACACATTATTCTTTTTATACATACAAACTATCACTATCTAAAAAAACAAGTATGTTTTTAAAAGTGATAGTTGATGTGCATACCAATGATAATATATACCTAACAATAATATTTAAAAAAAAAAAACACATAAACTCAATTTCATAAGAAACCTTCTCTTTTATAGCATTAGTTGTTGCTAGATACACCAGTTTAATAGTAATGTTGTAAAATGAAAAAATAAAATAAAATAATCTAATATTAAGTAATAAAGTGAAATTGAGTTATAGGAGACTTACTCGCTAAATAAATTAATAAAGAACATTGTTTCACAAAAATGAAATGAAATGAAAATAAAATCAATTATTAAGACTACTAAGTGCCATTAATATCGCCTAATCAATTCTAATTAAGTGAGTTTTTCTCGAAAATGTGTTAAACCAATAATAATAATAATCAAATAATTTAGGCCAAATTTTTGTTAGGAAAAATAATCATATCATAAATCATAAATATATAATAGCAACAAGTTTTCCTAAAATAGTTTTGGAGGGAACTTTTCACAACCATTGATCAATATTTCATCTTTTCATCATTACCGTTAATTGTGTTATCATGCAATTAAAGTTGATGAGAATATATTATGCCAATGATTTGCAACTAATTAGGAGCCGTTACATTTTAAGTCTATTTATACTCTTCACTCCCTTCATTATCTTCACCACCAATTTTTTTTTTTATGATTCTTATGTAAAAAGTAATGTAGATGCTAAATGGTATGAATTGTTATTGACTCTATATTTTCATTTCGTTACATCTACATTTTAACATATATATCTAGAGATTTGAAGAGATTCGTCAGAGGATTGAAGACTATTCAAGAAATTCGTTAGAGGATTGAAGATTATTCAAGACATTCAATAGAAATATGAAGATTAGTCAAGATACTTATTAGAGATGTTAAGATTTTTCATGAATGAAAATTATATTCTTCTATGTGTCATTCATGCACAAATTATAGTTTTTTAAAATTCAGTTTTAATCACATGATTAGATTGTTGTGTTCTATGAGGCTATTACAAAGAATTGTGAAGATCGTACACATCATTTCTTCATTTTTCAAACATGTTGTCCCTGTAATACATTTTGCCCCATTATATTCCTAAAACAATGGAGAATTAAAAAAAAAATCCACATTTAACCCCACAATATTGTAACTTCCCATTATATTGTAAGTTTTATGAGATTTTTACGGGCAAAATCAAAGACTGTCACAAAGATTACTCATGTTTCTTCCATAACTAGCCATTCTCTTAATTTGGTGAAGAATTTAGTCAATCCATGAAAGGTAGAAGATTGTGTTGCATTCTCGGTAAATTTTGTACAAAAAAAAAAATTACGGTCAATTCTTGAATAAAGGAAGAATTTTAAGATACTACCTCCATTGATGAAGAATTTGTCGATGGATGCATTGTTTGTTTCTTTTCATTATTCATTCGATTGTCTCACTCTTTTCATTTGTTGAAGAAATGCCTCAAACTCCATTGATGAAGAATGCACCTACTATTCTTCCATATTCCTGTCACTTTTTCATGCTTTAGACTTTAGAAAATTTCTAATTTTTTAAGAGTCAAAATTATGGTTGAAAAAGTCAAATTATTTTTTAGATTTAATTTTTTTTGGTATACATTCTAACAAGGAACGCTTTTTAAAAAAAAATTAAGTAAACTCATTTGGAGTTCGGATAATTTTAGCAGTGATATAAGGATAGTTTTAGGAGCCATTAAACTTCGGATGATTTCATATAAATGGCAATGGATCAATTAATCATGTGGAAGATGGAGTATATATCATCCCTTGGATACATGCTAATTTAATATTTTATTTAATTTATATGCTTACATTTATTTATTTACTCAATAGAAATAATTTATTTAATATAATTCACATGTTATACATGTTAAAAAAACATATATTAGATATTTTTTTGGAAAAATTGTATTTTTGATCCCATGAGAATAGGCGGTTTACAAAATTAGTCAATACTTATATTAATTTAGATTGGATATTTTTATTAGAAATATCTAACCAGAAGGCTATTGATACATGCCTATTCATAATTTAATAGACATAAACTATATTTATGTATATTCAAGTCAACTTAATTTTTTTATAGAATTATTATTAATTATTCTTAATCAAATTTTATTCATTTTTCTAAATTTATCGTGTGTTAATTGAATTGCATATTAAATAGGTATTTATATGGCATGCGTATTTACATATATAATACTAAAGGAGGATTGATTTACAATGTAGGAAAGTTTACGTTAGGATTTTGTTTGATTGGAATTTTGGCAAATTAATTTTAATGTCCAAATGAAATTCTATGTTTCATGTTTCTAACCTTAATTGGTATGTTTGACTCTATGCCATGACATCTAAAAAGGATCTTATATACCATTTAGTTTATTTTTCAGATTATGTTAATTCGTATTTAAAATGAGGTGACAAGAATCCAAAATTTATTATTTATTTATATTAATATATATATATATATATATATATATATATATAATTAGCCTTTCAATTTTTTTAAGAGTATGTATAAAGTGAAAAATTGGTTTCTACATGAACCATAAAAGGGTATTAGTTGTTTCCACTAAACAATATTAGTTGTTTTCACTGAAAAATATTAGTTGTTTCACTAAAAAATTTTAGTGTGTTTTCACTTAACAACTAATACCCTTTAGTGAAAACAACTAATACTCTTTAGTGAAAACAACTACTGTCCTTCAATATTTCATGTATGAACCATTTTCACTCAAATTTTCTTTTATAATACATTAGATTGATAGAATTTTTTGTGATGTAGATTAGATATATATTAGATTGATTAATTTTATTTGAGTAGGTCTTGCATGAGATCGTCTCGTGGCATGAGACAATGAGAATGGGTGTAATTAGGGTATTGACTCATTAGCACTTTGGTAGGGGTAGGTGTTAATTTGTGTGGTCTCAAGCCATGTGACGGTCTCATACATGTTTTTGTCATATTATTGTGATGTAAAACTACGACAAAACATAGAGTGAAATTGATTCATACATGAACAATTGAAGAATATTAGTTGTTGTCATTGAAGAATAGTAATTATTTTCACTAAAGAATATTAGTTGTTTAGTGAAAACAAACTAAATTACTTCAGTATAAACAACTCATGCCGACAGTGAAAACAAGTAATTCTTATTTAATAAAATAACTAATATCTTTCAATAATTAATGTAAGAACTAGTTTTATTTTATACATAATTTTATACAACATTGTTTACAAATAATTTTTTTTTTAATTGTAATTATAAGTGTAAATTTTTGGCGTGAAAATTAAATTTTTGGATTCATTAATATTTTATAAAGTTTTTAAGTATTAAATATTTTTATTTCACTTTCTTTTCATAATTAAATTATGTTTCATTTTAAGAATCCCGCAAATTATAATGCTTTAATTTGTAAAAAAACAAAAAAACTAAAAGTATATTTAAATTTTTATTGTACATACACATTTTTTAAGTCAGCAAAATTTGAGGGATCTACACCGAATACTCATTTAGCTATTTTAACCAACCAAAAGTAGCAAAGTGCTCTCCGCCGGGACAATATAGTGGGATATTTAAACCGGTGAGTCATGTATGAACTATTTTCACTCTATATTTTATCTTATTTTAATTGGTTATTTGAGTGTGCTTATGTGTAAATATTACATTTGCGTTGGCATAAAGCTTGTGCTAACGGATGTGCATATGGTAATTTCCATATACATATAACATTTTTTTTCCAGTTTATAAATTAATTTTATAATTTAGTTACATGTTTTCTAAATAAATGTCTCAATTGATTTCCATCAATTTTTCAAATACCAATAAAAAATGATAATTTAAATCTTAATTAGCAATTACATATATGTGTGTGTTGAATTTTGCACCTTACTTTTTCTTTATCGTGGTATAATGATATTTTTTTAGTTGCATAACTTTTGAATAATGATTAGTGTTTCAATTATTTCCAGTCAATTTTGCAAATCTCAATATTAGTTGATCACATAAATCTTAGGGGGTGTATTGGTTATGGAGTCTATAGGATTTTTTTAGACTTTTAAAGTTTAGGGGTATTCAATTTAGATTTTATAAAGTCTTTAAAAATTCTGAGGTATTCAATACAGATTTAAAAAAAAAAAAAAAAGGTACTCAACAGTTTATAGATTTCCTTTGATTCTTTTTCATAGGGATGTCAACTAGACGGGGACGGGGGGTCATTCTCCATCCCCATTGGGGATATTCGTCCCCGAGAAATTGGGGATTCCCGTCCCCATACCCACGAAATATACAGGGAATTTTTATCCTCATCCCCGCCTCGCTGGGGATCCCCGTCCCTGCGGGGATATCCCATTTCCCGCATAATTAATTTTTATCTCATTTTTAAAATATAAAAAATATATAAAATAATATTTAAATTAAAAAAAATTAATCATACACAACAATTATTTTAAGTTGGTGTTAAAAGAATTAATTTAAAATTTGCAGAACCTCTAATTTCGATATTTTTAGTTAACATATATATTAGAGTGAAAATTATATAATTTGGAACTAATAACACAATATTAAATAAAATATAGATGTAATTTTGAATAAATAGTTAATTGAGTGAAAAATTATGAAATATTTATTTATAATTTACTTTTAAATTATATATATAAATATATTAATTATATAAAAAATAATGCAGGTCCCACCGGGCGGGGAATACTATCTCCGTCCCCGCCTACGGTGCAAAAAAAAATTCCCATTCCTATTCCCGTTTGCTTCGGGGATTCTCCGCCCTATTCGAAGCGGATCCCCACGGGGATCGGGGATTTCCTGCCTTGCTGCCAAGTCTACTCTTCCAAAAATACCAAAATCTTTTCTAACAACTAGAGACTTCTAATGAGAGTGAGATATAATTGTGATGGAACTAAATATGAGAATACTAATGATAAATAATAATGTATTTTTGGTATTTTTTCTAAACAATATGGATAGTTTTTTTTTTTTACATACAAGTGTATTCCATATATATTTGCATCAATGGTTCTAGCGTCAGAGTATATGGAAATTCATGTAAATCAATAAAAAAAAGTGTATTCCACAATCCTTTCAAGTCTATGAAAATTCATGTAAATCAATATAAAAAGTCAGTCAAACTCTGCATGAAGTCTATATATTTTCTAAATCCACAGACTTTTTAATTCAAAATATCCAATAGAATCCCAATTGAATATACCCGTCTTAATTTAAACAAATATATTAATAAATAACCTATTAAATCTGCATCTTTGTACTTTTTTGTTTTAATTTAATCTTAATGTTATAGGATGTTGTAATTTATGATGAATTAAATAACTATAATATTATATATAATTGACATACTACCAATTCAACATTAATGATAGTAGAAGCTAATCTTCGGTATAGATATTATGTATTATAATTAGTTCATTGTAAATTCCTTAAATTATGGTCCAATATATGTGGTCATCGTGTGGGCAATCAACACAAAATCTCTTATGATAGATAATGTCTTAAATTTATTTATTATGTTATAATTGTGTTTTACATTCTAATTGCATATTCATGGGACATACATCGTGGGTAGTTAGGGTTGTTCACGGTACGGATCAAAACAAATATTTGAAAATATTCATATCCCTACCAAAGTTTGGTTATTTTAAAATTCGAGTGTCCGTACCGAAATTTCGGTATGGTATAAATATTTTATTTTTTGGTATGGCTCGGAGCGGATATCTGTTACAAATAGACCGAATCGGTACATAACGGAGCGGAAAAATGAATTTTTTACCCATTTTTTGTCATTCTCTCCTTTTTTTTAATTAATTTAAAAAAAAAACATATTGAAGCATGCACACTCACAAGAACACTTTCAACCACAATCAAACGAATATCATTCCAAGCTCGAATATAACACATTATATGATAATGGATGGTAAAAAAAATTAAAGCAAATAACCACCAATAGAGTATTTAAAATACAAATATAAAATATATATGTAAACAATCCTTTTGAAATATCTTGTGAATAGAAAGTGCAATTTGAAAATCACATTAATCGTAATTCCTGACACATGGTACACCATATCCAAGTTTTTATAAGAAATGAATGTACATGAACAATGAAATTAAAAGAATAAAAAATTAAATATAAATCATTTTGATATACACCTAAAAATAAGTTAACGTTTTAAGAACTTATATTATATAGTGTTTGTATTCTAAAAATAAGGATAAATTATATTATGGCATAGTTGTACTTGAATTCAATAATATTATAATAATGTTTGATTAATAAAAAATAAATAAAATAAAAGATTTTCACTGTTCATACCTAAAAAACTCTATACATACCCCAATTATTATACATATCCTATTAAAATTAAAATTTTAATTTGCGATACTATACATACCCCATTATTAGTCAATTTTGCCCCTCAAAATAAAATAAATAAAATGTTTTAAAATTTATTAAATTTTATGACTCTTAAATATTGATTCTCCTCCAAAGTTCATGGTTATTCTACTACCACCACCACCGTCATCCCAAATCCTAAAAAAAAATTGTCATAATTTACACTACAAATCAATAGAAAGGCACGAAAAAAAAAGTTCGAGCTACACAAAAAATATCATGATCTTTCCATTTTGTGATTTGAATTGTTGTTCATTTCGTTTATCATTCTAAAATTCTTTAATTCATACTACTTGAATGTTGATTTCTTTGCTTTAATCTTTTCATAAACACGATAATCGCGAAGCAGGAAATATAGAGGGAGAGTGACGAGTGATCCTGTAGATGATGTGGAGGGAGACAGTGGGCGAAGGAGGGTTGTAGTTGACGTTGAATGGCCGGAGCTTCAAGTTTGGACGGTGGTTACGTGTTTGGAGTTGCAGATAGTTTATTCTTTTTTAATTTTTTTTATTGTTAAATAATTATTGATTTTATTTGAATTTTTTAATAAAAAAAGATAAAAAAATGCTTAGAGGATAAAATATATATGAGAATATTTAAAAATAGGATAGAAAATTCTAATTTCATTGTTATTTGTATAAGGGTAGAATTGTAATTTCATAGATGACTATTTTAGTCTTAAAATTTATGGGGTTTATATAGAGTTTTTTGGAGTATAACTGTATGAGTAGTGGGACTCTAATTAAAAGTTAATACATATGTAATTCGATTATTCGATTCAGTACAATCACATTCGATTTTTCGATATGATTAATTTGAAAATATTCAGATCCGTACCAAAAAATAAGCAATTAGTCAAATTAAATGATGGAATTATTAATTCTTTATCAAATCTATCTATCTATAACTATATAATACAAACAATATTGCATTTTTTAGGTTTGAGTGGGAAACCGTTTCGTCTGTTGATCGGTTTTCTCTGTTTCATCACCGTCGTACGTTCTTGATTGTCATATTAGTATTAGGGGTGGCAATTCGTGCTAACGGATCCTGTTTCGTGTCGACACGATAGTGACACGACACGATAAGCCCCGACACTAACACGACACGATAAGCATCCGTGCCGACACGACACGAACACGATAAAATCCGTATCGATACGACACGACACGATAACGACACGATATTTTTCGTGTTAGTGTCGACACGACATGATAACGACACGATTCATTCCCTGTCAACACGACACGATAATGACACGACTCATTCCGTGTCGACACGACACGATAATGACACGATTCATTCCGTGTCGACACGAACACAATATAAACCTGATAAAAAAGATAGCTAAATTTAAAATTTCAACACAAAAAACTACAAATATTCATAGAAAACATATTCTATTCAAAACGATTACAAACCAAAAGTAATTTTTATTCTTAATTTGGTCCTTATAGTATACTTAGTTTACATATTGATGGGTTTGGGAGTTGGGCTTCCTCTGCCTGTTTTTAGTTAGTAATAAGAATTTGAGACTAAATTTTTAATGTGCTTGAAAAAATAAAGTTATATATTATTATTTTTGTAAAAATATAATTAAAATATATTTCGTGTCACTATCGTGTTATGTATTATTTCGTGTCACTATCGTGTTCGTGCTTAACGGGTTGTTAACAGGTTAATGGGTTATCCGTTAATTTTATCGTGTTTAACGTGTTGACACTAATCCGACACTAACTCGCCACGAGATTTCCGTGTTCTTATCGTGTCGACCCGATAAGGACACTAACCCAATAAGATCAACACTAACCTGCAATTTTCGTGTCGGATTTGTATCGTGCTATCGTGTCGTGTTCGCAATTGCCACCCCTAATTAGTATGGTGTGTTTGATTTTTTTTAATTTCGATTCCTAATTTTTAGCTACCGTTTCAATGTTAGGATCCACTATTTTCCATCTCTGTTTGTTGTTTGATTCCAACCCATTCTGCCTTTGCATTTTTCCTTCATTTCTTTAGTATTGTGGAATTTATTCTCAGGGTGGCTTTTGTCTTTGCCGTCTTTTTTTCCAGATCATGAACGATTTTGCCAATTAAAGGATCCTTCTGTCGCCCGTTTCCTGCAGCATGAAGATCATATAACGCTGTAATGATCGTAATATTGAATTTCTGATGTATTTATACTGATCGGTTGCGATCTTTAATTTTTTATTTTATTTTGTGGATTTGTAATATTTTTGTTGGGGTGTTGTTTGAACGTTCTATTTGTATGATCTATAGGTATAGTGTTCAAGTACCGTGGTGATAATTTATGCTTTTCTTTATCGGTATTGTATTCTAATATGGTGATGTAAATGTATTTGTCTCATGTTAAAAGTTGAGTGTTACACGTTTTCCATTATTTATTTATTCCAGGTTATATATGTAAAGAATATATGTATTAATGTATGGGTTAATTCCATATAAATTCACGACCTTTATACTTAGTATCAATTTAATCACGAACTTTTAGATTTTTGTAAAAAAAACCCAACCTTTGATATTTGTTGCAATTTGATACACATTTTTTTTTCCGGCCGACAACCGATGATGTGGCTCGCCGGAGCGTGTGTCATCTTGCCACGTAGGATTACACATGTTTATATTATTTATTTTTTAAATCCACATCATAAATAACACTTACCATTTAAATAACATATTTCTACTTATAATTAAAATAGCAACCAAATAAATTAAACAACAACAAAATGAATCTCAAAACTAAGAACGTAAAGAGAAATATTATATATAATTTATGTTGGTTGTTTAATTTATTTGGTTGCTATTTTAATTATAAGTAGAAATATGTTATTTAAATGGTAAGTGTTATTTATGATGTGGATTTAAAAAATAAATAATATAAATATGTGTAATCCTACGTGGCAAGATGACACACGCTCCGGCAAGCCACATCATCGGTTGCCGGCCCAAAAAAAATGTGTATCAAATTGCAACAAATATCAAAGGTTGGGTTTTTTTACAAAAATCTAAAAGTTCGTGATTAAATTGATACTAAGTATAAAGGTCATGAATTTATATGAAATTAACCCTTAATATATTGAAAATCTGATGCCTTGATTGTTGATGATTGATGAGATATTAGTGTGCCATGAATATCTTAAAAAAAAAAGGGAAATAACATACAAATTATCATATACGTACAAAAAGACCGAGTAAATGAAGAAAATTTAAGTAAATATATATATAGATGTCAAGATTTACATTTGTTAATTTTGATTTTCATTTGTTTATTACAAAATAATGATTATTTTCGTAATTTATTAGACGCATTCTTGGAAAAAGTATGTAAAAAAATGTATTTATATTAATGCATTGACAATTAAAAAAAGAACGTTGTTTTGGATAAAAGATGGGACAATTAATAAGGGCCGAATGGAGTTTTTTTTTTTTATTATTAAATTGTGGTTTATTTTTAAATAATTTTAATTATGTGCTAAACTTATGTATAATTGTCTCATGTTATTGGACAATGCATATTAACAACCACATCTTTTGAAATGTTAATGTATTATATTCAATTTATGTTATATGTCAATTGTCATATGTAATAAAATATAGTGTATTATAAGTTGATCAAGAAATTGTTTTAGATTATTGAATATTTAATAAGGAATATAACAAATTTCATTAGGAGTATGTTTTATCTGGGATAAAAAAAAAGTTTATTTGTTAAATTTTTTAATCAAAAATGTTATTTTTACGTTTTATAATTTAAAATAGGTTATTATTATAATTATAAAAATTTTAATAAATTCCGTTCGTGAGAAGCACGGGTAGGACGACCACAAGGAGATTTTAAAATATTAAATTTAATAAATTATAGTTAAAAATTGTATTATTTCCTTTTAATTGTTGTGGTCTAGGAGATTTTAAAATATTAAATATAATAAAAGAGTGTTATATTATTGATACTAAATCATAAGCAACTTTTTTGCCATGATTATTTTAGTCTTTATTATATCTTTTAAGTTTTGTTAGTCTCAATTGGTTCTTCGGTTTGATTTTTTTTACCCCCTTTGACTAATTTTGATTAAACAGACTAAATAGACTTTTGTTTAGTTCACAATTCGTACTTTATTTTTTAATTTTCCATAGATTGGCACACTTCGTCGTGTTAATAATTTAACTATTACATTATCAACCATGTGCATAAGTTAATTAATTAGTGTGAGTAGGTTTTATAGCAATATTTTTTAACAAAATATTTTTAAGTCCATTATTATTAGAGATATTCAACTCATTATCAAGTGTATCTTTAATTCCTTCAAATTTTATTTTCTTTAAACCGTGCAATTTTCACTATTGTAGGAATATTGTTACAAAATCTTTTAAAAAAATTGAGATCTACTATACTTAGATCGGTTGTACTATTCATTCAAGTAGTGTGGAATAAATTGTATCAGTATCTTTATATGTGTGTACACGTGATAAAAAAATTAAACTAAAAAATATATCCTGAAAAATAGATTTATTTATTATAATATATAATAATATCTAAGGAATGTTTGTATGTTACAATTGGATGTAATCACTTTAATTGAAATTATATTATTTTGATTATCATTTATTTGATATGATATGGTGTGAAAATTTTGAATAAATATTTGTTCATTGACTTGGTAATATTTACCTTTTTTTTTTCCGTTGGATGTGTGAAATTCATTTTCAAAGTCCAAAGCATTTATTATAAATAGAGTTTATGGATTGTTATGTATTGTATATTTTCTTTTGTTTATGACAACTTAGTTCTTGCTTTAATACCATATCATTAATCCATTTTCAGTCAACGACCGCTTCTTATAAAGATTAGTTCAAACGTAGCATGTCTCTACCATGTTGCAGGAGTATGATTTTTTTTATATATTTATAGTTTAATTTATTGTTTATATTGTGTTATTTGTAATACGTCGATTTTTTTTGTAATTTATTTATTTTTTAATTAAAAGGATATGATGTACTTGTGCCTTTGGACGATGTTCGTAATTATATTGCGAATGATTTTCATATGGACAAATTTAGATTCTTTTTTCATTTTTATAAAGGTAGGGAGACTGAATTGAAGGTAATTTATTTAATTACATACAATTTTTAATATAATTTATTATTTTGTTTCAATGTTAACTTTTTTTTTTAATTTAGTATTTGTCGTATTTGTTCGTTAAGAAGTTTGTAACTTCTACTACATCTCAAGAATTTGTTCAAAGCAGAAGTCAATGTCAAATTCATTGATAAAGTACTTTAGTGTTGAGGCTCTTTATAATGGCGGAATTTGGTATCTAAAAATTAATGTTGGTTTTAAAAATTATTTTGATATTCATGCTGGTGATAAGAAGCACATGGTGGTGCTTTTTCCACCAACAATATGTTCAGTTGTTCTATTGGATTTTTGAAGGAAAAGATGGGTGAACGTCTACTAAAATTCCCGATTACAATAATGGGTATGTATTTAAAAAAAATTATTTTGTACTTTTTTTATTTGTTTTTATTGAATATTTATACAAATTTTTTTTGTTCCTTTCATAACAGGAGCTGTCAAGTTGTATAGGATTATTCCTGAATTTGTTGTTGAATGCACTAAGCATATCGTAAGTAAAATTGGTTTAGTGCATTTGATGTGTCTTTTTTTTTATCTAGACTATTTTTTTTTAATTTGTTACTGGCTTATCTCAAGAACATTTGTTCAATTATATGAAAATACGCTTTTGAAGTGCTTCTTTTTTAGAACTAAATTTGGAAACCAGTATATCAGCACATACACAGTTAAGGACAATGGAATTCAGTTGAAAGTAAAAAAAAAAATTGGCATGATGAATTATATTGTTATGATAGTTAAATATTTAACTTTATTATACGATGGTTTTCAAACATTTTATGTCAGTTTTTTTTAGACAATAATTACGAGGTTACTACATGGTGTCGCTATGTTAATCACAGTAATTTTACATTTTTACATTATCTTTGTTTTGTTACGTGTATCTTTTTGTTTAATGCTATTTTATATTTTATATAACACAACATTGTTCTTTTTTACTTAGTTTTCCAAAAAATTATCGTTCTCAAGTTTTTGTGGATTGCAATCAATATGAGTTTATGTATTGTTTGGTACGTATTGATTATATTTTATATCTTATTTTTTCAGTGAATATTTATTTTATAGAAAGTTTATATACATATTTTTTAATTGTGTATATTTTTTTATTTCAACATATTATTCTTTCTATTCCAGGATCTTCCAAGGAATGCTGATAGTTTTTTGGATCTATTAGTCTTACTATTCAGTTGAAGAACACAATCAACGGAGAAATTTTTAATGTTCGTTATGATCATCATTTTATAGAATGTCATTGTGGGCATTCTATTTTTATGCGTCTAAGTGACAATTGGAGATTTGTGGCGTTGAATGTTTCTTTAAAAATATCTGATTAAGTCTATTTTTACAAGGAGCCCAATGAAGAAAATGATACTTCCCATATTTTCGTTTTTTATCTTTCGAGGATGATTCTATAAGGTGTTTTGTCTGAATTAATGCTTCTGGAGTGATATGGTTATTATAACTTATTTTATAGTGTCAATCGTTTATGAATAATAATATTATTGTTTGTTTTCATAGATTTTCGCTTTTAATATTGACTATTAATAATTCATCCCATATAAGAAATACTATAAAAAATAATTTTCAAACATATGCTCAATGCCATCATGATTTGTCAAAAAAGAATAGAAAATATAAAATTACTTGAATGTAATTATCTCCTACGGGTGTTGTTGTGCTTTGTTAACAATAATTTTTTATATGTCGATCGTTGTTTTATGGTAATATATTATTACCAAATATTTTATATTTTCATTTCAATATAATAATTGGGCAATTACTTAATCATATCAAAATGCAAATAATTTTGTACCTTCGTAGTATGTTTTAATGTTTGTTCGTGTCCTAAAAAATAGATGTTACCAGTCTGTTTGAAATCCGTCATGCTTTCGAATCTGTCCACTCTGCCACTGATATGAATGTTTAAGGTTTTAATTAACTAAAATTGAGATTAGATTAAATCAAGACTATATTTACCATTGGAAAATTCATGTGTTACCAATAAATTAACATTTAACTTCTGGGAGTGGTCAGATGACCTTATCTTCGACATGCAACAAAAGTACACCGAACAATTAAACAGACTAATGTGAGAATCTTTCATAATTCAGTGAGTTTCTATGAATCTTGATCGGTTTCATTATTTATCCGATTGATGCACTGGAAAAAATTGTTAAGGTTTTTAAGTATTAAAATTAAATTAGGATTAAAATGAAATTCATATTTTGTAAATCAAGTAATTAACCTATTATAGCACTTGGACATTAACATGAAAACAAAATTTTGGATGGAATTAGACCGATGACTTTGTAATTATTTCGTAATTCGTCGAGCTTTCACCAGTTGGAGGTTGATCCTCTTTTTGGGTCTAACCTAAAAATGATGAGGATTTGAATAAATTTTGAAGAACAAAAATATAAATCAATTTAAATTTCTGAAATGTACCTTAAATTTCATAAATAATTTTCGAACTGTAATTCTCATTTCAGTGGCTTTCGAAATCTGATGATTTTTTAGATGGTTGAATTTCAGGCGGTGACCTTTGGCGAAGGTTGTTGATGGTGTTGGGAAAATGTATAAGACTTATGTTTTGATTAGATGCCAAAATGTTCCTCCTAAGTTGTTTTGTAAGTAAACTATTCAGTAGAGTTAGTACTTAGTCAAACAGTTCAAAGTGTTAAGAACTGAGTACAGTTAGTAATTGCAAAAGTGTATTTAAGAATGATGTCTGCTGAAGATGAAGTCCGCTGAAGTGAAGTCCGCTGAAGACTAAGTGATCTGAGAATCAAGTCTAAGTCTTGAATGTTTTCTAAGTACATTCTCACTAAGACTAAAACTGTCAGGAGAGGACCAAGGTCCACTGATGGTAACTAACAATGCTAAAACATATTAAAAGCTGTTAGTTAATCTGATTGGAACAAGGCAAAATGAATTTCAGTGAAGCTTACAATAAATGAAGGAATAAGAAGGTTCTCTCAGATGAGTTCCACCTTAAAGCAAGACAAGAATCTGGGCATGCAGACTAAAGGTCCAATGAGAAGATGACACGTCAGTGTACTCACTGACAGCCGACCTGCCCCAGCCTGACAAGTACCAAAAGTCCTTCTCCTAGCAATCTACAGAAAGCTGGTGAACAAACATGGTTTTTGCAGCCGTTTCTTGACAAGACTTAAAGCTTCAAATAGAGCAGTTTGAACCAATCAGATACAAGAAGACTTACTTGAGAAGATTCAAAATCCAACGGGAAGATTTTCAAGGAAGCCTATAAAATACAGAAGGACGTGCACATTTCCAAGCACGGGAAGCTCACAAGATCAAAGCTATCTCTACTCACATAACAACTAAGAAGCACTCGAAATTATCATTGTTTCCCAAGTGTTTCACATTTGTAGAGAGCTTAACAAACCTTCTGTAACCAAGCTTAAAAGCTATATCCAAAATCTTAGAAAGAGATAATCTAATCCTAAGCCCTGAGCTAAATTTGTAAGGATTATCTCAAAATAGTTGGAACCAAAACCCTACTCAAAACCCTACTCAGTGTTTAGGTTGAGAGCTAGTGTTAAGTGGTGTTAGTAAGCTGATTGTTGTATCAGTCTGAAAGCTGGTTTGTTTTGGGAACTAGGACCTGAAATTTCCTAGTGATCAATCATCCTAAGAGAGGATTAGTTGATCAGTGCACCTTGGCACTATAACACAAGGAATTCCAAGTGAAAGGAATTCTCATGTTTGATCAGGACATTGGACGTAGGAGATTCATCTCTGAACCACTTTATACCTTGTGTTCTTATTATCTGCTTTCCTAAGTGTGTGTTAATCTCAAAGTTTATCAAAGTAAAACGAGTTTTCTAAGGGCTCATTAATCCGCATCTGAAAGCTAATTAGATAGTAGTTCAACTGAAAGTCTTGAGCTTTCAGTGGAGGTATTATCTCAGTAGGCTTTCTCTAAGTAACTCTCAACAGACCTTCAAGTCCACTGACGAGTTATTGTCTTAAGTAACATGATAAGTTTTACAAGAAGTTTTAATTTGTAATCACAGGTGTATTCCCCCCCATACACATGTTTCTTCGTTTCGGGACCAACAATTGGTATCAAAGCGGTGGTTCAAAAGACCATTGTTCTAAGTATACCTTTTTTTTTTTTTGCTTAAAGGTATTTTTTTAAAGGTCACCTGAATTGATCTTTTGATAAACTTGTTTTTATACTATGGCTGACATTACAGCAAGGGTAGCACCACCAGCAGAGAACAACATGGGAGTTAATCCTTTGAACCATATGTCTCATCACAAACTTCCACAATTCTCAGTGGAAAACTATGACTTCTGGAAGATCAGAATGAGAGCTCATCTTGCCTGTGTGCATGATGAAATGTTAAGGGTTATTACTAAAGGTCCATTTTTTTTATGACACCTAACCCTAGAACTACAGTTGAAACTATTGCAGATCCTAGAGAAGAATGGCCCAAAGATGAAGATAACTTCACTGCAGATGAGAAGAGGAGAAACAACCTCAACTTCATAGCCATGAACATTCTCTACACCATTATTCCAGATTCTGTAATGGGAAGAGTGATCCACTGCAAGACTGCAAAGGAACTATGGGACACTCTTGCTCTCATGTGTGAAGGAACTGATAAGATAAAGGAGAACAAGCTTTCAGTAGCTGTTCAAAAGTATGAGCAGTTCACCATGGAGTCCACTGAGACCATTGACCAGCTTGATGGGAGGTTCACAGACATCATGAATGAGATAAATTCTCTGGGAAAAGTCTATACCAAGAGGAAGGTTGCCTTAAAGATCCTGAGAGGTCTAACCTCAAGATGGGATGTGTACTCTGTGATGATGCAGAATACCAAGGATTTATCCAGCATGTCTATGCAACAGGTATTCTCTGAACTCAAGGCTTATGAGTTTGATCTGAACAGGAAAAGGGTTCCTGATGAGACCTCAGCTGAGAAGGGAATAGCCTTCAAAGCCAAGGAGTCTGAGCCAAAATCCCCAAAGCCTCAAAAGAGTACAAAGGCAAGCAAGTCACAAAGCAAGGCTGAGATGCAGGAGGAACTCAGCCTGATGGCTAGGAGGTTTGAACAACTTAACAGCCGCTTTGGCAAATATAAGAGATTTTACAGGGATAACAGGGAAGGTAGAAGTTATCCACAAAAGACTACCAGAGAAGGAGAGAAAAGCTCATCTGAGTTGGAAAAGAAGAAGGAATACAAGAATTACACCAAGGCTGAAGGATCATCATCAAAGACCAGAGACTCTACTGAGGAAAAGAATGATGATGCCAACAGATGCTTCCAGTGCAAGAAGGTTGGGCACTTTCAATATGATTGTCCTCAACTGAGCACAAAAGAAAGAAAGGAAAGGCAAGCCAAAAGAGACAGAAGATATGGAGAAAGGAAAGCCATGATGGCTGGGGATATTGATGAAAATCTGGAGTCACCTGATGAACTGTTCTCTGACAGCAGTGAAGATGACATGTGCCTCATGGCAAAAGAAGAACCAGAGGTACAATCTAAACCATCCATTTCTCTAGAACACACACCTGAGCTAAGCTCAGAGTCAACTGAGGAACTCAATCTTCAGTCCGCTTTGGAACAATTGATGATTGATTTCTCAAGGTTGCAAGAAGCAAGTTTCTGTCTTCAAAATGAGAATAAACAACTCTTGAGTGAAAACTCCAAGTTAATTGAATCTGGGAATCAAGCAGATCTAAACTCAGCCAAATCTACCATTGAACTGACAAAAGAGGTGGAAGACCTCAGGAGTCAAGGAAATGGTAGAGATCAACTGATAAAAGATCTCAATGAATCTAAGACAAAGTTAACTGAAGAGAACTTAAAATTGGTAAGCCAAATAAAGGATTCTCTCCTGAAAATTGATGTCTTACAAAAATCTGAAGAGACCTTGTTAAAAATGATTGATGCTCTAAACAAACCCTCTCTTGCCATAGAGGAGATTCAAAATTTTCAAATCTATCCTAATAACAAGTGTGGGATAGGTTTTATTCCAAAACCTTCAGAAGGTCCTCTGAGTGTTGCTTCTTCAAGTGGCACAAAGAGAGTTTTTGTCAAATATGTGACATTTCAACCACAGACTGTGGATAAAGGAAAAAGACCAGCTGAGATCACTCAAAAGAAAAGTCAATCTAAGCCAAAACCAAATGGAAAGGCTCAGGTGACCTATCAGACTAGATCTCAGCAGAGGTACTATCAGCCGAGGTCTTCACAGATGAAGCAACCTCAGCTGAAAGCACCCAGGCATGAGCAGTCCTCAAGGAATGACTCATATGGAAGATCTATTCCTTTTGTGCCTAAAGGAAAAGGCCCTTCATACCTTTATCAACAAAAACCAAGACCAGGTGCACCCAAGCCAAAGAGAAAGAATGTGAAGAAGGTTCATGTTCCTTCAAAGGCTGACACCCATAGAAAGTTTACTCCCAAGGCACCTAGGGAGATAACAATCTATGTAGATGTTTATGGAAGACAAATTAGCCAATCTAAAGTGATTAGAACTGTGAGGCAAATTTGGATTCCGAAAGGTACAGCTAACCTGGTAGGACCCAACACCAAATGGGTACCTAAAGCTTGATCTGTGATTGCAGGGCTCAGTGGACCTCAACAAAGGAGAAGCTCTTAAATCATCAGTCTGGTACTTGGACAGTGGATGTTCTAGGCACATGACTGGCAACAAAGATCTCCTGACATAATTTGTTGAGAGAAAAGGTCCACAAGTCACCTTTGGTGACAACTCTCAAGGAGCCACTAAAGGTTATGGTACTTTAATCATTGGCTCAGTAAGGGTAAGCAATGTATCCTTTGTCAGTGGACTTAAGCATAATCTTCTGTCCATAAGTCAATTCTGTGATAAAGGATACAGTGTTGAATTCTCATGTAACCTGTATTTTGTTAAGAATGTATCTTCACAACAGGTATTACTAACTGGGTCAAGAAAGGGAAATATCTATCTTGCAGATTGGAAGTCTTGCACACCAAATGCATGTCTTATTGCTAAGAGCTCAACTGACACTAATTGGTTATGGCACAAAAGGCTAAGTCATCTGAACTTCAAGATGATGAACAGGATAGCAAGACATAGACTGGTAGAAGGAATGTCAAATGAAGTATACAACAAAGAACATATCTGTAAAGCCTGTCAGGAGGGAAAGCAAGTAAAGGCATCTTTCAAAGGCAAAGTAGTAACCTCTACTGACAGAGTACTTCAACTGTTACATAAGTATCAATGGGAGAAAGTATACACTTGTTGTTGTTGATGACTTCTCCAGGTACACATGGGTGATATTCCTTGCAAGCAAAAAGGAGACTCAACTGAGACTGCCAGAGCTCCTGAAGAAAGTTAGCAATGAAAAGAGCCTGAACATTGTAAAGATAAGATCAGATAAAGGCACTGAATTCATAAATTCTATTATATCTGATTACTGCAAAGAATTAGGTATCTCACATGAGACATCAGCTGCAAGAACTCCACAACAAAATGGAGTAGCTGAAAGAAGAAATCGGACTCTCAAGGGGGCAGCAAGGACAATGTTAGCTGAAGCTCATGTTCCTAAAAGATTCTGGGCTGAAGCTATTAATACTGCCTGCCACACTCAAAACAGATCCATGGTAACCAAACATCAAGGAAAAACTCCATATGAGTTATGGAATAACAGAAAGCCACAGGTATCTTACTTTCATATTTTTGGTTGCAAGTGTTTCATTCACAACAATGGGAAAACACAACTGAAAGCTTTTGATAGCAAAGCTGATGAAGGAATTTTCTTAGGATATTCCCAAATCAGTAGAGCTTTCAGAGTTTACAACTGTAGAACTCTTGTTGTGGAAGAAACACCTCATGTGGTGTTTGATGAATCTACTTTTGAGTCCAGAAGTAAGGAGAATGAGGATGTGATTAGCAAAAGACTAACCAGACTAAGTATCAAGTCTAAAGGCTATCCTGAGAATTGTGTTGATACATTCATCCCAACCTGGGACAACCTCAATGATCAACAATTCAAAGAGGACACTCAAAATAAGACCACTCCTCAAAGCTCACCTGAGAGCTCTCCTGAAGATGTAACTGAACTAATGAACACTATCCCAGTTCAAGAGGTAACCAAAGTCAATGAAGATGTGGTCACAGCTGAGACATTCACTGAACCCATCATTCAAGGGGGAACCAATGAAATTACCATTGAGAATGAGAATACCTTGAATGATGACTCAGGACTTCAACCCTCTGTCTTATTTCCTGAATTCAATTTTATTCCAATATCTAGTGACTCAACTTCAGAAGAGTTAAACTCTACTGAAGGGCATCAGCCTAGGAGGACTTGTCTCTCAGATCACCCTGTTGAGCAAATCCTATGCGATCCTTCCTCAGGAGTCAAAACTAGAAGTTTTCATGGAGAAAGTGCTTTGTTTTGTTGTTTCTTATCAAACCAGGAACCAAGTTCCATAGCAGAAGCACTTCAAGATTCCAACTGGATTATTGCCATGCAAGAAGAGCTCAACCAGTTTACAAGGAATCAAGTTTGGGAGTTGGTGGACAGACCATATCACTGCAATGTGATAGGAACCAAGTGGGTATTCAAGAACAAGAAGGATGAGAATGATATCATAGTCAGGAACAAAGCCAGGCTAGTTGCAAAGGGCTACTCACAAGTTGAAGGATTTGACTATGATGAAACATTTGCTCCAGTAGCCAGATTGGAGGCAATAAGGTTATTTCTTGCATATGCTGCTCACAAGAAATTCAAGGTATACCAGATGGATGTTAAGAGTGCCTTCTTGAATGGAGTACTCAATGAAGAAGTCTATGTGGAGCAACCCCCAGGTTTTGAAGAAAGTCACAAAGTATATAGACTGAGAAAAGCTCTATATGGACTGAAACAGGCTCCAAGAGCTTGGTATGATACTTTGTCACAATTTCTTTTGGATCATGGTTTTATCAAAGGGAGAGTTGATAGAACACTTTTCAGAATCACAAAAGGAGAGGACACATTGCTGGTTCAAATTTATGTGGATGACATCATTTTTGGTTGTCCTAACCAGGTCCTCTGTGAGAAGTTTTCTCAACTGATGAAGGGAAAATTTGAGATGTCTATGATGGGAGAAATGAATTTCTTCCTAGGACTTCAAGTTAAGCAGTCCCCTGAAGGAATCTTCATCAATCAAGCCAAATACACAAGGGAGCTGATCAACAAGTTTGGATGCCAGACCAGCAAAATTGCAAGAGTTCCACTCAACACCAACACCAAGATGGAACCAGATGAAGATGGTGAATCAGTAGACCAGACTCATTACAGAGCCATCATTGGATCTCTACTGTATCTCACAGCAAGCAGGCCTGATATCACTTTTGCAGTAGGGATTTGTGCAAGATATCAAGCCAACCCCAAGAAAAGTCATCTGGAAGCTGCTAAGAGGATTCTCAAATATCTTAAGGGTACTGTGAATATGGGATTGTGGTATCCCTCAGATGACAATCTGGAACTCACAGGATACTCAGATGCTGATTATGGAGGATGTAGAATTGACAGGAAATCAACCTCAGGCACTTGTCAATTCTTGGGAAGTAAGCTGATTTCTTGGTTCTCCAAGAAACAAAACTCAGTAGCCACAAGCACTACTGAAGCTGAGTATATGGCAGCTGGAAGTTGTTGTGCTCAAATTCTTTGGCTAAGACAACAACTGAGAGATTACAACATCTTTGCCAATGAAGTTCCTATTTTCTGTGACAACAATAGTGCAATTGCTATTTCAGAAAATCCAGTTCTCCACACAAGATGTAAACATGTGGACATAAGGCATCACTTCATCAGAGATCATGTGGAGAAAAAGGACATCAAAATGCTCAAAATCCACACTGACAAGCAGAAGGCAGATATCTTCACAAAACCTTTGGCTGAAGCAAGGTTCCAAGAGTTGTCAGTGGAGCTTGGACTCCTAGATCCAGGAGAGTAAAGAAAGGATTCAATCTCAGAAGAGTTTCCTTCAACTCAGTGGAGGTTCATAATAAGAAGAGGATCTTTCTCAGAAGAAGCTCCTCATCTCAGAAGAGGTCTGAATATCAGACGAGGTCGAACCTAAGTGGAGGTCAAAGTTAATACTTAGTGTTTTTCGAAGTTAAAGCCTCTTAGTTTTATATATATATTTATTTGGTTTCAAAATCTTACTAATGAGTGCTTTCTGGGAAATTAAATCTTTTTCCACTGTTCCGAAGAGATTTTGGTATGGCAAGCATTTAATGCGCGTGGTACTAGTCAGACATGCTTTTTCAATTACCTATCTCACGCGCCCTAAAAGTCGGATGATGTGACCTTCCGGCTACCAACTTTTCCAATCCATGCCATCCAATTTTGGGCGGTTCTTTTCTAACCGTCAAGATTTCTTTCCCACTAAACTCTTGGACTATCCACAATCTCAAACCCGATCAATCTCAGACGTTGATTTTCTTGTTCAATCTAACCGCTCATTTCTCATATAAAAGCCCCAAATTTCAGCCTAAGAACCTTTTCGAACACACTTCCAAGCAAAACACTTACTATCCATCCTATACTTTCTGCAAATTTTCTCTCAACCAT
This sequence comes from Ballota nigra, assembly GCA_947034835.1. Taxonomy (NCBI): domain Eukaryota; kingdom Viridiplantae; phylum Streptophyta; class Magnoliopsida; order Lamiales; family Lamiaceae; genus Ballota; species Ballota nigra. Next base: position 38,903,368 of record OX344721.1, read on the forward strand.
CTCTTGTTCATATGGCAAAACTAAATCTCAGTTTCCTTACCAACAAAGATAACTTCTGGTATGAACCCATTGTGGTTTTTGATAATCCAGAGATAGAAACCAAACCGGAATTTGCCCATATCAAAGAAGCCCTAGATTTGTTAAAATCTGCTGGGTTAGAGAAATTTCTATCTGTTCATCCTACGAACTGCTTTGACAGGCAGGTTCTTGAGTTCTTCAATAATGTTTCCAACACTGATTCAAGGATCAGGTCTCATCTTATACTTCAGAGGAAGAAGAAGGTGATGAGGGATGATGTTGAGATTGTTGAACACCAAAAGATTAAGAAGGAGATCCGTGTCAGCGGTGATGATTTGAAGGAGTTATTCAATCTTCCCTCTGAAGGCCCGAATCCGAATTCCTGCATCGCGGATGAAGAGGAAGAATGGGTGATGGTCCCGTTTTTTTTCATTCACAAACAAGGACAATATGGGAATTTAGGAGAAATTTTTGTTTTAACACTGATGTTATGCAAGTCAGTAAAGCAATAAAGAACACAACAATGTAAAGTGGTTCGGAGGCTCAAGCTCCTACATCCACTGCCTGATTTAACAGGAAATCCACTACCCGGGATTCTTGTTTTTAACGTGCCAAGGTGCACTCACAACTGGACTCACACCCCTCCGCGGAGCTGCCTCTCGAACTGGCCTCACATCCCTCTTCACTCAGGGACTGCCTCTCCTCACCTCACTGCAACACCTAACACTATTCTGGAAAGGGTTTAGTTTGGTTTGGTTCTCTCCAACTAGGTGAGGTTTTCCCTTACATGGTTTTAGCCTCTGAGCTAAGGTTGGGAAAACCTCTCTAAGCTTAGGATATATATGATGGGCTCGAGTATACAAACTGGAACACTCAAATATGACTATGAAGATTTCAATGTCAGTGTTCTTGATGGAGATGGTGCACCCTTATGACTCCCTCATGACTTGCACCACTCTCGCACCACCAGCTCGTAGGTGTAGATTTTCCCTATCACACACTTGAAACCGCAGCTGGAAGCTTGTATTTATAGTGTAGATTCAAATGTTACCGTTGGAGGTAGTCACATTTGAATCCAGACTATCAGTAGGGAACACCTACTTTTCTTGGAACTCGGCCTTGTCAGTGTCAGATGAGTTGTCTTGACTTGATTGGTCCACGTGGACTGAGTCCAACGGCTCTTTGGTTCAGTGGACTTGATCAGGGCACACTGACTTCAGATGACTTATCCTCCACTGACTTGATAATCTTCAGTAGACATGAATGTCTTCAGTGTAGTTGTCTTTCAGTAGACTTTTGAAGATCTCTCCAAGAAGATTGTCATAAGGCTGAATGACAATCTTCCCTGACCACAGTAGCCTGACTCCTTTAGGACCTACTTGGTGCAGCACTGATCCTCCTGATCATGCTCTTCACTGAGTAGTCTACTGACCAGCTTAGAATAGTCAGGTTTATACTCAGTGGGACTTCCTTCAGGCTTCTCTTCAGGTTCAGGTCTTCTGACATGGCTTCAGACTGTTCTCCTTGTGATGTCATCTTGACTTCCTCAGGCTCTGTCAGTGAGTTCTCCCTCACTAAGTTCCCCCTCAGTAGAGTTCTTCCCTCAGCTGAGTTCCTCTCAGCAGAGTTCCCCCTCACTGAGTTCCCCCCTCAGATGAGTTCTTCCTCCACTGATAACCTGTTCTCCTGAGAAACAACCTAGCCTGACCTGAAACTAAAAGATACTATCCTGACTGCTTTCAAACCTATTACATGTTGTTTTGGAAAATCATCAAAACTAAAATATCCCAACAATTTCCCCCTTTTTGATGATTCCAAAACTTCTAACAAAAAGATTTTCTATTACAAGAATGAGGTCAGAGCACATGTAATAGTTTGAAATATGCAGAGATTCCCATAGTTTTAAAACATTTAAGATCTGCTCGGTTGACCAATTTTCTTAACAAAACTAGATCAGTGGTCATGTGAACAACCCGCTCTGATACCAATTGATGGTCCCGTTTTTTTTCATTCACAAACAAGGACAATATGGGAATTTAGGAGAAATTTTTGTTTTAACACTGATGTTATGCAAGTCAGTAAAGCAATAAAGAACACAACAATGTAAAGTGGTTCGGAGGCTCAAGCTCCTACATCCACTGCCTGATTTAACAGGAAATCCACTACCCGGGATTCTTGTTTTTAACGTGCCAAGGTGCACTCACAACTGGACTCACACCCCTCCGAGGAGCTGCCTCTCGAACTGGCCTCACATCCCTCTTCACTCAGGGACTGCCTCTCCTCACCTCACTGCAACACCTAACACTATTCTGGAAAGGGTTTAGTTTGGTTTGGTTCTCTCCAACTAGGTGAGGTTTTCCCTTACATGGTTTTAGCCTCTGAGCTAAGGTTGGGAAAACCTCTCTAAGCTTAGGATATATATGATGGGCTCGAGTATACAAACTGGAACACTCAAATATGACTATGAAGATTTCAATGTCAGTGTTCTTGATGGAGATGGTGCACCCTTATGACTCCCTCATGACTTGCACCACTCTCGCACCACCAGCTCGTAGGTGTAGATTTTCCCTATCACACACTTGAAACCGCAGCTGGAAGCTTGTATTTATAGTGTAGATTCAAATGTTACCGTTGGAGGTAGTCACATTTGAATCCAGACTATCAGTAGGGAACACCTACTTTTCTTGGAACTCGGCCTTGTCAGTGTCAGATGAGTTGTCTTGACTTGATTGGTCCACGTGGACTGAGTCCAACGGCTCTTTGGTTCAGTGGACTTGATCAGGGCACACTGACTTCAGATGACTTATCCTCCACTGACTTGATAATCTTCAGTAGACATGAATGTCTTCAGTGTAGTTGTCTTTCAGTAGACTTTTGAAGATCTCTCCAAGAAGATTGTCATAAGGCTGAATGACAATCTTCCCTGACCACAGTAGCCTGACTCCTTTAGGACCTACTTGGTGCAGCACTGATCCTCCTGATCATGCTCTTCACTGAGTAGTCTACTGACCAGCTTAGAATAGTCAGGTTTATACTCAGTGGGACTTCCTTCAGGCTTCTCTTCAGGTTCAGGTCTTCTGACATGGCTTCAGACTGTTCTCCTTGTGATGTCATCTTGACTTCCTCAGGCTCTGTCAGTGAGTTCTCCCTCACTAAGTTCCCCCTCAGTAGAGTTCTTCCCTCAGCTGAGTTCCTCTCAGCAGAGTTCCCCCTCACTGAGTTCCCCCCTCAGATGAGTTCTTCCTCCACTGATAACCTGTTCTCCTGAGAAACAACCTAGCCTGACCTGAAACTAAAAGATACTATCCTGACTGCTTTCAAACCTATTACATGTTGTTTTGGAAAATCATCAAAACTAAAATATCCCAACAATTTCCCCCTTTTTGATGATTCCAAAACTTCTAACAAAAAGATTTTCTATTACAAGAATGAGGTCAGAGCACATGTAATAGTTTGAAATATGCAGAGATTCCCATAGTTTTAAAACATTTAAGATCTGCTCGGTTGACCAATTTTCTTAACAAAACTAGATCAGTGGTCATGTGAACAACCCGCTCTGATACCAATTGATGGTCCCGTTTTTTTTCATTCACAAACAAGGACAATATGGGAATTTAGGAGAAATTTTTGTTTTAACACTGATGTTATGCAAGTCAGTAAAGCAATAAAGAACACAACAATGTAAAGTGGTTCGGAGGCTCAAGCTCCTACATCCACTGCCTGATTTAACAGGAAATCCACTACCCGGGATTCTTGTTTTTAACGTGCCAAGGTGCACTCACAACTGGACTCACACCCCTCCGAGGAGCTGCCTCTCGAACTGGCCTCACATCCCTCTTCACTCAGGGACTGCCTCTCCTCACCTCACTGCAACACCTAACACTATTCTGGAAAGGGTTTAGTTTGGTTTGGTTCTCTCCAACTAGGTGAGGTTTTCCCTTACATGGTTTTAGCCTCTGAGCTAAGGTTGGGAAAACCTCTCTAAGCTTAGGATATATATGATGGGCTCGAGTATACAAACTGGAACACTCAAATATGACTATGAAGATTTCAATGTCAGTGTTCTTGATGGAGATGGTGCACCCTTATGACTCCCTCATGACTTGCACCACTCTCGCACCACCAGCTCGTAGGTGTAGATTTTCCCTATCACACACTTGAAACCGCAGCTGGAAGCTTGTATTTATAGTGTAGATTCAAATGTTACCGTTGGAGGTAGTCACATTTGAATCCAGACTATCAGTAGGGAACACCTACTTTTCTTGGAACTCGGCCTTGTCAGTGTCAGATGAGTTGTCTTGACTTGATTGGTCCACGTGGACTGAGTCCAACGGCTCTTTGGTTCAGTGGACTTGATCAGGGCACACTGACTTCAGATGACTTATCCTCCACTGACTTGATAATCTTCAGTAGACATGAATGTCTTCAGTGTAGTTGTCTTTCAGTAGACTTTTGAAGATCTCTCCAAGAAGATTGTCATAAGGCTGAATGACAATCTTCCCTGACCACAGTAGCCTGACTCCTTTAGGACCTACTTGGTGCAGCACTGATCCTCCTGATCATGCTCTTCACTGAGTAGTCTACTGACCAGCTTAGAATAGTCAGGTTTATACTCAGTGGGACTTCCTTCAGGCTTCTCTTCAGGTTCAGGTCTTCTGACATGGCTTCAGACTGTTCTCCTTGTGATGTCATCTTGACTTCCTCAGGCTCTGTCAGTGAGTTCTCCCTCACTAAGTTCCCCCTCAGTAGAGTTCTTCCCTCAGCTGAGTTCCTCTCAGCAGAGTTCCCCCTCACTGAGTTCCCCCCTCAGATGAGTTCTTCCTCCACTGATAACCTGTTCTCCTGAGAAACAACCTAGCCTGACCTGAAACTAAAAGATACTATCCTGACTGCTTTCAAACCTATTACATGTTGTTTTGGAAAATCATCAAAACTAAAATATCCCAACAATGGGTCAATACAATTATGAAGAGGAAGGTCAAGTATAGTCCAACAATGAACAGAAATATACTCTTACCAGTATATAATGTTCTCTGTGAAGTGGTGGGAAAATGTATCTTGGGAAACCAAGGAAGCACAGAACAAGTGAGCAAGCCAAAGCTCAGGTTGATGAAGGCAATAGTGGAGAGCAAGGAGAAGCCATACAATTGGCAGCAGTTCTTTTTTAGAGCATTGAACAAGGAGCACTCAAAACTCCAACCTGACAAAACTCCCCAGCTATCCAGTAAGCTCAACTTTGCAACTAAAATTTCTTATCTGATAGAGAACGTAGAACTGGGAGTAGACTGGATTCCAGATAGGAAATGGAGCAATCTCAAAGCCTTGTTCAAATCTGGAAAGGCTTTGGAGACTAGAATGATCAAGCCAGCTGAGGAGAGCCCAGAGGCAGTCGAGGAAGAAGAGGCTAACCCTACTGAAGGAAAGAAAACCAAGCTCAAGAGGAGGCTGGTTAAACTAAGTGACAAGATGGTCCAGCACAAGGAGGCCGAGGCAGTGAAAGCCTCTAGGAAGGAAAACAGGAGGTCCTCTGAGGCAGAGAAGGAGAGTGCCTCAAAGAAAGTCAGAGTCACAGAATCTACTGATGAGTCTTCATCAGGTAACCCTGACTCATCTCCAAACAGCATCTCAACTGAGTCTGACTCAGATGTCCCTGCACCTACCCCCATCAAACCCAAAACAACAAAACCTCGCACCCCTACCAAAACCAAACGTATCTCCAAAATAACCAAAACCCCCACTGATGGCTCTCAAAAGCCAGTAAGTGGATCCCAAACAACCCCCACTGAACCCATCTCCACCCCTACTGAAACCATCCCCTCAACTGTTGGAGTTATACGTGAAAGTATGCTTTTACTTTGTATAACTCATGTATCAAACACTCGATTTATGAGAATAATTCTTTTGTCACATTTGCTTTAGTTATGATTGAATGTTGAATTTCTATTGCAAACCGTTCAATATATAGTACGTGTTACATTGTAGTTAATGTGGTGATACCCGATCACAGAAGACGACATTAACAGTTTACTTGTAACTAAACGTACATTTTCACGGCCTAGGTGGAATTGAACAATCCACCGTGAAAGGTCGATGTGTAAGGCTCAGATTGGTCTGTCTTGACTAAGAGATTGCACTAGCACATTTAGTATGTGTTGAAGAGGCCCTACAGCGAGGATAAATTCTTCTGTTCTGAAAAGTGAAGAATTAGACCTCAGTGGTTGTTGATTTCTTAATCTCCGTCACTTAAATAGGACCGTGTGTGCTTAGTAGTTACTGCTTTGATTCATGTTGGGTGAGAATCATTGTGACTTCGAACTTTGTATCTTGGGCAGTAATATTAATCATACGACGGTTGCTAAGATTTAATACGGAGAAACGCGTGCGAGTACGGCTCGTGTGATTAGTCCCCTTGGTGGGCTCAGAAGTTTTATTGTACCAAATCTTGCAAGTGAAGAATTAGTTTCTTCGGTACGAATAATAATGTTGAGCTGTCTTTACTCCAAGGTGAAATATGTTAATTAATTTAGAGCTATTCGGAAGCTTGATTAATTAATGGACTTGATAATCTTAAACGCGGGAAATAATAACCGGGAGCCCATATTATCGTAATATGGATTAAGATGGATAGTGCAATATTAATTTATTAGTGGTAATAATTAATATTAATGGGCTGAATTATATTGGGGCTCAATATTGAAATTCAGAAGTCCATTAGGAGGTCCAATCTTAATTCTCCTTAAGGCCCCTCAAGTAGCCCAATTAAGTAGCCCAATAATGATAAGGTGATTAAAATAAAGAATATATCTATGCTGATTTTTTAACATAATTTTCGAAAATAAGGATTTAAAAAGAAATGAGATTTTGTTGATTTTCTTGGAAAGATATTATGGAAGATATGTATTCTAGGAATACAAGAATATCTCATAAATTCAAGAAGATCCAAATCTTGGATTTCATCCTTGCAATTTTCGAAAATCACCCTATAACAAGGTGAGTGAGATTTTTGTGGAATATTTTATTTTGGAGAAAAGAATATATGGGATATATTCAAGATTTCTTAGAGTCTAAGAAAAGATTTTCTCCAAGCCCAAATAATCCTCTAATTTTCGGCCCCTACCCTCTATAAATAGGGGATGATTATTTCATCCCCAAGTACATAATTCCATGTGTTGGAAAAATCAAGAAGCATAGATATTTTTCTTTTTCCTTAGTTTATTAAATTGCTTGAAAGCGTCTCCCACCGGCGATCAAGTGAGGTGAAAAGGGAAATACTTGAGAAGGCTTTGGGTTGATAGAACGAGATTACAAGTGTCCCGTATATCCAAAGGCCATTACTACGAGAGGTACGTTAATCGCATATTTACTTGTTTAATTCCGCCTAGTTAAATATGTGAAATTAATTTAACATGCATGATGATAATTAGTTGTTGGAATTATTATTTGAATTAATTAGGATTAATTCATGCTAGTAATAATTGTATTTAAATTCGTATTTAAAGTTCATCCCGAATAGATTCCGGGCACCCCTATTTTCCCAACAACTGGTATCAGAGCCACGGTTTCGGGCTCTGAATTTTGAATTGGAATTTAAATTGTTGAACATTAAATTTGAAATTGGATAGTAGAATTGTTAGATTTTTTTTGCAGGTATCCAATTGTCATGGTTTTTTAATGTTGTTAATTTCATGCGTGTGAATTAATTTGGTTTTTAATTCGATTCGTTCGAATTCGTTTTTCTCGTGAGAAAATCCACGAGTAGATTAGTTGTTTTTATTTTGATTCGATCATTGTAATAGACTAGTCTAGATCTAGTATTTATTTTTTTTGTAAAAATAAATTGTAACCGGATCGTGACGAAGAACGAAGAATTAAAAACGGCGTACCCGGACGACGCATACAAGCGTGGAGCGTGTATGGAGGTAAAATCATGCAAGGGGTGAAGAAAACGAGGACGAACGGCGAAAAAACGGCGCACGGGGGTGCACGGCGCACACCGTGCGCAACGGGCGCACGGCGCGCCCGCCTCGGCAGGCAGCTGCAGCGCCTCGGGCGCCCCGGGCAGTGCCTCGGCGCGCTTCTGTGCTGCGCCTCGGGCGCGCCTCGGGTGCGCCTCGGGGCTGCGCTTCGGCGCGCCTCGGGCGCTTTTCCAGCGCTTCTCGGGTCGGGAAGCGCGCGGGCCCACTTTGTGGGCCGACGCGCGCTGTATCTCAGTCCGTGGAATTTTTTCGGTTCGTGTTTTTTTTACGTGTGTTTTTAAACGTCGTCCCGAACCCCAAACGATGCTGTTTTTGAAGAAGTGTTGCTGTTCGAGTGGGAGCACGTCGAGACGAACGTCGGAAAGCAACAAGGACGATTTTTCGCATCAAGACGTGAAGAAATTAAACCGTGACAATTGGATTCGAGTGCTCCAATGTGTTTAATTTTGTTTTGATGGATGTTTTATTTCGTGCACTTATTATTATTTGTTAATATGTGTTTGCATGAATTTAATTGTCCAAGAAAAGCCTTACTTTCGAAAATTACTAAGTATGTTTTTATAATCGCAATTTTATTCCGGATATTAAAATTGGATTATTTTGGCCTCCATAATTTATTTATTTGTGAAGTTCTTTTGGAATACATTTCCCCCTCGGATCGGCCAAAAGAACGGATTTCACATGAATAAATTCCGAAAGGATGATTGTGGATTATTACTAGTGGCGGTATTGACCCTCACCACGAGTGGCTTGCTCAAAGCGAAATAATAATCCTGTATTTAATTATGGTTATTACTTAGGCATAGGAAATTGATATTAACTTACTCCCCTCGGAGTCCCTGTCAATTTCTATGTGGTCAAAGTGGGAGCCAACTATTAATTTTGAATTAAGGATTTGTAACTTTTAAGTTTGTGATCCGCTTGAATGTATTTAAATGTATAGACCACCCCTCGTGGCGCATTTAAATTGTTTCGAGATGTTGGCTGATGCATGATTATATTGTTTTAAGGTTTCAATATAATTGATGTGATCGAATTATGTGATAATTTCATATTTTTCTAGATATTGATATGAATGTATGTTTTATTCTCATTTCATCATGTCGCAACCTTTTAATCCACTGTTAAATATACTTAAAGTTAATAAACTTTTTGGAGAGAATTATATCGATTGGAAATGTTTTTTTAAATTTGTCCTTACTGCACGAAAACACAATTGGGTTATTTATGTTAATATACCCGGCAAGCCTAATGATAAGTCAAGCAATGGGAAGAGGCAGTTTATGATCGGAAGCGTGACAATGAATGAAGTGCATCATCTTGACATTTCTGTCTGAGGATTTGAGGCGCGTTCATGAAGACATTGTATCCGCTGTTGAAATCATGGAACACCTTGAAGAGATGTTTTCACATCAGAATCCCGTGACTAATCAGTTCACCAAACATGACTCGGTCAAGTTGGAAATGGTGGAAGGAACGCCCGTAAGGGAGCACGTTCTCGAGATAATGGCATACCTTAACAAGTTGGAAGTACTTGGTGCGGATTTTGATTGATTTCATATACCATTCCCTACCGAGAAGCTTTGAGTAGTTTCATCTGAACTGTCAGATGAATGAACGGACAAGTCGTTTGCCCGAGCTCTTGCAAGCTTTAGTTTCGGTGGAGGTGATAATGGAGCACCAGTCTAGTGCTATGGTGGCTAATGGTTCGTCTATCTCTTTTGGTCCCAAGGGAGGGAAAAAGAGGAAGAGAACCAGAGGCCGGATCCAAGCAAATCCAATTGTTGCGAAAGGCAAATGCAAAGGCAAGCATCGAAGGGGAAGTGTTTTAGTTGCGGTGAGAGAGGACAATGGAGGTCTGCCTGTTCCAAGCCTAAGAGGCTAGGAAAGTTAGGTAATTCACACACCTTAGTCGTCGAAACTTGTGAAGTGGCGTATGCTGTCTATTCGTGGATAGTGGACACGAGAGCTACTGATCACATTTGTTTCATGGGTTTAAGCTAACCCGACGACTTAACGGAAGTGAGATCCCCATCACATCGGGCAATGCTACGAGAGTGGCAGCTGAAGCAGTGGGAGAAGTGCGCCTATCTTGTGAAGATAGAGTTATGGTCTTGAGAGACGTTCCTCATGTTCCTAGTTTGGAAAGAACTCAACCTTCAGTTTCTAAACTGTTTGAATAGATACTCAGTTTCTTTTAATAAGGATGTTATTATTGCTTGAAACGATGAGTTTATCCGTTCCGGAACTTTAATGGATGATCTTTATACCATTATTTGGGCACACCACTCACAAAATTGAATCTAATAACACATCGATTATTTCGAGTAATAAAAGAAAGCGTTCTTCGGAGATGAACGAAACACTTCTATGGCATCTTAGACTAGGTCATATTAATCTAAAGTGGATAGAGAGATTGGTGAAAGACGGATCCTTGGAATCATTCCAAGTCGAACCGTTTCCAACTTGTGAATCCTGTTTAGAGGGTAAAATGACCAAGAGGGCATTTGGAGCCAAGGGGAATAGAACTACGGAGGTGTTAGAACTCGTTCATACCGATATGTGTGGTTCAATGACGATCATAGCAAGAAGAGGTATGAGTAATTTGATGATTACTCAAGATACAGATACATCTACCTTATGATGCATAGGGAAAGAAGTATCAAGTCTCTACGATTTGTTCATGGAGGCGAATACCTTAGCAATGAATTCTTGAACTACCTATCGGAAGAAGGGATTGTATCCCTGTTGACCACATCGGGAACCCCTCAATAGAACGGTGTGGCGGAACGAAGGAGCCAGACTCTTTTAGAAATAGTCAGATCCATGATGAGTTATTCGGATTTACCCAAGTCGTTTTGGGGTAACGCCTTGGAAACAATGACTTACATTCTAAACTTGGTGCCATCCAAATTGGTTCCTAAAACCCCAATGGAATTGTGGACCGGGCGCAAGCCCAGTCTAAGACATTTGCGGATTTGGGGTTGTCCGGCATACGTGCTAGACAAGGAAGCCGGTAAATTGGATCCATGTTCGGAATTAAGGTTGTTTATAGGATATCCCATGGGAACGAAAGGGTGTATGTTCTATAGTCTCAAGGATTAAAAGACCGTGATTAGTTCGCACTTTAAATTCTTGGAGGAAGATTATATGAACAAAAGAAAGCCCAGAAGTGAGATTACCTTAGACGAGTTAAGAGGGCAAACTCCTATACCAAGCATACAAGATGATATACCACACGTCATACCTTCACAACCGGAACCCCGTCGTAGTGGGAGGATTGCAAGGCAACCCGAGAGATTCATGGGAATTGGAGATTCTTCGGATTTGATTCCCGGCGATGAATCAGACCCATGAACGTACGACGAGGCAATCCAAGACAAAGACGCGGAAGTGTGGCAAACCGCAATGGAAACCGAGGTGGGTTCGATGGATTATAATCAAGTGTGGGAGTTGGTTGATCCATCTAATGGGGTAGAGCCCATTGGATGCAAGTGGGTGTACAAGAGGAAAAGAGGACCGGACGGAAGGGTAGAGACCTTCAAAGCAAGGCTTGTGGCCTGTGGCCTATAGCTATGCTTAAGTCCATCCGTATTCTCTTGTCGATCGCTGCGCACTTAGATTACGAGATCTGGCAAATGGATATCAAGACAGCTTTCCTTAACGGAAGTCTTGATGGGATCTATATGCAACAACCCAAAGGTTTCGTTGAAAAAGGCCAAGAGCACCTCGTATGCAAGCTTAAGAGATCCATTTTATGGACTTAAGCAAGCGTCGCGTACTTGGAACCAGTGTTTTGATCAAGTTATTAAGTCTTATGGGTTTGTGATCAAAATAAGTTCGAAAGTTGTGTGTATAAAAGGTGTGACGGAACTGCGGTGGTATTCTTAGTATTATACGTAGACGATATTCTGCTCATTGGAAACAATGTAAAGGTATTGTCAGACGTAAGGGTATGGCTGTCAAATCAATTTGATATGAAGGACTTAGGGAAAGTCGGTCACATCCTTGGGATCAAGTTCACTCGAGATCCAAGAGGAGGATGTTGGGTTTATCGCAAGTTTCATACAAAGCCACTGTTTTGAAGCATTTCAGCATGCAAGATTCCAAGAAAGGTTTTGTACCTTTTAGGCACGGAATCCATCTATCTAAAGAAATATGCCCTAAGACGCAAGTGGAGATAGATGACATGAAAGACGTTCTGTACGTAGGAAGTCTTATGTATGCAATGTTGTGTACGAGACCGGATATCTGCTTTGCCGTGGGCATGATGGCAAGATATCAAAGTAACCCCGGGAAAGCACATTATATTGCAATTAAATGCGTTCTTTAGTTTCTGAAAAGAACTTAGTATGGAATGCTGATTTAACAATCAGACAATCTAATTCCCATGGGATACACGGACTCAAATTTCCAATCAGACATAGACTCCAAAATACCTACCTCGGGTAGTGTGTTTTGCATGGGAGAAGGAGCCATGACATGGAGAAGCGATTTGCAGAAATGCATCGCAGATTCGACCATGGAAGCCGAATAAGTAGTTGCTTGTAAAGTAGCGAAAGAAGCGGTTTGGCTCAAGTACTTCTTAGTGGACTTGGACGTTGTTCCGAATTTGCCCGACAAGATAACTGTTTTTTGTGACAATGCCGGGGCAGTTGCAAATTCAAGGGAACCGAGAGCCCACAAGGCCAGTAAACACATTGAAAGAAAACACCATCTTATACGAGAAATCGTTAAGAGAGGAGATAAAGAGGTGGCAAAGATATGCGTCGGGGACAACCTAGTAAATCCATTCACAAAGGGTCTGCCTCTGAATACATTCGAGAGACATGTGGATGGAATGGGAGTCAAGACGATTGCCAATCTGCTTTAAGTATAAGTGGGAGGAATTATTAGGTTAGTGTAGGTTGACATGAGATGTCACGGAGAGCTACTACACTAAGACATGCGTGATGTATACTAAAAGCAGACTTTAAGTATAAGTGGGAGATTGTTGGAGTTATACGTGAAAGTATGCTTTTACTTTGTATAACTCATGTATCAAACACTCGATTTATGAGAATAATTCTTTTGTCACATTTGCTTTAGTTATGATTGAATGTTGAATTTCTATTGCAAACCGTTCAATATATAGTACGTGTTACATTGTAGTTAATGTGGTGATACCCGATCACGGAAGACGACATTAACAGTTTACTTGTAACTAAACGTACATTTTCACGGCCTAGGTGGAATTGAACAATCCACCGTGAAAGGTCGATGTGTAAGGCTCAGATTGATCTGTCTTGACTAAGAGATTGCACTAGCACATTTAGTATGTGTTGAAGAGGTCCTACAGCGAGGATAAATTCTTCTGTTCTGAAAAGTGAAGAATTAGACCTCAGTGGTTGTTGATTTCTTAATCTCCGTCACTTAAATAGGACCGTTTGTGCTTAGTAGTTACTGCTTTGATTCATGTTGGGTGAGAATCATTGTGACTTCGAACTTTGTGTCTTGGGCAGTAATATTAATCATACGACGGTTGCTAAGATTTAATATGGAGAAACGCGTGCGAGTACGGCTCGTGTGATTAGTCCCCTTGGTGGGCTCAGAAGTTTTATTGTACCAAATCTTGCAAGTGAAGAATTAGTTTCTTCGGTACGAATAATAATGTTGAGCTGTCTTTACTCCAAGGTGAAAGATGTTAATTAATTTAGAGCTATTCGGAAGCTTGATTAATTAATGGACTTGATAATCTTAAACGCGGGAAATAATAACCGGGAGCCCATATTATCGTAATATGGATTAAGATGGATAGTGCAATATTAATTTATTAGTGGTAATAATTAATATTAATGGGCTGAATTATATTGGGGCTCAATATTGAAATTCAGAAGTCCATTAGGAGGTCCAATCTTAATTCTCCTTAAGGCCCCTCAAGTAGCCCAATTAAGTAGCCCAATAATGATAAGGTGATTAAAATAAAGAATATATCTATACTGATTTTTTAACATAATTTTCGAAAATAAGGATTTAAAAAGAAATGAGATTTTGTTGATTTTCTTGGAAAGATATTATGGAAGATATGTATTCTAGGAATACAAGAATATCTCATAAATTCAAGAAGATCCAAATCTTGGATTTCATCCTTGCAATTTTCGAAAATCACCCTATAACAAGGTGAGTGAGATTTTTGTGGAATATTTTATTTTGGAGAAAAGAATATATGGGATATATTCAAGATTTCTTAGAGTCTAAGAAAAGATTTTCTCCAAGCCCAAATAATCCTCTAATTTTCGGCCCCTACCCTCTATAAATAGGGGATGATTATTTCATCCCCAAGTACATAATTCCATGTGTTGGAAAAATCAAGAAGCATAGATATTTTTCTTTTTCCTTAGTTTATTAAATTGCTTGAAAGCGTCTCCCACCGGCGATCAAGTGAGGTGAAAAGGGAAATACTTGAGAAGGCTTTGGGTTGATAGAACGAGATTACAAGTGTCCCGTATATCCAAAGGCCATTACTACGAGAGGTACGTTAATCGCATATTTACTTGTTTAATTCCGCCTAGTTAAATATGTGAAATTAATTTAACATGCATGATGATAATTAGTTGTTGGAATTATTATTTGAATTAATTAGGATTAATTCATGCTAGTAATAATTGTATTTAAATTCGTATTTAAAGTTCATCCCGAATAGATTCCGGGCACCCCTATTTTCCCAACATCAACCCCATCTGAACCCACATCATCAACCCCTACTGACCAAAACCCAACCTCACCTGAAACCCAACCTCAAACCACATCTGAACCAAAACCTCCTGAAATTCATTCAACTCAACTGGAGTCTATCCCAGAAGAGCCAACAGAGAGCAGATCCCCTACCCCTTCCCTTCCTTCAGACGATGAAGAAGAATACTCATTCCTAGATACTCTCAAGGATGAGGTAGCTTACTCTTTAGAGTCTAAATACCCTGAACTTGATCAATTCCCCACAATCAAAGCCATGTTCTTGAGACTGAGACTCAATGTCCAGCTCAAGGATAGAAGACTTGGTGAAATTCTTCTAGCTGTAAGAGGCAGCAATGCAGAGGAGTGGAAGAAGGAGGAAGTTGAAGTGCTGCAATTTGCTGGGATGCACAAGACCAGACTTCTCTGTGATGAGAAGATTTTTGAAAGTTTGGTCTTGGAGAAGATTGCAGAGGCAAAGAATGAGGGAGAGAAGGTTGTTGATGAAGATAAGCCAGCTGAACCCTTATCTGAGAAGGAGGAGGTGAAGGAGAAAAGTGCAGAGGAGAAGGCAGTGGAGTCTGAACTTGAAGGAGGTGCTTCACCTAAGCAAAGTGGTGGTGAAGCAGCCAAGGATGTATCCATGGCAAGGGATACTGAGGCTCAAAACTTGCCACAGGAGGGCTCAGTAGAGGTGTCTACTGAAGCTCTCCCACAACAGCCCTCAGTGGTGGCTTTAGAGTCAACTGAGGTGTCTGGAACTGGAGAAGTTGAAAAAGAGAGTGAAAAAGAAAAGGAGGTGGAAATCACTGCTATCAAGAGTGGATAGATAAGAGCAATCATCCCTGTAAAGGGTGAATTGGCTGAAAAAATAACAGTTGAAAAGGAAAGTGAGGAAGAGAAAAGTAAGAAGAGTGAGGAGGAGGGAGCCCCCATGGAGATAGAGGCATCAGGAGATCTAGGTTGTGAGGTTGAGGGAGTTAGAACTAACACTTCTTGCAATGCAGGTACTCAAACCGTTGAACTTCCCCCAGCTGTGGTCAACCTAACTCCACTGAGTGATGCTGTTCACTCTATCAAAGAAGAAAACCTTCCATCTCTTCAAACTCAGCTGAGAGAGGTCCAGGAGATTGTACAAGAGGAGGTAGATGAAATGGTTATTCTCTCAGACCACATTGATGAACTCATGGAGTCCACAACTACGTCACTTCAGAATCTCACACTGAAAATTGAAGACTCTCAGCAGATGGTGCTGGATGTAGTTGAGGGACAAAGTGTGTTAGTCATTGAAGCTCTGAAGAAGCTGGAGAAGACTGAAGAAGAGACCAGGACCAAATTTCTCAAAGACTCAGTAGAGAAAGTTTCCATCAACCTAAAGTCCTCAGTAGAGGCTTTCTCAACTGACCTTCTTTCGAAGGTTGAAGGGTTATGGAACTCTAAGATGTCTGAATTCGAGGCCAAGCATGCCGAGCTAGGAACCAAACTGGGAGAGGTACTGAAGAAGGCAGCTGAAGACTTCCCAACTCAAGAGAAAACAAATGTGCTGATCGATGAGAAGCTAGCACAGTTTGTTCAATTTGGGCAGACAGCTGGAGCTACCATGGAGAGGCTTGAAGATGAGGTAGATCACTGCTCAACTGAGCTGAAGGCACTGGCCCATGATCAACTGAAGCTCAACATAACTGTAGCTGAATATATGATTAATGCCGGAAAGGAGGAAAAGAGGATAAGTGCTAAGGACATGAAGGCTGGTCCTAAGAATAAAATGAACATTATCCTTGAAACCCCTGACTTCGTGAAAGGCCAACAGGTGAAGAGCACCTTGAAGAGAGTTGAAGCTGAAGCTCAAAAGATAGCAGAATCCAAGAAAGGCAAGGAGACCATCTCAGCTGACCTCTCAAAGTTCAAAGAGGAGCATCTTAAGGAGAAGGAGGAGAGAGCTGCGAAGAAGGGGGAAACCACAAAGAGAAAGGCATCTGAAGCCCTCTCAGCAGAGGTTGCCAAAAAGACAAGAACCTCAGGGAGGTTGGCAGCTAAGTCCACAACCTCTACTGATGAAGTTCAGGTACTTCCTATTCTCAATCCTGAACCCTTATCTTCTGAACCTCCCAAGTCTGCACCTACAAAAGTCACAGAGCTCGCTGAGCTAATTAAAGAGGCTGGAGGTATGAATGAAAGACCTAGGAAGCTAACAGCTCAACAACAAGAAAGAAGAGATAAGGTGGTAGGTAAGATGGAGACCATTGCAGAGCTAGCTGAGAGAAAAAGAAAGGAGAGGCTAGCCACTTTTGACAAAACTACTTCTAAGAAATTCAGGAGTGGTTATCTAAAGTGGGCTGCTAAGCTGAAGAAGGACAAGATCACACCATCTCAGAACAGATTTCCTCATCATGATGCCTGGGTTCCTAAGAAGCTCAATGATGCTTGGGAGACTGCTAAAAGGGATTTTGTGTATTCCTTTTATGTCAGTGGAGAGTTAGGAAGGGACAATGCACAAGAAGTCTTCAACTCATGGTTGTTTGATGCCTATCCCAAACTTTATCCCGAGATCAGTGATGCTTGGAATGATGCCTTCCCTGATCAAGCTCTGAAGGCTCCTGAGCCAATCACCTACTGGCCTCCTCAAGATGCAACAGGTGCTGTTGATAGAGAAAGGATCACTGAAGAGTGGACATCCTTGTGTGAGCATCTTGGACTCAGAGGACATTCGAAGGAGATAATGGAAAGGAAGAACGAGCTGAAGATTAGAGTGTACAAGCAATATGGACTTGAAACCATTTTCGAGTCCATCTGAGAAGGTTGTATCTTTTGCTGGGCATTTGTTTATAAGTCCCAGGTGTGTTTAAGTTTGAGACTTTTGGAGAGTTGACTTCATGTAATATGTACTTCATCATTTTTCAATGAAATGAACTCTACTGATGTTTTGCCCAAGATAATATCTCATTATCATTTAGGCTTATGTACTTGAATGTTTTACTTACAAAATCTGTGAACTTTGAATATCATCTGAAGAACCTCATCTGAAAGAAGATATGTAATAAGATAGGTTCCGGCATAATCAAAAAGGTGGAAATTGTTGGGAAAATGTATAAGACTTATGTTTTGATTAGATGCTAAAATGTTCCTCCTAAGTTATTTTGTAAGTAAACTATTCAGTAGAGTTAGTACTTAGTCAAACAGTTCAAAGTGTTAAGAACTGAGTACAGTTAGTAATTGCAAAAGTGTATTTAAGAATGATGTCTGCTGAAGATGAAGTCCACTGAAGTGAAGTCCGCTGAAGACTAAGTGATCTGAAAATCAAGTCTAAGTCTTGAATATTTTCTAAGTACATTCTCACTAAGACTAAAACTGTCAGGAGAGGACCAAGGTCCACTGATGGTAACTAACAATGCTAAAACATATTAAAAGCTGTTAGTTAATCTGATTGGAACAAGGCAAAATGAATTTCAGTGAAGCTTACAATAAATGAAGGAATAAGAAGGTTCTCTCAGATGAGTTCCACCTTAAAGCAAGACAAGAATCTGGGCATGCAGACTAAAGGTCCAATGAGAAGATGACACGTCAATGTACTCACTGAAAGCCGACCTGCCCCAGCCTGACAAGTACCAAAAGTCCTTCTCCTAGCAATCTACAGAAAGCTGGTGAACAAACATGGTTTTTGCAGTCGTTTCTTGACAAGACTTAAAGCTTCAAATAGAGCCGTTTGAACCAATCAGATACAAGAAGACTTACTTGAGAAGATTCAAAATCCAACGGGAAGATTTTCAAGGAAGTCTATAAAATACAGAAGGACGTGCACATTTCCAAGCACGGGAAACTCACAAGATCAAAGCTATCTCTACTCACATAACAACTAAGAAGCACTCGAAATTATCATTGTTTCCCAAGTGTTTCACATTTGTAGAGAGCTTAACAAACCTTCTGTAACCAAGCTTAAAAGCTATATCCAAAATCTTAGAAAGAGATAATCTAATCCTAAGCCCTGAGCTAAATTTGTAAGGATTATCTCAAAATAGTTGGAACCAAAACCCTACTCAAAACCCTACTCAGTGTTTAGGTTGAGAGCTAGTGTTAAGTGGTGTTAGTAAGCTGATTGTTGTATCAGTCTGAAAGCTGGTTTGTTTTGGGAACTAGGACCTGGAATTTCCTAGTGATCAATCATCCTAAGAGAGGATTAGTTGATCAGTGCACCTTGGCACTATAACACAAGGAATTCCAAGTGAAAGGAATTCTCCTGTTTGATCAGGACAGTGGACGTAGGAGATTCATCTCTGAACCACTTTATATCTTGTGTTCTTATTATCTGCTTTCCTAAGTGTGTGTTAATCTCAAAGTTTATCAAAGTAAAACGAGTTTTCTAAGGACTCACTAATCCGCATCTGAAAGCTAATTAGATAGTAGTTCAACTGAAAGTCTTGAGCTTTCAGTGGAGGTATTATCTCAGTAGGCTTTCTCTAAGTAACTCTCAGCAGACCTTCAAGTCCACTGACGAGTTATTGTCTTAAGTAACCTGATAAGTTTTACAAGAAGTTTTAATTTGTAATCACAGGTGTATTCCCCCCCCCCCCCCATACACCTGTTTCCTCGTTTCGGGACCAACAGATGGCTTCGTTAATTATTTATTGGTTTAGCTGAGTTATGATATTTAGAGTAATAGTAGAGTTGATATGCAGAGTAATAGTGGAGCATGGATTATGTTTTCTTCCGCTTACCGTATAAAGGAGTACAAAATTTATCCACCTTTAATAATTAAATAATTTGGACTAATTCAGACATGTGTGATGGTAGAACAAGGAGTATGATGTTCTTTCACTTACAATAAGGAGGAGTAAAGAGTTGATCTAACTTTAATAATTAAATAATTTGGTTTAATATTGAACATTGAACATTGAATGTGGGAGACAACACTACATTAATCTTCTTCCATGTGTTTTGCTATATAAATGTACACGTGTTATCAAATGTATATGTGAAAGAATTAATTAATATGTCATAGATTAATATTATTGTAATTGATTTTTGTGTTTAATTTTTGCCAAAAATTATATTGGACTATCTTATAGCATGAAACAATACAAATTAACATTCACCCATACCAAACTGTTAATGTATCAAAAGCCAAGTAGTACACTATTCCATTGTCTCATGGGATGAGACAGCCTAACACAACACAACACTACTTTTACTTTTTTTTTTATAGGAAAATAGTTACCCCTATCATCATTTATTATTTGTTCCATTTCATCCATTCAAACAAAACAAATTTTTTTATTTATTAGGACATCATAAGACATTTATATCTTTATTATTATTGCTATTTATTATAAAATTATGATTATCTTCATGATTTATTAGATGCATTGCTGGAAAATGTTGGTAAAAAATTGATTTAAATTAATGAATTGTCAATAAAAAAGGGACGTCGTTTTGGATTAAAATGATATAGTTGAAAAGGGACGGGGATAGTAATTTTTTAAAAATATTAAATTGTGGCTTAGTGTTTAAAGTTTTTTAATTATATGCTGGATTTATGTATAATTGTCTCATGATATTGGACAATGAATACTAATAACCGCATCTATTAAAATGTAAATGTATTATGTTCAATTTATGTTCTATGTCAGTTATAGTTTATATAAGAAAATAGTTCGTCTTAAGTTAATTAATAAATTATTTTGAATTATTGAATATTTAGTTGGGAACATAACAAATTTCATTAGAAGTATATTTGATCTAGGTTCAAAAAAAATTATGGTAAATTTTTTCATTAATAAAAAGTTGTTTTAAAGTTTTATAATTAAAATTAAGGTATTATCATGGTTAAAAAATTGTAAAAAATTCCGTCCGTGCGAAGCACGGGTAGAACGATCACTAGTTATTTCCAAATCATGGGTTGTAATACAAAATTTATAATTCCTAAATAAATTAAATTAAATGTTGAACTGATAGAAGATCATGTGACGTGTAATAAATAAATACTCTCATTCCATATTTATCCTAACAGACAGCTCTTGCATGAATGCCTTAAAAAGGGAAAATCTACCAAAATTTTAATCGAATTCTTTGTGTGAGAACTTCACACGCTCACAGCCTGAGGACATCCCATGTTACTCGTAATGTGTAAAAAATTATTATATGTCGGGATTATGTACTAATTAACTTAAATTAAGTGATTTAAAATAGGATATATATATATATTACTATTTGAAACAGCAATGCTTTAGTTATATGCATTTTGATTGATGAATTGATCTGCCTTATTTATTTGAAGCTGGAAATTATTTATATAATGAAAAGATAAACTTGTTTCATAGAAATTGCATCAATATATGAATAGGCATGACATTAATTGGCCTTAAACTTTTATATGCACCTATTGTCTTCTAGCCTTCTATATTTATATTTGAGGGGGAGCTTGATAGAGAATTTATATCTAGTCTAGGGAATAGAAAAGGAATGAAAATGAAATGTTTAGTTGATAGCTTTAATTCCTCTTAAAGAAAACTCTCATATTCAAAAAAAGTGAGGAATCAGTCATTTCTTACATATTTTTCAAGGGTATGTCTTTCATTCCAAACTATTCAATCCAAAAATTATTTTATGTCATTTTCCTTTGTGTAAATTGTGGCAAACAAATGAAATTAATGGTAATGACAGTGGTTCTCATTATTAAAAAAATAATACAAATTTAAACAGTATATTCAATTTATTCTTTATTACTATCATTACCAATTCCATTCTATTTTTCTAGAAAGAAAAAAAAATTGTCACCTAAATCTTTCAAGAACAAATTTTATTTTTATTAAACATGTCTATATTAATTTAATAGTTGTGACTAGTTGTAAAAGTGTATAAGTATTACTAGAAAAAATATTCATGGACTTGTAGGGGCCCGCCCTTTAGGTATCATACATAAAAATGAAAATAAAATAGATATATATATATATATATAAAATAGATATATATATATATATATATATATATATATATAAAGGGCGGGCCCCTACAAGTCCATGAATATTTTTTGCCTCTCAAGTTAGTTGACTTGTCTATTTTTAAAGTCTAAATAGTGATGTATTAATATATTTATTTATACTAAATATATAACTTAAATGACTAAATTCAGAAATTTTGATTTGTAATCAAATCTATTGATCACATTCTAAAGCCACTCTTATCGTGAATTGGCAGCTGGCGCTAGCACAAGAAAATGACATTAACGTTCATAAATTAGATCATACATTTAATCAGAAAATGATAGGCTCTATAAACTCACATGATTTGTGGGTTTAGTAGATATTTTCATGTCCATCCATCCTCTAACTTTGTTATCATACATTATTGGTTTTTTCACTAATGGGTACTATATCTTTCTAGAGTCCAGTGGATTTTAATATGTTGCATTTTTTATTATTTTTTTACCTTTGTAGTTTTAGCACCCCATATATTAGTAGTAGAGATAGAATCAAATTAAGAACATAATTGACGGTGGAAGTTACATTTAATTATTTAAATCAAAGATTTACCATGAAGTCTACATGTGAGAAGTATATGACATTAAATAAACATATATGTTACTCAATACTCATACTAATAACAATCCTTACAATAATGGTATTTTCCTCTATTTTATGATTATTTGCATTCTAAAATGAATAATAAAATAAGTAGAGTATTGAAAATATTTTTTTTTTATAAATTGATTGAATTGAGTTTATATATTGACCCCAACAACAATGGTATCTTGTATAAATATATAAATATTATAAAAATAAAGTTTAAAGAGATATATCTATTTTTATTTTTTGCAAATTTTATAGAATGTTCAAATAATCTGCAAATAATTATAAAACTGAAGAATGTGACAAACGTGCCAGCAATTATGGGATGATGGCGGACATAGCTTTTATCTCTCTACATTATGTAATTTATATGCCCCTAAAATTAGTTATTGGTTATTTCCTAAAATAAGATTATGCATTTTCCAATGTTTGATAATACTCCTTCGGTTCTATTTAAATTGTTCAAAATTATAAAAAAAAAAAAATTATACTTTTTAAAACCAATCATTTATAAATATAGCATATTTACACTTTAAATCATGCATTTTGCAATATATCCTTAAATAATAAAAAAATTTAAATAAAATAGAAATGATAGATATACTCTGAACTTTACATTTTTTAATATTAAAAAAATATTTCTATTGAAACTTACACTATTTAATTTGAGCAATATAAAATGAAATTGGATGGAGTATTTTGTGTTGTTACTTTTCGATATTTCTTTTTCAGGTTAAATTTTTTTTAATAAAAACACACCAATAATGTAATCTCGTAATAATATAAAGTACTAATAGAGAGATTACTGAAGTGGTGTAGATGGTGAATCGATCATGAATTTGGAGAGCAAAATCAATAAAAGGCCCCACAAAGTCATTCTTGTTAATTACTTATAATTTCTCGACCGCACAAGTGTCGTCATTTCATTTGTTTGAAACATGGGAAATTGGAATTCTCGTCTATCCGTCTAACCATTTTAAATAACATTTCATGCCATTTGTGTTGGGAAACTTCTACCCCATTCACACCAAAAAGAAAACGAAATAAATGAAAAATAAAACAAAGAAGCAAAACAATAATAACAACACAAGATATTTAACATGAAAATTTTCAAAATTGAAAAAAGAAAATTACAGATCATAAAATTAAAAAAAATCACTGTATAAAAATTTCTTACTGTTACACAAATTTTCTCTATCTTGCTCGACATCTTTTTGCATGGAATTATACACAAGACTAAAGAGTATTTGATGTTTGGTGCACCTTTAAAAAAAATCTAGACTTCTTAAATACTCCCTCCGTTTCAAACTCGTTTGCTACATTGCCAAAAAGGTCTATCTCATACTCATTTGCTACATCTACTTTTGGCAAAAAAATAACAATATTTTTTTAATATTATATTCTCCATACACTAATAACAAAAAATATTTATTTTATCACTTTAAATACTATAAACAACTCTTTTCTTAAAACACGTGCAAACAGTAAATGGGAAAATGAGTTTGGAACGGAGGGAGTAACATTTAAAAGTACTATCATCCATTTTATTCACAACATATATGAGATAAACATCCTTTTTTTTATTATTTTAATGAAGTCCAAGTTCAACAATATGATTTATTTTAACAAAAAACAGGAAAATATTAATTATATAATAAATATATTAGTTTAAAAACACTAATTCAGACAATCTCCTAAAGTAAGTGCATCAATCTCATAAAATTTTCAATCAATAAGGCCATGTTTGGTGGCTATGTTGTATCATCGTAGGTTAATGTAGGTTGATGAATCATGTGATGATAGAACATATGTTGATGAAACACTCCAATTTGGACATATGCACATACCCCTCTGGAACAGTATTTAACACCGAGTCTTAGGTTAAAAGCGGACCGTCAAATCTCCACCAAACAGCTGCTTAAAGTTGTTAACTTAAGTTGAGAACATCTCAACATAACCACCAAACACCCCCTAAGAAGTTACAACTTAAAATTAACCTCTGCAGCTTTTGAATTTTTTTTAATTTTAAAAGTGATTCTCATAATTTTCTAATAATTACAGGCACTCCCTAAAACTCTATTAAAAACTTGTAAAATTACCTATTAATTTTTAAAAAAAAAAGTGATTCGACCAATTTTTCGTGCCATAGCCAGTTTGCTGCGTGACTATACATACAGTCTTCGAATAGGCATGGGCCGTATGGCAGCAGTGTACGGCTCAACAGACAAGATAGCATTAATAATTATTATATTCTTTTTGGATGACTATTATATTCAGATATTGTAGAAGCAATAACTTCAAATTTGGATGGGTTTAACTCAATTCATTAGAAAAGAAGTGCATAGTATTTTCATTAGAAATTATTTTATAAATATTGCTATAAAAAGACGAATAGCAACGTGTCAAATGCTGCATAACTGTACAATGAATTATAACACTCTTTGGTACCAACTTCACGTGCCCTGTTACAAAACTTTACCACCACGGGTCCCTCAGCTACTTTCACCCATTTTCCTTTATTTTATTTTTTATTTAATCAGCCTTAACTCCACTAAATTAAAAAAGAAGGCGAAAATTTAACAAGATCTTGGTATGCTGGTAATTTATTGTTAATTTAGAATGTTATCACTTATATTAAATTTTATTAAAGATATAGTTAGTTAGTTAGAAAAGAAGTTTTTCTCTAATTAAGTTTGTTAGAGAGAAGTTACAAAGTTAGTTATGAGGAAGTTAAGGTTATAAATACCCTTCAACTCTTCACATTGTAAACACTTTGAATTCATTTACTTTTGATATGGAAAATACTTCTTTACTTCAAAAGTATTACTCTTAGCTCAATATGGTATCAGTTTAAGCCTAGGTTTTCTTTCCATTCTTTCTGCCTTTGATCGCGCTCCTCCATCGCGATTCTCTCTTCTTGATCGCATTCTTAGGTCGCGATCTCATCCTTTACTTTTACTTGGTCTATCCAAGCTTTGGATTCAGAATCCGTCATATTCCCAATTCGATTTCTCAAAGTCGATTTATCAAAGTCGATTTCTCAAAGTCGATTCCTAATAATCCGTCATATTCCCAATTCGATTTCTCAAATCGATTCCTCGAAATGGCAGAAATCAACCTTCCAGCGGCGACTCCGTCTCTAAATCCGGCGGTTAATCCTCTATCTCCGTTGGCGCTTCACCATAACGACAATCCGGCAGTTTCAATCGTCCTCGATCCATTGGTGGGGGCTAATTTCGTTTCATGGAGCCACTCCATCAAAAGGGCGCTCAGCGTGAAGAATAAACTACCACTGATTGATGGTACTCTCTCTATCCCTAATGAAATTGATCGTGAAATCTATGCGGCTTGGATTAGGGCTAATGATTTGGTACTAAACTGGATTCTTAACTCAATTTCTCCTGACATTAAGCGTTCTTTAGAATATTTCACTAGTGCTAGAGACGTTTGGCTTGAAATCAATGCTAGATACTCTAGGTCTGACCTTACTAGAGTTTTTCATTTGAAGAAATCGTTCTGCACAATTACTCAAAACTCTCAGTCCTTGGTTTCGTATTTCAATTCTTTCAAAACCCTTTGGGATGAATATCAAAACTATAGGTCTATCTTGAAATGTAATTGTGGAACTTGTACCTGTGATCTAGCTTCGAAACAGGCAACTATTAATGAACAGGATGCTGTAATGCAATTCCTAATAGGTTTAGATGATTCCTATTCAGTCCTAAGGAGTCAGTTCTTGATGCAATCCCCTTTCCCACCCTTAGCAAAGGTCTATTCAATTCTGCTCCAAGAAGAAGCACAAAAAGCCCTTACCAAACCTATTCCTATTTCTACTGATTCTGTAGCAATGCTGGCTAAGAACTATAATTCCAAATCTTTTAAAGATAGGAAGAAACCTCTAGTTTGTGACCATTGTGGATTCAATGGACACAGTAAGGATAAATGCTTTCAACTCATTGGATATCCCCCTGTGTGGAAGGGTCCAAAAGCCCCTAGAAACAAGAATGACTCTGCTGCCAATGCTTCAATAAATGAGCAACCTAGCATTGACTCTGTGAAATATACCTCAAATGATACTAACCCTTTGTTCAATCAAGAGTTGTTTGAACAATTTCTGGCTTTTACAAAGAAACAGAATACCTGCACTGATCAAACTGATCATTCAGCAGCAATGGCTCAAGTAACACATGCCACCACAGGTATATATCCTTTTCATTCTTCTCTTAATGCTCAAGTTCAAACATATGATGATATGATTTGGATTATAGACACTGGTGCAACAGATCATATGACCTGTGATTTATCTGCTTTTCATGATCCTCCTAGGCCTTCTAATGTGAAAATTAGCCTACCTACTGGTGCTATAGCCATTGCAACCTTTATAGGAAATATAGTGGTTAATGGTAGCTTAACATTGCATGATGTCTTATATGTCCCTGAGTTCACATATAATCTGTTATCTGTTTCTCACTTAACAAATAACTCAAATTATGTTGTGAGTTTTCAATCTTCTCATTGTCTTATACAGGACAAGACATCAAGGAATGTGATTGGTTTTGCTAGCCAAGCAAATGGCCTTTATCATCTTAGTATGACAAAGAAAAAGTCTAGTTGTAATAGCATACATACAAACTGCTCAAATAGTTGTATTTCTGACTGCAATACCTGTGATATTTGGCATACTAGACTAGGACATGCTTCCTATAAAGTCTTGTTACAAATTCCTTCAATAAATGTAAAGCCAGATTCCTCCATGAATAAAATCTGTGAAATTTGTCCTTTAGCAAAACAAAGAAAGAAGCCTTTTCCTCTTAGCAATTCTGTATCTCCTTCTATTTTTCATCTAATACACTGTGACATTTGGGGCCCTTTTGGTACAGAAACTAGAAATGGCCATAAGTTCTTCTTAACAATTGTAGATGACCTTAGTAGGTGTACTTGGATTTATCTTATGAAACAAAAATCAGAAGTACAACTTGCTATTGAAAACTTCAGAAACATGGTTTTTACTCAATTTGGTACCTCCATTAAAATTCTAAGAAGTGATAATGGAACAGAATTCTTACTAAAAGAATTTTATCACAAAAATGGAATTATACATCAAACATCCTGTGTAGAAACACCACAACAAAATGGCATAGTAGAAAGAAAGCACCAACATCTTTTGCAGGTAGCAAGATCTCTCTTATTTCAATCTTGTTTGCCACTGAAGTTTTGGGGTGATTGCATATTTTCAGCAGCACACATCATTAACAGACTTCCCTCTATTGTCTTACAAGGTAAATCTCATTTTCAAGTATTACATAATAAAGTACCTGATTATGGTTATTTCAAGAATTTTGGATGTCTTTGCTTTGCTAGTACACTTTCAGTAAAAAGACACAAATTCCATCCAAGAGCAACAAAATGTGTTTTTATTGGTTATCCTTTTGGTGTAAAAGGTTATAAGTTACTTGACCTAAACTCTGGAAATGTTTTCATTTCAAGAAATGTTGAATTTCATGAACACATCTATCCCTTGAGAGATAAGAAAGAATCTGATGAATATATAGATAAGCTTTTTCAAAAGACAAACTCTGATAACTTGTCTATTGAACCAGAAGATGACTCTGCACCAATTGACATTTCTTATCAACATAATGAATTAGTTGATGAACTAAATGAAATTTCTAACTCTGAAATTCCAGATCCTCACATAGAACAAACTGAAACTAGAAAATCTACTAGAACAAGACATCCACATGCTTATCTAGATGTCTACAACACTACTTTACCAGCTTCACTTAGTCACTCTAAAGCATCTACCTCTGAAACTAATACTGGAAAACAGTATCCTATTGCTAATTTCTTAGCAATAAATAAGCTTTCAAACTCTTACAAGTCTTTTACTGCTTCTATATCCCAAATCACAGAACCAAAGACCTACAAACAGGCTATTAAAGATAAAAACTGGTCTGAAGCAATGAGAAAAGAACTAGATTCTTTAGAAAAGACAAACACCTGGACTTTAGTCCCTTTACCTGAAAACAAACACTGTATAGGCTGTAAATGGGTGTATAAAGTAAAGTACAAAGCTGATGGATCTATAGAAAGATACAAAGCAAGACTTGTTGCAAAAGGTTACACTCAAGAAGAGGGTATTGATTATTTAGACACTTTTTCCCCAGTTTCAAAAATCACAACTGTTAGAATCTTACTTGCTATAGCTGTTTCTAAAGATTGGCATATTCATCAATTAGATGTAAACAATGCTTTCTTACATGGTGACTTAGTGGAAGAAATTTACATGCTTCCTCCACAAGGATATTGTGAATCAAATGATAACAGGGTGTGCAGGTTAAACAAGAGTCTATATGGACTAAAGCAAGCCTCAAGACAATGGTACACCAAACTTACTGAATCTTTGATCTCTTTTGGTTATACTCAATCACAAGCTGATATTGCTTTATTCACTAAATCTGATGGCAATTTATTTACTGCTTTATCTTGCTATGTTGATGACATAATATTAACTGGTAACTCTCTTGAAGAAATACAGAAAGTAAAGGATCATCTTCATGCTCAATTTACTATTAAAGATTTAGGTAAATTAAAGTATATATTAGGCATAGAGGTTGCAAGAAATGAGAAAGGAATGCAACTTTGTCAAAGAAAATATACTTTAGATTTACTTAATGACAGTGGTTATTTAGGGAGTAAACCTTGTTTCAGTCCTATGGACAGCAAACAATTGTTTACTTCACAAGATGCACCTTTACTTGACAACTCATAAGAATATAGAAGAATAGTAGGAAAGTTGTTATATTTAACTATAACAAGGCCTGACATTTCCTATGCTGTTCAATGTCTAACTCAATTTATGAGCAAACCTAACACAAGTCATTTAGCTGCTGTACACAGATTGCTTAGATATCTAAAGACAAATCCAGGAGGTGGTATCTTTTATCCAGCTTCAAACACATTCCAGCTCCATGCTTTCAGTGATGCTGATTGTGCAAGGTGTGAGCTGACCAGAAAGAGCATAACAGGCTACACTATATACTTGGGGAATTCTCTTATATCTTGGAAATCCAAGAAGCAAAATACAGTCAGTAGAAGCTCTACAGAGGCAGAATATAGAGCACTTGCCACCACAACTTGTGAAGTCCAATGGATTCTTTACATACTCAAGGACTTGAAGATCCCACATCAACAACCTGCTACCATGTACACAGATAGCAAGTCAGCCTACTGTCTTGCCCATAATCCAGTCTTCCATGAAAAGACAAAACACATTGAAGTGGACCAACATTTTACAAGACACAAAATACAACAAGGAGTGATCAAACTAGTACAAGTCCCTTCTTTGGAAAATCTTGCAGGCATCATGACAAAACCCTTGGGAGGTGAGCCCTACAACAACATGAAGATGAAGCTAGGGCTCTTGGACATACATTCCCCAAAATCTCAAGCTTCCCAAACAAAGACCTCAACACAAGATGACACAAAATGATACCTTCTCATCATCATCATTTTGAGGGGGGGGGGGGGGGGGGGGGTATTAAAGATATAGTTAGTTAGTTAGAAAAGAAATTTTTCTCTAATTAAGTTTGTTAGAGAGAAGTTACAAAGTTAGTTATGAGGAAGTTAAGGTTATAAATACCCTTCAACTCTTCACATTGTAAACACTTTGAATTCATTTACTTTTGATATGGAAAATACTTCTTTACTTCAAAAGTATTACTCTTAGCTCAATAAATTTATATAGTTAATCGATTGTGTTAATATTTAAGTCACATTCTTTAACACTAAAACTATTTTTTGAATTATTTCTAATTCTAAATGAAGCGTGATTAGAACCCTTGAAAATAAAATTTGTGGTGAGTAAGATAAAATTTCACAATTGGCCAACATTGCATCAAATTTGACAAAATTAGAAAATTAGCAAAACCTCGCAATGTTTTGGAATTTATTAGCTATTGGAACTTTGTCACCTAGGCCAACAGTGTTACGTGCAATATATTGCATAGTGACGCTTATTATTTATTAAAAAGGTATGATTTATTAACTATAAATCTATATGTACATATATGCTTACTAGTTGCACTCATAGATGTTTTGGCGAATTTAACCACAACCTTTAATAAATTGGATTTACAGCATCAAAAATAAAAATGAGATAAACAAAAACTGCAATACTCGCAACATTAAGAAAGTCGGGAAATAATTTTTAAACAATAATTAATAATAATTCTGAGATTTTGTTTTACGAAAAGATTAAATTGAAAGAAGAATTTGAGAAAAAGAATTGAAACGACTCCATATTTTTTTAATAAATATTGAATTAAACTGTTCAATCAATATAGGAAAACTAAGGTAAATTGCCGGATAAAAGACGGATTCTTTTACTGGCTTTCTATTATATATAGATCAAGCCGAATAAAGATAGATGGGCCATTAGACAGGCCCATTAAATCCTATTGAAGTGAATTAGGCTTCTGACAATTTAGGAGTAAGCCCAACTAAACCCTAATGAATTCCGTTGAGCCAAACTTGCTTAGTGTGCTAATTCCTCCATCTCCGCATTATATGTTGGCGCAGTTAAATAAAGTCCCATGTTTTGTAATGGCCCTGACTAAATACCCCTCCATTTAAAGTAGATACACCTCTTTGAATTCTTTATTATTTTATTATAGTTATAAAATGACCTATATACCCCTAAATAAATCAGAAAACTACAATTTATATCTGAGTGGGAAGGAGCAGTTCTATTTTCTCCTCTCAGTTCTATTTTCTCCTCTCTTGTTTTTTTTTTTCCAGAATTTTCCCATGGAGAATTTCACCAAATTATTGGATCCATTTCTTGAATCCTTGATTCGGTCAAATTGGAGTACCAACCAATATTCTCTTGCAATTCAAGGAGATCCCATGACTTTGTGCCTCCATCAATGAAGGCTTATTTACTCAGTCATGTGCTCCAATTGAACTCTCATATTGCTTCACTTGCCCTTTTCTTCTTCGGCGACTCAAATTTGGGGCATCCTCCCCAGACAGCAATTTTTCCTCTAGCAGCGCTCTTCTAGCCTGACCTCCCCACACTATCAAGCCCTAGGTTGGTTGTGTCAACCGTGCCCTCCCAACTTTGGACTCAGAGGGTGTTTGGCTAAGCTTAATTGAAACATCTTATAAGCTCTAACATCTTATAAGTTGTTTTAAGAGCTTATAAAATGTAATTTTTAAGTAGCTTATAAGTTGCTAAAGTGTTTGGCTAATACAACTTATAAGATCTTTGATAATTTATAACAAATATTTTTTAAATTTATAAAAAATAAAATTTTCTATTTTATATCTTGAGATAGGGGTGGGGGTGGGGGTGGGGGTGGGGTTGGGGTTGGGGTTGGGGTTGGGGTTGGGGTTGGTGTTGGTGTTGGTGTTGGTGTTGGTGTTGGGGTTGGGGTGGGGGTGGGGTAGGGTGGGTGGGTATTTTTTAAATTTACAAAAAAAAAATTCTATTTTTTATTTTGAGGTAGGGGGTGGGGTGGGGTGGGGAGGGGAGGGGGGGGGGGGCGGGGGGCGGGTGGGTGTGGGGGTGGGGGTTGGGGGCAGGGATGAGGGTGGCTGGAATGGGGGGAGGGTGGATGAGGGTGGGGTGGTTCTAAGGTGAGGTGGGTGGTTGGGGTAAGGGTGGTTGGGAAAATAAGTTGGAAAATCCCAACTTATTTTTTTACAGCTTATAAGATGGTAGGAGCTTATTTTATGATCTTATAAGCTGTTAAACATCTTATTTTGCCAAACATATTGTTGGTACTTATAAGCTCTTAAACAGCTTATAAGATGTTTTAAGGAGCTTATAAGCTCAGCCAAACGCCCTCTTAGCTAGGCGCGGCAACCGCATCTACCCGCCTTGACTCACTATCCACTCGTGTTCAACATAACCCATTCATGACACACCTCACCTCTCTCATCTGGTTTAAGGCGTTGTCCTCCGATCTGCATCTCCATTCTCAAGTGACATGGGTTGTATTATTTTTTGGAGAAGAAGATAGAAAAAAAAAATTGGAGAGGAAAATATAGTAGTATAATTTAGGATCAATTGTTTCCTAATACACTAAAATCTTAAAAAAAAAATACAACATAGTCTCTCCACTTTTTCAAAATACACTAGGATACACTTCAATACATTGACGTCCTATCATCTTCAAAACCTACAATCCACCTACAACCCACCTATAACCTACTACTCTCTCTCTCTCTCATCTACCCAAAAGAAACATCACTCATCATCTCCCCCTCCCACCGTAAATTAAAAATCCAACTCTCTCTCATTCTCATCTCTTTCTAACCCTTTCTCTCTATCTATCCACTCTCTCTCCGCTCTCTATTGGTGATCACTCTTAAATCAAACGAAGCCTCAACTCATACACATTCCCTAATTTATTTGACCCACTTAAGTCAACGGCGGTGGAGAATTTGTTGCCTTCGCCAGACTAGTACGAGGATCTCTACCGTCAATTGTGGGGCCGCCAATGACCGCGCGCCGCTTCAGCCGAAGTCAGGCAATAACTATCATCACTAGTGCGTCGCCCTTCTAGATCTAGTGGTGAAGCAGGGCACTGCTTGTGGTCCGCCGAAAAGCGCCACATAATACGGTGCATCGAAGAAAAAAGTTGTGGAGGGATCAATCATGGGTTCTGTTGTTGACGCCAAGAACAGATCTGTTTCAATAGGGTCTAAAATGGTATCCTCGTTTTTTCTTCTTGTGATCCATTGTATTGAAGTAACAAGTATAGGCGTGAACGTAAGATCTTCTTGGAAATTGGATGTTATGATCGACCTATTTGTAATTGTAGTATCTTTTCATGATATTGTGGAGGATAAATATGGTTTTCTGGAATATTGATTTTTGGAGTTGTTTGTCTACTGTCCAGATTAGTTTAGTTATGTCTTACTTTTTTTTTTTTTTTTTTGGAAAGCAATCATACATTACATAACCCTATCTATTACAACTAAAAGTATTGTGTTGGGGTTACATTACTGATTGCTATCGGGATATCTGCTCCACTTCAGTCGCGAGGGTACGGAGAGTCAAAGGCCCTCTTGGCTATGTCATGGGCCAAAATATTGTGTTCCTCGCTATATGGTTAATGGCAACCACTCGGCCATCTTGTAGCTCTGAGTAAATCATGCGAAGAAATCTACTTTCCGGTCCAAAGAAATGTTCCTTCATGTGGATTACCTCAACTGCTTCTATCGAGTCAGGCCAAATACGAACCTCGTTGTAACTTTCAGCCTTGCTTTTGAGTATTCCTTCGTAAATAACTTGAAGCTCTACTCCCAAGACCGTTCTCGGGTAGTCACTTACACCCCGCCGCTATGACCTCACCTTTCTTCGCCATGCAAATATACCCCACAGAATATCTCCCCCTTTCTTAACCGAAGCTTGCATCCACCAAAATCGTGACTCCCTCAAAGTTGTCGTGCACTGGTGAATACTTCTTTAGGAGCCTTTCTTCACTGGTCAAGGCCTTTAGTTGATCATTTTCCTGTTGATAAGAGTGTAGGAGCTCCATGACCCAATCAACCCTGAGCCTTTCCTTTTCCAGCCTCCATGTAGTATGCGGCATCTCTCCTTCCAGACTCTCTTAATGTCCTCCCAGAGACCCCATTGCTTCAAAACTTCCCGAATAAATTTACAGAAAAAAAAAGAACATGAATGAAATCTGCCCCCCATCTTCCACACCCACCACATACATCCGGCATAGGAACATGATGCCTTACCAAATTACCTTGGGCTGGGATTGCGTCATTGACAAATTTCCATAGAAATATTCGAGCTTTAGGGGGTATACACATCCTCCAAATTCCATTCCACCAGCCTTGGTTCGTTTCTAAGATGTTTTCCTCCTTGCTATTGTTTCTTGACCACATATAGTTAAGATAGCCTGACTTGACACCATACTTGCCCTTGGAATCCGAACCCCAAAATCTTGTATCACAGTCTCTCTTCGTATTAATCGGGGTCTGCAAGATGGCCTCCGCCTCAAAAGGAAGGAAAGTCTCCCGTATCAGCTCGGCATCCCACTTCCCTTGTGAGCTAATATACCGAGCAACTGTCGACCCACTAGCTCTTCTCGATTGTATACGTCCTGAATGCAAGGACGACACCCACACTTCCTTGTAAATCTGCATACTTTCCCCATTACCAATTTGCCAGCGGATTCCATCATGAAGTAAATACCGGCTCCACAGCAAAGAACACCACACAAAAGAAGGATTAGAGCCAAGATTCGCCTCCATGACATCAACGTGTTTAAAGTCTCTTGCCTTAAAAACTCGAGCTAGAATGGACTCTGGATTTGTGATGAATCTCCAAAGTTGTTTTGCTAGGAGGGCTTTATTAAAGGAGATAAAGTCCCGGAACCCAAGCCCCCAAGCTCCTTTGGCTCCATTAGCGTGCTCCAGCTCTTCCAATGGATTTTCTTGCCCTCTTTCGTGAATCCCCACCAAAAAGCAGCAATCATCCTTTCAATCTCATGGCATAGAGAGTAAGGAAGTCGAAAGTATGACATTGCGTATGTAGGAATCGTATTCATAATTGTCTTAATTAGAACCTATTTCCCTCCCTCCGGAAAATCCTTAGTTTTCCATGCTTGAATTTTGGTCACCACACTGTCTCTTAAATAAGAGAATTGTACTCTCTTGTCTCTCATCGAAAAGATAGGAAGGCCCAGGTAAATCCCATGCCCCTGTCGCATAGTAATATTAAGGATTTATCGGATAGCAGTCTTATTATTGTTGCTCGTACTCGGGCTAAAAGTGATGGCCGACTTATCATAATTGATCAGTTGGCCTGAGGCTCTCTCGTATTTACTAAGGCAAGTTTTGAGATTCAAGCAATTCGTAGGGAATGCCTTAAAGAGGATAATGATGTCGTCAGCAAAGAACAAGTGTGATATAGTCGGACCTCTCCTACTAATGGTCACGCCGTGAATCAAGCTCCTCTCTGCCATGTTAGTGATCATAGAAGAAAGGCTTTGCGCACAAATTGTAAACAAGAATGGGGAAAGGGGATCCCCTTGCCTCAGCCCCCTCGTCGGTTGCAGATTACCCACAATTTTATCGCTCAACTTAAAGGAGTATGAGACCGAAGTTATACACTTCATTATCAAGCTAATCCACTTCACATTGAAGCCCATTTTCGTCATAACTTTGTTCAAATAGTCCCATTCAATCCGGTCGTATGCTTTGGACATGTCCAGCTTAAGAGCAGCATAACCCGTCTTGCTTCTGTTATTCCTTAGCCAGTGCATACATTCATAGCCCACCAACACATTATCTGTAATCAACATGCCCGGGGTAAATGCACTTTGATTCAGGTCTATGATTTCCGCCATAATCTTCCGTAGCCTGTTTGTAATTGCTCTTGCTAGAATTCTATACCCCACATTGCAAAAACTTATAGGACGAAAATCCTTCAATGTTTCTGGTTGTTTAATTTTTAGCACCAAAGCTGTGGTAGTGTGATTCCACTTTTCCAACGTCTCTTCCCCATTAAGAACTTCCAAAACTGCATTGGCAATCCGATCCCCAGCAATATCCCATGATTTATGAAAGAAAGCGGCATTAAACCCATCAGGGCCTGGGGCTTTAGAGGGGTTTAGATCAAACGCCGCCTTCCGTACTTCTTCCCTAGAGAAGGGGATGGAGATAAATTCATTCATAGAGTCATTCACCACAAGCTTCATCTCCTTCAAGACTTCGTCAATGTCTCGAACATTGGGAGAAGTAGATGCAAAGAGCTCCCCATAGAAGTGTAAAACCGCATCCTCAATCCCCTTTGCATCAGAGTGTCAAACACCATTTCCATCTTTGTTTCGATGTATTCGATTAGAACACCTTCTTTGTGATGCTTTTCTATGGAAATAGGTCGTATTTTTGTCCCCCGCCTTTAACCATGCCTGTCGGGCTCTCTGTTGCCAATGCAACTCCTCCTGGAGCTCTAACTTTTGCAGTTGCCTTTCAAGCTCTCTAACATAGGGCCAATCAATAAGCTCTCTGTGCTGGTCCCAGATATCCTCTATTCTGGTCCTCAATAACTTCACTTTCTTGCTTAGATTCTGCTCGTTGCTTGCTTCCCAATGACCCAACGTCACAGAACAATTAGCTAACATTTCAGATAGATCATTAACTCCTGAATTGTACTCCCAAGCCTTTCCCAAGACATCCTGAAAATCCCCTTTGAGTAACCATTTATTTTCAAATCGAAAAACTTTCTGCTTACTGGTACTCTGGCACACCTCTTTCCTTCGTAGATATATTTGCACTGTTCTATGGTATGAGCCATAGAAACCTTTATTTGTGACTTCAGAGGTCGAGAACAGAGTCATCCAAGCATTGGTTGCCTTAAATCTATCCAATTTCTCCTTGATAAAAGACCCCCCACTTCTCTTATTATTCCAGGTGAATGATGAGCCCTTAGTATTAAATTCTCTCGGCTGCAAGTCATCTATTGCCTCATTAAAAACCTTTATTTTATTAAAAGGCCTTCGAGGTCCACCTTTCTTCTCACTCTCAGCTCGAATCTCATTAAAATCACCCCCCAGAGACACGAGATACATGGATTATCCACACTATTAGCCACCCTTCACATCAAATTCCACGACCATTTACACAAATTTGCATTTGGATTACCATAGAACCCCGTGAAATTAAAGCCACAACCATCATAATTAATTCGACAAAGAATATGACCAAAAGAGTAAGACAAAACAGAAACTTCCATTAAGTTTTTCCATAACAAGATAAGGCCACTGGCCGACCCACATGCATCAACTGTAAACATATTATCAAAATACAAATATTGCTTCCACCACCCTACAGAATTACCATCAACTTTAGTCTCAACAAGAAAAAGCAAAGATGGCTTCAATTCAGCGACTAAGCGCTGCAGCGATCGGAATGCACGCCGGTTGCCAAGGCCTCGTGCGTTCCACACTACGATACTCATGGCTCTCGACGGGACTGCCTTCCATCAGCCTCCGCTGCTTCACTACTATCACCAGGTACTCCTCCTTCTGCCTCCCCTTCATTAGCTTTGCCCCCTGAAGACTCCCCCATCAACCTTCCCCTCTTCCGCTGATGAGCTGAGCTCTTCCGACCTCCTTCAATCTTCACTTTTTGAATCGTTTTCCCCTTAGTGCTTAATTCAGGCCAGACAATCATAGCTTGTTGATTTTTCTCTTCCCCTTTGTTTATGCTGACCCCTGCTCCAATAGTACTCTTAATACCCGAGATGGGGCTTATAAGATCCCCAAACGACCAAACTCTCTCCGGTTGTTGAGTCCCTGACTTCTTTTCCCACCTTGCATCGCCATAGTAGCTCTCATCATGCTCACAATCTCCTTCTCATACGTCTTAGCAGGACTCTCCACAGCAGACTTAAGAGCTTGCCCTGTTATCACCATCACCCATATTTCCTCCATGTCTTTTGGCGTAAGCCCCTTTTGTCCATCAGCTAGAAGCCAAGCAGGAATCCCCTCGAAGCCTCCCTCCCTTCATCAGCCCGTAGGTAAAGAGAAGGACAATCCTTCTCCACATGATTGAGACGGCCACAGGCATAACAGAAATCAGCTAACTTCTCATAATGAAAGAAGGCCCGTTTCATCTCCCC
Source organism: Ballota nigra (assembly GCA_947034835.1). Taxonomy (NCBI): domain Eukaryota; kingdom Viridiplantae; phylum Streptophyta; class Magnoliopsida; order Lamiales; family Lamiaceae; genus Ballota; species Ballota nigra. The sequence continues at coordinate 38,941,284 of OX344721.1, forward strand.
TTTCACCATAACAAAAGTGCTCCTACACAGAGGCTTGGTAACATTCAATAGCACCCGAACCCTCAAGCATTTGCCAAAGGAGAAACTCCCGTGAGGACTCTCCACCTCCAAGACTTGACCAAACATGTCACCGATCCTCAGCCCTACCGCTTTGGTCATGGAGCATAGCTGAAGGCTGTGTATCTGGACCCAAAAGGGCACCTCTTCGAGGATAATATCCTCAGCACGCTCATCTCCATTCAATCTTCCGAGAGCAAGAAGAGAGTCATTCAAATGCCATAGACTGAGTGGTCTTTTAAAGATTTACTGAAACTTTATAATTGGATCATGAGTCATAACTGTAGAATCACAACCAATAACTAGCTTTCTTGTTTTTAATATACAAAGAAGTGTGAAGTGTGAGGGAGTATGGGTGTGGAGATATGTTCAATTTGGGCCATTTTAGCAAGTGTTATTTGTTTTTTATTTTTTGGAGTGAAATTGGTAAAATGTAAGTTGTATTTCTCTTATATTTCTTGCTCGAGATAAGCTTCACTAAGCCTCCATCAATGTTCTGCATAAGTTATTCTTAAGCTCTATTCTTTTTAATTGTTTGGTCTTGTGCTGGTCAGTCGAGAGCAGATTAATTTCGCATGAAGCTAGTTCCTATTTCTTCTCATTAAGTAAGAACCACGAGTATGTTATGTTCTCACTGGTCATGGCTTTTGAATCCCAAGTTTTTTTTTTCATTGTTCATGCGAGTGCTTAGCCAGAAGAATCGGGGTAAACATGTTATGTTGGTCATGGTATTATGTATTATACCACTGCACACTACAAATAGTGGCATGTGCATATGCGTGTTGTACCAAAGTATTATGCGATGTACCATGGTATTTTGTGGTGTATCATGATATTGTATGTTGTACTATAGTATTGTAGTATTATCTGTTGTACAACAATTAATATGAGACTTGAAAAACAACATCCAAATTGACTGTCATTTAAAAAAAAAAAGTTACTACAAAAAGCAAAAAAAAAAAAAAATGTAGTGTGAATAGTATAAAAGAAAAAAGATGAATAATGTGACATTTGTACTCTGTAGCTTAGTGTAAGTTTTGAAAAGTGGTATAACCTAGTGCAATAAAAGCTAAATGAGTCATTTTATAATTATAATAATATTATTAAAAAATTAAAGAGGTGTATCTCCTATAGATGGAGGAGTATATAGCCTGGCCCTTTTTTTTATACAATATCTCTCAAAAAAAAAAAAAAATAAACTCTGGAAAAACCCGAAACACATGACACTTTTTGGGTAATAAATTCGAAAATTCATATGTTTGGTTATTTTCATTCTTCTTTTTTTTACTTTAAAAAAAATTCCAAAAATTATTAAATTTTTCGAAAAAAGTTGAATACTTTTTTGGAGAATGTATCAACAAAATGTATGACTTTATTTAACCGGTGACTTATATGTTTTCAAAAAATTAGGTGGAAGTGTGATTGTGCAACTTATACATCAAAATGTTCATAAATTGTCAAATTTTTATTCCGGTTGATCCCTAGTCTTTGTTCTTGCTGAAATGCTCCTAAGTATCAAGATTTTATTTTACGAGCTTCCACGAAATACAATTAATTGAATTTATCTATATACCTTAATTGTCCTATTGAATTTACATAACGCTTTATTTAATTTTAATTTTCACAAGTTTTTTTCAGGTATTAATCACTTGAAATGGGTTAAAATGACTTGAAAAAATACACGTGAATATTTTAGTTGAATTAACATATAGTACTAATATTTAACTAGGTTATTAAGATGAATCGTAAAATTCCGTTAATTTCCGTCTCGAAGAACTTGTGAAATAAAATATTTTTACATAAATATTAAAATGAAAAATAATTTAAGAATCTATCGGAAAAAAAAAACTACTAATATATTAACACAAATTTATGTGAATACAAAATATCACTATTTACAAATATATATATATATTTTCATATAATGACATTCAATATGACACCGCCAAAAGAGGTGAGAGTTCACCTCGAATAAATCACTACTATTCCATGTCTTAAATAGTATCATTTCATACATCTAAGCAGAGAGGTACGAGTAGCTGACCAGCCAACCTAAAGCTCATTTACTCCCCCTCCAGTCCTAACTTCCTCTAATCTATTCTGCCAAAAAAAAAAAAAAAAAAAAAATTCCTAATCTATTAAAAAAAAAATCTATTAAAACCCACCCCTTTTTGTCACCGTCTCACTCAAATCAAATCCCAAATTTCTGAGAGTTTTCGGATCTCCAAATTCGATGGCGAGCGCATTCTCCTCCGTCCGGCGAATTTACCTCGCAATCTACAACTGGGTCATCTTCTTCGGATGGCTCCAAGTCTTCTACCTCACCCTGAAAACTCTCCACGAATCCGGCTACCAATCCGTCTACGCCGCCATCGAGAAGCCGCTCATCCTCGCCCAATCCGCCGCTCTTCTCGAGATCCTCCACAGCTTGACCGGAATCGTCAGATCTCCGATCGCCGCCACTCTTCCGCAGATCAGCTCCAGAATCTACCTCACATGGGGCATTCTGTACAGCTTCCCCGAGATTCGCACCAATTTCTTCGTCGCATCTCTGGCAATTAGCTGGTCAATCACTGAAATTATCCGCTACTCCTTTTTCGGATTCAAGGAGGCGTTCGGATTCACGCCGTCGTGGCTGCTTTGGCTGAGGTACACCACGTTTATTGTGTTGTACCCTACAGGGATTTCCAGCGAGGTAGGGCTGATCTACAATGCGCTGCCGTATATGAGGGAATCTGGGAAATACAGCATAAGAATGCCGAATAAGTTGAATTTCGGGTTTGATTATTACTACAATGCGCTCCTAATCCTTGGAGTTTATGTTCCAGGTATTCCCCATCTTTATGGGTATATGTTGGGGCAGAGGAAAAAAGCCCTCTCCAAGCCTAAAACTGCCTAACATTCTTTCTACTGTTGAAGTTTCTAGGTCAAAATTAAAGTGCAGTGCAATTATTCGACTATTGTCTCATCCATTATTACAATGGATAAAAAAAAATTGTAATTTATTTATAGTAGAGTATCCTTTTGTACGAGTGGCGTTGGGAGAATAAGAAATGGTTGTTTGGTTCACAACTTTGCTTTCTACAGTAAAATGAAATACTAAAACTGAATAATTACCATTCTTTGGGTTTTTGTGTGGGATGCCTTTCATTCTGAAAAAACTGGTAATCTACATACAAAATCTTGGCGAGGAAAAATGTGTCGAATATTTCTCAAATGTCAAAAGTACAAAAGCAGATACAAGTGTGAACTAAAAATAGTTGGAAATGAGAAGCCACATGAACAAGTGCGAGTAATCCTCCTTCCTTGTAGCCAGTCGCGGATACAGAGAATTTAAATAGGGTATGCACAATTACGAGATACTATTTTTTTTTTTTTTTTGTTAAATCATATAATTAGATACTATTTTTTTTTTTAAATCATATAATTCAAAATGCAAAGCAAGTCCAATAAAAAAAAAGGAAGTGATATAAATAAATATAGCTATAAACATAAATTTTAGTAACGTTATCTAAAATGAATGACAGTGTATCTGGATAACAAGTTTCACCGTAAAATTTGTTTTGAGAATATTAATTATTTTAATAAAATACATTAATTGTTTTTATTATAAGATATTAATTTTTAATGATATTAGTTGTACTAAATAAAGGCTATTAATTGTTTCTTTAGAAAGTATAAGTTATTTTAGTATAATGTATTAGTTGTTCACCATTGAAAATAGTTCACACCATATCAACTCAAAGTGAATTATATATTTTAGCCTTAGTTTTGTATGCACCAAGTGTATTTACATGTATTTTTGAAAAGTCACCATTATTACAAACTAATAAGAGGTGATTTTTTGGCAAATTTATGTATATATGGTGAATAGTGCGTATGATTGATAATATAGAGTGGTCTGGAAGTTGTTTACGAAAATAGAGGGAATCGCCTCTGGGAGGGGCGAGTTTCCCTTTTTTTTTTTTTTTTTTCTTAGCTCGCCTTTGGGAGGGGCGATTTTAATTTTTTTTTTTTTTTTCTTAGCTCGCCTTTGGGAGGGGCGATTTTAATATTTTTTTTTATTTTTTTTTTAAATCGCCTCTGGGAGGGGCGAGTTTAAGCCTTTATTTTTTTTTTTTATTTTATCACGCCGTTGGGAGAGGCGTGTTTATGTTAAAATTTTTTTTTTTTTTTTTCGTTTCTTAGTTATAATTTGTTCCATGATTAAATGGGTTAAAATAGGTGTGTATTTGAGTTGATTTTAGTAATTATTTTTCAATGATTATGTGATGATTATTCAATGATATATTATAACTAAACTCAAATTGCTATTGAGATGTAAAACCCTAATTGTTAGTGGAGATAAATATAATTGTGTATTGAAATTGGTTTATATTTATACTATCTTTAAAAAAAAAATTATAAACTATTTCATAAAAATTGAAAATTATTTCAAACACTAAATAATATTTTTAAGTAATAAATGTAAAATGTAAAAAAAAATGACATTTATAATAATAGTACCAATACAATTAGCGATGGCCCAATCGACCACCCGTTCCACATTGCGGCGGACGTCTTTCACGATAATTACGACGAGGTTGTTGTTCATGTTGGCTTGGTCCGGGCTCCTCTCCGTATGTGTCCGCATATGGTATAGGCGTTGAACTGTAAACTGGGCGTTGTGCGAATTGAGGTCGATGTTGATAATAGGTACTCATATTAATACCCGTATTTAATATGTCAGTAAATGAACCAGGCCATGATGTAAGAAGATCTGTCACAGATTTAGTTAATTTAGATCAATAATATATATATATTAAAATATATATTATTTATAAGTTGATATTATATACCTGGTTCATTATAAGGTGTCTGAAAACTGGGTTGAGGTATCTCCTGTTGCAACGTCGATGTAGAAGCAGGCTGGGGTACCCCCTCAACGCTTGCCCAACCAACTATCAAGTTAACAATAACATATCATAAGTAAATAAACATAATCTTTAAAAAATATTATTAAGGGTTATGTGTAACTTTCATACCATTTCCAGCAGGATGTGCGTAAGCTCCAAATCCAAATGAGGGCAACTCATAACTTGTGTGAGGCGTAGGCTGAGGTGGCCACTCATTTGATTGCCGAGCATCTATCAAATTAATAGAAATATACATAAACAAGTAAATATAATTTCTTGAATATTTTTAATTTATTATTGTAACTTTGATAATATTGAATTACACACCGTATGCAGTTGGTGTGTTGCCCAAAATTCGAGACGCTCCATACTGTTGGCCCATCGATGTAGAAGCATCTGTAACATGTTATAAAAATATTTAATAATTAAATAAATATAAACCAAAGGAATATCATATTTACAAGTGTAATTCCGTAAATTGCATACCATTTCCAGCAGTATGTTGTGTGCGGGGCGCTGATTGAGGAACTCGGTATTGAGTACCTTGTCGGGGAAAAGGGGAATCTGATGGTACTGCCGAGGAATGTCTTCTTCGACTCGCAGACGTTGAAGGACCTTCATCGCCGTCACGCTCTACAGACCTCCTTCTTGTTTGTCCTCTACTTGTTTCCCCGACTTCTACGTTTTCAACTGAGGCTCGTGGATGTTCAAGATAAGTAGGAGATTCAATAATAGGCTCCACTTGAGTGATGAAATTCTCAGCTGTTTCTAAAAATTCCACCATTGATGGTCTATTATCAATGTGAGCCCGTCGTTTACTGATTTTAAATTTTCGAAACCAGCTTACCTGTAACAAAAAAATAATAGAATGTTATTCATATTTCAAACATCAAAAATTAATATATAATTAAATTTGTGATATATAATTTACCAAAACATCACTGGCAGATGTTCTTGGTGGTTGGAAGCCTCGGACCGGTGCTGCAGTATACTCCTCTGGTGAAATCAATCGTCGTGTAATGTCATAGTACCACTGCATATAGTCTTCCGTGACCGGATCACCCCCGTTGATAGGCGTGCAAGGCATGAATGGTTGCCTGCTTCTCCAATATCTAATCCATTTGTCATGCTTGGTCGTCCAATCAAAGCCGGTTCTCCCCTGGCGGTTATACTCATGCAAGCTCTGGTCCCTTTCCTCTACATGACTTGGAATGTTTTGGACCATTCCAAATTGTCTGAGCACCCTATTCGGATAGTGAAGCTCCACTATCCAAATATTGATCAATGGACATTGCGACCTCCAATTTAAGGTCCAACAACGAGGTTCGAGATTCCTGATCTCCTCAGCGTCCACATCATAGGGATCCCAAATAAACTGTAAAGACACACACAAAACATTAATATCAATATTCTCAAAAAATAATTTATATTAGTTTGAATCATTATAATAATAACTTACTTGACCATTAGACAAACGCTCAAATATGTCGCGATATACACGAATTGAAAACCTCGTGCTGTCAATATGACTGTGATAATGTATCCACCTATAGTAGGTAAAAAAATAAGTATGTATATCCAAACGAATTATAGATAAATGTGTCTATAGAAAAATACCTAGCTCCATACGGTGGAGGCCCCAAATTACGACCATCTACACTTATCTGCCCTTGTTGGAGCATCGGATGTGCGTTCGATGGTTGGATCGTTTTTATCCTTGACCATGCCCATATCTGTTGTTCAATGATAAATTTATTTCAATGTACAATTAATCAATGAAATATTTAAAAGTAATTTAAATTAACCAAGAATTACCTGCAACAAGCATAATGGTCCAGCGATGCTCTTGCATTTATAGTTGCAAGCCATACAGAGTTCGCGATATAAACTCGCTAACACAGCACTTCCCCAGCTGTATTCCCCGACTGTATTCACGTCCCGCAGAAAATACAGATAGACTAATGGGACAGCATTTCGAGAATGGTCGGGCATCATTGTAGTTCCCAGGAGTAAAAGTGCACACCCCCGTGCATATTGATCAACGACCTCCTGTGGTGTATAGTCATCAATATCAACAGAATGTCTCACCAATTCGTTTAGGGAAGTCAATTTGATCGCACTATTGCCCCTCATATCATCTTGTTGTATGGTGATGCCCATCAACTCTTCACACAAGCTTTTCCACTGATCAAAGTTATTATATTCATCTCGCCGTATAATGGGCTCTCCTTCTATCGGTAAACCCCATAAAATGGCAACATCTTGCAATGTGACGGTCGCCTCTCCGACGGGGAAATGGAACGTATGCGTCTCTCGACGCCATCTCTCCACTAATGCAGTGATAAGATGACGATCGAGTCTGAATGTCCCACAACGAAGGGGACCGTAAAAACCCATCGTCTTGAGTCTGTCCACCACACGAGAATGGAGTGCGATCTTATAAGGATTTGGGTCTTCTAGTCTAAATGTCCAGAATGGCCCATCACCTCCATTGTATGTACTTAGCACTGTCTCGCTTGTTTTCCTATTAATATAATCTAGCCTCGACCGATGGGTTTGTTGCATGGTGAGTACAGATCTGTTCTTCGGTCCATATAACAGTGCCTCTCTATCAGAATTCATCTATAATTCAAACATTCACACAGATGTATTAGAATTAACACAAATCATACACATAAAACATAAAGCTCAAACACATAAAGGATAATGTATATGAAGTTATTCAACATTATTGTCAACATTTTGATTCAATCCTACAAACTAATTTTATTCAACATTTTGATAACATTTTGACAATATTTTGATAGCATTTTGATAGCTCCTAGGGATTCACAACATCAATGTGAATGACCAGCTCTATCTTGTGCTTGGTACTGTTGTCTAGCGCGGGTTTGGGCCCAATCCATTTCATTATGAATCCTGGACGTCACATCCCGACCACGACGCCTTATCCTGCGATCTGGATTATGTCTCAGCTGAAAATAGGGTTCATCCCACTCCTGAGGATCCGGCAATGGCTCAAAATACCTAGAGGTGTAAGTTGAGGAATACACTGTTGTACTGTAGCATTCGGGCACATATACACTTGGATCGATTTGGAACGCTCTGCACACCTCCAACGCATGTGAGCATGGGATACCATCCAACTTCCATTGTCCGCAATCGCACTCTCGTCTTGATAATGCAACTCTATATGTGCGACACTGTACTGAGCCCTTAATACGGGCAGTAACTCTGGCTGATCCCACCGAATGATTATAAAGCTCTACTCGATGTTTCATCCCCTCTCGCTGCGCTGAATCATATTTGTCACTAACATGATCAGGCCACTTCCGATGTCTCTGCACTAAAATCCCCTCTCGCTGCGCTGAATCATCTTTGTCACTAACCTAGTGATTTCCCAATAATCGTATCTTTTACGGTACGATGCGCGTAAATGCCACTCACAACGTTGCGATGTCGAGCAATTATCATTTTCACTGGCATAGTTCTGCTTACACACCAACTTCATTGTCTTCGAGTTGCTCTCTTCGACTCTATACTCACGCCTTGCATGTCGGACCGAATAATCCTTCACGACATTGAATGTTGGTATGGCTCATCCTCCCAAGCACCCCACTCATTATGGCTCTCTTGTAGGGCCTGATATTCAACGTTGGAACCCCCGTGCATATTGACACCACCATGACCTGGCCATTCAGAAGGATAGTACTGGTTCCCCGACTGGCCATGGGATGTTGGGTACTGCACCTTCATTTCAACCTCCACTAATAGCTCAACGGAATTGAGCCCAGCTTGTGGATGGAAGAAGTATCGTAGGTCGTTGTTGTTCCTAATAGGACAACTAGACGAGGCATTCCCATTTTTTATTATGCAAGACACATTCAAAGAATACACTCGCAAATCTAATCCCGTAACCTCAGACAACTCACGTAATAGATCGTAGAAATCAAGCATACGATCAACTCTTCTTTTTCCAATAACAGCTCTGCAAGAGCGCACAATGATTCCAATGTCGCGAGAGGTTGACATATCTTCAACAACACAAAACACTTATAAAAAATTTATCTATAGGCACTAAATTAATTATTAGCCTCAATTATGTTTACGTCTAGTATAGTAAATCAAACCCAACACCCTAATTTCCATACATTTTTAGTGTTTTTTTTTTTTGCAGTATTGGAATTTTAGCCTCAAATGAGAATATAAAATTAATTCGTTTTATTTTATTTAATTCATTTTATTTTATTTTATTTTAATTTCGTTTTTTTTATTTTAATTAGTTTTATTTTATTTTATTTCGTTTAATTCATTTTTTTAATTTATTTTATTTCGTTTATTTTATTTATTTATTTTTGTTTTTTTTTATTTTTTTATTTTTTTATTTCGTTTTTAATATTTTATTTAATTTCATTTATTTCATTTTATTTTATTATTATAGTTAAATAAAATTATCTTATGATTGCAAAAATTAAATTTTAAAATGATGATCAATATTTTCATTAAGTAAGTTGTTAGTTATATTAAAATTTAAAATGATGATCAATATTTTTATCAAGTAAGTAATCTAGAGTTTTTTAATACACTATATATATATTAAATATAGATTTTTTAAAACAATAAAAACACTAGAATTTTATAAAAAAAATAAACTTACATTGTATACATAATGCTTATTAACATCACGTTAAATAAACCTCCACAAATTTTACTTTAATAACTTTGATTGATAAAATGTCTAATTTACTCTTCAATTCTTCAAATGTATAAAAGTTATGCATCACCAAAACATTCACTAAATAAACCAAAAGAAACAACACTACTACCAATTTTAAATCAAAATAACAACACTATGACCTTATTAATGTTATTTTAAATCGAAATAGCAACACTACTACCAATTTTAAATCAAAATAAATCAAAAGTAACATGCTAAAACATGTAATTTCTCTAACATATATATATCGACATTATATATATACACTATTTCAAAAAATTGCATGCAAAATAATTCTAAAAATATAAAAAAAAATTGAAATATTTACCACTTAATTTGTAGTGTCTGTACTCCTCAGGTAGATAGCAAAATATCAATTCCTCAAGTACGTGAGACTGCAAGTTTGTAGTTTGGAGGGCAAATTTTATTTTTCTTATTTGAAGAAGAAGAAGAGATGAAAGGAAGGAGTACGAAGAGGAGAGGAATGAGGTAGGAAGGAGAAGGATAATGAGGAGAGGAGTGAAAGGAGCCGATCGATCTATATATACTGGTGGGGAGATGCAAAAGGCCAGGAGGAAAAATCCAAGCTCAGGTCACGCTCACGCCTCTGGTAGGCGCGAGAACAGGTTCTGGCACGCACATGGGTTCTGGTCACGCCTCTGGTAGGCGCGAGAACAAGGGGACTGGCGCATAGGTTCTGGCACGGCACATGGGGACTGGCAGGCGCGCCTCTGGTAGAGGCGTGTTTAGCCCACGACGAAGCCACGTCGGAACTCGCCTCTGGTAGGCGCGATTTAAGATTATATCGCCTCCGCCAGGCGCGATTCCCTTTATTTTCGTAAAACCCTACCCTTCCACCCTATTTTCATTACTCCATTTCAAAAATACCCCATATAAAAAAATTTACCTGATTTTTTAGTAATAATAATGTTACTTTTTTAAAAATACACTTGAATATGCAAAATATATTTATTCTATATTGAGTATGTATAAAATGAAATTGGTTTATACATGAATCATTAAAGAGTATTAGTTGTTTTTACTTCAGGGTGTGAGTTGTTTATACTGAAGAGTGTTAATTTATTTTCACTAAACAACTAATATTTTTCAATGAAAACAACTAATATCTTTTACTGGTTCATGTATAAATTATTTTTTCTCCATATTTTTTCTTCTATATTTTATAGCAAAAAAATCAACATGAATGTTAACTTAGCCACGCATTTAGCAATAATGAGGGTACTCTATATTTTGTAGTAAAAGCCACGCATTTAGCAATAATGAGGGTACTCTATATTTTGTAGTAAAAAAAATCTAAGATGCGTGTAAACTAAATACATAGCCGGGATTAGCAAAAATGAGGGTATGCACCCTCTTTGTTATATAGGTACGCCCCTGCTTGTAGTATTAGACCTTTAAATCCTTGTTAAAAAAAAAAAAAAAACAAAGAAGATATGTTCTTCTCATTCTTCACGCGTTCATTCTTGGCTGCCATCAAATTTGGGGCCAAGATCAGTTCTTCGAAATTGTTGCTGGCGAATTTCCAATTTCCAGTTTGAATCGGAAATTCAATGGGTGGTGGGATATACAGATACTTTATAGGAATACCTGATGTTAACATAATGTATATGATAGACAAGGTTAGATCTTGGATATTCAAATTCAATGGATTATGGATTTAAGCTGCATGGAGTTCTCAACTTATGAATTTGCAGTCTCACATTTCCCGGGGTTAGTGTGACAGGAAATTCCCTTTCAATTGAAGAAGATGTGATTTTAAATTTTACGGAAAAAAAAAATGGGGTCGGAATATTTGGTTGGAAAGATTTAAGAGAAGTGAAGAAAATATAAAATATAATTCATAATTCACAATTTATATAATATTCATACATATTAAAGAGTATTTTTTTCTTAAAATTTATCGGGATACATATAGTAAATTCGGGATTGTTTAATGCGGCGGAAGTAGAATTAACTCATGTTAATTATTGGCAAAAACGTGAGTCGATCTCACGGTGAGACGGTTCACAAATTAAAGTTCGCCTTATTTTTTTTCGTAAGTTTTAATGCGTTATGTCCAATTTATATTTCATCTCATTGTGAAATGTTTCATACAAGACCTACTCTTAGTTATTTCACACAAGTAAGCAGAAGTCCTGGTAGTTGATCGGCCAACCTAAGTTCATTAGCGCGCCCTCCTAACTTTCCTAACCTCTATTAAAATAGTTTCTTTTCCATAGTCTCCCGGAAAGAAGACATACTCAAATCCCAGAGTTTTCCGATGGCGAGCGCATTCTCCTCCACCCGGAGAATCTACCTCGCAACCTACAACTGGCTTAACTTCTTTGGATGGCTCCAAGTCTTTTACCTCACCCTCAAAACTCTCCACCAATCCGGCCACCAATCCATCTACGCAGCCATCGAGACGCTGCTCATCCTCGCCCAATCCGCTGCTCTGCTTGAGATCCTCCACAGCCTGACCGGAATTGTCAGATCTCCTATCGCCGTCACTCTCCCACAGATTACCTCCAGAATGTACTTAACATGGGGCATTCTATACAGCTTCCCCGAAATCCGGACCAATTTCTTTGTCGCACCTCTGGCGATTAGCTGGTCAATCACTGAAATAATCCGCTACTCATTTTTTGGGTTCAAGGAAGCATTCGGGTTCACACCGTCGTGGCTGCTTTGGCTGAGGTACAGCACGTTTATCGTGTTGTACCCTGCGGGGATCATCAGTGAGGTAGGCCTGATTTACCATTCGCTGCCGTACATGAGGGAATCCGGGAAATATAGCATCAGAATGCCCAATAAGTTGAACTTTGGGTATGATTATTACTACAGTGCGCTCCTAAACCTTGGAGTTTATGTTCCTGGTTTTTTCCATCTTTATGGGTATATGTTGGGACAGAGGAAAAAAGCCCTTTCCAAGCCTAAATCTGCCTAACATTTCTACAAGGAGTTTTTCAGCTTTATGCGAGATCACAGTGTAATTTAGTGATTTATTTTTAATTACTAATTTAAGTCGAATTCCTATTTGTGATATATGCGGATAAAAAGAATATGGAGTGTATCATACGTAGACAGTTTGATAAAATAAAATGTTCAAAGCAGTACAAGGCATATAAATTGACTCTTCAAAAGTTGGACACCTAATTGTCATATTTCATTGCACTGATGGCTTAATCGTGGACCTTTATCTTTGTAAGGATTAAAAAACATACTAGAGAGCAAGCAAACTAGCTACCATGTGTGGTACAAGTTTGATAACTCGCATTAAATTTAGCTAAACTGACCACAAGCAAAACACACCACAAGCAAAATTGTCAAATAAAAAAGGATAACAGTATATACTATAATTCAGATCCAACCTTGGCAAACCAACTTCAAGTAACAATAAACTGCGCCACTCCACAACAAATATTATAATCTGGTAAAATACCGGAAAATTATGATTCAACTATAATCAATGCCATTCTAAAATGGTTAAACTCTAAAATTTAAACGAGCCAAATCCAAATGTGAAATAAAAATGGTATAGACAATTCGAGTGTCAGATATAGTGAGATTATAAGAAAATCAAAGATGAAATAAATTCAATGATACCATGACTGATTTAAAAAAAAAAAAAAAAAAACTACAATACTGTAACAGTTGACAGCATTAAAATCTTCAAGCCACAAAATTAATACTAGCAGAAACTCAGTTCTGATCGGTCAAAACAAATTCAAAAGCAGAAACGTATTAAAAGGACACACACTTAGGTGTTTGTGGCTCTGGTGTATATCTGCTGGCTTGAATGAGCAGACACCATTCTGATCAAGCCTCTGGCCATCAGTTCCCTAATTGCTCTCCTTGCCAACGATCCATTGATCTGCATGTAATAAATAATCAGTTAACATGACTAGGACAAAATCAATACTAGCACACTCATAAGCTAAGAATTCTCCAATTTTGCTTGTGGTCAGTTTAGCTAACCAAACAAATCTTTTTAATAATTTAAGAATTTTTAAAAACATCTTTTGCTGCCTCAGTTGATTCTCCTAGTATGAGAATGTTCTTATTTCACATGATCATCCCTAGGCATCCTTTAACAACAGGAAAACAAAGAGAGTTTGAACGAACAGGAGCATGGGGGTTTAACGTAGTTAAAATATATAGAAAAAATGTACTTCAGTTATTAAATTGTTTTCCTTTGATTTGATTTATTATCTTAAGCTGAAATGAAATTAAATACAAAACAAACGGTACAATTTCACAAGGTAGGCAAACTGAAAAACCGCAAGTGACCTAGCCTGCTAATTGCAAACACTGTAGTATACTGTGGGTGAGAGTAAGATACAGAGACATTTCCGGAGAAGAAATATTAATGGTAAAAAATTAGTAATCTATGGAACTTGGTTATCAGTTGTACTATCTGAATTTAGTTTCGGTTTTTGGTTCAACCTAAATTTTCCATTTCAGTTCGATTTGACATGTTAAAACAACTCCGGTCTCTATACACACCTAGAAAAAAACCTAACTAGCATAGGTCAAGGAGAATTCACACAAAGCATTATTAGCTCCCAGATATACTCCCATGGACATTCCATATTGTTCACTTCATCATTTATGGATTATTAAAAATTATACTGGGTTCTTAAAATCAACATTACAATTTCCATTTAAACTAATTAGTGAACCCAAACGTGTTTTGTATTGGTTTGGCTAACTAAATGAGCAACACAACCTAAAAATTCTCTAGTAAGAAAATAAAACCACAGGAAATGAAGTTAACAAACAATTCCAAATATAAATCGGAGGACTAGCACTGAGTCAGATCACAACACTGCTCAAACAGATTGTGACGTAGTACATATTCTATAATAGGGCATCCAGCAGTAAGAAGTTAACGACTAAATTACCCTTTGGAAAATCCTATTCCTACATTCACTAGTGTAGGAACCGATACTGAAGTCATGTATAGAACAAATCTTAACCTCAGATATCATCAAATATAAACAAACAAAGAATTCCCCAACGAAAAATAGGCTCAAGAATAATACCAGCATAATTTATACAAAAAAATGAAATTACCCTAAGACGATCGGAGAGGACGGAAGGAGTAATGAGCTTGTATTTAGGAGCCTCGGACAACAGCTTGTCGTAAGTTGCCTTATCAAACAGCACTGAGTTGTTCACCTTTTCCTTTTGCTTTCCCTTGCTCCACTTCTGCAATATTACATTTTGAACACCGCGTTTTTCACAAATTAGATACCAAATCCGCATAAACATCATGGTTATAAAACACACAAACACTAAAAAAACAGGAATCGACCTTCTTTTTCTGCTTGCCACCTCCTGATTTCGCCGGCTTGGATGACGGTGGAGGAGCCTTATCCTTCTTCGGCGCCTGCAATACAGAAACGACAAAAAAATGCTTAAATAACGTAAATTCGATGCAATTAAGTGCTTGAATGAAAATTTGATGAGAAATCAGAGCTGCGACGTACCATCAGAACGAGAGGATGCGGCGGAGATTGAGAACAGCGCTGAGTGGAGGGTTGAAGAGGCGATGTGAAGAGATGGCGACTAGTATGTGTTGAACCTAGTTAGGGTTTTTATCATTTTTACACATCAACGACGTCGTATGATTTAATTGATTTTATGGCTTGGGCTGTCCAGTATATGTTCGTTTTATTGGGCTTTTCCTAATAGATTAGCCCATTTATTAAATATATTGGGCTTTCCCTTCTCTTCGTAAGACTCCTAATTTTAATTTTAGGCCCAGGTTATATATAGTCCCATGATTAGTTAAAAAAAAAAATGTAACAATTTTAGAAAAAAAATTGCGAAAATACATATGTTTAGGGTTTTTTTTTTTACTTTTGTGCATTTTCGGAAAAAATTTCCAAAAATTATCATTTTTTTAAAAAAAATTCCGAACATTTTTTGAGTGGGGTGTATTAACAAGAGAAGTGTATTTAACCTGAGCCTTAATTTTATTCAAATGTTTTTAGGTAATGCATTGTTAAGTAGAAGCATATATTTATGAAATTATTTATACACTTGAGATATGTGTAGAGTAGTAGAGGATGAACAAGTACAACACAATCTTGGAGGTTCATCAAGTGGGATGGGGTATAAATGAGTCAGGTCAACTTCTAAGGATTAGCCTAGTGGTGAGGGTTTGAGATTTAAGAGTCTGTTCCTCTATACATTTCAGGTTCGAAATTCACAAGATGCAATCAATTTTCAGAGATGAGTCAGTCAATACAGAGCTTTGATCTGCCTTGAAATCGATCCCCCGCTAGTGGACAATGGGTTATGGGTCCCCCCAAATTAGTTGGTCCTTAAACCGAATATCAAGTACCAAACAAAAAAAGAGTCGAATCAAGAAGTGTCAAATTCAAACTCGATTCAGTTAAAAGAATTAAAGCTCAAAATTCAAACTCGATCGAGTTTCACTCAACGGGAAAAATTAAAAAGATTAAGCCTTGAAAATTTACATAATATTAATATAAAATTTTACTATATTTACAATTAGAATATATTTATAATTAATTATTGAACTTTCTTTTTAGTGACATTTCACAATGGTTGAAATTAAAAGACAAAAAATAAATATATAAAATATAAAATGGGGCTCACAACCACAACCCGTTGGCTGGTCACCCCAGGTTGTGTGCAAATATCAAGTTACATTCTCTTACCTATGACATATGGTATGTTATTTATTTGGTCAGCTTAATTATATTTCATTAAATTAGTTTTAGATTTTTAATTTATAAGATATTATCAATGATTATGTAAGTTCAATTAGTCTCGCAAAACATGTTGAACCAAATATTAGTGTATTATTGAGCTTGAGAACTACTCAATAGTTTGAGATCAAGTTCGACTTAATTAAATTAGAGTCAATTTTGATTTATTTTTCTGAATCAAGCACAAATGAAATAATTATTATATAAAAGAGTTATCTCCAGAGACTTGACTACCCTGTACCGGTCATTTTTTAGAACTAAAATAATTGACTAAAATATATAAAGGATTCCACTCATTATCAGAATGATTTACTGTCATATGAAGTGATTAGAGAATTTTCCAGACATAGAAAAAGATGTTTAATTATTATTATTTATATATTACCGTGATTTAAAAGTATAAGGAGAAAATAAGAAGAACACACAACAAAAGTGGAATCCGACTCAAAAATCTATTAATCCACCGTGTTTAACCGTGTGCATCTTACAAGAGGATATTAAATTATCTTAGGTTGGATTTTGAGCATCTATTTTAATTATTATTATTTGCTTAAAAAACAATATAGACGAAGAAGCGATTAATTAAAGCAACTAGGTTTAAGCTTGATGTGCGGATCCTTATCTCCTCTTTAATGATCTTTATAAGCCTTAAAAAAGTTGCTTTAGGATCTAAAAAGCGTGAGTAACTTTGTATTGAGTCGGGATTGCGAAGTGCAATAATTGTTGTTGGGAATACAATAACTTCCATACAGTCCTAGAATAACTGAAAATGCAAAAGTATGGACTAACAAAAGTGGATCGTTCTACTATCTGTACAAACGATTTAATTATATGTAAGAAACATATCTACTCCATTTTTCTCACTATTACTTTGTATGAGGCACTATCTTTTTGTTGGAAAATATTGGTTTTAACCATATTTGATTAAATATTAAGTGACAATTTAATTATTCATTTTGCGTAAATGGATTTAGCTGGTTAGATTACTCAAAACCAATTTTCGGGTGAATGAAAAATTAATGTCATTTAATATGTGGATAAATACATTAATGAATGTATTTATAAAGGTAATTGTGAAGGATTGTGACTTATAGACAAGAAGTGTCATGTCTTTTGACAAAACTATTCCAAAAGTTGTGTTTTTAAGAGATATACCTTTTGGTGAATAATTGTTCATTTCCAAGAGTTATGACTTTTGGAAAAATAATGTTTATAGTGAAGAGTCGCAACTATTAACTACGACCCTTGAAAATCTATAAATAGACCCCCCACATTTGTCATTTGCATTCAATTCGGAAAATTGTTTTCATTCACATTGAAAGTTGAGTGAATTGTCAAGTGCATACATACATTGCTAGTTTTGCATTAGAATCGAGTCTGAAAGTTCCAGATACTCATTTGCGATTCGCCGATAGCTTCTGCTTCGTAGTGCAACAGGCGGAAGGCTCTAAAGTCGTTGTATCTTGGGGACGGTTGCCATGAGTCGTATTGCACCAGTGTACGGGGCAATAACGTCTTACGATTGTTGAAAAAATTAGGTAAATGGTGTGGTGTGTGTAGACGGAGATGACTCAATGCAAGACACGGACTAATACAAAAGTCGAGGCACGAGGCCAAATTAATTAAAGAATATTTGGGGTGAAGTAATTGTATTAGCTACAAAGTATTCTTTAGTTTAATTTGACAGATTTGGTTGAAGGCCAAAATAATTAAATTGGGCTAATGTGGACCAAAGTTAATTAATTTTGGCTGAGACATGTTATGGAATTAATTTAATAAATACTTGAGCTATTATGAATAATTCCATAATTAATATTTTGTTTAAATGCACAAAAATTATAATTTGGATTTAGTCCAAAAATTTTGAGTCGTATGCCTTGCTTGAAAATTGCTCGCGAATAAATTGTGGCATTTCGGACCTCATTTGAAATTGTGCTAGAGAGCACAAGCGGCGTGAATTTAATTCACAAGATTTGACCCGTATAATTTAATCGAAAATTATTGAGAGTCAAAGGTGGCAATTACGGCCACACTGAAAATTGAATTTAATTTGGTATTTGACCAAGATTAAATTTTGGACTTGCAGTGTGACTTCAAACGTTTGGTTTTCCGATTTATTTCGAGATTGTGTCCAAATTAATATTTGATGAAATATTAAATGAAAGGACGGACAATTCGAACGAACATGAGAGGTAAATTCTCACCATAAATACATTCAAATTTGGGGGGAAGAGGTCTCTCCATGATATACATTCGGAATGTAAGGTGATTTAGCTAAGGCGTGACCTTGAAACTAAATGGAAAATCAAGAGGCAGTGTCCAAAGAGGCTAGTGGAAAAGTTTCCACACGTGGATTTGTTCAATCTCGTTCATGAAAAGTCACCACACAAAGAGATAAATTTGCGAAAAATGTGAGGATAAAGTGATCCCACAATTATCTCGAAATGTGGGGGTAACTTTAAACACTGAAACACTGATAGTGTGCTTATCAATGTTAGTCGAACAAATAAGAAATTCCTGACATGGAATTTTGTATGAAAATATCCAATGTGTTGGAAGGATACACAAAAAGTGAACTGGATATTTGACACAGACTCCATGATCATCACTGGAAATGTGGGGGGGGGGGGGGGAGCAGTGTCAAGAAAATCCTCTAAAAATATGAAATGGTGATTGCATTGAGACAAAAACTAGGCCGGTTAAAATTGAGATGTTTTAGAGGATTATGGGTAAGGGGAATGAGGTTAAAACCCACACATAAAAGGGTGTTCATAGCGGTAACTCAACCATCCCAAGAACTTGGTTCAATGAGACAACTAAGTTATGAAGCACTCAAGTTATGCACTTGGAAAACTTTTTGCAACCCATTCTCGAATCCCTTCAAGTGCAACTCTGCGCCTTCAGGTGCAGCAAAACCTGCTGACGTGTGGTAAGGTTAAGCTTAACAGCTTTTAATGATTCCTATATCCCAAGGGTGGGGTATTACAGGTTACCCTTGATAGGAGATCACCTATATAAGCGTTGAAGTGGGGCCGCTTCTGACTGAGAGAAAATTCAGTACACGCTTATGAATCCAAGATACGGTCCAGGGGTGAAATGGACAACAATGTGAGAACCAAAGGGTATCAGAATCGTTGCTGTGTATATGTCATTGTCTTGGTTTACACAAAAAGCCGATCAGTTCAAGACATCATGTTCACTGAGTGGCGAGTAAATCCGATGACATCTTACTAGGGAACGTTCAAAGCCAGTCGCTACCTATCCCGATGCAGTACCAGTTCGTCGGAACTTACTTAGGGTGTCACATGCATTAATTTCATTCATGTGGGGGATTGTTGGAAAATATTTGTTTTGATCATATTTGATTAAATATTAAGTGACAATTTAATTATCCATTTTGCGTAAATGAATTTGGTTGGTTAGATATTTCAAAACCAATTTTCGGGTGAATGAGAAATTAATGTCATTTAATATGTGGATAAATACATTAATGAATATATTTATAAAGGTAATAGTGAAGGATTGTGACTTATAGACAAGAAGTGTCATGTCGTTTGATAAAACTATTCCAAAAGTTGTGTTTTTAAGAGATATACCTTTTGGTGAATAGTTGTTCATTTCCAAGAGTTATGACTTTTGGAAAAATAATGTTTATAGTGAAGAGTCGCAACTATTACTTACAACCCTTCAAAATCTATAAATAGACCCCCCCACATTTGGCATTTGCATTCAATTCGGAAAATTGTTTTCATTCACATTGAAAGTTGAGTGAATTGTCAAGTGCATACATACATTGCCAGTTTTGCATTAGAATCGAGTCTGAAAGTTCCGGATACTCATTTGCGATTCGCCGATAGCTTCCGCTTCGTAGTGCAACAGGCGGAAGGCTCTAAAGTCGTGGTATCTTGGGGACGGTTGCCATGAGCCGTATTGTACCAGTGTACGGGGCAATAACGTCTTACGATTGTTGAAAAAATTAGGTAAATGGTGTGGTGTGTGTAGACGAAGATGACTCAATGCAAGAAACGGACTAATACAAAAGTCGAGGCACGAGGCCAAATTAATTAAAGAATATTTGGGGTGAAGTAATTGTATTAGCTACAAAGTATTCTTTAGTTTAATTTGACAGATTTGGTTGAAGGCCAAAATAATTAATTTGGGATGTGGACCAAAGTAAATTAATTTTGGCTGAGACATGTTATGGAATTAATTTAATAAATACTTGAGCTATTATGAATAATTCCATAATTAATATTTTGTTTAAATGCAAAAAAATTGTGATTTAGATTTAGTCCAAAAAATTTGAGTCGTATGCCTCGCTTGAAAATTGCTCGCGAATAAATTGTGGCATTTCGGACCTCATTTGAAATTGTGCTAGAGAGCACAAGCGGCGTGAATTTAATTCACAAGATTTGACCCGTATAATTTAATCGGAAATTATTGAGAGTCAAAGGTGGCAATTACGGCCACACTGAAAATTGAATTTAATTTGGTATTTGACCAAGATTAAATTTTGGACTTGGAGTGTGACTTCAAACGTTTGGTTTTCCGATTTATTTCGAGATTGTGTCCAAATTAATATTCGATGAAATATTAAATGAAAGGACGGACAATTCGAACGAACATGGGAGGTAAATTCTCACCATAAATACATTCAAATTTGGGGGGAAAGAGGTCTCTCCATGATATACATTCGGAATGTAAGGTGATTTAGCTAAGGCGTGGCCTTGAAGCTAAATGGAAAATCAAGAGGCAGTGTCCAGAGAGGCCAGTGGAAAAATTTCCACACGTGGATTTGTTCAATCTCGTTCATGAAAAGTCACCACAGAAAGAGATAAATTTGAGGAAAATGTGAGGATAAAGTGATCCCACAATTATCTCGAAATGTGGGGGTAACTTTAAAGACTAAAACACTGATAGCGTGCTTATCAATGTTAGTCGAACAAATCAGAAATTCCTGACATGGAATTTTGTATGAAAATATCCAATATGTTGGAAGGATACACAAAATGTGAACTGGATATTTGACACAGACTCCATGATCATCACTGGAAATGTGGGGGGGAGCAGTGTCAAGAAAATCCTCTAAAAATATGCAATGGTGATTGCATTGAGACAAAAACCCGGCCGGTTAAAATTGAGATGTTTTAGAGGATTATGGGTAAGGGGAATGAGGTTAAAACCCACACATAAAAGGGTGTTCATAGCGGTAACTCAACCATCCCAAGAACTTGGTTCAATGAGACAACTAAGTTATGAAGCACTCAAGTTATGCACTTGGAAAACTTTTTACAACCAATTCTCGAATCCCTTCAAGTGCAACTCTGCGCCTTCAGGTGCAGCAAAACCTGCTGACGTGTGGTAAGGTTAAGCTTAACAGCTTTTAATGATTCCTATATCCCAAGGGTGGGGTATTGCAGGTTACCCTTGATAGGAGATCACCTATATAAGCGTTGAAGTGGGGCCGCTTCTGACTGAGAGAAAATTCAGTACACGCTTATGAATCCAAGATACGGTCCAGGGCCGAAATGGACAACAACGTGAGAACCAAAGGGTATCAGAATCGTTGTTGTGTATATGTCATTGTCTTGGTTTACACAAAAAGCCGACCAGTTCAAGACATCATGTTCACTGAGTGGCGAGTAAATCCGATAGCATCTTACTAGGGAAGGTTCAAAGCCAGTCGCTACCTATCCCGATGCTGTATCGGTTCGTCGGAACTTACTTAGGGTGTCACATGCATTAATTTCATTCATGTGGGGGATTGTTGGAAAATATTGGTTTTGATCATATTTGATTAAATATTAAGTGACAATTTAATTATCCATTTTGCATAAATGGATTTGGTTGGTTAGATTTCTCAAAACCAATTTTCGGGTGAATGAGAAATTAATGTCATTTAATATGTGGATAAATACATTAATGAATGTATTTATAAAGGTAATAGTGAAGGATTGTGACTTATAGACAAAAAGTGTCATGTCTTTTGATAAAACTATTTCAAAAGTTGTGTCTTTAAGAGATATACCTTTTGGTGAATAGTTGTTCATTTCCAAGAGTTATGACTTTTGGAAAAATAATGTTTATAGTGAAGAGTCGCAACTATTACCTACGACCCTTCAAAATCTATAAATAGACCCCCCCACATTTGTCATTTGCATTCAATTCGGAAAATTATTTTCATTCACATTGAAAGTTGAGTGAATTGTCAAGTGCATACATACATTGCTAGTTTTGCATTAGAATCGAGTCTGAAAGTTCCGGATACTCATTTGCGATTCGCGGATAGCTTCCGCTTCGTAGTGCAACGGGCGGAAAGATCTAAAGTCGTTGTATCTTGGGGACGGTTGCCATGAGCCGTATTGCACCAGTGTACGGGGCAATAACGTCTTACGGAGAGCGAGTTAAACTCGTGCCTCGACTTTCGTATTAGTCTGTGTCTTGCATTGAGTCATCTTTGTTTACACACACCACACCATTTACCTAATTTTTTAAACATTATTTCCACTATATATGTTGTCAAAAAGGTTTCATAAATTATAGTTATACTATCATATACACTAATACACGTAGGCCATGTTTGATACCCAATATTATATGGGTGTTTGATACCCAATATTAGGCCCTGTATAAAAAATTTGGCCCTTCATTTTAATATGGGCTTAGAACGGGCTGACCCTAAAAAACAATAATACTCCCTCCCCTCATATTACAATGTACAGTGTACACGGTAGTGACTTTGAAGCCGAAAATACTAACTTTCTACTAGTAGTTTCCCCGCAAGCGAACAGGTTCACTGTAGTATGAGCAAGTATAGCGATCAAGTATTATCGAACCCAAGGAAAGGAGTGTATGCGAACAGATCCCTGAAGATCTACGCGTCGTAGCTAATATGAGTGTATGTTTTTGGATTTTTTTAAAAGAAAATAAAATATAATCTAACTAAATTACTCTATGAATGCAAAAAGGAAAATTAAGCTAAGAATGTAAAAGTGTGTTTTCAAATATGAGATGATGATGCTCAGGATAGGAATTCCTACGTATACTAACGGAGCAGGTACATAATCAAGATAACCGTGACGCACAAGAAATAACCTAAGTAAAAGATTGTAAGATGAAAGCTCAAGAATTAAAACCCTAATACTTTATCCTAGCAATCGACTTCACTCATCCACTAACAAGTTAATAGATAGTGCTTAATTAACGAGACCCTAATTTAACTAAGGTGATGCGATCATCCTCCTTAGATAAACCGGTAGATTAATTAACCATTTCTAAACCCTCTCATTAAGTCTGCTCGTTGTTAAAGAGTGATAAGGTCGTCCTCTCTCGAACACTTTTCGAACTAAATTCAAAGGTAAAGTTAAGATTGATTTTAAGAATTCATTAATTAAGAGAATTAAAACTAAACGTCACGAATTACCCTAATTACATACCCACATCCTACTTCTACGAGTTCATCCTACCCCAAGCATGCAAGGGCTTTAGCTAGACATGGTTTTTACGGAAACGAAAACAATTGAAAAAGTAACGAACATGAACATACTGATTTTAACGAATAAATTATCAAACATTAACTAGGGTTTAACGAAATAAATGCTAAGAACTTAAATTAAATTAATAAATCAAAGTCTCAGGTATTCAAGAACAAATAACTAAAGTAAAGAAACTAAAAATCAAAACCGAACTATGAATTCGTAAAAAAAACCTCGACTACGTAAAACTAAAGCTTGCTCGTCTCTTCATCTCTCCAAAAACTAACTCTAAAAGCAATATGGTATCAAGTGGTATTTCGTGGTGTGTAAAAACGTGTTCGGAAGGGGTATAAATATGTAACGGGTCAAATCGGGAACTCATGGGCCGAAACCACGCATGCTAGTGCACGAGCACATCCACTCGAGCACCCCAAAACATACAGAACGCAAAAAATGCACGAGTGCTCGAGCTCGTGCACTAGGTGCACGACTTGAATCAGCTCGAGCACTGTGCACAAGTACTCGTGCACTAGGTGCATGATTAGGCGTGAAATTGTCATGATTCGTCACTCGAAATGCCCTAGTTTTGAGTGTTTTTGATGAGTGTTTGGAGTCAATTGAGTATCATTTTCATAAACTAATGAATTTGTCTCTTTGGTTTTTATAGATGGAAAGAGGGCGAAAAGAGGAGTTCGTAGGACTTTGAATCGGCCAAAACGGACTCCCGGTTGAGGAGATATGAAGATTTTACGAACAAGTGTACTGCTGCTGAAAAGTGCTCGAGCACCACTGCTCGAGCGCCTCCGCTCGACCACCTGATCCGCTCGACCACCTATGCTCGAGCGCCTCCGCTCGAGCTCGTCAGCTCGAGCGCCCCAAACTTGCAGAGTATTTTCTTCGCTCGACCACCTATGCTCGAGCGCCTCCGCTCGAGCGGGTCAGCTCGAGCGCCTCCGAGAGCAAAATTTCAAAATTCGTTTTTTCGGCCCATTGACTTCCGTTTCAGCCCGATCCTTATATATATTCTTCCGAACACATTTTTGGGAAAAAAATCCACGAAATACATCACTTTTAGACTTAGTTTTTAGAGAGAGAAAGAGGAGAAGGAACGAGCAAGTTTACTTTACGTTTGGTTGAGGTTTTTCATACGAATTCTTCGTTTATTTTCGTTTCTTAGTTTCTTTTTGTTAGCTTGGTAACTTTTAACGCTTTAAACTTCGTTTTTATCAATTAAATTTTAGTTCTTAGTATTTTTAATTCTTTAAAACCCTAGTTCATGTTTCATATTTTCTTTCTTCAATTCATCATGTTTATGTTCGTTGTTTCTTTTATTGTTTTAGTAATCGATATAGCCATGTCTAGCTAAACCCTTGTATGCTTGGGGTAGGATGATCTCGTAGAAGTAGGTTGTGGGTACGTAATTAGGATAACTTGCGACGTTAGGTTTTAATTCTCTTGATTAATGAATTCTTAAAATTAATCTTAACTTTACTTTTGAATTTCGTTCGAAAGGTGTTAGGGAGAGGACGACCGCATCGCTCTTTAACAACGAGTAGACTTAACTAGAGGGTTTAGAAAGGGTTAATTCATCTACCAGTTTAGCAAAGGAGGACGACCGCATCACCTTAGTTAAATTAGGGTCTCATTAATTAAGCACAATCTATTAACTTGTTAGTGGATTAGTGAAGTCGAGTGTTAGGGTAAAGTATTAGGGTTTAGAATCTTGAGCTTTCACCTTGCATTCGTTTACTTAGGTTATTTCTTGCGCGTCACAGTTGTTTTGATTATGTACCTGCTCCGTTAGTATACGTGGGGATTCCTATCGTAAACATCACCATCTCTCATTTGAAAACAACCCTTAGTTAATTAGTTTCTTTCGTTCTTTAGTTTAATTAGTTTAATTAGTTTAATTTAGTTTCAATTAATCTTTCAAAAATCCAAAAACATTTCACTCATATTAACTACGACGCGTAGATCTTCAGGGATCTATTCGCATACACATTTTCCCTTGGGTTCGATAATACTTGGTCATTATACTTACTCTTACTACAGTGAACCCGTCCACTTGCGGGTAAGCGACTAGTAGAAGTTAGTATATTCACTTCAAGTCAATGGCGCCGTTGCCGGGGATGGCGTTGTATGCTTTTTGAATAGGACTTGTCGATAGCTTAGTAGTTAGTAGTGAGTGATTTTCTTTTCTGTTTTTTTTTTTATTTCGTACATATTCGGCAGTTGCGTTTTGATCCTTCTGCTAGTGTGTCAGGTATATGAAAACACGCTCACAAGGCAATACGAGCGAAGAGAGAATTCCGTTGGACCCTGAGACGATAGCTAGAAGGAACCGAGCTTTCTTGAGAAGAATGAATACTGCCGGAGGAGGGAAAGAACCAATGGACATCTCTAATGAGTTG
Source organism: Ballota nigra (assembly GCA_947034835.1). Classification (NCBI taxonomy): domain Eukaryota; kingdom Viridiplantae; phylum Streptophyta; class Magnoliopsida; order Lamiales; family Lamiaceae; genus Ballota; species Ballota nigra. The sequence continues at coordinate 38,967,582 of OX344721.1, forward strand.
GATGATGCTGCGAACGAGTTCAATCAGAAATTGGGCCGAGTTGAAGGCACTGGAGTTAGTGGTAGCCAGAATCAAGTTCCGTTAGGGGATAGCCAGAGCCTAAACCCGAATACACAAAACGTAGACAATCCAGCTCATAACATTGTCCAACATCCTCCTAATAACCCTGCTTACCCACATCCAAACTTACCACAAAACAACTTGCCATACCCACCTTACCCATACCCACCATACCCTTATCACCTATACCCGTATCCTCCACCTCCAGTTTACAATCCGCCACCAGTTTACCAACCACCACCCCAACAAGTACCCGTACCAGCTGCCAATCCTCAACGTATTCCTCAGAACGCAGACTAAAATATGGCTATTCGAGGGAGGTTCGCGGCACAACCGCAGAGGTACTATGATGGAGTGGCATTGCCTCCTGTTGAGGCAAATAACTTCTCGATTTCCCCGGGAATTCATAAGCTACTTACCGAGAACCAGTTCAAGGGGGTGATCGGGAAGGAGAATCCTCATACTCATCTGAGGAGTTTTCTCATGATAGCCTCCACATTCAATTACAATGGCATGTCTGAAGATGCCAAGAGGCTTAGGCTGTTCCCATTCTCATTGACGGGAATAGCTAAAGAGTGGTATGACAACACGCTTCCACGGGGAGGTATTACCACTTGGGCCGAGCTCGAGCGTCTGTTCCTCGAGCGATTCTACCCTCCATCCAGAACGATCAAAGCAAGGATTGAGATCTCTTCCTTCCGCCAGAAGCAAGGAGAGGACCTACGTCAAGCGTGGGAGAGATACTCAAACATGCTGATAGAGTGCCCGCAGCACGGGTGCAATGAGGGAGATGTGATGGCATTCTTCTACAGTGGTGCCAACAAGGCTGGGCAAGACCATCTAGACGCCTGTGCTAGTGGATCTTTTCTGAACCAAGGGATAACGAGACGTAGAGAGATCGTGGACAACATTATCACGAATGTCGGGGCTTGGAATGTGGATGCAGATTTCCAAAGAGTTATTCAGGTTGAAGAGGGTGAAGGAACGAGAAGGCTGTTGATGGCCATGATGGAAAAGATTAACAACCTCGAGTTGGGGAAGAATTTGGTTGGAGAGCATGCAACAGAGATTTAGAGAGTAGACCAGCCAAGTGGACAGCAAGAGGTAGCCAATTACATGGGAGGTCCGTATTACAATCAGATGGCTACCAAGGTGGAAATCAGTATGGAAGGCCTTCTTATGGCCAACCATTTGTACCTCCAGGTCCTCAGCCCCCTCCTAATCAGTGGAGGAATAATCAAGGCTATCAAGGAGGCCAGCAGCCTCCTCAAAACACATGGAGAAAGAATGAGAATTTCTCATATGCTAACCCAAAAGCCGGTATTACAGTTCCTGCAGGTGTTGATCCGGGGTCTAAACCTCCTGGCGGAGAAGGCGGTGCATCAACTGAGGAGATGTTGAGAGCGATTCTACAGAAGGTGGAGGAAGGAAGTAAGAGGTTGTCATCCTTGGAGTACGATGTGAAGGAGTTGCATAAGAAGGGTGATCAACGTGATCAAGAGCTCCAGAAGATGAACGTTGAGTGGACTAGAACTCAACAAGAGAACAATCGAAGGTTCACTTCCATAGAGTTTCAGATGAGCCAGATTGCAAAGTCATTGAATAGAGAGCCTGGAAAGTATCCTTCCATGCCGGAGGGAAACCCGAAAGAGCATTGCAAGGCGATCCAGCTTAGAAGTGGAACCAACTATGAAGGTCCCCAGATGCCTGCTGATTCTGAGACGCCCCAAGATAGAGATGAGATTGAAAGTGAAGGGCTTGAGAAGAAGGTTGAGGGTGAAAGCACTCAAGTGAGCAAAGAGCTTGAAGAGGAAGGGATTGAGAAGGGTGAGAGAGTTCCTAAGTGGAAGAAGGCAAAGGAAGCAAGGGAGAAAGTGAAAGAGATCGAGAGAGATGATTGGGGGGTACCCAAATCTGTGATACCCGTCCCATATCCACAACGCTTCATGAAAAAGAAGCTTGATGAGAAATTTGCTAAATTCCTTGATGTTTTTAAACAATTGCATATTAATATTCCCTTTTATGATGCTTTGGAACAGATGCCCAATTATGCAAAGTTTTTTAAGGACTTGATCGCGAAAAGACGGCGAGTGGATGAGCTGAAGTTGGTGCAGCTAAACCATGAGGTGAGTGCATTAGTGCACAAGGCACTTCCTCCAAAGCTGAAGGATCCCGGGAGCTTCACCATTCTTTGTGATATCGGGAACGGGATCAAGAAGGGAGCGTTGTGCGACCTCGGAGCGAGCATAAATCTTATGCCGTTGTCGCTGTTCAAGAAGTTGGAAGGTGGTGAACTTCAGCCGACAATGATGACGCTTCAACTAGCCGACCGGTCTATCACTCGACCTCAAGGTGTTGTTGAAGACGTCCTCGTGAGAGTTGGAGATCATATTTTTCCAGCTGATTTTGTGGTCCTGGAGATGGAGGAAGATGAGCACGTGCCCCTGATCTTGGGAAGACCGTTCTTAGCTACGGCGGGGATGGTGCTAGATGTGGCGAATGGGAAGATCACGTTGAAAGTTGACGATCAAGAAGTGAAGATTTCCCTATATGAAGCCATGAAGCACCCGAAGGAGGATGAGAGTTTGTATTGCATGTATGCAATTGATCCTCGTGTTGAAGACACACCTCCTACCCCTAATTCTTCTCATATTCATGAATTTGATAATCCTTCACTTGATAATTTAACCCATGAGCATTCTGTTCGTGATTATGTTGATAGGTATAAAGTGAAGAAGTTGAAGGATGAAGAGGTGAAAAGTGTGGACGTGATCCAGTTGGAAGGGAAAGGAGGAGATAAGAAGAAAAAGTTCAAATTTAAGAACCTGTTTGGTAAGACGCCTCCAGATAAAGGTGAGAAGGAGTTGAGACCCATAACACTTGGGGATGAGAAGGAAGGAAAAGGCTCATGATGGATGGGAATCAAGGAAAGACATGCAAGCACCACTCTTATGAGAGTAAGGGAGGTATTTTTGAGTATGATGTCCCATAAGCTCCTTTGAGCTTGGTCCGGCATGAGGACCTTAAAAATAGCGCTGAATGGGAGGCAACCCATTTTTATTTTCTTTTATTTATTTTTAGTTTCTTATTATGTTATTAGGGTGTTGTTGAATCATAAGTTTTAACCTCGTACGTGAGAGTTGATTTTGTAGGCTTGTCTCGATGGAGTACTCGAAAGGGAAGAACTCAAGCAAAGGAGTGTGCTACGTTTTAGAGAAACCGAATTGTTTGGTTGAGGTAACCCACAACCCGAAACTTAGACCTCTTCGCAAGGTCGAAGTTTGGGGGGGGTGGAATTTTTTATGTTTCTTGTTACATTGCACCGAAACACCCCTTATCTTTGAGTGTGTTTGGTCATTTGATGTCTTGAGATACTCCTCGGGGTAATTTTGATTTGATTCGCTGTTGCATATTTCGTGCTTATTGACCCCTTCTACTTGTTAGTTGTTATTCTTGAGCATGTTTGATGAGTAGAGTAGATTTGTGGATTTGAGTTAGGGACTCTTTTGTGTGAGTGTTTGAGTTAGAGTGGATTCGAGAGAGAACTAGTATGCTTACAAGTTTTCTTTTTGAGTGCTTGTGTGATGAGAGTGAGAATTCACTAGGACTAGCATGGATGTGAAAGCCGTGAGATTTGAGTTTTATGAGATTTTAATATACGAATTAATCTCTTCGTTTGTGAGTGGATCGTCACCTTAGAGGATGCTAGAACTTGTGGGTGCTCTTACTTCTTGATTGTGTCTAGTTTGATATGCCGAATAGGATCTTAGGCGATCTTTGATTTTATTGAGTCACTTAGCCAAAATTTTCCTTACCAATGACATTAATCCCTTGTTAGCCCCTTTGAGCCTAAAGCCTATTTTATTTGCTAGCACATATGAACACTATTCCAATTCCTAAGCCTTTTTGTCCTAATTTGAGTGGAGAATAGGAAAGTGTGAATGTGAAGGGAGTTGATTGAGTTGAAAAAGGAAAATGTTATTTGTTGAGTGAATATGAGAAGAAGGTGTGATGAAGTTATGAGATGTGGGAAAAAGAGAAAAAAATTGAGAATGAGCAAAAGAAAAGAAAATGAGCTCATGTGATTGTGCGAAAAAGAAAAAAAGTGAAGTGATTGAAAAAAAAAAAGTGAAAGAGTGAGAAAGAAAAAAAAAATTGAAGTGTTGAGAGAATTGGAATTGGAAGTTTGTTGATTGAATATGTTTGAAGTAGTCTGTTCCTTATCTCGAAGTACCGAAGTTTGATTTTCTATTCTCCATTCACTTGAGTCACTTTACCATATTGTTATCCCACCTGTCCAAAGAGCCTACATTACAACCTTGAGAAAGTCCTTTGTGATTCGGCATTGATTTCTAGAGTATGGTCGAAGTTAAGAGCATTTACAAGCCTATGGCTGCCAATTTGTGTGATTGATTGATTGAGTGAGTCCCTTTATCATTGTTATACACTTGTGAGGGAGCGAAACACATCGTTGAGTGCACATCCATGCTTGATCTTGGTGTTTCTTGTTATTGTTGCATGAGTATGATGAAGGAAAGTGAGTGAGTATACGTGTGATTGATCTTTGAAGCACGAGTTCATTTGCTTGCATGATTGATTCTTTGACTCATTCCTAACAATTTCACTTGACTTGTTATTTCGTTGCTTGAGGACAAGCAACATGGTAAGTTTGGGGGGGTTGATTAGGCGTGAAATTGTCATGATTCGTCACTCGAAATGCCCTAGTTTTGAGTGTTTTTTATGAGTGTTTGGAGTCAATTGAGTATCATTTTCATAAACTAATGAATTTGTCTCTTTGGTTTTCTTAGATGGAAAGAGGGCGAAAAGAGGAGTTCGTAGGACTTTGAATCGGCCAAAACGGACTCCCGGTTGAGGAGATATAAAGATTTTACGAACAAGTGTACTGCTGCTGAAAAGTGCTCGAGCACCACTGCTCGAGCGCCTCCGCTCGACCACCTGATCCGCTCGACCACCTATGCTCGAGCGCCTCCGCTCGAGCGCCCCAAACTTGCAGAGTATTTTCTTCGCTCGACCACCTATGCTCAAGCGCCTCCGCTCGAGCGGGTCAGCTCGAGCGCCTCCGAGAGCAAAATTTCAAAATTCGTTTTTTCGGCCCATTGACTTCCATTTCAGCCCGATCCTTATATATATTCTTCCGAACACATTTTTGGGAAAAAATCCACGAAATACATCACTTTTAGAGAGAGAAAGAGGAGAAGGAACGAGCAAGTTTACTTTACGTTTGGTTGAGGTTTTTCATACGAATTCTTCGTTTATTTTCGTTTCTTAGTTTCTTTTCGTTAGCTTGGTAACTTTTAACGCTTTAAACTTCATTTTTATCAATTAAATTTCAGTTCTTAGTATTTTTAATTCTTTAAAACCCTAGTTCATGTTTCATATTTTCTTTCTTCAATTCATCATGTTTATGTTCGTTGTTTCTTTTATTGTTTTAGTTATCGATATAGCCATGTCTAGCTAAACCCTTGTATGCTTGGGGTAGGATGAACTCGTAGAAGTAGGTTGTGGGTACGTAATTAGGATAACTTGTGACGTTAGGTTTTAATTCTCTTGATTAATGAATTCTTAAAATTAATCTTAACTTTACTTTTGAATTTCGTTCGAAAGGTGTTAGGGAGAGGACGACCGCATCGCTCTTTAACAACGAGTAGACTTAACTAGAGGGTTTAGAAAGGGTTAATTCATCTACCAGTTTAGCGAAGGAGGACGACCGCATCACCTTAGTTAAATTAGGGTCTCATTAATTAAGCACAATCTATTAACTTGTTAGTGGATTAGTGAAGTCGAGTGTTAGGGTAAAATATTAGGGTTTAGAATCTTGAGCTTTCACCTTGCATTCGTTTACTTAGGTTATTTCTTGCGCGTCACAGTTGTTTTGATTATGTACCTGCTCCGTTAGTATACGTGGGGATTCCTATCGTAAACATCACCATCTCTCATTTGAAAACAACCCTTAGTTAATTAGTTTCTTTCGTTCTTTAGTTTAATTAGTTTAATTTAGTTTCAATTAATCTTTCAAAAATCCAAAAATATTTCACTCATATTAACTACGACGCGTAGATCTTCAGGGATCTATTCGCATACACACTTTCCCTTGGGTTCGATAATACTTGGTCATTATACTTACTCTTATTACAGTGAACCCGTCCGCTTGCGGGTAAGCGACTAGTAGAAGTTAGTATATTCGCTTCAAGTCAGTGCACGACCCGCATCCACTCGTGCGCTATGCACGACCACTCGAGCACTTAGTGCTCTAGTTCTTCTAGCTTATGCACTCCAATGATACTTTTGCTCCCTCGAACTAATATTTTTCGTATTTATTCGATATCTTCTCATCCGGGCATCCGTTTGAGTCGATTCAAAGTCCTACGAACTCCTCTTTTTGCCCTCTATTCATCTATAAGCATCAAAGAGACAAATTCATTAGTTTATGAAAATGATATTCAAATGACTCTAAATACTCATATAAATCAATCAAAACACGGGCATTTCGAGCTATAAATTCCGACAATTTCACGCCTAATCAGGTAGTAAGGTCAAAAAAAGAAAACAAAAATTGATTAGCCCAAGGGTTTCCATTTCCACGAGCGACGCGGCGGAACCTCCCTATCCAGCGAAGCGGCGGCGGTCTTCTCAGGCGAGGCAGCGACGTGGCAAGCGGCGGTGGAGTACCAGCCAACAAGCGGCGGCGACCGAGGTTCTCCCTCTCCACACGGCGGCGCACCTCAGGAGCGAGCTATCGGTGGCTGACATTTACAACTAATCGGGCGGCGGACTTGGGCAGTGAACGAGCGGCGGCGATCGGCGGTCCTCCTTGCAAGAGCGGCGGCGGCTGGAGGCGACTACCGTACGATCGGCAAACATCGAACAGGTAATTAATTTTTTTTTTCTGTAATTTTTTGGGATGAAATCGAAGAGTGTATACAATTATTTGTTCTTGGTATTTGTTAATCTGCCTACATATTTCAAAATAGCTTCTTTGAAAAAATTATTTGTTCTTGCTGCGACCTAAGGCGAGTTGGGCGCTGCGTGACAACGAGATGGGCGGCGGACCTCGGCGGAGATGGGCGGCGGACTTGGGCAGCGGCGGATCCTGGACGCGGTTAGAGTTTGGAGAATGTTTTTGTGTCACAGAAATAGACGAACACATATATATTTTCAGCCTCATCTTCATTTTTTTTTTTTTTAATTGCGTATATGGTGTTAATAACCCCTATCAAACAACCATATAAAATAATATCACTTTTAATAAACTCTAGCAAACAGATTATAAATTAATATAGAGACACATTTACAACCTATCAAACACCCATTATACACTCTGTCCGGTACAATTTTATACTACATACTATTTTATCTCAACATCAAACATTTTGAATCGGAGTATAAATTATAAATTATTTTACTATAATTAGTTGTAAACCAATTCTGCACAAGGGAAGAAACAACCTAATTCTGCACTGAAAAATTCTGCACAAGGGAAGATGGGTCTAATTACGCATGCGATACCAACATCAAGCAAGTTCAATTCGATGATTCCAATCGCTGCATATCAATGGAATCAATGCTTGGGAAATTAAATTGTTCCACGATTCTTGTTTCGCCACCTGGTACAAAGCCTTATCAAGTTGCGGATTCAAGCAGAAACATAGATTTAATTTTGACTTTTCTGAGCATGAATTTGATGGCGTCTAAAGACAAGAGTAATTTCAGTAGAGATTTTTCTTATGATAATAGTTATGAGGAACAGAGATGGACTTTTTAAGAGAGGGAATTTTAAATATCTGAAGAAGCAAGGTAAGCTTGGGAACTGGACAAAAAATTAGGCTTGAAAAGGAAAGATCGCTGAAGAAGGAACAAGGAAGGAGCTGGAAGTGCTTATTAGACAAGATCATGAGAAAAAATAGCAAAAGCCAGGGAAAATAAGGATAGAGCTAGAGACAACGATAAGGGGGTGTCATTGAGTATCCAATGAATACTATAAGTTTGCAAATAACCATTATGATAGGGCTTGTAGAAATTATTGTGAAGGAAGGTTTGGGAATGATGTTGTTTTCTGTAAAAATCAGTTCTTGTAAACGATTACTGGAAAGAGGATGGGGTCCAGTGTTGCATCTTGAACGTCTATGTGCCTTCGGATAAGCTGGATCTTTGGGAGTCGATCAAGATAGTTAAGGTTACATTTGTGTTGCAGGGATCATGATAGAGTCGGATTGATGATTTTATTAATCAGACCAACTTAGTTGATCTTCCACTTTCAGGGAGATCCTTTACTTAGTATCGACTGGATATGTCATGTTAAAGTAACTTACTGGTGTATTACCAGTAAAGCGAACAATACATCTTGTACTCATTGTTGGCGTTTAATAAAATTAGTGTTAATTGAAGATAAATCACAATATTTTTGTAAATTGCAATTTAATCTTAACTTTTGAAATTTGACAAACAAAACCCCAACATAACATTTGGTTGCAATTCGACCAACACACAAATTTTTTATGTCAAAAAATGATGTTTCACTTACCTGTCAATGAATCATTAATTGTATTAAAATATTTAGATTGATTCGAATAACTACACATAATTAATCATCATTTCCGGACAGATTGAAATTTGCATTTTGGTTAGAATTGCTAATAAATTTTAAATTGAAGTTTTATTAGTAACGATTCAAAAGTTTAGATTAGATTTACAATAAGTGAAAAAATCGTAATTTTATTTGCAATTAACCCACAAAATTATTTGCCTTTCTAAAAAGATAAAATAATTGTAAATTCATTTTACCATAAAATTTGTTCACACACCACCAACTCCATATCTAGCTAGCTTAACTTGATTCAATTTTGCATTACATACATGATAACCTATTTAAGCATATATTTCGAATAATCATATGTTTAGAACAAACCATACAGTCATTCACCTACCAAGTACCATATCGACTAAACATTTAATTTGGACTTAAAGCTTTAGAATGGCACTTCAAGGTTGTTTAATTATTATTTTATAGATATAAATAAGGCACTAAATTGATAGTGAAGAGGATATTTGTTTCACTTAAATCTAAATAATACGCTTAAGAGTAATTTGTATAATTTAGAATAAGGAGTTGAAATGCTTTTTGGAAAGGCATGTCTCCCACTTAAGGCTCTATTAGTTGGATAATCTAAACAACATATGCCGTGGAGCCCACAGATCTCTGGCTCATTTGAAGTAAAGCCACCACCATAAAGCCCAATTATTGATAATAGACCTCAACAAAGTGGGCCCGGTCACTCCTTTAATTAAAAAAAAAAAAAAGAATTGGTAGTCCATATCACTTTGATTAATTTATGAATGTTATAATCAAAGAAAATGACAGGGAATTTAATGTTGAATTCCGCACATATACTAATAATTTGTACCAAGTTACTTAGATTGTGTTTATATTATTAATATTATAATAGAATATCTATCGACCGCGATTTCTTTAAGGAGAAAGTCTTATGCAATACGATCTTGATGAAACTTAAATTTAATATTTAAATTTTGGATAGTAATAAACTTACCAGTCAGATAATATATATGTGATGAAATCTCAACTTATTTATGAGATCCTTTTATACAAAAAATTTGAAGAGAACTCGAAAGATGTTACCACTAACAAAAATAAATATTACCAGTGATAAAGGTACAAAAGGACGGCATCAAAACAGCTCAAGTTGCAACGACTGTACATTTGATTTGATGCCTTTGCCACGCTAGATATGCAAAAATGTGGAGACATAATATAGTGTCACTGCATGCATGCATGCTAATTAGAAAAGGAGGATTTTACATATAATCCCACTTGGAAAGGAATAAAATTCCTACTCCATAATTAAGTGAAGTCCCTCTCTGACATTGATTCCATGTAAGATAAGTCAGTCAAAGAGTTCTCTAATCCCTGTTTAATTTTATGAGCATGACTCTTGGATATTATCTATGGACGAAATTTTTTACATTATCCAAATTATTGAAATACGTAAACAATTTATTTTCCAAAATATTATGTCTCCTTGGTCGGTTGACACTATATATATGAGGTAGCTAGGAATTAGAATGAGGTTTTAATCAAGAATGATCCACAATAAGAATTAGTTGAATGTTAAACCTAACATGTATAATAGATCATTTTCGTCTTCATGGGATTCACTCGGTGGGAAATTTTCGTTTATCCCAAGTTAGCAAGGGTGAAATATTTTTTAATTGACCCATTTGACCTCATTTTTTACCATATTTATTCTAGTCCATTATATATTTTTTTATTCTGACTCCGCCCTTACTAATTAGGCAGGAGAAAATATAAAATTATCAACAGAGATGATGTGAAGATATATACAATGGGATCGAAGATGTTTAATTAATAATTACTACATTTTAAAATTTATTGTATCACTCAATGTATTACATATGTATATGGCTATGTTTTCTAAAATTGACTTGTTAGCTTGTTGGCTCTATCTTGCATGTGGCAGATTTCGGGGCTGTTCTTTATTTATGTGATGCTATGAACTTACCTAATTAAAATTGCAAACTCCCATTCGCGGTATGATTTGATATTGACTTCATTTTCTTAGCAATTTGATGAGTGTTTAGTTAGTCATCTCAAACATCATAGATGTTTTTATTTGTTCATGTAATTTCATGTCGTTTGAAACTATTAATTTTGAGTGTTTTCTTGCACCATAAAAGAAGAAGAAAATACAACAAAAAAGTGAGAAGAAAAAATATCTCGAACCCAAGACCTCTGAGTCTTAAGTGGTGGCCTCAACCATTTGAGCTACCAACACTTGACAATAATAATTCAAGTTTACTCAAATAATTGTCTCTTAAAACCCAAAGTTATTTCACTCTCGTGCAAATTATGAGTCCGACCATTTTTAGGTTTTTCAGTGTGTGTGAGATCTACGTAATATTAAAATGAGATGTAAATAAAAATATTGTCATCTGTACATAATTAATGTCATGTAGACCTCATGAATACTCAATCATAAAGCCTCAAGAAACCAACTTACCTGATTAAACTTGCATGAGGGTGAAATGAAGTCGTTTTGGTTAATTTCTGACGACATGGAATTAAAATCGAGCAATTGAAATAATTACAGGACTCATCCATTCCAACGAAAAATTATGGAACCTTTTCAAAAAAATGAAAAAAATTATAAAACGATATTAGCTTAAAACTCTATAAAAACCGTAAAGGCGCGACAATGTCGCCCTCATCGTCCACCTCAACATTTGGGGGGAGTAAAAGGGACCAACCTCCTCGACCTCAATCAAGAGTTTGCGGATGAATTAGAAAATAAAAATAAAAAATTGGAATATATAATTTATATATTGGCCATCTTTACCATAAAAGGGGCATCCATCAAGGTCCCCAAAATGAGGAAAATTGGTGCTAAAAACCAAAATTGCAAAGCTTTAGAGTGGGGCTTGTTGAAAATAATTTCACATCTTTAATTGCCACGTATAAAATTATTCACTCATTACCATTGGTGGGGATGATGGAACAGTCGAGAAAGGACATCCAAGAGGCACTTTCTTAGTTAGGAAGGAAGAACGAATTGGCCCTACTACAAGAACATAAACTCCCAGTCTACCGAGTCCCACCCCTAAAAGTCTCTTCAAATAACTAAATAAAAAAATACAAGAAATAAAAGAAAATTCACCAAAGATTGTGATTTTTTTATTTTTTTTTAGGAATACGATGAATATGCCTCACTTGGGCGATGGTACTCGGAAGTCATTTTCCACCGATCATTAACTATGATCAATAATATAAGCATTTGTAACTATAAGCACTAAAAAGAAAGTGATTACACTATAAGAAAACATAAAATTATCTATGAAAATTGTCAATATGACTACGAAATTTCCAACAAAAAATTCGTAGTAGAGACTGCCTACAAAAATTTCTAATTATATAGACATCTTACTTTCTCACCTACACAATAATTCTGTTGTAGGTAAATTTTTGTAGGCAAATGATTTGTAGGTAATTATGCCTAGGAATTTTATTTCGTAGGCAAATTATTCCGTAGGCAACTTATTTTTAGGTTGAGATATGTAGATGCTTACATAATTAGAAAATTTTGTATGTAATCGTAGGCAATTCCTACTAAGAATTTATTGTTGGAAATTTTTTTGTAAACAATTCTAATTTTGTAGGCAATTCTTTATTTTTTTGTAGTGTCAGTGACATAGTTTTGTGACGGAAATACTTAAGTATGTATATAGTAATCATGAATGGATTAGAAAAATTAATATAAATTGATTATTTATGCACTTTTTTATATGTTTAAATTTTTAATTGAAATAAAAAATTATAGTATGATCAAAGAAAAAAACCTGAAGTCACCTATATAAAATTATCCATTCAATTGATCTCCTCCCCAAAAGGTATAACCCGGAGAATTTGGGTATTTCTTGGTTGATATAATATTATAGAATCACAAATTCTTCTACGAATAAGTTTTATAATATAAAATTAGTATCATTAGGTGTATTCATTGATACCTTTAAATACATTCACTAATACCATAGACTTCTAAACTGAAATCACAGTGTAAAATGTTATGATATCAATAAATGCATTTAATGATATCAGTTTCATACCATGAACAAATTTCTATAAAATTTTGTTGACCTTGTGAAACATTTCATTCAATATTATTATTCTTATAAATTAATATCATAGAAATACTTTACGCACAAATATAATCATACAATATATACAGTATAATCATTTCGTGTGGCATTCTCAACTTTAAATCACTAAGGAACAATTAACAAATGACCGAATTGATTCAACACTATAAGAAAACTAGATATATCCCGCGAAATTCGAGGGTTTATACAAAATTTGTTAAAATTTTCTAATTAATATAAAAAAATTAATGACTTAATGTTTATATATATTATTTAATTATCTATTGGAATATTAAAATATATATTAAATTAAAATATTTAAATGTAAGATTAAGTATATACTATACAAATTATTTTAAATAGTGAAATCTACTTACTTATTATATATTGAAATAAATATGAGACTAAGAATAAAGATATTCAGTCATTGCAAGTGTGGTACATATGAAACAAAGACATTGTCATGCTTACAAAAAAAAAAAAAAAAAATTGAAAGATTTATTCCTTAATAAGCTTATTGAAGATCAAGATTTGGAAAACAGGTTTCATAATTTCAACCTACAATTGCAGCTCTAAATGCATGTTATTATGACTTGTTCAAATTTTCCAAAAAAATAAAGTACTCTTGAGCCAGAAGTTTGATTTGGGAAGAGTTTAATCCATTTTATATATATAAATATGAGATATAAAATCAAGTATAACATCTCATATTTGGACTTGATTGAAGTTCCGTGTGGATAAAAATCAAACATTCCTTATTCACCAAAAATTCTACCACAAATATATAAGTTCAACTCTTATATAAGTTATATTTTCCATCAAGAAGTGTGTATAAAGTGAAATTGGTTCATACATGAACCACTTTGCAATATTTTTCAGCATAACAACTAGAGTTTATTACAAAATGGTTCTCCCTAAGTGTTATAATACACTTTGGTTCCCCCTTTTCTACAATTACCAAATAGGTTCTAAAATGGGGTCCCACTCCCAAAAAATTGTCAGCCTACCCACGTCCACCCCCCACCCCCTCCCTCTTTTTACTGATCTTTCTCTCTCCCCTATCCCATTTCAAATTGCCCACCTCTCACTAAAAAAGTCCCCATCTCTCTCTCTAAAAACCCCTCTCTCTCCTCCGCCCCAACCCCCCCCCCCCCCACAAACTCAGCGGCGCCGCCGCCCTCACTCTCCCCTGCGCGACGCCGCCCTTCCTCTCCCACGCACGCAGCGCCGCTGCCCTCACTCTCCCCAGCGCGATGCCACCCTCACTCCTTTCTCCCCGGTGCGACGCCGCCCTCCCTCTCCCACGCTCCTTCTCACACTCATGCAGTGGCGCCGCCGCCCTCCTTCTCACACGCGCCGTCGTCGCCCTACCCTTCCTCTCACACGCGCCGCTGCTGCCCTACCTCTCCCACGCACTCAACGGCGCGGCGCCGCCACACTCCCTCTCACGGCGAACGGCCGCCGTACAACCACCACCACCACCGATCTGAGTACACCCGTCACCACCACCGATCTGAGCAGATGACATTCACCACTAGTAAGTTAGTTTAATTTTGATGATATATTTTAGGAGAGAGCTTTCTGGGATTGTGGGGGTGATTTTTTGTTTTTTTTTATTGTGATTTTTTAGATGATTTATTTTTTGGATGATGTTAGGGAGATCGGAGAAGAAAAAAGATGAAGATCAGTTATTGAAGATGAAGACAATGTTCAATTTTTTTTTTTTGCATTTTTTTTTTTTTTTTTTTTGCATTTAAGCAATTTGTGTATTTTTTGTTATGAATTTATCAATTTTAAATTCAAATATCTAATTTTTTAATTTAAAATATGTAGTGAAACTTGAGATGTTGTACAATATTTATTCAATATTTTTATGAAAAACAGCTGTTCAAAATGTTCAAAATAGTTATTCAATATTTTGAAATATCTGTGGAAAATAGCTGTTCAATTTTTTTATGCAAAATAGGTGTTCAAAATTGTGTGTGAAATAAAATTGAAATAATAGCTGGTCAAATTTTTTATGCAAAATAGTTGTTTAAAATTGAATAAAACAGTGAGTCAGCGAAATAATTGTTCAAATAGCAGGTCAAAGTGTGCATTCAAATCATTATAAGAATTGAATATTTTATTAAAATATTAATAAGAATTAATTATTTGATTAAATTAAAATTTTATTAATTAATATTTCAATGCACTTGATAAAAGAAAATTCGACAGTATAGTGTGCCTATTCAAATTATTAAAAGGATTAAATATTTGATAAAATTAAAACCTTATTAATTAATATTTCAATGCAAATGGGGCTTGGGAATTTGGTAAGTGACTTTATGTCACATCATCATGGGATGACAGATGAAGGTTTTGGGGGGTGTAGTCGGTCAAATGAGTAGAAAAAGGTGGGAGGAGGGGAGGGGGTTGGGGCGGTGGATGTAAAGGGTTTGGGCCCACAAAAAAGAACCTACTTGTATTTTATGAAAAGTAATGAACCAAAGGTTAATAAACACTACAAAAAGGAACATGTGTGTAATTGCCCCTAACAACTAATACCCTTTAGTGTAACCAACTAATACTTTTTAGTTAGAAGATTAATACTCTAGATACACTTCAACTAATACTCTTTAGTGAAAACTGTTGGAGTTATTGACTTGAAGCGAACTACACTAGCTTTTACTAGTAGCTTCCCCGCAAGAGTACGGGTTCACTGTAGTAGTGGCAAGTATAGGGACCAAGTATTATCGAACCCAAGGGAAAGTGTGTATGCGAATAGATCCCTGAAGATCTACGCGTCGTAGTTAATATGAGTGTATGTTTGGGGATTGAAAATTAAAAGAATTAAGTCTAAACTAAATTACTCTACGAATGCAAAAGGAAAATTAAACTAAGTATCTAAGGTGTGTATGCAAGTATGAGATGGTGATGCTCAGGATAGGAATCCCTACGTATACTAACGGAGCAAATACATAATCAAAATAATTGTGACACACAAGAAATAACCTAAGTCTAAGAATGCAAGGTGAAAGCTCAAGATTCTAAACCCTAATACTTTACCCTAACACTCGACTTCACTAATCTACTAACAAGTTAATAGATTGTGCTTAATTAATGAGACCCTAATTTAACTAAGGTGATGCGGTCGTCCTCCTTCGCTAAACTGGTAAATGAATTAACCCTTTCTAAACCTTCTCGTCAAGACTACTAATTATTATTGAGTGATGCAGTCGTCCTCTCTCTAACACTTTCGTACGAAATTCAAAGGTAAAGTTAAGATTAATTATAAGAATTCATTAATTAAGAGAATTAAAACTAACGTCACGAATTACCCTAATTACGTACCCACATCCTACTTCTACGAGTTCATCCTAACCTAAGCATGCAAGGGTTTTAGCTAGACATGACGTTAACAAACATAAAAGCAATAGAAGAAACAACGAACATAAACATGGTAAATTGAACCAAGAAAAGATGAAACATGAACTAGGGTTTAAAGAAATAAATACTAAGAACTGAATTTGAATTGATAAAAACAAAGTTTAGAACGTTTAGAGTAATCAAGCTAAGGAAAAGAAACTGAGAAACGAAATTAAACTAAGAATTCGTACGAAAAACCTCAACAACGTAAAAGTAAAGCTTGCTCGTTCTTCTCCTCTTCCTCTCTCTAAAAATTAAGTCTAAAAGTGATTTCTAAAGTTCGGGATCCGTCAAAACGTGTTTGGAAGAGGTATATATAGGCACCGGGTCGAAATGGGAGTTAATGGGCCGAAAAAACGCATCCGGAGGCAAAAATAGGCAAGTGCTCGAGCTAGGACACGCTCGAGCGGGGCGCTCGAGCTGTTTTGGTCGAATGAAACAGGTGGTCGAGCGGAGCGCTCGAGCCTATGTGGTCGAGCACTTTTCAGCATCCGTCACTTGTTCGTAAAATCTTCATATCTCCTCAACCGGGAGTCCGTTTTGGCCGATTCAAAGTCCTACGAACTCCTCTTTTCGCCCTCTATCCATCTATGAAAACCAAAGAGACAAATTAATGATTTTATAAAAATGATACTCATTTGACTCCAAACACTAATCGAAAACACTCAAAACATGGGCAAATCGGGCACCAAAACATAACAATTTCACGCCTAATCAACCCCCCCAAACTTACCATGTTGCTTGTCCTCAAGCAACGAAATAATAAGTCAAGTGAAATTGTTAGGAATGAGTCAAAGAATCAAATCATGCTAGTAAATGAACTCGAGCTTTAAAGATCAATCACATGTATACTCACTCACCTTCCTTCATCATACTCATGCAACAACAACAAGAACCACCAAGATCAAACATGGATGTGCTCTCAACGATGTGTTTCACTCCCTCACAAGTGTATATCAATGATTAAGGGACTCACTCAAACAATCAATCACTCATATCGGCAGCCATAGGCTTGTAAGTACTCTCAACTCCGACCATACTCTAGAAATCAATGCCAAATCAAAAAGGAATTTTCTCAAGGTTGTAATGTAGGCTCTTTGGACGGGTGGGATAACAATTTGGGTAAGTGACTCAAGTGAATGGAGAATAGAAAATCAAACTTTGGCACTTCGAGATTAGGAACAGAATACTTCAAACATTTCCAATCAACACTCTTTCAATTCCATACTCTCAACACTTCAATTTTTCTCTTTCTCACTTTTTCACATTTTTTTTCAATCACTTCATTTTTTTCTTTTTCTTTTTTTTTTCTTTTTCGCACAAACACATGAGCTCAATTTTTCTTTTGCTCATTCTTAATTTTTTTTGTTCTTTCCCACAACTCAAATCTCATTCACACCCTTATTTTATCACCACTCAACCATCAATAACTCTCCTTTTTCAACTCAAATCAATCCCTTCAATATTCACACTTTTCCTATTCTCCACTCAAATTGGGACAAAAAGCTTAGGAACTGGAATAGTGTTTAAATGTGCTAGCAAATAAAATAGGCTTTAGGCTCAACGGGGCTAACAAGGGACAAATATCAATGGTAAGGAAAATTTTTGGCTAAGTGACTCATTCAAATCAAAGATGACCTAAGATCACATTCGGCATATCAAACTAGACACAATCAAGAAGTGAGAGCACACACAAGTTCTAGCATCCTCTAAGGTGACGATCCACTCACAAACGAAGAGATCAATTAATGCATCAAAATCTCATAAGGCTCAAATCTCACGGCTTTCACATCCATGCTAGTCCTTGTGAATTCTCACTCTCATCACACAAATACTAAAAAAGAAAACTTGCAAGCATACTAGTTCTCTCTCAAATCAACTCTAACTCAAACACTCACACAATAAAACTCCACACTCAACCTCGCATTTCACCCTACTCATCAAATCATACTCAAAGATAGCAATCAACAAGCATAAGATGGTTGATAGGCATAAAATATTGAGTAACAAAACAAATCAAAATCAGCCCAAGGAGTATCTCAACAAACCAATAATCAATCAAACTCAACTCAAAGATAAGGGGTGCTCCGGTGCAATGTCATAAAACACATAAATACTCTACCCCCCCAAACTTCGACCTTGCGAAGAGGTCTAAGTTTGGGGTTGTGGGTTACCTCAACCAAATAATTCAATTTCTCTCAATAGCTTTGCACACTCCCTTGTCTCAAGTTGGTTCCTTCAATCTTTACTTATCTGGCACTCCTTCGAGACAAGCCTACAAAATAAACTCTCAAGTACGAGGTTAAACATACGACTCAACAACATCCTAGTAACATAAAAGGAAAATAACTAAAAACACTCAAAAGCAAATAAAAATGGGTTGCTTCCCATTCAGCGCTATTTTTAAGGTCCTCATGCCGGACCAAGCTCAAAGGAGCTTATGGGACATCATACTCAAATTTACCTCCCTTACTCTCATAAGAGTGGTGTTTGCATTCCTTTCCTTGATGCCCTTCCATCATGAGTTCCTTTGCTTCCTTCCCCACCTCAAGTGGTATAGGTCTCAACTCCTTCTCACCTTTATCTGGAGGAGTCTTACTAAACAACTTTTTGAATTTAGACTTCTTCTTCTTAACTCCTCCTTTCCCTTCTAACTGGACCACGTCCACTTTCTTCACCTCTTCATCCTTCAACTTCGTCTCTTCATCCCTATCAAAATAAGTCAGATCATAATGCTCATGGGTTAACTCAACAGGTGAAGGATTATAAAATTCATGAATATGAGAGGGATTAGGGAGAGAAGGTGTGTCTTCAATACTAGGATCAATGACATCCATGCAATACAAACTCTCATCCTCCTTCGGGTGCTTCATGGCTTCATATAGGGAAATCTTCACTTCTTGATCATCAACTTTCAACGTGATCTTCCCATTTGCCACGTCTAGCACCATCCCGGCCGTTGCTAAGAACGGTCTTCCCAAAATCAAAGGAACGTGCTCATCTTCCTCCATGTCGAGCACTACAAAATCTGCTGGAAAAATGTGACCTTCAACTTTAACAAGGACATCTTCAACTACACCTTGAGGTCGAGTAATAGACCGATCGGCTAGTTGAAGCGTCATCATGGTCGGCTGAAGTTCACCACCTTCCAACTTCTTGAAAAGCGACAAGGGCATAAGATTGATGCTCGCTCCAAGGTCGCACAACGCTCCCTTCTTAACTCCATTCCCGATATCACATAGGATCGTGAAACTCCCGGGATCCTTCAGCTTTGGGGGCAGCGCCTTGTGCACTAGTGCACTCACTTCGTGGTTCAACTGCACCAACTTCGGCTCATCCACTCGCCGTCTTTTCACAATCAAGTCCTTCAGGAACTTGGCATAATTCGGCATCTGTTCCAAAGCATCATAAAAAGGAATATTAATATGCAATTGTTTAAAAACATCAAGGAACTTAGCGAATTTCTCATCAAGCGTTTTCTTCATAAAGTGTTGTGGATACGGGACGGGTATCACAGATTTGGGTACCCCCCATTCATCTCTTTCTGTTTCTTTCACTTTATCCATTGCTTCCTTTGCCTTTTTCCACTTAGGAACTCTCTCAACCTCCTCAATGCCTTTGTCCTTCTGGAACTCATCTATATCTTTACTTCTCTGAATGCCTTCACCCTCAACTCCTTTCTCAACTTCCATCTCCTCAATTTCATCTCTATCCTTCTCAACCTCTTTCCCTTCTATCTCATCTTTCTCCTTGAGCGTCTCAGAATCAGCAGGCATCTCGGGACCTTCATAATTAGTCCCATTTCTAAGCTGGATAGCCTTACAATGCTCTTTAGGATTACCCTCAGGCATTGAAGGGTATTTGCCAGACTCTCTATTCAATGACTTTGCCATCTGCCCCATCTGAAACTCTATTGAAGTGAATCTTCGATTGTTCTCTTGTTGAGTCCTATTCCACTCAACATTCATCTTCTGGAGCTCTTGATCACGTTGATCACCCTTCTTATGCAACTCCTTCACATCGTACTCCAAGGATGACAACCGCTTGCTTCCTTCCTCCACCTTCTGAAGGATCGCTCTCAACATCTCCTCGGTTGATGCACCGCCTTCTCCACCCGGAGGCTTTGAACCCGGATCAACACCTGCAGGAACAGTAACACCAGCTTTTGGGTTAGCATAAGAAAAGTTCTCATTCTTCCTCCATGTGTTTTGAGGAGGCTGCTGGCCTCCTTGAACTCCTTGTGTGTTCCTCCATTGATTTTGAGGTGGCTGAGGGCTTGGAGGTACAAATGGCTGACCATAAGAAGGTCTTCTAAACTGATTCCCACCTTGGTAGCCATTCTGATTGTAATACGGGCCTCCCATGTAATTGGCTACCTCTTGCTGCCCACTTGGTTGGTCTGCTCTCTCATACTCTACTGCATGCTCTCCAACCATACTCTTCCCCAACTCGAGGTTGTTGATCTTCTCCATCATAGCCATCAATAGCCTTCTCGTTCCTTCACCCTCTTCAACCTGATGAACTCTTTGAAAATCTGCATCCACACCCCAAACACCGGCATTCGTGACAATGTTGTCCACGATCTCCCTACACCTCTCTATGCCTTGATTCAGGAATGCTCCACCCACACAGACGTCAAAATGGTCTTGCCCCGCCTTGTTGGCACCACTATAGAAGAATGCCATAATATCCCCCTCATTGTACCCGTGCTGCGGGCACTCTATCAGCATGTTTGAGTATCTCTTCCACGCTTGACGTAGGTCCTCTCCTTGCTTCTGGCGGAAGGAAGAGATCTCAATCCTAGCCTTGATCGTCCTAGATGGAGGGTAGAATCGCTCGAGGAACAGACGCTCGAGCTCGGCCCAAGTGGTAATACCTCCCCGTGGGAGCGTATTATCGTACCACTCCTTAGCTATTCCCGTCAATGAGAATGTGAACAGTCTAAGTCTCTTGGCATCTTCAGACATGCCATTGTAATTGAAGGTGGAGGCTATCATTAGAAAACTTCTTAAATGTGTGTGAGGATTCTCTTTCCCGATCACCCCCTTGAACTGGTTATTTGTAAGCAGCTTTAGAATTCCCGGGGAAATCGAGAAGTTGTTCGCCTCAACAGGAGGTAACGCCACCCCATCGTAGTACCTCTGCGGCTGCGCTGCAAACCTCCCCCGAATAGCCATATTCTCTCCATTCTGCGGAACGTGTTGAGGAACAACTGGTGGTATGGGTACTTGCTGGACTGGTGGTGGTTGATAAACTGGTGGTTGGTTGTAAGCAGGTGGTGGTGGGTATGGGTAATGAGGATACGGGTATGGTGGATAAGGGTAAGGGTAAGGGTGATTATTTGGTGGGTAAGCAGGGTTGTTAAATGGTTGTTGTGGGTTTTGGTGGATAATCTGGTTTTGGTTCTGGTTTTGGGGTTGTGTATGTGTAGAGTTGATTGAGTTTTGCGGGTTTGGGAGTTGGTTCTGAGCTTCCCCTATGGGTTTTTGCTGGTTACTGCTCTCAACTCCAACCGCATGCTCTACTAAAACAGTATACTCTGCAGCTATTTTGTCTAAGTCCCCATCTCCATCCAGATTCATGTTGTCTTTGTCTCCAGCAGTAGTCATTCTTCTCAAGAAAGCTCGGTTCCTTCTGGCTATCGTCTCAGGGTCTGACAGGATTCTTTCTTCGCCCGTATTGCCTTGTGAGCGTGTTTTCATAAACCTGAAACACTAGCAAAAGGATCAAAACGCAACTGCTGAACAAATAAAAATAAACAGAAAATAAGTCACTCACTACTAACTACTAAGCTATCGACAAGTCCTATTCAAAAGACATACAACGCCATCCCCGGCAACGGCGCCATTGACTTGAAGCGAATATACTAGCTTTTACTAGTAGCTTCCCCGCAAGAGTACGGGTTCACTGTAGTAGTGGCAAGTATAGGGACCAAGTATTATCGAACCCAAGGGAAAGTGTGTATGCGAATAGATCCCTGAAGATCTACGCGTCGTAGTTAATATGAGTGTATGTTTGGGGATTGAAAATTAAAAGAATTAAGTCTAAACTAAATTACTCTACGAATGCAAAAGGAAAATTAAACTAAGTATCTAAGGTGTGTATGCAAGTATGAGATGGTGATGCTCAGGATAGGAATCCCTACGTATACTAACGGAGCAGGTACATAATCAAAATAACTGTGATACACAAGAAATAACCTAAGTCTAAGAATGCAAGGTGAAAGCTCAAGATTCTAAACCCTAATACTTTACCCTAACACTCGACTTCACTAATCTACTAACAAGTTAATAGATTGTGCTTAATTAATGAGACCCTAATTTAACTAAGGTGATGCGGTCGTCCTCCTTCGCTAAACTGGTAAATGAATTAACCCTTTCTAAACCTTCTCGTCAAGACTACTAATTGTTATTGAGTGATACAGTCGTCCTCTCTCTAACACTTTCGTACGAAATTCAAAGGTAAAGTTAAGATTAATTATAAGAATTCATTAATTAAGAGAATTAAAAGTAACGTCACGAATTACCCTAATTACATACCCACATCCTACTTCTACGAGTTCATCCTAACCTAAGCATGCAAGGGTTTTAGCTAGACATGACGTTAACAAACATAAAAGCAATAGAAGAAACAACGAACATAAACATGGTAAATTGAACCAAGAAAAGATGAAACATGAACTAGGGTTTAAAGAAATAAATACTAAGAACTGAATTTGAATTAATAAAAACAAAGTTTAGAACGTTTAGAGTAATCAAGCTAAGGAAAAGAAACTGAGAAACGAAATTAAACTAAGAATTCGTACGAAAAACCTCAACAACGTAAAAGTAAAGCTTGCTCGTTCTTCTCCTCTTCCTCTCTCTAAAAACTAAGTCTAAAAGTGATTTCTAAAGTTCGGGATCCGTCAAAACGTGTTTGGAAGAGGTATATATAGGCACCGGGTCGAAATGGGAGTTAATGGGCCGAAAAAACGCATCCGGAGGCAAAAATAGGCAAGTGCTTGAGCTAGGACACGCTCGAGCGGGGCGCTCGAGCTGTTTTGGTCGAATGAAACAGGTGGTCGAGCGGAGCGCTCGAGCCTATGTGGTCGAGCACTTTTCAGCATCCGTCACTTATTCGTAAAATCTTCATATCTCCTCAACCGGGAGTCCGTTTTAGCCGATTCAAAGTCATACGAACTCCTCTTTTCGCCCTCTATCCATCTATGAAACCAAAAAGACAAATTAATGATTTTATAAAAATGATACTCATTTGACTCCAAACACTAATCGAAAACACTCAAAACATGGGCAAATCGGGCACCAAAACATAACAATTTCACGCCTAATCAGTTATACGTGAAAGTATGCTTTTACTTTGTATAACTCATGTATTAAACACTTGTTTATGAGAATAATTCTTTTATCACATTTGCTTTAGATATGATTGAATGTTGAATATTTATTGCAACCAGTTCATTATATAGTACATGTTACATTGTAGTTAATGTGGTGATACCCGATCACGGAAGATCACATTAAAAGTTTCCTTGTAACTAAACGTACAAATTCACGACCTAGGTGGAATTGAACAATCCACCGTGAAAGGTCGATGTGTAAGTCTCAGATTGGTCTGTCTTGACCAAGAGATTGCACTATCACATTTAGAATGTGTTGAAGAGGACCTACAGTGAGGATAAATTCTTCTGTTCTGAAATGTGAAGAATTAGACCTCAGTGGTTATTGATTTCTTAATCTCCGTCACTTAAATAGGACCGTGTGTGCTTAATGGTTACTGCTTTGATTCATGTTGGGTGAGAATCATCGTGACTTCTAACCTTGTGCTTTGGGCAGTAATATTAATTATACGACGGTTGCTAAGATTTAATACGGAGAAATGCGTGCGAGTACGGCTCGTGTGATTAGTCCCTTTGGTGGGCTCAGAAGTTTTATCGTACCAAATCTTGCAAGTGAAGAATCAGTTTCTTCGGTACGGATAATAATGTTGAGCTGTCTTTACTCCAAGGTGAAATATATTAATTAATTTAGAGCTATTCAGAAGCTTAATTAATTAATGAACTTGATAATCTTAAACGCGGAAAATAATAACCGGGAGCCCATATTATCGTAATATGGATTAAGATGGATAGTGCAATATTAATTTATTAGTGGTACTAATTAATATTAATGGATTGAATTATATTGGGGCTCAATATTGAAATTTAGAAGTCCATTAGGAGGTCCAATCTTAATTCTCCTTAAAGGCCCCTCAAGTAGCCCATTAAGTAGCCCAATAATGATAAGGTGATTAAAATAAAAAGAAATATATTATGCAGATTTTTCCTTTTTTTTTCGAAAATTAGAGATCAAGGAGAGAGAAGATTTTGTTGATTTTCTTGGAAAGATATTATGGAAGATATGTATTCTTGGAATACAAGAATATCTCATATATTCAAGAAAATCCAAATCTTGGGAATTCTACTTGAAATTTTCAAAAACTTTGAGTTTATAAGGTGAGTGAGATTTTTGTGGAATATTTTATTGTGGAGAAAAGAATATATAAGATATATTCAAGATTTCTTAGAGTCTAAGAAAAAGATTTTCTCCAAGCCCATATACCCACATATTTTCGGCCACTCTTAATTATAAATAGGTGGTGATTATTTCATCCCCAAGTACATAATTCCATGTGTTGGAAAAATCAAGAGCATATATATTTTTCTTTTTCCTTAGTTATTTAAATTACTTGAAAGCATCTCCCACCGGTGATCAAGTAAGGCGAAAGGGAAATACTTGAGAAGGCTTTTGGGTTGATAAAGCATGATCGTGATTGTCCCGTTTATTCAAAGGCCAATTCTACAAGAGGTACGTAAGTCACATAAATTCTTATTTATTCCGCCATTGATTTTAAGTAAATTAATTCAACATGCATGATGTTAAATTTGTTGTTGGAATTATTATTTGAATTAATTAGGATTAATTCATGCTAGTAATAATTGAATTTAAATTCGTATTTAATTATCATCCCGAATAGATTCCGGGCACCCCTATTTTCCCAACAACTGGTATCAGAACCACAATTTTGGGCTCTGATCTTTAAATTGGAATTTAAATTGTTTAACATTAAATTGAAATTGGATAGTAGAATTGCTATATCTTTTTTGCAGGTATCCAATTGTCATGGTTTTAATATTTTTTTTTCATGCGTGTGAATTAATTATTTTTAATTCGATTCGTTCGAATTCGTTTTTCTCGTGAGAAAATCCACGAGTAGATTAGTTGTTTTTATTTTGATTTGATTATTGGAATAGACTAGTCTAGATCTAGTATTTTTTTTTAAAAATAAATTGTAACCGGATCGAGACAAAGAACGAAGAATTAAAGACGGCGTACCCGGGCGACGTATGCATGCGTGGCGCATGCATACGTGAGCGCGCACACGTAGGCGGCGCTCAGTGGCCAGCTACTCGGCGCCGTGCCGAGAGACGCGCGGGCCCACTCCGTGGGCCGACGCGCGCTGTATCTCGGGCCGTGAAATTTTAAATTTCATTTTTTATGTTTTTGTGTGATTTTAAACATCGTCCCGAACCCAAAACGAAGTTGTTTTTGATGAAGTGTTGTTGTTCGAGTGGGAGCGTGTCGAGACGAACGATGGAAAGCAACAAGGACGATATTATGCATCAAGACGTGAAGAAATTAAACTGTGACAATTGAATTTGAGTGCTCCAATGTGTTTAATTTTGTTTTGATGGACGTGCACTTATTATTATTTGTTAATATGTGTTTGCATGAATTTTATTGTCCAAGAAAAACCTTACTTTTGAAAATTACTAAGTATGTTTCTTTAATCGCAATTTTATTCCGGATATTAAAATTGGATTAATTTGGCCTCCATAATTTATTTATTTGTGAAGTTCTTTTGGAATACATTTCCCCCTCGGATCGGCCAAAAGGACGGATTTCACATGAATAAATTCCGAAAGGATGATTGTGGATTATTACTAGTGGCGGTATTGACCCTCATGTATTTAATTATGGTTATTACTTAGGCATAAAAAATTGATATTAACTTACTCCCCTCGGAGTCCTTGTTAATTTTTATGTTGTCAAAGTGGGAGCCAACTATTAATTTTGTATTAAGGATTTATAACTTTTAAGTTTGTGATCCGCTTGAATGTGTTTAAATGTATAGACCACCCCTCGTGGCGCATTTAAATTGTTTCGAGATGTTGGCTGATGCATGATTATATTGTTTTTAAGGTTTCAATATAATTGATGTGGTCGAATTATGTGATAATTTCGTATTTTTCTAGGTATTGATATGAATGTATATTTTATTCTCAGTTCATCATGTCGCAACCTTTTAATCCACTGTTTAGTATACTTAAAGATAACAAACTTGTCGGTGAGAATTATGTTGATTGGAAACGTAACATGAATATGATCCTACCTGCGCAAGAACACTATTGGATATTTAGCGTTGACGTACCCAAGAAACCTAATGATAAGTCAAGTAATGGGGACAAGGCGGTATTCGATGATTGGAAGCATTCCAATGAGCACATGAAGCGCATCATCTTGACATTCATGTCTGAAGATTTGAAACGCATTCATGAAGGCATTGAAGCGGATGTTGATATCATGAATAGCCTTGAAGAGATGTTTCAACATCAGAACCCCATGGCGAATCTGTTCACCATTCGTGAGAAGCTCACGAAGGAAATGGTGAAGGGAACACCTGTAAGGGATCATGTTCTCAAATTTAGGTGTGAGTTTGAAAAACTCGAGTTTCTTGGTGCCGGACAAAGTGAAAAAAGTCAAATAGATTCCATACTCCTAAAGCTATCGAGCAGCTTTGATGGGTTCTTTTGGGAATACGTGTTATCGGAACACAAGTTCACTTTAGATACCCTGCTCAAAGCTCTGATAACGGTAGAGTCATACTTAGGGAGTAAGGATGAGGCTTTGGTGATCAAGAGCTTTTTCTCGAAATCTATGCCAACGGAAGGTAAGATTGAGAAGAAGGAGATTGATCAGAACCAAACCAGTAGACTCACTCTTAATGGCAAAGAAAGAGCATTCAAGCCGTACGGAGTGAAGATATCTGGTAAGAGTAAGTGCTTCAATTGCGGGGAGAAAGGACATTGGAGGTCTACCTGTTCTAAGCCTAAGAAGGCGGTAAAGAAAGGTAAGTCTCAAGCTTTAGTCGTTGAAACTTATGTTGTGGCGTATGCTGCCCACGTTTGGGTAATGGATACCGGGGCAACTGATCATATTTGTTTCACTCTTCAGGGGTTCCAGCTAACCCGGCGACTTAGCAAGAATGAGATCCTCGTCACTTTGGGCTATGCTACGAGAGTGACAGCCGAAGCAGTGGGAGTCGTGCAACTATCTTTTGAAGATAGAGTTTTAATTTTAAGAGATGTTTTATACGTTCCGAACTTTAGGAATAATTTAATTTCAGTTTCTAAGTTGTTTTTAGATGGATATTCAGTTACTTTTAATAAAGTTGTTATTGTTTCTTTTAAGAATGATACTATCTGTCATGGAACGTTGGTAAACAATCTCTATATAATTAAGTGTGCACACCACTCAAATAATGAATCTAATAACAAGTAGATCATTTCGAGTAAAAAAATAAAGCGTTCTTCGGAGATGAATGAAACACTTCTATGGCATCTTAGACTAGGTCATATTAATCTAAAGCGGATAGAGAGATTGGTGAAAGACGGATCCTTGGAATCATTCCAAGTCGAGCCGTTTCCAACTTGTGAATCCTGTTTAGAGGGTAAAATGACCAAGAGGGCATTTGGAGCCAAGGGGAATAGAGCCACGGAAGTGTTAGAGCTCGTTCATACCGATGTGTGGTCCAATGACGATCAAAGCGAGAATGGGGTATGAGTATTTTGTCACTTTCATTGACGATTACTCGAGATATGGGTACATTTACCTTATGAGGCATAAGTCTGAAACTTTTGATAAGTTCAAGGAGTTTAAGGCCGAAGCCGAGAAACATAGGGAAAAGAGTATCAAGTTTCTACGATCAGATCGTGGGGGCGAATACCTCAGCGATGAATTCTTGAACTACTTATCGGACGAAGGGATCGTATCCCAGTTAACCGCACCAGGAACCCCTCAACAGAATGGTGTGGCGGAACGAAGAAACCGGACTCTTTTAGAGATGGCCAGATCCATGATGAGTTATTCGGATTTACCCAAGTCGTTTTGGGGTAATGCCTTGGAAACGGCGGCTTACATTCTAAACTTGGTGCCATCCAAATCGGTTCCTAAAACCCCAATGGAATTGTGGACCGGGCGCAAGCCCAGTCTAAGACATTTGCGGATTTGGGGTTGTCCGGCATACGTGCTAGACAAGGAAGCCGGTAAGTTGGATTCACGTTCGGAATTAAGACTGTTTATAGGATACCCTGCGGGAACGAAAGGGTGTATGTTCTATAGTCCCAAGGATCAAAAGACCGTGATTAGTACACACTTTAAATTCTTAAAGGAAGACTATATGAACAATCGGAAGCCTAAAAGTGAAATTATCTTAGAAGAATTGAGAGGTCAAACCTCGATACCAAGTATACAAGTTGATGTACCACACGTCACATCTTCACAACCAGAACCCCGTCGAAGTGGGAGGATTGCTAGGCAACCAGAGAGATTCATGGGAATAGAAGAATCTTCAGATTTAATTCCCGGCGATGAATCAGACCCATGGACATACGACGAGGCAATCCAAGACAAAGACGCAGAGTCGTGGCAAACAGCAATGGAAACCGAGATGGGTTCGATGGATCATAATTAAGTGTGGGAGTTGGTCGAACCACCCAATGGGGTAGAACCCATTGGATGCAAGTGGGTGTACAAGAGGAAAAGAGGACCGGACGGAAGGGTTGAGACCTTCAAAGCAAGGCTAATGGCCAAAGGGTATACTAAAAAAGAAGGGATCGATTATGAGGAGACCTTTTCGCCTGTAGCTATGCTTAAGTCCATCCGTATTCTCTTGTCGATCGCTGCGCACCTAGATTACGAGATCTGGCAAATGGATATCAAGACAGCTTTCCTTAACGGAAGTCTTGACGGGATAGATATCTATATGCAATAGCCCAAAGGTTTTATTGAAAAGGGCCAAGAGCACCTCGTATGCAAGCTTAAGAGATCCATTTATGGACTTAAGCAAGCATCGCATACTTGGAACCAGTGTTTTGATCAAGTGATTAAGTCTTATGGGTTTGATCAAAACGAGTTCGAAAGTTCTGTGTATAAGAAGCGTGACGGAACTGCGGTGGTATTCTTAGTATTATACGTAGACGATATTCTGCTCATTGGAAACAATGTAAAGGTATTGTCAGACGTAAAGTTATGGCTGTCAAAACAATTTGATATGAAGGACTTAGGGGAAGCCGGTCACATCCTTGGTATCAAGATCACTCGCGATCGCAAGAAGAGGATGTTGGGCTTATCGCAAGCTTCATACATTGGCACTGTTTTGAAGCGTTTTAGCATGCAAGATTCCAAGAAAGGTTTTGTACCTTTTAGGCATGGAATCCATCTATCGAAAGAAATGAGCCCTAAGATGCAAGCGGAGATAGATGACATGAAAGGTGTTCCGTACGCTTCAGCCGTATGAAGCCTTATGTATGCAATACTGTGTACGAGACCGGATATCTGCTTTGCCGTGGGCATGGTGGCAAGATATCAAAGTAATCCTGGGAAAGACCATTGGACTGCCGTAAAGTGCATCTTGAGGTATCTGAAAAGAACTCGTGAGCGGATGTTGATTTACCAGTCAGATAGTCTTATGCCCGTGGGATACACGGACTCGGATTTCCAATCAGACATAGACTCAAGAAAGTCAACCTCGGGTAGTGTGTTTTGCATGGGAGGAGGAGCCATTTCGTGGAGAAGCGTTAAGCAGAAATGCATCGCCGATTCGACCATGGAAGCCGAGTATGTAGCTGCTTGTGAAGCAGCGAAAGAGGTAGTTTGGCTCAAGAACTTCTTAGTGGACTTAGACGTTGTTCCGAATTTGCCCGACAAGATAACTGTCTTTTATGATAATGCCGGAGCAATTGCAAATTCAAAGGAACCGAGAGCCCACAAGGCCAACAAACACATAGAAAGAAAATATCATCTTATACGAGAAATCATTAAGAGAGGAGATATAGAGGTGGCAAAGATAGCGTCGGGTGACAACCTAGCGGATCCATTCACAAAGGGTCTGCCTCAGAGTACATTCGAGAGACATGTGGATGGAATGAGAGTCAAGACTATTGCCAATCTGCTTTAAGTATAAGTGGGAGGAATTATTAGGTTAGTGTAGGTTGACATGAGATGTCACGTAGAGCTACTACACTAAGACATGCATGATGTATACTAAAAAGCAGACTTTAAGTATAAGTGAGAGATTGTTGGAGTTATACGTGAAAGTATGTTTTTACTTTGTATAACTCATGTATTAAACACTTGTTTATGAGAATAATTCTTTTATCACATTTGCTTTAGATATGATTGAATGTTGAATATTTATTGTAACCAGTTCATTATATAGTACATGTTATATTGTAGTTAATGTGGTGATACCCGATCACGGAAGATCACATTAACAGTTTCCTTGTAACTAAACGTACAAATTCACGACCTAGGTGGAATTGAACAATCCGCCGTGAAAGATCGATGTGTAAGTCTCAGATTGGTCTGTCTTGACCAAGAGATTGCACTAGCACATTTAGAATGTGTTGAAGAGGACCTACGGTGAGGATAAATTCTTCTGTTCTGAAATGTGAAGAATTAGCCCTCAGTGGTTATTGATTTCTTAATCTCCGTCACTTAAATAGGACCGTGTATGCTTAATGGTTACTGCTTTGATTCATGTTGGGTGAGAATCATCGTGACTTCGAACCTTGTGCTTTGGGCAGTAATATTAATCATACGACAGTTGCTAAGATTTAATACGGAGAAACGCGTGCGAGTACGGCTCGTGTGATTAGTCCCCTTGGGGGGCTCAGAAGTTTTATCGTACCAAATCTTGCAAGTGAAGAATCAGTTTCTTCGGTACGGATAATAATGTTGAGCTGTCTTTACTCCAAGGTGAAATATATTAATTAATTTAGAGATATTCAGAAGCTTAATTAATTAATGGACTTGATAATCTTAAACGCGGAAAATAATAACCGGGAGCCCATATTATCATAATATGGATTAAGATGGATAGTGCAATATTAATTTATTAGTGGTACTAATTAATATTAATGGATTGAATTATATTGGGGCTCAATATTGAAATTCAGAAGTCCATTAGGAGGTCCAATCTTAATTCTCCTTAAAGGCCCCTCAAGTAGCCCAATAATGATAAGGTGATTAAAATAAAAAGAATATATTATGCTGATTTTTCTTATTTTTTTTTTCGAAAATTAGAGATCAAGGAGAGAGAAGATTTTGTTGATTTTCTTGGAAAGATATTATGGAAGATATGTATTCTTGGAATACAAGATTATCTCATATATTCAAGAAGATCCAAATCTTGGGAATTCTACTTGAAATTTTCGAAAACTTTGAGTTTATAAGGTGAGTGGGATTTTTGTGGAATATTTTATTGTGGAGAAAAGAATATATAAGATATATTCAAGATTTCTTAGAGTCTAAGAAAAATATTTTCTCCAAGCCCATATACCCATATATTTTCGGCCACTCTTAATTATAAATAGGGGGTGATTATTTCATCCCCAAGTACATAATTCCATGTGTTGGAAAAATCAAGAGCATATATATTTTTCTTTTTCCTTAGTTATTTAAATTACTTGAAAGCATCTCCCACCGGTGATCAAGTAAGGCGAAAGGGAAATACTTGAGAAGGCTTTTGGGTTGATAAAGCGTGATCGTGATTGTCCCGTTTATTCAAAGGCCAATTCTACAAGAGGTACGTAAGTCACATAAATTCTTGTTTATTCCGCCATAGATTTTATGTGAATTAATACAACATGCATGATGTTAAATTTTTTGTTGGAATTATTATTTGAATTAATTAGGATTAATTCATGCTAGTAATAATTGAATTTAAATTCATATTTAATTATCATCCCGAATAGATTCCGGGCACCCCTATTTTCCCAACAAAAACAACTAATACCCTTCATTGAAACCAACTAATACTAAAAACAACTAAACCCTTTGATGGTTCCTGTATGAACAAACCATCTTCCCTCTATACTTTGTCTTGAGCTATATATTGATTTTCAACTTCTCATAAAGCTTGGAATATGATTCATATTTTTGTATTTTGTAGCATTAAAATCATGATAGAAACTTATGTTTTTTGGATGTTTTTTTTAAATTAATTTCACTTCCTTTTTAGGTGAACCATACACATTGTTAATAAATTATTAAATCAAATTCTTAAATTTATGTAAAATATATATAAAGATATACTTTGTGCAATTGCTTAGTTTAATGATAAAAAGTTCTTCAATGCTTTAGGTAGTTGTTTCAGCATAGGTAATTGCACTTTTCCATTACTGCAACACAATGGAAATTTTAGAGGGGCCTGGTTATTCTTTTTAGAAGTCATTTCTTCATACCACATATTAGCATTACCATGCATACAAATATATGTGACATCTCCAAAATTAAGATAGGTTGAATATAAAAAAGTTAAGTTTAAAATATATCGATGTGTATAAATAAAATATATTAAAATATGTATGTACGTATAATAATTACCTTAATTGATATTAGTATTCATCTTTTTCCTTATATCTCGTACAACATAAATTTATGCAGTACCACCTAAAATACTAACTAGGTTTAATATAAGACACATTAAGTAAATTTAAAACTATATTAATAAAGAGAGTTGGAGAAAATTACAATATTCACATTAGTAATTAACATTATACTTTGAATTGAATGTATCATATAAATTACTCAATTCGGTTTACATATGAGAGTTATGTTGAGAATTTAAGGTTTGAGTTCACATAATAGTTTAAAGTTTGCATAAATTACACCTCAACACCCACTTGCCATGAACTATATAACAAAGTCCACCAATAACTCACTACAAATGACGTCCAAAAAAAATGACGAATATACTCATTTCTAAAAAAGTGAGTTGATTTAATAAAAGTATGGATGTAAATATATGTGTTGTCAAATATAGGAAAAATATTTTTTTTTTTGTCCTTTAACTTTAGTTTTAGTCTTGCTATCGTCCTATAACTTACAAAAGCTTGTTTTTTTTATCCTATTATGTACTACACCATAATAATAGTGTAAACCCCATAGTTATTCTTCACGCTGAATAAGATATTCATCTTATGTAACAATTAAAAAAATCTTATATGGTATCAGAAAAAAAATCATTAAACCTTAGATTTCTACAATCAAATGTTTAGTTTGTACCAAAATTAATTCATCCTGTACTACACTTTATTTAAGTCCGTACCACCATTTATTCACCATGTACCACGTTTTCTTAAGCTCTTATTACAATTTATTTAAATTTATAATGTTAGTTACGTAAATCAAGCCAATAAATTGAAAAGTGATAATTTTCTTTTAAAAGTAATTAATTAAACATAATTCCTAAACAATTGCGGTACATATTATGGGTGTGTATTATCTATTATGGTAATATTACTAACTAATTATTAAACATATTAATTAAAGATTGTGACGTGTGTTAAATGTATTATATCCAGAATTAAAGTTGACATAGGGTAAGGAGAAAAAAAGACCGACAATTTTGCAATCACCAAAGAATACTTCTTTATTTTTGATAAAGTCAAATATTCAATCACCTACAAATTAGTGTGTAATAAATTATATTTAAGCACCACATTTAAAATGTCAACTTTACTTTGCAAGATTGATCCTGAACTTCGTATACAAATTTCTTATAATTAGTTTTTACTAAATATATATTATAATTCATCCATATCTTACGTGTTATAAATGTGGTCAATTAGTTATATTAAATAATATTATCATTTAAAAGATAAAATGACTGTGTACATTATTGAATTTTTTTATCAAAATAATTAATAAAAATATCATCATTTGAATTACATAATAAACGTTATTTGTTAGATTTTTATGTAATGAACTATTTAAAAGATAACTAATTTATAAATTACTTCCTTTGTTACAATTTAGATTATCCCTAAGCTACCAAAAAATAGTTTTACTTTATAAAATTAATTACTTCCAAATATGATTTATTTATATCTCATTGCACTAAATTCTTCAATATACCATTTACCAATAAACTTAACTCTCTTGAATAAGAATGACGAACTAACTAATAAACCCTCAATTTTACACCTTTTAACACTAATGAACAACTTTTTCATCATAATTTGCACTATTTGGCAGAGATAGTCTAAATTGTAAGAGGGAATAATATTTATCAACCGATTTTTTATTTTTTTTGCTGGCTATATATCATATTAATTCTAAATTGTGTGTGAATTAGCACAAAATTAGCTAATAATAATTCTTTACTATTAATTAATTAAATACAATTGTCAAACTTCCTCAATATATTTACCTATCAAAACACAACAATAATAAATAATAATTAATGATCCAACATTAATTGGAATAAATGAAAATTTTACATTAAATGAAATAACATATGTATTTACGGATGGAGATTATGTTGAATATGGAATATTAGTAATTACATCAAAACTAAATTATGAAAGATGTAAATACGTGTAGACGTTATTATTTTCATCCATATTCACCAAGAAATCTCGACCAAAATATGATATTCGTGTACGAATTAATAGCCCAACGATATTACATACTTTAATTTCGTCTAATAATTTAAATTTATAGGGTAATTTCAGATTTCTATACAAATTTATACAACGCAAAGGAATTAGTGAAACAAATACAGAAACACAAATTTAGCCACGGATTTTGCTATAAACTTTATTCATCAATTTTTAAATTTACAAAAATTCAATACCAATACATAAATATATTAGTTGATTACACAATGATCTATTCAAATATAAAAAGAATCCGGTGGAAAAAGTCTACAATCAAAATAAAACTGACAATCTCGAACACACAAAAAGCCCTATAAGCCCCAAACAAAAGCTCTTGAAAAAAATAAACCTGCAAAAGAAAAAAAAAATAAAAATTATAAGAAAAGAGCAGAGAAAGGGTGAACAATTAGTACGACAAAAAATCGTAATCAAAATAAAAGTAACGGAAAAAATCTTCAAAACAAAAAAGAATTAGAAAATTGAATACGAATGTTAAAATATATGGATGAGAAAATATATGCATATCAAAAGGGAACACAATAATATAACACACTAAAAGGGAAGACAACCGTCGAAGAAAACTTACAAAATTGAGGAAGCTAAAAGGAACACGATGTGAGAATGGGCAACTAAAGTGATGAGAAATGACTGAATTTATAGAAAAATTGTAAGATGTTGTAAGGAAACCAACGATCGAGATGAATAGTTCAAAAAATAATGGCCAAGATCGAAAAGAAAACTTTAAGTGAATGAGAGTGTAAGGTTTTTGAAATAGAGGAAAGAGAAAAGTGACACATAGGCAAGATGAGCTTTGCCTATATATAAGTATTGATGATTGATTGATGTTTAATAACAGTAATCATGTTATATTCTGTCACTATAGTTTTTCTAGTTAAAAGTCTTTAATAATAGAAATCCATTTTTAATGACAAAATTGTATCATTAAAGATTGTTTCATGTCATTAAAAACTTTTAATTAGAGAAATTGTAATGACATGATTACTGTCATTAAATGTTAATTTTTTTATAGTGAAATTTGACGACTTTGAGCTCTCCTCATAAACTTAAATAATAAAGCTAATTGAGGGTTATGGAGAGATTTGAAATTATTTCATTTAATTATTTCTCAGGATCTTTGTTCGGGCACGAGTCTATTGACTCTGATACCATAATTTTTTTACCCCATCTAAAAGTTCAAAGTTATAGAGAAATTTAAAATTAATCATTTAATTATTTCCTTACATGGTTTACTGAAAAATTTATCATACCATGATTTAAGTTACATGATCTATAATATATAATACACCATACCTTTCTAAATTTAGTTTTGGGCGGGAGATAATTTCAGCCTCTCGATCGTTTTTAGTTTTTGATCCTGACCGCACATTATGTAATCATTTGGGAATGTCCTCTGTGTTAATCCGCGTCAATCTTGGATCAATTATGTTTTTTGCTGTCTTTTATATACGGTTCACCGTGTATTCTTTTTTCGCTGTGAGGCTGTGATCATTTGGTGATTTCTCTTTTCTTTTTCTTCCTTTTGTGATTACTTTCCGATTTAATTAACATTCGTTTGCACTTGATGTTGACTGTAGGTTCCGGCCGTCGTTGTGGAGTTCTTCGCGGTGTGATTTCTACATGTCTGGGATTTATTTTCGGTCGCGGATTTGAGATGTCAATCGATGTTTTTTTCTAGATTTTAGTACTTTAGTGGAGAGACTGTTGTAATAGTTCATATGGTAGATTGATCGTTGATGATCATTTGTTGTGGTCGTTTTGTGCCACTCCTTTCTCTTATTTGTCCTTCGGGATATGTGTTGTAATTTGTTCCGATTGATTCTCCGTATATTAGATTTTCTGTTTAGATCATTTCGAAGTTTATTATTTGATCCCGTCTATCGGTCGATATTTATAATGGATATTTTTTCTTTATTTGTTGATTCATTTTGGTTATTAAAAATATTTAATATTATTGAATGAAAAAAATTAAAAAATTGGATATGATATCACCCCACATCCCATGATATTAGGAGTATATCTTCCTAATCCCCACTTAACACGTAAGTCATAGATGGTATATGGGTATTGATATGCATCAAATATACTGTAAATTTATTTGTAACTAATTATACCTCATTTATTAGTTTTTAAAAATTATTGAATTTATTTAATTATACTTCGCTTTTAAATTTTTAATAAATTATATAAATCGTATAATATATTTCTTAATTTATGTCAATCAACATTTCAATTAAATTGACACATCAACAATAAATTTTATTATAGGGTGATTCTTACGTGCACTCAATTGCATCGCATGTATTTGGATTTTATGTTCAATTTCAAATCAATTTTAATATTGAAAAAATTAGTACTGTTGATTAGTAAATATTGTATGTGGAATAATTAATATTGTTCTGTTCAAATACTGCAGTGTAGATGTATATATATAATTTTTTAAAATAATTTTATAATTTTCTCCTATTTTTTCCAGGTTATGTGATTTATATGGTTGCTATTATTTAGCTGACGGACTGACGTTCATGTGCGCATATTTGGGACGTGGTTTGTTGAAACTGTCATGCTAAAAGCTTTCTTCAAAAAATTAATATGTGGAAAATGATTTTATTTAGTCTAATTTTATATATAATTTAGGTATACATCTCAATTAATCTAATTTATTTTTAGTATTATATAATCTAATTTGATTTTAATTCTTTTGTATAACCATCACGTGGAAAAAAAGTTAAATCATTTTGAAAAGTTATTTTGAATTATTTGATTGCCGAATGTGGTGCGATATTGAATGAGTCATAGTTTGTTGATGTTTATGAATTTTGGTGCTTGTCTAATGTAATATTTTATCTTCGTTTATTTTTATTTAAATGTAGAGAACATATTATTTCTCTAGATTTTCTATAGCAATTAGTTCATGGTGGTTTTATGATATAAAATTATATTTAGTATTTTATTTATTACATTATATATGGACAATAGAGACGTGTATGTATTTATGGAGAATGGAAAAATGTATATACATACGTCAAAATTTTATCTATATCAAATAAAGCATATTATGTACCTAAAATCTCTCCCCAAATTTCTCATTAGCCATTGAAAGATGTTTTAATTACTCGGACTTTTTCTACCACTAAGAGTATGAATAAATACCCAAATCGTATAACACATTAAAAAAAAAGGGTACCGAATTGATTCTTAGGCTATTAAATTAGACAATATATCCTGTATATAGAAATAAGATTAAATTGGTAACTTGACACTCACAATATATTAATTATTTTAATTAAAAAGTATTAGTTATTTTTACTGAAAAGTATTAGTTGTTTTATTTTAGTACTATATATCTGTTGTATGTATTTAGATTTTTTATTTTAAATTCTAGGTGAATACCCTTTATAATTTGTACTTTTGGATGTATTTGAAGATTTGTATTGGTTCGAAGATCATTGATGGTAGTTATCAAGAATCTAAAGAATTTAATATTTTGTATGATTGTTAAATCGGTGCTGAATTGTGTATTTTATTTTATTATGAATTGTCTAAATGTACTAGCTTGCCATAAATTTCTAAGTGCATATACTCTTTTGACAAAGTATAGAGTGAAAATGGCTCGGACATGAACCATTGGAGATCATGACATCCGTAATTTATTAAAGGGTGATTTGAGTTTAATATTTGATCTACTACTCACTCCGTCTCAACTTTATCTTCATACTTGTGTGGACACACATATTAAGAAAAAACTACTTTGTTGGGTATCCAACCAATGAAAGTGAATGTTTTTATTTTTTTAGTGTATAAAGTGGTCAAATATGAATTTTATATTGAGTTTTGTTTACTTTTTAAAGGTGTGAAGATAGAGTTGGGACGGATAAAAAAAAAGTGAAGATAGAATTGGGATGGAGAGAATATCATTTAAGCATAATAAACTTTTTGCAGGGTAGTAAATTCTCCCGGACAATCAAACTCGATGGTGGAGTTATTACAAAACCTGAGTTTAGTTGATAGTTTGGGGGCGGTGGTTTTTATTTGGAATTGGTGGTTTTATATTTGTAGATGTGGTTCTACAAACTCTTATGAATTATTATAAATTTTAGCAATAACATTTGATTTATAACTTTTATTTATTTATTCCTAATTTTAAATAATTATGTACTCATAGTTTATGTTTTTCACGTATGGAACATTAGATTACAGTCCAATTTACAATTAATTCAATACCTAAGTTAATTGTATGATTTCTATAAATCTGTAGGAATCCTTGAATGTTATTTCTTGCCATCAAGAATTATTACAAATTTCGGAAAGGTGAATTATTAAAAAATTCATTTACGGGTTCTATAATTGAATTTGTTCATTTAAGTTTCCTAATGTTAATTTGGTTTTTTAGGTATTATGTATCTACGGGTGAACACATTTTTTGTGCCCACCGCTTATGTGGCAGTGCCACATCACTATACATAATATTATGAGATCTTTAATTCTTATTTATCACTCTCATATCTATATTATAATTTTGGTATATTTAATTCACAAATTCAAAATCTTCTCCCACATTTGTGCACCATACTATTGGAAAAAAACATTTTAATAATATTAATTTCTTTTCACAATTATAAAATAATATTATAACAATGCATATAATATTTTTAATGTACGACTACAAGTATTAATTAACTATGCTACGTATTGCACGTCAAGTAAATATAAATTCGTTAATTTTTTATTTTAAAAAACAGTTGATTTACATTTCTTATTTACTAAATTGGACCCTCTAACTTTTTAAAAAAAATATCGTTCATTTCGTAAAATAAAAAATTTTGCATCACAAAAATATTAAAAAAATTTAATTACTTTTTAAAAAATATTTTTTTAAAGTTATTTTTTTTAAATTTAATTTTTTAATACTGGGTATTCAGTCCAAGGATCGAGTAATCTGTGGGACCCATAACTCACCGTTTGAGTACTGTATGAATTAGTCCATCCTTGAAATTGATTGCATCTTGTGAATTTAAGTCTCAAGCCCTCGCCACTTAGCTAATCCTAAGAGGTCTTAAAATAAAATTATAATGATGCATATTCAATTTTAATAAAAAAATATTATTAAATATTAAAATTTTCTTGATATCAAGATGGTGTAATTCAAACAAAATTATTTCAAATGAATTAGAATTTTTTTAATTAAAAAATATTGCCTTATAAATGTAGTTTGCAATTTATTTATTTCATTAACCATTTTTAAAATTTTATTTAATAAATTTTTTGCTATAATATTTAAATTTTGCAATATATTTTGCGATACACAATTTTAATAAGAAACTTATATCAACAAAAAATATTTATATGGTTTTTTTTATATGATGTACAATTAATTCCCAAGATATTTCTTTAATTAAATTTAAAAAATGCATATGCATAGTTGTAGTATTAATTTGGTGTTAGTGAAAAGAAATTAATATTATTAAAATACTTTTTTTTTTCCAATAATGTGCTGCAGAAATGTGGGAGAAAATCTTGAATTTTTGGATTAAAAAAACATTGAGTGAATATTTTTTAATATTGTTAAAAAACACACCAATGTGATCAGCTTGTCCCGACGGGCTTTTTGTTATTCTCCTTAGGATCAGCTTTGTTCTCCCCTAAATTTGTCTGTAGGGCCTCGTGCATGGAAACGAAAATGCCAGCTTGGTTTCTGAACTCGGCATAAGTCTTTGGGCACTTCAGACGTACCTCCTTCCATAACTTCGACCCTTTTTTCAATCCGGCCATCACAGCGACGATCTTTGTATCTTCGCTCACCGGTTCTCCTTCTAGCAAAACTTTATCGAATCTTTCCATAAACGCCCGGTCAGTTTCATCATCATTTTGCCTCAAATCTGATAGCCGGTGTTTTTGGGAAAGATACGACCCCTCCGTTGAAAAGTGAGAAAGAAATTCTCGACTTAGCTGGACGAACGAGTGGATTGATGCCGGCGGCATTGATGAAAACCACTTGTGAACCCGATCGCCCAATGTTAACGGAAAATTCCGGCATTGGGTGGCATCGCTGGCCCCCACGGAGACCATGTAATCCGTATACTTCGTTAAGTGGACCCGGGGGTCGGCGATGCCTTCATATTGAATGCTAGCCGGAAATTGAATCTTTTTCTGTATTGGGGCCTTCAAAATGTGAGCTGCCAAAGGTGAGGATGGCATGCTGGTCGTTCCCATCCCCCTCTGTTGGTCTAGTTGCCCCTGCATGTTCTCCACAGCCCTCCTTAGGCTTGATAATTCATCAAGAGGTGCCCCCTGACTTGGAGGCTGTTCGGCGAGCAAAGGCATTAACCTTTCTGCTCGTCGCAGTCCCTCGCTTGGAGTGGGTACTTCCTGGGCTTGTCTCCTAATGTTGTTCGCCGCATTTGGCCCCAGGCGCCTGAAGGCTGACTGGGAGAGTCTTTCATGGACTGATGGGCGAGGCTGTCCAAAAGTTGCTCGCCCATCTTCTGCTCCCCGGCGAGCAGCTTCCCGCTGGGGTTGGCTAAGCCTGTCTTGGGCACTGGAACGTGTTGTTCCATGGCTAGACATAGTTGTTCGTCCGCGACCAGACTCAGCCTGTACTTCTCTTTGGTCGACCACCTTGGCCTTTCCCTTATTTCGTCTGACTTGGGCACTATCAACCTCTCGCTGTTCGCCCCTGGTGGTCCTAGGTCTAACAATTTCTAGGGACTTGTCCCTTGGCCTTGCTTGTGTTGGCCTAACCTGCTCTTGTTGCCTCTGGAGGGCCTGGAGAGCAGCAATGGTTTTGGCCAACTCGTTGGGGTTGTTCGCCAAAGCCTCCATCTCAGGGGGGAGGTTATGTGTTATGGCCGTATGTTGTGACCTGTTCGCATGTCTCGGGTCACGGTCCTGGTGGTCGGCCAACGTGGCTCGGGTCTGAGATGCTCTTTTTGACAAACGTGATCCTTGGGTCTCTTTAGATTGAGGCATTTCAATTTAATTTGTTTCTTAATTTTAAAATTGAAGAACACCAAGAACACCAAGAACACTTTTGTTTGTATCTTCAAATATTTCTTGAGATTTCCTTTGAATCTTCAAGTTTTCAACTTGAAGTTCTTGAGTAATCACACTAAACCGGAGGTTCGGACCCCCCTTCCTCTAGCGCCAAATTGTTGGTGAACGAATCTAACCGGGAGGATTTGTGGCTGTTTTAATCCGTTTTTACGTCACCAATCAATAACGTGTGATTGATTACCACCGTAAATGGTAAAACGAGTCTTGGGTTAACGAATTCGGGTAAAATGAAGATCGAAATTTAAATTATTTCGTATATGTGTAAGTTTGGGTGTATTTGTGTGTGTTTTTAGTCTG
Source organism: Ballota nigra (assembly GCA_947034835.1). Classification (NCBI taxonomy): domain Eukaryota; kingdom Viridiplantae; phylum Streptophyta; class Magnoliopsida; order Lamiales; family Lamiaceae; genus Ballota; species Ballota nigra. The sequence continues at coordinate 39,009,865 of OX344721.1, forward strand.
AAATTCGAAAAATTATATGAATAAGCTGGAGAACAACTATTTATAGAGACTAGCAAGCATGAGGTGTCTAAGACTCTTGGTCTCCCTAGCCTGCATGCTTGACATGTGTCCCTTTGATCTTATCTAAGCTGAACCTTAGTTACAAAGTCTTCTTTGGTCCTTATCTCGGACTCACTGTTGTTCGCCTAGGTCGGCTTAATTGATCTTGTTGATTCTCCAACTGAAAGTTGTTCGCCTCTTGAGGTTGTACTTTGGAAGTTGCTCGCCTTATGGCTTTGTTCAGCTTGGCTTTGGGATCTTTGTCCTTTGTTCACTTGTACACACCTCCTTGGCTATTTGTTGTACCATATTTTGACCAAGTTGTTCGTCATGGATGACTTTACAGTTGGCTCATTCTTGGTCCCGGGCCTTAATACCTGTTCGCCCATTAGTTGTTCGTCGGGAGAGTTGTTCGTCACTTCATACACCTCCCAGATTGGTTAATGCGCCCAAATCGTGATTTTCTTTGTTTTAGACTTCAATAATTGTTCGCTCCATATCTAGTTGATGTTCGCCTATCAACAATTGCCCCCTATCCTGACTAGATGTTGCATCAGACGAGTAATTTTGTGGCGAGCAACTGTAGTTAGGATATCGTCTTGGCCAAGATTTGGACGAACAGCATCTCTGTGGCGAGCAATGTTGGAATAACCGTTTCGTCTTCCCATGATCTGGGGAGATCACGAAGATGACGCCAGCGCAATGATTGCGCGCCGCTCACGCGCGAGCAGCCCCAAGGCCACGCGCCCCTATAATTGTTTATAGGTCCTTCATCTCCTAGTTTAGCTCGGAATTTACCCCGCCTTCTTCCAGTTGAGCCCCGGAACTTTCGGAAAATTATGCCCTGGACCCCGTTTTTGTTTGGGGTATAAATAGTGGGAAAACTGAAATCTTTCCCACTTTTCCCCCTCTTGCAACAGTGCTCCGGCGAACCCTTCCTTCCTCCGGCGATTCCAAGCTTCTCCGGCATCTATTCTTCCAGTGTTTGGCCTCCAATCCTCGAAACAAGGTAGTTATCCTCTTATTTCTTTTCTTTACTTTTTCTCTCGAAAACGCCATCGCCGCCGTGTGGGTTCGAGCGCAATCGTCTTCTCCGGGATAGCGCCGCCGTCTGCAATTCTTTTCACCGTCGCCTGGATTTTTCTTCTTCTTCTATGTCTTCGCACTCGAGCAATAAGACTGAGGAGACCTTAGACCCACTCTTTCCAGTCGCGGTTCCCATCGATCAACCTCCCTTCGAGATTTCCTCGGCGTCGGATCTTCACGTGGATTCGGTCGTCCGCTCCGTGGAGGACACCGGTGCGGGCCCATCTGGGAGAGAATTAGTAGTTGCGGCGAACAACAATCTGGACGTTAGCTCTTCGTCTTCTGCCGAATCTAGGGATCCAGACCTTAACGAACTCACTCGCGAGTTCTTGGAGAGCATTAATTTCCCATCCCCAAGGATGCGAGAAAATGAGATCCCAGCTGGGGTTGCTCGATTATTTGAATGGCGAGCATATGCTGAAAGGTATGCGAACAGCTTTCCCCGTCCCCAAAGGGAAATAATGGATAAGGTGAAAACTGAGTACCAGGCGAGCAAGATAAAAAGCGTTGTTCGCGAAGATGAACTGGACTCCATCCGGAAGGACTATAAGATCCCATATGATATCCGCATGTGGGCTCCTCAGAGAAAGGAAAGAGCTGATCGCCCACCTCCAGGATGTACGGCGATCAACATTCACACTCTAATTTCCAGACTAAAGTTGCCTCTTCCACCAGTTGTTGGTCGATTCCTGGAGGCGACCAACTTGGCCATTACCCAAATTACTCCAATTGGGTGGATGAATCTCTTGGGTTCCATGTGCCTGTTCGCCTTAGAGGGGTACGTTGATCGGATCACTGCGGAAGAGATCAACTACTTGATGACAATTACAAGTTGCCCCTTGGGAGAAGAAGGCTATCACTATCTCAAGGCCAGGACTGGGTTGAAAATAGTAGAAGAAGTGCCGAACAAGATTCGTGACTGGAAGCAACACTTCTTCTGGATTGGGGGTGATTGGCGAGCATCTTCTGGTCCACACGGCGGTCCTGGGCGAATAAATTCTCCAGCAGCCTATGGAAAATTGAAACGTAAGTTTGTTTCTTGCTCGCCTTTGGGCTAAGTTGTTCTAATTTAACTTTTTTTGTTTGTTCGCAGGCCCTCGTCTACCCAAGTGGAATTCGAAAGAGGAGGAGTTGAACTCCGAGTTCTTGTTTACTTCGTGCTTGGTCGGCCTCCGCAATAAAGCAGATAGAACTATAGACTATCTCTGCCGATCAAGGTGTCAAAAAGCTGCTCGCCTTTTGACTTACCCACATCATTTGGAGGCTCAAGCTGAGGTGCCCCCTGGTATGAGAATTTCTAACTCCTTGCTCAAGTTTTGTTCGTCGTTAACCTGTTTAACTTGCTCGTCTAATTTTAACTTAACTCTTTTTTTTTTTTTAGCCGAGCAAGTAACAGTTGCCGTTCCCCCAAGCTACGCTCTTCTTGAGCAAAGGGTCCTTGAAATGGGGCCACCAAGAGGGAAGAAAAGGAGAGGTGACCCTCCTCAAGCGGTGCTCGCCATGTCGAACAAGCCTGAGGGGGCTAAGGTTCCGAGACAGGCAGCCCCCCCAGTCCAAATCCGGTCCCCTCCCGTCTCCCCACCTCGTGGTGGGAAACACCTTAAGAAGGCAGACGGGACCCCACTGGTCGGAGATGTCACCGGCAAGGGGAAAGAAAAGGTGGGCGAAAGTCATGCTCGCCACGAAGGGGATGTCGCTAGGCGCTCTTCTGCGGAGCCCACAGAAAGGTCGGGAAAAGCGAGCAAAGACGTAGGCTCACTCCGTGGCCCAGAAGATCTTACGTTCCTTGGATGGGACGATCGGAAGTTTGCCGAGTAAGTATCTACCCTCTTTTGCCGAACAACTTTCATCTTCTTTTTTTTTAATTTTTTCTAAGTATCAATTTCTTTCTTGTTTGCAGATATCGTGCCGACGATTACCCCGGCCGAGCAAGTGTTGTACACCAGTATGCTTGCTCGAAGACTCCCGTTAACATAAGGGAGATTCCTGGCGAGCATGTTCGCAAGGCAACGGAGCTGGTCGCCCGAGCCTGGACACGTCCCCTGGACAAGGCCATCCTCCAACAGGGGCAAATGGACAATCTCCATCTCTCGATGATGCTCGTTGCCAACGGCCTCGTCACTGCCCAAAGGGCAATTGCCCAAGTTGCCGAGCAGGAAGAGTCTGCTCGCTACTATGCGAGTACTGCTCGGCAACTCTCCGAGGAAAAGGACAAACTGGCGAACAACTTGCATGGCCAGATTGCTCGGCTCAATGACCAACTTTCCCTCTATATTGACGGCGAGAAAAAGCACCTTGAAGACATTCAAGGCTTATCTGCCGAGCTGAAGAGCAAAGAGGCCTTGCTTGTTGAGGAGAAGAGCAAACTGTCAGCGGCCGAGCAAAAAATTGCTGATCTCGAGGCGGAGGTTGCTCGTCTCCGGGAGTCCGAAACTAACCTCTTTACCCGCGAGCAACTTGAAGAGGAGGTTCAAGCTCGTACCGGCCCCATCTCCAACCTTGGATATATCTGTGCCTACGCGGACAGCATCCGTACGGCTGATGCCTATGATTATAAGGACATGGTGGAGGAGATGAGCAAAGATTTGAACGAGTTCCTTGAGAACTATCCTCCGCCGAACAACGTAAAAATCCAGTTGGCGGATCTGGCTGTACTAGGGGTTAAACTGGATTTACTTGACCCCAGTATCACCATCACTCATCCTCCACCAATTGTTGATGATGGCGAGCAAGGAGATGAGCCGGCTGCCGCGGACGAGCAAATTGCTAAAGAGGCGGAGGATAAGGCAGCTGAAGACCTTGCTCGAGACATGATTGTCGACCCTCCTGCCGAGCAATCTCAAGATCCTCCTCCCGTCGAACAGCAGTAGTTTTTAGGACTTAGCTTTTTCTTCATCTCTTTTGTAATAGTTGCTCGTTCCTTTTTGTAGTACTTGTAATGGCTGCTTCCAGCTTGTACTATTTTTTAGGCTCAATGCCTTTGATTAATGGATGTCTTTCTTTTGTTCGCTCATTTTCTTATATATGTTAATTGCCTTTACATTTCTGTCAATGCCTTTACAATTATAACATATAGTGTTGGGCTTTTGTTCGAATTGAACTTGCCTTTAGTGGAATCAGGGTTCAGCCTTAGGTTCTGTTCATTTTAAGAAACGAACAACCTTTAAGTGGCTTTGGTCCTTAGGTTCTGTTCATTTGTAAAACGAACAACCTTTGAATGGACTTGTACCTCGAGCTTTTGGACTTTTCCTTTTTTGACGAACAACTATTATATTTACATTGCAAAATAATTACAAGTGTTATAAGACTGTCCATCACTATCATATACAATCTGACGAACAACTTTAAACACAAACTAAAACTTGCTATCCATTAAATCAAAAGAACTAGCACCAGACTATACAATGTGCCGAGCAACTTTTGAATCTATACTTAAGAAAATTTAAAAAAATTAGGCAAGTTTTAGCCTTCTTAGCCTTCCTTCAACTCATACGCATCCCTTGCCCCCCAAGACATTTGTTCGCCCAACTTTATTGATAGTACTTCTTTAGATGTACAGCATTCCAGGAGTATTGGGCCGGCTTGCCTTCCATGTCCTCAATATCGTATACGCCATTGACGTATTTTTCTATTATTCGATACGGGCCCTCCCAAGTTGGTCCCAATACACCTGGAGGTTGGGCGAGCAACTTTCTTAGAACCAAATCTCCAACTCTGAATTCCCTAACTTTTACATGGGAATTATAATAACGTTCTGCTCGCTGCTTGTATGTGGCATTTTTTAGCTCGGCATTCAACCTTTTTTCTTCGAGCAAATCCAATTCAGCATTTAGAGCAGAGTTGTTCGCCTGTTCATCAAAGTTGGTCGTCCTGAATGTAGTGGCCTTTAACTCAATTGGTATTACAGCCTCTGTCCCGAAAGCCATTGCAAAGGGTGTTTCTCCGGTGCTTGACCTGGGAGAAACTCTGTATGCCCATAAGACTTCCGGAAGTTCTGTAGACCAACTGCTTTTATTCTCCGCCAGTCGCACTTTTAATGTATGCTTTATGATTTTATTTACAGCTTCAACTTGTCCATTCGACTGGGGGTGATAAGGTGTGGAGTAATGTTTCTTGATCCCCCACTTCGTACAGAATTCTCTCAACTCTTGTCCATCAAATTGTGGACCATTGTCTGTCACAATTGCTTGTGGAACTCCAAAACGACAGACAATGTTCTTCCAAATAAAGTTGATTATCTTCTGCTGTGTTATATTCATCATGGCCTCTGCTTCCGCCCATTTTGTGTAATAATCGACTGCCACGACGGCGAATCGAACATTTCCAACTCCAGCCGGGAAAGGACCAATGATGTCCATCCCCCATCTTGCAAAAGGCCATGGGCTGTATACTGACACAAGTTCCTGAGCCGGGGTGTGGATGCCTGGGGCAAAAATCTGACATTGATGGCAAGTTTTGGCTTTTTTGATTGCATCTTGACGTAAGGTCGGCCAATAATAGCCTTGTCTGATTGTCTTGTATGCCAAAGCTTGCCCCCCAGTATGATTTCCACATACTCCAGCATGTATCTCTTCAAGTACTGCTTGCCCTTGCCCCCTAGGCAAACACTTGAGAAGTGGGATTGATATTCCCCTTTTGAAGAGCTGTTCGCCCACCAGAGTATATCTGGCGGCTCGCTTTATTAGCTTGGCAGCTTCAAAAGGGTTGTTTGGTTTTTCCCCATTTTTCAAGTATTTGACTATACTTGTTCTCCAGTCTTCTTCTTCACTGGTTTGACCGTCGAGTTGATTGACATTATAACTTACTGTTGATGGATCTTTCATCTTTGTAACTATAATATCTGCCAACTCTACGGGGCCTTCACTTGTTGCTAGTCGGGCAAGCGCGTCTGCTTGAGTGTTGCTCGTCCTTGGAATTTGCTGTATGAAAACTTGCTGCAACATGGACATCAGGTGAGCAACAATCCGTTGATATTCGATCATGTGATCATCTTTTGCTTCGTATTCACCTCGGACTTGGTTTACGATTAATTGTGAGTCGCCGAATATTTGCAAGCGTCTGACACCAACTGCGAGGGATAGGTGGAGACCAGCGATAAGAGCTTCATACTCAGCTTCGTTGTTGGTTGCCATGAAACCAAATCTGATCGCCGAGGTGAATACTTGTCTGTCTGGACTTATTAATACTACTCCTGCCCCCGAGGCTATGTTGGTTGATGATCCATCCACATAGAGATGCCAAGGATGATCAAGTCCTCTCGTCGGATCTGGTGGGAAAGTTAATTCGACTATAAAGTCGGCTAATGCTTGCCCTTTGATCGCTGTTCGAGGAGCATAGGTCACCCCGAATTGGCTAATCTCCAGTGACCATCTTAAGAGACGACCTGCAGTGTCGGGGCGATGGAGAATTTGCCTGAGCGGGAAAGTTGTTAGAACTTCGACTTGATGGTCAAAGAAGTATGGTCGTAACTTTCTCACGCTCATAACCAAAGCATACGCCAGCTTTTCGGTTGGGGCATATTTGATCTCTGCTTCGTGTAAAGCTTGGCTGACGTAATAGATTGGTTGATGGAACTTGCCGTCCTCCCGCACCAAAACAGAACTGATGGCAACTTCTGATGCGGCTAAGTATAGAAAGAGCTTTTCTCCTGGGATTGGTTTTGATAGGATTTTGACATCTTCCAGGTAGTCTTTAAGTTGATCGAAAGCCGCTTGGCAGTTGTTAGTCCATGCAAACTTCCCTTTTTTGACGGCCTCGAAGAATGGACGGCACTTGTCCCCCGACCTGGATATGAACCGGTTCAATGCTGCTAGGCACCCGGTGAGTCTTTGCACTTCTTTCACCGAACGTGGTGGTTGCATATCCATGATGGCTTTAACTTTTGATGGGTTGGCCTCAATTCCCCGCTGGCTAACAAGATGACCCAAGAATTTTCCTGAGTGAACTCCAAAACTGCTTTTCTTTGGATTCAACTTCATGTTATAGTGTCGTAGAATTTCGAACACTTGAGTCAGATGTTGAAGATGGTCTTCCTTCTTGGGACTTTTGACTACGATATCGTCTACATAGACTTCAACCGTATCTCCTATTTGTTGATCAAACATCTTGTTTACCAGCCTTTGATATGTTGCTCCAGCATTTATGAGGCCGAACGGCATTCTCTTCCAACACAGCAAGTTTTTGTTAGTATAAAAAGCTGTGCTTTCTTGATCGTCAGGATGCATTGGGATTTGATGATACCCTGCAAAAGCATCCATGAATGTTAGCATTTCGTGACCCGCAGTGCTGTCCACCAATTGATCGATGTGCGGGAGAGGAAAGTTGTCCTTCGGGCATGCTGCATTCAGATCTGTAAAGTCTATGCATAGCCTCCAGGTCCCGTTTGGTTTCCTCACGAGTACTGGGTTTGCTACCCATTGTGGACAGAGTGCTTGTCGAATGAGATCATTGTCTAGCAACTTTTTAACTTCTTCATTCAAGGCTTGGTATTTGTCCGGGCCGTACTTCCTTCGTTTTTGATGGACGGGCTTTCTTGCTTGATTTATGTTCAGCTTGTGGCAAGCATGTTTTGGGTCTATCCCCACCATATCTGCGTGAGACCAAGCAAAGACATCTAGATTCTTGGTGAGGAACTCTTTCATTCGGGATCTGTAAGGCTCTGGGAGCTCAGATCCTATGAATAATTCAAGATCTTCGTTGTTGGGATTAACTTTGAACGCCTCCAGCTCTTCGACTGGAGTCGCTCGTCGTTTTTGTCCCTTCCAACGGGGATCAAGTATGGGTTCCTCAGGGTTGGAATCATTTTCGATGTTCATGGGCTCTGCCCCCAGGCGGGGTTCTAGATCATCAGTTGGCTCCGTCCCATTGTTGTTCGTTTGTACTTGGCCCTCCAAGTCCTCCACTGAAGGTTGTTCGTCATCACCCCTTTGTTGTTCGTTAGATGGAGGTTCCTCGCGAGTGGTAACGAGTTGTTCGTCCAACATTTGCTCGTCCAAGTGTTGTTCGTCCGTGTCCATGTGGTCGTCCATGTCCATCATATTGTTCAGTATTGATGGTTCGTTGACGGGATAACTTGTTGCTTCCATCATGGATATTTGTACAAATTTTGCTCGTAGCTGTTGAATGCATTCTCGTGCTCTCCGTTGGTCTCCTTTAATTGTACCTGTTCCACTAGCTGTTGGAAATTTCAAACAATAATTGTAAGTGGAACACGCAGCTTTGAATTCATTGAGAAAAGGTCGGCCAAGAAACCCGTTATAGGTCGACTCCTGGTCTACAACCAAGAAATCTACCATTCTTGTTATATTTCTTTCGGGTTCATTAGCCGTTACAAGTTGTACTGCTAATGTTACAATTCCCAACGGTGTTGTCACATCATTCCCGAAGCCTATGATTCTATGTGTTGTATTCCGAACGTAACCCGAATAATCTCCCAGATTATCGAGGGTCTTCTTGAATAAGATGTTGGTGTAGGCTCCGGTGTCCACCAACAGTCTGTGGACTCTGGTCCCCATAATCTTTGCACAGATTACGAGCGAATCATTGTGCGGAGTTAAGACGCCTTCAAGGTCTTTTTCGGTGAAAGTTAATTCTGCCGTTTGCATGATAGACGGCTTAACTCCCATCTCTTGTACTTGGCCAATCGCTCGTAGCTCCGCTTTCCTCTTCCGGTTTGAGTCGGGTGGTTGTCCATCAAAACACCCTCCCGCGGGACCTGCGGGTTCCATCATGAACAGATCTTCTAAAGGTTGAGCTGGCATACTGGGAACTGGTCGCCCGGGTTTGTTGTTTCTCTGAGGTTGACCATCCTCTTCGTCTTCTGAGTTGTTCTCCCGAGCTCTTTTCCCAGGTTGCCTTTTAACGAAATCGGAGAGCTTTCCCTCCTCATAAAATCGCCAGAGTTGCTTAAGCAAATCTCTACACTCACTTGTAAAATGCCCCACACTTTGATGGTAGGCACAATACTTGTTCGGGTTGAGTTTGCCAGTATCCTGGCGGATTTTACGTGGTGGGGAAAGCAACTCTTTCTCCTTTACGCTCTCATACACAGTATCAACTGATACTGTCAATACTTGGTTCAATTTTTCTTTCAAATCCGATCCTTCGGTGAATGCTTTCATATTTTTTGGGACCCTGTAACTTGTCCCGACGGGCTTTTTGTTATTCTCCTTAGGATCAGCTTTGTTCTCCCCTAAATTTGTCTGTAGGGCCTCGTGCATGGAAACGAAAATGCCAGCTTGGTTTCTGAACTCGGCATAAGTCTTTGGGCACTTCAGACGTACCTCCTTCCATAACTTCGACCCTTTTTTCAATCCGGCCATCACAGCGACGATCTTTGTATCTTCGCTCACCGGTTCTCCTTCTAGCAAAACTTTATCGAATCTTTCCATAAACGCCCGGTCAGTTTCATCATCATTTTGCCTCAAATCTGATAGCCGGTGTTTTTGGGAAAGATACGACCCCTCCGTTGAAAAGTGAGAAAAAAATTCTCGACTTAGCTGGACGAACGAGTGGATTGATGCCGGCGGCATTGATGAAAACCACTTGTGAACCCGATCGCCCAATGTTAACGGAAAATTCCGGCATTGGGTGGCATCGCTGGCCCCCACGGAGACCATGTAATCCGTATACTTCGTTAAGTGGACCCGGGGGTCGGCGATGCCTTCATATTGAATGCTAGCCGGAAATTGAATCTTTTTCTGTATTGGGGCCTTCAAAATGTGAGCTGCCAAAGGTGAGGATGGCATGCTGGTCGTTCCCATCCCCCTCTGTTGGTCTAGTTGCCACTGCATGTTCTCCACAGCCCTCCTTAGGCTTGATAATTCATCAAGAGGTGCCCCCTGACTTGGAGGCTGTTCGGCGAGCAAAGGCATTAACCTTTCTGCTCGTCGCAGTCCCTCGCTTGGAGTGGGTACTTCCTGGGCTTGTCTCCTAATGTTGTTCGCCGCATTTGGCCCCAGGCGCCTGAAGGCTGACTGGGAGAGTCTTTCATGGACTGATGGGCGAGGCTGTCCAAAAGTTGCTCGCCCATCTTCTGCTCCCCGGCGAGCAGCTTCCCGCTGGGGTTGGCTAAGCCTGTCTTGGGCACTGGAACGTGTTGTTCCATGGCTAGACATAGTTGTTCGTCCGCGACCAGACTCAGCCTGTACTTCTCTTTGGTCGACCACCTTGGCCTTTCCCTTATTTCGTCTGACTTGGGCACTATCAACCTCTCGCTGTTCGCCCCTGGTGGTCCTAGGTCTAACAATTTCTAGGGACTTGTCCCTTGGCCTTGCTTGTGTTGGCCTAACCTGCTCTTGTTGCCTCTGGAGGGCCTGGAGAGCAGCAATGGTTTTGGCCAACTCGTTGGGGTTGTTCGCCAAAGCCTCCATCTCAGGGGGGAGGTTATGTGTTATGGCCGTATGTTGTGACCTGTTCGCATGTCTCGGGTCACGGTCCTGGTGGTCGGCCAACGTGGCTCGGGTCTGAGATGCTCTTTTTGACAAACGTGATCCTTGGGTCTCTTTAGATTGAGGCATTTCAATTTAATTTGTTTCTTAATTTTAAAATTGAAGAACACCAAGAACACCAAGAACACTTTTGTTTGTATCTTCAAATATTTCTTGAGATTTCCTTTGAATCTTCAAGTTTTCAACTTGAAGTTCTTGAGTAATCACACTAAACCGGAGGTTCGGACCCCCCTTCCTCTAGCGCCAAATTGTTGGTGAACGAATCTAACCGGGAGGATTTGTGGCTGTTTTAATCCGTTTTTACGTCACCAATCAATAACGTGTGATTGATTACCACCGTAAATGGTAAAACGAGTCTTGGGTTAACGAATTCGGGTAAAATGAAGATCGAAATTTAAATTATTTCGTATATGTGTAAGTTTGGGTGTATTTGTGTGTGTTTTTAGTCTGAAATTCGAAAAATTATATGAATAAGCTGGAGAACAACTATTTATAGAGACTAGCAAGCATGAGGTGTCTAAGACTCTTGGTCTCCCTAGCCTGCATGCTTGACATGTGTCCCTTTGATCTTATCTAAGCTGAACCTTAGTTACAAAGTCTTCTTTGGTCCTTATCTCGGACTCACTGTTGTTCGCCTAGGTCGGCTTAATTGATCTTGTTGATTCTCCAACTGAAAGTTGTTCGCCTCTTGAGGTTGTACTTTGGAAGTTGCTCGCCTTATGGCTTTGTTCAGCTTGGCTTTGGGATCTTTGTCCTTTGTTCACTTGTACACACCTCCTTGGCTATTTGTTGTACCATATTTTGACCAAGTTGTTCGTCATGGATGACTTCACAGTTGGCTCATTCTTGGTCCCGGGCCTTAATACCTGTTCGCCCATTAGTTGTTCGTCGGGAGAGTTGTTCGTCACTTCATACACCTCCCAGATTGGTTAATGCGCCCAAATCGTGATTTTCTTTGTTTTAGACTTCAATAATTGTTCGCTCCATATCTAGTTGATGTTCGCCTATCAACACTTGGTATTGATATTTTTAATTGAGTCATTTTGTTAATTTCTTTATTTGTATTGCTCAATTTCAACGACATAATAACATTTTGTTATTTTATCAAATATTTATAATAAAGTGGATGTTTAAGTTTAGAAAAATTTCACTGTTTGGTTACATAGATTTGAGTTTGATGATTTTTATACTTGAGGTACTTATTTTGTTTATATTTATCTTAAATAATTTGTTATTTGATTTTGTTTTGTGTGGTTGCTACCGTTATTAAAATAAAGTTGATATTTTAAAAATTATTATTTCTCAATCAGATTAAATATGAAATTGCTTATAGATAAACTTACTATATGCATAATTATCTATGCACACTGTTTTATTAAGTTCATCCACCTAATTTTATACTTCCTCCATCCTCAAGAGTATGCTCAGTCTATTTTTTTTCAACAATTTTTTTTCTTCATAATCCAACCACTACTTAATTACTTCACATGTCATTGATTTTACATTTACAAACAACCACTTAATTCGTAAATGGACCACCTAATAGCCCAAAATATACTTATTTTATCTACTTTATCAATTTTTTTAAATAAAATATGTCCAAAATAAATTAATATATTTTTTGGGGAAAAAGGGATTGATTTTTACTAAATATATCCATTATAAAATTATAATTTTATCCAACATATAATACTCACATATCCCTAAAAAATTCACCCATCAATCTCATTCAGTTTCTCTATAACCATCAAATATACCTACCCATTTCTCTCTAATCAAGCTGCAAAATGTATAATTAGCATCTTCGTACAAAAGTGTCTATTAGACAGAGAAGGGCTTAAAATTGGGTGAAAGAAAGGAAAAAAAAATTAATTCGTTGATATGTCTATATATTTTTAATGTTAAATGACAATTTTTTTTTGTACTATATTATTTTTATTAATTTATATTTGAACAGTAATAGAAAATGGTACTAGCTCATTTATAAAAAAGTTTAGGTTTTCCAATTGTTTTGTCTGAAAGTCAATTCAATTATTTTAGAAGATGATGTTGAAGAAAAAATTAGATACCACAAATGTTAGTAAAATTATTGAATTTTATGTGATATGCAATAGTGTTGAATTTAAACATTGTTTGTTGTGATTTATATTTCTTTGTATGCATATATCTTTGTTTATTTTTTTAAAATTTTTTTTTTTACTGAAATTAATAAGTGTTTTAATTTTTCTAACGCTTAATACATTGTTAATAACTTTGGAATCCGTAAAAATTGGGTAAATTTAAAAAATCACATGTGATCCAGCGATACTGTAAAATTCATGTGTAAAATATGTAAGTATCTACTCCCACGACTTGCTAATATATATCAAATCTGATCTATAATAAATATAAATTATAAGTCTACATGAGCATATATCTTTTCAATTTTTTTTAACAAGGATAACTTTTTAAACCTAAATCATTTCTTTACAACCCATAAAAAATATAGTTACTCATAATGTATTCATAATTGGTTTAAATTTGAAATCATAGTAGACATTTATGCCAATTTATTATACCACTAACAAGTCAAATTATCACTCAAATACAACTTTATTCAACAATATATAAACTATTGTTCAAGTTTCGTTTTATATATAAAGCTGATGGAATCTTAATTTAGAAGATTAATTGAAACTTTAAGAAATTATCATTTTTTATACTATTAAATAAACATGCAGAGAATTTATAGAGCTAGAGAACTACTCTTACTTTGAAAATGACTAAGTTTTTTATTCCTTAAAAAAACTCCAATATGACAATCAAGATAATAATTGCATGACATATGATTACACTTGCCGTCTTTCCCTTGGTTTAATGTATCTATACTCTGGTTCTCAAATCTTCGTCTTTTCTATAGGATTTTTATTTGATAATTGTCCTTAGTTTTTTCGTCGACCCTATTTATAATTCAATCAATTGTCAGTAGTGATTCATCTTGATGTTTTTAAAATAATTACCGAACAAATACTTAATTACAGTAAAAAAATGAAATGTGTACCTTAGTCTTGTGTTTTGATGTTCCAGAAATGAAGAATTCATGTAGTTTAATTGCTAACAACAGAAAGGGATTTACAGGTTATTTTTCAGGCTGAACTGATGACCCGTAATCGGACATGCAACTGAACTGTGAGAGAGAACTTGATTGCTTGGTATGAATATCGGGTACATTGAAATCGATCTATTAGGCGGATACAAATAATTTGAAAAACAAAGAAGATTTTATTTTAATTCGAAACAAGTGAACTATACCAACCATTAGAATTGCATAAAGATGTTTCTCTTGGTTTGATTTCAATTAAGAAGTATAGAATGATTTTATGTATTGTGGTTTATTTTGGGTAATTGCAACATATGTTCATTTTTGCTTTTGGTTCATTAAAAATTTGGATGATAACAGGGTTCTCGAAGTGAAGACGGAAACTATTGCTTTAAATTAATTATTGGATTGTATATTGTATTTAACCGACCTTATGTGTTGCTTTGTAGTTAACACACGTGTCTTCCCAATTATGTATTGGAAATTGTAATAATTTTTTTCTTTTTGTTATTATCCAATGTAGTATGGTCAATATGGAATACTTAAATTTATAATCCCTATGTTCATTATTATTTGTCCTATTTTATCCATCCACACATATCAAATTTACCATATTTTGGGTATCAAAGGACAAATAAAAAAAAAATTAATACTCCTTTCGTCCCAAATGAATTTTTACACTTTTCTTATTTGGACTTCCTACCAATTTGCACACTACCTAAAAATAAAATATTGATTTGCATGCACACTCACAAAAATATACCTCCATATGTCATTACTTTACCCATTTTCTTAACCCAAGGATGCAAATATTATTGGGACTAAAGTAGTATTATTTATTACTCCCTCCTTAAATGGATGTTATACACCAGTTTGCGCACTACCTAAAAATTGAGCATTTATTTTTGTCCACATTCACAAAAATATACATATATTTACCCATATGTCATTAATATTCAATTTTCTTAATCCCAAGGGTGCAACTATCCATGCGATATAGAGTGTACACGATGTTGATTAGTTTTACTCTTTTTTTGTTGCATTGGTGGAAAGTAAGATTGCAACAAATATATTGGTATTAGTAAAGTGATAATAAAAAAAGAATACCAATTTTTTGTGGATAAAACATTTTAAAAATGAATGGAGTAAGTAGTTTTGTTAATAGTTGTACTTTAACCGCCGTTTATTATCTATATTATTTTATACATTTACACAAATCAACTGTATTATTTATTATTTTATAAAGAAAACACATACACCCTTAATTTTTACAATTATTTTCTTAACAGGGGATGATTAGTACTACTATTTAATAGGAATATATTAGGATTAAGTGCATATTATGCATTAATATTATTAGAGTAATAGTTAAAAAGTAAAACTATTTTGGAGAAATTGATATAAATAAAAAGTTATGAAGGAAGTAGCTGATTTTATATATATAGTGTTCAATATGTACATATTTTTATTCATGTCTTTACATATACAGTATAATTTATGTGTGTTTTTTTTTTTGACGGGCAGTATAATTTATGTGTTGGTTTGTTCATAAAACTTCAAAGTTGTGTAATTGAAAAGTACAGATTTGATATAATGCCCACCGGTGGACATAACTTATATGCGCACCGCGAATGTGATAATGACACGTAAGCAAATTTAGAGGGGTGTATTGGTTATAGAGTCTGTAGGATTTTTTTAGACTTTTAAAGTCTGGGGGTATTCAATCTAGTTTTTTAAAAGTCTTTAAAAATCCTGAAGTATTCAATACGGATTTTAAAAAGTCTTAAAAAATCTTTAGGTATTCAACAATCTATAGATTTTAATAATCCATGGATTTTATTTGATTCTCTTCCAAAATATAATTAGATTTAACTCTCCAAAATCTCTTCTAATAACCAGAGATTTCTACGGATTTTAAATAGTCTTAAAATATCTCTAGGTATTCAACAGTCTATGGACTTTCTTGAATTCTCTTCTATTGGGATGTCAACGGGGCGGGTTGGGGACTGTGAGTCATTCCCCATCCCCATCCCCATCCCCATCCCCGCGAAATAAATGGAAAAAAATTTCCCCCCATCCCCGCCTCGCCGGTTCCCCGTTCCCAGCCTAATTTTTTTTATCTCATTTTTAAAATATAAAATAATATAATATAATTTTTAAATAAAAAAATTTAATCATATACAATAATTATTTTAAGTTGGTGTTAAAAAAAACTAATTTAAAATAAATTTGAAGTACCTCTAATTCTAATATTTTTAATTAACATATGTACTAAAGTGAATTTGGAACTAATAAAATAATATTAAATAAAATATAGATGTAATTTTAAATAAATAGTTAATTGAGTAAAAAATTATGAAATATTTATTTGTAATTTACTTTTAAATTTAAATTACACATATATATATATAAATATATTAATTATATAAAAGATAATGCGGCTCCCCGCGGGGAGCGAGACGGGAATCCCCCGGGGCTGGGAATACTATCCTGGTCCCCGCCTACGGGGCAAAAAAAATCTCCGTCCCCGTTTGCTTTGGGGATTCCGCGCCCGGCTGCCAAGTCTACTCTTAAAAAAATATAAATAAATTTCACTTTCCAAAATCTCTTCTATCAAACAGAGACTTCTAATGAGGGCGAGGTATAACGGTGATGGAAATGAAGATGACAATAATAATGTATTTTTTTTAACTAACACATTTTTTTTTTCTAATCAATTTGGATAACTTTTTTTACATACAAGTGTGTTTCAAATATATTTGCATCAATGGTTTTAACGCCGGAGTCTATGAAAATTCATGTAAATCAATAAAACAAGTGTATTCCACAATCCTGTAAAGTCTATGAAAATCCAAGTAAATCAATAAAAAAAGTCAGCCAAACTCTGCATGGAGTTTATAGAATTTCTAAATCCATAGACTTTTTAAAGTCCAAAAAAATCCAATAGAATCTTAATTGAAAACACCCCTCTTAAATAGGGGCCCCACTATTATTTTAATTGATTACTTAAATTTACTTACGTGTCATTATCACATTCGCGGTGAGCATATAAGTTTATGCCCACCGGTGGGCATTATATCAAATCCGTTGAAAAGTATATTACTAATGTTTTATTGAATGAATGCTTATCAAGATTAATTTTTAAAATTTTAATGTATTTTTAACTCTAAAAGTTTAGAGTGCATCCAAGTGCTTATTATGCACTTAAATTTTATAAATTCAATTATTTTTCAATTAGAAATATATTTTTAATAAAATATTGAAGTTATTAAGTAGGGGTTACACGAGCTATAACTGGTATATTGTTGATCGTCACTTAATTTATTATTGATAATAGTGATTATTCACTGGAGTCTTATTGATTATTGTTTAAGTTTTGTTGATTATTAATTGTCATTTACTGAATACAAAAGGATAAAAAAAAAGTTCAACTTTTTGGCAATTCAATTTTTTAAATTCAAGTGTATGTACTTGTGATCATAGTAAAACTATATTTTTTTAAAGACTATTACTAAATACACACCCGAAATTAATATACAAACCCAATTTACTATATGTACTTCAATTCATTAAAAATAATTAAATTAGTAAGGATTTATTGAGCAAATCCCACTTTTGTGTTTTGACAATTGTATCCTCTCTTTGTAAAATTAAATAAAAAAATTACACCCCTTTCTATTCTAATTACGTTTTTCAAACATCAAAATCTAGGACTCAGTTTTTTTAATTAAACCAGGAAAATTATGTTGATTTTCCAATTAAAAGTTAAATGTGCAGATAGCGTTTGGAAGAAGGATTTTGCAGTTAGAGGAAAGAGGGAAAATAAAACAAGAAATTTTTGTTAACCAGACCAGAAGCAGAAGCCATGGCAAGCACAAATGTGCAACAGAATATGGATCTACAATTAACTTTACTTTTAGGTATTCTCAAAACATATGACATGTTCAAATATGCATATTTTAATGTATGTTCATCCCTTAAAAATTACATGTATGATGTATGTTGAAAGCAATAACTATTTTAATGTAAAAAAAAATGTAAATTGTTCAAATATTTGTTTATTATGTAAAAAATTAAAGAGAATATGTTTTGATGATACAATGGTTTTCTCGTACACACACATATATAATGTTAATGGTTATGTTAAAAATATGTTATAAGTTTAGTTATATGTGAAAAAGAAAACAAATTGAAATATTTTTTACATTAAAGTTTAATTTTGTTAATTATCATAGTAAAAAAATTGTAAAAAAACCTTTCGTGCAAAGCACGGGTAAAACGATCACTAGTTACATTATATACTTAAAAGAAAAATTAATATGATAACAATTAGCGTGTACGTATGAGTTTTTCTAAATTAAAGCCTTATATGTTTTGCTGAACAAGTCCAATTTTAGGACTATAAAAAATAAAAAATCCGAACTATTCACTCTTAAAGGTTGATTTGATATTTTGATTAAAATTGAGTATGTATAGAGTGAAATTGGTTTATATATGAATCATTGAAAGATATTAGTTGTTTTTACTGAATAGTATTACTAGTTTACACTGAAGAGTCTTAGTTCATTTTCACCGAACAACTAAGACTCTTTAGTGTAAATCAGTAATACTCTTCAGCAAAAACAACTAATACTCTTCAATGAAAATAACTAATACCCTTCACGGATTTATATATAAACTAGTTTCACTCTATACTTTGTCAATAATTTTTTGTCTACTGCTTTTCTTTACAAGAATTAGTTATGCTAGCTCTATATGTTCTTATCCGAATCATAGAATTTTAAGGGATTAATGGTAACCAGCAATTAATAATCTACTTTAAGAACAGGATATATGTCTGCTCCCTCTATCTAGCAAAGTGCATGGTAGACCTCCCATCCCCACCCACACTTCAAAAAAGATTTACTAAAAATGTAAATTTTATCCAAATACATGTGAATGCATAGTTTTGATTATAAGTGAATCCATCAATTTAATCTTGTATTTGATTCTAGTTAAATTTTATTTTGCATATTCTCTTCTAATAGAATCTCGTAAAAAAGGTGAGAGTCATTGTAGATTTGCAATAGCGTAGAAGAGTTAAGTGAATTAAAAAGAAGATTTCGTGAATGTAGAAATTTATCATATAGTGATATCTCTTTAGTAGGTCATGATTTTCTCTCAGATTTTGAAATTTCCACACTAAATCTTCCGTTGGTGATTGTTTTTATCTTTCCATTTTATTTTTGGTTTATTTTTTGTTTACCCGTTGAAGAATTAATTTCCCAACAAGTGATATCAGAGTCATGGTCCCAAAAGAATCGATATGGATGACCTCCCCAGAATCAAATTGAAAGAGATCAGTGAACAATAAGGTCTTTGTGGACTAGGCAGTGTTGATCTAGATAAAGCGAGTCATTTCCGGTGAATTTTGGGAGACGATGTCTTTATGGACTAGGCGGCTTGACCTAGATGGGGCGGGTCATTCGAAGGGAGGCTAAACGTGGTCTTTATTTGAGGGGAGGATTGTTGGAGTATTGCACAATATCTCACACCGGATTCGCAAGGGAGAGTCATTGAGTTTACAAGGATGAAAAATATCTCAATTGTATGAGAACTTTTTGGGAAATGCCAAAAAAAAAATGTGTGAGCGGGTTCGGCCAAAGCAGACAATATCATATCAATGCGGAGATACGAGTCCATCTGAGGTCCTAAGAGTGGTATCATAGCCCTAGTCAGGTCTCGTCATGATATGTCGATGACTGAAGGACTTAGAAGGGCTAGAACTAGAAGTTGCACCATACATTTCAGCAGGTATTTTTTGACGTGCTTTGAAAAAATAATGGGGGTTAAAATTCAACACCTTCTAGAGTTATGACCATATGGTCGGACTCGAAGGAGCGCTTATGCAAGTGCAGGCTGCCTTACGCAAAGTCCTGCATTGTCATGGTTGAGAAAATATTATAAGAATTTATTAGTGTTACTCATACCAATAAGATGCATCTTTTTTTTTGTGCTCATTGTGTAAAAACTCTAAATTTAAGTGTGCCTCACGCAAAATCTTATGTTGCCATGGTTGAGAAGAGGTTATAAAAATTTGATTAGTGCTACTCATACGAATAAGGTGCATTTTCTTCTCTAGTGTCCATTGTGAAAGAACACTAAAATTAAGTGTGCTTTGCTTTGAGAAATTTCATGATGGGTGACCCCTTGGAAAATTTTCAGGGTGTGTGCGAGTTAGCACAAAGCTCGCTAGAAAAGATTTGTGTTGATTTACGTGGACAAGTATCCTACTCATATGGTGGAGTAGGTATTCTATGGTTTGAGAATGATGGTTCTCAAGGTATAGATTGTTGGACTTGAGTTTTGTTAATATAAAAGAAAAATGTTCAGCTCACATTGGTTGTGAATAAAAGGGACGAGACTTTCTAATGTTATTTAAGGAGCCTAGGTGTTTTTCTTAAAAGTGCCCCAATCAATACGTTTTAGTCTTGCGTTTGATTTTAGTTAAAATTATTTTCTCATATTATCTTCTAACAGAGTCTTGTGAAAAAGGTGGAG
Source organism: Ballota nigra (assembly GCA_947034835.1). Classification (NCBI taxonomy): domain Eukaryota; kingdom Viridiplantae; phylum Streptophyta; class Magnoliopsida; order Lamiales; family Lamiaceae; genus Ballota; species Ballota nigra. Next base: position 39,030,058 of record OX344721.1, read on the forward strand.
TTTATTGTAGGCTTGCAATAGTGTAGGAAGGGTTAAATGAAAGAGATGAATATATGTGATTGTTGAAATTTATCATATACTGATATCTCTTGGGGGGGGGGGGGGGCAATGAGTGGACAATTTAATATGGGTGAAGTTGCTTTCAACGGGAATCGAACCCAAGATCTTTATCAGGGCGTGAGCCTTGTGGCTCTGATACCATGAAAGAATTATGCCTCATCCAAAAGTCTGAATTTGTAGAAGGATGTGAAATTAATTCATTTAATTATTTCCTTTAACAGATACCCATACTGTCGATTTTTAATTATATGCCATAACATCATTAATTTGTGATCTTGTGTTTTGGTCAATGCTCACTCGTGATTCAATACGAGGGTTAAGTCATGTATCATTCTCGTCTTCTCTTTAAACCTGCTACTTTGGTGCCATCAATTACTGACCCCCACAAATAGTATATAAACCATGTGATAAATACTTGAGCCATGCAATATTAAGTATATTGCATGAATTCCAAGAGTTGGGAGCTAGGCTGGAGTTTTCCTTCTTGGCTGGAAACCTCAAAATTAAGTGAAGACCTTCTAGGCATGAGCTTTGGGAAAAATAAAAATAAAGTCTTATGAACAAAAGCAAAAAAACGTACGAGTTACAATATTAAATCACTGTCAGAGATTTGAGTTACATATAGTGAGTCCAGTTCATAATTAGTTAGTATTTTGAAAGCGGGATAACTATAATGGTTCTAGCCACTTCTATGTCACAACTATGCATACGGCCGGGGCCAAATGTAAGGCTTTGAAGGTAAATATTGTTAGGATGGATGGACCTTAATTAATATCTGCATTAACATAATGTTATCTACTTTGTGTGAGTTTGTAAGGATTATTTTTGGATCTCTCCTTAAAGGTCTTATTGTTTATCTTCATGTACCACGTGATCCTACATTATTAATCTGATATAGGATATTGTATTGTTTGACACTCTAATAAATAAAAATATACATAGATAAATTTTATATGAAAATTGTTGATAATAAGTTTTATGTAATACTTTAAAACTATTTTAAAGTAAAAATTATTGAATTAAGAGTATAAAAAATTAGGCTAAAAAATATCAACAACATTAATATATGATACCATTGATTCCAATTTTTAATATTTTTAATGAGATTTTAAATACTCTTAATTAAATATTAATACTTTAAATAATAATAAATTAGTTAGCATAAACTATTATCATATAAAAGTAATTATATAGTTTGGAATCGGATAATCGAATCCCTTATGATCAGTTATGTCCATATATATCACTACAAAAAATGCAGCGATTAACGACGGACTGCGAATTCCGTCGCTAATTTTAAAATTAACGACGAATTTGTGACGGAAGTAGTCAAAAGGACGACATTTGGCAAACTTAACGACAGGAACAACAGGCTGTTGCAAATTTACAACGGAAATTAACGACGGGCGTAGCAAACGCCACCATTTTGTGTCATTTTACGACGGACTGCCGTCGCTAATAGCAAATTTGAATTAACGATGGACATCTAAGCCGTCGGTAATCACGCGCTTTTTTCCTAGGAGGCGGGTTGTTGAGCAATAATTGACCCACCTGCAAAATTTACTTCTAACGACGGACTTTCCGTCGCAAAATATTAAAATTAGCGACGGAATTACGTGTCCGTCGTTAATTTTGCTATTTTATGCAGAAACTTTTTTCTCTTCTCTCTTCTTTCACTCTCACGAAAAATACTACACTATATACATTTTGCATCCATTCTTGGCCTATAATTTATATTGAACATTGCATTGAAGTGTTCGTAGCTATGGAACAACTCTGTTACTCATTGCCTTCAACTTCACCGTACGTTTTCACACTTTTAACCGTTTAAATGTCTTGTTTAATAGTTTTAATTTTGGATACAATATTAGATAATGATTGAAATATATATGTTTATTAGATGATGGGTGTGTGATATACATGTTTATTTGATATATATGAATTGATTTATGTGAAGGAAAAATCTGTATATCTCTATTTTTAGGCGAAACTCTGCCCAATTTTTTAGAACTCATGTGATATTACTTTTAAATTATAACAGATGCAATTTCCAGATCGTGGTTGGATGTACTCAATACCTAGAAAGATAAGAGGGGGCATTAATCCTGTCTTTTACAATAAAATTGATGAGTTTATTGAGTTTGCAGAATAACATCCGTACTGTAAGGATTATACGGGTAATATTAGGTGTCCGTGTAAAGTAAAAAGATGCAAAAATATGAGATTCTTGAGTGTTGATTGTTGGTGAACGAATCTAATCGTAAGGATTAGTGGCTGTTTTAATCCGTTTTTACGTCACCAATCAATAACGTGTGATTGATTACCACCGTAAATGGTAAATCGGGGTATGAATTTATCGAATTTGTAAATTTGGTAGTCGAAATTGGACTTATTTCGTGTATGTGTGAGTTTGGGTGTGTTTATGTGTGTATTTTTATCTGAAAATCGAAATTATTCCAATAAGCTGGAGAACAACTATTTATAGAGGCTAGCAAGCATGAGGTGCCACTGACTCTTGGTCTCCCTAGCTTGCATGCCTGACATGTGTCCTTTGACCTTAGTTTGACCTTATCTAAGCTGAATCTTAGTTACAAAGTCTTCTTTTGGGCCTTATCTCGGACTCATTGTTGTTCGCCTAGGTCGGCTTGAATGATCTTGATGACCCTTCAACTGAAAGTTGTTCGCCTCTTGAGGGTGTACTTTGGAAGTTGTTCGCCTTATGGCTTTGTTCAGCTTGGCTTTGGGATCTTTGTCCTTTGTTCACTTGTACACACTTCTTTGGCTGTTTGTTGTATCATAGTTTGACCAAGTTGTTCGTCATTGATGACTTCACAGTTGGCTCATTCTTGGTCTCGGGTCTAAATACCTGTTCGCCCATTAGTTATTCGTCGGGGAGTTGTTCGTCACTTTATACACCTCTAAAATTGGTAGATGCACCCCAACTTGATTTTCTTTGTTGATCACCCTTGATTTGAGGTTGGCTCTTCATAATCCTTGATGTAGCTTTAATCCTTGTTCGCCATTTATTGACTTATGTTCGCCTATCAACAATTGCCCCCTATCCTGGCTATATGTTGCCCCAGACGAGCAACTTTGTGGCGAGCAACTATAATTAGGATATCAAAATGATGAGGGTTGGGGCGAACATCATTGGCTTGGGCGAACAACATATGGTCTGTCGTTTCGTCTCCCCAAGGTCTGGGGGTTGTACGAAGATGACGTGGGCGGCATGGTTGTGCGACGCCCACGCGCGAGCAATCCCGAGGCCACGCGCCCCTATATTTGCATGTAGGTCCTTCGATTCTTATACTTGCTCGGAAATTACCCCGTTTTCTTTCAATTTGGCCCCGGGGCTTTTGGGAAATTACGTCTGGGACCCCGTTTTAACTTGGGGTATAAGTAGTGGGAAAACTGAAATTTTTCCCACTTCTTCTTCTCCTACTACAGTGCTCCGGCGACTTCCTCCTCCCTCCGGCGATACCAAGCTTTCCGACGTCCGCCTTTCCGCTTTTGGTTTCAAACTTCAATTCCCAGGTAGTTACTCTTTTTTCTCTCTATCTTTTTCTCTCGAAAATCCTTTCTGCCGCCGTGTGGACCCGAGCGCCACCGTCTTCTCCGGGATAGCGCCGCCGTCTGCAACTCTTTCTACCACCGCTTGGATTTTTCTTCCTCTTCTATGTCTTCGCACTCGAGCAATAAAACTGAGGAGACCCTAGATCCCCTTTTTCCCATTGTTGCTCGCGATCTAGAGCCAGTTGAAGTTTCTTCAGCGTCGAACGCTCACGTGGACTCAGTTGTTCGCTCTGTGGAGGACACCGGTGCGGGCCCATCTGGGAGAGAATTAACAGTTGTGGCGAACAACAATTTGGACGATAGCTCTTCGTCTTCTACCGAATCTGGAGATCCAGATCTTAACGATCTCACTCGCGAGTTCCTGGAGAGTATTAACTTTCCATCCCCAAAGATGCGGGAAAATGAGATCCCAGCTGGGGTTGCTCGACTATTCGAATGGCGAACATATGCTGAAAGGTATGCGAACAGCTTTCCCCGTCCCCAGAGAGAAATAATGGATAAGGTGAAAACTGGGTACCAGGCGAGCAAGATAAAAAGTGTTGTTCGCGAAGATGAACTGGACTCTATCCGGAAGGACTACAAAATCCCATACGATATTCACCTGTGGGCCCCCCGGAGAAAGGAAAGAGCTGATCGCCCACCCCCAGGATGCACGGCGATCAACCTTCACACCTTGATTGCCGGACTAAAGCTGCCTCTTCCACCCGTTGTTGGTCGATTCCTGGAGGCGACCAACTTGGCCATCACCCAAATTTCTCCAATTGGGTGGATGAACCTTCTAGGCTCTATGTGCTTGTTCGCCTTGGAGGGGTATGTTGATCGGATCACTGCGGAAGAGATCAACTACTTGATGACAATTACAAGCTGCCCCTTAGGAGAAGAAGGCTATCACTATCTCAAGGCAAGAACTGGGTTGAAAATGGTGGAAGAGGTGCCGAACAAGATTCGTGACTGGAAGCAACACTTCTTCTGGATTGGGGGTGATTGGCGAGCATCTTCTGGTCCACACGGCGGCCATGGACGAATAAATTCTCCAGCAGCCTATGGAAAACTAAAACGTAAGTTTGTTTCTTACTTGCCTTTGGGCTAAGTAGTTCTAATTTAACTTTTCTTGTTTGTTCGCAGGCCCTCGTCTACCCAAGTGGGATTCGAAAGAGGAGGAGTTGAGCTCCGAGTTTCTGTTTACTTCGTGCTTGGTTGGCCTCCGAAATAGGGCAGATAGGACTATTGACTATCTTTGCCGAGCAAGGTGTCAAAGAGCTGCTCGCCTCTTGACTTACCCTCACCACCTGGAGGCTCAAGCTGAGGTGCGCCCAGGTATGACAATTTATAACTTTTGATTCCAGTCTTGTTCGTCATTGATTTGTTTAACTTGCTTGCCTAAGAAATTTTTTTTTTTAGCCGAGCAAGTAACAGTTGCCGTTCCCCCCAGTTACGCCCTCCTCAAGCGTAGGGTATCTGAAATGGGGCCCCCAAAAGGGAAGAAGAGGAAAGGTGACCCCCCCTCCCATGTGCTTGCAATGACGAACAAACCTGAGGGGGCTAGAGTTCCCAGACAGGCGGCCCCCCCCGTTCAAATCCGTTCCCCTCCTGTTTCCCCACCTCGTGGTGGGAAACGCCTTAAGAAGGTAGACGGGACCCCATTGGCCGAAGATGTCCTCGGCAAGGGGAAGGAAAAAATGGGCCAAAGTCATGCTCGCCACGAAGGGGATGTCATTAGGCGTTCTTCCGCGGAGCCTACGGAAAGGTCGGGAAAGGCGAGCAAAGATGTGGGCTCACCCCGTGGCCCAGAAGACCTCACGTTCCTTGGATGGGATGAACGGAAGTTTGCCGAGTAAGTATCTACCCCCTTCTGCCGAACAACTTTCATTTTTAATTTTTCTAAGTATCAATTTCTTTTCTTGTTCGCAGATATCGGGCTGATGATTATCCCGGTCGAGCAAGTGTTGTACATCAGTACGCTTGCTCGAAAACTCCCGTTAACATAAGGGAGATTCCTGGCGAACATGTTCGCAAGGCGATGGAGTTGGTCGCCCGAGCCTGGACGCGTCTCTTGGACAAAACCATCCTCCAACAGGGGCAAATGGACAATCTCCACCTCTCGATGATGCTCGTCGCCAACGGCCTCGTCACTGCCCAAAGGGCAATCGCCCAAGTTGCCGAGCAAGAAGAGTCTGCTCGCCATTATGCGAGTACTGCTCGGCAACTCTCCGAGGAAAAAGATAAACTGGCGAACAACTTGCATGGCCAGATTGCTCGGCTCAATGACCAGTTTTCCCTCTATATCGACGGCGAGAAAAAGTACCTTGAAGACATTCAAGGCTTATCTGCCGAGCTGAAGAGTAAAGAGACCTTGCTTGGTGAGGAGAAGAACAAACTGTCAGCGGCCGAGCAGAAAATTGCCGATCTCGAGGCGGAGGTTGCTCGTCTCCGGGAGTCTGAAGCCAACCTCTTCACACGCGAACAACTTGAAGCGGAGGTTCAGGCTCGGTCTGCTCCCATTTCCAACCTTGGGTATATCTGTGCCTACGCGGACAGCATCCGCTCGGCCGATGCTTATGACTACAAGGACTTGGTGGAGGAGATGAGTAAAGACTTGAATGAATTCATCGAGCATTATCCGCCGCCGAACAACATTGAAATACAGCTGGCGGACCTGATTGGATTAGGGGTCAAGATTGATAAGCTTGACCCTAGCATCACTGTTACCCACCCTCCTCACCATGCTATTGGAGACGAGCAAGAGGGAGAGCCGGCTGCTGCTGACGAGCAAACTGCTAAAGAAGCGGAAGATAGGGCAGCTGAAGATCTTGCTCGAGACATGATTGTCGACCCTTCCGCCGAGCAGACTCAAGATCCTCCTCCAGCCGAGCAGCAATAGGCCTTAGACTTAGCTTTTTTCTTTTCTTCTTCTTTGTAATAGTCGTTCGCTCCTTTTGTAGTACTTGACTTCTTGAATCATTGTACTATTTTTTAGGCTCAATGCCTTTGATTAATGGATGTCTTTCTTTTGTTCGCTCATTTTCTTATATATGTTAATTGCCTTTACATTTATGTCAATGCCTTTACAATTATAACATATAGTGTTGGGCTTTTGTTCGAATTGAACTTTGCCTTTAGTGGAATCAGGGTTCAGCCTTAGGTTCAGTTCATTTTAAAAAACGAACAACCTTTAAGTGGCTTTGGTCCTTAGGTTCTGTTCATTTGTAAAACGAACAACCTTTGAATGGACTTGTACCTCGAGCTTTTGGACTTTTTCCTTTACTGACGAACAACTACTGTATTTACATTTTGAACAAATTACAAGTGTTATAAGACTGTTCATCACTTACATATACAATATGACGAACAACTTTGAACACAAACTAAAAACTTGCTCGCTTATAGATTTTTGCCGAGCAACTCTATTCAAAAATAAAAGACGCAGCACCAGACTATACAAATGTGGCGAGCAACTTTTTAATCTATACTTAACCAAATTTTCAAAAAATTATGCAAGTTTTTTATCCTTGATCCATTCCATTTGCTTGATTCACCCTTTTGCTTGATTCACTTCATTCGACATACTTGCCCCCAAGATAATTGTTCGCCCATTTATTGATAGTACTTCTTGAGATGTACGGCATTCCAGGAGTATGAGGCCGGCTTGCCTTCCATATCTTCGAGATCGTATACGCCATTTACAAATTTTTCCGTTATACGATATGGGCCCTCCCAAGCTGGTCCCAGTACTCCTGAAGATTGGGCGAGCAGTTTTCTTAGAACCAAATCTCCAACTCTGAATTCCCGGACTTTTACACGGGAATTATAATAACGTTCCGCTCTTTGCTTGTATGTTGCATTTTTTAACTCAGCATTGAGTCTTTTTTCTTCGAGTAAATCCATTTCAGTACTTAGAGCAGAATTATTTGCTTGTTCATCAAAGTTGGTCGTCCTAATCGTACTGGTCCTTAACTCAATAGGTATTACTGCTTCTGTTCCGAAAGCCATAGCAAAGGGTGTTTCTCCGGTGCTAGACCTGGGAGAAACTCTGTATGCCCACAAGACTTCCGGGAGTTCGATAGACTAACCACTTTTACTCTCCGCCAGTCTTACTTTTAATGTATGCTTGATTATCTTGTTCACAGCTTCAACTTGTCCGTTTGACTGGGGATGATAAGGTGTGGAGTAATGTTTTTTTATCCCCCACTTCGCACAGAATTCTCTCAACTCTTGTCCATCAAACTGTGGACCATTGTCTGTCACAATTGCCTGTGGAACTCCGAAACGACAGACAATGTTCTTCCAAATAAAGTTGATCATCTTCTGTTGCGTGATGTTCACCATGGCCTCTGCTTCTGCCCATTTAGTGTAATAATCGACTGCCACAACGACAAATCGAACATTTCCGACTCCGGCTGGGAAAGGACCAATAATGTCCATTCCCCATCTAGCAAAAGGCCATGGGCTGTAAACCGATACGAGCTGTTGAGCCGGGGTATGAATGTTTGGTGCAAAAATTTGGCATTGGTGGCAAGTCTTTGCTTTTTTTATTGCATCTTGGCGTAAAGTTGGCCAGTAATAGCCTTGTCTGATAGTTTTGTACGCCAAGGCTTGCCCCCCAGTGTGATTTCCACATACTCCGGCATGTATTTCTTCGAGTACTGCTTGCCCTTGCCCCCTAGGCAAACACTTGAGAAGTGGGACTGATATTCCCCTTTTGAAGAGTTGCTCGCCCACCAGAGTATATCTGGCGGCTCGCTTTACTAGTTTGGCAGCTTCAAAAGGATTGTTTGGTTTTTCCCCACTTTTCAAGTATTTGACTATACTTGTTCTCCAGTCTTCTTCGCTGGTTTGATCGTCGAGTTGGTTGACATTATAGCTTACTGTTGATGGATCTTTCATCTTTGTAACTATAATATCTGCCAACTCTACGGGGCCTTCACTTGTTGCTAGTCGAGCAAGCGCATCTGCTTGAGTGTTGCTCATCCTTGGAATTTGCTGTATGAAAACTTGCTGCAACATGGACATCAGGTGAGCAACAATCCGTTGATACTCGATCATGTGATCATCTTTTGCTTCGTATTCACCTCGGACTTGGTTCACGATCAATTGTGAATCGCCAAATATTTGCAAGCGTCTGACACCAACTGCGAGAGATAGGTGGAGACCAGCAATAAGAGCTTCATACTCAGCTTCGTTGTTGGTTGCCATGAAACCAAATCTGATTGCCGAGGTGAATACTTGTCTATCTGGGCTGATTAAAACTACTCCTACCCCCGAGGCTATATTGGTTGATGATCCGTCCACATAGAGATGCCAAGGATGATCAAGTCCTCTCGTCGGATCTGGTGGGAAAGTTAGTTCGACTATAAAGTCGGCTAATGCTTGCCCTTTGATCGCTGTTCGGGGAGCATAGGTCACCCCGAATTGACTAATCTCCAGTGACCATCTTAAGAGACGACCTGCAGTGTCGGGGCGATGGAGAATTTGCCTGAGCGGGAAAGTTGTTAGAACTTCGACTTGATGGTCAAAGAAGTATGGTCGTAACTTTCTCACGCTCATAACCAAAGCATACGCCAGCTTTTCGGTTGGAGCATATTTGATCTCTGCTTCGTGTAAAGCCTGGCTGACGTAATATATAGGTTGGTGAAATTTGCCGTCTTCGCGCACCAAAACAGAGCTGATGGCAACTTTTGATGCGGCTAAGTATAGAAAGAGCTTTTCTCCTGGGATTGGTTTTGATAGGATTTTGACATCTCCCAGGTATTCTTTAAGTTGATCGAAGGCCGCTTGGCAGTCGTTAGTCCATGCAAACTTTCCTTTTTTGACGGCCTCGAAGAATGGACGGCACTTGTCCCCTGACCTGGATATGAACCGGTTCAATGCTGCTAGGCACCCGGTGAGCCTTTGCACTTCTTTCACCGAACGTGGTGGTTGCATATCCATGATGACTTTAACCTTTGAAGGGTTGACCTCAATTCCCCGCTGGCTAACAAGATGGCCCAAGAATTTCCCTGAGTGAACTCCAAAGCTGCTCTTCTTTGGATTCAACTTCATGTTATAGTGTCGAAGAATTTCGAACACTTGAGTCAGATGTCGAAGATGGTCTTCCTTCTTGGGACTTTTGACTACGATATCGTCTACATAGACTTCAACCGTGTCTCCAATTTGTTGATCAAACATCTTGTTCACCAGTCTTTGATATGTTGCTCCGGCATTTATGAGGCCAAACGGCATTCTTTTCCAACACAGCAAGTTTTTGTTTGTATAAAACGCTGTGTTCTCCTGATCATCTGGATGCATAGGAATTTGATGATATCCGGCGAAAGCATCCATAAACGTCAACATCTCGTGACCTGCAGTGCTGTCCACCAATTGATTGATATGTGGGAGAGGAAAATTGTCCTTTGGGCATGCTGCATTCAGATCTGTAAAATCTATGCATAGCCTCCAGGTCCCATTTGGTTTCCTTACGAGTACTGGATTTGCTACCCATTGTGGACAGAGTGCCTGTCGAATGAGATCGTTGTCTAGCAACTTCTTAACTTCTTCATTCAAGGCTTGGTATTTGTCTGGGCCGTACTTCCTTCGTTTTTGATGGACGGGCTTTCTTGCTTGATTTATGTTCAGCTTGTGGCAAGCATGTTTCGGGTCTATCCCCACCATATCTGCGTGAGACCAAGCAAAGACATCTAGATTCTTGGTGAGGAACTCTTTCATTCGGGATCTGTAAGGCTCTGGGAGCTCAGATCCTATGAATAATTCAAGATCTTCATTGTCGGGATTAACTTTGAACGCCTCCAGCTCTTCGACTGGAGTCGCTCGTCGTTTTTGTCCCTTCCAACGGGGATCAAGTATGGGTTCCTCAGGGTTGGAATCATTTTCGATGTTCATGGGCTCTGCCCCCAGGCGGGGTTCTAGATCATCAGTTGGCTCCGTCCCATTGTTGTTCGTTTGTACTTGGCCCTCCAAGTCCCCCACTGAGGGTTGTTCGTCATCACCCCTTTGTTGTTCGTCAGATGGAGGTTCCTCACGGGTGGTAACGAGTTGTTCGTCCAACACTTGCTCGTTCAAGTGTTGTTCGTCCGTATCGTTGTGGTCGTCCATGTCCATCATATTGTTCAGTATTGATGGTTCGTCGACGGGATGACTTGTTGCTTCCATCATGGATATTTGTATAAATTTTGCTCGTAGTTGTTGAATGCATTCTCGTGCTCTCCGTTGGTCTCCTTTAATTGTGCCTGCTCCACTGGCTGTTGGAAATTTCAAACAATAGTGGTAAGTGGAACATGCAGCTTTAAATTCATTGAGAAAAGGTCGGTCAAGAAACCCGTTATAGGTCGACTCCTGGTCTACAACCAAGAAATCTACCATCCTTGTTATATTTCTTTCGGGTTCATTAGCCGTTACAAGTTGTACTGCTAATGTTACAATTCCCAACGGTGTTGTCACAGCATTCCCGAAGCCTATGATTCTATGTGTTGTATTTCGAACATAACCCGAATAATCTCCCAGATTATCGAGGGTCTTCTTAAATAAGATGTTGGTGTAGGCTCCGGTGTCCACCAACAGTCTATGGACTCTGGTCCCCATAATCTTTGCGCAGATTACGAGTGAATCATTGTGCGGAGTTAAGACGCCTTCAAGGTCTTTTTCGGTGAAGGTTAATTTTGCCGTTTGCATGATAGACGGCTTAACTCCCATTTCTTGTACTTGGCCAATCGCTCGTAGCTCCACTTTCCTCTTTCGATTAGAGTCGGGTGGTTGTCCATCAAAACACCCTCCCGCGGGACCTGCGGGTTCCATCATGAAAAGATCTTCTAAAGGTTGAGCTGGAATACTGGGAACTGGTCGCCCGGGTCTGTTGTTTCTCTGAGGTTGACCATCCTCTTCGTCTTCTGAGTTGTTCTCCCGGGTTCTTTTCCCAGGTTGCCTTTTAACGAAATCGGAGAGCTTTCCCTCCTCATAAAATTGCCAGAGTTGCTTAAGCAAATCTCTACACTCACTCGTAAAATGCTCCACACTTTGATGGTAGGCACAATACTTGTTTGGGTTGAGTTTGCCAGTATCCTGACGGATTTTACGTGGTGGGGAAAGCAACTCTTTCTCCTTTACGTTCTCATACACAGTATCAACTGATACTGTCAATACTTGGTTCAATTTTTCTTTCAAATCCGATCCTTCGGTGAATGCTTTCATATTTTTTGGGACCCTGTAGCTTGTCCCGACGGGCTTTTTGTTATTCTCCTTAGGATCGGCTTTATTCTCCCCCAAATTTGTTTGTAGGGCCTCGTGCATGGAAACGAAAATGCCAGCTTGGTTTCTGAACTCGGCATAAGTCTTTGGGCACTTTAGACGTACCTCCTTCCATAACTTCGACCCTTTTTTCAATCCGGCCATCACAGCGACGATCTTTGTATCTTCGCTCACCGGTTCTCCTTCTAGCAAAACTTTATCGAATCTTTCCATAAACGCCCGGTCAGTTTCATCATCATTTTGCCTCAAATCTGACAGCCGGTGTTTTTGGGAAAGATACGACCCCGCCGTTGAAAAGTGAGAAAGAAATTCTCGACTTAGTTGGACGAACGAGTGGATTGATACCGGCGGCATTGATGAAAACCACTTGTGAACCCGATCGCCCAATGTTAAAGAAAAATTCCGGCATTGGGTGGCATCGCTGGCCCCCACGGAGACCATGTAGTCCGTATACTTCGTTAAGTGGACCCGGGGGTCGGCGATGCCTTCATATTGAATTTTTTTTTGTATCGGGGCCTTCAAAATGTGAGCTGCCAAAGGTGAGGATGGCATGCTAGTCGTTCCCATCCCCCTCTGTTGGTCTAGTTGCCCCTGCATGTTCTCCACAGCCCTCCTTAGGCTTGATAATTCATCAAGAGGTGCCCCCTGACTTGGAGGCTGTTCGGCGAGCAAAGGCATTAGCCTTTCTGCTCGTCGCAGTCCCTCGCTTGGAGTGGGCACTTCCTGGGCTTGCCTCCTAATGTTGTTCGCCGCATTTGGCCCTAGACGCCTAAAGGCTGACTGGGAGAGTCTTTCATGGATTGATGGGCGAGGCTGTTCAAAAGTTGCTCGCCCATCTTCTGCTCCCCGACGAGCAGCTTCCTGTTGGGGTTGGCTAAGCCTGTCCTGAGCACTGGAACGCGTTGTTCCATGGCTAGACATAGTTGTTCGTCCGCGACCAGACTCAGCCTGTACTTCTCTCTGGTCGATCACCTTGGCCTTTCCCTTATTCCGTCTGACTTGGGCACTATCAACCTCTCGCTGTTCGCCCCTAGTAGTCCTGGGTCTAACAACCTCTAGGGACTTGTCCCTTGGCCTTGCTTGTGTTGGCCTAACCTGCTCTTGTTGCCTCTGGAGGGCCTGGAGAGCTGCTATGGTTTTGGCCAACTCGTTGGGGTTGTTCGCCAAAGCCTCCATCTCAGGGGGGAGGTTATGTGTTATGGTTGTATGTTGTGACCTGTTCGCATGTCTCGGGTCACGGTCCTGGTGGTCGGCCGACGTGGCCCGGGTCTGAGATGCTCTTTTTGACAAACGTGATCCTTGGGTCTCTTTAGATTGAGGCATTTCAATTTAAATTACTTCTTAATTTATAAATTGAAGAACACCAAGAACACCAAGAACACTTTTGTTTGTATCTTCAAATATTTCTTGAGATTTCTTATGAATCTTCAAGTTTTCAACTTGAAGTTCTTGAGTAATCACACTAAATCGGAGGTTCGAACCCTTCTTCTAGCGCCAAATTGTTGGTGAACGAATCTAATCGTAAGGATTAGTGGCTGTTTTAATCTGTTTTTACGTCACCAATCAATAATGTGTGATTGATTACCACCGTAAATGGTAAATCGGGGTATGGATTTATCGAATTTGTAAATTTGGTAGTCGAAATTGGACTTATTTCGTGTATGTGTGAGTTTGGGTGTGTTTATGTGTGTATTTTTATCTGAAAATCGAAATTATTCCAATAAGCTGGAGAACAACTATTTATAGAGGCTAGCAAGCATGAGGTGCCACTGACTCTTGGTCTCCCTAGCTTGCATGCCTGACATGTGTCCTTTGACCTTAGTTTGACCTTATCTAAGCTGAATCTTAGTTACAAAGTCTTCTTTTGGGCCTTATCTCGGACTCATTGTTGTTCGCCTAGGTCGGCTTGAATGATCTTGATGACCCTTCAACTGAAAGTTGTTCGCCTCTTGAGGGTGTACTTTGGAAGTTGTTCGCCTTATGGCTTTGTTCAGCTTGGCTTTGGGATCTTTGTCCTTTGTTCACTTGTACACACTTCTTTGACTGTTTGTTGTATCATAGTTTGACCAAGTTGTTCGTCATTGATGACTTCACAGTTGGCTCATTCTTGGTCTCGGGTCTAAATACCTGTTCGCCCATTAGTTGTTCGTCGGGGAGTTGTTCGTCACTTTATACACCTCTAAAATTGGTAGATGCACCCCAACTTGATTTTCTTTGTTGATCACCCTTGATTTGAGGTTGGCTCTTCATAATCCTTGATGTAGCTTTAATCCTTGTTCGCCATTTATTGACTTATGTTCGCCTATCAACATTGATGAGGTTAAAACTCATCTTATGATGTCCGGTTTTGTTCCCCTTTATTACAATTGGACGTATCATGGTGAAAAATAGTGGAATATTGACATCAATATAATAGAATCCCATTATAATACTGGTTGGAGCGGTGGTGGAAGTTATGATGTTGGTGGTTCAAGTCAAGTTCCTTATGATCAATTCGAACCACATATGGAGGATGAACCTGATAGATACCGGATGATGATTGCAGAATCAGTTTTGGGCGGGCAAGGTCAATTCAATGAAATGTCTATGGAGGAGGAAATAAATTATCGGTCAAAGAAGTTTTTTGATATACTTAAAACAGTTGATCAAAAGCTCTTTCCTGGTTGTGATACTGAGACGCAGTTGTCATTCAATTCTTAGATGTTGAACATCAAAACTGAAGGCAAGGTGAGTCAAAAAGTATTCAATCAATTTGCTAAATTGTTCAAAAGTACCCTACCTAAAGAAAACACAGCGCCTGATAATTTCTATCAGAGCAAGAGGTTTTTGAAGGATATGGGTCTACCGTTTGAGAAGATTGATTGTTGCACAAACGGTTGTATGTTGTTTTGGGGTGTGGATGAGGATCATTGCAAAATGTGTGGTCACCCCCGTTACAAACCATCTGGTCGTACCAAAAGTATGAAGAAAGTTCAGTTAAAGACTTGGAAGTCAATGTATTATCTTTCCATCACTCCTCGTTTGGAGAGGTTGTATCAGTCTAGTGCCACTGCTAAAGACATGACATGGCATGCTGAGGAGTGTTCTGATGAGAATTCTGGGGAGATGCGGCATCCTGCAGACTCAGAGGCATGGAAACATCTTGATAGGGAGTTTCCAGAATTTGCACAGGAGACGAGAAATGTGAGGTTGGGTTTGTGCATAGATGGATTTGCTCCATTCGGAATGCACGGAAAAAAGTATTCACAGTGGCCTATCCTATTGACTCCATACAATCTACCTACTTGGTTATACATGAAGCCTCAACATATATTTCTTACTATCTTGGTGCCTGGTCCTCACAACCCCAAGCATAAACTTGATGCATATCTTCAACCACTGATTAAAGAATTGATATCTTTATGGCATACGGGAGTGGAGACCTACGAAATTCATAGGAAGTAGAACTTTACGATGCGGGCTGCTCTTTTGTGGACTATTAGTGATTTTCCAATATTTTATGTGTTGTCTGGGATGTCGACAGCAGGAAAACAAGCATGTCCGTACTGCATGGAAAGATTTGATGCATTCTATCTCCCATTGAGTAAGAAGGTGTCATGGTTCGACAACCATCAGAAGTTTCTTCCTTCTGATCATCCCTTTCGGAGGAACAAAACAGACTTTCTTAAGGGTAAAGATGCAATACGTGCACAAAGACCGGACATTCGTAATGGTATGCATAGTTAGCATTCCATGTTTTTCAAATTATTGAATCATTGTTATGTTTTGTTCTAACTAAATCCTAAACAATTTATTTTAGGTGAAAGATTGTTGTATGAGATTACGGTCACGGGGTTGATGAAGACAACTGAGTTTGGTGCAATGGAGAACAATAAAAAATAAAAGGTTGTTGGAAGAAGAGAAGTATCTTTTGGGATTTGCCCTATTGCAGCAAGTTGTTGATTCGACATAATTTGGATGTGATGCATATAAAAAATAATATTTTCGATAACTTGTTTCATACAGTCTTGGGTACTGAAGGGAAGACCAAAGACACTTCAAAGTCCAGAGATGAGTTGCACCTCTTCTGTTCTCGTAAACAACTGCACAAGGATGAGCGGACAAAGATGTATCCAAAAGCCTCCTACACAATTAGTAAAGCAGAGAGGAAGGAGTTGTGTAAGTGGGTGAAAGAGTTAAGGTCCCCTGACAATTATGTTTCGAATTTGGGAGACAGGGTAGACATAGAAACCGGGAAGGTGTTTGGGATGAAGAGTCATGATTGTCACGTGTTCATGCAGCGCTTGTTACAGATTGCATTTCGGTACTCACTTGTGAAGAATGTGTGGAGTACCATCACAGAATTAAGTCTATTTTTCAAACACTTAACGGCTTCAACAATTACAGTAGAGGACATGAGGCGTTTGAATGAGGAAATCCCTGTTATTCTATGCAAGCTTGAGCGGATTTTTCCACCTAGTTTTTTCGACTCGATGGAGCACTTACCCGTACACTTAGCTTATGAAGCCTTAATTGTTGGTCCAGTACAATATCGATGGATGTACCCTTTTGAGAGGTAATTATATATTATATTTAGCCTTTTACATTATTATTGATGAATATTCACGAACAAAAATTCTTTTAGGTATTTGCATAACTTGAAGCTCAATATTGGAAATCCGGCCCACATCGAAGCATCCATTGTTAACGCGTATCTTACTGAAGAGGTTGGAGCATTTTGTTCTTACTACTTCGGCGATCAAGTTCAAACCAGAATCGAAAATGTGCCTCGCAACTACGATGGTCGTGGAGTAGATCATCCCCTTCGTGATGATGAAGGTATGTTATTGCATCAGGGTCGAACAATGGGCAAGGGCACCACACGACCTTTTAAGAACAATAATGAAGAGGAAACAATACATTCATACGTTTTGATGAATTGCCCTGAAGTCCAACCATACATAGAGTAAGTAATCTTTTTATAGTATTCCATGTTTTTATCTTTATAACTGAAAAATCATTAATTTATTTTTCTAATATATAAGGATGTTCTGTGAGTATAAGCGTGCACAAGAACCAGGCATCACTGATGCACAAGTTTCCTAGTCCATCCGTGGTGAATTCATGTATTGGTTCCAATATTACGTGAGTATCACTTTATTCTATCTTTATTTTTTCAGAACGCATGTAATTTTATCTTAGCTGATAATTTAATATTTACAGGGAGAGTGTGGTCTACTTGACAATCCACATCTACATGCTCTGAGTTGTAGACCATTACGTAAAATTGTTTCATTCCAAGGATATTATGCAAATGGATACAAATTTCATACACAAGCGTATGCTGAAACAAAATCATCAACAAACATTGGTGTTTGCGTGAATGCTGGAATTTGCAACGAAGAACCAGTCGATTACTACAGAGTCTTGCTTGAGGTAGTTGAAATAGAATATCCAGGTTTGCCCTCAAGGAAAGTGGTTTTGTTCTTCTGTGAATGGTATGATCCAGGGAGACAGGAAACGAGAGTCGACAAGAACTACAAGATTATTGATATCAACACTCGACACAAGTTTCCGGCGGCATACGATCCATATATTTTTGCAACACAAACATCACAAGTATATTACTGCAAATACCCGGGATCGGGCAAGCCCAACATAAGGACTGTTTGCAAAGTGAAGGCAAGATCCTTGGTTGAAGTTTCTCACCCATCTAAAAAAGACACCACTGAACCAACATAACAATTTCAAACAGAGGTACAAGAGGCTCAAACAGTGCTCGATCAAGAAAATATAAATATTTTTGTGGATTTACTAGCTGCAAACCCAGAAATGATAATGATAGAAAGCGATGAGGATGTCGGACAAGAGCGTGAAGAGGAGGATGAAGATGAAGATGAAGAAGATGAAGATGATGAAGATGAAGATGGAGATGAAGATGATGGAGAAGAGGAAGAGGAAGAGGAAGAGGAAGAGGAAGATGAAGATGATGACGATTAGAATTATTGAACTATTGTATATATAACAAGTTACAAACGAATGAACGGATTTTAATATTAATTACACGTTTTTCGAATTAAATAAATTTACAAAATAAAAAAAAATTGGTAACAACATTTATTAAAACAAGTTAGAAACGAAAAGAAATTAATTTGATGAATATTAAAAAAAGAATGACTCAATTTGGATACGTATACAATTAATTACGTACAAGTGAACAAATTATAATATTAATTACGCGTTTTTCAAATTAAATAAATTTACAAAACAAAAAAAATATAATTGGTAACAACATTTATTAAAACAAGTTAGAAACGAAAAGAAATTAATTTGATGAATAATAAAAAAAGAATGACTCAATTTGGATACGTATATAATTAATTACGTACAAGTGAACGACTTATAATATTAATTACACATTTTTCGAATTAAATAAATTTACAAAAAAAAAAATTAATTGGTAACAACAAGTTAGAAACGGAAAGAAATTAATTTGATGAATAATAAAAAAAAAGAATGACTCAATTTGGATACGTATACAATTAATTGCGTACAAGTGAACGGATTATAATATTAATTACGTGTTTTCCAAATTAAATAAATTTACAAAAAAAAAAAAAAATTGGTAACAACATTTATTAAAACAAGTAAGAAGCGAAAAAGAATTAATTTGATGAATAATAAAGAAAGAATGAATCAATTTAGATACATATACAATTAGTTGCAAAAAAATTGAACAAAAGAAGCAAGTGTTCTAATGGTTCATGCCCTCTCTATATGCAAGAGAACCATTTTTTTTTGTTCCAGGTTCGGTATTTACGACAGACACGTGCCCGTCGTAAATCATATAGTAACGACGGCTTGGTGCCCGTCGTAAATATTTTCCTGGCTGATTAAAAAATTGAAAATCGGCAAATACTAACAACGGACTACGTCCGTCGTAAACTTTAAGCCCGGCCGGGTCGTTGAGGAGTCAGTTTTACGACGTATTTTGTCCGTCGTAAATTTACGACGGCCATCCAAAGCCGTTTTAAATATTAGCTACGGTCGATTTGCCTACTGGTCAACGTCCGTCGTTAAACACGATTAACGACGGATTATTCGTCGCTAATGCCGTCGTTAATCAATGTGTTTTTTGTAATGTATAGAGTATATACATACATAATTCATTTCAATGTCAGCTGTCTTTAAATTTCGGCAAATTTATGTATATATGGTGAATAGTGCGTGTGATTGATAATATAGAGTGGTTTGGAAGTTGTTTACGAAAATAGAGGGAATCGCCTCTGGGAGGGGCGAGTTTCCCTTTTTTTTTTTTTTTTTTTCTTAGGTCGCCTTTGGGAGGGGCGAGTTTAATTTTTTTTTTTATTTTTTTTTTAAATCGCCTCTGGGAGGGGCGAGTTTAAGCCTTTTTTTTTTTTTTTATTTTATCACGCCGTTGGGAGAGGCGTGTTTATGTTAAATTTTTTTTTTTTTTCGTTTCTTAGTTATAATTTGTTCCATGATTAAATGGGTTAAAATAGGTGTGTATTTGAGTTGATTTTAGTAATTATTGTTCAATGATTATGTGATGATTATTCAATGATATATTATAACTAAACCCAAATTGCTATTGAGATGTAAAACCCTAATTGTTAGTGGAGATAAATATAATTGTGTATTGAAATTGGTTTATATTTATACTATCTTTAAAAAAAAAATTATAAACTATTTCATAAAAATTGAAAATTATTTCAAACACTAAATAATATTTTTAAGTAATAAATGTAAAATGTAAAAAAAAATGACATTTATAATAATAGTACCAATACAATTAGCGATGGCCCAATCGACCACCCGTTCCACATTGCGGCGGACGTCTTTCACGATAATTACGACGAGGTTGTTGTTCATGTTGGCTTGGTCCGGGCTCCTCTCCGTATGTGTCCGCATATGGTATAGACGTTGAACTGTAAACTGGGCGTTGTGCGAATTGAGGTCGATGTTGATAATAGGTACTCATATTAATACCCGTATTTAATATGTCAGTAAATGAATCAGGCCATGATGTAAGAAGATCTGTCACAGATTTAGTTAATTTAGATCAATAATATATATATATTAAAATATATATTATTTATAAGTTGATATTATATACCTGGTTCATTATAAGGTGTCTGAAAACTGGGTTGAGGTATCTCCTGTTGCAACGTCGATGTAGAAGCAGGCTGGGGTACCCCCTCAACGCTTGCCCAACCAACTATCAAGTTAACAATAACATATCATAAGTAAATAAACATAATCTTTAAAAAATATTATTAAGGGTTATGTGTAACTTTCATACCATTTCCAGCAGGATGTGCGTAAGCTCCAAATCCAAATGAGGGCAACTCATAACTTGTGTGAGGCGTAGGCTGAGGTGGCCACTCATTTGATTGCCGAGCATCTATCAAATTAATAGAAATATACATAAACAAGTAAATATAATTTCTTGAATATTTTTAATTTATTATTGTAACTTTGATAATATTGAATTACACACCGTATGCAGTTGGTGTGTTGCCCAAAATTCGAGACGCTCCATACTGTTGGCCCATCGATGTAGAAGCATCTGTAACATGTTATAAAAATATTTAATAATTAAATAAATATAAACCAAAGGAATATCATATTTACAAGTGTAATTCCGTAAATTGCATACCATTTCCAGCAGTATGTTGTGTGCGGGGCGCTGATTGAGGAACTCGGTATTGAGTACCTTGTCGGGGAAAAGGGGAATCTGATGGCACTGCCGAGGAATGTCTTCTTCGACTCGCAGACGTTGAAGGACCTTCATCGCCGTCACGCTCTACAGACCTCCTTCTTGTTTGTCCTCTACTTGTTTCCCCGACTTCTACGTTTTCAACTGAGGCTCGTGGATGTTCAAGATAAGTAGGAGATTCAATAATAGGCTCCACTTGAGTGATGAAATTCTCAGCTGTTTCTAAAAATTCCACCATTGATGGTCTATTATCAATGTGAGCCCGTCGTTTACTGATTTTAAATTTTCGAAACCAGCTTACCTGTAACAAAAAAATAATAGAATGTTATTCATATTTCAAACATCAAAAATCAATATATAATTAAATTTGTGATATATAATTTACCAAAACATCACTGGCAGATGTTCTTGGTGGTTGGAAGCCTCGGACCGGTGCTGCAGTATACTCCTCTGGTGAAATCAATCGTCGTGTAATGTCATAGTACCACTGCATATAGTCTTCCGTGACCGGATCACCCCCGTTGATAGGCGTGCAAGGCATGAATGGTTGCCTGCTTCTCCAATATCTAATCCATTTGTCATGCTTGGTCGTCCAATCAAAGCCGGTTCTCCCCTGGCGGTTATACTCATGCAAGCTCTGGTCCCTTTCCTCTACATGACTTGGAATGTTTTGGACCATTCCAAATTGTCTGAGCACCCTATTCGGATAGTGAAGCTCCACTATCCAAATATTGATCAATGGACATTGCGACCTCCAATTTAAGGTCCAACAACGAGGTTCGAGATTCCTGATCTCCTCAGCGTCCACATCATAGGGATCCCAAATAAACTGTAAAGACACACACAAAACATTAATATCAATATTCTCAGAAAATAATTTATATTAGTTTGAATCATTATAATAATAACTTACTTGACCATTAGACAAACGCTCAAATATGTCGCGATATACACGAATTGAAAACCTCGTGCTGTCAATATGACTGTGATAATGTATCCACCTATAGTAGGTAAAAAAATAAGTATGTATATCCAAACGAATTATAGATAAATGTGTCTATAGAAAAATACCTAGCTCCATACGGTGGAGGCCCCAAATTACGACCATCTACACTTATCTGCCCTTGTTGGAGCATCGGATGTGCGTTCGATGGTTGGATCGTTTTTATCCTTGACCATGCCCATATCTGTTGTTCAATGATAAATTTATTTCAATGTACAATTAATCAATGAAATATTTAAAAGTAATTTAAATTAACCAAGAATTACCTGCAACAAGCATAATGGTCCAGCGATGCTCTTGCATTTATAGTTGCAAGCCATACAGAGTTCGCGATATAAACTCGCTAACACAGCACTTCCCCAGCTGTATTCCCCGACTGTATTCACGTCCCGCAGAAAATACAGATAGACTAATGGGACAGAATTTCGAGAATGGTCGGGCATCATTGTAGTTCCCAGGAGTAAAAGTGCACACCCCCGTGCATATTGATCAACGACCTCCTGTGGTGTATAGTCATCAATATCAACAGAATGTCTCACCAATTCGTTTAGGGAAGTCAATTTGATCGCACTATTGCCCCTTATATCATCTGGTTGTATGGTGATGCCCATCAACTCTTCACACAAGCTTTTCCACTGATCAAAGTTATTATATTCATCTCGCCGTATAATGGGCTCTCCTTCTATCGGTAAACCCCATAAAATGGCAACATCTTGCAATGTGACGGTCGCCTCTCCGACGGGGAAATGGAACGTATGCGTCTCTCGACGCCATCTCTCCACTAATGCAGTGATAAGATGACGATCGAGTCTGAATGTCCCACAACGAAGGGGACCGTAAAAACCCATCGTCTTGAGTCTGTCCACCACACGAGAATGGAGTGCGATCTTATAAGGATTTGGGTCTTCTAGTCTAAATGTCCAGAATGACCCATCACCTCCATTGTATGTACTTAGCACTGTCTCGCTTGTTTTCCTATTAATATAATCTAGCCTCGACCGATGGGTTTGTTGCATGGTGAGTACAGATCTGTTCTTCGGTCCATATAACAGTGCCTCTCTATCAGAATTCATCTATAATTCAAACATTCAAACAGATGTATTAGAATTAACACAAATCATACACATAAAACATAAAGCTCAAACACATAAAGGATAATGTATATGAAATTATTCAACATTATTGTCAACATTTTAATTCAATCCTACAAACTAATTTTATTCAACATTTTGATAACATTTTGACAATATTTTGATAGCATTTTGATAGCTCCTAGGGATTTACAACATCAATGTGAAGGACCAGCTCTATCTTGTGCTTGGTACTGTTGTCTAGCGCGGGTTTGGGCCCAATCCATTTCATTATGAATCCTGGACGTCACATCCCGACCACGACGCCTTATCCTGCGATCTGGATTATGTCTCAACTGAAAATAGGGTTCATCCCACTCCTGAGGATCCGGTAATGGCTCAAAATACCTAGAGGTGTAAGTTGAGGAATACACTGTTGTACTGTAGCATTCGGGCACATATACACTTGGATCAATTTGGAACGCTCTGCACACCTCCAACGCATGTGAGCATGGGATACCATCCAACTTCCACTGTCCGCAATCGCACTCTCGTCTTGATAATGCAACTCTATATGTGCGACACTGTACTGAGCCCTTAATACGGGCAGTAACTCTGGCTGATCCCACCGAATGATTATAAAGTTCTACTTGATGTTTCATCCCCTCTCGCTGCGCTGAATCATATTTGTCACTAACATGATCAGGCCACATCCGATGTCTCTGCACTAAAATCCCTGCTTCTTTAGCACGTTTCATAAATACATTTTTGGATCGTGTGAAGGTTGCACAAACTATAGCTGTAATTGGGAGGCGTCGTGCACCCTTAAGAACACCGTTGATGCATTCGGAGATGTTAGTTGTCATAACCCCATAACGTTGACCTCCATCATGACTAAATGTCCACTTGGCAGGATCGATATTTCGTAGATACTGATGACCCTCTTCACTTAAAACTCGGATTTCGTTCATCTTTGTCTCAAAATGTCTAACCGACAATGCTGTTCCCGCATTGTAACACAAGTCCTTCATCTTTTGACTCTTGAACTGAGTATTAAAATTTGAAGCGACATGTCTTAAACAATAACGGTGCACTCCTCTTGGTGGTGAAAATGCTGGGACTTCTTCCACTGCCTTCAAAATACCCTTATGCCTATCAGAAATAAGGCATATCCCCTCCATATCACCCACAACATGTGTAGCTAACATTCTAAGAAACCATTTCCAAGACCTATAACTTTCGTCATCAACAATGGCATATGCTACTGAAATGATTTTCTGATTAGCATCAAGGGTGTTAGCAATCAGCAATTTGTGTTCGTACTTAGTGTAAAGGTGAGTACCATCTACACAAAGTATTTTGCGACAATGCATGAATGCTTCAACGCATGGCTTGAATGCCCAGAAGACATATCCCAACGTGTGCACATTCCACTCAATCGTATCCCTGTGTTTCCACTCCACAATGGTCCCGGGATTGTATTTCTGCAAGGCTCCCATGTACTTGGGCAAATACTGACATGAACTCTCCCAAGTTCCGAACACATTCTCCCTAGCACGTTTCAACGCTTGCCATGCCTTTTGATATGAAATAATGTAATTATATTTCTTATCTGCATGCTCCACGACATATTTGACGTCGTATGCTGGATCAACTTGTATGAGACTCTCCATGTCAGCTGCAAGCAAGTTTTTACAGAGATTTGAATGATTGCGCGAGTCAATATTCATCAAACAGGTATGTGGCGGCCCCAACCTAGTGATTTCCCAATAATCGTATCTTTTACGGTACGATGCGCGTAAATGCCACTCACAACGTTGCGATGTCGAGCAATTATCATTTTCACTGGCATAGTTCTGCTTACACACCAACTTCATTGTCTTCGAGTTGCTCTCTTCGACTCTATACTCACGCCTTGCATGTCGGACCGAATAATCCTTCACGACATTGATCA
Source organism: Ballota nigra (assembly GCA_947034835.1). Taxonomy (NCBI): domain Eukaryota; kingdom Viridiplantae; phylum Streptophyta; class Magnoliopsida; order Lamiales; family Lamiaceae; genus Ballota; species Ballota nigra. Next base: position 39,054,675 of record OX344721.1, read on the forward strand.
CAGCATCTTTGTCTTTGAAAATCATCCCTAACCTCAAAACCCCATCATCCGCATCATAGCTTAGATCACCACTTCGAACGCCTACTGAATCGACAGGTACATCATCACATGACCTATCAAAAAATGGCACTCCAACCAAATTTGGATGAGGTCTCACTCTTGGCATTAGGGAATTTGGTACAGCAACAGTTGGCATCCAAGGATTGTCAGTGGTACCATCCTCATCAGACGACCCCTCGTCCTCAGAACCATTATCGCTTGGTTCAGAATTACAAGTAAAGTCTGGATATATATCACCAGCTATATCAACTATGGAGGTCCCAACAGGGGCCATCTCAGTGATACCAGAAGGTCCAATATTAGGATCTGAACCCCCGGCATGACTAGACCCTAAATGTTGGGCCTGATATTCAACGTCGGAGGGTCTATCCATATTGGCACCACCATGACCTGGCCATTCAGAAGGATAGTACTGGTTCCCCCACTGGCCATGGGATGTTGGGTACTGCACCTTCATTTCAACCTCCACTAATAGCTCAACGGAATTGAGCCCAGCTTGTGGATGGAAGAAGTATCGTAGGTCGTTGTTGTTCCTAATAGGACAACTAGACGAGGCATTCCCATTTTTTATTATGCAAGACACATTCAAAGAATACACTCGCAAATCTAATCCCGTAACCTCAGACAACTCACGTAATAGATCGTAGAAATCAAGCATACGATCAACTCTTCTTTTTCCAATAACAGCTCCGCAAGAGCGCACAATGATTCCAATGTCGCGAGAGGTTGACATATCTTCAACAACACAAAACACTTATAAAAATTTTATCTATAGGCACTAAATTAATTATTGGCCTCAATTATGTTTACATCTAGTATAGTAAATCAAACTCAACACCCTAATTTCCATACATTTTTAGTGTTTTTTTTTTTTGCAGTATTGAAATTTTATTCCGAACACTTTTTGATGGGTGTATTAACAAAAGATAGGAATATATATAGTCTTATTGTTACATTTAATATTCTTAATTCCATTTCTTAATTTTTAACAAATAAAAAGTATTTAATATTCTTAATTCCATTTCTTAATTTTTCACAAATTAAAATTTTCTAAATAGAAAATTCTCAAATACATTGAGAATATAAAATTAATTCGTTTTATTTTATTTTATTTAGTTTAGTTTATTTTATTTTATTTTATTTCGTTTTTTTATTTTAATTAGTTTTATTTTATTTTATTTCGTTTATTTTATTTTATGTAATTTCGTTTATTTTACTTTATTTTATTTAATTCATTTTATTTTATTTTATTTTAATTTCGTTTTTTTATTTTAATTAGTTTTATTTTATTTAATTCATTTTATATTATTTTATTTTATTTTTTTAATTTATTTTATTTCGTTTATTTTATTTATTTTAATTTTGTTTTTTTATTTTTTTATTTTTTATTTCGTTTTTAATATTTTATTTAATTTCATTTATTTCATTTCATTTTATTTTATTTTATCTCTTAATCTCTTATTATAGTTAAATAAAATTATCTTATGATTGCAAAAATTAAATTTTAAAATGATGATCAATATTTTCATTAAGTAAGTTATCTAGAGTTTTTTAATACACTATATATATTAAATCTAGATTTTTTAAAACACTAAAAACACTAGAATTTTATAAAAATAAAACTTACATTGTATACATAATGGTTATTAACATCACGTTAAAAAAAAGTCAAATTTTACTTTAATAACTTTGATTGATAAAATGTCTAATTTACTCTTCGATTCTTCAAATGTATAAAAGTTATGCATCACCAAAACATTCAAAAAATTAAAAAAGTGTATCATTTTTTATTAAATAAAATTCTACATATATTTGATTAAATAAATTGAATCCCAATTAAATAAATAACACACTATGAGCTTATTAATGGAATTTTAAATCAAAATAAACCAAAAGAACAACACTACTACCAATTTTAAATCAAAATAACAACACTATGACATTATTAATGTTATTTTAAATCGAAATAGCAACACTACTACCAATTTTAAATCAAAATAAATCAAAAGTAACATGCTAAAACATGTAATTTCTCTAACATATATATATATATATCGACATTATATATATACTATATATACACTATTTCAAAAAATTGCATGCAAAATAATTCTAAATATATACAAAAAAAATTGAAATATTTACCACTTAATTGTAGTGTCTGTACTCCTCAGGTAGATAGCAAAATATCAATTCCTCAAGTACGTGAGACTGCAAGTTTGTATTTTGGAGGGCAAATTTTTTTTTTCTTATGGACTAGCCTTCATTTGAAGAAGAAGAAGAGAGGAAGGAAGGAAGGAGAACGAAGAAGAAATATAATGAGGAGATGAGTGAGGTAGGAAGGAGTAAGAAGTATCAGTTGGGAGTTGGGAGGAAGGAGTTCTTACGCCATGGAGGGAGGAGTTATATATCAGGGAGGAAGGAATCCGATTCTTACGCCAAATAGAAAACGACAAAGTGTGGCACTCGCCTCTGGGAGGCGCGAGTTCAGTAATAGAAAAACGACAAAGTGTGGCACTCGCCTCTGGGAGGCGCGAGTTCAGTATGCCAGACAGATATCAACGAAAATCGCCTACCAGAGGCGCGAGTTTGGTAACGACAAATGTGGGTGGGAAACAGCTGCATGGAACTCGCCTCTGGTAGGCGCGAGTTTAGTACTTCACCTTGATCGCGCTTGGGGAGCGCGATCTACTTCCTTGATCGCCTCCCCCGAGCGCGATCAACCCTATTTTTTATATCAACTTCGAACTTAACCTATTTTTACTATATTTCTTTGGATTTGGCCTATTTTAAAAAATTTGCCTTAAATTTCATACATATAAGAGTTTTTTTTCCATCCAAATTTATCTTAAGGCCGGGCACTGATCCTCTATATGATCACGTTAGTACTTCATCTCCTAGTCCAATACTTCTAATTATACACGACACACGTTTAATAATTGACAACATGAATGAATCAGCAGTAAAACGTAAAATTAAATATCAAAATTGAATTGAAATTTTGGCACAATGTTACTTTTGAAGTTGTGTTTTAAAAATGTCGCTCAATATATTTTGCAAAAATGTTATTAAAAGGGCCGCACAAGGTCGTACAAGGATTGTGGAAGAATATTTTTATAAAAAAAAAATATTATTGAATGATATTTTTCAAAAAGTAACTTTAAAATTGACATTTTACCCAGAAGACATTAAATGATTAAGGCCCGGTAACTATATGCGTTTAGTGTAACTTTGTGACTGAATTTCAGTGTACGTGGATAGTGGCAAGCAAACAACTTTTTCTTATTATTTTATCTTTTTTGAGAATTAAAGAAATGATTTTCAGAAGCACCACAAATAAAGTAAAAGAGAAAAAGACGTGGAATCTGTATATTAAGCGATAGTCTATAAATGCCCCTTCTTCTACCTCATGCACAGCCACTCCAAAACCCAAAACAAACCCTTTATCACTACCCAATATATAAATATAAATACATATCATTGATATTTCTTCCTACTATGTTCATCTATCTAATTATTCACTTCTCCTATCTGCTCGGATTGAGGGCTCAATCAAATTTCTCAAATTAAAAAAAAAAAAAAAAAAATCCCCTCAAGTTCTAGCTAGGCAGTTCCATACGATGGATTCGTTCAGATTTGAGGACATCAAAGTAGAGAAAGCAAACGCGATTTCAAAGCACCGCAGGGTTGTTAGAATCACGACTTTGTTTCGAGTTGTGGAGGTGTTTGTTTTCCTGGTAGTGGTCTCCAGGTTCACCACTAACTTCGCTTTTTCTTTCCCCACCGAATATTTTCGGGGAATCTCGACCGTTGATCTGATCAGCCCCCGATCCGTTTTCGTGCTCGGAAACGTGATCGTGGTCGCGCTTTTCCTGATTTCGGGTCGGATCTCGGGCGCAAAGGGCGAAAGGAGCCCCGATCTTTATGACGAATATGTGGAGAAATGTCGGATTAATAATCACCAAACATGGCGCAAAGAGGAGAAAAGGGCATCCGAGGAAAAGGTGCTGAGTAGGACCCACTCCGAGGCGAATATCGAGAGAGTGGTGCACGTGCGCCGCTTGCGGCGGAGCATGAGCGAGCAGTGCCGGAAAAGCGGGAGGAAGGCGCCGCGCGTGGAGGAGGAGATGAGCAGCGAACAGTTCCGGCAAACGGTGGAAGCGTTCATCGCTCGGCAAAAGTGTTGTTTGAGGGAAGAAGAAGAGTTTTCAGCTTGATGTTCTCTTTTAATTTTCCCTTTTCTTCTAGTTATTGTTTATACCCTTTATGAGGTGTTTTTTTGAGTTCCTTGTATATTAGTACATGTTAATTAAGAATGATTACATGTTAATTAAGGTGTTAACATGCTGTATGTATCTTTCGTGTAATTTATATATATGGGAACTTTTGAAGCTTTTCTTTTATTTTCTTTGGTAGATTCATTTTTTAATATATATTCATTTTCATATTTCAATCTCAATATATTGGGGTGATTATTTCTGATACAACTTGATAACACGACTTGAAGACAATATGTATTATAGATAAGTGTTTTGGCTTATTGGTAATTTGGTATATGTTCATGTTAACCCGTTAAAACTTTTAAAAAATAATAGTATATATAATTTGTTATTTTGTAATTTTAATGGTGTTTTTGCATTTTTTTATCGTGTTTTATCGATCATATCGTGTAACGTGTATTACCATGTCGTGTTATATATTTTACTCCTTCCGTTCTAAAAATTTATTTTCATCGGAGCACGGGTTTTCAAGAAAATAAATAAAATAAAGATATTGTGTGGTTCCCGTTCATTAATGAATAAAATAATTGTTTATAAATTGTGAGTGTAATAGTAAAATAATATTTTCTAAAATAAATATGAGAATAGATTTGAGAAATATGGAATATAAATACAAATGAGAATACAGTTGGAAGACGGAGGGAGAATATAAAATATGAATATTATATAGTTTATTAATTTACTTATTTATTTTTCTTATAGTATATCATATTGTGCATGTGTTGTAAATGTGTTTATGCAAAGCATGATATGAAAATACAGATAATCACCCACCCAAAGTTATTTGTGCAAAATATGATAAGAAAATTTGAGCAGCAGAAATATATAAAAGATTAAAATTATGAACTAGGAATTAGTTTTATTAGAGTTGGTTTATGAGTATTGCTTCTTGAAATCAACTTTTAAATAATAAATTTAATCATTTAAAAGAGTTTAAAGAAATAAAGCCTCAAATTTTGTTTGAAGTGGTTTTAAACTACCAAAACGATCGAATTTGCAAACACTCATTTGATTAGTCCTCTCAAAAGACAAATAATTATGTGAATTCAAATTTACGTTAATTTTTTTTATAAAAATATTATTGTTCTGCATATACACTGTTACTGTATTGCTATGCATGCACTATCATAGTTGTGACATTAATTTTTTTAAAGAGTGACACTTCGTATATAACAGTGACACTTAAAAAAAATGACCACGTAAACTCGAATTCACAAATATCGACCCCTTTCCAAAGGGACCGTCCCTTTTATTCCCAAAAGGTTACTGATTTTCAGTGGCGCGATTGACATTATTAACTACGTACGCACACATGAAATCCAAGAAGATTTTATTTTCTGGATAATTAGAGAAAGAAAATAAAGGGAGTGGTATTAATTCTAATTCTTGTGTAATAAGCATATATTCTTTAATGTCACGTTGCAAGGTGTGGTGTATTTAGACTTTAAGCAACAACAACAAAAAAGTAATCCAGTTCGTTTATACATATAGTACACGAATATATGCTTTGAGGTCATATTATCCATCTGATCCACGTATTTTTTAAATATAAAATGATTAATTTCAATTTGAATATTCCCTTTTAATTTCATATATGATTTCATCTACAAATAAAAACGGTATCATATATGTGCTGATAAACTAAGATATAAATTCTCAAGTGAACTGTGTAATTTCATAAATTTAACTGTTAACTAATTTGATCTCACATAAAATTAATTAAATATATACCCTATAAATTACCATAAACAATTTGTTTGTATAGTGTAGTCTGAATGAAGAGGCTGGTTCACAGAACACCCCTTTAGGAAAAGTGGAACAAGAAAGGGGCCCACGTTGTAATTAGTTCGAATCAGAAATCACTTTGTCTAATTGTCTTCCACTTCATTATATCCGAAGCTGAATATTCATATATATATATATATATATATATAACTGGAGTTTCCTCAAACAGAGAAGGCAGTCTTCAGTGGAGTACTCAGAATTATTATAGCAGCTTGGCAATGGCATATGCCATAACAATTGATTGATTATTCAATGTTCGATTCTAGGTTGATCGACATACAAATTTCGCCAATTTTCCAACTTTCATAGGAACAAAGTGAGGTGGGAGGAAAATAAGTTAAGATCCCAACTTATTTTTTTACTTTTTATAAGTTATAATGAATTTATTTTTAAATATATTAACATCTTATTTACTATACACTTATAAATTGTTCTAAAGAGTTTATAGACCTAGGCAAACTAGCTCTAAATGCACTATGCAACTCAATTCATTTCACATCTAAGTATTTTTCTTTCTTTCATTTTACTACATTGTATTGTTGGCTTAGTTCTATTTTATTCTACTACAATTTATTTGTATTTTTCGTTATTTAATCATGTGCAATCATGTGCCCGTAGGTTTTGATTTATGCCCATATATTTACGTTGAAAAGGCCACTGCTTTTTTTTAAAAAGGACATACTTATTTTCATTTTAAAAAATGGAATTACACCCTTTATTATTTTATTTTATTTTATCTATTTTGTAGTCAAATGCTTCATATACTTTTGGTATGAAAAAATATTTTTCCCACACGACTCATATTCCTACCCACTATTTTATAATCTGGAACAACCAAAAAACGGTTAAATCAAACGACCAAAAAATATGATAGTCGCAGATAAAAAATTGTAGTTTTGGGGTCTGAAACGATAATATAAAAATGATTGTTCCAGGAAAAAAAATTATTCTAAAAAATGGAACAATCAAACAAGTAAAAAAAAAAATTGTTCTAAAAATTGTTATTCTGGGGCTCAAAAGATCCAACGACTAAAAAATTGGTTGAGTATATTTTAGTATTTTACACCTCACTTGGGACCGTGAATCCGTCCGGTCTAACCCGTCTTACCCTTTTTATTTTTATATCACTTTTAGATTAATTCTGACATACAAAATAAAATATGTAAATTTTTAAATAATATTAAATATATTAAAATAACAATTGTGTGCTATACTATATAAAGAAAAAGAGCTAAGTCTCCTATGTACTAGATATATTGTGAAATTAAAGTTTTTTTTTTTTTTTTTTTTTTTATCATTGATTTTATAGATAAAAACCTTTCTTTTTACTGAAAAGTCATCCACAACTTTTTAAAAATGCATAAACTTATACATTGCACCTAATACATATAAAATTAATTAATATATATATATATAGAAATACACAATATACTACAATTCTAAAACCTTAAATGCACTATAAAACATGAGAAAACTCATGGCACAAATCCATACAATTAGTAAGTAATTTGCATTTTAAAAAAAATAGGCCCCACATCCTTCTCTCTCTTTCAAAATTAAATCAGATTTTTTTTTCTCACACCATTTCAAATTTTGGATCTTTCTCTTCTTTTTTTCTCTCACACCCACTCCCACCGCCACCGCCACCGCAATCTCTCCACGCCGCCGCCGTTGTCGCCATCACCACCTCTCTCTCTCTCTTAACGTGAATCAGACACCGACGTGAGGAATTTCAGAGCAGCACCATCTGTCTCTCAACGCGAATCAGGGCGGCGCTAATGGCGGTGCTCCACGGTTTAGGTGTTGGATCCCCTGGACCGAGGCGGCGCTGTGGCCTCAGATCGTAGCCCGCCCGGTTTCAAATTTTTCACCCTCGGAAGCTTTGTGGCCTCAGATCGGATGAAATAGATGGGAAAAATCATATATGCGTGGATTGAGACTCATCGGCGGTGGTGAGAGTGTTAATATTTGTAAGTGGTGGTGGTGATTTTGTTGTTGGATTTTTAGTTGGGGAGCTGAGGACGGAGGCGAAGATTGATTTCAGGCATCTGTGGGATGTGAACGAAGGTGAGACTGAGGGGGCGGCGGTGCAGGTGGGGTGAAACCGAGGCGGCGGCAATGCGGGTTGGGGTACAGAGGCGGCGGCGATGCGGTTCCAGAATTTAACTAAGATAACAAGTCTCGAAAGAAAGGGAAAAAATAGATTTGAAATATTGTTGTTGGACTGTTGAAGTTGTGGTTTTTTGCAGGTTCAAGATTTTGGATACTCCTCTAATCTACGGAGTGAATGCCAGAATCGGATTTGAATTCACTTGTTTTCTTTTTATTTTTTGTGGTTCTCTGTTGTATCAAATTTATAATGTCAAATTTGTGTTTATGTTAGATGGGAGTTCTTCTGCAGATAGGAATTATGCAGAGCATGAGAAAATTTGTGTTTATGTTAGATGGGAGCTCTTTTGTTAATAAATTAGTGGCATTTGTTCATAAACTTGGAGCGTTTGTTCATATTTTATGTGCGTTTTGTGCACAACTTTTTAGTCGTTTGTTAAAAAATAATTTAGGTTGTCTGTGTACATATTTCCCTAATTTTCATATGTAATATTTTTATATGTGTGTTCATGAAATTTATGTTTGTGTCCAAAATTACAAAAATCTGGAAATAAAATATATTTTTGGTCAAAAATTTGCCTCAAAAAATGTGCAAAAAGACGTTAGTCAATGTCAGTTTTATAAGAATATGATACTAAACACAGCCCCACTCAATTGTATCATTTTGAGGTTTTTAATTAAAGATGGGGACCACAAAATGTATCAAAATGTCCCTATTTTGCAATTTAGACTTTAGAATTGTAGTAAATATTATATATATATATATATATATATATATATATATAAGGGTTACATTCTTGTAGCAAAAAGGCGAAGCCCTCGCCCCAGGGCCCCCACCATAAGGGTTACATTCTGCCTAAAGAAGTAGGAAAAAATAGATAAACTTGAAAGGAAGATAAATGGGCCAAAAGTTGCGGAGTAAGGGAAAAGCCCAGAAGTATACTGGACCTGAATATCACTCATATTAATTATTAAGTTATTAACCCACAATGGTCTCCTCCCAAAGAAAAGAAATAAAAAAAGGAAGTGAAACGCCCAAAAAAAGGAATTAAAAAACCATGAGACCAAAAATTATGATGATGCCAACGGAAATTGCGTAAAGCTTCCCGTAGAGCAGGTTGAACTGAAATAACCAATCATGGAAAATAACTTATTCTACTCATTTTGAAATATGAGAATTTTTCTACTAACCCAAGTTAAAAAAAAAAAATCTACATGGTATGGTCCATCACTCACTATATCCGATTTTATATGCCCTTTCTGTTCGTACCGAGTCAACATCTTTGATAAACTTCCAATAATATTGTGTATTGAGTGATAAAGTGGGATAACTCAAATACTTATTGTCCATGCTGTGAGGTTACGATCCGGTTCACCATTTACGCGATAAAAAATAAATAAAAATAAGAGTTTGGATTGAGGTGGAACCCTCAAATCACTTTTGGAAGTATTTACGTCTTAAAAGCATGAAAAATGTGAAGTTGATATAAAATATTTTTATACTTGCAGGAATCAATTGCATGTTTAATTATGATGAAATTATTTATATATATAAATAGTTTATTTGTTTCCCCGTCTTATTTTATCCATTTTTTTTAATTTGTGTTTTCACACCCATATTGTTTTGTATCCGCATTACCGTACCCATATCTATACAACCTAACTTTCAAGTATAAACTATTTTTATATTTAAAAATGGATAGATTGTACAACAATGCATGACCTAAATTCTTAGTTACTTGCCTCTGTGATTTTGCTTCCCGGTTTATTTTGTTAACTATTTTGCAAAATTGTTCATTTTCATCTACACAAGTTGTTAGGATTAGGGAGTGCATCAGTGATATTACGACGCAAGAGAAGCTATTCACTTGTTCGTGAATAGAGAAGTTCACAAACATATTAGAAAAAAATCAACTTTAACAAAGAAACGAACATGAGTAAAGCTTGAACAATATCTTTAAAATATCAATGAGCTCCAGCTCGACGCATATAGAACAAATTTATTTTATTAGGCATATTGCTTCACTTATTAAGATCTCAGCAAACAAAACCCCACACAATTCACTCGCCCTTAACACCATTTTCTTTCCCAAATTCCACCAAAGCAACATCAGAACCTTTTCTATTTCCTCCTTAAGGTATCCAATCAACATGTTCAAGGCATTTGCAGCCTCATCCTTGTTAACTATCTTCTCTATAAGTTCTCTAAGTCCATCACTTGTATTACTAACACCCATTTTGATCAGCCTCGTTTTTGTGTTGAAGAAAATTCGGCAGGAGTGACCTTAATCGAGGTTATCAGTTCCTCAGCCTCCAAAACCAACGGGTGGTCCGATATGTTGAGATAGTTTCGCACGAGCATTCTCAAGCCAGGTGGGGTGCAATACGACATGTGGATATGTAAATCCATACGTCCAGGGCGAAGCAGGGCTGGATCAAGCTTCTCTTTGTGGTTAGTCGTGAAAACAATGATCCTTTCGTCCCCACAGCTCGACCACAACCCGTCTATGAAGTTTAGCAATCCCGAAATAGAGAATAAAAAATATATAATTTTAGAAATTTGTTTGAATTGAATATCATATATAGTCAATAACTTGCCCTAGATCCTTCATCACGCTTGTAAGGATAGATAAATCGAGGGAAGCATCAATGTCTTCCACAACAAGAATCGATCTATTCACAGTTGAAATCAGCAATTTCCTCAGTTCAGAATTGCACTTAATATCAGTTAACTCCAAATCATAAACATCAAAATTAAGATGATTAGCCATAGCAGCTATCAAGCTCGATTTCCCTGTTCCACGCCTTTCCAACTTTTTTATAATACTCCTTCCTCTTAACAAATCTGTCAAGATCATCGACGATCATGTTCTTGAACTCATCATCCATTGCCAGCATCGAGAAATTTGAGATTCACAGATTGCCAAAGCTTTACCCCCGGCCCGTGAATCCACTCATTCTTTAGAGTGTGTAATTTCAACGTTTTTTTCTCTTCTTTAACCGCTTTAGATCTATCAACAACATAAGGCAAATACTCATCGAACACCTTGTTTTTGTGCTTCATATCAAAGTTCAAGTACACATATCTAAGTTCAGTCACCACAGTTGACGAACGGTAGTCATCTCCATGGGAAACATATCGAGGTTCAGTTTTTTCCGTGACCAATCTCCGCTTCAATTGAATGTCACAGAAACAAGGATCTTCGTCTCTTTTTTGGGAAGCGAAGCCCTAAATCTCTTGGTGGAAGGGTTTATGATTGTGCCGATGTAGAGCTCTGCTGCGTTAAACAATTGATTTTTGTTGAGGCCGTCGAACTCTTCGATTACTAGGGTTATTTCGTTGGAGAATGTGGTCAGACATTGGTGGAATTTGGTGAAGACGTAATGCTGGAGCTCTTTCGGGATGAAATCTCTTGCGACTGATCGGAGTAGCATGGCGGTCGCCGCCGCTGATGCCACCGTGGAGATCAGTGTTTTGGCTAATGGCATTTGCAAATTTGAAATCATTGTGGTGGTGGTTGGCTTTGGAAGAGGGCGATGGTTTTTAAAATCAATATGAGGAAATTTGGAGAATTTATGGAAATGAGATTCTTTTGGCATGTACTTTGCAACCAATGGAAATGAAGGCTGGTCATACATATAAAGTTTGTTGAAATTACTAATTTATTTTTAATAAATTTCTATTACTCTCTAAAATGGCTAAAATTTTGTATCCTCGAGGGAATTTACCCTATATGTATATAAATGAATATAGAGTGGAAAGGAGAAACTGGGAAATGAGACTTTTGCCTGTTTTGATACAAAACAAAATTGTCCATAATCGCTTTTTTAAAGCTAACAGACACAAATTTTTAGAAAAAAAATAATTAAAAAAAGTAATTTTGACCGCTCAATTACGTTTCAAAATAATTTTTTTTTTTTTTGGGAAAAAAGTGATTCAGCCCGCTCAATCACATTTCAAACAAACCTTTGATCTCAAATATTTGTATTTTCTTTGGTATTTACCCTCTATATGTATATGCTTATATACTTCCTCCATCTAATTTGAGTAATCTTTTTTGTTCGGACACGGATTTTAATAAACATTGATAGTTTATGTAAGAATTAGATACGTGGGGTAGAGAAAATGGCTAAAGTTTTGTATCATTGAGGTTTTATATGTATATAAATAAATATAGAGTGGAAATGAGAAATTGGAAAATGAGACTTTTGCCTATTCTGATACAAAACAAGATTGCCCATAATTGCTTTTTTAAAGCTGACAGACACACCTTTTTAGAAAAAAAGTGATTTTGACCGCTCAATAATGTTTCAAAACAATTTTTTAGGGGGAAAAAGTGATTCTGACTGCTCAATCACATTTCAAACAAACCTTTAATCTCAAAGATTTGCTTTTTTATTTGGTATTTACCCTCTATATGTATATACTTATGTACTTCCTCCATCCTATGTTTTAAAAGTAGAAACGGATGTTGAACCGGACATCCTCAGTGTTTTTGGTCGGACTGGGTCCAACCGGTCGGACCGTTTTTAAAGCGATTAAACTGGTATGACGTCATAATTATATAATATATTATTAAATATATAAATTATAAAATATTATCTATAGTTTTATTTTTATTAATAAATTTAATGAACAACAGTGGCCAAAATATACTCCCTTGAAAAGGAAAACAACCCAATATCTAAAACTAAAAAAAATGGCCGAAGCCCAACTGACTAAAAAAAGAAGAGCCCAACTAATTGAAACCTAATTCTAATTGTATTAGGCAAACACGACTCTGCATCGTCTTCTTCGAGGAGTAACGGCGCAGCGCGCAGGGATCTGCAATCAATTTTCACTTTCTCTCAGTTTCATCTCCCTCAAATTCCTCTTTTATCATCTTGGTCATTTTCGATTCATCCCCGAAGATCTGCAAAATGAATTGGAGGATCTACAAAATCTTTAATCATCAATATTGAAGAACCGGTACGTATTCCAAACATGGCTACTCTATCATTTTAGACAAATTCGAGGAGAGTATGTCTTCGGCCGCCGAGTTGCCCGGTTCAATCGGCGACTGGTCCAACCCAAAATTGCCGCTTTTGGCCAGTTCTTGGCCGCTTCGAAAGATAGGCGGTCCAACACTATTGAACCGTACGCTGGGATGTCTGAGTAGCGGTCGGACCAGTCGGACCGGCCGGTCCGAACCGCATTTTAAAACATAGCCTCCATCTAATTTGAGTAATCTTTTTTCTTTGGACACATATTTTAACATTGATAGTTTATGTATGAATTAGATATGTGGGATGGAGAAAATTGTGTATTGTGAGGGTGATGATAAAGTAATGTAGTAGTAAGGTATGTTTCCAAAGAGCGAAAACAAGAATACTTTAGTGGACAACCCAGAATAGAATACAAAATTGGGATAAAATAAAAAATATTAATTCTCATAAAAATAAAATGTTTTGTACCACCAACTTAACATAAAATGATTTCTACCCATTTTGAAGTAAAATGACTAAATTGCACTTCTTGCAAAAGATGTGTTTTACTAATTACCTATATGACTTACCCATTCCCACCCACTCCCAAATCCTACTCTCACCCACTCTCAAAATCTTCATATTTTAGGAATGTGAAAATAAGAAAAAATAAAAAAATTTAGATACAAAATATAAAAGTATCATGTTTAAATTTTGACAAAGTATAAAGTGAAAATGGTTTATACATGAATCATCGAAGGGTCTTAATTGATTTCTCTAAACAATATTAGTTGTTTCCACTGAAGAGCATTACTAGTTTGCACTGAAGAGTCTTAGTTGTTCACTGAAAAAAATTAATACCCTTCAGTGAAAACATCTTATACTCTTTAACAATAACAACCAATACCCTTCAATTATTCATGTATGCATCAATTTCACTCTATACATACTCTTAAATTTTACATTTTAAACAAAAATTGTTAAAAATACGAAAAAGAAAAAAATGTACAAAAATACACAATTTTGAATATAAGGTAGAAAAATATCGTGAAGAAATATCATACGCATAACACCATAAATACAAAATTTTAGATTAAATTTTGAGAAAAATATTATCTTAGATTAATTTGACATATAATAATATTCCAATATATTTTGAAAATAAATAATAAAAACTAAAAGTGGAAAGGAGAAAGCGAAAAGAGAAAAGAGAAAGTCGATAGGTGGGTGGGAGGAGAGTTTGACTAATTTAAAGATGAGGATACTAAGGAAGGAGGGGGAGATTGTGACATGGGTAGAAAACATTTTTATTTAAATGGATGAGTAATTTTATTTATTTTTCAAAATAAAAATGAGCATATTCCCCATTATCAGTATAATAAAAAGATAATTGGAAGTATATTTTATTAACTTGAGTGAGAATAATAAATACACGTACAAAGGTAGAAAACATCTACAAAATCCAATATGGGATACAACATCAATATACAAAATATACAATATTCTCAATACGCCCCCTCAAGATGGTGGGCGGTTAACGACACCAATCTTGTTAATCAAAAGACTGAGCCGATTTCGAGAGAGAGGTTTGGTGAGGGCATCTGCCAATTGATCAGCTGAAGAGACATGGGATACTTGAAGCTGGTCATTTTTAACTAGGTCACGATCAAAGTGGTAGTCGATTTCAATATGTTTCATGTGGGAGTGGAAGACTGGATTAGAACAAAGATATGTAGCTCCAACATTATCACAATATAAAACTGGTGAAGGTGAAGTTAGAGGGACAAACAACTTCAAAAGAATAGATTTAGTCCATTCTAGTTCAGCAGCAGCAATGACCCTGTATTCTGCCTCAGTGAAAGATCGGGCAACAGTGCGTTGTTTTCTAAAGGACCAAGAAATAGGATTGGCACCGAAAAAATGATGAATGCACCAGTATATGTGCTATCATCACAGTTTCCTGCCCAATCAGCATCAGTGAAGCTGTGTAGAGTAAGCGGTGAGCTGCTTCTGAGATGGAGGGAATAATGTTGAGTGTCATTGAGGTAACGAAGAAGGCGCTTGACAACCCCCCAGTGAGTCTCAGTGGGAGCATGCATAAACTGAGACAGTTTGTTGACTTGAACGCAAAATACTAGCTTGACTAGTAGTTACCCCACAAAGAGTATGAGATCATTGTAGTATGGGCGAGTATAGGGACCAAGTAGTATCGAACCCAAAGGAAAGTTTATATGCGAATAAATCCCTGAAAATGTACGTGTCGTAGCTAATATGAATGCGATGTTTGGTTTATACTAATCAAAAAATATATTATACTAATTATCAATTGAAAATAAATAAAAACTATTCTAACTCCGATATGAAGTGCAAAGATGATGATGATGCTCGGGATAGGAATTCCTACGTATACTAACAGAGTTGGTACAATAACTAAAATAATCGTGATGTGCAAGTGATAATCCTAAGTGTACTAAAACTAGGCAATCAACTTCCCTAATCTAGCACAAGAATTGAAAGAATAAAAGCTCAAGAATTAATCTTAATACTTAGTTCTATCAACATACTTCACTAATCCACTAATCAAATTATATGAATTGTGCTTACTTATTGAGGCTCTAATTTAACTAAGGTGATGCGGCCGTCCTTCCTAGATAAACCGGTAGATTATAAACCCCTTCAAAAACCCTCTCCTTAAGCCTATTCGTTATTAAAGAGTGATGCAGTCGTCTTCTCTCTACCAATTTTCGTACTCAATTCCAAGATTATTCTAGGGTTTATTAGAAACATTCAATAATTAAGAGAATCAAAACTATACATCACAAATTATTCTAATTACGTACCAACATCCTACTTCTACGAGTTCATCTCATCCTAAGCATGCAAGGGTTCTAGCCTAACATGGTGGTTTCAAGAATAAAAGCAATAACGATATCAATAATCATAAGCATAATTGAAAGTACTAAAGAAATCAAGAACATAAACTAAAGATGAAATCAATAAATTCAAGTCACAAAATAATATTTTTATAAATCTGAAAAACCTAGGTTTAATAGTCTCAAGTACTCAAGAAATCAAAATCCGTTCAAAGAAATAATTAAACTAAGAATTCGTATGCTAAAAACCTCGATTACACGTTGTAAAACCTTGCTAACACTCTCTAAACTTCTTCCCCAACTCTTCTCCTTCAAAAACTATGTCTAAATATGTGATGGTGTGTAAAAATAACTTGGAATGGGTATATATAGAGTATGGGCCGAATTTGGGTGAAAATAGGCCGGAAACGCTCGACTTGAGCCTTAACTCGAGCGCCCTCTTCTTCCAGGGACCTTACGGCGCTCGACCTTGCACCTCTTGAGCGGATACCGCTCGACAAGACTAGCTCGAGCGGGTCTTGACACCAGTATGCATGGGGCGCTCGAGCCCATGTGCTTGAGCACTTGGTGCTCGAGCTCCCCTACTCGAATGCTTCCTCTTTTTGAGCAAAGTGATACTTTTCTTCGCACGAACTAATACTTTTCGTATTTCTTCAATATCTTCTCATCCGGGAGTCTGTTTGAGTCGATTCAAAGTCCTACGAACTCCATTTTTTGCCCTCTTTCCTAATATGTGCATCAAAGGGACAAATTGATAAGTTTATGAAAATGATACTCAAATAACTCTAAATACTCATCAAATACGCTCAAAATACGGACGAACCAGGCTACAAAACATCACAATTTCATGCCTAATCAACCCCCCCAAACTTACCATATTGCTTGTTCTCAAGCAATGAAATAATAAGTCAAGTGAAATTGTTAGAAATGAATCATAGTACCAAATCATGAAAGTAATAGTGTTCAAGCTTCAAAGATCGATCACCCACACACAAACTCACCCCCTTCATCCTACGCATGGATAATCAATAAAAACCACCAAAATCAAACATGGATGTGCTCTCGGTGATGTGTTTCACTCCCTCACAAGTGTATATCAGTAAATAGGGACTCCCTCAATCAATCAATCACACAAATTAGTGACCATAGGCTTGTAAGCACTTTCAACTTCGACCACATACTAGAATTCATGTCGAATCAAAAAGGACTTTTTCAAGGTTGTAATGTACGGCTCTTTGGACAGGTAGGATAACTGTATAGGATAAACTGACTCAAGTGAATGGAGAATAGAAAATCAAAGCTTTATTATTTCAATACACGAAACATAATTCTTCAAACATCTTCATATAAGGCACTTTCAATTCCATCTACTCACAACACCTCAATTTTTTTTTCTTCTAACTCTTTTCACTTTTTTTTCAATCGTTGCACTTCCTTCTTTTTCTTTCTTTTCACACAATATATGAGCTCATTTTTCTTTTGCTCATTCTCAAATTTTTATTCTTCCCCACTACTCACAATCTCCTTACACCTTTTCTCATACTCACTCAACCATAAACAATTCTACTTTCTCAACTCAAACACCCTTTTCATTCACAACTTTTCTTATTCTCCACTCAAATTGGGACAAAAAAGAGTTTTAGAATTTGAAATAATTCAAATGGGATAGCAAATAATAGGCTCAGACTCAAACGGGCTAACAAGGGATAAATGTCATTGGTAGGCTTATTTTGACTAAGTTACTTATCAATTCAAAGATGGCCTAAAATCATATTCGGCATTTCATACTAGACACGATCAAGAAGTGAGAGTACCCACAAGTTCTAGCACCTCTAAGGTAAAGATCCACTCACAAATGATGAGATCAATTTAATGAATTTTAATCTCTTATAAGGCTCAAATCTCACAGCTTTCACATCCATACTAGACCTAGTGAATTCTCACTTTTTAGCACAAAAGTATTCAAAAGGAAAATGCGTAAGTGCACGAGTTCCCTTTTAAATCAACTCTACTCACTAGACTCACACAATCTAGTCCCTAACACAACTCCACAAATCACTAACTCATAATTCACACTCAACGATAGCAATCAATAAGCATGAAATAAGTAGTAGCACCCAATCAGTTCGAAATAATAACAGCTCAAAGAGTATATCAGTACAGACCCAAATCAAGAAAAAGAGAAAATAAAGAAATAGTCTCAAACTCAAAATGAATAATGAAGAGAAAAGGAAGGAATTGGGGGGAATCCCCATAGTCAATCATGCATCAGGCGGAGGTGGTGGACGGTAGCTGGGGTGGTTCACTCCTAAGTTGGAGACAAAAAGTGCCTCCATCCATCTTCTAATATCTGACATCCCTTCTTGTACTCCTTGGAACTGCCCTTCCATCCATGTGTTCCACTGCTCCTGAGTAGTGCGTAGATGTGTAACATCCGTACGCAACGCCTGAATGTCAGCCTCCATCCCCAACCACTGCATCTGGTTTGGGGCTCATCCACACGGAGCTGGTGCTTCAGGCACCTCGAACTCCATATCTTGAGGCTCTTGTCCTCCTTCCGCCTCATCTTCTTCTTCTTCATCGGCTCCCTGCTCGTACTCCTCTTCTTCTTCCTCGGCTGAGTCTCGGGCTCCACTCGTGCCCTCACCTCTTTTCATCTTCTTTTCCCTCTGATCCGATAGCCCCTTATTTTCCATCTTCTTTCTAAACTTCTCAATCTCCTTCAGGTGGCTTGTTCTGTTCATCCCAATGTTGTTTTTTTTCATCCCCTTTAAAGTCACAAGTTTCTCATTGGGTAGAGGGAAGAGGTCATCCTCCCTGAACCAGATACAGTAAGAACCCATCGGACGCTCCCACATCCACGTGTGGTACATCTGATCAAAATCAATGTCCTTCCCAATGAGTGGTCCAGACCTTGGTTCAATTTCGATACTCCTCACCACAGCAGAAATGAGACCCTCGCCTCTGATCTTCGAAGTCTTCTTCCCACACTTAAACGGGGCCTCTATGTGGTGCTCCAAAAAATCCTTGCCGAAATCATGTGGCTTGTTGTTGAGCAAACACCACATTTCGTATAACTCCTTCATAGACACTGTCCCTGTCTCTGAACGAGCATATATAGTATTCCCCAATATCCTTTCGAGGTACCGGATAACGGGGTTCCGAATGGTAGATGTTCGTGCATACTGGGACCTGTAGTCTCTGGCCATCCCTCTCATTATCAACCTCCAGAAGTCATTTTGATGGTAAGTTTTGTGCTTGGGGTTCGGCCCCTCTATATATGGAAGCAACAGAGCATTGTTGATGACCCTCACATGATAATTGTGCAACTTCCCTCGAATCATGTACCGGAAGGAGGTAGCATCTCTCATCTCTACCGAGGCCAGAAATTGCTCGGTCAAATCGGGGTAGGTCTCCATCGTGAGTAGGAACTCGTAAAAGTGCTCCATATTGTTCTTCCTGATACCATTCTATCTTCATACTTCTTCGGCGGTGCCATAATACCTAATTGATATGAAAAATAAAATATTACTACTCAATAATAATCAATGATAGCAATACAAGTCAAGTAGTAATCCAATTCCAACAATTCATCAACATTGGCTCAAATTAGGGTGCTATGCCTATTTCACATAAATTCATCCAACTCAAAATTCAAGCCTATCATGAAGTAACATTACAACAATTGCAATTTACATGCTCAAGGCTCAATTCATTTCACCAACTCACACTACTCAATTCCATAATTCATATATCAAGTCTCAACAAGAGATGCCCACAAAATTCCTACATTCATGCTTTCTCTCTCTAGAAATTCACCGATTCTACATATTCAATCATGAAATTGAAAGTAAAATTGGCAAACCCATAGCATATATGCATAATTAATCAACAAAGAAGCAAGAATCATTGGACAAATAAAAAAGCCCCAAATTTCTCATCCAATTCTAGAACCCTAGTCTCAAAATTACTCAATTCATACCTAATCTAAGTTAAAACTAAGAAAAGATAGAAGAAAGTAGGAAATTACTTACCTTGGAGTAGAGAAATAAGCCCTTTGAGACGAAATTAGTGTGAAAATTGGAGGATTGAGTGAAAAAAAGTGAAGGGGACGAAAGGTTTGCTCAAAATCGTGCAAGAGTGTGTGTAATGTGTGTTTTGTGTGTATTTTGGGGTATTTAAAGGGAGAAAAATGGGTTTAGGGCTGAAATTGGGCGGAACCGCTTGACTTGAAGCGACTACACTAGCTTCTACTAGTAGCTACCCCGCAAGAGTACGGGTTCACTGTAGTATGGGCAAGTATAGGGACCAAGTATTATCGAACCCAAGAGATGGTGTATATGCGAATAGATCCCTGAAGATCTACGCGTCGTAGTTAATATGAGTGTATGTTTTTTGTATTTTTGAAAAAAATTAATTAAAAGACTAAAATAAACTAATTAACTAAAGAATGAAAAAGAACGAATTAACTACGGGTTGTTTTCTAATGAGAGATGGTGATGCTTAGGATAGGAATCCCTACGTATACTAACGGAGCAGGTACATAATCAGAATAACTGTGACACACAAGAATTAACCTAAGTAAAAGAATGCAAGGTGAAAGCTCAAGATTCTAAACCCTAATACTTTACCCTAACACTCGACTTCACTAATCTACTAACAAGTTAATAGATTGTGCTCAATTAATGAGACCCTAATTTAACTAAGGTGATGCGGTCGTCCTCCTTCGCTAAACCGGTAAATGAATCAACCTTTCCTAAACCTTCTCGTTAAGACTACTAGTTGTTATTGAGTGATGCGGTCGTCCTCTCTCTAACACTTTCGTACTAAATTCAAAGGTAAAGTTCAGATTAATTATAAGAATTCATTAACTAAGAGAATTAAAACTAACGTCACAAACTACCCTAATTATGTACCCACATCCTACTTCTACGAGTTCATCATAACCTAAGCATGCAAGGGTTTTAGCTGGACATGGTTGTAACAAACATAAAAGCAAACGAAGAAACAACGAACATAAACATAACGAATTGAACAAAGAAAATAAGAAACATGAACTAGGGTCTAAAAAGAAAATAAATACGAAGAACTGAAATTTGAATTGATAAAAACGAAATTTAAACGTGTTCAAAGTAACGAACTAATGAAAAGAAACTAAGAATTGAAAAGAAACTAAGAATTCGTATGCAAAACCTCAACAAAACGTAAAATAAAGCTTGCTCGTTCTTCTCCTCTTCAAAAACTAAGTCTAAAATTATTTCTAAAAGTCGGGGATTCTTCAAAACGTGTTCGGAAGAGGTATATATAGGCTCGGGTCGAAACGGGAGTTAATGGGCCGAAAATACGCATCCGGAGGCAAAAATCCATGGGCGCTCGAGCAAAACGCTCGAGCGGTCCCGCTCGAGCAGTGTAGCTCGAATGACACAATCGCTCGAGCGGTTCCGCTCGAGCTGGTCGAGCGATGAAATCATTCTGCATGTTTTGGGCGCTCGAGCGATTCGCTCGAGTGCAAGAAAGTTTCTGTACGTTTAGGCGCTCGAGCAATGCGCTCAAGCGGGGGCGCTCGACCTAGTCACTCGAGTGACTTCTAACTCCTCCCAAGTGATACTTTTCCTCGTCCGCACTAATACCAATCGTATTTCTTCAATATCTTCTCATCCGGGCATCCGTTTGAGTCGATTCAAAGTCCTACGAACTCCGTTTTTCGTCCTCTATTCACCTATGAGCATCAAAGAGACAAATTTATCAATGTGTAGAAATAATGCTCAATTGACTCTAAATACTCTATAAACTCGACCAAAATTGGGGCGTTTCTAGCTACGAATCATGACAATTTCACGCCTAATCACCGCTCGAGCAGGCCCCGCGATCGAGCGCTAGGCCCTCGAGCGGGTGCCAGTCGAGCGGCACTTGCGGTCTGGAGTCGATAGGCGCTCGACCAAGGGCCCTCGAGCGCTTGTTTTGTTCTGGAATGCACGGGTGCTCGAGCTAGTAGGCTTGAGCACTAAGTGCTCGACCTCCTAGCACTCGAGTGCCCTAAGACTTCACCAAAAAACGATTTTTCAACTTTTAACGACCCAACTTTGTGAATTTACGACCAATACGCGTACTAACCTGGAAAACCCCTCGATTTAAGTCAGATCGCTCATTCGACCGAGGAGTTGGGGTCTCTTCCCAATGTGCATTTCACTGAGCTAAATCACCACACAATAATATACTCACACTACTTTGTGCATCAATAATTTTCAAAAATTCAAAAAATTTGACCAATTTTTCACAATAATTAGTGCACGACGTGTGAGTACGAAGATAACCCCCCCCCCCCAAACTTTTTCTTGCTACGCAATAATAAAATTTGAGAAATGAATACGTACAAGGACGTGCACTCAATACAATGAACTCAAAATCCATCTAAGCATAATATAAGACCAAACTCAACTCAACGAGAGGGTGTGCGCCTGTGCAATGTCATATAAACCTCTCAAGTGCGCCGGTGCATATTTATCACCATAAAACATATAAAAACTCCACACCCCCCAAACTTCGACCTTGTGAAGCGGTCTACTTTTGGGGTTCGGGGTTACCTCATACGCATAATTCCAGTTTGCGCTTGGCAATGTAGCACACTCTCTTTCTCGAATTGTTCCCTTCTATCACCACTTCTTGGACATTCTTGCACCCTCAAGACAAGCCTACAATAAAAGCTCTCAAGAATAAGGTTAAAACATACGACTCAAAATAAAATACTAAAAACTAAAAATACTCAAAAACAAGTAAAAGTGGGTTGCCTCCCACTCAACGTTATTTTTAAGGTCCTAATGTCAGACCGAGCTCAAATGAGCTCACGGGTCATGAGACTCAACGCTACCTCCCTTATTCTCATAAGAGAAGTTGTAGAATTTCTTCACTCGATGCCCATTCACCATAAACACGTTCCCATCTTCCTTCTCAACCTCAAGAAATCCACTTTTGAACACCTTATTCACCAAATAAGGACCATTCCACTTCGATTTCAGCTTTCCACCAAATAACTTCATCCTAGAATTGAATACTAGGACTTGGTCTCCTACTTGGAACTCCTTCTTCCTCAACCGCGCATCGTGCCACTTTTTAGTCTTCTCTTTAAATATTCGAGCACTCTCATATGCGCTGTCTCGAAATTCCTCCAACTCATGAAGTTGAAGTAGTCTCTTTTCCCCCACCATAGCACTATCAAAATTTAACCTCTTTATTGCCTAATACTCCTTGTGCTCCAACTCAACAGGCAGGTGACATGCCTTCCCAAAAACAAATTGGTACGGGGACGTTCCCAAAAGAGTTTTATAAGTCGTTCTATATGCCCAAAGTGATCATCTAGCTTCAAAGCCCAATCCTTTCTACTCACGCTCACCATCTTCTCTAGGATCTCCTTAATTTGACGATTAGACACCTCCGCGAGACCATTCGATTGAGGATGATATATCGTTGAGACCCGATGACTAACCTCATATGTAGTTAACCGCTTCTCCATCAATTTGTTCATGAAGTGACTCCCCACATCACTAATCAACGCTCTTGGAACTCCATATCTCAAAAAAATATTCTTTCTCAAGAAGTCAATTACCACACGGGAGTCATTCACTTGAGTCGGGACAGCTTCAATCCACTTCGAGACGTAATCGACGCATATGAGGATATACAAGAATCCATTACTCGGGGAAAATGGACCCATGAAATCAATCCCCCATACATCAAATACCTCTACCTCCATAAATACGTGCAACGGCATCTCGTCCCTCTTCATGATAGTACCAAAACGTTGACACTTATCACATCGTCTCACCCACTCCATGCAATCCTTCAAAATAGTTGGCCAAAAGAAACCGGTTTGAAGCACATTCCTTCCAGTTTTCTCTCCACCCAAATGTCCTCCACATGGCAAGGCATGATAATGCCTTATAATGTCATCCCATTCCTCCTCGGGCACACACCGTCTAAGCACTAAATCTATCCCTCTCTTGAACAAATACGGGTCATCCCAAATAAATTCCCAGACTTTCTTCAAGAATGTCTTTCGGTGCAATGAATCCATATCCACCGGCAGCTCTCCACTAGCTAAATAATTAGCATAATCTGCGAACTACAACTCTTTACCTTCAACTCGATACACTGTGATATCTCCTACTCCAAACAGCTTCTCGTCCGGAAACTCATCACCTCTCGCTCTTCTACCATATTCTCCTTGGTGAGCTCCAACCTCGAAAGGTGATCGACTATTACATTCTCACTACCCTTCTTGTCTCGAATCTCTACATCAAACTCCTGGAGTAATAGGATCCAACAAATGAGACGTGGCTTAGCATCCTTCTTGCTCATGAGATACCGAATCGTTGCGTGGTCCGTATATACTATTGTTTTCGTTCCTACTAGGTAGGGCCGACATTTATCAAAAGCATACACTACCGCCAACAACTCCTTTTCGGTCATAGTGTAATTCATCTGAGCCGAATTCATCATCTTCGAGGCATAGTAAATAGCGTGAAATTGCTTCTCTCGTATTTTCCCCAAAGCTACTCCCATAGCATAATCGCTAGCATCACACATGAGTACGAACAGACTCGTCCAATCCGGAGTCACAAGAATAGGGGCATTCACCAACGCTTCCTTTAACCTGTTAAAAGCCACTAAAAATCATCAGTAAACTCAGAGACGATTTCTTTTTCAAGAAGACGTGAAAGGGGTTTAGCAATTTTTTAAAAGTCTTTTATGAAGCGTCTATAAAATCCTGCATGGCCCAAAAATGAGTTAATCCCCTTCTCGGTCGAAGGTGGAGGAAGCTTCTCAATAGCGATCACCTTCGCCTTATCAACCTGAGTACCTTTCGAGGACACATGATGCCCAAGAACAATCCCTCCCTTCACCATAAAGTGACATTTTTCCCAATTAAGTACTAAGTCCATCTCTTCACACCTGCTCAACACAACTTCAAGATTGATTAGACACATATCAAACGACTCCCCGAACACGGAGAAGTCGTCCATGAAAACCTCCATAGTCTTTTCTATCAACCCATGGAAAATAGCCATCATACACCTTTGAAAGGTGGCGGGTGCATTATACAACCCAAACGGCACTCTCCTAAATGCAAAAGTACCATATGCACAAGTAAAGGTGGTTTTCTCCTAATCCTCGGGCGCTATCATAATCTGATTATATTCCGAATACCCATCTAGGAAACAATAATACTCAAATCCACCTAATCTATCAATCATCATCCTTGCACTTTGCCTTGTTCTACTCTCTATAATCCACACACACACGTCATCCCGTCACTAATTTAGTGGCTACCAATTCATTAGTTTCAGTTTTAATTACTGTGGTACCCCCTCCCCCCCCCCCTTCTTAGCAACTACGTGTAACGGACTCACCCAAGGACTATCAGAAATAGCAAAAATCATATTACTATCCAACAGCTTTAATACCTCTTTATGAATGACCTCTTGTATAATCAAATTCACTCTACGCTGATTTTGTACTATGGCTTTCATACCTTTCTCTAATCTAATCCTATGCATACATATAGAAGGACTAATACCCTTAATATCCTCGATCGATCATCATATGGCAGATTTGTGCTTACGAAGCACTGCAAGTAGTCTCTCTAATTGATCACTAGATAAAAGGGAAGATACAATTATCGGGTACCTCTCATTATCCTCCAAGTAGGCGTACTTGAGGTGATCCGGGAGTAGTTTCAACTCCTTCTTCGCCTCCAATGGTAGCGCCTTATAGAACATCTTCTCAAACGTAGACTCTCCCACATCCATCTCTTCCTCCTCCTCAACTTGCTTCACATCCATGAACTTCAATTCCTTGCTATCCCACAAGAGTATGGGATCACTGTAATATGGACGAGTATAGGGACCAAGTAGTATTGAACTCAAGGGAAAGTTTGTATGCGAATAAATCCATAGAAATGTACGTGTCGTAGCTAATATGAATACGATGTTTGGTTTATACTAATCCTAAACTATATTATAATAATTATCAATTGAAAATAAATAAAAACTATTCTAACTCCGATATGAAGTGAAAAGATGATGGTGATGCCCATGATAGGAATTCCTATGTATACTAATGGAGTTGGTACAATAACTAAAATAATCGTGATGTGCAAGTGATAATCCTAAGTGTACTAAAACTAGTGCTAAACCCGCAATTTTCGCGGAGCTGTACATAAAAGTTATAGTAAAGTTATTAATAAAATTTTTTTAAGTTTTATAAATATTGTTACTATTATTATTTTATTTATTCAAAATTTTTATTGTATTTTTAAAAATGTTAGTTAATTCTATTCCAAGGAAAATAAATTATAAATTCATGACATTTATTATTAACCAAATGTTTAGAAAACAATATTTACAAATTGCGGAAAATCTCCCTATAAACAATATTTGTTGCGTATTTGGAAGGATTCCCTTTAGAATCAAGTGACAAAATCTTCAATCCTCTACTCAATCTAACTCTGGATACTGCAGCATAAAATTGATCATGAGTGAAAATAGACCTGGAAAGATACAATCCAACAGTTTAAAGAGATTGTTCTTGACTTTTATTTATTGTCATGGCAAAAGACAATAGAATTCAAAATTGTCGCCTTGTAAAATTCACCGACATTGTAGAATCAGAATTTGTCAATGTCATTCTTGGGATGAAGACTTTATTTCCAATATTCCTTCCAGATATTATTTCAGCCTCGAGAATGTGGTTGCCAAGTTTGGTGACGATCAATCTTGTTCCATTGCACAAACCGGATTTGTAATCAATATTTCTTAGTATCACTATATGCACTCATTCTTTCAAGATCAGATGGTGATTTGACATTCCAGAACACCTACATAATTTAAAAATTCAATTGTAACCATTTGTCAATTACCTCCTTCTTGAAATTCAGAGGCACAAACACTGTCTGGGCTCAAATATACTTTAGTATCACCCGGAATTATAGATAGAATATTATCATTTATAAACTCCACATCCCGATGAGTAGGTGCAAGTATTGCTCTATCCTCAAAGTATTTATGTGTCCTTAAATTATCAATCAAGGATGGATAAATATTTTCGATTATAGATGTAACTGGATCAACAACATCATAAATCAAATTATCTTTCGAAATCTCAATCTCGGCGATACCATCTTGCCTATTTCCAATTTTCCCCTCACCAACTTCCAAAATCCACCTTGAGAAGTTAACATTATTATCATCATTTGAGGACGTATTGAGATCAGAAATTTGTAATCTCATGTTCTTCGTTAATTTTAAAACCTTAAAATTAAAAATAAATGAGATGTATTTAGGGGGTGCTTGGTATGAATATAGGAATGGAGACGGGATTGGGAATGAAAGTTGTGAGGAAACAAAGGCATCCCTCACAAAAACATGAGGAATTAGGGTTCTTTAATATTAAGGAATTAAATCATTGTTTCATGGAAAGAAAGTTGTGTACCAAACACCTACTTAACTTTCATTCTCGTTCCTTTATCCCCATATCTTTCAATCAAACACTCCCTCAATAATTATTTCTTTAAAAAAATTATTATTTAATAAAAGATGCATAAAATACCTTACAATGATCCCACAAATATGAAGCATTGATAGTTGAATGCACAATATCCTCTCGAGTTTCTTTTAGTATAACAGCAAGAATCTATCTAAAATCTCCTCCTAGCACAACGACTTTACCACCAAAAGACATATCGCTCATGGTTCCATCCGGAGATCTAACAACATCCCCCAAACTTCTATCCAAAGCTTCAAAGCTAAATCTGTTAATTATTGGTGCCACATCCCATATAATAAGTTTTGTCTTCAATAATAGTTCAGATAAATATGTCCCCGGTTTTTTGTTACACGTGGAGGTCTCATCAATATTAATCGGTATAGCAAATCTTAAATGAGCAGTACGTCCACCGGACAGAAGTAGAGATGTTATTCCACTTGATGCAACATTAAGAACAATATTATCTTCCGAACTTATTGTTGTTGAATCGTTCTCCAAATGAATATCTTTCGAGTTCCACCATATTCGTATAAAAAGAAGACACTTCTTTTTTGCAACCAAACAACTTCAAGTATTTCACTAACCACAAGTTTGTGTTCTTGAGTTAGAGTTGAACTTAACTTGTCTTATTCTTTTCCTTCGATCGTAATGCAATTCTTGACAAATTAATTTATTTACTACATCACTCTCAAACTCAAAATCTGGTACTGGTATTGATGCAAATCTACTCAAAGTTGATCCATTAATCTGTAGTAGATTTTCAATTTCAATTAAAGCCAAAATTTTCAACTCTTCATTGTCAAGCTGTAAATCTAAAAAATAAATAGTAAATAATATAATAGTAAAATATTTTAATAATCTAAATCAATTAATTTTTTATGTAATTTTATACTTGGAATATTCAATGTTTGTCTTCTTTTATAGAGTATATAATCTGACATACACTCCCATGTATTTTCGAATACGGTTTCTGGAGAGTTCATTGAAGATGATATGAGAAAAATAGAGAATAAATTCCTTATGTAATGAGCACTTGCCAAATAACTTGTCTCTACTGTCCCATCAATATACTCACAATCATCATCCAGCAATCCCATCGAATAGAAAGCATCCTTAAATGTATCATAGACAGTGTCATCTCATAAGATGTTGATTCCTGACTATAAGACAGTAAGAGATACAAATAATACTCTTCACCAGCCCTCGGTGGAACACTGTATAACCTTCCCAAAGATATTATATTGCTCTTTCTTTTTTCCCACTAATGTTTTTTTATTATCTCAAATGTACATCAAACTCTTCCACCAAACTCTTTCTTTCTAGCAAATTCAATCTCAAAGATGGCTCAACTCCAGACATAATACTTTCCCTTGCACTACGAAATTGCATTGCAAATGGATTGAAAGTATCCACCATTTCCTTAAATGCACCAACAATACTATCATTCAATATTTTATTTTTATCCTTCGATCGCCTCTTGTTCAAATAAAATAATTGGAATGATTATAAAATATTTAAAAAATATTATATTATATGATTTGCGCAGCTAAAATAATATAAAATATATAGTAAGATATATATTGTATAATGGAAAATTCAGTAAGTAAAAAAAATCTAATTTGATAATTATAACTTTTAATGAACTAACTCGAGAGCATCAATTCTATTTTGATCTTCATTTTCTACATTGTATATGTATAGTTGCAAAAATTTAGGCATTAACAAAAGAGTTCCAATTTGATGGCAATTAGCATCATGCAGTCTATACACGTAAGTAGCTCTTCCATTATTAATTGATTGTTAACATTTCCAACCATAGATGTAAAGTTAAACATCATGTTGTAAGCTCTAATTATTTTAATAAAATGTTTGTTCCTTTCATCTTCGCCCGATAGAAGATTGGTCAATGTAGAAGGATGTGGTTTCAACATTGAAAGTTTTACTTTTCCATTTGAACAACAGGATGAAAATTTTGGTGGATTCTCATTCAACTTTTTATTACTTCTCTCTTCATACCACATATACGCATTGCAATAGACACAGACAAATGTAGCATCTCCAAAAATTAATATTTCCTATAAATATAATAAAAAAATTAAAAATCTAATAAAAATATTTTTTTATAATAAATTGTAAATTTTCTACCACATTCACCACTGATATTCCTTCCTTTTAACCTTTCCTCAGCAACAATACTTCTCCTTTTTTTCCTAAAAAATCATGACTAATTAGTTAATAATATTTATATTTGGAAAAAAATATTATTATATTTATAAATTAAAAAAAGTGCAAAGAGAAAAATATAATACCATGACCAGAAGAGCATTCTCCATTTGTTTTTTCAACAAAGATTGAATATTTTCCTCGTATTCAAAATGTAATTGTTGTTCTTAAGATGATATAACACTCATAGATATCCGATTATCTGGCGTTCGAGTATTATGTTGAACACAGTAATTGGAGTCTATCTTTTTTTAAAAATTAGTATAAAATAAAAATATATATATATTAACAATATTACTTAAATTACTATACTAAATAATTAAATTTAAACTTACAAACCTTGAAATGCAAAATGTGTATTTGTTGTGTATGTAAGAGGACATATATTTATATTACCGCAGGAACAATTTTGAATTGATATCACTGTTAAATAAATAAATTAGTATAATTATTTTTTCTCTTGTATCGGAGAGCGGATAACAAACAATTGAATAAGATGATTCAGTTTCTGGAAAACTAAAAATTAATACATAAGTACATAAAAAAAATATGTAATATAAATTCATATAAGTATAATTTTTTCGTAGTAAATGCATTAGACAAAATAAGTGACGAAACATGTAGTAGTGATTTCTCGTGTTTGATGAAGTAGTTCATTAGTCAGACCTGATGTCATTGGATTTGTAGTAGCTTCTAATATTTGATATTGATTTATGTACAAAAAATTAATAAGAGTTAAATACATAAAAATTTAATAAAATACAAATAGAATATGTAAATAATATTGTTAATTTATAAGTAGAAAACTAACCATTTGTTAATATTGACGACGATGGCGTGTCTTGCAATTCTTGGTCAGATATTGAATTATCTAATAATAAAAAATTAAATTATAGTTTTTTTAAAAAAGATTAAACCATGTATTAATAAGAAATATAGTATTTTTATTTACATTATATCATTACATATTAAACACAAATAATTTTGAAACATAATACACCGTAAAAAAAATAAAGATGGTGAGTATGTATAGAGTGATGAACCACTTTGCAATACCAATACTTTTTAGTGTAACCAACTAATACACTTTAGTGTAACCAAATAATACCCTTGAGTAAGTCTCTTGTTCACCAGGTCACCGTGCAAATAAATAACATTTTTGAAAGATATCAATAAATTATGTTAAAGGTATCACTGAATTGCACTAAAGATGTCAACTACAAATGGTATTAGTTATTTTCACAAAAGGTATTAGATGAAGTGATATATATAAATTCCACTAAAAACATTAGTTGTTTTAACTTAATGTAGTAATAAATTATTATTCACGGCAATAAT
This sequence comes from Ballota nigra, assembly GCA_947034835.1. Taxonomy (NCBI): domain Eukaryota; kingdom Viridiplantae; phylum Streptophyta; class Magnoliopsida; order Lamiales; family Lamiaceae; genus Ballota; species Ballota nigra. The sequence goes on from OX344721.1 coordinate 39,085,849, forward strand.
TACCTTACGTATCATTTACAAAATATTTTTCCTAAATTGATTTAAATGTTGATTTCAAAAGAGTATCGAATAAATTTGTTTCATCATCATCATTGATACAGTAAGACTTATTATTCGTCTAGGTACAATGCAAACTCCAGTCTATATTAAAACTCTAATTTTCATACAAAGAGTATATATAAAGTGAATTTGTTTCATACATAAATGAATATTAAAAACCTTTTTCCATAGCAATTAATAAATAAATAATATATATAACTCTTTTAATACTGCTTTTGAAAGAATTTCAAATATACTTATTTTTTAAAGATAAATTAAATTTATGATAAATTTATTAATTTAGAGAAGGTATTATATGAATGATATTCACGGTGAAACTTTTTTTTAAAAGTATTCGTATATTAAATTAAATGTATTAGTGAATTGCAATAAAGGTATAATTTTAAATAAACATTTAAAATTAATTATATAGAAAGAAATACTCAGAAATTATAAAGAACTTTATAGAACTTCATTGAACTTTTTTTTCTGGATAATTAACGACAAATGATATTGTGCATTATTTTTCAAAACCTTATTGTTACATTTAATTGTAGCATATATTTTTCAGCATAAGTGAGAACATCAACAAAGTTTCAAATTAGAACAATTTTCTTCTTCTTAAAGATAATATTTTTTTTAGGACACTAACTTATATAAGTGACCAAAATAGCACACATTTCTCGAACTTCTAAACATATGACAGTATTTTTTAAGTTTAAGTTGAGTCCAATTTCGATCAATTTTATCCTAGTGTTGGTCAAAAGTCTCGTGAGAGACGTACGCCCCGAATTTGAGTTGAAATGAAGCCTAAGTCCTAATAATCGTGATGTGCAAGTGATAATCCTAAGTGTACTAAAACTAGGCAATCAACTTTCCTAATCTAGCACAAGAATTGAAAGAATAAAAGCTCAAGAATTAACTAATCCACTAATCAAATTATATGAATTGTGCTTAATTATTGAGGCCTAATTTAACTAAGGTGATGCGGCCGTCCTCCCGAGATAAACCGGTAGATTATAAACCCCTTCAAAAACCCTCTCCTTAAGCCTATTAGTTATTAAAGAGTGATGCGGTCGTCTTCTCTCTAACAATTTTCGTACTCAATTCCAAGATTATTCTAGGGTTTATTAGAAACATTCAATAATTAAGAGAATCAAAACTATACATCACAAATTATTCTAATTACGTACCAACATCCTACTTCTACGAGTTCATCCCATCCTAAGCATTCAAGGGTTCTAGCCTAACATGGTGGTTTCAAGAATAAAAACAATAACGATATCAATAATCATAAGCATAATTGAAAGTACTAAAGAAATCAAGAACATAAACTAAAGATGAAATCAATAAATTCAAGTCTCAAAATAATATCTTTATAAATCTGAAAAACCAGGGTTTAATAGTCTCAAGTACTCAAGAAATCAAAATCCGTTCAAAGAAATAATTAAACTAAGAATTTGTATGCTAAAAACCTCGATTACACGTTGTAAAACCTTGCTTACACTCTCTAAACTTCTTCCCCAGCTCTTCTCCTTCAAAAACTATGTCTAAATATGTGATGGTGTGTAAAAATAACTTGAAATGGGTATATATAGGGTATGGGATGAATTTGGGTGAAAATAGGCCGAAAAACGCTCGACTTGAGCCTTAACTCGAGCGCCTAGCGCTCGAGTACTACCCACTCGAGCGCCCTCTTCTTCCAGGGACCTTACGGTGCTCGACCTTGCACCTCTTGAGCGGATACCGCTCGAGCAAGACTAGCTCGAGCGGGTACGTATGGGGCGCTCGAGCCCATGTGCTTGAGCACTTGGTGCTCGAGCTCCCCTACTCAAATGCTTCCTCCTTTTGAGCTAAGTGATACTTTTCTTTGCACGAACTAATACTTTTCTTCGCACGAACTAAAACTTTTCATTTTTTCAATATCTTCTCATCTGGGAGTCCGTTTGAGTCGATTCAATGTCCTACGAACTCCATTTTTGCCCTCTTTTCTAATATGAGCATCAAAGAGATAAATTGATAAGTTTATGAAAATAATACTCAAATAACTCTAAATACGCTCAAAATACTGACAAATCGGGCTACAAAACATCACAATTTCACGCCTAATCATTTGTTAACAGCAAAAGTAATGTCGGGCTGTGTGAGTAAGAGGTACTGAAGACTGCCAAGAACACAATGATACAAGGTAGCATTAGAAGGATTACTGCCATCATGAAGAGATAACTTAGTGCCCGTGGCAAGTGGTGTAGAGACAGGCTTAGATGTGAGCATGTTGTGTTGCGAGAGAAGATCAGTAGTGTATTTTCGCTGAGATAGATAACACGAAGAAGACGTGCGAAGAATTTCGGTCCCAAGGAAGTGAGAGGGAACCAAGATCTTTGACGGAGAATTGAGAGGCCAAGTCATCAATAAACTTGTTGATAAACTGAGTATTATTGCCAGTGAAGATGAGGTCATCCACGTAAACCAGAAAGTAGGCAGTGGTCCCCTGCTTGTTGTAAACAAAGAGCAATTTATCTGATTTGGTACAAATGAAACCAGAAGAAACCAGGAAGGCACGAAGAGCATTGTACCAAGTACGATGTGCCTATTTTAGACCATAGATGGACTTGTGTAGTTCACAAATAAACGGGAGATGTTTTGAATCAGTGAATATAGGAGGTTGAGCCATGAAAACATCATCTGAAAGAGAACTATGCAAGAAGGCATTGCCATCAAATTGTCGTAAGGGCCAATTGCGAGCTACAACAATACTAAGAACTATTCGGACAGTGGCAGGCTTGACTACTGGACTGCACATCTTAAAATAATCAATATCAGGTTGTTGGTGAAACCCTTTTGCAACAAGGCGAACCTTGAACTATCTGGTTTGCGTTTAATACGGAAGACCCACTTACAATCAACAACATTCTAAGCGGTGGAGGGAGGAACAAGATCTCACGTACCATTTTTTAAAAGGGCATTGAACTCAGCAGACATGGCTTCACGCCACCGTGGATCTGCAAGAGCTTGTGACACAGTTGAAGGCTCAATATCAAGAGAAACAGGGGAGGTGAGACAATATCTCGGATTAGGTTTCATGATGTTGTTACAAGATTTAGTGACCATCTGATGCCGAATTTGAGGAGCTGGCGGGGGTGGCTGTGGTGAAAGAGCACGTCGTGGGAAGGAGAATGGCTCCAAAGAAGGCGACGGTGATGGAATGCGAGCAACAAAGGGCGAAGGCACAACAACCGATGATGGAGGAGGAATAAGTGAGATGGATATAGGTGGATTAGAAGGTGTGGGTAGTAAGAGAGAAAGGTTTACAAATGAAAAAATAGTCTCAACAAACTCGACATGTCGAGATGTAAAGACTTTGTTGGTGGTACGATAAAGACATAGGTAAGCGCTTTGGGTAGGAGAGTATCCAACAAAGACACATGGGTGTGACCTGGGATTGAGTTTATGTGTTGTATAATAACGAAGCCAAGGATAACATTGATATCCGAATACACGAAGTTTGGTCAGATTGGGTTGTTGGTTGAATAATTTCTCAAAGGAAGAGACCATGTCAAGGTCAATTTTGGGAATACGATTTATAAGGTACACAACTGTGGAGATGATGTAAGACTAGAAATGGAGAGGCGTGGAAGCTTGATGAAGTAGCGCAGGTCCAATGGCAATAATGTGACGGTGGCGGCGCTCAGAAGCTCCATTGTGTTCAGGAGTGTGGGGTGGAGTGGTAAGATGGGTAATGCCATGTGTGGCAAAAAAATGGGCGAAGAGCAATATATTCTCCACCATTATCAGTGTATAGGGTAGTGATCTAAGTTTTAAGAAAATTTTCAACTAATGCTTTTTAAGCAATAAATGTAGGCAAAACACCAGATTTTCTTTTTAAAGGATATAGCCAGACATATTTAGTGAAATGATCAACAAAAATGGCATAATATTTATAGTCATCACAAGATAAAATTGGAGATGTTCAAACATAAAAGAACTAATTGAAGTGGCATAAGAGATGTCAAAGATGTTTCATGAGAAGGTATTTTGTAACTCTTGACACGTTTGCAAGACTCACAACTAAAGTCAACCGATTTATTGCTAAACAAATTATAACTAGATAAAGTGTGTTGAAGTATTAGGAAGAAGGATGACCTAGCCTGGCATGCCAAAGTGTGGATGATTTTTTTACTGTGGGGAGAGCCACCGGTAATGATGATTGAACTACTGCTAGCCACACATAAAGTCCATTAACGCACCGTCCTTGAAGAATTGTTCCCCCCGTACGAATGTCCTTCACCTGAAATCCAGAATCAGAAAACACAAAAACAACATTATTTTGCTTACATAACTGTGAGACAGAAATTAAATTTTTGGACATAGAAGGAACAAGCAAAGTGTCCAAAAATTTTAGGGATTGCAAATCAGCAAATTGAAGACTCCCAGTATATGTAATTGATAATTTGATACCGTCACCAACGATCACATCATCAGTCCGCCATACGGACTATGGAGAGACAAATTGGCCAAATCAGCAGTGATGTGATGCGAGGCGCCCAAGTCAAGTATACAGCCTTGATTGGATGGGTGAGAAGCAGCAGTGTGCACCGATGGAGATGAATAGGTGGAGGTTCCAGGTGTTCGGGGCAACAGAGATTGTGGGATATACAAACTGAAATTCAGACAACATCGGGTGGAGTGACCATGAACACCACAAAATTGACATTTGCCTTGATAACTTGTAGGAACCGGTGATCGTGAGGAATGGTGCTAAATCGCTGACGACCTGTGGGTCCCAGGCGCGACTGAGAGTGTGGATTAGGTGATGAAGTTGTTTTCTTGGTGGTCAAGTTAGCCGGAAAGGCAGTGATCGGCTGAGGAGAGGTAGTCTGTGTCCGAGCAGCAAGTTGAGCCTCGGTGCTCAACAATTTCTCGTGGAGTTCATCAAATGAAATAGCGGTGTCTCGAGCTTGGAGTACATTCGAGATCTATTTTTATAATTTTCATCAAGGCCATTAAGGACTTTGAGGATTAAGTCCTCAGTATCAGTTGATACTCCAAGAAGAGAGAGCTCATCCACGACGTTTTTGATTTCGAGCATGAACTCAGTTATAGAACGAGATCCCTTAACGGGATTGTGTATGCAATTTTTAAGAGCAAGTATGCGCCCCCTTGACGACTTGCCATAGATATTGAAAAGTGTCGACCATGCTTGATATGATGTTCGTGCAATCATTGATAAACGGGATAAGAGGGGCTGTGATGGAGCCAATAATAGTGCTCAACAGTAACTGGTCTTGACGAACCCAGTGCACGTGCAATGGATTCGGGGTAAAGACAGTGCACCTTGCTTTGCTCTCTTGGAACACAGGGTCTTCGAGATGGCACCTCCGAAGGGACGGAAGAGGAGAGGTGACCCGCCTACTAAGGTTCTGGCGATGACGAACAAGGCTAAGGAGCCAAAGTTCCGCGACAAGCTGCTCCCTCTGGTCCTGTTCAACCATCATCTCCAATTTCTCCTCCTCGCGGGGGGAAACGTTTGAAAAAAGCTGATGGGACTCCATTGGCCCATGATGTCCCTGGCAGCGGTAAGGGGAAGGAAAAGGTGGGCCAGAGTCATGCTCGCCCTGAGGGGGATGCTGTTCGCCACTCCTCCATCGAGCCTGCAGAGAAAACAGGCAAAACGGGCAGGGATTCCACTCCTGTCCACGGCCCTGAGGACCTCACCCATCTGGTCTGGGATGATCGGAAATTCAAGGAGTAAGTCTACCCCTGCCTTTGCCGAGCAAGATTCAAAAATTTTCTTTATTTTTTCTAAGTATCATTTGCTTTCTTGTTCGCAGATACCGTGGTGACGTTCATCCCGGGCGAACAAGTGTTGTTCACCAGTACGCTTGTTCGAAGACTCCCGTCAATATAAGGGAGATTCCCGGCGACCATGTTCGCCGAGCGACAGAGCTGGTCGCCCGAGCCTGGACACGCCCTCTGGACAAGGCTGTCTTCCAACAAGGGCTGGCGGACAATGTTCATCTTTCTATGATGCTTCATGCCAACGGCCTTGTCACAGCTCAAAGGGCAATTGATTAGGCGTGAAATTGTCATGATTCGTAGCTAGAAACGCCCTAGTTTTGGTCGAGTTTATAGAGTATTTAGAGTCAATTGAGCGTTATTTCTATACATTGATAAATTTGTCTCTTTGATGCTCATAGGTGAATAGAGGACGAAAAACGGAGTTCGTAGGACTTTGAATCGACTCAAACGGATGCCCGGATGAGAAGATATTGAAGAAATACGATCGGTATTAGTGCGGACGAGGAAAAGTATCACTTGGGAGAAGCTTTGAGATCACTCGAGCGCCTTACTCGAGCGCCACCGCTCGAGCGCCTTACTCGAGCGCGCAAACGTACAGAACAATTCTTGCGCTCGAGCAGCTCGAGCGCCACCGCTCGAGCGAATCGCTCGAGCGCCCAAAACTTACAGAATGATTTCAGCGCTCGAGCAGCTCGAGCGCGACCGCTCGAGCGAATGCATCATTCGAGCTACACTGCTCGAGCGGGACCGCTCGAGCGTTTTGCTCGAGCGCCCATATACTTTTGCCTCCGGATTCGTATTTTCGGCCCATTAACTCCCGTTTCGACCCGTGCCTATATATATATCGTCCAAACACGTTTTGAAGGATCCCCAACTTTTAGACATCACGTTTCATAGAGTTTTTAGAGCAAGAAGGAAGAGAAGAGACGAGCGAGGCTTAGATTTACGTTTTTAAGGTTTTTGATTACGAATTTACTCTACGATTTCACGTTTTAGCTTCGATTCTTAATAACTTTTGTTCTTAAATACGTTGAGACCTAGTTGTTGTTAATTAATTTCAGTTTAATCTTTTACATATTAAAACCTCAGTTTATGTTCGTTCTTTTCTTCGTTTTCATTATCATGTTCATGTTTGTTAATTATTTAATTGTTATTGTTTACGTTCAAACCATGTCTAGCTAAAACCCTTGCATGCTTAGGGTAGGATGAACTCGTAGAAGTAGGTTGTGGGTACGTAATTAGAGTAACTTGTGACGGTAGGTTTTAATTCTCTTAATTAATGAATGCTTAAAATTAATCTAGATTTTACTCTTGAGTTTCGTTCGAAAGGTGTTAGAGAGAGGACGACCGTATCACTCTTTAACAACGAGTAGGCTTAACGAGAGGGTTTAGGAAAGGTTAATTCATCTACCGGTTTAGCGAAGGAGGACGACCGCATCACCTTAGTTAAATTAGGGTCTCATTAATTAAGCGCTATCTATTAACTTGTTAGTGGATTAGTGAAGTCGAGTGTTAGGGTAAAGTATTAGGGTTTAGAATCTTGAGCTTTCACCTTGCATTCTTAGACTTAGGTTAATTCTCGTTTGTCACAGTTATTTTGATTATGTACCTGCTCCGTTAGTATACGTAGGGATTCCTATCCTAAGCATCACCATCTCTTATTTGAATCCAACCCTTAGTCAATTCGTCTGCTTTAGTATTTTAGTCTAGTTAATTTACTTTTAGTTTAATTAATCTTTCTAAAAAACCAAAAAAACCATACACTCATATTAACTACGACGCGTAGATCTTCAGGGATCTATTCGCATATACACTGTCCCTTGGGTACGATATACTTGGTCGTTATACTTACCAATACTATAGTGAACCCGTTTGCTTGCGGGTGAGCGATTAGTAGAAGTTAGTAAAATCGCTTCAAGTCAATGGCGCCGTTGCCGGGGATGGCGTTTTATGCTTTTTGAATAGGACTTGTCGATAGCTTAGTAGTTAGTAGTGGGTGCTTATTTTCTGTTTTTAATTTTTATTTTAATTTTTATTTATTCGGCAGTTGCGTTTTGATCCATCTGCTAGTGTGTCAGGTTTATGAGAACACGCTCACAAGGCAACACGAGCGAAGAGAGAATACCGTTGGACCCTGAGACAATAGCTAGAAGGAACCGAGCTTACTTGAGAAGAATGAACGCAGCCGACTTAGGGAAGGAACTGATGGATCTCAGTAATGAGTTGGACGATGCTGCCAACGATTTCAATCAGGCAGTAAACCGGGTTGATGGCTCTGGAGGGAGTGGTGGTCAGAATCAAGACCAGTTCGTGGATAGTCAGAGCCAGAACCCGGGAGCACAAAATGTAAACAATCCAGCTCAGAACCTAGTCCCAAATCCTCTGAACAATCCTGCTTACCCACAAAACCCGAATAACCCTTTCCACAACCCAGCATATCAACATTACCCATACCCACCATACCCTTATCCACCATACCCGTATCCTCCACCTCCTGTCTATAACCAACCACCTGTGTACCAACAACCTCCAGTTCAAAACATACCAGCACCACCTGTCGCTCCTCAGCCTGCGCCCCAGAACGCAGATCAGAATATGGCAATTCGGGGCAGGTTCGCGGCACAACCGCAGAGGTATTACGATGGAGTGGCCTTACCACCTGTGGAGGCCAATAACTTTTCAATCTCCCCAGGAATTCTCAAGCTGCTTACTGAGAATCAATTCAAGGGGGAGGTTGGGAAGGAGAACCCTCACACTCACTTGAGGAGTTTCCTCATGATTGCATCTACTTTCAATTACAATGGCATGTCTGAAGATGCCAAGAGGCTCAGGTTGTTCCCATTCTCTCTTATGGGAATAGCCAAGGAATGGTATGATAACACGCTCCCACGGGGAGGTGTTAACACATGGGCCGAGCTCGAGCGTCTGTTCCTCGAGCGATTCTACCCTCCATCAAGAACGATTAAAGCGAGAATTGAGATCTCTTCCTTTCGCCAGAAGTCTGGAGAGGATTTACGCCAGGCGTGGGAGAGATACTCGAACATGTTGATCGAGTGCCCGCAGCACGGGTACAATGAGGGAGATATAATGGCGTTCTTCTACAGTGGAGCCAGCAAGGCTGGCCAAGCCCACCTAGATGCATGTGCAAGTGGAGCTTTTCTGAACCAGGGAGTAACGAGGTGTAGAGAGATCATGGACAATATTGTCACGAATGCTGGTGCATGGAACGAGGATCCAGAATTTCAGAGGGTATGCAAGTTGGAGGAGAATGAGGGTACGAGGAAGCTGTTGATGGCTATGATGGAGAAGATCAGCAACCTTGAGATGGGGCAGAACTTGGTTGGAGGAAATGGAGCAGCAAGCGAGAAAGTGGAACTCCCCACGAGTCTGCAAGAAGAGGCCAACTATATGGGAAGGCCTAATTACCCACAAGGGGGGTATCCACAAGGTGGAAACCAGTATGGAAGACCTTCTTATGGTCAACCATTTGTACCTCCAGGCCCACAGCCGCCTCAAAATCAATGGAGGAACACACAAGGGTATCAAGGAGGCCAGCAGCCTCCTCAAAACACTTGGAGGAAAAATGAGAATTTCTCTTATGCTAACCCAAAAGCTGGAATTACTGTGCCTGCAGGTGTTGATCCAGGTTCTAAACCTCCTGGTGGAGAAGGCGGTGCATCAACCGAAGAAATGTTGAGAGCGATCCTTCAGAAAGTGGAGGAAGGTAGCAAGCGATTGTCCTCTTTGGAGTACGATGTGAAGGAGTTGCATAAGAAAGGCGATCAACGAGATCAAGAACTCCAGAAGAGAGACATCGAGTGGAATCGAGCTCAGCAAGAGAACAACAGAAGATTCAATTCCATTGAGTACCAAATCAGCCAGATCGCAAAGTCTCAGCCAAGAGAGTCTGGCAAGTACCCATCAATGCCCGAGGATAACCCAAAGGAACATTGCAAGGCTATTGAGTTGAGAAGTGGGACCAAATATGATGGTCCCGAGATGCCTGCTGATTCTGAGACGCTCAAGGAGAAAGATGAGACAGAAGGGATAGAGTCTCAAAGTGATGGAGTTGAGGTTGAGAAGTAAGGAGTTAAGATGAAAAGTGATGATAAGAGTCAAGATGTGGATGAGACCCAGAAGAGCAAAGTGCCTGATGAGGAGATTGAGGAGATAGAGAGAATTCCAAAGTGGAAAAAGGCAAAGGAAGCAAGGGAGAAAGTGAAAGAAACTGAGAAAGATGAATGTGGGGTACCCAAATCGGTGATACCCGTCCCATATCCACAGCGCTTCATGAAAAAGAAGCTTGATGAGAAGTTTTCTAAATTCCTTGATGTTTTTAAAAAGTTACATATTAACATACCCTTTTATGATGCTTTGGAACAGATGCCGAACTACGCCAAGTTCCTGAAGGACTTGATTGCGAAGAGACGGAGAATAGATGGACCCGAGCTAGTGCACTTGAACCACGAAGTGAGTGCCATGGTGCACAAGGCGCTTCCGCCTAAGCTGAAAGATCCCGGGAGCTTCATCATTCTTTGCGATATCGGGAACGGGATCAAGAAAGGAGCTTTGTGTGATCTCGGGGCAAGCATTAATCTGATGCCTCTTTCGTTGTTCAAGAAGTTGGAGGGAGTTGAGCTTCAACCCACGATGATGACACTCCAGCTTGCTGATAGGTCCCTTACGAGACCTCAAGGAGTAGTGGAGGATGTTCTAGTGACGGTGGAGAATCACGTTTTTCCCGCCGACTTCGTAGTACTCGAGATGGAAGAGGATGAGCATGTCCCGCTGATTTTGGGAAGGCCGTTTCTAGCTACTGCCGGGATGGTGCTTGATGTAGCGAATGGGAAGATCACGGTCAAAGTTGATGATCAAGAAGTGAAGATAGCTATCTACGAAGCTATGAAATACCCCATGGGAGATGAGAGTTGCCACTTCATTGACATTACGGATGCTTGTGTTGAAGACACACTTCTAGACCCTTGCTCTTTTTATGTTCATCAATTTGATTATCCTATTCTTGACGATATGTCTTATGATTCTTAAAATCTTGATTATTTTGACAGCTTGAAAGAAAATGAAGACGTCAAGTTCTTGGAGTTGAAGAAAGTGGAGGATGATGATGACTTGGAGGCCGAGGAGTCAACTTTCGAGAAGATGTTCGATAAGGCGCCACCATTGGAGGCGAAGAAGGAGTTGAAGCCGCTGCCCGACCACCTCAAGTACGCTTACTTGGATGAGACCGACAAATATCCGGTAATTGTATCTGCCCTTTTATCTGATGATCAGCTTGAGAGACTTTTAGTGGTGCTTCGTAAGCACAAATCTGCTATAGGATGGTCGATCGCGGATATTAAGGGAATTAGCCCCTCGATTTGCATGCATAGGATTAGATTAGAAGAGGGTAGAAAACCGATAGTGCAAAATCAGCGTAGAGTTAATCCGGTTATTCAAGAGGTGATACATAAGGAAGTGTTGAAGTTGTTAGATAGCAACATGATTTTTGCCATTTCTGATAGTCCATGGGTGAGTCCTTTACACGTAGTTGCTAAGAAGGGGGGGTACCACGGTGATTAAGACGGAGTCTAATGAATTGGTAGCCACTAGATTAGTGACGGGATGGCGTGTATGTGTTGATTATAGAGAGTTGAACAAGGCAACGTGTAAGGATCACTTTCCTTTACCGTTCCTTGATCAAATGATAGATCGATTAGGTGGTTTTGAGTATTATTGTTTCTTAGATGGATACTAATCAGATCATGATAGCCCCCGAGGATCAAGAGAAAACCACCTTCACCTGCTATTATGGTACATTTGCTTTTAGGAGAATGCCGTTTGGGTTGTGTAACGCACCCGCCACCTTTCAAAGGTGTATGATGGCGATTTTTCATGGCTTGATTGAGAAGATTATGGAGGTTTTCATGGACGACTTCTCCGTTTATGGGGAGTCGTTTGATAATTGTCTAATCAATCTTGAAGTTGTGTTGAGCAGGTGTGAAGAGACGGACTTAGTGCTTAATTGGGAGAAGTGTCACTTCATGGTAAGAGAGGGTATTGTTCTTGGACATCATGTGTCCTCGAAAGGTATCCAAGTGGACAAGGCGAAAGTGATTGCTATCGAGAAGCTTCCACCACCTTCGACCGAGAAGGGGATTCGGTCATTCTTAGGACATGCGGGCTTTTATAGACGTTTTATAAAAGACTTTTCACAAATAGCTAAACCCCTTTCGCGGCTTCTTGAAAAAGAAGCCGCCTTTGAGTTTACTAATGAGTGTTTAGTGGCTTTTAATAGGTTGAAAGAAGCGTTGGTGAATGCCCCGATACTTGTCACACCGGATTGGTCTAGCCCGTTCGTGCTCATGTGTGATGCTAGCGATTATGCGATGGGGGTTGCTTTGGGGCAAATTCGAGAGAAGCGTTTTCACGCTATTTATTATGCCTCGAAGATGTTGAATTCTGCTCAAGTGAATTACACTACGACCGAAAAGGAGCTGTTAGCGGTCGTGTATGCTTTTGATAAATTTCGACCCTACCTAGTAGGGACGAAAACAATTGTATATACGGACCACGCAGCGATTCGGTATCTTATGAGCAAGAAGGATGCAAAGCCCCGTCTCATTCGTTGGATCTTGTTGCTCCAGGAGTTTGATGTAGAGATTCGAGACAAGAAGGGATGCGAGAACGTGATAGCCGATCACCTTTCTAGATTGGAGCTCACCAAGGAGAACACCGTGGAGGATCGAGAGGTGAACGATGAATTCCCCGATGAGAAGCTCTTTGGCTTAGGAGAAATTCCGGTGTACAGAGTTGAGGGGAGGGCACCTTGGTTTGCAGACTATGCTAACTATTTAGCAAGTGGTGAGTTGCCCGTTGAGATAGACTCGGTGCATCGGAAGGCATTTTTGAAGAAGGTTCGGGAGTTCATTTGGGATGACACCTATTTGTTCAAAAGAGGGATCGATCACGTGTTGAGAAGGTGTGTGCCAGAGGAGGAGTGGAGTGATATCATAAGGCATTGTCATGCCTTGCCATGTGGAGGACATTTGGGTGGAGAGAAGACCGGAAGGAAAGTCCTTCAATCCGGTTTTTATTGGCCAACTCTATTGAGAGATTGCATGGAATGGGTTAAGAGGTGTGAGAAGTGCCAACGATTCGGCTCCATTACTAAGAGGGACGAGATGCCTATGCACGTGTTCATGGAAGTCGAGATATTCGACGTATGGGGGATTGATTTCATGGGTCCATTTTCTCCTAGCAATGGATTCTTGTACATTCTCGTATGCGTCGACTATGTCTCGAAGTGGATTGAAGCTGTCCCAACTCGCGTGAATGATTCCCGTGTCGTCATCGAATTCTTGAGGAAGAACATCTTTGCAAGATATGGAGTTCCAAGAGCTTTGGTAAGTGATGGGGGAAGTCATTTCGTGAACAAATGGATGGAAAAGCTGCTGTCAAAATATGAGGTAAGTCATCGAATCTCTACTGCTTATCATCCTCAATCTAACGGTCTTGCAGAGGTTTCTAACCGGCAAATCAAGGAGATCCTTGAGAAGACGGTGAGCATAAGTAGGAAAGATTGGGCGATGAAGTTGGATGATGCGCTTTGGGCATATAGGACAGCTTTCAAAACTCCTCTTGGTATGTCTCCATATCAATTGGTATTCGGAAAGGCATGTCACTTGCCCGTGGAGTTGGAGCACAAGGCATATTGGGCGATCAAAAAGCTTAATTTTGATAGTGCCTTGGTTGGTGAGAGGAGATTACTCCAACTTCATGAGTTGGAGGAGTTTCGAGACGTCGCCTACGAGAATGCCCGAATTTTCAAAGAGAAGACGAAGAAGTGGCATGATACACGATTGAAGAAGAAGGAATTCAAGGTGGGTGATCAAGTCCTCGTATTCAATTCGAGGATGAAGCTGTTTGGTGGAAAGCTTAAGTCCAAGTGGAACGGGCCGTATATTGTGAAGGGAGTGCACAAGAGTGGATTCCTTGACGTTGAGACGGACGATGGACAGAAATTCATGGTGAACAGGCATCGAGTGAAGAAATTCTTTAACTTCTCTTATGAGAATAAGGGAGGTATTTTAGATTCTCAAGTCCCGTGAGCTCCTTTGAGCACGGTCCGGCATTAGGACCTTAAAACTAGCGCTTAATGGGAGGCAACCCATTTTTACTTGCTTTTTAGTGTTTTGTTTATTTTTAGTAGTTAGGGAATCGTAAGCGTTAACCTCGTTTGTTGAGATTTGTGATGTAGGCTTGCTTCGTGGAGTGAAATTCTGAGAGAGAGAGCTTAAGGAGGAAAGTCATGAAGTTGAGCACGTTTCGAATAGGAAAGCATTCAATTCTTGAAGTTAGAGGTAACCGAACCCCAAACGTCGACCTCTTTGCGAAGTCGAAGTTTGGGGGGGTGATGTTTCTTTTTGTTCATTAGTTTGCATTGGTAGAAGTCGAGTTCATACGAATTTTGTGTACTTGCTCTTACGTACTCATTCGTTTCAAACTTTGTTATCGCATAGCAAGAACAAAGTTTGGGGGGGTGTGTATTCGTACTTCGAGTTCGTACACGAAATTCTATGAAAAATTGGGTCAAATTTTTCGAAAACATCAATGCTTGAGGGTCGTTGAGTCGAATTGAGTGAGAGTGCTAAGTTCGACTTGAAGTGAATTGGTGATTTGCACGTATGGAAGAGACCCCAACTCCTCGATCGAATGAGCGACCTGGCTTAAATCGAGGAGTTCTCAGGTTAGTTCGTGTTTTGGGTTGAATGTGATAAGTTGTCGAGCTTGGTTCGGATGAAAATTTCGAGTGTTGAACATAAAAAAACAACCTTGAAATTTTGTCGCGCTCGAGCAGCTCGAGCGCCACCGCTCGAGCGTATTGCTCGAGCGCAAAAATCTTACAGAACCATTCTCGCGCTCGAGCAGCTCGAGCGCCACCGCTCGAGCGCCCAAATCTTACAGAGTGTTTTACCCGCTCGAGCGAATTGCTCGAGCGCGACCGCTCGAGCGTATCGCTCGAGCGGGTCGCGGGTTGACCCATCGGACTTCCTCCTCTATAAATATCTCCCCCACACATTTACACACACTTTCACACACTATTTGGGGCGATTTGGGGGCGATTTCAGCATTTCTCCAACGATTTTGCGCGATTTCTCATAGTTTTTGCTCGAATTTCTTCACAATCCTCTTTAAATCTTCAAACAAGGTACGTAATCTCTAACTTTTGTGATTCAATTCATAGTTTATGGTTGAATTAGGCATGAGTTAATGCATATGAACTAGGGTTCATGAGTTAGTCGAAATTTTTGGGGATTTTTGCGAAACTTGTTGATTCTTGATTCTTTGATTGATGAATGTTGATAATATGCTATGGGTTTGCTCGTTTTACTTTCAATTTTGGAATTGAATGAGTAGAAGGGGTGAATTTCTAGAGTGAGAAATAGGAATTTGAGAAAAGGAAATGGGTTTTGCATATTGAGAAGAAATTTTTGTGAATTGAGATGGTATTGAGCATGAATGAGTATGAGTTGAGTCTTGAGCATGTAAATTACTTAACTTGGGTAATGTTACTTCATGATAGACTTAAATGTGGGGAATTTTGGGTTGAAATGGAGAATTAAGTGTTGAAGGCTTGAGAACTTTGAACGAAAAACATGGTTTAATTGTGTGAATTGCTTTGAACTTGATTGAATGCTTTGAAATGAATATTGCTTTGAGCTTGAGAAGAGCATGAATAGTGAGTTGAATCGAATTGAGATGCATTACTTGGAATTGCTTGAGTTTGAATGTATGATTGAACTGTTGTGAACTTCAAGAATGTTGCTTAAATCCTTGCTATTTCATGATTAGGTGCAATGGCTCCTAAACACAAACTCCTGAGCGACGAAGAAGTGAGAGTGCTCACGGAACAGCTTAGACAGAAGAACTTGTTGCCCGCGAGATGGGGAGGGTTAGATTATCACGATGACTGGAAGTATGTGGCTTACAGATGGAGCCTCATAACCGGGAAAGTTGAGAAAACCCGGAGACCAGTAGTGAGCTTCATGAAGGACCTGGGGATTGAAGAGGAAATACGAAGGATATTCACCAGAAACAACATGGCTGAGTTCTTCGACATGCTGCTAACCATGGAGACTAACGCCGATCTGGTGGAGCAATTTCTGGCCACGGTAGAAAAGACGCGCACCGACACCTTCAAATTCAAGTACCAGAACGAGTGGCAATACCACGAGGTGGGGGTTGTCAACCTCGCATTCGGACTCCCAGCCCTATCTCGTCCCAACCGTGAGTCAAAGGCATACAACGCTAATGCATTTTGGAAGGAAATAACGGGTGGCTTGGTTGGGGACTACAAGGGGCAGCATGCGAGGGCGTCGGCTATCCGGAACCCGGTGATCAGATATCTGGAACGGATACTGGGGAACACAATCTATGCCCGATCTGAGACGGGGACGGTGACGAGCAAGCAGCTCTACGGAATCTGGTGCCTTTTGCATAAAAAGGCCCATGACTTTGGAAGGGACTTCCTAGAGCACCACTTCGAGGCTCCGTTCAAGCTTGGAATGAGAACCTCGAAGATCCGAGGAGGAGGGCTGATTTCAGTGTTGATGAAGCACCTCGGATTTGAGCCGTGCTCGGGGCCTTGCAAGGGCATGGATTTGGGATTCGAGCAGATGAACAACACTTGGATGTTTGAGCACTGGTTGGGCAAGTACTGCATCCGATACAATGATGATGGCTTGTTCCCGTTGCCAAACAAAAAGCTCGTGACGCTGGTGGGGATGAAGAAGGAGAACGTCGGGATGAACGGAGAGCAGCACCTCGCTATAGGTGCTAAGTACACATCAGAGATAGATGGCAAAGGACTCCGGGACGTTAGGCCGGTCAAGAGGAGCCGAGGAGAAGGCACGAGTGGTGCCGGATCGAGTGGAGCAGCTGAGCTACAAGAGGAGGAAGAAGCTGAGTACGAGGAAGGAGGAAACATGGCTGAGGAGGAAGAAGCTGGTGTGGGTGAAGGAGGTCAGGGACCTCAAGAGATGGAGTTCGGGATGCCTGATGCACCGACTCCAGAGCAGTGGTACCCAAACCAGATGGAGTGGTACGGAATGCGAACTGACATTCAGGGCCTAAGGGCAGATGTCACGGAGCTTCGCACCACTCAAAATCAGTGGTACGCGGAAGCTTCTAGCATGAGAGGGGAGTTTCAAGGAGTTCGATCGGAGGTGTCAGATTTGAAACGCTGGATGGAGGCACTCTTTGTCTCCCACTTAGGATCCGATCACCCTAGCTACCGGCCACCACCACCTCCAGACGCTTGAGAGACTTGGGATGCCCCCAATTTTCTTTTCCTTTTTCTTTCCTCTTCTTTTTCCTTTCTTTTCTTATTTATTTCTGTTCCTGAGTATGAATTGTAGTGATTGCTTGGAGTGTTTGTCTTGGGGATTGTATTGGAAGTCTTTTAACTTTTGAGGGATTTGTTTCTATTTGCTTTGATTGATAATTGATGATTTCATGCTTATTAACTCTTCTAGATTGCTTATTCTTATTCTTGAGTATGACTTAGTGAGGAGAGTGGAGTTGTGAAAGTGAGTTGAAAATTTCTTTGTGTAAGTATGTGATTTTGAGCCGATTAGGGAGAGAACCCGTATGCTTATGAGTTTTCTTTTGAGTGCTTGTGTGATGAGAGTGAGAATTCACTAGGACTAGCTTGGATGTGAAAGCCGTGAGAGTTGAGCCTTACGAGATTTAAATGCATGATTTAATCTCTTCGTTTGTGAGTGGATCGTCACCTTAGAGGATGCTAGAACTTGCATGTGCTCTTGCTTCTAGATTGAGTCTAGTTTGATATGCCGAATAGGATCTTAGGCCATTTTTGATTTGAATAAGTCACTTAGCCAAAATTGTCCTTACCAATGACATTGATCCCTTGTTAGCCCCTTTGAGCCTAAAGCCTATTTTATTTGCTAGCACATATGAACACTATTCCAATTCCTAAGCCTTTTTGTCCCAATTTGAGTGGAGAATAGGAAAGTGTGAATATGAAGGGAGTGAATTGAGTTGAAAAAAAAAAAAGGGAAAAGGTGTTTGTTGAGTGAATATGAGAAGAAGGTGTGATGAATTTTTGAGATGTGGGAAAAAGAACAAAAAAATTTGAGAATGAGCAAAAGAAAAAAATGAGCTCATGTGTTTGTGCGAAAAAGAAAAAAAAATGATGAAGTGATTGAAAAAAGTGAAGGAGTGAGAAAGATAAAAAAATTGAAGTGTTGAGAGAATTGAAAGCGAAAGTGTAGTGATCGAATACGTTTGAAGTAGTTCGTTCTTAATCTCGAAGTACCGAAGTTTTGAATTTCTATTCTCCATTCACTTGAGTCACTTTACCATATTGTTATCCCACCTGTCCAAAGAACCTACATTACAACCTTTTGAAAGTCCTTTTTGATTCGGCATTGATTTCTAGAGTATGGTCGAAGTTGAGAGCATTTACAAGCCTATGGCTGCCAATTTGTGTGATTGATTGATTGAGTGAGTCCCTTTATCATTGTTATACACTTGTGAGGGAGTTAAACACATCGTTGAGTGCACAGCCATGCTTGATCTTGGGGCTTCTTATTATTGTTGCATGAGTACGATAAAAGGAAGTGAGTGAGTATACGGGTGATTGACTTTTGAAGCTTGAATTCATTAGCTTGCATGATTGATTTTTCCTACTCATTCCTAACAATTTCACTTGACTTATTATTTCATTGCTTGGGGACAAACAATATGGTAAGTTTGGGGGGGTTGATTAGGCGTGAAATTGTCATGATTCGTAGCTAGAAACGCCCTAGTTTTGGTCGAGTTTATAGAGTATTTAGAGTCAATTGAGCGTTATTTCTATACATTGATAAATTTGTCTCTTTGATGCTCATAGGTGAATAGAGGACGAAAAACGGAGTTCGTAGGACTTTGAATCGACTCAAACGGATGCCCGGATGAGAAGATATTGAAGAAATACGATCGGTATTAGTGCGGACGAGGAAAAGTATCACTTGGGAGAAGCTTTGAGATCACTCGAGCGCCTTACTCGAGCGCCACCGCTCGAGCGCCTTACTCGAGCGCGCAAACGTACAGAACAATTCTTGCGCTCGAGCAGCTCGAGCGCCACCGCTCGAGCGAATCGCTCGAGCGCCCAAAACTTACAGAATGATTTCAGCGCTCGAGCAGCTCGAGCGCGACCGCTCGAGCGAATGCATCATTCGAGCTACACTGCTCGAGCGTTTTGCTCGAGCGCCCATATACTTTTGCCTCCGGATTCGTATTTTCGGCCCATTAACTCCCGTTTCGACCCGTGCCTATATATATATCGTCCAAACACGTTTTGAAGGATCCCCAACTTTTAGACATCACGTTTCATAGAGTTTTTAGAGCAAGAAGGAAGAGAAGAGACGAGCGAGGCTTAGATTTACGTTTTTAAGGTTTTTGATTACGAATTTACTCTACGATTTCACGTTTTAGCTTCGATTCTTAATAACTTTTGTTCTTAAATACGTTGAGACCTAGTTGTTGTTAATTAATTTCAGTTTAATCTTTTACATATTAAAACCTCAGTTTATGTTCGTTCTTTTCTTCGTTTTCATTATCATGTTCATGTTTGTTAATTATTTAATTGTTATTGTTTACGTTCAAACCATGTCTAGCTAAAACCCTTGCATGCTTAGGGTAGGATGAACTCGTAGAAGTAGGTTGTGGGTACGTAATTAGAGTAACTTGTGACGGTAGGTTTTAATTCTCTTAATTAATGAATGCTTAAAATTAATCTAGATTTTACTCTTGAGTTTCGTTCGAAAGGTGTTAGAGAGAGGACGACCGTATCACTCTTTAACAACGAGTAGGCTTAACGAGAGGGTTTAGGAAAGGTTAATTCATCTACCGGTTTAGCGAAGGAGGACGACCGCATCACCTTAGTTAAATTAGGGTCTCATTAATTAAGCGCTATCTATTAACTTGTTAGTGGATTAGTGAAGTCGAGTGTTAGGGTAAAGTATTAGGGTTTAGAATCTTGAGCTTTCACCTTGCATTCTTAGACTTAGGTTAATTCTCGTTTGTCACAGTTATTTTGATTATGTACCTGCTCCGTTAGTATACGTAGGGATTCCTATCCTAAGCATCACCATCTCTTATTTGAATCCAACCCTTAGTCAATTCGTCTGCTTTAGTATTTTAGTCTAGTTAATTTACTTTTAGTTTAATTAATCTTTCTAAAAAACCAAAAAAACCATACACTCATATTAACTACGACGCGTAGATCTTCAGGGATCTATTCGCATATACACTGTCCCTTGGGTACGATATACTTGGTCGTTATACTTACCAATACTATAGTGAACTCGTTCGCTTGCGGGTGAGCGATTAGTAGAAGTTAGTAAAATCGCTTCAAGTCAGCAATGGCCCAGATTGCCGAGCAAGAAGAAGCTGCTCGCCGCTACGCCAGTGCTGCTCGGCAGCTTACAGAGGAGAAAGATGGCATGGTCGGCCATTATGAGGCCAAAGTTGCCCGTCTCAACAATCAAATCAATGTCTACATTGACACTGAGAAAAAACATCTTGAAGAAATTCAAGGTTTGTCCAGTGAATTGAGAGGCAAAGATGCCATGCTCGGCGAGGGGGAGAAGAAGTTGTCCGCGGCTGAACAAGAGATCGGCGAGCTCAAAGCAGAAATTGCTCGTCTTCGAGAGACGGAAGCCAACCTCTTCACACGCGAGCAACTTGAAGCTGAAGTTCAAGCTCGAACTGGCCCCATTTCTAACCTTGGGTATATTTGCGCCTACGCGGATAGCAATATTTCAAGCTCGAACTGGCCCCAATAATAGTGCTCAACAGTAACTGGTCTTAACGAACCCAGTGCACGTGCAATGGATTCGGGGTAAAGACTGTGCCGACGACGACCGTAGCAGCCAGACACGGGTAGGATCCATCAACATATTTGAAAAGACTGTACCTAGTAAAAAGGGTGCACATTTGAAAACTCCAAGAATAATAGTTCTTGTCATCGAGTTTAAGTGGTGCCTGAGATGTGACGTTGAAGGCAACTAGCAGTGGAGAACCACCGTGAGAGGCAGTCGCGGTTGAGCCGAAAATAGCGTTGATGACTACTGGAGGGTCTGGAGTTTCAGACATAGTATGAGAAATAGATGAATGAATGTGTGCAGTGGCGTGAGGCGGTATCAGCACGATGAGAACGTGAGTATGGTGGTGGAAGAAAGTATGGCGGTGAAAGATTGTAGGGTATAACAGTAGTGGAGAGAGAATTGTGAGATTACGTAGGAAAGGAAAAATAGATCAAGAGATCTCAATAATTAATGTGAATTAACATAAGAAAGAAAAGGGAGTTGAAAATTGTAAAAAATATGCACCGTAGATGGTTGAAAATAATAGAAACAGATAATCGAGGCTCGGGTTAGACACGATTTCCTTAAAACAAATTATGTCCTTCACTCTCGGTGCTAGTAGATCGTAGGACACTTGTTTCCCAGGATATAACGATTAACAAGCAATGACATAGCACATTATCTTGCTCAAGGCGAACTGAAAAATTGTCTGACAATTATCACCGGAATACAAACGAATTTCGAATACAAAATAAAAATACGAGGAATATACCAATTGCCGGAAATAGTATCTACATCTTTCTCAACTCAATATTCTCTTCTTTTTTGTCATATTTCATCCTCGTTTTAGGTGTTATTTATAGCCCTAAAAATGACCATTAGAACATAGCAATAATGGTCATAAAACCATAAGCGAAACGTTTTGAAATTTTTGTAACCACCATCTAAATAATGAATAATTATTTCAGATGTAACTGTCACCTGAATAATGAACCATTATTTCAGGTTTAAAATTCAAAACCGTTTTGAATTTATTTCTTTATCCGTTTCAACCGGAAAATAAAATCGAGACAAAGTCTTTTGCTTTTCTCTTTTCCAATTTTTTGTTACAACAATTTTGAGAATTAATTTCTCATTCACACATTTTCCAATAATTTCCCACATGAATAGAAATTGATACATATACCAGTAGATTTTTAGTGATACAAGTAAACGTTAGAAACTTGCATAGGATAGGTAGGTGTTACCCTTTGAACCTTCCCTTGTGAAAGTACACTTACATTACTAGTTGGATAGTAGACGCGGTCTCTTTGAACTATCAACTGTTTTGTGTAAACGATGATGCACTTCACTCAAGTTCTTACTGACAATTCTCAAGTCTCATGATTATGTTCATTTTGACCATGAACATCCGTCTGGTTCTGCAAGAGATTTTAGGAATACGCCTTACAATATTCTATTCAAAGCGGCCCCATTTCTCTCTTACATAGGTGATTCTTTTAAGAGTATTTCACAAACTCTTCTCAAATCATTAATAGCCATATGCTAATCCTCACAACACATCACTGTAACATCATTTAGGCAATGTGTTTCTAGGGATTAAATAAATTATTTATCCCCCACAAAATAGTGATTTAGAGCTAGACAATTAGATTGTCCTTTTGAACCTAGTTCTTGGGATCTCCAGTCATTTAGGTAAGGTTTTCATTCGTCTCAACTCTTATTCTCTAAGGCTTTAGACTCATTCCTCTTGATGATGACAAAACTAACTCTCGGTTTAACTCTTTGGTTAACGGATCCACTTTGTTATCTTTAGACCTCACGTAGTCTATTTTGATAACCTCATTTAAGAGTAGTTAATGTTTAATGGTATTATGTCTATGACGAATAGTCTAGACTTACCACTAACAAGTTACTTTGTGCACAAAAACTTGTTCTCGCCTCATCCATCATTTCTCAACACTTTAACTTTTAGATTAAGTTGATTTTCAACTTTACTTTTATAAAGAACGAACTTATCAAAAAAATCATCTTTACTAACCACCTCATATTCCAGTGTATCTATGGAGACCCCTTCTCCCCCACATTCGAAAGTATTTATGGCGAGAATTCATTCCCCCATATTCTAGTTACAAGTCCATTTTATTTAACATTTAACCAAATATTAATTTGGACCAATCTCAAAACAAATTTGGAAAACCAAATGTCTTGAAGTCACACTTCGAGCCCAAAAAAATTAATTTAATTGTGGTCAAAATACCAAATAAAATCAACTTCCAATATGACTGTAATTGTCATTTTTTACTCACAATAATTATCCATTAAATTATACAAGTCAAAGCTACATAATTTGTGCTCTCAAGCACAATTTCAAATGAGGTCTTAAATGCCAGCAATTTATTCGCGATCAATTCTCAAGCGAAATATATTAAGGGATCCAAATTTTTGGAACAATATCCATAACATGTCTCAATTTGGCTCAATTTATTGAATGAGCATAGGCTCATTCGGCCATTGACGGGATTCAGTTTAATTTAACCAAATTCATAGTTGAACTAAGGCCCAAACAACTATTAAGACCACAAATCCAATGTCCATTTCCAATAAAAAAATAATGGACGAGCAACTGTAATTTTGAAAACAGGGAAGTAGCACATTAATTTCTCCAATCCGCATGACCCTACGCTTCAAAAATAATAGAAGTCTAAAATCGTCATTTATTGTGAACCAGCCATCAAATTTCCTGAACCACCACGATGAATCCTTTGATTCGTAACCGTTTTTCTAAATTGCAAAATGTACGATACATTTACGGCCATTGCGCACCAAATCATGACTTGACTCACGTGTGGCATCCAAGATGACAGCCCCAACAGCCTTCCCATGGTTGCAACTGCCTGACTCCAGTGCACGCTCAACCAGGTTGTTCCCTGCCGTTCACGCGGACACCAAACTTCAAACAAATTGGTCTATACCAATTTAATGAAGAGACTCACGTTCAACCTAATTAAATTGAGAATGAGGTATTGACTAAATCAAAAATCAACTTTCTCAACCGACCGCTCTCTGTTTGGCAATGAATTTTCCAATTAACCGCCGCCACACAAGGTCATCGTCGTGCATTGGCCAAAAATAATCCTGCAGCCTACCACCACCATCGTGATGCTCAGGGATCGCTGGTGGTCCTTCTCATGCCGGAGGTACACGCCCACAATATTACACAAAATTAAATAATTCTTTTCGTCCATGATTCACGCTGAACTAGGAACAAACGACACATTTTTTTCCTTTTTTTCAGAACAATTGCAACCATGGCAATTACATCTCCATCGCACTGCTATCAATGCCGCCTCAGGACGGTAACCCAACTTCGACAATCGCCGATCGAGGTGTTGATTACACCACACGATGTTTCTCTCTCTAAACGGTGTGTCGCCGTAGAGAGACAACAAGTGAAGGATATCTTTTAATTATATTTTCTTTTTCCTTTCAAAAATCATCGCGTCCTTTTCTATGAATCTCTTCAAGATTCATAATTCAAGAGAGAAACCAATTTCCTCTCCATCGAATAATCTAACTCGATGAATTCACAGAATTGTTTACGTCTCCCGTGTATGCGTACGGCACACAGCTCGCCATCATAACCTGTCACACAAATCCTTGGTTTATACCATTCCGGTTTCTACAATCAACCATCTCAAAAGATAATTTGTTTTAAGTTTGTAAGATATATGCACCATATATGGTTGAAAATAATAGAAATAGAGAATCGGGGCTCCTATTAGACACAATTTCCTTAAAATAAATTATGATCTCCACTCTCGGTGCTAGTGAATCGTGGGACACTTGTTTCCCAGGATACAACGATTAACGAGCAACGACATATCAAATTATCTTGCTCAAGGCGAACTGAGAAGTTGTCCGACAATTATCACCGGAATATGAATGAATTTCGAATACAAAACAAAAACACGAGAAATATATCAATTGCCGGAAATAGTATCTGCATCTTTCTCAACTCAATGTTCTCTTTTTTTTCGTCATATTTCGTCCTCATTTGAGGTACTATTTATAGCCCTCGAAAAATAACCGTTGGAACATAGCAATAATAGTCATAAAACCATAACTTAAACGTTTTGAAATTGTTTTAACCACCATTTAAATAATGAATAATTATTTCACATGTAACCGTCACCTGAATAATGAACCATTATTTTAGGTTTAAAATTCAAAACCGTTTTGAAGTTATTCCTTTATCCGCTGCTAGTGAAAAATAAAATCGAAACAAAGCCTTTTGCTTTTCTCTTTTCCATTTTTTTGTTACAACAATTTTGAGAATTAATTTCTTATTCACACATTTTCCAACTGAAATCACCCTGCCAAGTCACTGCGGAAATCATTTGCGAGATCTTAGGAATGAAGATCATGATTTTCTAATTAATTAATTTTTTGGCGTTTGCTAATTATGTTCTGGTTACCATAAAAAGATAATTGGAAGTATATTTTATTCACTGGAGTGAGAATAATAAATACACATATAAAGGTAGAAAACATCTACAAAAATCTAATGTGGGATATAACATCAATATAAAAAAATATACAATATTCTCAATATATAGAAGTTTCCAAATTGGACGGAGTATCACTATTTTAAGTTTTTAACAAATGAGATATCGTTGTTTAAAAACAGGGGGAGTTACAAATAGGCTCTTTTTCCTATTGTTTATTAACATTTGGTTCTTCACTTTTTATTAAATACAAATAGGTTACTTTTGGTGGTCCCCACCCACTTTTTCAACCTCACCCAAACGCCCTGCCCCACCCTCTCCTTTTATGCCACCGCATTCCAACCCCCACCCCCCTACTGCACGCAATCCCATCTCATTCCCCTTTTATTTGAATTTTATTTATTATTTATTTTATATGTTCTGCCTTTTTTTTTTGTCATAAAAATTTGCATAACTATTTTACACAAATATACTTAAACTATATAATTATATTTTATTATTAATTGTGCCTTATTATATATATTTTTATCATTTATTTTGCACAAATATTTTATATACTTAATATATAAATTATATTTTTTTATTAATTGTACATTATCCTATACTTTCATCATTTATTTTGCACAAATATTTTACATAGTAATAATTTGAACATATATTTTGCACAAATAATTTTTTTTTTTATTAACTATACAACATCCCATGTTTCATTTCATCAATTACATATATTAAATTCAAAAATTACATATTTGAATTTAAAAATTGACAAATTTCATAACTAGAAATACACATTTTGCCTATATTAAAAAAAAAAGTGCAAAAAACAAAAAAAAAATTGAAAATTGTCTTCATCTTCAATAATTGATCTCCTTTAAATCCCTATGCCTTCATCTTCGTTCTTCTCCTCAAAGATCTAGCTATCACCCAACAAAAAATTACAATTAAAATGAAACAATAAATTCATCAATAAATCACAACAAATAAAACAAAAATTACCCCCACAACCCCAGCCACACATTTGATACACACATCTGTAGGATCCACTCCAAAAACAGAGCATCAAAAATTTAAGTCAATTGAAATATAAATTATACAGACTACATTCTCCTAAAAAATTTCATCAAAATTAGAAAGCTTCTTCTCAACTAAAACAGACTACCTTCTCCTAAAAAAAATTCATCAAAATCAGAAAGCTTCTTCTCAACTAAAACTCTCACAACCCATTTCCACAAAAATCCACACAAACTTACTGGTGGTGGTTGTCCTGTGCTCGGAACGATGGTGTCCTCTCTCAGATCGGCGCCACACCAGACCATCCTCCAAATCGGAAGCCGCCTTCGTCGAGACCCCGCCGCCGTCGACGGCACATCGATTCAGGAGCCTCTGTCATTGCCGCACGTTGATTCAGGAACCTCTGTCGTTGCCGCACATTGATTCAGGAGCCTTCATCGAGACCATCCTCCAAATCGGGAGCCTCTGTCGTTGCCGCCGTCGATTCAGGCGGTGATCTCGAGCGCTGCCACCGTGTGTGAAGCTGCGACCATGTCCCTCGCCCTCTGTGTTCGATCCAGCGGCGTTTCTTATCGCCGTCACTGGAGAAAAAGATGGGTGGGTGAGAGATTTGGTGAGAGATAAAGAGAGAGACGAGAGAGAGGTGTAGAGAGAGGAGAGAGAGGGGCGATATATTTGTGTGGTGTGGTGTGATTTGGTGGGTGTGGTGGGTGGGGAATTATAAAAGATGAAATTGATGATTGATGGGGGGAGAGGGAGCTGACCAATTCATTTTGGGGTGGGACCCATTTTAGAACCAATTTAATATATATAAAAAGGGTAGAACCAAAGTGTATTATAACACTTAGGGGAGAATCATTCTGTAATAATCTCTTAAAAATATTTCTTTTTGTGTGTTATTTTTCTCAAAATTAATAATAATAGTACTTCCTTCTGTTGGTGATCAATTTTTATCGGATGGATTAGTGACTGTTTAAGTTCGGTTTAAAGATCATCAGTCAATTACGTGTGATTGGTTACCACCATAAATAGTAAATCGAGGGTTCGGGTTATGAACTTGTAAACAGGAAAGTCGAAATTGTAATAATTTCGTATGTGTGCACGTCTAGGTGTTTAAGTGTGTGTTTTTGGAGCATTTGTGAATTTGAACTTGTATTTCTTAAGCTGGAGAACAACTATTTATAGAGACTAGCAAGCATGAGGTGTCTATGACTCTTGGTCTCCCTAGCCTGCATGCTTGACATGTATCATTTGACCTTAGTTTGACCTTATCTAAGCTGAATCTTAGTTACAAAGTCTTCTTTGGTCTTATCTCGGACTTCGTTGTTGTTCGTCCAGGTCGGCTTAGTGTATCCAGAATAGTTTTTTCATAAATATTGTTCGCCTTTTGAGTGCATGGCTCAGAAGTTGTTCGCCTTTGTGTTTTACACAGATTGGCTTTGGGATCTTGATCCTTTGTTCGTCGACATGCACTTCTTAGGCTGGTAGATGTACCACCTTTTGACAATGTTGCTCGTCACCAGTGACTTGGCATATTGTTTGTATCTGGTCTCGGGTCTTAAAAACTGTTCGCCAGTATCTTGCTCGTCTATAGAGTTGTTCGTCAGTTTATACATTCCCTGGATTGGTTTGTGCACCCCGGCTTGATTTTCTTTGTTGATCAGCTTCGACTTGGTGTTGACTCTTCATAATCCTTTTTAAGGTTTTAATCTTTGTTCGCCTAGCAATAATTGATGTTCGCCTATCAACAATTGCCCCCTATCCTGGCTAGATATTGCTATTGACGAGCATCTTTGAGCGAGCAACAATAGTTAGGATATTAAACTGACGAGGGTTGGGACGAACATCATTGGTCCTGGCGAGCAACATATGGTTCGTCGTTTTGTTTCCCCAAGGCCTGGGGGTCGTACGAGGATGACGTGAGCGTCATGATTGCGCGCTGTCCACGCGCGATCAATCCCGAGGCTACGCGCCCCTGTGTTTGCATATAGGTCCTCCAATTTTCACACTTGCTCGAATTTTACCCCGTTTTTTGGCGTTTTGGTCCCCATTTTTTGGGGTAATTACGGATTTTACCCCGTCTTTGCTTGGGGTATAAATACGGGAGAAACTGAAATTTTTCCCACTTTCTCCATCTCTGCTACAGTGCTCCGACGATTCCTCCTTCTCCGGCGACTCCAAGCTTTTCCGGCGTCCGTTCTTCCAGTATTTGGCTTCAAATTCCATTCCCCAGGTAGTCACTTTTCTTATTTCATCTTTTTCGTTTCTATTTTCTTCAAAAACCCCCACTGCCGCCGTGTGGGACCGTGCACCACCGTCTTCTCCGGGAAATACGCCGCCGTCTGCAACTTCTTCCACCGCCATCTGGATTTTTCCTCTTCTTCTCCCTCTTATGTCTTCTCATTCGAGCAACAGATCTGAGGAAACCTTAGATCCTCTCTTTCCCATTGCGGTTCACGACGATCAACCTCCACTAGAGGTCTCCTCGGCGTCAAGCCCTCACGTTGACTCGGTTGTGCGCTCGGTGGAGGATACCGGTGCTCGCTCATCTGGGAGGGAGTTGGTGGTCGTTGCGAGCAGAGATTCGAGAGAAAGCTCTTCGTCCAGTGCCGAATCGGAGGATTCATTTTTTGACGAACTCACTCGCGAGTTCCTAGTGAGTATTGACTTTCCATCTCCCAAAATGCTGGAGAATGAAATTCCAATTGGAATTGCTCGGCCATTTGAATGGCGAGCATATGTTGAGGAACATGCGAGCAGCTACCGCCGCCCCGAAAGAGAAATAATGGATTCGGGGGAAAATGAGTTACAGGCGAGCAGAATCAAGAGTGTTGTTCGCGAGGATGAATTGGAATCGCTCCGAAGGACCTACAAGATCCCCTACGATATTCATATGTGGGCTCCTCGGAGGAAAGAGAGAGTTGATCGCCCCCCTCCAGGATGTACGGCGATCAACATTCATACCTTGATCGCTGGTTGAAACTGCCTCTTCCACCCGTTGTTGGTCGCTTCCTAGAGGCGACCAACCTTGCGATCACTCAAATTACTCCGATTGGGTGGATGAACTTGTTGGGGACAATGTGTCTGTTCGCACTGGAGGGGTATGTTGATCGTATAACTGCAGAGGAGATCAACTACCTTATGACGATCACGAGATGTCCCCCCAGTGAGGAAGGTTACTTCTATCTCAAGGCCAGGACTGGATTGAAGATGGTAGAGGGGGTGCCGAACAAAATCCGCGATTGGAAACAGCACTTCTTCTTCATCGGGGGTGATTGGCGAGCATCTTCTGGTCCACACGGTGGTGATGGACGAATAAACTCCCCAGCTTCTTATGGGAAATTTAAACGTAAGATTATTTTCTTGCTCATCCTCGAACTATACTGTTCTAATTTAACTTTTATTGTTTGTTCGCAGGCCCTCGTTTACCCAAGTGGAACTGGGAGGAAGAAGAGATCGGCTCAGAGTTCCTATTCACCTCCTGCTTGGTCGGCCTTCGTAATAGAGCGGAAAGGACCACTGAGTATTTGCGTGAGGGAAAGTGCTTGAGAGCTGCTCGCTTGCTTACTTACCCTCATCACCTAGAGGCCCAGGCCGAGGTGCCCCCAGGTCTGAAAAATTTCTAACTCTTTGCGCACACTTTGTTCGTCACTGACTTTTCCAACTTGCTCGCCTTAACTTCATAAATATTTTTTTTATTTTTTGTAGCCGAGCAAGTCACCGTTGCCGTTCCACCTTGCTTTGCTCTCTTGGAACACAGGGTCTTCGAGATGGCACCTCCGAAGGGACGGAAGAGGAGAGGTGACCCGCCTACTAAGGTTCTGGCGATGACGAACAAGGCTGAAGGAGCCAAAGTTCCGCGACAAGCTGCTCCCCCTGGTCCTGTTCAACCATCATCTCCAATTTCTCCTCCTCGCGAGGGGGAAACGTTTGAAAAAAGCTGATGGGACTCCATTGGCCCATGATGTCCCTGGCAGCGGTAAGGGGAAGGAAAAGGTGGGCCAGAGTCATGCTCGCCCTGAGGGGGATGCTGTTCGCCACTCCTCCATCGAGCCTGCAGAGAAAACAGGCAAAACGGGTAGGGATTCCACTCCTGTCCACGGCCCTGAGGACCTCACCCATCTGGTCTGGGATGATCGGAAATTCAAGGAGTAAGTCTACCCCTGCCTTTGCCGAGCAAGATTCAAAAATTTTCTTTATTTTTTCTAAGTATCATTTGCTTTCTTGTTCGCAGATACCGTGGTGACGTTCATCTCGGGCGAACAAGTGTTGTTCACCAGTACGCTTGTTCGAAGACTCCCGTCAATATAAGGGAGATTCCCGGCGACCATGTTCGCCGAGCGACAGAGCTGGTCGCCCGAGCCTGGACACGCCCTCTGGACAAGGCTGTCTTCTAACAAGGGCTGGCGGACAATGTTCATCTTTCTATGATGCTTCATGCCAACGGCCTTGTCACAGCTCAAAGGGCAATGGCCCAGATTGCCGAGCAAGAAGAAGCTGCTCGCCGCTACGCCAGCGCTGCTCGGCAGCTTACAGAGGAGAAAGATGGCATGGTCGGCCAGTATGAGGCCAAAGTTGCCCGTCTCAACAATCAAATCAATGTCTACATTGACACTGAGAAAAAACATCTTGAAGAAATTCAAGGTTTGTCCAGTGAATTGAGAGGCAAAGATGCCATGCTCGGCGAGGGGGAGAAGAAGTTGTCTGCGGCTGAACAAGAGATCGGCGAGCTCAAAGCAGAAATTGCTCGTCTTCGAGAGACGGAAGCCAACCTCTTCACACGCGAGCAACTTGAAGCTGAAGTTCAAGCTCGAACTGGCCCCATTTCTAACCTTGGGTATATTTGCGCCTACGCGGATAGCATCCGCACGGCCGATGCTTATGATTACAAGGACCTGGTAGAAGAAATGGGTAAAGACTTGTCCGAGTTTATTGAACATTATCCGCCGCCGAACAACATTGAGATCCAGCTGGCGGACGTGGCTGAGTTGGGGGTCAAGATTGATAAACTTGACCCTAGCATCATTGTTACCCATCCTCCTCCCCAAGTTAATGAGGACGAGCAAGAGGAGGAGCCGGCCGCTGCTGACGAGCAAGCTGCTACGGAAAGGGAACAAAAAGCGGCGGAGGGCCTGGCCAGAGACATGATTGTTGATCCTCCTGCAGACCAGACTCAAAGTCCTCCTCCTGCAGACCAGACTCAAAGTCCTCCTCCCGCCGAGCAGCAATAGACTTAGGACTTAGAATAGTCTTTATTTTGTAATAGTTGCTCGGTAGGCTCTTCTTTGTAGTTGCTCGTTTTTGTAGTACTTTTTACTATTTTTTAGGCTCAATGCCTTTTGTTTAATGGAATGTTTTTCTTATGTTCGCTCATTTTCTTTATATGTTAATTGCCTTTACATTTTTGTCAATGACTTTGCAATTATAACATATAGTGTTGGGCTTTTGTTCGAATTGAACTTTGCCTTTAATGGAATTAGGGTTTAGCCTTAGGTTATGTTCATTTTAAAAAAACGAACAACCTTTAATTGGCTTTGGTCCTCAAAATGGACTTGTACCTCGAGCTTTTGGACTTTTCCTCTTGACGAACAACTACTATATTTACATTATGAAAAATTTACAAGTGTTGTAAGACTGCTCGTCACTAACAAATATAACCTGACGAACAACTTTGAACACTAACTAAAAACATGCTTGCTTATAATATTTTTGCCGAGCAACTCTGTCTAAAATTAAAAGATGAAGCAGCACTGGACTATACATTGTGCCGAACAACTCTTCATCCTATACTTAGCAAAATTTTCAAAAAAATTAGGCAAGTTTTTGGTTTGCCTCACTTGGTTCACTGGCCCCCCAAGACATTTGTTCGCCCAATTAAGAACTTGTCCGTCTCATTGATAGTACTTCTTCAGATGTACAGCATTCCAGGAGTATTGGGCCGGCTTGCCTTCCATATCTTTGATATCGTATACACCATTAACGAATTTTTCCGTTATACGATACGGGCCCTCCCAAGTTGGTCCCAATACACCTGGAGGTTGGGCGAGCAACTTTCTTAGAACCAAATCTCTAACTCTGAATTCCCTGATTTTAACATGGGTAGCGTTCTGCTCGCTGCTTATAGGTAGCATTTTTTAGCTCGGCATTCAGTCTTTTTTCTTCGAGCAAATCCATCTCAGTAGCTAGAGCAGAGTTGTTCGCCTGCTCATCAAAATTGGTCGTTCTTAATGTGTTGGTCTTTAACTCGATTGGTATTACAGCTTCTGTTCCAAAAGTCATTGCAAAAGGTGTTTCTCCGGTAGCCGTACTTTCAATGTATGCTTGATTATCTTGTTTACGGCCTCGACTTGTCCGTTTGATTGGGGATGATAGGGCGTAGAGTAATGTTTTCTGATTCCCCACTTTATGCAGAAATCTCTCAACTCTTTTCCATCAAACTGCGGACCATTGTCTGTTACGATGGTTTGCGGAACCCCGAAGCGACAGACAATGTTCTTCCAAATAAAGTTGATCATTTTCTGCTGGGTGATTTTTATCATGGCTTCTACTTCTGCCCATTTTGTATAATAGTCGACTGCCACAACGGCAAATCGAAGTCCTCCAACTCCCGCTGGGAAGGGACCAATAATGTCCATCCCCCATCTTGCAAATGGCCACGGGCTATAAACTGATACGAGCTGTTGGGCCGGGGTATGAATGTTTGGGGCAAAAATTTGACATTGATGGCAAGTCTTTGCTTTCTTGATTGCATCCTGGCGTAAAGTCGGCCAATAGTAGCCTTGTCTGATAGTTTTGTATGCCAAGGCTTGCCCCCCAGTATGATTTCCGCATACTCCGGCATGTATTTCTTCGAGTATTGCTCGTCCTTTCCCCCTAGGCAAATATTTGAGAAGTGGGATTGATATTCCCCTTTTGTAAAGCTGCTCGCCCACCAGAGTATATCTGGCGGCTTGCTTTGTTAGCTTGGCAGCTTCAAAAGGGTTGTTTGGTTTTTCTCCACTTTTCAAATATTTGACGATATTTGTTCTCCAGTCTTCTTCTTCACTTGCTTGTTCATCAAGTTGGTTGACATTATAACTTCTCGTTGATGGATCATTCATCTTTGTAATTATAATGTCTGCCAACTCTGCTGGTCCCTCACTTGTTGCTAGTCGGGCCAACGCATCTGCTTGCGTGTTGCTTGTCCTTGGAATTTGTTCAATGAAGACTTGTTCTAACAAGGACATCAGATAAGCAACAATTCGCTGATACTCGATCATGTGATCGTCTTTTGCCTCGTATTCACCTCGAACTTGGTTTACAATCAATTGTGAGTCGCCGAATATTTGTAACCGTCTAACACCTACTGCAAGAGATAGGTGGAGACCAGCAATAAGAGCTTCGTACTCAGCTTCGTTGTTGGTTGCCATGAAACCAAATTTGATTGCCGAGGTGAATACTTGTCTGTCTGGACTGATTAGAACCACTCCTGCCCCCGAGGCTATGTTGGTTGAAGACTTGTCAACATAAAGATATCAGGGGTGATCAAGTCCTCTCGTCGGATCTGGTGGGAAGGTTAGTTCGACAATAAAGTCGGCTAACGCTTGCCCTTTGATCGTTGTTCGAGGAGCATAGGTTACCCCAAATTGGTTAATCTCCAGTGACCACTTTAATAGGCGACCAGCTGTGTCGGGGCGATGGAGAATTTGTCTGAGTGGGAAAGTTGTTAGCACTTCAACTTGATGATCAAAGAAGTATGGTCGTAACTTCCTCACACTCATAACAAGTGCATACGCCAGTTTCTCAGTTGGAGAGTATTTGATCTCCGCATCGTGTAAGGCTTGACTGACGTAGTAAATAGGATGATGAAATTTGTTGTCTTCTCGCACCAGAACAGAGCTGATAGCCACTTCTGATGCTGCTAAGTATAAATATAGCTTCTCTCCCGGGACAGGTTTTGATAGGATTTTTACATCTCCCAGGTAGTCTTTGAGTTGGTCGAACGTCTTTTGACAGTTGTTAGTCCATGTGAACTGTCCTTTCTTGATGGCTTCAAAGAATGGACGGCATTTATCCCCCGATCTGGATATGAACCGATTCAATGCTGCTAGGCATCCCGTAAGCCTTTGCACTTCTTTTATTGAACGTGGAGGTTGCATATCCACGATTGCTTTGACTTTTGTTGGATTGGCTTCAATCCCTCGTTGACTAACAAGATGGCCCAGGAATTTTCCTGAATGAACTCCGAAACTGCTCTTCTTCGGATTCAGCTTCATGTTGTAGTGTTGAAGGATTTCAAACACCTGGGTCAAATATTGAAGATGGTCTTCCTTTCGGGGGCTTTTGACTACGATATTGTCCACATAGACTTCTACCGTATCACCGATTTGTTCGTTGAACATCTTGTTCACCAACCTCTGGTATGTTGCTCCGGCGTTGATGAGGCCGAAGGGCATTCTTTTCCAACACAACAAGTTTTTGTTCGTATAAAATGTTGTGTTCTCTTGATCGTCTGGATGCATTGGAATTTGATGGTATCCGGCAAAAGTATCCATGAATGTTAGCATTTCATGACCTGCAGTACTGTCCACCAATTGGTCAATGTGAGGGAGTGGAAAGTTGTCCTTCGGGCATGCAGCATTCAGATCTGTAAAGTCTATGCATAGCCTCCAAGTCCCGTTTGGTTTCCTCACAAGGACTGGGTTCGCTACCCATTGTGGACAGAGTGCTTGTCGGATCAAGTCGTTGTCTAACAACTTCTTTACTTCTTCATTCAAAGCCTGGTACTTATCTGGGCCATACTTTCTTCGTTTTTGATGGATCGGCCTTTTTGCTTGATTGATGTTGAGCTTGTGACAAGCATGTTTTGGATCTATTCCCACCATGTCTGTATGAGACCAAGCAAAAACATCTAGATTTTTGCTGAGGAACTCTTTCATTCGGGATCTGTAAGGCTCAGGGAGCTCAAATCCTATGTACAATTCGAGATCCGGGTTTTCAGGATTAACTTTGAATGCCTCCAGTTCTTCAACTGGAGTTGCTCGTCGTTTTTGTCCTTTCCACCGAGGATCAAGTATTGGTCCCTCAGAGTTGAAATCATTTTCGATGTTTATTGGCTCTGCCCCCAGGCGGGGATCTAGATCGTATGTTGGCCCTGATCCATTGTTGTTAGTCAACACCTGGCCCTCCAAGCCATCTGGCGAGTGTTGCTCGTCACCACCCTTTTGTTGTTCGTCAGAATGATGTTCCTCATGGGTGGTGGGGAGTTGTTCGTCCAACACCTGCTCGTCCAAATATTGTTCGTCAGTATCCATGTGGTCTTCCTCTATGTCCATCATGTTCTCCAGTTTTGATGGTTCATCAGCAGGATAGCTAGTTGTGGCTTCCATCATGGATACTAATGCATGCTTGGCCTGCAACTGTAAGAGACATTCCCTGGCCTTTCTTTGATCTCCTTTGATCGTACCTGCTCTGCTTGCTGTTGGGAATTTCAAACAATAGTGATAAGTGGAACAGACAGCTTTGAATTCATTCAAAAAGGGTCGACCAAGAAACCCGTTATAAGTTGAATCCTGGTCTACAACCAAGAAGTCAACCATTCTCGTAATATTTTTCTTGGGTTCGTTGGCCATTACAACTTGTACTGCTAAAGTAACTATTCCGAGTGGGACTGTTACAGCATTCCCGAAGCCTACTATTCTGTGAGTCGAATACCGGATATAGCCCGAATAATCTCCAAGATGATCGAGCGTCTTTTTGAATAGGATGTTGGTGTAGGCTCCAGTGTCTACCAACAATCTGTGGACCCGTGTTCCCATGATCTTTGCGCAGATTACGAGCGAATTGTTATGCGGAGTTAATATTCCTTCCAAATCACTTTCAGTGAAAGTCAATTCTGCTGTCTGCATGATAGATGGTTTAACCCCCATTTCTTGGACTTGATCGATCGCTCGTAACTCAGCTTTTCTTTTTCGGTTGGAGATTGGTGGTCGTCCATCAGAACATCCTCATGCGGGGCCTGCAGGTTCCATCATGTATAAGTCCTCCAACGGACGAGCAGGAATGGTAGGAACTGGTCGCGCTGGTTTATTGTTCTTCTGAGGTTGATCATCCTCGTCCTCAGAGTTGTTCTCCCGGACTCTCTTCCCGGGTTGTCTTTTAACAAAGTCAGAGAGCTTTCCGTCCTCGTAGAAACGCCAAAGCTGTTTGAGCAAATCTCTACATTCACTCGTAAAGTGACCCACGCTTTGATGGTAGGCACAATACTTGTTAGGGTTGAGTTTGCCAGTGTCTTGACGAATTTTCCGAGGAGGGGAGAGCAACTCCTTATCCTTCACATTTTCATAAACAGTATCGACTGACACTGTTAGCACTTGATTCAACTTTTCCTTGAGCTCTGTCCCTTCGTTGAATGCCTTCATGTTTTTAGGGACTCGATAGCTTGTTGCGCCGGGTTTCTTGTTATTCTCCTTAGGATCAGCTTTGTTCTCCCCCAAGTTTGATTGCAAGGCCTCGTGCATGGAAACGAATATGCCGGCTTGATTTATGAATTCGGCATAACTTCTTGGGCACTTCAGACGTACCTCTTTCCATAGCTTTGATCCTTTTTTCAACCCGGCCATAACAGCAACAATTTTCGTGTCATCGCTGACGGGTTCACCTTCTAACAGCACTTTGTCGAACCTTTCCATGAATGCCCGATCCGACTCATCGTCATTTTGTTTTAGGTCCGACAATCGATGTTTCTTAGACAAGTATGACCCAGCCGTTGAGAAATGAGAAAGAAATTCTCGACTCAGTTGAGTGAATGAATGGATAGATGCTGGTGGCATTGCCGAAAACCACTTGTGCACCCGATCCCCCAAAGTCAAGGGGAAGTTTCGGCATTGAGTGGCGTCGCTGGCTCCCACTGAGACCATATAATCTGTGTACTTCGTCAGATGAACTCTGGGATCAGCAATACCGTCATATTGTATGCTTGCCGGGAACTGGACCTTCTTCTGAATCGGGGCTTTCAGAATGACAGGTGATAATGGTGAGGATGGCAAGCTGGTCGTCCCCACTCCTCTTTGTTGGTCCAACTGTCCCTGCATGCTCTCCACTGCCCTTCTTAAACTTGATAGTTCATCCAAAGATGCCCCCTGACTTGGAGGTTGTTCGGCGAGCAAAGGCACAAACCTTTCTGCTCGTCGCAGTCCCTCGCTCGGAGTGGGCAAATCCTGGAGCTGTTTTCTAGGGTTGCTCGCCGCATTTGGCCCTAGACGCCTGAAGGCAGATTGAGAGAGTCTCTCATGAACTGATGGTCGTGGTTGCTCAAATGTTGCTCGCCCACGCTCGACCTCCTGGCGAGCAACTTTCTCTTGTTGTTGGGGTTGGCCAAGTCTGTCTTGGGCACTGGAACGGGTAGTTCCATGGCTTGACATTGTTGTTCGCCCGCGAGCAGACTCTGCCTGGCCCTCTCTTGGTTCGACCATCTTAGCTTTGCCTTTATCCCGCCTGACCTGGGCACTGTTCACCTCGTGTTGCTCGCCCCTTGTTGACCTAGCCCTAACAACTTCTACGGCTCTATCTTTAGGCCTCACTTGTGAAGGCCTATTTTGATCTTGTTGTCTCTGTAGTGCCTGGAGAGCAGCAATGGTTTTGGCTAATTCGTTAGGGTTGTTCGTCAGGGCTTCCATTTCAGGTGGGAGATTATGGGTTACGGCCGTATGCTACGATCTATTCACATGTCTAGGATTACGATCCTGGTGGTCGGCCGACGAAGCTCGGGTGGGAGATGCTCTCCTTGACAAACGAGATGCTTGGGTTTCCTTGGATGAGGCATTCCGAATTAATTTGTCTTAATTCTTATGATGAAGAACACCAAGAACACTTTTATTTGAATCTTCAAATATTTCTTGAGGTTTTCTTTGAATCTTCAAGTTTTCAACTTGAAGTTCTTGAGTAATCACACTAAACCGGAGGTTCGAACCCTTCTTCTAGTGCCAAATTGTTGGTGATCAATTTTTATCGGATGGATTAGTGACTGTTTAAGTTCGGTTTAAAGATCATCAATCAATTACGTGTGATTGGTTACCACCGTAAATGGTAAATCGAGGGTTTGGGTTATGAACTTGTAAACACGAAAGTCGAAATTGTAATAATTTTGTATGTGTGCACGTCTAGGTGTTTAAGTGTGTGTTTTTGGAGCATTTGTGAATTTGAACTTGTATTTCTTAAGCTGGAGAACAACTATTTATAGAGACTAGCAAGCATGAGGTGTCTATGACTCTTGGTCTCCCTAGCCTGCATGCTTGACATGTGTCCTTTGACCTTAGTTTGACCTTATCTAAGCTGAATCTTAGTTACAAAGTCTTCTTTGGTCTTATCTCGGACTTCGTTGTTGTTCGTCCAGGTCGGCTTAGTGTATCCAGAATAGTTTTTTCATAAATTTTGTTCGCATTTTGAGTGCATGGCTCAGAAGTTGTTCGCCTTTGTGTTTTACACAGATTGGCTTTGGGATCTTGATCCTTTGTTCGTCGACATGCACTTCTTAGGCTGGTAGATGTACCACCTTTTGACAATGTTGCTCGTCATCAGTGACTTGGCATATTGTTTGTATCTGGTCTCGGGTCTTAAAAACTGTTCGCCAGTATCTTGCTCGTCTATAGAGTTGTTCGTCAGTTTATACACTCCCTGGATTGGTTTGTGCACCCCGGCTTGATTTTCTTTGTTGATCAGCTTCGACTTGGTGTTGACTCTTCATAATCCTTTTTAAGGTTTTAATATTTGTTCGTCTAGCAATAATTGATGTTCGCCTATCAACACCTTCATTCTACATTTAATTTCATATATGGAAGTTACACATTTTTTTAAAAAAAAATGGAGTATGTGAGTGTAAAGTTGAATAAAATAATAGTAACTTTATATTTTATTGATTATTAAGAGAGAGGGTTATTTTTTGGGTGTAAAAATAATTATGAAATATTCAAGTAAAATAAGTGTGAAAGTAGGAGGGAGTGTAATTTTATACGCTGAACAGTGATATGAGGAAAAAAAATACGTACTCATTGGTTGATAGAAGTTTTGTGTAGATAAAAATGGTGTGGAAATGATAAAATTGGAAATGAGACTTGGCCTCAAAGATTTGCTTTTTCTATCATTTCCTAGTTCCTTCGCTTAACTATTTCATTTGTCACATAGTTATATTGACTTGACGACGACTTCTGCATTTATTTTTTCCTGACAATTAATTCTGGATTCAAATAAAATTTACTGAGTCAATAAATTTATTGATAATTAATTCTGGATTATAAAAAATCTCATCAAAAGTATCATTAATTTGGATTCAAGAAAATTTACAACAATTATTATATAATACCACTGAACAAGATTAATGATACTCCTGATAAGATTTTTGATACTCCTGATCAAATGTATGATATTTTAAAATTGTTTTATGATTAATTTATCATAAACTATTTTTAAATTTTATTGTTATTTTTTGTTAGCTTAATTTTATGGTTATTTAAAAAAAAAAAAAAAAAAAGTTGCATGTAATTTATATCCCTAGTTTGCATTATATTTTCAATTAATCAGAAATATTTACTATCTAATTTTTTTGTTTATGGTTCTTAATTTTCATAGAATATATATATAATGATAATTAAGTTTTAACTAACTTATTATATATGGCAAAGAATAGAGTGAAAATAGTTTATATATGAATCACTGAAGGATATTAGTTGTTTTCACTAAAAAAATCTTAGTTATTTGTCTTGACGAGTATTAGTTGTTTTCACTAAAGAGTATCAGTTGTTTAGTGAAAACAAATTGATATACTCTTCAGTATAATTAACTCATACCCTTCAATAAAAACGACTAATATTTTTTAATAATTCGTATATGAACCAATTTCACTCTATACATACTCATTATATATAGATAATATCATATATTAAATAGTAATATATTTGATCATGTGTATATTTAGTTATAAATATACATCTATTCATAATGGTAAAGATAATAATCTTATATATAGATGACCATTTATACATGAAGATTGATAGTTTCATGTCAAAATACTTTCTTATTGGATATGATTTTATATGGAGTGTAATAGTAATGTAATAAAATTTAAATTGCTTTATTATTATAATTACCTAATTTGATTAAGGGGGTGCTTGGTTAAGAGCACTTCATTCAATGATAATGGAAATGAAAATTTATTTTCCATGTATACCCTTATAATAAAAATGATATGTTGGAGGAATGATTGTTCCATGGTGGTTGCATTACTAGTGATATGCCTAATTTTTTAATAGAGTGGATAACAAATGTATGTTGGTGGTTGTTGGTGGAGGAATAAGGTAGTGATTGAGGAGGATGATTGTAGGAGGGAAATCGGGTAATCAAAATGGAGTATTGATTACCTTATTTAGGAGGAGAGATAATGATTTTGTTCTAATGAACCATCATAGTTACACTAATTTATAAATTCATTCACATTATCATTGAAGAGTTGCTCACCAAGCGTCCCATAAATCTTATTCTAAAAGAATTAAATTAACGTTGAAATTTTCATTCTTAATTAATTTGAAATGAGTAGGTCTTGTGTGAGACAATCTCATGTCATGAGACAGTTAAAATGAGTATAAATTGGGTATAACGCATTAACATTTTGATAGGGCTGAAAGTTAATATGTGTTGTCTCATATCATAAGACGTGTCTCACACAACTTTTTGTCATTTGAAATTTACTTAGAACTATTCAATGGTAATGAGAATGGAATTGAAATTTAGTGTAATTAGCATGGTTTATGAGAACAAAATCACTACCTCTCCTCCTAAATAAGGTAATCACTCCTTCATTTTGATTACCCTATTATCTTCCTACAATCATCCTCCTCAATCACTCCCCTATGTCTCCACCAACAACCATTTTTAGTCCACTTCTATTCCAAAATTGGGGCATGACACTAGCAATTGAGTCACCATTGGAACACTTCTTCCCCTAACATATCATTTTTATTATGAGGGCATAGATGGAAATCAATTTTCATTCTCATTACCATTGAGGAATTGTTAACCAAGCGACCTCTTAATCTAAGCAGAATATTGATTTTATGATTTCATGTTTTTTTTTAATTATTTTGACAATATTTGTTATGTAATAGAATATTGTTGGAAATTTTAATCATTTATAATTTCAAATTAATATTATATAATCAATTAATTACAAATTAAATATTATATAATCCATAAAATAAGCAGTCTATTGTATTTCAATTTAGTTTCATAAAATAAGCAGTTTATTTTATTTCAATTTTTTTATTTATACGAAACTATATTAAATATGTTATAATGATTTTTTTTCCTAATCCCTTATACCTTAATTTTGCAGTCTAATACTATATTTCAATTTAGTTTCATAAAATAAGCAGTTTAATGTATTTTGAATACTATATAATTCATAAAATAAGCCTAGACATATTTTAAATTTAAAATTTCTATCTTTTGAGCGAGATTTATGCTTATGGAAAAAATTTGTTGACCAATTTATAATATACGTCATCAAAATTAATGAATAATACAAATTTCTATTAAATATGTCATAATGAACAACTATTTAATATTCTATCGAAATTATGCATAATTCACTTTTAAGGGTGGACTCTTTTGACTTCACTGTAGTGGCATCTTTTTGTAAGAAAATATTTTGGTGTTGAAATATCTTAATTATTATAGGTAGTTGTATAAAATTCTTATATTCTAAATTTTTTTTCTAAATTTTTTTTTTCTTAATATCTGACACAACCAGTCCCACATAACTCAACAAGAATAACTGGTTGAAAATAATTTTATAAGAAATGACTCGTACGCACGTGCGATTTTTTTTTTATACTTGACCAAAAATGAACTAGTTGAACACTTCATAAATGACTCCTCCTCCTCATAATATAATATAATTAAAAACTACAAATAGTACACAACTCAAAATACAAGCCCACGATTCGGTCCACAGGTCATATACACATCCACTCAAAATTCCGCAGGAGCTGCACAACTTGCCCAGTAGAATCACTACATCGCTACTCATCAGGATTTTCCTACAATGCATAAACCACATGAGATTTACAAATCCCAATAAGCAGAAATTATGCATGATATGATGTTCATCTCAAAATTCTCACTATGCACAATGCACTCTCGTTCAAAATCACCAATTTATTTCTGAAATACTTGTTAAGGGCCCCTGACTCACTATTATGCACAGGCACAATCATCAAGATCAATAAAATATAATCAAGTGGCCACAATAAGTATGATCCGACGGGGGTCCATCCTCTTGTAGACACCGACGGGGGTGCATAATCAGTGATCAACCACACCAGTTTATAAAAAATATACTTTCATTTCAATGCATGATATGCATGATGCAGTGCAACCAATGATATGCCACAAAATTCACAGATTGTTGAACTCACAGGTTCAATCCACATCAAACATTTAGCTCACATGCTCATTCCACATTAAATAGCTCACAGACTCATCCAAAATAATCACTTAACATCAATCAATATCACGTACAATTCACGTATCGCCATTTAAACATAAATAATTCACAAAATACTATGTTTATGCATTGTAGTTGCAAATGAATTTCTACTTACCCCGAATCCGACAAGTGACGATAACTCGATCTCTACAATCACCTTACCGTCTCCAACTATTAAATCTAAAATAAATTAATCATAAATATCACTTCAAATTATTAACTAATTAAAATAAGCAATACACATGTATACTTCCATTTAAATTTTATTTACCCAGGATGTGATTTCATCACTTATTTTCTTCATATAATTGACTTATCTAAATATAATGCCTAAATTATCACAACCAACACAGAGGCTCATTTATACAATTCTATTTTTTTTCTTTTTCTTTTTTACTCATTCATACAAATATTAAATAGATACAGATCACACGAAATATCACTTATAAAACTTTAACCCATAAATTTGATTTCATCATCTCGACGATTCAAACCAGTATGTAATCATTAAAATTCTATAAGAAAAACTATAGCACATGTACTGAATCACATAGGCGCCCACTAATTTGAGATTAATCAAATTAAAATCCATTTAACAATCCCACAGCCATAACTATTAAAATAGCATCAATACATTTTCTTTCTATAAGAGCAGTATGAGATCAAATGTTGTATAACTTACCTTCACATCTTTTCCCTTCATTTTCTTTATCCCACCATTTTCTTCTCCTCCTTGTTGAGTTCACATACACATGCACGTGAACATACACATGCACGTGAGTTAGTTACAACTAACTCACCATGCACACGGCACCACCATGCACAGAAATATGCAGCTAGATCGGTTACGGATGCTTGTGGTAGTTGTAACAACCATTAGATGGTTCTAGATCATAAAGCATAGTATATATGCTGTGTATCCAACTTAATTCCATTTTTTTGATATAATAACACAAGATCAATATTTTCAATTCAACCGTTTTCTTCTTTCGCATATGGAGTTCATCTGTGATAATTGTGTGTCTTCATGCATGCATACACCATGGTTTTAACATGGTATCAGAGCTCTGATTAACCATGGCAAGAGGGCGGAATAATCCGGCAACGGCTCCGCCTAATGTTTGGCAAAATCTCGCCGATAACGACGAGAGAAATGAGGAACTCGAAGCAAATAGGCAGATACCTCCTGCATTTGTGGTCCATGGATCTGAACATCCAGGTTTGGTTCTTGTTTCACAACCTTTAACTGGCCTGAACTTTGTATCATGGCAGAAATCTATGCTTATTGCCTTGGGAGCTAAGTCGAAATTAGGTTTCATTGATGGTACAATAGTAGCACCAAATCGTAGCTCACCTGAGTATGCACTATGGAAGAAGGTAGATTATCTTGTAGTTGGTTGGTTGCTGAGTTCAATTAGTAAAGAGCTGTATAACACTTTTGTTTCTGCTAAATCTGCACGAACTCTATGGGAAGACATATGTGAGCGGTTTAGCTCTGCCAATGGCACAAAATTTTTTCAATTGCAAAGGAGAATTAACACATTAAAGCAAGGACATGAATCAGTTTCAATGTTTTATGGCCGATTGAAGGAAATTTGGGATGAGATGGATGATTTTGATCAGATAATTGGATGCACATGTGGACAATGCACATGTGATGTTGATGAACAGCTGCATACAAAGAACACTAGGCTGAGACTTACTCAGTTTCTCATGGGGTTGAATGAAAGTTTTGAACACACAGTTAATCAGGTTATGATGATGGACCCTTTGCCATCATTGAACAAGGCATATTCAATCATCTCAAGGGTGGAACAACAGAGAGAAGTTCACCATGGTTTTGAAGGAGAAAAACCTGTTGTACAATCTGCTATGTGCTCCAAGGCTAAGATGCCAGAATCTGCTATGTATTCCAAGGCAAAGTCACAAGAATCCTACAGATTTGACAGAAGAAGGACAGACTATATGACAAAGGAAGAAAAGGACTCTCTGGTTTGCTCTCATTGTGGAAGGAAAAGGCATGATGTGACTACTTGTTTCAAGTTACATGGGTACCCTGACTGGTTTCAAAGAAAGGATGATAGTGGAAAGGCTAAGGATGGTGGCAGAAAGGCCATAGCACACTGCAGTG
This sequence comes from Ballota nigra, assembly GCA_947034835.1. NCBI lineage: Eukaryota > Viridiplantae > Streptophyta > Magnoliopsida > Lamiales > Lamiaceae > Ballota > Ballota nigra. The sequence goes on from OX344721.1 coordinate 39,130,723, forward strand.
TTGAAGCACAAGCTTCCTCTCAAATTTCTTCTCAAGATCAGTCACCTGATATAGCTGCAATCATACAACAGGAGGTGGCAAGATATCTCAGTAAAACTCAAGGAAATGAGGCAGGTTATGCACACTTTGTGGAGTATGCAGGTACATCCATTACTACTAATATTTCTGGTCTCACTGCTTCTGATGATATGGTAAAGGGCTCCTGGATCTTTGACACAGGAGCTAGCAGACATATGAGCTTTGATAAAAACCTTTTCAATCAACCTTTGCACAACCTTAACATACCAGTATCAGTCCTGCTTCCAGATGGAAGCAAACAACTTGTTTTCCAATCTGGAAACATTACCCTAACCCAGACATTAACCATTAAAGATGTGCTTTACATACCAAGCTTCAAATACAATTTACTTTCTGTACCATATATTCTTGCAAATACTAACCTTAATTGTGTTTTCACTGGCACATCTTGTACACTTCAGGACCCCAGGAGTGATGTTGCTTTGGCTACTGGGAAATTGCTTGGAAGGCTGTACATCTTTCAATCCCATCCTTCTAATTTTCAATCATGTACTCCTCATTCTATTGCTGCTTCTGTTTCTGTCTCAATTGATTTGTGGCATAGAAGGTTAGGACATGCTTCTATAGATGTATTGAAACATATTGATGCAATATCTTCTTCAAATAAAGCTAATTCGTTTGATACTTTTTTACCATGTATTGTGTGTCAAGAGGCAAAGCAAACCAGAAGTTCCTTTCCAACCCATACAACTCATACAAAACATATCTTTGATCTCATCCATGCAGACTTATGGGGCCCTTATAATCACCCTTGTCTAACCAACACACCTTATTTTCTAACCATAGTGGATGATTACTCAAGAGCCACTTGGCTTTTCCTCCTAACACATAAATCAAAATCCATACCAGTGATTAAACAATTTCTGTCAATGATACAGACTCAATTTGGTGTGAAACCAAAAGCCATCCAAACTGACAATGGGTCAGAATTTTTAAGCAATGAATGTCAGGCTATCTTTCAAGACCTGGGCATGATTCATCAAAGATCCTGTGTATATACTCCCCAGCAAAATGGGGTAGTAGAGAGAAAACACAGACAGATACTAAATGTTGCCCGAGCCCTTATGTTTGAATCAAAAATGCCACTGAATTTCTGGCCATATTCTATACTACATGCTGCTCACATCATAAACAAACTACCTACACCTCTACTTAACTGGTCAACACCATTCTCCATCCTTTATAACAAGCCTCCAGCCTATGATACCCTAAGGACTTTTGGTTGCCTTGCTCTTGCTGCTGATACATTTCCTTCTAAGTCCAAGTTTGCATCAAGAACAATCAAATCTATCTTTCTTGGCTATGAACCTGGCCAGAAAGGTTACAAGTTATACAGTCTTTCTGATCATTCCATCTTCACATCCAGAGATGTGTGCTTCTTTGAACACATTTTTCCATTTCATGATCAAACCAATACACCTTTTGATCAACTCAGTACTCTATCTCCCATTCCAGACACCTCTCCTTTGCACTTACCTATTCCTGTTGATCCATCTTCTGTTTCTACTGATATTCCAAACAAAACCACTAAGACAAGAACCATTTCACCTCCCACATGGTTGAAAGATTTTGCTTCATCTTGTACAGACTCCCAGCAGAATCCAGGTTCCAAGGTGCTCACTCCAGGTAATCCTACTCCTCTACCTCATTTGTCTCCTGATTTTCTTTGCCCTATTGATCTACCTTTATCCTCTGAGTATCTGTGTTTTCTAGCTAATGTGCACCAATTCAAAGAGCCTAATACCTATCATCAGGCCCTGGGAAATCCTGACTGGGAAAGGGCAATGGATGATGAATTGAGAGCCCTTGACACAAATGATACTTGGGATCTAATGGAATGTCCATCTCACAAAACCCCCATTGGTTGTAAATGGGTTTACAAGCTGAAGTTAAAGCCTGATGGAACTATTGATAGGCATAAAGCCAGGTTAGTGGCTAAGGGATATCACCAAGTTCATGGTATTGATTATGAGGACAGCTTCTCACCTGTTGCCAAAACAGTTACAATCAGATTCTTGATTGCCTTTGCTACTGCAAAGAGGTGGCCTCTCTGCCAATTGGACATAAATAATGCCTTTTTACATGGTTTTTTGAATGACGAGGTATACATGGAGCCACCACCTGGTTACAGAAAAGCTCTCTCTGGGCAGGTTTGCAAACTCAAGAAAAGTTTGTATGGACTGAAACAAGCATCTAGGGAATGGAATACTGAATTCTCCAGGACCCTTGTTGCCTACGGTTTCAAACAATCTGTCTATGATCATTGTCTCTTCACTCTTCATACTGACTCTCATTATTTGGCTTTACTAGTTTATGTAGATGATGTCCTACTTACAGGTTCATCTATGGAGGAGATTGACTTACTGAAGAGGCATCTCCATTCGGTTTTCACAATAAAAGACCTTGGCTTTGCAAAATACTTTCTTGGTGTAGAGATTGCTCGAAGTGATGAAGGGACATTCTTATCCCAGCACAAGTATATTCAAGATCTTGTTTCAGATTCTGGTATGGACAGTTGCAAACCATCACCCCTACCTTTTCAACCGGGCCTTCACTTATCCTCATCACAAGGGACACTCCTCCAGGATCCAGAAAAATATAGGCGAATGGTTGGGCGCCTCTTATACCTAAACTTTACCAGGCCAGATATCACATACTCGGTACAGCAGCTCAGTCAATTTGTGAATTCACCAAGGACTGCTCATTGGGATGCAGCTCTCCACTTGATCCGTTATCTACATGGTACTAAAGACTTCAAATTGTTCTATTCCTCTAGCTCAACACTCACTCTTCATGCTTATAGCGACGCGGACTGGGGTTCTTGCTTGGACAGTAGACGTTCTTTAACAGGATATTGCATTTACCTTGGTTCCTCCTTGATATCATGGAAAACAAAGAAACAAAACACTGTATCTAGATCTTCCGCTGAAGCCGAATATAGAGCACTTGCCACTACCTCACTTGAACTTCAATGGATTTCCTTCGTTGCTCGTGATTTTCTTCTTCATCTCACCTTGCCTCTTCAGCTATGGTGCGACAACAAATCGGCAACACATATTGTCGAGAATCCGGTATTTCACGAACGCACGAAGCACATTGACATTGATTGTCATATTGTCCGAGATCTGTACAAGGATGGTCTTATTAGCTTGCATCACGTGCCTTCACATCTTCAACTCGCCGATGTATTTACCAAGGCACTCAATGGACCTGCCTTCTGTAGCTTTCGTTCCAAGATGAAACTACTCCCTTCATCGATAGTTTCATCTTGAGGGGGGGATGTTGAGTTCACATACACATGCACGTGAACATACACATGCACGTGAGTTAGTTACAACTAACTCACCATGCACACGGCACCACCATGCACAGAAATATGCAGCTAGATCGGTTACGGATGCTTGTGGTAGTTGTAACAACCATTAGATGGTTCTAGATCATAAAGCATAGTATATATGCTGTGTATCCAACTTAATTCCATTTTTTTGATATAATAACACAAGATCAATATTTTCAATTCAACCGTTTTCTTCTTTCGCATATGGAGTTCATCTGTGATAATTGTGTGTCTTCATGCATGCATACACCATGGTTTTAACACTCCTTCGTTTTTCTTTAATCCTTTTTTTTTTACTTCGTCAATTCCCCAAATGATAAGATCATGAGAAGTATATATAATGAAGTTTGTTTCATTCTCCCACCGCCTCATTTTCCTTAACCCTGAAGTCATTTTATTATATTTATATTTATATATTATATTAATATAATTATTCTAATAATGTTTTACTTAAAGTTGCTGCAGCAAGGTATACATGGTATTCCATCATACACAAACATATGATATTCACGTAATACATATAAACAAATTCATTTGTTTATTTATTTTAATTAATACCATAATTCATTAACTTATTTAACAAATATATATATATATATATATATATATATATATATATATATATATATATATATATATAACTAGGGCTAAACCCGCGATTTTCGCGGAGCTGTACATAAAAGTTATAGTAAAGTTATTAATCAATTTTTTTTAAGTTTTATAAATATTGTTACTATTATTATTTTATTTATTCAATATTTTTATTGTATTTTTTAAAATGTTAGTTAATTCTATTCCAAGGAAAATAAATTATAAATTCATGACATTTATTATTAACCAAATGTTTAGAAAACAATATTTACAAATTGCGGAAAATATCCCTATAAACAATATTTGTTGCGTATTTGGAAGGATTCCCTTTAGAATCAAGTGACAAATTATTCAATCCTCTACTCGATCTAACTCTGGATACTGCAACATAAAATTGATCATGAGTGAAAATAGGCCTGGAAAGATACAATCCAACAGTTTAAAGAGATTGTTCTTGACTTTTATTTATTGTCATGGCAAAAGACAGTAGAATTCAAAATTGTCGCCTTGTAAAATTCACCGACATTGTAGAATCAGAATTTGTCAATGTCATTCTTGGGATGAAGACTTTATTTCCAATATTCCTTCCAGATATTATTTCAGCCTCGAGAATGTGGTTGCCAAGTTTGGTGACGATCAATCTTGTTCCATTGCACAAACCGGATTTGTAATCAATATTTCTTAGTATCACTATATGCACTCATTCTTTCAAGATCAGATGGTGATTTGACATTCCAGAACACCTACATAATTTAAAAATTCAATTGTAACCATTTGTCAATTACCTCCTTCTTGAAATTCAGAGGCACAAACACTGTCTGGGCTCAAATATACTTTAGTATCACCCGGAATTATAAATAGAATATTATCATTTATAAACTCCACATCTCGATGAGTAGGTGCAAGTATTGCTCTATCCTCAAAGTATTTATGTGTCCTTAAATTATCAATCAAGGATGGATAAATATTTTCGATTATAGATGTAACTGGATCAACAACATCATAAATCAAATTATCTTTCGTAATCTCAATCTCGGCGATACCATCTTGCCTATTTCCAATTTTTCCCTCACCAACTTCCAAAATCCACCTCGAGAAGTTAACATTATTATCATCATTTGAGGACGTATTGAGATCAGAAATTTGTAATCTCATGTTCTTCGTTAATTTTAAAACCTTAAAATTAAAAATAAATGAGATGTATTTAGGGGGTGCTTGGTATGAATATAGGAATGGAAACGGGATTGGGAATGAAAGTTGTGAGGAAACAAAGGCATTCCTCACAAAAACATGAGGAATTAGGGTTCTTTAATATTAAGGAATTAAATCATTGTTTCATGGAAAGAAAGTTGTGTACCAAACACCTACTTAACTTTCATTCTCGTTCCTTTATCCCCATATCTTTCAATCAAACATTCCCTCAATAATTATTTCTTTAAAAAAAAAATTATTTAATAAAAGATGCATAAAATACCTTGCAATGATCCCACAAATATGAAACATTGATAGTTGAATGCACAATATCCTCTCGAGTTTCTTTTGGTATAACAACAAGAATCTATCTAAAATCTCCTCCTAGCACAACGACTTTACCACTAAAAGACATATCGCTCATGGTTCCATCCGGAGATCTAACAACATCCCCCAAACTTCTATCCAAAGCTTCAAAGCTAAATCTGTTAATTATTGGTGCCCCATCCCATATAATAAGTTTTGTCTTCAATAATAGTTCAGACAAATATGTCCCCAGCTTTTTGTTACACGTGGAGGTCTCATCAATATTTATCGGTATAGCAAATCTTAAATGAGCAGTACGTCCACCGGACAGAAGTAGAGATGTTATTCCACTTGATGCAACATTAAGAACAATATTGTCTTCCGAACTTATTGTTGTTGAATCGTTCTCCAAATGAATATCTTTCGAGTTCCACCATATTCGTATAAAAAGAAGACGCTTCTTTTTTGCAACCAAACAACTTCAAGTATTTCACTAACCACAAGTTTGTGTTCTTGAGTTAGAGTTGAACTTAACTTGTCTTATTTTTTTCCTTCGATCGTAATGCAATTCTTGACAAATTAATTTATTTACTACATCACTCTCAAACTCAAAATCTGGTACTGGTATTGATGCAAATCTACTCAAAGTTGATCCATTAATCTGTAGTAGCTTTTCAATTTCAATTAAAGCCAAAAATTTCAACTCTTCATTGTCAAGCTGTAAATCTAAAAAATAAATAGTAAATAATATAATAGTAAAATATTTTAATAATCTAAATCAATTAATTTTTTAAATAATTTTATACTTGGAATATTCAATGTTTGTCTTCTTTTATAGAGTATATAATCTGACATACACTCCCATGTGTTTTCGAATACGGTTTCTGGAGAGTTCATTGAAGATGATATGAGAAAAATAGAGAATAAATTCCTTATGTAATGAGCACTTGCCAAATAACTTGTCTCTACTATCCCATCAATATACTCACAATCACCGTCCAGCAATCCCATCGAATAGAAAGCATCCTTAAATGTATCATAGACAGTGTCATCTCATAAGATGTTGATTCCTGACTATAAGACAGTAAGAGACACAAATAATACTCTTCACCAGCCCTCGGTGGAACACTGTATAACCTTCCCAAAGATATTATATTGATCTTTCTTTTTTCCCACTAATGTTTTTTTATTATCCCAAATGTACATCAAACTCTTCCACCAAACTCTTTCTTTCTAGCAAATTCAATCTCAAAGATGGCTCAACTCCAGACATAATACTTTCCCTTGCACTACGAATTACATTGCAAATGGATTGAAAGTATCCACCATTTCCTTAAATGCACCAACAATACTATCATTCAACATTTTATTTTTATCCTTCGATCGCCTCTTGTTCAAATAAAATAATTGGAATGATTAAAAAATATTTGAAAAATATTATATTATATGATTTGCGCAACTAAAATCATATAAAATATATAGTAAGATATATATTGTATAATGGAAAATTCTGTAAGTAAAAAAAATCTAATTTGATAATTATAACTGTTAATGAACTAACTCGAGAGCATCAATTCTATTTTGATCTTCATTTTCTACATTGTATATGTATAGTTGCAAAAATTTAGGCATTAACAAAAGAGTTCCAATTTGATGGTAATTAGCATCATGCAGTCTATACACATAAGTAGCTCTTCCATTATTAATTGATTGTTAACATTTCCAACCATAGATGTAAAGTTAAACATCATGTTGTAAGATCTAATTATTTTAATAAAATGTTTGTTCCTTTCATCTTCGCCCGATAGAAGATTGGTCAATGTAGAAGGATGTGGTTTCAACATTACTTTTCCATTTGAACAACAGGATGGAAATTTTGGTGGATTCTCATTCAACTTTTTATTACTTCTCTCTTCATACCACATAGACGCATTGCAATAGACACAGACAAATGTAGCATCACCAAAAATCAATATTTCCTATAAATATAATAAAAAAATTAAAAATCTAATAAAAAAATATTTTTTTATAATAAATTGTAAATTTTCTACCACATTCACCACTGGTATTCCTTCCTTTTAACCTTTCCTCAACAACAATACTTCTCCTTTTTTTTTCCTAAAAAATCATGACTAATTAGTTAATAATATTTATATTTGGAAAAAAATATTATTATATTTATAAATTAAAAAAAGTGCAAAGAGAAAAATATAATACCATGACCAGAAGAGCATTCTCCATTTGTTTTTTCAACAAAGATTGAATATTTTCCTCATATTCAAAATGTAATTGTTGTGCTTAAGATGATATAACACTCATAGATATCCGATTATCAAGCGTTCGAGTAGTATGCTGAACACAGTAATTGGAGTCTATCTTTTTTTAAAAATTAGTATAAAATAAATATATATATATATATTAACAATATTACTTAAATTACTATACTAAATAATTAAATTTAAACTTACAAACCTTGAAATGCAAAATGTGTATTTGTTGTGTATGTAAGAGGACATATATTTATAGTACCGCAGGAACAATTTTGAATTGATATCACTGTTAAATAAATAAATTAGTATAATTATTTTTTCTCTTGTATCGGAGAGCGGATAACAAACAATTGAACAAGATGATTCAGTTTCTAGAAAACTAAAAATTAATACTACATAAAAAAATATGTAATATAAATTCATATAAGTATAATTTTTTTCGTAGTAAATGCATTAGACAAAATAAGTGACGAAACATGTAGTAGTGATTTCTCGTGTTTGATGAAGTAGTTCATTAGTCAGACCTGATGTCATTGAATTTGTAGTAGCTTCTAATATTTGATATTGATCTATGTACAAAAAATTAATAAGAGTTAAATACATAAAAATTTAATAAAATACAAATAGAATATGTAAATAATATTGTTAATTTATAAGTAGAAAACAAACCATTTATTAATATTGACGACGATGGCGTGTCTTGCAATTCTTGGTCAGATATTGAATTATCTAATAATAAAAAATTAAATTATAGTTTTTTTAAAAAAGATTAAACCATGTATTAATAAGAAATATAGTATTTTTATTTACATTATATCATTACATATTAAACACAAATAATTTTGAAACATAATACACCGTAAAAAAAATAAAGATGGTGAGTATGTATAGAGTGATGAACCACTTTGCAATACCAATACTTTTTAGTGTAACCAACTAATACACTTTAGTGTAACCAAATAATACCCTTGAGTAAGTCTCTTGTTCACCAGGTCACCGTGCAAATAAATAACATTTTTGAAAGATATCAATAAATTATGTTAAAGGTATCACTGAATTGCACTAAAGATGTCAACTACAAATGGTATTAGTTATTTTCACAAAAGGTATTAGATGAAGTGATATATATAAATTTCACTAAAAACATTAGTTGTTTTAACTTAATGTAGTAATAAATTATTATTCACGGCAATAATTACCTTACGTATCATTTACATAATATTTTGCCTAAATTGATTTAAATGTTGATTTCAAAAGAGTATCGAATAAATTTGTTTCCTCATCATCATTGATACAGTAAGACTTATTATTCGTCTAGGTACAATGCAAACTCCAGTCTATATTAAAACTTTAATTTTCATACAAAGAGTATATATAAAGTGAATTTGTTTCATACATAAATGAATATTAAAAACCTTTTTCCATAGCAATTAATAAATAAATAATATATATAACTCTTTTAATACTGCTTTTGAAAGAATTTCAAATATACTTATTTTTTAAAGATAAATTAAATTTATGATAAATTTATTAATTTAGAGAAGGTATTATATGAATGATATTTGACTAGTGTGATTATTGCTCGAAATTCATGCATTTTATTTGCCGATTTAATTGAATTTCGTGTGATTATTTACATTAATTTTCTCATTGTGCTTAATAGTCGAGAAAAGGGTGTTTTGCTATTTTTGCAGGAAAAAGTGTGATTTTTAAAAACAAACACGTGCACCTAATTGTGTGAAGATAATCGAGAAAAGAATGAATCGAGAAAAAAATTAAAAAGATCAAGAGATGGGCCAAATTCTGAAAAATAGAGAAGTAATTGGGCTCATTTTTGTTCCAACAATTTGGGCCCAAGTGAAAATTGCAGCAGCCCAAATATCCAAGCCCATTTGGCATTATTTTGATAATCCCGTGAACTCCTAAGAATAGATGGTGCTGCTATTTGAGCAGCTGGGGCCCACGCCTTTTGGAAACATGTTGACCAAGAGAAAGTTAGGAAACCCATGTTCATTTTTGTCGAGGAGAGAGAGAGAAAAGCTTGCGATTGGAAATTGCAGAGCAAACTCGCCGGAATCCAACGCTCATCACCGGAAAAGCCCACGCCAAAAATGGCACTAAAGTTTGAAGTAGTTTGTGGAAATTAAATTGGTCGGAAAACAAAGTTACAGAAGCTTGCCGGAATCGCCATTAATGGAAGCTTAAAGACTCAACGCCTGGGAAGATTGCCGCCAGAGTAGAACGAAGCTCCATTCATGCCCACCACCACCTCTCGCCGGAATTTAAAGCTTCGCAGTTGTGCACCGGAAATTACACCGGAAGCCGCTGTTCGTTGCATCGAAGCCGCCTCAATCCGCCGGAAAAGGAAAAGAGCGCGGGGCCCATTCTTTAGCTGAGAGAGAAAAAGCATATGGTCCCACGAAGAAGTGAAGAACAATGAAAGCAAATATTTCAGCGACTTTATTAATTATTTGAGAAAGCGCATTTCCATCTTTGCTCGTGCAATCCGAGCTCGACCTCATATCCCAAGTCGTGCAGCCTTGGAAATTCTTGGCTACGCATAATTCCTGAAGCAACACGGTCGTGCAGATGTGCACGACCACACCCGGTCGTGCACAGTTCTAATTCAGCCCATTTTCGGTATTTTCAACCCATTTTCGACCCACTCGTCTCAAGCCTCATTTCACACTATAAATACCCACATTCTCAGATTTTTCAGAGATGCTACTGATTCCACACACCCCCTTGGGGGGACACACACCTCACACACTAGATTAGCTTAATTTCACTTTCAATTCCAGTTTTTATTGATTCATTAGAGTAATTTAGCACAGAATTGCAGATTTGAGTTCAATTTCAAGTATTGTAGCTAATCTCTTCATAGAGGTGACTTCTTTCCATTTTAATGCAATTTTATTTTTATTTAGCTATGTGTTTATTATTGTGTTCTTGTTTAGCTATGGTTTTTCATTTTAAAACCATGAGCTAATTGTTTTGATGCTTGGGATGTTAGATACCGTGTGAAATCTTGAGTTGGGATTGCTCTTTGTCTATTTTATGTTGATATTTGGATTTTGCTTCTATTGATGGATTTGTATTGAGCTTTGATTGTTGATCTCTTGTAGCTTGTTTTTCGAGGCATGTTTAGCGTAGACGAGAGTTACATGAGCATGATTAGATGAATGAGTGTGAGATTGATGATTGAATGCGTCTATTTTGCGTTTGATTCGTCGAGAGAGAATTAATCGTAAAGAACCCCATCATTAGACATCAATTGCTTGGATGGTTGTTTAGGTAATTGGTGAGGTGTCCTAGTAAATCCAAATTGATGCATAGAATTGGCTTGACAATCCTACTTGAGTTTCACTAGGTTGAAGATATCCTAAGCATTCTTCTTTCCCTTGCACTTCGTTTCGAAGTTAGTTAGATTTCTTTTCTTGCTTGTTAGTTTGCTCGTTTTTAAATTCCTTGTTTAGTAGCGTAGTAAATCACCCCGAGCTTGTCCTTTAATTTTCCTTGCATATCAACGTGAATCTACTTGGCTAACCACTTGCTTCCCTAGGGTTCGATATTTTTATTACTTGGTCAATTGTTTAACTATAACAACGATCTCGTACACTTGCGAGTGAGTTCAAATTTGTGCTTAAACGAATTTTGCAATCAATATTCACGGTGAAACTTTTTTTTTAAAGTATTCGTATATTAAATTAAATGTATTAGTGAATTGCAATAAAGGTATAATTTTAAATAAACATTTAAAATTAATTATATAGAAAAAAATACTCATAAATTATAAAGAACTTTATAGAACTTCATTGAATTTTTTTTCCTGGATAATTAACGACAAATGATATTGTGCATTATTTTTCCAAACCTTATTGTTACATTTAATTGTAGCATATATTTTTCAGCATAAGTGAGAACATCAACAAAGTTTCAAATTAGAACAATTTTCTTCTTCTTAAAGATAATATTTTTTTTTAGGACACTAACTTATATAAGTGACCAAAATAGCACACATTTCTCGAACTTCTAAACATATGACAGTATTTTTTAAGTTTAAGTTGAGTCCAATTTCGATCAATTTTATCCTAGTGTTGGTCAAAAGTCTCGTGAGAGACGTACGCCCCGAATTTGAGTTGAAATGAAGCCTAAGTCCTACGTGTAAGCCACATCAATGCTAAGGATATTAGTTGAAGGGTAGAAGGTTATTAGTTGTTTAACTAAATGATATTAGTTGGTTACACTAAAAAGTATTGCAAAGTGGTTCACGTATAAACCAATTTCACTCTATACATACTCTATAATAAATAAATGATAAATCTTTTTAACATATTAAGATTTGTGTTTAACTGAGTAACATATTAACACTTTTTTTATAGGTCATCTCACTAATCAATAGATTGAACAAATTAGTTTTTTTAATAAAAAATTTAAAAGATTAAAACATATTGAAAAATAGAATAATAATTAGTAATGACTATGTTCATATTAAACCGGCACATTATAAATTGTTAAAGAATTCCATATTTATGAATAAGATACTATCTTTTTTTTTTAAGTAAATTAGAAAATAAATAAAGCTAGAGAACAATTTTTACTCATGAATAAGACACTATCATATTTCCGACTCCTAAAAACACTCCGTCCTTTTTCTCAATACATACCCTTATAGAACTAAAACTATAAAAACAAAGTTTTGCCAATATATACTCTCTTATTTCGAAAAGGTGATTATTTTTTATATGTATAATTATATTAATTTTAATAAAGAATTATTCATAAAAAATAGTTAAATAAACTTCATTAATAAGTACAATCTTGATAAATAAGTAACTAAAATATATACATACACGTCAAATATATGCGTGTAGTATATTTTTAAAGTTAATCTATTAATTTTTATTTTTTTTTACAAAATAAACGCACATATATCAATTATGAAAACATAATTGTATTTTTTCTATAAGATACCCACCATCCAAAAATTAAGAAATCTGGGATACACACATACACACATAGAATAAGTAATATTTAATGAAATATAATTATTCAAATATTTTTTTGAAAAGATTCATTCAAATTATATTAATATGTGTAATATATATTATTCCTAAGTTTTAGATATAAATAATACACATATAATAATACTAAAAAGATCATGTCAAATATTATTGTCTTAAATATGATGATTGACATGTTTAAACTCTCAAAATATAATAATTAACAATATCATTTATTATATGACTGATATATGTATAATTGTACATCAGAGAGATTTGTTTTGTTTTATGTGGAAATAATTAAGCATAAATTGATTTATAAATAATTAAGCTAGATAGTATAGTTTTATTAGGTTGATATATACAACACATTAAATATATAAGGTTTTTTTTACCGAAAATATATAAGTTAAGGGTAAATTGCACAAATGGTCCCATGAGAATTTGTGTTCAACAGATTTAGTACCGCGTTCTTTTTTGGTCCTTTTTTTGGCAGAAATTGTCTCATCCGTTAAGTTTTGGATGGAGTTGACCAAAATTAAAATTTAAAAATAATATTAAAATTTCATAAACTATATAATCAAACAATAATTTATGTAAAATCTAAATATTAACAAAATAATTTCTTTCAAAACAAATAATAATTTGAAAAAAGAAAAAAAATTATGTAAAAACGGTAAAATATAAAAAATTATGTATGTGTATATATATATATATATGTAAATTTTGAAGAATTCAAATAAAATGCAAATTCCTTAAAAATTAATAGCCAAAACGACGTCCATATGATCAGGGACTCGAATTGGAAAAAGTTCAAACCATATTTAAAAAAAAAATGGAAAAAAATTCAACCACATATAAATATAATGTTTTAAAAAAAATACTAAAAAAAAAAAAAGATTTATAACCCCTCGAACCACCACGACTCTTCCTCTGTTTCTCACCCAAAATCTCCACACCATTGCCACCGGCCGCCCCGCCCCGCCCCTTCCCACTTGCATATACTTTTTTCAGGCCACCACCATCAACCTCACTCCCACAAAAGAAAATAATTAGGATAAAAATATTGAAAAAATAACCAAATCAATGTTGGTAATTGAGGATTGGCGAAGGTAGAGGGGGAGTAGGCGAGCAAAATGGTGTGTGGTATGAGTGGTGAATCGCTGGAATAGGCCTGAGCACCAAAGTGGATCATGGAGCAAAAAAAAAAAGGCGAAAATCACGAATAAATTTGCAAATTGGAGATAAAGAAAGCTTTGAATTTTGAAATTGATTTGGGGCTTTGATTTCTGATATTTAATGAGGCCACACGTGGGTGCCCTCACCGGAATAACGATTGTAGCAATTCCTGCTCGTTTTGTTCTTTGGATAAAATTGAGTTTTCTGAAATCGAACCTGCAAAAATCCTGTAATTAGAAGAGCTCCTTGAATGAAGAAAATGAGTCTTATTTGAGAGATGTGCAGTCGCCGGAGTTAGGGCAGGGTGGCGGGTGGCTGTGGAGAAGGCGATAGAAGAAAGCGGTGAGGAGAGAAGGTGAGAGGTGATATTTTATTTGGTTTTCAGATTAATAGTATATCATTTACACTTAAAAAAGGAGAAAATAACATTGTTTAACGGCGCGTGTAACTGACTCGCCCATTTTCTGTTAAAAGTTAACGGTAAATTCTTACGGGACCAAATTTGATGAAAAAATGACCATATTCATGAGCAGAGGCGGACCCAGTGTGGTGACATGGGGGTACAATTGTACCCCCAATTTTTTTTTTTTAAGAGTATATATATATATATATATATATATATATATATATACATATTGTGATTCAGTTTTCAGAGGCATAAGTTCCGGTGATTCAGTTTTCGAAGACATAAGTTCCGGCGAGTCGGAGAGTTATTGGGGAATGGGGAAGAAGCGCTTGTTTCGTTCACAGCTTGAGATAATTTAATTGGTTTGGGTCTCATGATTGGACTTTAAAATTATCAGACTATGGGCCAATTTTAGGAGTTCAATTTTTTTTTTATTGGGCTGCATCATATAATTATTGTTGTGATTTTCTTTTAAAATTAATTTCTATAAAAGTTAATGGTAATGGATGAGGTGAAACATCAAACCCTTTAATTATTATTTTTATAATTAATTTCATTTAAAGTTATGTTGGTTGTAGTCTGCAATTACAACGATTAATTTTATATATAATTATTATATATATATATATATATTTATATAGGCAAAGTATTATATGAAAATAGCTCATGATAAGCTTATCATGAAAGTATTTTAAAGTATCATTAATCTCATCGGGAGTATCATTAATCTCACCAGGGGTATCATTAGTCAGAGTTCAATAAAATTGTTTTAAATTTTTTGAACTCAAACTAATGATACCCCTGTCAGGTTTAATGATACTCCCGATGAGATTAATGATACTCTAAAACTATTTGATGTTAAGCTTATTATGAAGTGTTTTCATATAAAACCTACTCATTTATATATATATATATATCATAATTTGGTTACTTTTATGGAAGACGGTTCGTATAAATTTCTGATGATAATGTTATATAGATAGCTCTCAAATATTGAAAACTCCATTGAGTTTGGTTATAACACATAATTTTAATGTTATTTGAACTTTGCCCTATTTATTTGCATATTTGATTTTATTGTAAGCATTTTAAATACAAAATAATGTGCGTGCAAACGTTTTTAGTAAATTGTACCCCCAATTGCAGAATCCTGGGTCCGCCACTGTTCATGAGACCAAATTCTTATGGGATCAATAATGCAATTTTCCCTATAAGTTAATAACAAAGTACTCAAACTATAAATTTACGGTGAAAAACACATGATGCTTTTATTACTATTATTTATTTCTAACGACATTTTTCTTAATTTGCAAGTTATATTACATAACATTGTATAATTATGATATATCACTAAAAAAAGAATTACCTATATAATTTGTTAATAACTTAATATAACTACATTTGTTTTTTAAAAAAAAAATTATGATAGATATTGCCTACATAATTTTTTTAATTATTTAGGCATCTTCATTCCTTACCTACAAATAATTAGTCTATGAAATATTGGAAATTTATTTTTTTAAGAGATATCCACCTTCCAAAAATTAAGGAATATGAGATACACACAAACATAGAATTTTATCTAATTTATAAGAATATGAATTAAGTCATCTTGATAAAAATTAGTCAACTTCTCCTAATATAATTATTTTATATCTAATTATCCAAAAAAATATGATAAATTTAGACAATATATAAGATAAGGTTGATTAAAACACATGATTTATAAGGAGTCAAATGTTCCTAATATAACCCTAATTTTGAAATTATGGACTAAATCATCATATAAAATTAGTCAATTTTTTCTAACATAATTAGTCTTTTACCAATAAATTTAAAATTGATGTAAATAAGTAAAGTATATAATTAGTTTAAATTTATGTATTGATTGGTGTATGACTATATAATTAAATCACATGTTTTAAAAAAATAAAGTTTCCCTAAAAATATTGAAGACCTTAAATTATTTTCGAATTAAAAAAAAAAGAATTGTTAATCAGTTGAATTTTCAAAGGTAAATTTTGATTGTATGTATAACATTCAAAATTCATACGCATAAAATTATTTATTATTAATGAATCATGATGGAAGTTTTAAAAAAAAAAATCCACCATCCACAAATTAAGGATTATGGAATACACATGTACAGACATAAAATATATTAGACCAAGTTAAAAATAAAATTAAAATTGATATAAATAAGTAAAGATAGATAATTAAGATAAATTTATATATTGATTGGTGTATGACTTTACACTTAAATCACATGTTTTAAAATAGTTAAATTTTCTTAATTTCATTGAAGAATTTAATATTTTCGAAATTTAAAAAAAAAATTGCTAAGCAGTTGAAATTACCAAATGTATGTTTTGATTGTATATATAACATTTGAATCAAAATAGTCTCAACATTGAAATTATTATTTATAGAAATGAAAATAAACATAAAAATTATTATTCTATGTTTAAATTATTGCTTAATCTTTTACATTTGAAAAATATTACTAACATGCTTTTTGATATACAGAGCCCGGTGAATATACGATTATTTATATATTTTATTAACTATTTATGAAGTGACATTCTAATCTTTTAAATTAGTGCACTGCTAAAATATAAATTAAGTCAGTAGAAGATTCTAATATCTAGATTGAATATATATCTATGCAGGCAAGAATATCAATGATTGAATTTGCATGTTTTAGGTGTGGCTGAAGATTTTAATAAAAGGCTTGATAAGAAATTATTATTTATAGAATAATAATTATTATACATTAAATTATAAATAATACATTAACATAGAATTGTAATTAAACATAAATAATTTTATTTATAGAATTGTAATTAATACATTAAATTGTAAATAATACATAACATAACAATATTGGAAAATATATACATTGATAATATTAGAAAAATAAAATTTTTAACATATAATCAACGATTCTTCATTTTCACATTAAAATTGTTCTTCCACTTCATCTTCATATTAAAAATTGATCATCCACTTCTTCTTCATTATTGATATTCAATCCTAAAGAAAATCAAAACAATTCACACAATAATGATTTTCATACAAATAAAATAAAATTAAACAATAATTAATAAAAAATAAATAAAGAAACAACATAATCGTAAATAGAGTAAATACATTTGACATATATATAAGATTTGTATCCTGCCAAATCACAAAAAAGAAAAATGATTTTAAGAAAAGAATCATTAGTAAAAAAGATTAAACAAAATATGCGGATTAAATTCATAAAATAAAACGATAAAAAGTATAAAATAAAATATAAATACCTTAAGATGAAGATCCTGCAAAAAAAAGAAAAATGAAGATTGAATATCATGAGATGAAGATCCTGCAAAAAAAAAAAAAAGATTTAGACGAAAGGAGAATCAATATAGAACTTCATAGCGAAATTGCAAAAAATCAAAAGAAAAATGAACAAATCTATTTGCCAAGAATCGAACGTATTGAGAAATTTAAATAGGTATGAGAGAAATTTCAAAATATGTATGAGAGAAATTGAATGATTTCTTTGGAGAGATTATTGGAATTGATTTTTTATTGTGTGTGAGAGAGATGGTATATATAGAGGTTATGTGAAAAAATCAACGGTCAAGATTAGATTAGATATTAAGATTCAATGGCTGAGAATAATTTTAAAAGTCAATGAATTGGATGAATGAGAGGAGAGTATTTTTAAAATAGAGGCTTAAGAGCTTGCCACATAGGCTTCCAAAATTTTGTCTTTATAGTATATTAAGATATTTAAATCTGAATAATTACTAGAATTTTCTTACCGCTAAATATATAATAACACATAAATAATTCAATATCTGAAAATAAAATAAGTAACATCAGGTTTGAACTTGCACTCAAATAATTAAAATGCATGCAATGCATGAGATATACTGGTCAATGAGTAGTGAGAAGTTTGAGTATTATAGTTTATTATTCTCTATCTAATAAAGTCTCAGTGATAATATTAAAATTATATCACCACTGAATATATTAAAGCATGCAAATAACTCAATATTTAAAAAAACAAATAAATTACCAGGGTCACAAATAGCACATAAATAATATGAAATAAAGTAGAGTACAAATAACACACAATGTATAAAGCATATTGGTCAATGAGTAGCGAATTTATTTCATATTCATTTAAATAGTACTCCCTCCGTCCCGGGACTATCTTCACATATTGAAATGGCACAAAGATTAAGAAAAAGTAACTTTATTGACTTTTCAACAAAAATATCAATATTTTATTCATTTAACTTTTACAAAAGGTGGGAGATTAACTTTATGGTTAAAGTTAATCATTCCCACCATTTTGACAATTGGAGGGAGTATTGGAGGGAACCGAGACATCTTTCCCTCCAATTCAACCCAGCCAAAAAAATCTGCCTCTACTCCTATTTAATAATAAAAAAATACTCAAATAATTTTTTTATGATAAATACACCTATTTACAAAAATCTGAAAATACATACTTAATGATTCAATACTTACAGTACATGAAAATAAACAACAAACATAAATATAGGAAATAAGTCCCCTACACCTATCTAATCAGCAGTAACATCTTCAAAATGGGGAACAATTCCCTCCAAAATAGATTTTCAAAATGAATTTGAATCTTCCCACCTATTTCAAAGCAATAAATAAGAAAGTCAGTTCATTTATGGCCATTCAATACACACACAAACAGAAAAACAGCAAACATCATCAATGTGTCCAAGTTACAAAGAGCTTACCACAAATGAAAAGAACAGGGTTGCCCAGTTTCTGTTGGCAAACAGTAATAATGGCAAAACCAATCATGGCAAAATAAAGGAGGCATCAGAGTTATGGGGGGTTTCTAGAAGATCCATTCACAACATTTGGCAAGCTGCAAAAATACAAGTAAGTGAAGGTCTTGCAATTCAAATCAAGTCAAATAGGAAGGGACAACCACATAAAAAACTACAAGTACTTGATAGAGACAAAATGAGAAGCATACCATTTTCAGATAGGTCAACAATAAGAAGGCTTGCAAGTGGATTAGGGGTGAGCAAGAGCCAAGTGGGAAGATGGGTGAAAGATGGAGAGGTCAGACCACATACCAATCCAGTCAAGCCAAAACTTACAGATGATAACAAGCTCCAAAGGATCAACTATAGTTTGCATGCTTTGGAATATCACAGTGAGTCAAATGAAATTAAATTTCAAGGAATGTACAATGTGGTTCACATAGATGAGAAATGGTTCTACATGATTCAAGAGACTCAAAGGTTTTATATACTAGAAGGAGAAGAAGAACCACACAGGATGTGCAAGAGCAAGAGATATATACCAAAGATTATGTTTATGTGTGGAGTGGCTAGGCCACAATATGCAACAAATGGTGAGCTCATCTTTGATGGAAAAATAGGCATTTTTCCATTCACAACTCTAGAACCAGCAAAGAGAAACTCAAAAAACAGAACAAGAGGGACATTGGAGACTAAACCTATAGAGTCAATCACAAAAGAGGTGATAAGAGACTGTCTTATCAATAAGGTAATCTGTTCCATTTATTTTCAATTAATTTACTGTCAGACTAGATGTCATCATCCAGTTTTAAGCATCAATAAGTCTCCAAAATAGGTTTTAATCCTATTGGTGACATTAAGTTGCTTTATTTGTACACATTTACAGATGATACCAGCTATTAAGGCAAAATGGCCTCCTAATGCATGCAAGAACATAATCATTCAGCAAGACAATGCAAGGCCACACATAAGCAACAATGATCCAGAGTTTAGAGCAGTTGCATCATCAGATGGATTTAACATCATTATTGTATGCCAACCACCTAATTCACCTGACACAAATATCCTTGATCTTGGTTTTTTTAGAGCAATTCAATCATTGCAAGTTGATAATCCTTCTAAAAATGTGGATGAGTTGGTTAATAGTGTCTTGTTGTCATATGAAACTTTGACAGCAGTGACACTTAATAATGTCTTTCTAACCCTACAATCTTGTTTAGTGGAGATTATGAAAGTTATGGGCAGCAACAATTACAAGGTGTCACATATGAATAAAGCACAACTTATTAGGCAAGAAAGACTACCAACTGTTCTACAGGTTGATGAAGAGCTTGTAAGGGTGATAATTCAGCAGTTAATGGAAGTGGGAGACATTGAAGAACTCAAATATGATATAGGACCACTACTATTAGGGCTAGGACATTGAATTCAACAAGATGTGTTGGATGTTTTTGGAAACTTTTTGGTTTTTGAAGTTTACAGCTTAAACATAGGATCATTAGTAGGTCTTTTTGATATGCTAGAAGTTGTTTAAGCTGTAAACAATCATATATGTATAATTCTATGTTATTTTAACTATATTAAGAATGCAAATGGTCATATATGCAGCAAATATGGATCATTTTAACCTAAATACCATCAGAACAGTGTCATCACATGGTTTGATCTCCTGACAAAGGATGCATCCTAGTGGTGACACAACTTTCAGGTTAAACACCAAGTAAAATGCAGCAAATATGCACCATATTACTCATATTCATGCCAATTAACCTAAATACCATCAGAACAGTGTCATCACATGGTTTGGTCTCCTAACAAAGGATGCATCCTAGTGGTGACACAACTTTCAGGTTAAACACCAAGTAAAATGCAGCAAATATGCACCATATTACTCATATTCATGCCAATTAACCTAAATACCATCAGAACAGTGTCATCACATGGTTTGGTCTCCTAACAAAGGATGCATCCTAGTGGTGACACAACTTTCAGGTTAAACACCAAGTAAAATGCAGCAAATATGCACCATATTACTCATATTCATGCCAATTAACCTAAATACCATCAGAACAGTGTCATCACATGGTTTGGTCTCCTAACAAAGGATGCATCCTAGTGGTGACACAACTTTCAGGTTAAACACCAAGTAAAATGCAGTAAATATGCACCATATTACTCATATTCATGCCAATTAACCTAAATAGCATCAGAACAGTGTCATCACATGATTTGGTCTCCTAACAAAGGATGCATCCTAGTGGTGACACAATTTTCAGGTTAAATCAACCATATTATCATATAAATATGCACCATATTACTCATATTCATGTCAATTATCATATATGAAGATAGTCCTGGGGCAGAAGGAGTAAATCAACCAATAAGCATCATCAAATACCCAAAAATAAACCAAGAAGCATCAGCATCAGCAAATAAGCATCAGCAAATACCCAAAAAATGACCAACAAGCATCATTTGATACCCAAAACTCAACCATAAGCATCAGCAAATACCCAAAATCAACAGCAGTTCACACCAAATTCGAGCATACCCAAAAAATAACCAATAAGCATCATTTGATACCCAAAAGTCAACCAATAAGCATCAGGAAATACCCAAAATCAACAACAGTTCACACCTTATTCGACTAAACCAAAAAATGAACCAATAAGCATCATTTGATACCCAAAACTCAGCCATAAGCATCAGGAAATACCCAAAAATCAACAGCAGTTCACACCTTATTCGAGTAAACCCAAAAAATGAACCAATAAGCATCATTTGATACCCAAAAATCAACCAATAAGCATCAGGAAATACCCAAAATCAACAGCAGTTCACACCAAATCGAGCATACCCAAAAAAACAACCAATAAGCACATGCATCAACATTATCCGAGCACATGCATTAACTTAAAAGGGATATCAGAGTACCTAAGAATCCCAGGGCACCAGATAGCCATCAATCCATAGATGAATGCCTCACTTTCGGCACTACGTCTCGGCAAATAGGGCAAATGTGACAAATCCGCCAAGGGAGGCTCAAATCTGGGCAAATCGGACAATCCGGGCAAGGGGGGCTCAAATCCGAGAAAGGGGGCCTCAAATCCGAGCATGGGGGGCTCAAATCTGGGCACATCGAGCACCATATCATCGTCTTCTTCAGAATCAGGAACCACCATATCATCTAGGTTAATAGGACCGTAAAAAATGGGCGATTGCACACAGGGGACGTCAAAATCGTGAGAATCCGGCAGCGGGCTTTCGGGAACCACCGTATCATCGAACGAGTCAGCCACGACTTGCCACGCCACATCGGAATCGCTCACGATCGAGTCTTGGTCAGAATCGCTCACAGTGGTGTTCAAATCGGATGGATCCGACCAAAAAATGGATCGATCCATCGATTTGGATGATTTATCTTTCAAATAAAATCACAGAGAGAGAACGATCACCTCTCTATCAACTAAACGGACAGAGAGAAAGAGAGAGAGCTTGAGAGATAACAATGGCGGCTAGGGTTTTTTAGAGACGGAGATGGAAGAACAGTCGAGAAGACAAAAGAAACAAAGAGATAAGAAGAATCGAGAAGCCACGAGAGAGTTGATGAGTGATGGGTAGATAGGGGGTAGTTAGGTGGGTGGGTAAAATTAGAGTATTGGGTTTAGGATTTGTTTTGGGTTAAATGTGTTTTGGGTTTTAATTAGGCCCAATAACAGTATTTTATAAGTTTAGTTAAGTTTTTAAAGTGGGCCCAATATATTATTTATATAGTATAATATTTCCTTTTTTGGTGTGTGAAGATAGAGTTGGGACGACCGAAAATAGAAAGTGTGAAGATAGTCTTGGGACGGAGGGAGTACTATTAACCATAAAACGATTTGCATTATCACTTAAATATCGATAATAATATTAAAATTCCGTCACCAATAATTATGCTAAAGAATAAATAATTTTTTAATTACAAATACAAGATAAATAAAGTGGAGTGTTCAATAGAACATAAATAATACGAAAACATATGAACTGTATTAATCTATAGGCTGTGAGAAGTTTGGTCTCACAATATCTCACTAATGGAGTGTATCCAAGTGTACAATAGACATAGTTTATAAAAGGTTTTTCATAATTTGTAATTTTTAATACGGAATTTTTGGATTTATTAGTATTTTTTTATAGAGTATTAAAGTATGTCACGGACAAGCGGGAGAGGTCCAACAATCAATTAATTGTGGAGGTTTCGATAAAGGGGAAGGAGGCAGAATTAATGGTGGTTGAAGAAGAGACTCATGGATCACTATGGAAGGAAGGAAGAGAGGAAGAGAAGTACCGTGGTCCGATGGTGTTGATAAAAGAGAAGACCTTAATCTCAGCCCTACAACTGTCAACGTGGGAGTCTGATTAAGGAAATTACTGTTTTTAAGTTTGTGTTATTTGCATGAACCCTGTTAGTTTATGTAATTACATTTTGGGCTAGTGGTCCCAACTCCCAAGTGGTTATGTATGTTGTACCTGCATTATGGAAGGTAAGCACAAAATATTCCCTCATCTCCCTCACATTTCTTCTCTCTCTCTCCTAAACTTTCTCCAAATTCCCTCATTTCTTCTCTTCCAAGAATTAATCCTATCTTACTATTACATATTCAGAAAACTACAAAAATATATAATCAAGGTAGCTATTGTACGCTACAAAGTACTAAATATTTAATTTTTTTTTTTTTTTTTTTGCATTACTATTTCAATTTAAAAGTGTGGACCGTGATGAATGTATTTGTTTATATAAATCTATAAACAACTAATAATATATTTACATCTCTCTATCCAAAAAAAAAAAAACAAACATCTACTATTTCTTCATACATAAAAAAATTATTTCAATCCGCAAAATCTGTAATGCTAGTAGATAACATACACCAAATTAAAAATATGTCCATTATTCAAAAAGTGGAACACCAAAAGAAATACAAAAAGTGAAACAGAAAATCAAACCAAAGACTAAGAGGATAATTTAAATTTGATTAGTAAATTAAGAATCGCAAGTGATTATCAAGCCTCAAAACATGCCTCATTTTGGATTCAATTAATGTTTGAGTTAACTTAAAATTTAATTTCGCAAGTTTGTCTTCTGCAATAAGGGTAATGACTTGAGGTAATTACAAGACAACCTAACCGTTATTTAATTTGATTAAATCATACCTAATGTAATTTGGATTGTGGACGAAGAAAAGCCATACCGTGTTAAATGATCACAAGAAAACGTTTCATCCAATTAATAAAATTTTGAAGTATTATATACGATGGAATCTCTGTTTAAATCTTTTATTTTTATTATTTTTTTGCATCATATAATTATAAATGGAGCGCAAGTGACACGTTCACTAAAACTTTCTTTTATAAAAACCGAAAAGACAATGAAAGATGCGAAATTAATTAGGGTGGAGCATAGTGTGAATCAATTTCATAGTTAAATTTATTTGTATTTTTTATATATTTTTAAATGGTATTAGTTATTTTTATATTTTCATAGTTAATTATAATATTATTATATAGTAAAAATATATAATACTGTATTGAATGGCACAGCAAAATTAATTTTCAAGATATTCTCGTTTTCATGTGTAATGGATACTATCATATTAGAAAGGAAAAAAAAACACCAATAAGATGTAACGATTTTGGATTCAAATTTGATATTACATAATTGTTGTGTAACATATATATAAACAAATCAAATATTGTTAACTATATATCATTCGATAGCATAATTAAAAAAAATAAAAAATTATTGCAATTTTTTCCAATGCCGACCGAATGAAAATTCTTTTTAATCGCTATCTAGAAATGCAGAAGTCGTCGTCAAGTCAATATAACCATGTGATGAATGGAATAAGCCAAAGGCACTAGGAAATGATAGAAATCATCAAATCTTTGTGCCCAAGTAACATTACCTAATTTATAATTTCCACCCCAAATATCAATTAAAATCTGAAATTTGAACAAAGTGCCAAATACCTTCTGAAATGATAAAAAAAATTGTTTGACTGCAAAATCATTTTCTTTTTGCCTTTGCATCTATTTACATAGATTGATGAGTATTTTTATTGTAAAAATATTTACGATTAATATTTTTTAATGAAAATAATTAATAAATTCACTAAAACTCTTTAGTGTGACAAAATAATATACTAGTTTTTAACTATTATCCTTTACCGAAAGAATTAGGAGTAAGTCTTGATATCATTACTTGCATTCTCTGACACTATTACTTGTACTCTTGATATCATACAATTTTATAGTATAATTACAGTTTAAAAATTCAATGATATCAATAAATGAATGTAATAGTATTAATGGGTACATGTAATATTACAAATTTTATGAAATTTGTTAGTTAAAAAATTTGTGAAATATATATATATATATATATATATATATATTTTGAAACAACTAAGTATCCTCCAAACTTATTTATAGGGAAGGTGCTAATTATTTAAAAATAATATATTTAAAGTTATAACAATTTATTAGCAAAAAAAATGGTTTTGTAATTTCAACTAACCTTATATAACAAGCTCCATTTCGTTTGGTTCCACAGAAGAAGATGGTCAGAAGTGGGTTGAAAGGAACATAAACAAGAGTTTCGCTTCCTTCCCCAAACCATCGTTGATTGTGAAAACCCGTTGTCTCTTCTCTTCCACAATGATTTCAAATCTTCAAATGCCTTCAACCAAAGCACTGATCTCCACGGCGGCGTCCGCGGCGGCGACCGCCATGCTAGTCCGATCAGTCGCTAGAGATTTCATCCCCGAGGAGCTCCGCCATTACGTCTTCACCAAATTCCACCAATGTCTGACCACATTCTCCAACGAAATAACCCTAGTAATCGAAGAGTTTGATGGCCTCAACAAAAATCAATTGTTTAACGCAGCAGAGCTCTACATCAGCACGCTCGCAAACCATTCCACCAAGAGATTTAGGGCTTCCCTCCCCGAGAAAGAGTCTAAGATCCTCGTCTCCGTAGGCGGTCACGAAGAAATTGCAGATAACTTCTGCGGCATTCAATTGAAATGGAGAATGATTACGGTGAAATCAGAACCACGGTACGTTCCCCACCACGACGACGACTACCATACATCGACTTTGGTAAGCGAATTGAAGTATGTGCAGTTGAAATTTCATAAGAAGCACAAAACCAAAGTGTTCGATGAGTATTTGCCTTACTTTGTGGAGAGATCAAGAGCGGTTAAAGAAGAGAAAAAGACACTGAAATTACACACCCTGAAAAGCGATAGGATCCACGGGTCAAGGATAAATCCCTGGCAATCCGTGAATCTGGATCATCCGGCAAATTTCGAGACTCTGGCTATGGATGATGAGTTCAAAAGGATGATTGTCGACGATCTCGACAGATTTGTTAAGAGGAAGGACTTTTATAGAAAAGTTGGAAAAGCGTGGAAAAGAGGGTATTTGTTGTATGGTCCTCCTGGAACAGGGAAATCGAGCTTGATCGCTGCTATGGCGAATTATCTCAATTTTGATGTTTATGATTTGGAGTTGACTGATATAAGGTGCAATTCGGAATTGAGGAAATTGCTGATTTCAACTGCGAACAGATCGATTCTTGTTGTGGAAGACATTGATGCTTCACTTGATCTGTCTGAGAGGGAGAAGGAAGTTGTTGCAAAGAAGCCTCCTCCGCAGTATCCTTTCAGGCATGATCAAGTACCTAAGGCAAGCTATTAATCACATTAATATATGATATGTCTCTTTGTTCAATTCAAACAAATTTCTAAATCTAAATTATGTTTCTTCATTCACTGTTGCAGGTTACATTATCAGGATTGCTAAATTTCATAGATGGGTTGTGGTCGAGCTGTGGGGACGAAAGGATCATCATTTTCACGACTAACCACAAAGAGAAGCTTGACCCCGCCCTGCTTCGTCCTGGGCGTATGGATTTTCATATCCACATGTCGTATTGCACACCGCGTGGCTTGAGAATGCTCGTGCGAAACTATCTCAACATCACGGACCACCCCTTGGTTTTGGAGGCGGAGGAACTGATAGCCTCGACTAAGGTCACTCCTGCCCAAGTAGGGGAGCAGTTGCTCAAGAGTGACGATCCTCTCTTTGCTCTGCAAGCCTTGGTTAATTTTCTTCAACACAAAATGGAGTCTGATCAAAGAAATGAAAATGGTGTGCCTAAGTTGGATGAAAGGGGTGTTGAAGTAAAGGGTAATACTAATAGTACCAGTGATGGGCTTAGAGAACTGATAAAGATGGTTAAAGAATCTCCTGCAGAGATGATAGTGAACAAGGATGAAGCTGCAAATGCCTTGAAGATGTTGATTGGATACCTTGAGAAGGAAATCGGATCTGGAAATAGCAAGGAATCTTCTTTGGCAGCTTTGCTGGAATCTGGGAAAGAAAATGGGGTTATGGGTGAGTGAAAATGTGAAATTGTGTATGGGAGGTTTTGTTTGTAGGAACTTAATTAACAAGTGAAGCTATATTTCTAAATAAGATGTTGTTCTATTAGCACTAAGTTGTCAGCTTTCATGCGTACGTAATATTAAGTTATTAACTTATCTCCTTTGTTTGTTAAAGTTGGTTTTGTTTGTAAATACATTAGAAAATATGATCATGAACATATAAGTAACTTCTTTCGTGTGGTAATATCGTTAATGTTCTCCCTAATCCCAACAAATTTGTAGATGAAGGTAGGCAGTTTTGTAAGTAACTAATAATTTAGGTCATAAAAAAGCTTAAATGATTCTCTATTGTCTCCTCGTGTTATGGATCTTGGAGAATGATTCATAATCTGAATTCTTAAACCAAAAAATTGGATTATGTTATGGAGTGGTTTATCATCAAGAAAAACCTATAAGACATGTCATGGGTGTTTGCAATCCTTTTGTGCATGGCTTTAAATTTAAAATCACTATTCTTTAAATAAAAGTGATTTTGAGTTGTTTTCAATATTAATTAGTAAAACAAATATTCAACCCAAAATTAGTATACATTAAAAATAATAATTAGTTTACTCTGGTTTAAATGAGGGAGGTTGTTAAAGAATTTGATTCAAGTAAAACATCTCCAACCCTCCACCCCCATTCAGGTGTAAATTTTTATCACACTAAATGTCATATCCAAAGTTAATCTACTCCCCAATTATTTATACAGATGATATTGTTTAGAGTTTCACTGTCGACTATATAATTGAAAGAAAAAATTTAAAAGAAAAAAAGTTACTAGTTACAAAATTGAAAGAAAAATAAGTGAAATATTATACTTGGGTCCACTTATCGTAGCACTCTTTCATTTCTATCGGGTAGAACTAATACTACCTCTAGTTTCTCTTTCCTCTGTTTCTATCTCTCTCAACCCCCTAATACTAAATAATGTCATGTGGGATCTCCACCTACCCATGAGTATTGCTATTAACGATAACGAGTACTATAATTCATTTAAGAAGCATGGCATTGAGCAGCACTTCAATAAGTGTGATTATTTTATAATTGTTTTTTAAATTCTACTTCCTCCTATTTAATTTAAAATATATGTCATTTTTTATGGATGTATATATATTAAGAAAAAAAATTATTTTAACCTTAATAAATGTTTATCTTTTTTCATAAAAGAACACATTTATCTACATATTTTAATTATTTTAGGGGGATAAATTTGAAAGAAGTGTATTAAATTTATACTGAAAAATGCAAAACGTTATATAATTTGTAAAAAAAAAGCAAAAGATCAAAATATCAATTAATTTGAATATGAGGGTGTATTAATTAGTTGAACATGATACTACTTAACTTGATTTATCCCATATCATTTGAGAAGTGTACCAATTTATCCATTTTCAAATGATAAAAATATTTTATACATATCTCGAGTATAAATATATTGTTGTACACACTCCACACTTTTTCATGCTCTTTTGGTTTAATTACTTTCAAAAGTGATTTAAGGCTCCACCCAAATCAAAGCTCAATGTTAGTCGACTATCTCCCCCATATCACCCTCACTTGTAGTTGGTGCACAATAGTATTGAAACTTGGGATAATTGGACTAGAATATATATATTTGAGCTAAAATACAATGAGCACACCCCAAAATAGCAAAGTGCAGCAGAGTACATTTTATATCAATGGAATACAATACGTGTCATTACTTTAATTTGACAATTAGCTTTTATTATATTTTATATAAAAAAATTATATCAAATTAGCCTCGACATTGTCTAGGCAACAAGATGGGCTCTTGGATTTTTTGGCAGATCGGATGTGTGGGAGAGACGACGGTTGAGATACGTGACCCTCTGCCTTAGAAACGGTGGTGACGATACTCGAAGAAGATGGGGCGAACGTCTCCGACAACGCCTCGGCGCCACCAGTGGTTCGACAATGGTTGTCGCCCTACTGCGATTGTAGATCATCGTCGAAAAGGCATCACATCATCCCGATTGCTATTTTCTCACGCATATCGTCGATGCCGGTAGCTATATTTCAATAGTAACTCTCCGATAAAAATTGGAGGCTCTCACGGAGTCAGATCGCCAAATTGTTTAAGGGGTTTTGTTCTCCTCGTCAAGAGCTTACAATAGATACCGGGTTCGATACCCACCGTGCGATGGCGGCGTTTACAGAGATCATGATGGCGGTGCTACCACCACCATCAACCGACCGTGCTACTGCCAGAAGCTAAGTATTCATATATCAAGTGAAGCTTGGGTAGTTCGTTTTCTTTAAGTTGGGCACATCAAGTCCTATTCTTTTTTCCAATATAATGCTAGTATATATACAACTACCAGAAGCTAAGTATTTATATATCAAGTGAAGTTTTATATTCTGCACAATTATGGAAAATATGGATTCTTTAGCACTAGTGATTGTACTAGTTGTATTGGTGTGGGGCTCGTCTCATTTCCTGAGGAGGTCCCGGAGAAAGCTTCATGTTTTGATATAGGAGAATGGTTCGATTGTATTTTGATGGTTGTAATTGTATTCTCTTTTAGCCTCTATTTTGTTTTTGTAAGATAAGTTGGAGGTGGAAAATATGGGAAGGGGAGACATGTGATTTTTGTGGTTGTAATTGTATTCTCTTTTAGAATTGTTTTCTGAGTTTGTTATGTGTTGTATCATGGCATTAAATGTTGTATCAAAGTGCATAGAAGTGTGTTATACCAAGATATCATATTGTACCAAAGTATTATGTATTGTACCATGGTTAGTCATTGTACTATAGTATTTATCGTTCTACTATTGTTTTACTTATTGTATTTTTCAAAAGCATATAATACAAAAATTAAATACATGAATTCAAATCAATCCCCCATCCAGAGACAATGACTCAAAATTTGAAATGAGAAAGTGGACAAATTAAATGTCTTGTCAGTATAAAGTGAATCGTAGAAAGTGGTGAATAATATAAAGTGAAAAGGATGTTGATTTGACATGTATTGGTGTGTAATTATAAAAAAAATAGTGTTTTTATTGCTATTAAGACTCCAATTTTATACCCCAATGTAATTGCCCCTTGAAACTTTGAGTGTATTGAAGATGTTGACTGGTACGAATACAAAGAGTATGTACCCCTTAATAAACATTCCATTTTATTTAAAATGATGTTCCTATTTAATTGTCACTTTACCAATACCAAGGCATATTTTAGCTAATTTTTTCAATAATGTTCCTAATAAATAATAGAAGTAATCAACATCTTGTAATAAATAAAAGCAATAAATTAGGACATAAATGTCTTTTGATATTCTAATAAATAAATTAATTAATTTGTGTGAATGAATAAAATGAGACAGATAATTAAGGACGGAGGAAGTATATACTGATTTAGTTGGTCGTGGGCCCTGGTGGATAGAATTTTATTTTAGTGGGAGTCTGGATCTGGGCCTAGACCTGGGTGTAAGTAGAAATAATCTCTTTCCCTTGCTTAAAATGATAAAAATTTGTGTGAATTATATTCCTTTAAAAGTTCACTATTATTGTTATGTATTAGAGGTGGCAAAACGGGTTGTCTGGCCCGGCCCGTCGGGAAAAGCTATATTTGTCCGGGCCATTTTTAGATCGGGCCTATATAAATTGAGCCCAGCTCAACCCACTCTAGCCCGCGGACTAACGGGCCAGCCCTGCCCATTTCAAATTTTTTTTAAATAATTGTTATGACCGATAATGGGTATCAATAAATAAGACATGAAATGGGATTATGACCGAAAATTTCCCCTATTCAACCAAACCTCTCTCTCAAAACCTTACTAGAAGCCGCCCCATTGAAGTCCAAGACAGGGTTTGGGAATCCAGGGTTAGGGTTATTAGGGTTTGGACCATCAATTTCTTCAAATTTTGAAAGAACCTTCACCATTAGAATCTTGACGTGCTTGACGTCATTGATGTAGTCGGCATCGTCATCGGAGGAGGGCGACGTCAAACTGGGGTGCATGTTCTGGAAGTGAACCCACGAGGATATGAACTGTTGGATGCCGCTGTGAGCGGCATGACGCTGGATCTCTGATTAGGCATGAAATTGTGATGTTTTGTAGCCCGATTAGTCCATGTTTTGAGCGCATTTGATGAGTATTTGGAGTTATTTGAATATCAATTTCATAAATTTATCAATTTGTCTCTTTGATGTTCATATTAGGAAAGAGGGCGAAAAATGGAGTTCGTAGTGTTAGTGTTACTGTTAGTGTCCTAGAGACAATCCGTCGAAAGGACATAATACTAAGATAATATTCAAATTTGATTTAATGTTATTATTGGTTTAATATTAAATGTATGGCGTTATACTTATCTGAATATGATGTTTGATTGTTTGCATATATTCTTATTTGTGTTCCCATGAATCACTACTGTCATTGAGTGAGTGAGAACTCAGATGACTTAAGTATGATTCTCAAATAGTCTCGATCAAGGATAATCAAGAATTGGATATTGATGATGCAATTGAGATTGGTGTGCGATCTGCATCATACTCTTAGAGAGTGTAGTAAGATCTCACTTACTACGAGATACCGGGTATCTCATGATGGATGCACAAATACCTTAGAGGGTATTGGTATACCCATCCGAGAAACCGTTTGATGTAATTCCACATAATGTGTCTACGGGTGTCTCGGTTAGTGGGAGCGATGTGATACTCCTCTGACTTGAGGTCAACACGCACGACATGTGTGGAGTGATGAACTTTGACCATGACCGACGCTTGCACCCTTTCACGGGTAGATATGGCATGGATTGGGTTCATCACGAAATGCATGTGCGTGGTAGTTGAGTCAAGAATAGGATTCATTCCTCAATGTGGATTTAGATAGAATACTCGTCTTCTCATCATAATTGGATCTAAGTCATCGGCCGACGCACATCAACTTAGACTTTGTGGCTAAGTGTGGTATACTTGATCAATTAGTGATTTGAGATAATATGATTAAGTTATTTGAATAGACACTTCATCATGTTCAAGACTTAATCGGGTATTCGCGAATGAAAGGAAGATATCACAATAGCCTACAGTATTACAGGTAGTTGTAGATTTCCTCGCAACGTACCTCGTATATTGAGAATGTCTGATTTATTGTCTAGGGTTCAATTAAGACCGTTAGTTTGACTAATCGCTCGATATACGAGAGCTTATGGGTCACACAACAAGTAATGGCAATCTACCAATTATAGTTGGTTGATTAAATATTGTATTGGATATAATATTTAATTTATGGAGAATTTAATAATAATTATATTCGGAATTAATTATTATTATTATTTAATTAAATTAGATTTAATTAAATATGAAATCCCTATAATAATATTTGGAATATTATTATACAAGAATAATAGATATGATAAAGATATTATTCATAGGAACATATCTAGGGAAATATAATCCGTAGAGATTATATTACGGGCTAGGCCCGATATCTTGCTTAGGAATTAAGTCAAGTTAATCCATATAAATATGTGTCCTATGGAAATTCCGAAAACACACAAGAAATATAATTTCTCCATAAAATCTCCAGTCTGAATTTTCCTAGCAAATTCGTCTCGAAATTCAACGCTGGCATATCGGTGCGGGTTGGTAGAATGCCGTTACGTGGATACCATAGTTGAGGATTCCACGTACAAATCGTTGTAAGGATTTATATATCTTTATTTATCTTTATATTTTATGTTATACAACTATATGCAGATTCGTTGTTGGTGGATCGTTGTCTTTCGCTGCGCCGAACATGGTGTTCGTGCCTCTAAAACCCAACAGGTAGGACTTTGAATCGACTCAAACGGACTCATGGATGAGAAGATATTGAAGAAATACGAAAAGTATTAGTTCGTGCGAAGAAAAGTGTCACTTAACTCAAAAGGAGGAAGCATTCGGGTAGGGGAGCTCGAACACCAAGTGCTCAAGCACATGGGCTCGAGCGCCTCAAGTTCACTGGAGTCAAGACCCGCTCGAGCTGGCTTTGCTCGAGCGGTATCCGCTCAAGGGTATAGAAGTCGAGTGCCCCCACATTCTGTAGATTTTTTCCGCTCGAGGGAGCATTGCTTGAGTGCAAGGCGCTCAAGCTAGAGGTGGTCGAGCACATGTGGTGCGCTGGTGAAGAAGAACGCTCGAGTGGGTAGTACTCGAGCGCTAGGCGCTCGAGCAAGTATCGAGGTCGAGCGTTTCGGCCTATTTTTAGCCCATCTCGGCCATAACCTATATATACCCCTTCCAAGCATATTTTTAGACATCCATTCATATCTACACACATCTACACTCGTTTTTTGGAGGAGGAGAGCTTGGGAAGTAGTTTGAGAGTTTTTAGCAAGGTTTTTCAATGTTGTAATCGAGGTTTTCAGCATACGAATTCATTAGATTAATTCCTTCTTTGAATGGTTTGGGTTTTCGTTTTGATTTTTTGAACTATTGATCTCTTAGACCTAGATTTTCCAGATTTATAAAGATTTATTTTGAGACTTTAATTGATTGTTTTCATCTTTTGTTTATGTTCTCGAATTATCTAATCCTTTCAATTATGCATATGATTATGAATCTCGTTATTGCTTTTATTCTTGAAACCACTATGTTAGGCTAGAACTCTTGCATGCTTAGGATAGGATGAACTCGTAGAAGTTGGTACGCAATTAGGATAATTCGTTATGTATAGTTTTAGTTCTCTTAATTATTGAATAATTCTAATAAACCATAGAATAATCTTGGAATTAAGCAGAAGTCGAAAAATGCTAGGCGGGCGTTTCTTGGCCGCCTAGAAATCCGCCTAGTTATTCTTTTTTTTTATTTGAAACTGCCCATGGCATACAGTTTCTTCATACCATTCCCAATAAATTTGGTCAATCAATCCCACGAAATCCGTTTATCCTCTCCCAAGTCCCAACAATTAAGCACTCAATCAATACTCTCTCCTCTCTCTCTTCCTCTTCCCAAGCCAAAATTTGAAAATCAACACAAGCATATACAATACATACACGGATATACATACACAAATTCTAATCTGAAAATCTATACTCACGCTTCATGGTGCGCCGCTTTCCTCTCCCTCCACCGCCAGTCCGCCGATGCTCAGCCGATTTTAGGCCGCCGCTGTTGAAGTCCAGCCGATTCTAGGTCGTCGCTCTCCTCCCCCTCCACCGCTAACCCTCTCTCCGCTCCGCCCCAACCCTCTCTCCGCTCCGCGTCACTGAAAATTTTAGATTAGGGTTTCATTTCTTCTCCGCCTAGCTTCGATTTGGCCGACTAGGCGGCGCCGGGAACTGTAGATGCCTTTTCTTACCGATTTACCCAAAATTGGGGGGGCCGACAACCGCTTAGGCCGCTTTTTGCATCCCTGGAATTAAGTACAAAAAATGTTAGAGAGAAGACGACCGCATCACTCTTTAATAACGAATAGGCTTAAGGAGAGGGTTTTTGAAGGGGTTTATAATCTACCGGTTTATCTAGGGAGGACGGGCGCATCACCTTAGTTAAATTAGGGCCTCAATAATTAAGCACAATCCATATAATTTAATTAGTGGATTAGTGAAGTAGGTTGATAGAACTAAGTATTAGGGTTAATTCTCGAGTTTTTATTCTTTCAATCTTGTGCTAGATTAGGGAAGTTGATTGCCTATTTTTAGTACACTTAGGATTATAACTTTAACATCACGATTATTTTAGTTATTGTACCAACTCCATTAGTATACGTAGGGATTCATATCCCGGGCATCACCATCATCTTTGCACTTCAAATCGGAGTTAGATTAGTTTTATTTATTTTAGTTTGATAATTAGTATAATATAGTTTAGGATTAGCATAAACCAAAATATTACATTTATATTAGCTACGAGACGTACATTTTCAGGGATTTATTCGCATACACACTTTCTCTTGGGTTCGATACTACTTGGTCCTTATACTCGCCCATACTACAGTGATCCAATACTCTTGTGGAGTAACTACTAGTCAAGCTAGTATTTTGCGTTCAAGTCAATCTCGACGCGATACCATTTCCTTAGCTTCTCTATCTTGTGACGGCACTAGATGGCGGTCTTGGGGGGGTGGGGGGGGACTGGTAGGGCATTAGGCAGCGATGTCGTGAGGCATGTGTGAGGACTGAAGAGTGAAGAGAGAAACCCGGCGTGGTGCAGCATGCGGCGGTGTCGTCGATTGAGCGTGAGGTGTGCGTAAATTGTGAGTTGAATTTAAATTTGAAAAGAAGAACTAGAAACCCTAAATCCTGACTTACGACTTACCATTCACTCTTCTTTTACTTTTTTTTTTCAAGTTAAAAATGCAGTCGAGCCATTCGGTCTGCCCGTGGCTCGTCAAGCCTAACGGGTCGGGCCAAACGGTACGACTTTTTGGGTCGTCATATTTCTAGCCCAACCTGGTCCAAATCCAGGGCGGGTCTGGTCGGCCCGGACTCAAATTGCCAGCTCTATTGTGTATATCAACTAGCAGCTTGTAAATATAAAAATAATACTTCCTCCGTCTAATATAAGTAATCCTTTGTTTTGTGTTGTTATTTTTGTCATAAGTTTGAGGGTATTATGAGGTATTGTGAGATCTATTTATCAATAAAGTTATTGTTTTTGGAAAATATAAGTATCATATTTTTCATAAATAATAACTTTGTTGATAAATGGATCGCACAATACCTTATAATATCCTCTAACTTATAACAAAAAATAACAGTCCAAAAAACAGGACTAATACTTGAAATGAAGAGTCCATTTGAATTCGTATTCACAAAACACAAAAGACTTGCTCATTTAAATAATAAATTTTCCCGCTAAAATAATCCATGACTAAGCTTTGAACGTTGCAGATAGAAAACAACTCATTTCGTTGAAATTAGATTTTCAGAGCAATGAGGTTGTCTTTCATATTATTCTCCAATTACATTCATGCAACTAGATTCAGGGATGATGACGAGTTGGGTCTGGTAAATTTTAGGACCCGTCATACCAGAAATTAATTAATAAACCATCCATGTTTATGTTAAAATATAAAATATTTATACTTTATCATTGAAAATTTTAAATTAAAATATAGAATTTTTAATGTTTTAATATTCATCTAATACTACTTAATATAACACCTTAAATATATATACATACAAACAAATATCCATACAGTTATATGAATATAAATGTATATTAAAAAATTATTTATATATGTGTTGGGTCCCTAAATGTGTTCGCAGTGGCTAGGCCAACGAGTTATGATTTGAAGAGAAACTAAGGGGGTGTTTGGTAGAAAGGTATGAGGAAGTGAGGAATGTTAATGGAATCAAAGTAATGTCGGTGTTTTTTATTCTTTAGTTTGAAGGGATGAACCATGCCTCTCAAATATGAGAGGTATCATACCCATTTCACACTACTATGAAACAAATTTCATTTTCATCCCTAGCCATAATCCCTTAGCTGGATTTCTTTGTTGCAAGAGTTGGTATCTCAAGAAATGGTGACAATTCTACATGATCACATTTACTATCCGCGATGGCGATGGCACTCCGCATGAATGAATCAATATGTGGATTCTTAGGTTCATGGTCTTGGATGGATTTAGTTTGCCTGCAGCTACGAGCAATCCAAGGAAGACTTAACTCATAAAACGAAGACATAACTTAAAAAAAATCATACATATCTAGTTTGTAAAAATTAAAATCCAACCCCATATCCGTCTATAGTGCGGTTCCTCCTGCTTCAGGCGGTTTTAATTCTTTTGGACAAAAGATTCATAATACTTTTTGGTAATTGTTTTGGGTTTTTTGGTTTAATTCGATTCATAATACTTCTTGATATATTTTTGTTGGGGTTTGTTTGAGTATTTCTAGTTTCAGGTTTAGCCTATTTTTCCCCTTAATTGGGATTCTTTTGGCCCATTTATCTTCCTTTCGGATTTTTCCAGCGGCAACATAGTCCTCATATTTTTCTTTCTTTCTTTTATGTATAGATAGAGTAATTTTTGTATACACATTGAATTTTGAGTTCAATTTTAAATTAATTGACTTTTCAAAGTCTAATTTACTTAATTAGCTTTGAAAAGTTAAAACTAATTTAAAATTGAATTCAAAATCCAAATGCATATTATGCAATTGGGTGCCTATAGAATTTGTGATATAGATATAAGCATAAAATTGTTATTTCAAAATATTAAATGTTATTTTAAAAAATTAATTATTCTAATTTGATACTTAAATCTCAAATAATTTGTATGTCAAAATTAATGTAAGTTATAAGGACAA
Source organism: Ballota nigra (assembly GCA_947034835.1). NCBI lineage: Eukaryota > Viridiplantae > Streptophyta > Magnoliopsida > Lamiales > Lamiaceae > Ballota > Ballota nigra. The sequence continues at coordinate 39,168,626 of OX344721.1, forward strand.
GACGTGTTAAGAGGCGGTGAGCCGACGGTGCAAGTCCTAAGTTGAGAAGTTTCCTGATGATGAGATAGGTCAAACTCTTCAGCCCATTTACCATCACTAGAACAGCTTAATTAACAATCTAAGGGATGGTGATTTATAGAAAGGAGGCAAGCACAAGTAAAAAAAACCGCATCTACACGGGCTAAGAGCTGATTGTATTGCTTTTCAACCCCATCTCACGGTTTAGGCTGCTCTCAGTGACACATGATTGTGAAGAGAGAGACTGATTCACATATGTGCTACACAAGTGAGAAAATGAGTGCCAAAGTAGCCCAAGAGAATAAGTGAGAGTAGAGTGGGCAATACGAATGAATTATTATTTTTTAAATAGATTTCAAATTCTTTAATTACAACAAAAAATAATAACTCCAAAGCTATAATTTATATCCACACACATTTGAAATTCAATTTGATAAAATCCACTGATTTTGTGTTTCATTCAAACAAATGATGTAAATTTGACCTGTGAATTTATACATCCAAACAAGTGAGATGGATTTGGACCTTTAATCAGACAACACAGTCATTAATGTGTTCATCACATTCCTTAGAAACTAAATTTCGAGCATCTGCAATAAAAATCAGAAATATTATAAAAGGGATGATGAAAGGAAAATCTATCGGATTGAGCCTTCACTAATCGTTGATACCCTGCACACGCCTGCTGAGGTTGTGAACGGCAAATCTTTGTAGCAGGCTACCAAGTCCTTATCAGTATGGAAATCCACTTGAAGTGTTTCCCAAACCTTCTTCTTAGGGTTTAGGACATCGTCAGGTGACCCCCCTTCAAACCCGGGGAATGTCACCCTTTCCCCAACGGCAGCTCCTTGGGGAGGTTCCACCAACTCCACCTGCCAAATTAAAATCCATTTATTTTTAACTTTTACAAGTACAATAAATACGCAAATTATTTATTGACACTATAAATAGTTGATCACCTTAGTGTGGTCGTTGTTAGAAGCTGCTAGAACCATTGCTTGAGACTTTATGCCCCTCATGCTCGCTGGTTTCAGGTTACAGAGGACACATACCTTCCGGTTCTGACAAAAGAGAACATTGTTGAGCAGATTAATTGCTGAGGGTGTTTTATTGTTTTCAACAAAACAGATAAATACTAACATATGGATATGATGATATGAAGCTCCAAAAGTGAAGGGTACCTGCATTTCTTCAAGGGGAATGTACTTGACAAGGCCACTAACAACTGTGCGAGGTTGTGCTTCACCAACATCAATCGATTCCACGTATAAAGAATCAGCATCAGGATGCTTCTCAGCCTTTGTGATCAGACCAACTCGAATTTCTAGCCTACTAATTGAAATTTCAGTATCAGGAGCCTTTGCTTCTGAAGATTTTTTGGGTCGATCCTTCTTTCCTGTGTTACCAGAAACATAAGCACAGGTCTTTCATTTAATTTTTTAGATTTTGGAATGTTGAAACATAACTATGAAGAAATGTCGACATAATTATCATGAGAGAATAATTTTAATAGATAACAAATAAATTGATAAGTGGATTAAGTAGCAAATTCGTACATTTTGATTTATGAAAAAAAAAAATTTAATCATATTTAATATTTCAACTTTTTCTTCAATTCTCTATATTATTATTTAATTGGACAAATCATGTGTGTTACAGGGGAACTAACCTAATTGAATCAATAAAACTAATGGAAAATGTCCTGACATAAGTTCTTGAATAATATGAGAGCAATCTTAGGAGATGAACTCTATACACATCGGAAATAATGATTATCCAAATTGTATCCATCACCGAACTCATACCTACCTTACCAAAGTTACCAAATTTAACACCTATTGAAGAGAGGTCAACTGGCATTTACAAGAATGATATGTATCTAGACAATTACATAATTATAGACATCCACTTCACCCCATACTACACTTCATATGATGACCCTATTAGAAGATGCACCATAAAAATAACTTGCACAGCAAAGAAAGCAAATAAATCTTTGATAATTACAAGATGTAGCTCCCTATGTGATTAAATGACCAAATAAGAAGACATCGTCTCCGAAATAAAGAAAAGATCATGTTATACAAAAACACATTTCTTATGCAGCAACTTGAGCATAACTGTTTATTATTCCAAATGATGTAATAGGGGGGAAATAAAAGAAAAACAAGAAAAAACCTGATATTTTTGCTTCCTTGAGTCTATCAGTAACCTTCTTTGCTTCAGCTGCTGCCTCTGCCTTCACAAGCCTATCAGCTTGACTACCAGCAAATTTTTCTCTATAGAACTCTACTTCCTCATCTTTCTGCATATCATTAGGTTCACAGTAATAAGTAGACACTCAACATCACATATTATCACTTTCAGCAGCCCTTGCAAATAGATAATAAAACCAATATATAGCAGAAACATGAAGAATACCAGTTCCCTAAACAATGGTGCCGGAGTTCCAATTTTATGACCAGCAGGTATGATCTCCCAAGGTCTTTTAGCTCTTTCAACATTACCACTTTCATCAGAAAGTGAATTTTGAGTGTCTAGTGGCAAGTTGAGCTGCTTAAGTACCTACACGGCAGCAGAAACAAATAATCATTACGTAACATGACCAACCTGGGCTTCTGAATGACATCATGTCTTCACATTGAAAATTGCAACACCACCTATTTATGATTTATGAAAGTACCTCAAGAGAGAAAGACGGCATAAAAGGTTCCAAGAGGCATGCAAGAAGATACACTAGTCCAGTAGAAGTTTTCATGACCACAGAACAAGAAGGTCGATCCTCTTTGTAAAGCTTCCAGAATTGGCTTTCCTACATGTTGAAACATGAAAAAATTAAATACATTCTTCACCCAACTTTAAGATGCAACATTCTAGCAAGCATTGGCACAGTAAACAAATAAAGCAAAATTCAGAAATGCAAAAGTAAAATTGGAACGTACTTGCAAATAAGCATTTCCTTCACCAGATATACTCATAGCAATCTTTAACCCTTGCTTTAATTTCACCTATATATGCAAATACCATTTGGAAAATATATTATGGTAACTCTAGGGTCATTCAAGGATAATAGTATTCCAGGAACACAAACAATAGCCATTATGCACTGGTTACCTTCTCCATTGCTTCTATATACTGTTCCACATAATTACCAACTTTATCTCCCAATGCTTTAGACAACGGATGAGAATCAGCACCCTGAGCATCAGGTATGACTGAACCATATCCTGAAGCTGTTGACAATGACAAAGACAAATATCAACAATCTTGTTGAAATAGTAAATTCATAAAGAACGGAAGCCAACCGCGAGGTGACCTATGAACTTCTATTTTTTCCCCAACAATAATAAATAAATAAATAAATAAATAGGAGCTTCTCTGCATCGTACAGACTCCCGTAGATGATTAAAGAGATTTAAAAATCAATAACATAAAAATAAAAAAGTTAAGTATCTAGCATCAATCACTCAGTTTCCAAGAAGACTTCAAATATGATTTTTTTGCTTAGGATTGAATAAAAGGATTGTCAGTGGTGTAAGCTAGTAGTGCCAATCTGAAAAGAGATGTAATAATGTTGGATGTAGTCATCCATCCAATCCCAACAGAACCCAATAACTAAATGGATCATAAGATAAAATCCACAATGTTCCAGAAGCATTAGGCACGGAAATTATTTTCCTTAAAAAAAAAAAAGAAACTTTTGCATATGTTCCAGAGGCAACTTAGGCACGCAAAGGAAGAGGGACCAGTTTCAATTTTTTAATTAATTAATTAATGAGTATAGAATAGTAAGGAATGCATGGTGGATGACCAAAGGACCCCTCCACAACCAGTATCCAGGTCATCCACCACCATATTATTAGATAATTTGCTATGAACCTTTTCAAATATTCACTTAAATAATTCTGAAACAGCATAATGGGTGAGGTAAATATCCCACATCTAAGATTAAATGTTATATCAGATGCACAAATAGCATACCTGGATCTTTCGCGATGAAACTCAAGACTCGGTTGATGAAATTTCCTAGATTGCTAAGTAGTTCACCATTCAACTTTGCTTGCAAGTCCGACCATGTGAATAACGTATCTGATACCTGAAGTTTAAGAATTAATACTAATTTTTAACAGTAAAATAAGGATCTTATTAGCTTTGTTGAGGGAATTTGGAGATCACAGATGGGTAGAATTGTGAGCCTCAGGGATAATAACAAAAATGGACTGCAACGTAAAGAACTTACTTCTGGCCTATTTGTCAGCAAATAGTATCTCCACACCTCCACAGGAATTTTTGTATCTTTTGCATCATTCCCAAAAACTCCTACACCCTTGCTTTTTGAGAATTTTCCTGAAAGTCAAACCAGGTAAGCATTTTCATTAACTTCAATCAATAAAATGCATATGAAAGGCGAGGTGTCTTTCACAGCTGCAAGCAATAAATTACGGTTGATTCATATCTAACCTGCTTCATAGTTCAAGTATTCCGTAACACTGATAGTTTTCATCAAAGTCCAGTTTTCACCTGTTCCAAGAAGAGTGGAGGGAAATATCACCTGAAAAGATTACACGCCAGTAGCAAAATCAAAAAATACACTAGGTATAAACTATAAAGATGCATACCAATAAAAGAAAATGTCAAGAAAGAATGAGAATTTGAAAAGACTTTGAAATTTAAACTACTGCAATCCACACACAAAAGAATAGAAAATGAACTAACACACCCATCCACAACAGAAATAAGTAAATTATTCTAAAAGTCTGTACAATAGATGTTTCAATTTTGGATTGGAAATTTGACTTACAGTATGAAAAGGGACGTTATCCTTGCCCATAAACTGGTACAGTTCCACATTTTCAGGATTCTTCCACCACTTTTCCCATTCCGATGTGTGGCATGAAGTGATCGAGATATATCCTATAGGTGCATCAAACCACACATAGAATACCTAATAAAAAAGTCAAAAGCAGAGTATAACCTCAGAGAAAAATATGAAATTGGTATTAACCACCGTGCCCATGTAATTGAACCATAAAAATAGTTAATTCCAACAAACATCTCCATGGACTTATACATTGCAACCAAGACCTAATTCACCTTGTCCTTAAATTTCTCAAGTGGAACGGGAACACCCCATTTCAAATCTCTAGTGATACATCGTTGTTTCAGCCCTTCTCTAAGCCAAGCGTTTGTTGTTTGGATAGCATTCTGACTCCACCCTCCAGCCACTGACATGCGATTGATATATTCTTCTAATTTATCTTTCAGCAGAGGAAGTTCAAGAAACATGTGGTCTGTGTCACGGATACGTGGAGTATTTCGACAAACCTATAGGTAAACAAACCAACAATTTAGACTGAGAGACTCAATTCATAGTATTCATCTATATGTGATTCAAATGTTCTGATGAGTCTTTCATCAGTGGTTAAAACGCAAATCCCTCTCAATGATATCATTGATTGGGCAGCAGCAACCCGATATTCAAAAACATGTCCCTAATATAAGATTGCACACCTTGCATTTGGGCTCCAATAGTTCGGTGGGATTTAAAAGCTTCCCACACTTTTCACACTGATCTCCACGAGCAGAGTCATAATTACAACCAGGTGTTGGACAATTGCCCTCCACAAGCCGATCAGACAAGAATCTTTTACATGTATCGCAGTAGAGCTTCACAAAAATATTAACTGATTAACTTCGGAATAGTGCCAATACGTTGGACAATCAAGTTGTCTCTAATCAAAGAAGGGGAGAAAGGGAGAACATGCTCTAATAATGCAAGGTAACAACTAACAGTACACCTTTGAACTGAAGAAAATATTAGGAATGCAATTGCACCTGCTGCATTGTGTTTTCTGCAAGCCAATTATTATCCAACAGTTTCTTAAATATTGCTTGACAAACTTCAGTCTGTTGTGGAGTTGACGTACGACCAAACTCATCGAAGCTTATATTGAACCACTCGTAAACCTCTTTGTGAATAGCATGATATCTTCAATACAAAGAGTTAGTACAGGTTCAGAACTATAGATACATTTCATAACAGTCTAACACAGCCATCAACTTAAGAATAATGCTACCCAACTACAAATATAGAGAACCCCAAACAATAAGGAAGCAAGTAAACATTGTCACAAATAATCACTTTAAACATGATCTCATATTATTTTAGCATCTATTGAAAATTTCATATGAACTCGGCCAGCTCAGAAATTAAAATTTATTTCACTTTCTTATTTTAAATTATATGAGTATTGTACAAGAAATTTATATTCAAATATAAATAATATCACATATACCTTTTCACGAATATACAGATAGCATATGCACATAAGTGTGTATACACATGAATGAATATATAATATCTGAACAGGGGTAGGGTTCAGTTGGGATCGGCACAATAAACCTAGGCTCAACGCAAATAATCTATGCGGCTTAAAGCATAGGGGCAATGCCTTTTCTCATGCACCTGAGGAGTGCTCTTCAGATCTCTCCACAAAACTTGGTTTAGATAAAATTAGCACGTCGGACTATTCCTCAAATGATAGGCTAGGGTATTTATTTTTCAATCAAAAAAAAAAAAAAAAAACTTTTGCCCAAGTCAAGCTCAAGAGGCACACCTCATGTTAAGAGTCCCCTTGTGCCTCTTGCACCCAACAACTATAAAGACCCATTTTTTACAGTTTCAAACCCTCCACCACAAACTTAAGTCACAGAAAAATTCCATTTCCATCTATAGGAACAACCATCATTTTTTTATTTGTTATTCCTCAGGATCATTCTTACAGCTTTTGAGAAGTAATAGTATGCACCAGAAATCCAGTACATGCAAGGGCAAGAACCTCAAAATAGTGTTGACACATTAGCTTTCTACTTTGAGCTATAAACTCCTAGTTCCTCCCACTTTGCATTTTCCTTATCACCATAAAAGATTAAATATTTAATGAGGGAACAAGTTAAATGAATAAGAACTTTCATGCCAGTGTGAAGAATCAATTTCTAAAAAAAAAAAAAATACATAGCAGATTAAAGATTTGCAGTATAAATGGTGGTCTAAAAAATCAATTCTTGAAAACACATACATGCGCATGATTTTCAACATGGTTTAAGAACAGCGCAGAGCAAACGCCCATCGCATTATCATCCGTAGCAAATACTTAAAAGCTAATACCAAAATGACTTTAAAGCTCAGGTGTTTCAGAACCATAAATCTTCATCCAAAACCACATTTCACATTTATTCACTCAATAAACAACAAAAAAACAAAATCAAAGAACATCTGAATAAAGATTATCTGCCAGTAGCGCTAAAAAAGTTTAAGCAAAAACCAAATTTAAATTAAACAAGTGCTTATGCATCTACAGAGATGAAAGTAAAATACTTGTCACAAATTTCCTTCGGAGAGCACCCTTCTTCCAATGCCTTGGTCTCAGTCGCGGTCCCATACTCATCCGTACCACAAATATACAGCGTATTATATCCTCTCGTCCGGCAATACCTCGCATAAACATCGGCGCTCAGCACACCTATCCAAAACTAAATTTTTCAGAAGGGGAAAATAAACTACATTTTGCAACAAATCTCGCACAATTTTCAACATGCAAACGGAAAAACACGATTTTCTCGGATACAATCTACATACAGTTGCTCGCAATCACAAAAATGCAAATGAAATTAATTGTGTAAACAGTAGGGAGAATTACATCCGATGATGTTGCCGAGATGCGGGACGTTGTTGACATAAGGCAAGGCGCTGGTGATGAGGATGTTCCGCTTCCCCGGAATCGGAAGCTTAACAGCAGCTGCGCCGGCTCTGTGGTCGCCCATCTGCTAATTTTCAGATGCTTCGTTCAATTCGCTATGATTTCGAGGGTTTTGGAGAGGGCGTACGGATTGGGGGCGGCGGAGTGTGACGTCTGAAAAAGAGGAAGAATGGGGGCGTGAGTGTGAGAGAAGGCTTTGGTACCTGGGGCTGGGGGTTTGCACATGAATTTTTTTTTTTAGTATTTCACCTTATATTTCATATGACACGTGGAATAAGTCCATGTATTATTCCGCAAATGAAATGCAAAATAAAACATAAAAAGTGGTACAAAAAATTGATTTAGAAGGTTTGAGGGCTCATTTGATTTGTTTTAGGAGTAAGTTTTATATGAAAATGGTACATGATAAATTTATATAAAAAATATGATTATAAAAGGTTTAACATGGCGGTACGAGACTAAAGAATATGATTATATTGACTTTAAATCGTAGTGTGAGACAAAAAAACTAAAGGTATACGATCTTTAAGGTGATTGTCAATAGGCGAGCAATTAAGCAGGGTTAGCACAAGGAAAAAGTAATTATGAGCAAAGGACTGACAGTCGAGCAGCTGAGCATAATGACGTACAACATGACGAATAGCGAGCAGTTGGTCAAAGCTTGAGAATAGCTGATCGAGCAGCTGAAGAGGAAGATTCAAATACCCAACACATGGATGTACAGGCGAGCAGTTGAGCATCTCGAAGAACAGCCACAAATCCTATTATCTTAGCATTGTATTAGAGGCAAACAAGTGTATTAACACTTGTCATTTGTATAAAATATGATGGCTTAGGGATAAACAAGTGTCCTAACATTTGTCAATATGTAAATTAGAGTGGCTAGAAGAATGACACCTCTCACTTGCTTGTACTCCTATAAATACCTCATCTCATGAATAAAAATATAAGTTCACTTATTCAAAAATACACTCAAATTCTTGCAATTTCATTTTTTTTATCTTTACTTACAAAAATCCAGCATCCTTAATCTTGTTTGATGATCTTCTCTAGCTTAAACAGCCACTAATTCACCAAATTGAATCAAGGTCATCAACAATTGGCGCTTAGAAGGAGGGTTCGAACCTCCGAGAGTTGAAGAATTCAAAATTGTACTCGAATTAGTGGTCGGAATCTGGAAAACTAGGCCGGAACCTAGGAATATTGGCCGGAAACTGAGTTTACTCTGATTTTTATAACAATTGGGGTACTTTTACACTATTTCAAGAGGCTTGAATGCATGCATATATGAAGTAGGATTTATAAACAACCACCTTCATATATGCAAGGCTAGTTGCTCTTGAAATTGGTAGTATTGAATACAAATCTCACCTAAACAAATACCTAAGCATTCGGAATGGCAATGTCACAAGAGGCTCGCTCATCAAATGAATCCGGTCGTAACATGCAAACTAGGGTTTCATCTACGAGTGGACATACGAGAATGGTACGAGCAACCTCTCGTAAAAAATGTTCAAGTCACCATCGATACCCTTCCCCTGGAATTGGAAGCTCTTGCTCAAGATCCCAACGAACTCACAAAGACAATTGTCGTACTTTAGTCTTTAAAAAGACGGCAAGAGCCCATTGGACCATCGAGAGTCCCAAGGAAGAGCAATTGAGCAGGCGAGCAACGAAGCAAGGGGGGGAGGATGGACGACAAGATGAGGTGGACAACGCTGAAGCCCGCAAAAACAAATGAAAAGCCCCTATGAGCGAGCGGCTAGGAAGTCGTGGAGAGACAACCCATATGTAGTTAGGATAGAGGGCAATTGTTGGTGATCAATTTTTATCGGATGGATTAGTGACTGTTTAAGTTCGGTTTAAAGATCATCAATCAATTACATGTGATTGGTTACCACCGTAAATGGTAAATCGAGGGTCGGGTTATGAACTTGTAAATGTGAAAGTCGAAATCGTAATAATTTCGTATGTGTGCACGTCTAGGTGTTTAAGTGTGTGTTTTTGGAGCATTTGTGAATTTGAACTTGTATTTCTTAAGCTGGAGAACAACTATTTATAGAGACTAGCAAGCATGAGGTGTCTATGACTCTTGGTCTCTCTAGCCTGCATGCTTGACATGTGTCCTTTGACCTTAGTTTGACCTTATCTAAGCTGAATCTTAGTTACAAAGTCTTCTTTGGTCTTATCTCGGACTTCATTGTTGTTCGCCCAGGTCGGCTTAGCTGATCCAGGATGGTTTTTTTATTAAAGTTGTTCGCCTTTTGGGTACATGGCTCAGAAGTTGTTCGCCTTTGTGTTTTACACAGATTGGCGTTGGGATCTTGATCCTTTGTTCGTCGACATGCACCTCTTAGGTTGGTAGATTCACCACCTTTTATCAATGTTGCTCGTCATCAGTGACTTAGCAGAATGTTCATCTCTGGTCTTGGGCCTTCAAACCTGTTCGCCGATAAGTTGTTCGTCTTTGTAGTTGTTCGTTAGTTTATGCACTCCCTGGATTGATTTATGCACTCCGACTTGATTTCTTTTGTTGATCATCTTTGATTTGGGGTTGATTCCTCGTAATCCTTATTAAGGCTTTAATTCTTGTTCGCCAGTCATTGATTTATGTTCGCCTATCAACACCCTAGTCGAGCTGAGGAGTCGGGCAAGGACACCTCCCGCACCAGTGCCTTAGAAAGATTGGGCACTCGAAATAAGGAAATGAGGGAGCCGTCCCAAAGAGACAAGAAGCGAGCACGCACAGGTGCTCGCCCTTCGATACATGACCGCATTCGGAGATCAGCTTTTGGCCGTTTGGGACCAAATTGAGCTAGCAACATTGCTAGAAAGACAACTCGAGAAAAGCATCCCGTTGGCAAGGGACTGCGTCAAGAGAGAGTCGTGGAACTCGATCATAACGAACAGTTTTCCAATGGGAGGACCTCTCCGGATGAGTTGCAAGCCATGAAGAGAGCAATCAAAGAGTTGCAAAAGCAATTGGAATCCCAGAAAGGAGTCGGGTCAACTGTTCTCTCATCTTTCACCACTAGCTCCATCAATCCTGAACGCGTCGGTTCAGAAAAAGATTCAATTCCCGACCATCAGCCTGTAAGAGGGAACTTCGGACCCTAAAGTCCAACTAACAAAGTACTCGGACTTTATGATTTCAACAGGAGCTACAAATGCTACTCAATGTTGAAACTTCTCACTCACCCTTGGAGACGGACCTCACAGATTGTTCTCGGTATTAGCTCTCGGGTCCATTAGCTCATTCGCTCAACTGAGCAAGGAATTTATGTCTCATTTCTCGACAACTGGGTTTTATTTGACACAAAGACAGTGGCTAGCAGGGGTCAAGCAAGGAGACGACGAGTCAAACATAAATTTCTTAGAGAGGTTTGATAAGGTCCTGTTGAAGGGCGAGATGGTTAGCGAGGACACAAAAATGGTGGCAGTAATGGCCGGTTTAAATAAAGGAACAGATTCATGGAAGGAGATGTACTTAGCTTGTCCCACAATGTATATTGAGTTCAAACATAGGGCCGGAATCCATATTTCCATGCAAGAGGCTCTCAAAAAGAGTTGGGGGACAAGGCTGACCCGAAGAAGCCCGGGAAGAAGTCCGACGGAACTAGAGCTGTCAAAACGGGCCGGCCCAAAAAGCCCGGTTTTAAGGATTGATCGGGCCTCAAAATTATAGGCCCGAAAAGAATCGGGCTTTTTTGGCCCGGCCCGGTAGGCTCGGCGGGCCGCTTGGGCTTGGGGTGAGCTTGGCCCGGTGGCCCAATTTGGCCCGGTAGGTAGATTTTTTTTATTTTTTTTTTAGATTTAGGATAATTTTTATTCTTCTTTAGCTTACACCAAGTACTAATTAAGATTAAAATATCACTTGTGTTGTTTATGAATATAGTAATATTTATTGGGAATCATACAAATATTTTTAAATAGATAATGTAATTATTAAATAATGAAAATTAGTTAAGGTTCCTGTAAGAATACTATATACATATCTTTTAAAAGTTGTTATGTTGGATTATAGACTTTTGAATTTATTTTGGTGAATTTAAATTTATTAAGATTTGTTGAATTATTGTTGTTTGAATATTGGTTAGGAATTTAAGTTTTAATTTAATTATTGAATTGTTGTTGACAAACTAAACAATTTTTATAACAATATTAGTAGAATTTGTTTACTAAATTATAGATTAATGAGGTAAATATATAAATTAAGTACAATAATAATATATATAAAAAATAAAAAAAATTAAGTGGTGTCCCGGTGGCCCGAGACGGGCCAGGACGAGCCTCAAAATAAGTGGCCCAAAAATAATTGGGTCAGCCCGACCCGACAAAAAACTCACAGTCCGGTGGGCCTGTGTCGGGCCGGCCCGACCCATTTGACACCTCTAGGCGGGACTGATTACCTAGCTCCGAAAAATATGAAAGTCTTTAACGAAGGAGCTGAGCTAAAAGAAAAGTTAAATCAAGTACTTGCAATGTCCGTAGATGTCGTTTACAACAGCGTCAAAGACAAGGACAAGGACATGTTGTGGGCACCGCGAAAGATTAGGCAAGAAAGAGGGAAATTAAACCCGAACAAATACTGCGTATATCATCAGAACATTGGCCTTTTTCACAAGTGAATGTCGAGATTTGCTAAAGCAGTTGTGGAGATTTTACGAAGAAGATGTTGATAGGCGACCAGGCGAGCAACAATGATCAGGGATTAAGACGCTAATGAACTGAAATCAAGAAGCAGGTGACCATCAGAGTCTGGTGAGAGTCGAGTCTTCTGGCGACCAGGAGTGTGGTCAGATACATTATGGGCGACCAGAAAAGCAAAGGACAAGAGAAATGAATAACCTAAGCAAAAGGCGAAAGGCGGACAGCTTTGCAATGACGCGAACAACTGTGCACTAAGCACAAATATGAAGCGAACAAGAGGTCTGGAACGCCCAACGAGGATATACAAGCGAGCAACTAGTCACCAAGGAAAGCAGCTAAGTGATCATGAAAACTAAATACAACATTGGGAACTCCAAGAGTCACTAGTTTAGATATGGTCCAAGTGTCTAAACACTTGGCACCCATCCAAGTGATAGTAGTTTAGATGTTGTACAAGTGTCTCAACACTTGGCATAGATCCAATGGTTAAACCACCAAAATAGTGACACATGGCTTCCTTGTACATCTATAAATACCCCTTCATTTGCATGAAGGAGAGGGATTGGGTCCATAATTAAAAATATTGCCCAAGTTCTTGCAAATTTGTTTCTTGAACATTACTTAGCCAAATTCAATGATCATTTGGTCTTGTTTGGTGATCTTAACTAGGGAAAACAACCACTAAACACTTTGATTAGAAAAGATCATCAACAGAAGAGAAACTCTCAGGATTTGTGAAGAGAGCACCGAGGAAGAGGCCTCGAGCAGCTGCGCTGTCCAGCTCCAATGATGAAGCAAGTGACGAGTAGTCGAGCAAGGCGAACAAGCAAGGAAGGAGAGTACCAATAGCCCCTGCGGAGCCAGTCCGTGAAATCCTGATGCTTGAATCAACCAGACCAGTTGGCGGTTGCTCTGATGGAAAGCCACATTTGTCAAAAAGAAAAAGAAATGTGGAACTGAGAGCAGTCACCTCTCAGTTCCGCAGGTGAAGGAAGTGGGAGTAAACCCGTCAACCAAGCAAACGGTGGATTTGACGTTCTCAGAAAAAAAAAAACTTGGATGGAATCTTAACTCCCCACAATGATTTGTTGGTTATTCTGTGCAAACATCATGGAAACGAAGGTGCACCGCCTACTCGTTGATACCGTAGCTTATACAAACATCATGTTCTAAAAGATGTTGGATCAGCTGAGCAATTATGCAAGTTACATTGAAGACTGAAACCATATAATCCTAGGTTTTGGAGATGTTGTAACAATTCCCCTAGGGATTATCAAATTGTCAGTCGAACTTGTATCGGTCGAGAACCCAGAGAGGAGGCTAACTAGAATGGTAGAATTCATAGTGGTAGATCAACAGTCTACCTACAACGGGTTCCTCAGTCGTCTATTTTTAAATGAATTTAAGGCAGTTGTTTCAATGTACTACTTCTGTGTAAAATTCCCTACGTCAAAAGGTGCAGGTTCCGTTAAAGGTGATTAGAAGAAGGCTCGTGAATGCATCCTTCAATTACAATCAAAAGAGTAAAGGGTTTCCATGATGGACGAGCAGTCGAGCAACGGTGCTAAAGATGAACCCTCCATCCTTGATGAGATCATGGAATCCATTGATACGGATATGATGGAAGTAGACGAGCAGGTATGCAAAGACTGGAAGGTATGCAAAGACGAGCAGCTATGCAAAGACGAGCAGAATCGTGGAGATGAACAGTTGAGTAAGGAGAGAAATGAGAAAGCTGCACCAGCTAGCAACAAAGTCGAGAATGTGATGCCAGCTGGTAACGAACAAGAGGATGTGCAGCCTCGGTTGGGTGTTGAGCCAATGGAGATAGAAGATGAGCTAAACCTGGATAGGCAGATCATATATTCTCATTGGAAGGAGCAAAAGCGAAGAGCAACCCCGGTTGAGGAGTTGGAAGCAATAAGAGTTGACCCAAACCAACAGGACTTAGAACTTTTCATCGGATCTGAGCTCTTAGATTAATACAAATCTAAGATGGAGGAGTTTCTTAAAGCCAATCTCGATGTGTTCGCATGGTCACACACAGATATGGTAGGCATTAACCATAAGCATGCTTACCATAAACTCAATATTGATCCAATTAAAAAACCGGTTCAGCAAAAGAGGAGGAAGTACGAGCCCAATAAATACAAAGCACTTGATGTTGAAGTCAAGAAGATGCAAGATAACGATCTCATCCGACAGTATCTATGTCCAAAATGGGTAGCCAACCCGATGTTAGTACGGAAACTAAATGGAACATGGAGGTTATGCATCGATTTTACAAACCTGAACGCTGCTTGCCCATAGGATAACTTCCCATTACAACATATTGATTAGCTGGTGGATAACATAGCTGGGCACAAACTCCTAACTTTCATGGATGTATTCACTTGATATCATCAAATTGCAATGCACCCGGACGATCAAGAGCACGCGACATTCTACACCAACAAAAATCTTCTGTGCTGGAAAAAAATGTCGTTCAGGTTGATCAACGGTGGAGCAACATATCAAAGGCTCGACAATAAAATGTTCGATGAGAACATTGACAAAATAATGGAGGTATATGTGGATGACATCGTAGTCGAGCAAGGCGAATGATTAGGCGTGAAATTGTCATGATTCGTCACTCGAAATGCCCTAGTTTTGGTTGATTTTGTGAGTATTTAGAGTCATTTGAGTATCATTTTCATAAACTAATGAATTTGTCTCTTTGATGCTCATAGATGGATAGAGGGTGAAAAGAGGAGTTCGTAGGACTTTGAATCGACTCAAACGGACGCCCGGGTGAGAAGATATCGAAGAAATACGAAAAGTACTAGTTCGAGGGAGCAAAAGTATCATTGGAGTGCACAAGCTAGAAGAGCTCGAGCACTAGTGCTCGAGCAAGTCGTGCATAGTGCACGAGAGATGCAAGTCGTGCAATGAGTGCACGAGTCAGTCGTGCATAGTGCTCGAGCTGAAGCAAGTCGTGCACGAGTGCACGAGCTCGACTACTCGAGCACTTTTGGGGTTCTGTTAGTTTCGGAGTGCTCGACCACACACTACTCGTGCACTAGTGCACGAGTAAGTGCACGACCTGTCGCGTTTTTGGCCCATTAACTCCCGATTCGACCCGTTGCTTATATATACCCCTTCCGAACACGTTTTTTACAACCACTTGATACCATACTACGTTTGGAGACTGAGTTTTGAGAGAGAGAAAAAGGAGAAGAGACGAGCAAGTCTACTTTTACGGTTTTTTTTTAGGTTTTCATTACGAATTCGAATTACGATTTTACTTTTAGTTTCTTTTCTTTATATTTCGTTGTTGAACACGTTGAGATTTCTTTTATTGAGTTAATTTCAAGTTTATTCTTTTATTTCGGAAAACCCTAGTTTATGTTTCATCTCTTCTTCGTCTTAAAAATCATGTTCATGTTCGTTACTTACTTAATTTCTGTTATTTACGTTAAACCTATGTCTAGCTAAAACCCTTGCATGCTTGGGGTGAGATGAACTCGTAGAAGTAGGTTGTGGGTACGTAATTAGGGTAACTTGTGACGTTAGGTTTTAATTCTCTTGATTAATGAATTCTTAAAATTAATCTTAACTTTGCTTTTGAATTTCGTTCGAAAAGTGTTAGAGGGAGGACTACCGTATCACTCTTTAACAACGAGTAGACTTACCTAGAGGGTTTAGAAAGGGTTAATTCATCTACCGGTTTAGCGAAGGAGGACGACCGCATCACCTTAGTTAAATTAGGGTCTCATTAATAAAACACAATCTATTAACTTGTTAGTGGATTAGTGAAGTCGAGTGTTAGGGTAAAGTACTAGGGTTTAGAATCTTGAGCTTTCACCTTGCATTCTTTTACTTAGGTTATTTCTGGCGCGTCACAGTTATTTTGATTACGTACCTGCTCCGTTAGTATACGTATGGATTCTTCTCCTAAGCATCACCATCTCTTACTTGAAAACAACCCGTAGTTAATTCGTCTTCTTTAGTTCGTTAGTATAATTAGTCTATTTTAGTTGTTTTAATTAATCTTTCACAAAAACCCAAAAACACTACACTCATATTAACTACGACGCGTAGATCTTCAGGGATCTGTTCACATACACTCCATCTCGTGGGTTCGATAACACTTGGCCATTATACTTACTCTTACTATAGTGAACCCGTCCGCTTGCGGGTAAGCGACTAGTAGAAGTTAGTGTAATTCGCTTCAAGTCAATGGCGCCGTTGCCGGGGATGGCGTTGTATGCTTTTGAATAGGACTTGTAGATAGCTTAGTAGTTAGTAGTGAGTGCTCATTTTCTGTTTTTTATTTTTTTATTTTTATTCATTCGGCAGTTGCGTTTTGATTCATCTGTTAGTGTTTCAGGTTTATGAGAACACGCTCGCAAGGAAATACGAGCGAAGAGAGATTACAGTCAGATCCTGAGACGATAGCACGAAGAAATCGAGCCTTTTTACGAAGGATAAACGCTGCCGGTTTAGGGAAAGAACCGATGGACATCATGAATGAGTTGGAAGATGCCGAGAATGAGTTTAACCAGGGGTTGAACCGGGTTGACGGCATTGATGGTAACACTAGTAAGAACCAAGATCCGTTAGGGGATAGTCAGAGCCAAAACCCGGGTGCACAAAACGTCATCAATCCAGCTCAGAATTTTGTCCAAAATCCTCTGAACAACCCTGCTTACCCACAAAACAACTTACCATATCCTCCATACCCATACCCACCATATCCCTATCCACCTTACCCATATCATCCACCTCCTGTTTACAACCAACCACCTTTGTACCAACCACCTCCAGTTCAACAAGTACCAGCACCACCTGTTGCTCCTCAGCCTGTGCCCCAGAACGCAGATTAGAATATGGCTATTCGGGGAAGATTTGCGGCACAACCGCAGAGGTACTATAATGGAGTGGCTTTACCACCTGTTGAGGCAAACAACTTCTCGATTTCCCCAGAAATTATAAAGCTGCTGACCGAGAATCAGTTCAAGGGGTGATCGGGAAGGAGAATCCTCATACACACTTGAGAAGCTTCCTAATGATAGCCTCCACTTTCAACTATAACGGCATGTCTGAAGATGCCAAGAGGCTTAGGCTGTTCCTATTCTCACTGACGGGAATAACTAAAGAGTGGTATGACAACACGCTTCCACGGGGAGGTGTAACCACATGGGCTGAGCTCGAGCGTCTGTTCCTCGAGCGATTCTACCCTCCATCCAGAACGATCAAAGCAAGGATTGAGATCTCTTCCTTCCGCCAGAAGCAAGGAGAGGATTTACGTCAAGCGTGGGAGAAATACTCAAACATGCTGATAGAGTGCCCGCAGCACGGATACAATGAGGAAGATGTGATGACATTCTTCTACAGTGGTGCCAACAAAGCCGGGCAAGACCATCTAGACGCCTGTGCTAGTGGATCATTCCTTAATCAAGGAATAGTGAGGTGTAGAGATCGTGGACAACATAGTCACGAATGTCGGTGCTTGGAGTGTGGATGCAGACTTCCAGAGAGTGCATCAGGTTGAAGAGGGTGAAGGAACGAGAAGGTTGTTGATGGCCATGATGGAGAAGATCAACAACCTCGAGTTGGGGAAGAATTTGGTTGGAGAGCATGCAGCAGAGAATGATAGAGTAGACCAGCCAAGTGGACAGCAAGAGGTAGCCAATTACATGGGAGGTCCGTATTACAATCAAAATGGCTACCAAGGTGGAAATCAATATGGAAGGCCTCCTTATGGCCAACCATTTGTACCTCCAGGCCCACAGCAACCTCAAAATCAATGGAGGAACACACAAGGGTATCAAGGAGGCCAGCAGCCTCCTCAAAACACATGGAGAAAGAATGAGAACTTCTCATATGCTAACCCGAAGGCTGGTATTACAGTTCCTCCGGGTGTTGACCCAGGTTCAAAGCCTCCGGGTGGAGAAGGTGGTGCATCGACTGAGGAGATATTGAGAGCGATTCTACAGAAGGTGGAGGAATGAAGTAAGCGGTTGTCATCCTTGGAGTACGATGTGAAAGAGTTGCATAAAAAGGGTGATCAACGTGATCAAGAGCTCCAGAAGATGAACGTTGAGTGGACTAGAACTCAACAAGAGAACAATAGGCGGTTCACTTCTATAGAGTTCCAGATGAGCCAGATTGCAAAGTCATTGAATAGAGAGCCGGGAAAATATCCTTCCATACCGGAAGGGAACCCGAAAGAGCATTGCAAGGCTATCCAGCTTAGAAGTGGAACCAACTATGAAGGTCCTCAGATGCCTGCTGATTCTGAGACGCCCCAAGATAGAGATGAGATTGAAGAGATGAGAGTGGAGAAGAAGGTTGAGGGGGAAAGCATTCAAGCGAGCAAAGAGCTTGAAGAGGAAGGCATTGAGAAGGGTGAGAGAGTTCCTAAGTGGAAGAAGGCAAAGGAAGCAAGGGAGAAAGTGAAAGAGACCGAGAAAGATGAATGGGGGGTACCCAAATCTGTGATACCCGTCCCATATCCACAACGCTTCATAAAAAAGAAGCTTGATGAGAAATTCGCTAAGTTCCTTGATGTTTTTAAACAATTGCATATTAATATCCCTTTTTATGATGCTTTGGAACAGATGCCCAATTATGCAAAGTTTTTGAAGGACTTGATCGCGAAAAGGCGGCGAGTGGATGAGCTGAAGTTGGTGCAGTTGAACCACGAGGTGAGTGCATTAGTGCACAAGGCGCTTCCTCCAAAGCTGAAGGATCCCGGGAGCTTCACCATTCTTTGTGATATTGGGAACGGGATCAAGAAGGGAGCGTTGTGCGACCTCGGAGCGAGCATTAATTTGATGTCGCTGTCGTTTTTCAAGAAGTTGGAAGGTGGTGAACTTCAACCCACAATGATGACGCTTCAACTTGCCGATCGATCTATTACTAGACCTCAAGGTGTGGTTGAAGACGTCCTAGTGAGAGTATGAGATCACATTTTTCCAGCCGACTTTGTAGTGCTAGAGATGGAGGAAGATGAGCACGTGCCCCTGATCTTGGGAAGACCGTTCTTAGCTACGGCTGGGATGGTGCTAGACGTGGCAAATGGGAAGATTACATTGAAGGTTGATGATCAAGAAGTGAAGATTTCCCTATATGAAGCCATGAAGCACCCGAAGGAGGATGAGAGTTTGTATTGCATGGATGCCATTGATCCTAGTGTTGAAGACACACCTCCTATCCCTAATCCTTCTCATATTCATGAATTTTATAATCCTTCACTTGATAATTTAACCCATGAGCATTATGATCGTGATTATTTTGATAGGGACAAAGTGAAGAAGTTGAAGGAGGAAGAAGTGAAAAAGGTGGACGTGATCCATGTTGGGAAAATTGGGGTGCCCGGAATCTATTCGGGATGAAATTTAAATACGAATTTAAATACAATTATTACTAGCATGAATTAATCCTAATTAATTCAAATAATAATTCCAACAACTAATTTTCATCATGCATGTTGAATTAATTTCACATATTAACTATGGCGTAATAAACAAGTAAATATGCGATTAACGTACCTCTTGTAGAATTGGCCTTTGGATATACGGGACATTTACGATCTCGCTCTATCAACCCAAAAGCCTTCTCAAGGATTTCCCTTTCGCCTTACTTGATCACCGGTGGGAGATGCTTTCAAGTAATTTAATAAACTAAGGAAAAAGAAAAATATCTATGCTTCTTGATTTTTCCAACACATGGAATTATGTACTTGGGGATGAAATAATCACCCCTATTTATAAGTATAGTGGCCGAATTTTTGTGGGTTATTGGGCCTTGGATAAAATCTTTTCTTAGACTCTAAGAAATCTTGAATATATCTCATATATTCTTTTCTCCAAAATAATATATTCCACAAAAATCTCACTTAGCTTATAAGCTTTAATATTTTCAAAAATTATCAATAAAAATCCTAAGATTTGGATCTTCTTGAATATATGAGATATTCTTGTATTCCTAGAATACATATCTTCCATAATATCTTTCCAAGAAAATCAACAAAATCTTCTCTTGTCTTGAATCCTTATTTTTGAAAATAACAAGAAAAAATCAGCAAGATATTATCTTTTATTTTAATCACCTTATCATTATTGGGCTGCTTAATGGGCTATTTGAGGGGCCTTTAAGGAGAATTAAGATTGGACCTCCTAATGGACTTCTGAATTTCAATATTGAGCCCCAATATAATTCAGCCCATTAATATTAATTATTACCACTAATGAATAAATATTGCACTATCCATCTTAATCCATATTACGATAATATGGGCTCCCGGTTATTATTTCCCGCATTTAAGATTATCAAGTCCATTAATTAATTAAGCTTCTGAATAGCTCTAAATTAATTAACATCTTTCACCTTGGAGTAAAGACAGCTCAACATTATTATTCGTACCGAAGAAACTAATTCTTCACTTGCAAGATTTGGTACAATAAAACTTCTGAGCCCACCAAGGGGACTAATCACACGAGCCGTACTCGCACGCATTTCTCCGTATTAAATCTTAGCAACCGTCGTATGATTAATATTACTGCCCAAGACACAAAGTTCGAAGTCGCAATGATTCTCACCCAACATGAATCAAAGCAGTAACCATTAAGCACACACGGTCCTATTTAAGTAACGGAGATTAAGAAATCAACAACCACTGAGGTCTAATTCTTCACCTTTCAGAACAAAAGAATTTATCCTCGCTGTAGGACCTCTTCAACACATACTAAATGTGCTAGTGCAATCTCTTAGTCAAGACAGACCAATCTGAGCCTTACACATCGACCTTTCACGGCGGATTGTTCAATTCCACCTAGGTCGTGAAAATGTACATTTAGTTACAAGAAAATTGTTAATGTTGTCTTCTGTGATCGGGTATCACCACATTAACTACAATGTAACATGTACTATATATAGAACGGTTTGCAATAGAAATTCAACATTCAATCATAACTAAAGCAAATGTGATAAAAGATTTATTCTCATAAAACGAGTGTTTGATACACGAGTTATACAAAGTAAAAGCATACTTTCACGTATAACTCCAATAATCCAGTTGGAAGGGAAAGGAGGACTTAAGAAGAAAAAGTCTAAATTCAAGAACCTGTTTGGTAAGACGCCTCCAGATAAAGGTGAGAAGGAGTTGAGACCCATAACACTTGGGGATGAGAAGGAAGGAAAGGAGTTCATGATGGTAGGGAATCAAGGAAAGGAATGCAAGCACCACTCTTATGAGAGTAAGAGATGTAAATTTGAGTATGATGTCCCATAAGCTCCTTTGAGCTCGGTCCGGCATGAGGACCTTAAAAATAGCGCTGAATGGGAGGCAACCCATTTTTATTTGCTTTTATTTGTTTTTAGTGTCTTATTATGTTATTAGGGTGTTGTTGAATCGTAAGTTTTAACCTCGTACGTGAGAGTTTGTTTTGTAGGCTTGTCTCGATGGAGTACTCAAAAGGGAGGAACTCAAGCAAGGGTGCAACATTGTTGAGAGAAACTGAATTGTTTGGTTGAGGTAACCCACAACCCCAAACTTAGACCCCTTCGCAAGGTCAAAGTTTGGGGGGTGGAGTTTTTTTTATGTTTCTTGTTACATTGCACCGGAGCACCCCTATCTTTGAGTGTGTTTGGACATTTGTCTTGAGATGCTCCTCGGGGTGATTTTGATCTGAGTCGCTATGATTTATTTTGTGTTTATTGACCCCTTCTACTTATTAGTTGTTATTTCTGAGCATGTTTGATGAGTAGAGTAGATTTGTGGATTTGAGTTAGAAATTCTTTTGTGTGAGTGTTTGAGTTAGAGTGGATTTGAGAGAGAACTAGTATATTTACAAGTTTTCTTTTTGAGTGCTTGTATGATGAGAGTGGGAATTCACTAGGACTAGCATGGATGTGAAAGCCGTGAGATTTGAGCCTTATGAGATTTTGATGCATGAATTAATCTCTTCGTTTGTGAGTGGATCGTCACCTTAGAGGATGCTAGAACTTGTGTGTGCTCTTGCTTCTTGATTGTGTCCAGTTTGATATGCCGAATAGGATCTTAGGTCATCTTTGATTTTATTGAGTCACTTAGCCAAAATTTTCCTTACCATTGATATTTATCCCTTGTTAGCCCCTTTGAGCCTAAAGCTTATTTTATTTGCTAGCACATATGAACACTATTCCAATTCCGAAGCCTTTTTGTCCCAATTTGAGTGGAGAATAGGAAAGTGTGAATGTGAAGGGAGTGAATTGAGTTGAAAAAGGGAAAAGGTTGTTTGTTGAGTGAATATGAAAAGAAGGTGTGATGAAGTTATGAGATGTGGGAAAAAGAAGAAAAATTGAGAATGAGCAAAAGAAAAAAAAATGAGCTCATGTGTTTGTGCGAAAAAAAAAAGTGAAGTGATTGAAAAAAAAAAGAGTGAAAAGAGTTAGAAAAAAAAATTGAAGTGTTGAGAGTATGGAATTGAAAGGGTGTTGATTGAAAATGTTTTGTAACGCCCCGAATCCAAAACACATAAATATCTCAGATTCGAGGTGCCACTTGTGACTAAAATACGAACTATAAAATTTTTGATTTAAAAAGGGATAAAATCAGAGATGAGTTTTATGCAGCGGAAGAAATGAGTAGAATAATATTTATAATATATCTCACACACATATATAAAGTTTATTATCAATAGTATCATTTTATTTAAGTGGAGAACTCCGTGTCGTCTCTATTACTGTCCTTGCTCCACGAACTCATAATCTGCAAGGGTTGTAAAAAGGGGGCGTGAGATTTGAATTCTCACGTATGGGTGATTTGCAACGTTATGGGATTGGTAAATCCGAAGTATATTAAATTATACTCATTGATAAAATATATAATTTATTTAAGCAGTTGACATATAAATATAAACATCATATATCATACAAATAACAAGTTCACATAATAATCAGTTGGGCACAACAAGTTTTCACATCATATAATTGAAATATCACAAGTTGGTTCACGTTAAGGGGCAAAGCCCACAATCAATTTCACATATAGTAAATCTCTTCCAAAACAATATAAACAATTCCCCCGTGACCATGCACCTGATCTATTATCAAACATGGCCACATCCACTGCAAACAAATCCCGTGATCATGCACCTGATTTATTATCAAACATGGCCACATCCACTATAAACAAATCCCGTGACCATGCACCTGATCTATTATCAAACATGGCCACATCCACTGCAAACAATTTCCGTGACCATGCACCTGATTTATTATCAAACATGACCACATCCACTTTCCTCTTCCTTACTAAAACTGACAATTCGAACTGCACACATAATTCATACTTGAATAGATTCATGCTCACAAAATGCCCTTATATCATGCAATGGTGATTGATTTAAATAAAAACAATAGACCTTACATATCATGTATAATTATATCACACAGTTCAAACAGTTATAATAAAGGTGTACATTTTTATTGGATTAGTTGTTTTAGATTGATTTAGTCGAGTTCAGAGTATACCAGCACAACGTATTATAAGCAGATCGATCAACAGATCATCACCCACCTGTTTGCTCCGGGTCCCGTGAACGATGTTCAAACAGATGGTCGGATCCCTCGTGCGTATTCCAATTAGCACAGAGTCCTAATATGAAATCATTTGATTAAAAGTTGATCTTTGAATTATTGAGGAAAACTTGAGAGTTTGTGTTACGCGGATCGAGGTGGTCTACGTCTTATAAACTTTTTAAAAGGACCTACTTAAAGGTCGCACCTTATTTTAATAAATACACCACTTCTAAAAGGATTGGTGTATTAGGGGGGTGTATTTACTAATATCCTTGTTGTACAACTATTTCGACTTTTATAAAAACGATCTTCTAATATTCTGAAACTTTTATAACTAAAAGCTTTTATACTTATAAGTATATCCATATAATAGTTTTCTTGAAAATAATTAAAAGAATAAGAAATTTAGTTAAATAATATTAATATAATAAAAATAGGTTTTTCTTTTTAACAATTCTACTTCTTATTTTAAAAGAACTTTGAATATAAATTATACTTTATAAATAAAACTCCCTTTATTAATCTTATTTTGTTTAAAGAAATTTATATATAAAATAATATAATATATACTTTTCTTTATTGTTAGTAATACTTGATTTAAAGAAGTTTTCATAACAAATAATAGAATAAATATTTTCCTATATTACTAGTATTACTAACCAAGTTTACTTGTGTCATTTTCAAAACAAAAAAGTAGTATTATTTTCTAAAAGTTCTTTCCCATTTGTTTCAAACGTTTGAACAGTAGAAGACGAGCTTCACTTTGTCATTAAGAACTTAAACTAACACTAAAACAAACCAATTTCATCACCATATCAGCTAATTCAATAATACTAAACAGCTTAAACAACAATACTAATCCATCAATTCAATAATACTAAACAACTAACTTAACAATACTAAACAATAAATCCAATGATACTAATAGTTCGTCCAATAACAACAGTAGGAAATTAACATCAATATCAAAACTTCATCCACCAATTTCACAGTTCCTAAACAGAACACCTCCAGAGTTTACAAAACTCATAACCATATGTGATTTGAATAAAAACAGCCTATTCGGCTACGAAAGACAGGAGTAGGAAGCTAGCAATTCTTACGGATTCCGGTTCGTGGTGGTAAACGGGCGGCCTAACGGCGTCGTATCGATTTCTCCAAAATCAAACGGGCAGAGTTCGTTACGCCAACATCTCAATTAAAACGAAACAATGAAACGTGAGCCTTTCCTCGAAGGGAATTAATTGGGGAAACTGTAAAATTGGATGAATTCGGGAACAGATAGAAAGAAGGGACTCACTTAAAGCGGCGTTGGACTCCGAGCGACGGAGAAAAGGAGGCGGCGTCACGGCTTTGGGCGAAGAGGACAGAGGGAGCGGTGGCTTTGGGCGAAGAGGACAGAGGGAGCGGCGACTTTGGGCGAAGAGGACAGAGGGAGCGGCGGCGCTGGCGATCGGCGCGAGGAGGAGGCGGCTGAGAGAGAGGCGAGACCAGGCAGCGGCGCTGGCTCGTGACTGGTGGCGCGGCGGTGGTTGCCGTGAAGGAGAGAGTAAGGGCTGGTACGGTGGCGTTAGTTGCTGGAAAAAGAAGAGAGAGAATGTAGCGTTTCCGATCGGAGAGGGGTGAGACACGACGTCGTGGCGGTGACCGGAGGGAGACGGCGTCGCAATCAGAGCGGCGCGGCAGTCGACGGAGGAAGAGGCCGATGGCGGCGGTTTAGACGAGAGAGAAAGAGATAAGTGAATTGGGGAAACTGACTTTAGGATTTTTGGGAATTGATATGTGAGAAAGAGAAAGAGACGTGGTCTTTTTATAGGAAAAATATCTCCATTTAACTAATTAATTTTAATTTAAAAGTAGGGACAATTTATGTGGATGGGGTTAATTCATTTGAATCCTGATATTTCCGATCCCACTTGATACGATTTAGGGATCGTTTGGTTCACGAGATTAACCCCGAATTGAAAATTAATACAGTTTTAAAACTCAATTAATATTTTAAAGTATTTTAATTAATCTCAACAAATTATACGGATCGAAAACATAATTTTTAAACTTTTAATAATTAATTTCTCGTAGTCCCTTATCCGTTTGAAATGTTCGATTTCTTTCTTCGAATTCGAGAATTTGAAAATAGAGTATATATTTAAATTACACGTTAACACACAAAATAATAAAATTAAAAGAAACACAATTGTAATAATATAAAAATAAGGTTTTCTAGGAAAATAAAAGGTATAAAACGGGACGGGGTATTACACCCTCACCCCCTTAACAGGAATTTCGTCCCCGAAATTCAGCTTCTAGGTATTGCTCGACTAAATCTCGTATGTTCATCTTCAAGTGGTTCCTTCATCTACATGTCAAAGTTATTGAACTAACACAAAAGATGGTGAAACTTGAAATCATATTAGGGTATGTAGAGTATGGCAGAATTTTCTAACTATTTCAAATTCTGGAATTAGGTCCCATATTTTTTTATGAGGTTTAATGGTCCTATATTACCTAGTACGTGGTGTTTGTCTTGTTGTCATTCTATTGGTGGTTCTAGAGAAAAGAATAGTATTGCTACGATATGGTGATTCTTGTCATTCTATTGGTGGTCATTCTATTGGTGGTCATTCTATTGTCATTCCATGTTTGATTTTGGTGATTCTTGCTGTTGTTGCATGAGTATGATGAAGGAAGGTGAGTGAGTATACTTGTGATTGATCTTTGAAGCTCGAATTCATATACTTGCATGATTGGATTCTTTGACTCATTCCTAATAATTTCACTTGACTTATTATTTCGTTGCTTGTGGACAAGCAACATGATAAGTTTGGGGGGTTGATTAGGCGTGAAATTGTCATGATTCGTCACTCGAAATGCCCTAGTTTTTGTTGATTTTGTGAGTATTTAGAGTCATTTGAGTATCATTTTCATAAACTAATGAATTTGTCTCTTTGATGCTCATAGATGGATAGAGGGTGAAAAGAGGAGTTCGTAGGACTTTGAATCGACTCAAACGGACGCCCGGTTGAGAAGATATCGAAGAAATACGAAAAGTACTAGTTCGAGGGAGCAAAAGTATCATTGGAGTGCACAAGCTAGAAGAGCTCGAGCACTAGTGCTCGAGCAAGTCGTGCATAGTGCACGAGAGATGCAAGTCGTGCAATGAGTGCACGAGTCAGTCGTGCATAGTGCTCGAGCTGAAGCAAGTCGTGCACGAGTGCACGAGCTCGACTACTCGAGCACTTTTGGGGTTCTGTTAGTTTCGGAGTGCTCGACCACACACTACTCGTGCACTAGTGCACGAGTAAGTGCACGACCTATCGCGTTTTTGGCCCATTAACTCCCGATTCGACTCGTTGCTTATATACCCCTTCCGAACACGTTTTTTTACAACCACTTGATACCATACTACATTTGAAGACTGAGTTTTGAGAGAGAGGAAAAGGAGAAGAGACGAGCAAGTTTACTTTTACGGTTTTTTTGAGGTTTTCATTACGAATTCGAATTACGATTTTACTTTTTAGTTTCTTTTCTTTATATTTCGTTGTTGAACACGTTGAGATTTCTTTTATTGAGTTAATTTCAAGTTTATTCTTTTATTTCGGAAAACCCTAGTTTATGTTTCATCTCTTCTTCGTCTTAAATATCATGTTCATGTTCGTTACTTACTTAATTTCTGTTATTTACGTTAAACCTATGTCTAGCTAAAACCCTTGCATGCTTGGGGTGAGATGAACTCGTAGAAGTAGGTTGTGGGTACGTAATTAGGGTAACTTGTGACGTTAGGTTTTAATTCTCTTGATTAATGAATTCTTAAAATTAATCTTAACTTTGCTTTTGAATTTCGTTCGAAAAGTGTTAGAGGGAGGACGACCGTATCACTCTTTAACAACGAGTAGACTTAACTAGAGGGTTTAGAAAGGGTTAATTCATCTACCGGTTTAGTGAAGGAGGACGACCGCATCACCTTAGTTAAATTAGGGTCGCATTAATAAAGCACAATCTATTAACTTGTTAGTGGATTAGTGAAGTCGAGTGTTAGGGTAAAGTATTAGGGTTTAGAATCTTGAGCTTTCACCTTGCATTCTTTTACTTAGGTTATTTCTGGCGCGTCACAGTTATTTTGATTATGTACCTGCTCCGTTAGTATACGTAGGGATTCTTCTCCTAAGCATCACCATCTCTTACTTGAAAACAACCCGTAGTTAATTCGTCTTATTTAGTTCGTTAGTATAATTAGTCTATTTTAGTTGTTTTAATTAATCTTTCAAAAAAACCCAAAAACATTACACTCATATTAACTACGACGCGTAGATCTTCAGGGATCTGTTCGCATACACTCCATCTCGTGGGTTCGATAATACTTGACCATTATACTTACTCTTACTACAGTGAACCCGTCCGCTTGCGGGTAAGCGACTAGTAGAAGTTAGTGTAATTCGCTTCAAGTCAGCGAACAAGCAAGAAAGAAGAGTACCAATAGCCCCTGCGGAGCCAGTCCGTGAAATCCTGATGCTTGAATCAACCAGACCAGTTGGCGGTTGCTCTGATGAAAGGCCACCTTTGTCAAAAAGAAAAAGAAATGCGGAACTGAGAGAAGGCGCACAGGTGAAGGAAGTGGGAGTAAACCCATCAACCAAGCAAACGGTGGATTTGACGTTCTCAGAAAAAAACATGGATGGAACCTTAACTCCCCACAATGATTCACTGGTTATTCTGTGCAAACATCATGAAAACGAAGGTGCACCGCCTACTTGTTGACACCGGATCTTATACAAACATCATGTTAAAAAATATATTGGATCAGTTGGGCGATTATGCAAGTTACATTGAAGACTGAAACCATAGAATCCTAGGTTTTGGAGATGTTGTAACAATTCCCCTAGGGATTATCAAATTGTCAGTTGAACTTGTATCGATCGAGAACCCAGAGAGGAGGCTAACTAGAATGGTAGAATTCCTAGTGGTAGATCAACAGTCTACCTACAACGGGTTCCTCGGCCGTCCTTTTTTAAATGAATTTAAGGCAGTTGTTTCAACGTACTACTACTGTGTAAAATTCCCTACGTCAAAAGGTGCAGGTACCGTTAAAGGTTATCAGAAGAAGGCTCATGAATGCATCCTTCAATTATAATCAAAAGAGCAAAGGGTTTCCATGATGGACGAGCAGTAGAGCAACGGTGCTAAAGATGAACCCTCCATCCTTGATGAGATCATGGAATCCATTGATACGGGTATGATGGAAGTAGACGAGCAGGTATGCAAAGACGAGCAGCTATGCGAAGACGAGCAAAATTGTGGAGATGAATAGTTGAGTAAGGAGAGAAATGAGAAAGCTGCACCAGCTAGCAACAAAGTCGAGAATGTGATACCAGCTGGTAATGAACAAGAGGATGTGCAGCCTCGGTTGGGTGTTGAGCCAATGGAGATAGAAGATGAGCTAAACCTGGATGGGCCGATCATATATTCTCACTGGAAAGGGCAGAAGCAAAGAGCAACCCCGGTTGAGGAGTTGGAAGCAATAAGAGTTGACCCAAACCGAGAGGACTTAGAACTTTTCATCGGATTTGAGCTCCTAGATCAATACAAATCTAAGATGGAGGAGTTTCTTAAAGTCAATCTTG
The DNA here is from genome assembly GCA_947034835.1 of Ballota nigra. Lineage (NCBI taxonomy): Eukaryota > Viridiplantae > Streptophyta > Magnoliopsida > Lamiales > Lamiaceae > Ballota > Ballota nigra. The sequence continues at coordinate 39,198,219 of OX344721.1, forward strand.
ATGTGTTCACATGGTCACACGCAGATATGGTAGGCATTATCCCTAAGCATGCTTACCATAAACTCAATATTGATCCAATTAAAAAACCAGTTCAGCAAAAGAGAAGGAAGTATGGGCCTGATAAATACAAAGCACTTGATGTTGAACTCAAGAAGTTGCAAGATAACGATCTCATCCGACAGACTCTATGCCCAAAATGGGTAGCCAACCCGATGTTAGTACGGAAACCAAATGGAACGTGGAGGTTATGCATCGATTTTACAAACCTGAACGCTGCTTGCCCAAAGGATAACTTCCCATTACCAAATATTGATCAGCTAGTGGATAACACAGCTGGGCACGAACTCCTAACTTTCATGGATGCATTCGCTGGATATCATCAAATTGCAATGAACCCGGACGATCAAGAGCACACAAAATTCTACACCAACAAAAATCTTCTGTGCTGGAAGAGAATTTCGTTCAGGTTGATCAACGCTGCAGCAACATATCAAAGGCTCATCAATAAAATGTTCGATGAGCACATTTGCAAAACAATGAAGATATATGTGGATGACATCGTAGTTAAGAGTCCAAGAAAGGAGGACCATCTGCAGCACCTAGCCCAGGCATTCGAGATACTGCGAGCTTATAATATGAAGCTGAACCCGAAGAAAAGCAGTTTTGGGGTACATTCAGGAAAATTCCTTGGACATCTGGTCAGCCAACGAAGGATAGAAGCGAACTCGATAAAGATGAAGGCTATTATAGATATGCAACCACCAAGATCAGTCAAGGAGGTACAGAGGCTTGCTGGGTGCCTAGCAGCTTTGAATAGGTTCATATCGAGATTCAGTGATAAATGTCGACCTTCCTTCGAAGCTATCAAGAAAGGAAAGTTCCAGTGGATAGACAGCTGCCAGCGAGCATTCGAACAGTTAAAAGAGTATCTCAGTGATACAAAAATTCTTGTAAAACCCACTCCGGGAGAGAAGCTGTACTTGTACTTGGCAGCTTTAGAGGTGGCGATCAACTCGGTTCTTGTACGAGCAGATGGGAAATTTCATCTACCCATCTACTATGTGAGTCAGGTCTTATATGAAGCAGAAATCAAACACTCACTAATGGAGAAGTTGGCATATGCACTGGTGATGAGCGCAAGGAAGCTTCGCCCGTACTTTTTTTTATCACCAAGTGGAAGTGTGGACAATATTTCCACTTAGACGGATTCTACACAGGTCTGACACAATTGGTCGCCTCCTAAAATGGTCCTTGGAAATAAGTCATTTCGGGATATCATATGCACCTCAAATAGAGATTAAGGGGCAAGCGCTGGCCGACTTTATAGTTAAGCTAACCTTCCCTCAAGATCCGACGAGAAGACATGACTATTGGAGTTATACGTGAAAGTATGTTTTTACTTCTTATAACTCATGTATTAAACACTTGTTTATGAGAATAATTCTTTTATCACATTTGCTTTGAATATGAATGAATGTTAAATATTTATTGCAACACATTTAATATATATAGTATATGTTACATTGTAGTTAATATGGTAATTCCAGATCACAGAAGATCACATTGATGGTTTCCTTGTAACTAAATATACAAATTCACGACCTAGGTGGAATTGAACAATCCGCCGTGAAAGGTCGATGTGTAGTTCTCAGATTGGCCTATCTTGACCAATAGATTGCACTAGCACATTTTGTATGTGTTAAAGAGGACCTACAACGAGGATAAATTCTTATGTTACGAAATGTGAAGAATTAAACCTCAGTGGTTATTGATTTCTTAATCTCCGTCACTTAAATAGGACTGTGTGTGGTTAATAGTTATTGCTTTGATTCATGTTGGGTGAGAATCAATGTGACTTCGAACCTTGTGTTTAAGGCAGTAATATTAATCATACGATGGTTGCTAAGGTTTAATACGGAGAAACGTGTGCGAGTACAACTCGTGTGATTTGTCCCCTTGGTGGACTCAGAAGTTTTATCGTACCAAATCTTGCAAGTGAAGAATTAGTTTCTTCGGTACGGATAGTAATGTTGAACTGTCTTTACTCCAAGGTAAAATATATTAATTAATTTAGAGCTATTTAGAAGCTCAATTAATTAATGGACTAAATAATCTTAAACACGGGAAATAATAACCGGGAGCCTATATTATCGTAATATGGATTAAGATGGATAATACAATATTAATTTATTAGTGGTATTAATTAATATTAATGGACTGAATAATATTGGGGCTCAATATTGTAATTTAGTAGCCCATTGGAGGTTAAATCTTAATTCTCCTAAAGGCCCCTCAAATATCCCAATAAGTAGCCCGATAATAATAAGGTGATTAAAATAAAAGAAAATGTAATTGCTGATTTTTCTTAGATAAATTAAAAAATTAAGATATAGGAGAGAGAAAAGATTTTGTTGATTTTCTTGGAAAAATATTATGGAAGATATGTATTCTTGGAATACAAGATTATCTCATAAATTCAAGAAGATCCAAATCTTGGTTATCGCCCTATAATTTTCGAAATTTATATATATATATTAGGAGGATGAGATTTTTATGGAATATTTTGTTATGGAGAAAAGAATATATGAGATATATTCAAGATTTCTTGGAGATCAAGAATTTTTTTTCCTCTCATACTTCCACTAGGACTTTCGTCCCCTACTTATTATAAATAGGAGATGAGTATTTCATCTCCAGTTACACAATTCCATGAGTTGGAAAAATCAAGAACAAAAATATTTTTCTTTCTTTCTTGTTATTTTAATTGTTCGTGAGCGCTTCCCACCAGCGAGCGAATAAGGCGAGAGGGAATACTTGAGAAGGTTTTTACGGTTGATATGATCATTATGCTTGTCCCGTTTATCTTGGTTGGACGTCGCTTCAAGAGGTATGTTAAACGTGAAATTCTTAGTTTTTCTGCCATAGAATTTTATGTGATTATATTCATATGCATGTTATTTCGTTGTTGGATTAATTATTATTTGAATTAATTTAGGGTTAATTCGTGCTAGTAATAATTAGATTTAAATTCGTATTTAAATGTCATCTCGAGTAGATCCGGGCACCCTGATTTCCCCAACAATAACCATCCCTGACACATGTATGTCAATGGTTCGTCAACCAATACAGCATCGTGGCCGGAATAGTTCTAATAAGCCCAAATAGGCAGGTGTTCACCTCAGCCGTTCGTTTTGAATTCATGATAACAAATAACGAAGTTGAGTATGAAGCTTTGATTGTCGGACTTCGTTTAGCACTGGCTGTGGGGGTAAGAAGATTGCAAATATTCGGAGATTTGCAGTTAATCGTCAACCAAGTCCGGGGCGAATACAAAGCAAAGGATGAAAACATGGCCCTATACCAGAAGATTGTTGCTCACCCAGCTTCAATGTTCGAGCAGATTTACATTGAACAAGTGTCAAGAGACAGCAATGCCCAAGCAGACGCGCTTGCTTGCCTGGCGACCAGCGCAGGACCAACGGAGTTGTCCGAAGTCACGCTGACAAAAGATACTTCACCCATCGACCGATGATTACAAGATTAACCAAGTTGGTGAAGAAATGGAAGAATGTGGCTAGCGAATACCCATTATCAAATACCTTCAAGATCCAAAAGACCCCCTGGAGGCGACCAAGGTGACCAGGCGAGCAACAAGGTACACCTTGGTGGACGAGCAGTTGTACCAGAGAGGATTCTCACTCCCACTGTTGAAATATTTGGCCAGGGGGAAAGGACAAGTGGTTTTGGAGGAAATTCATGAAGGGGTGTGTGACAATCATGCTGGGGGGTGAGCACTAGCATATAAAACCTAAGACAAGGGTATTACTGGCCGACTCTACTCTAAGATGCAATCAAATTTTCTCGAACATGCCACAGATGCCAGTTGTTCGCTCCAAACATTCGCAATCCCCCAACTGAGCTGATATCAGTAAATAATCCATGGCCATTTGCAAAGTGGGGGATTGACATTATCAGACCATTCCCACCAGGAAAAGGAAGTGTGCATTTTGCAGTAGTGGTCGTGGACTATTACACGAAATGGGCCGAAGCGGAAGCACTTGTAACAATCACGCAGGAAAAAATGATCAACTTCATTTGGAAAAATATTGTCTGCCGTTTTGGAGTACTGCAAGCAATCTTGACAGACAACGGAAAGCAGTTCGAAGGAAAGAAAATAAGGGATTTATATGATAAATGAGGAATAAAGAAACATTTCTCAACTCCGTACCACCCTCAGTCAAATGGTCAAGTGGAAGCAGTAAACAAGATAATTAAACACATATTGAAGATCTGCTTGACTGACAAACATGAAGAGCTACCTGAAGGGCTATGGGCTTATAGAGTCTCGTATAAAACAAGCACCAGAGAAACACAATTCACTATGGCCTTCGGCACCAAAGCAGTAATACCAGTTGAGCTGAAAGTACCAACAGAGTGAACAGTCATGTTCGACGAGGAGTCGAACAATGCATTAGCAGCAGAGATGGACTTGCTGGAAGAAAAAAGAATCTCAGCTTAAATAAAAAAATGCTATCTATAAGAAGAGGGTAGCAAGATACTACAATTCCCAAGTGAAAATCAGAGATTTCAAAATCGGAGACTTAGTACTTCGTAAAGTGTTGGCTCCCCCACCAGGAGCATTTTGACCGACTTGGGAGGGTCCGTTCATGGTGACCAACAAGTAGCACAATAGCACTTAAGATCTAGAAGACATGGAAGGTAACTCGATCCAATACTCCTGGAATGTAGCCTTGTTGAAGAGATACTACCAATAGGGTTATTAATTTGTAATTTTGATGTTGTAAATTTTGTGTAAATTTCAATTTTTTTTTTATCCTGAATATAACCTATAAGGCAGGCGAACAATTGTGCATTGTATGTTGTTGGTTGTATGTGTTACACTAGTCAGATATGTATGTCAAAAGTTAAAAACTTCACAAAACTCGGTTGCTCGCCTCAAAGAAGTAGCCCGATACATATGAGTTCACGCATGCGGCGACCAGGTATGTTCAATAAGCATTATCATTAGGCCAAGTCTACGAGACCAGAGGCCTATTGATTAGTGTGATTTTTGCTAGAAATTTGTATACTTAATTCGCCTAATTTTGTAGAGTTTCTTGCATTTATTTACATTAATGTGACCATGTTTGATTAATTGTCGAGAAAAGTGTTTTTGTTATTTTTGCAGGAAATTGAAAATTTTTGTGAACAAAATACAAGCATTTAATTTATTAAGGTCGAGCGAAAAGGAGTGAGTCGAGAAGGGTGAAAATCGAGAGCAAAAGAGAATGAGTGGGCTTTCATTTAATTAATTTGCGGCCCAAGAAATTAGTTGCAGCAGCCTAACATTTATTAATTAAAGGCCCAGCAGCCCATTTTGAGGAATTTAATTCACAAGTTACGTGAATGACTTAGGAAAGAAGAAGAAAGCAGCTGGGTCACGTCTTCCTCCTCGAGCCAATCGAGGAAAGAGAGTGGAGCTGCGCCGGAGAAGCTCGCACCGGAATTCGCGCTGGAAATCTGTTCTAAAGCGCCGAAAAGCATTGCCATGGCCAGAATCTACCTCGCACCAAAGCCACCACGTCGCCGGAACGAAGCTCACGCCATTAATGGAGAAAAAGTTCGACGTCGGAAAGCTTGGAAAAGTCAGAAAAGCCGGAGTCGGAAAGCTGAAATAGACTACCGGAATCAATGGAGATCGCCGGGAAAACAAAGCTCATTCTCTGAAGCTTCGATCGAAGAACTCAATTTCGCCGGAAAACTACTGTTTGCATCACCGCAAAGCTAGCCGTCCATTGCTGGAGTTGGAAAGACGACGAAGATAAAGGAACTGGGGTCCACTCACCTCATTGAATGCCCCGCCACGTCTAGCCATGAGGAGAGACAAGAGATGCTTTAAAATTGCGGGCCCCAGCCCCATGCGTACAAGATGCTACAGAAAAGCTATAAAGCTTCAGCGACTTTATCAATTTAAGAGGCGTATTTCCACTTGAATTGCTCGTGCAAAGAGTTTGATCAATAATCCCAGTCGTGCAGCCTCTACTTAAGTCAGCTACGTAAAATCACCAAAGCGGCACGACCGTGCAGCTGCAGCTCGACCATTATGGGTCGTGCAAGGTCCGAAATTCTGCCCTTTTTCACATTTTCAACCCATTTTTGGACCCACTCTTCTCAAGCACTGTGTATACCATTTTATCAGATTTTAGAAGGGGGCACTTATAATTTCTAGAGCATTCTATTGGGGAGAGCCCCTCTCCCCACACACCCCTTCACACACTAGATAATTTTAATGTTTTCTTAGATATAATTAGTGGGTAATTTCAATTTCTTGTAAGAATTTATGCTTTGAAGATCATTTGAGGTGATATCTTTCTTTTATTTCAAGATTTAATGGTTAATTTCATTTTCATTTGTTGTTTTAGCTTATTAGTCATGTGTGTCTCTTATAAAACCATGATCTAATTTCGTTTGCTTTGAGTGTTGAATCAATGTATGAAATTAGTGTGTTGAAGGATTTATAGCTTTGATTATGTCTATTTCATGATATGAATGTTTCTATTGGTGGGCTGTGTATGTCTCAATTAATTAGTTGATTTTATTATCTTATATATTTAATTGTGTGTATTACAACGAGAGTTGTGTACGCATGATTGATATTTAGGTGAAAGCTTTGGTTAATTAATTTGAGTTAAATAGTAATTGGCTTGACCGAGAGAGGGTCAGTTGCTAGATCCCCCATCATTAGACATTAGGTATCTTAATTTGAATATATGGATACTTAGTGAAAGGGGAATTCTAGAGATGCATCGTGTGTTTCTAGATATTCACGATTTTATGAGTTTATGGGGCATAATTAGGAGTAGCTAGTTAGTCCACGTTGTTCACCTAGGCCTCAAAAGGGATTGATCTACACACTTTCGTGATCGCTCTTAGCAAACATCTAGAAAAATGCAATGATAAGTTGTAGATTTGTCATACATTAGTGGATTACATTGTGAAGACACTCGAATCATTTCTCTCTCTTGTACTTTCTTAAATGAAAGTTAGGTTAATTGTTTAATTGCTTTCTTGATTTAATTTTTGTTTAGTTTAATTTTCATATGCCAACTTGCTCGTCACTATAGTACCATGCCGACACACAACTTTGGGGCTCCACTGCATTCCTAAATCCTTTGGATTTGATAACTATTTGGTCCAAGTCTACTTTCACCACTACGACGATCCCGTACTCTTGCGGGGGAGTAGGATTTTTTTTTTTTTGAAAAACTCCGACCAAGTCACCTATATACTTAAAAGGTCAAGTTCTTTGAAAACCAAGATGACCCCGATGTCAAAAAAAAGTATGCTAAGTATTTTACCTTAGAAAAATAAGGGAAATACTTAAGCAAATTCCGTAAAAAACTAAAGTACAATAAGGGGCGAGCAATTGAGTAAATATATATATATATATATATCATGCAAGTTATGCAAAAAAAAAAAGAATTTCATTTCATTAACAAAAGAAGTTTACAATAGAAATAGTTAAATAATACAGTAGAAAATCCAAAATCTTCAAGCGTTGGGAGTTGGCGAAGGCAGAGGAGCATCAGTAGGAGGAGCTTCGTTGGTGGTCGGCTCAGGGATCAGCTGCTCGCCAACTGCTGCAGAGGTGCCCACCCCTTAATTGGAGTAAGAGGAAGAGAAGACAAGTCATCATAGACTTCGTCAGTATGAGTCCCTTCCTCGCCACCTTCACCAATATATTATGGGGGCACTATCTGAACATCTTTGTCAAAAATGTCAAGGGGGAAGCCCATGTCAGCCAAATCGGCGATGAAAAGTGTAGACCCGGGGGCAGGAGGATTATCCTTGATGTAGTCGATGAAATCCATCTTCACCGATTCAAACACATCCTTGCCATGATCCAAGGCAAAGCACACAGATCTGATACACTTCGCGAAGGAGCATATATACCCGTAGTTGGTTTTCTCCATTACTTCCTGGGTAAGAACTTCGTGCGTAACCATGGACTTCCACTCCCTCTCTAAGTGCTCTATCTTCTCCTGAGCAGTCTTGAAGTGAGCAGCCAAATCTGCTCGCTCTTCATCCAACTTGGTCGCCCTTGAGTCGGTATATTTAACTTCTAGCAACATCTTCTCAGAGCTCGTCGGAGCAGCTTGCTCATTTGCTAGGGAAGCAGCGATTTTGCTCTCCAAATGTGCTCGCTCCTTGGTGAACTCAGCTTTCTTTCCTTTCAGCGCGACGACTTTCTCCTCCTCTATTTTTTCAATTCTCCAGCCCAGACTCTGGTTTGTTCGCTCGAGTTCAAGCACCTGGTCGAGCACCATTTGAGCCATGATCGCCTCATGGCTGCCGTCATAACTCATCAAGCAAACATTGTCATTGGGACTCTAGCCTTGGACGAGGGTATTGGCGGATTTGGTCCAAGATCTAGAGATCTGCACGTGAGCGTCTGGGATGTCTTGTAGAGAGGGAGGGTGCTCCTCACGCAAGTGAGGTTATGAAGAGTTGTACCTCAGCTAGGGTAATTCTCCGGCTTGTACCTAAAAAAAATTTAGCAACTGATGAAGAGGCGAGCATCGAAGAATTACGTGTATGAAAGGCGAGCAACTTACACTTTGACCCTTATCGGGTCCCAGCCCAAGTAGGAGGTATCCTGAGTAAAACCACTCCTCTTGCTCGCCGCTACACTAGCGACCACTTGTTGTTTGCCCACCACCTCCAAGAAGGTGGACTTTGAAGAAACAAGAGTCGTCTCCTTCCTACTCGGCTCCTCGCCTGTCTTGGAGCCCCTGTCATCAGATGGGCCAACGGGGACTCCATCCTTTGTGAGCCTCTTCTTCCCTTTCCTTTGCTCCTTGGGTTGGAGGGAGGAGGTTGGTGGCTTCTGAGAGCGAGCAGTTTGTCCACGGGAGCGAGGAGGTGCTAGCTCGTCTCCTCACTGGAGCTTTATCAGAGCAAGAGGTGGATCGACTTTCTTCCTGGTGGGCTCATGAGATGCCATTTCACGGACCATTTCTTGTAATAGGGCGAAGACCGGGGCAAGACTACAATGACTTCTTCTTCTATAAAGAAAAGAAAAGAAAAGTGTTAGTAAAATAATCGAACGTATCAATAAGTGATAAATAAAAGTGGCGAGCAGTATTACCTGCAGGCACAACTGCTCGCGCTTCAAGATGATGGGGGCCGGTAGTAAGACGAGCAAGCTTGCGGCAGTGTTCCTTGGACAAGTGATGTAGATCTCGATCAGTAACGTTGTGGAGAGAGATCACGGAAAGGGTGTAGAGGAACTCCTCGCTCATGTCTGGATGTCCCCACTTCAAGATCCGTGGACCTGCAAAACAATAAAAGAAAGAAATTAAAATTAGTCCCACTCATTCTATAAAAGAAAAAGTGGAACCTACATATATTTTGTCATAAGCCTCTGGTGTAAAAGTGTGCGCCTCCCCACCACCAAAGCCGGCTGATGCTCGCCAATCACCCCCAATAAAGAAATACTGCTTTTGCCAGCTCTTCACTTTATTGGGGACTGCCTCAATCAACTTCACTCTGCTCCTCGCCTTGATGTAGTACCATCCTTCTCCGTCCTCAGGATGAGCAGAGATCATCATGGCATAATGTACATCCACATAGTTGATCTTGTTCTTGTACCCTTCAAGCCCAAATAGAGTCATAAAGACGAGCAGGTTGCTTGGGTCACAACCAAGTTAACGTCGGCGACGAAGCGACCAACTAGGGAATGAAGCGGCAATTGGAGACCAGCATTTAGGACGTCCAAGTTCATAGCAGTGCAACCCGGAGGTGGGCGATCAGTTGTCTCTCATTTTCTGGGGGCATAGAGGTAGATATCGTAGGGGATCTCGTACACTTTTCGGATCCTCTCCAGATCATCCTCGGTGATAAGACTTGCAATTCTGCACGCCACAAATTCAGTTTCTTGGGCTTCCATAAATTCCCTTGGGGGGCGAACAAAACTCCTGGAGTAGCGAGCAACATAGTCCGACCACTCCTGCTCGCAAGCAATGGCCTCTGGAATCTTTGACTCATGGGTCTCTGAGGGAAGTGGGAAGTTGATCGCCTCCAAGAATTCCCAGGCCAGTCCTCGAGATGCTTGAGTTACTTTGACCTCTTCTACTTCAGGGGCATCGATTTTGGCGACCACCTCCTCGGAATCTTCGCCCAAGTCAGAGGTGGTATCTCCTTCCTCATGGGGACGAGCAACCAGGTAGCTGACTAGCTGCTCGCCCGATTGCTCAGTTGTAGATCCATCCACCGAGCGAACAATGGAGCTCGCATTCGAGTTCGTGTATTTATCGACCAACAGAGTATGGGGGTTAGTCGAGAGGGCTTGGCGAGCACATCTTCGTGGTATCACAACCGGATCCTCCATCGGTCGTTTCCCAGGATTCCATCCAGGGTTCCTATCGGAGATGGTGGTGCTTGAGGATGGTGAGGCCATTTGTACCAGAATTACGAAATGAATGAAGGTGATCGGAAAAGTAAGTGAAAGATTTGAGAGGCAAACCGGGTTTTAATAGCAACTTTGCGGCGGCGGAGGTTCGCCGGTGATAAATCCCAAATGGCGGGTCGGAATATAACAAAGGAAGCACAAAAACATAAAAACTAAGAAGATAAGTAAAAAATTAATCAATGTATTACCTTAGAAAGATGAATCGCATAACACAAGTCTGATTTGGGTGTGAAAATGGCAAAAGGAAAAGCTTTGAAAGTATATCAATGGTGGAGATGTAGAGAAGAATCAGAAAAGGAAAATGAAGAAGAAATGGCCAGATATTTATAGGGAAAGGAATGGGGGTGGAAATATAATTTTTAGAAAAATTATAGGCCCCCGTATGTAATAAAGGGGACGCGCGTGGGCGGCGGGTGATGTCACCACCGTCCACGTTGATTCGGTTTCCGAAAGTCTCCGGATTCCAACAGTCGCGAGGTTGGTCCGAGCACAGCTGCTCGCCAAAAAAGTATAGAGTGAAATTGGTTCATACATGAATCATTGAAGAGTATTAGTTATTTACACTAAACAGTACTTTCACTAAAGAGTATTAGTTGTTTACACTAAGCAGTACTTTCACTAAAGAGTATTAGTTATTTTCACTGTAGAGTATTAGTTATTTTCACTGAGAGTCTTAGTTTGTTTCCACTAAACAACTAATACTCTTCAGTGAGAATAATTAATACCCTTCAGTGAAAACAACTAATACTATTTACTAAAAACAACTAATATCCTTTGATAGTTCATGTATGAACCATTTTCACTCTATACTTTGTCTTGAGCTATATATTGATTTTCAACTTCTTATAAAGCTTCGAATATAATTCACATTTTTGTATTTTGTACCATTAAAATCATGATAGAAATTTATGTTTCCTGGATGCTTACATTTTTTTTAATTAATTTCACTTTCTTTTCAGGTGAACTATACACATTGTTAGTAAATTATTAAACCAATTTCTTAAATTTATGTAAAAAATATATAAAGATATACTTTGTGCAATTGCTTAGTTTTATTAAAAAAATCTTATCGAACATAACTTTAAAACAAATATGTATAATGTGAGTTTAGGGAAGTAGGTTCACATATTGATGGAGAAAGATGGATATATTAAAATAACGGTTACAGTCAATTATCAATTTTTAGAGTTCTTGATATATAAACCATAGATATAAATATACAAATTATATTATATTGATCAATTATGCATACTAATCAAGCGAGCTCTCAGAGTGTCATCATTTAATATTTAGTTGTGAAAGAAGAAGAAAAGAATTATGGATCCTTTGTATCTATTGTTGATCAAACTTTAAAAGTGTAGTGTCATAAAATATATGCTTGCATATCATATCTCAAAAAGATGAAAATAAAATATTACATAATTATGTTACTTTGAAATTTTCATACCCTACAATGAGAATTTTCTCTAATTAATGATTGTCATAAAATTTAATTCATGTTTTTTTATTTATTCATTCTAAGTTTTAGCAACCTCAACTTATTGATGTTGATATAAAAGAGATGATTAGAGCAAATGTTAAGATTAGACTTTGTAATTGAATTGATAGAGTTTTTTCTCTGCATAATTGGAGCTTAGGATGGAGAGCTGGTGGTCCCCTTTTATTTTTGCCTTTCATAGGTTTTTCAAATATAGAGAAAATCCCGATTAATTGAATGGAAAAAGATTGATCTTGAATTTTTTTTATGGAGACAAAGTATAGAGTGAAAATGTTTCATAAAAGAACCATTAGTTTGAAATGTATTAGTTGAAGTGTACGAAGAGTATTAATCTTCTAACTAAAAGGTATTAGTTGGTTACACTAGAGGGTATTAGTTGTTATACTGGAAAAATATTGCAAAGTGATTCATGTATGAACCAATTTCACTTTATACACACTCCTTGATGGAAAATATAAAAGCTGAACATATATATTTGTGGTAGAATTTTTGGTTAAATGAGGTATGCTTGATTTTTTTTTTCCGCTTGGAACTTCAACCAAGTTCAAATGTGAGACGTTATACTTGATTTTATATCTCATATTTATATATATATATATAAAATGGATTAAACTCTTCCCATATCAACTTATGGCTCCAAATCAAACTTATGGCTCAAGAGTACTTTATTTTTATTTTTAAAAAATTTGAGCAAGTCATAATACAAATGCATTTAGAGCTACAATTGTAGGTTAAAATTACGAGACCTGTTTTTCAAATTTTGATCTTCGATGGGCTTATCAAGGAATAAATCTTCCAATTTTTTTTTGTCTCACGTGTGTCATACTTGCAATGACTAAATATACACATTCCTCTATTTTTTTTTATCTTAGTTTCATATTTATTTCAATATATGAAAAATAATTAGATTTTACAATTTACGAAATTTGTAAATATATATTTAATCTTACATTTAAATATTTTAATTTAATCTATATTTTAACAATCCTATAGATATTTAAATTATATATATATATATATATATATGAAGTCATTAATTTTTTTATATTAATTAATTTTTTTTATATATTGAGTAGTTCTAGTGTGCACTTGAGTGCATGATATGCACTTGAATTTTGAAAAAAAATACTTCCAGCAGAAATCAACAATACCCCAAGAAGTAATCAGTAATACCCCAAGAAGATATCAGTAATTCCCCAAGAAGGCATCAGTAATATCCCAACTGCAAAAAAAAACACACCGTTTGGTGTGTTTGTGTGTATTTTGAAAAAAAAAAATCAAAATTAAAGTCAAAATTAAGTTTAAAATCCAAATGCATGCTATGCACTTGGATGCACCCTAGAATTTGCCTTATAAATTTTATATAAACCCGCAAATTTTGCTGGGATGTAACTAGTATTGTGTAAAGAATATATGAACGAAAAAAAATCGATAAATAAATTAATCTTAATTGAAAGGATGAAGATTAAGAGGGGTGTATTGGTTATAGAGTTTGTAAGATTTTTTTAGACTTTTAAAGTTTGGGGGTATTCAATCTAGATTTTCAAAGGTCTTTAAAAATCCTGAGTTATTGAATACGGATTTTAAAAAGTCTTAAAAAATCTTTAGGTATTCAACAGTGTATAGATTTTAATACTCCACGGATTTTCTTAGATTTCCCTTCCAAAATATGAATAGATTTCACTCTCCAAAATCTCTTCTAATAACCAGAGATTTCTACGGATTTTAAAAGGTGTGAAAAAATCTTTAGATATTCAACAATCTTTGAACTTTCTTCGATTCTCTTCCATTGGGATGACAACGGGGCGGGGACGGGGGGTCATTCCTCATCTCCGTCTCTACAAAATAAATGGGAAAAACTTTCCCCCCATCCCCGCTTCGCTCCCGTCTCGCGGGGATTCCCCGTTCCCCGCCTAATTTAAGTTATTGTTAAAAAAAACTAATTTAAACAATTTAAAAAACCTCAAATTCTAATATTTTTAATTAACATATATACTAAACTGAAAATAATATAATTTGGAACTAATAACATAATATTAAATAAAAAAAATGTAATTTTTAATAAATAGTTAATTGAGTAGGAAACTATGAAATTTATTTGTAATTTACTTTAACATTAAAATGATATATAAATATATTAATTATATAAAAAATAATGCGGCTCCCCGAAGGAAACGAGACGGGGATCCCCCGGGCTGAGAATACTATTCGGTCCCCGCCTACGGGGCAAAAAAATTCTCCGTCCCTGTTTTCTTTGGGGATTACTCGCCCCGTTGTCAAGTCCACTCTTAAAAAAATATAAATAAATTTTACTCTTCAAAATCTCTTCTAACAACCTGAGACTTCTAATGAGGGCGGGGTATAACGGTGATGAAAATGAAGATGAAATAATAATTTATTTATTTTTTTAATTAATGTATTTTTATTTTTTATTTTTTTTCTAAATAATTTGTATAACTTTTTTTTATATACAAGTGTGTCCCATATATATTTGCATCAATGGTTCCAACGCTGGAGTCTATGGAAATCCATGTAAATCAATAAAAAAAAATGTATTCCACAATCCTATAAAGTCTATGAAAATCCAAGTAAATCAATAAAAAAAATCAGTCAAACTCTATATGGAGTCTATAGATTTTCTAAATCCATAGACTTTTTAAAGTCTAAAATAATCTAATAGAATCCCAATTGAATACACCCCTCTAAATGTGGTTTCTGAAAACGAGAGAGAGGAGCGGAGAATTGAGAATTAAGATTTTATATATGAGATTTTAAACAAAACCAAAATTAATAACAAGTCACCATGAATTGCTCAATCAATTAATCAAAACCAAAATTAATGAATAATAATTAATTAAAATTATTTAAAATAAATATTAAATAGCAAACATGCTTATATATAGCCATATAGGGGTGGTTGGATACGGTATACCATAGTTTTTAGTTCATACTGTATATATTACTAAAAATATCAATATGTAAAAAATCATACCCTTATTATACCGAAAATATCGGTATACCGAAATTTCGGTATATTACCAGTATAATTTCGGCATACCTTTTTTTTGTCAAAAAAAATTGTAAAATAAACTACTAATAAATAAATAAAAGAATACATCTTTGATATGCTAACAAGCGATAACCAAGTAGAAAAAAATATGAATGATATTTTGCAAATAATTCTCCAAATAGAATATAGATTTTAGATTTACTCCATTACTGTTGTCATGAATTTACTCACCGGACAACAACTGAATAAGAATAACTTCTGGTTTAGATAAAAAAATTCAACGTTCTGGATTCAATATTCAACCACCGGTAGCTCTTTACATGTTTTAGCAGAATGAGATTAAGAGAGACAACATTTGATTGCGTTAGAGAGTAGGAATCGAGGGAGGCAAGAAAGTGATAAGCATACCTCGAGGGTAGGAACTGAAGGAGATATGAAAGTGATAAGCATATCTCTTGTATAAGGATGAATTATAGGCCTATAACTATAGTAATTAAAAAAATAAGTAGTTTGTGCTCTTTTTAATTAATAAGAGTGATTGGATTTCCACATTTTTAATAATAAGGCTACCATCTAATCATTTATAATTAATGATACACTATTAAATATTACTCAACGTCCATGAAATTTTACCCATTTATTGTTGGACACATGATTTAATGAAAATTAGTATTTTATTAAAAAAAAAAAATATAAAATAAGAGTATTGTAGAGGGTATTATGAGACCCACCTATTTGTTTGTGCGTAATGTTTATTTCCAAAAAGGGAATGAGTAAAAAATTGGTGGACAACCATAAAAGGAAAGTAGATAAAAAAATTGGTGGACGAAGGGAGTATTAAAACTAAAAATTAATTTGGATATTTCGATATATACTGAAATACCTAGAAATGCTACTTTTCATATTGTTACCATATTGGAATTTTTGGTACGGTAACATACCGTGTAAAAAAATTTAGTATACCAAACTTTTCGGTAATTTCGGAATTTTACGATACGATAAGCTTGGTATACCGAATTTTTCAGTATTTTTCCCGCCTTACTTATATACACTTCAAATCAATGAAAAAGCAAAATTTCGAAATAAAGACTCGCGAAGAAAATGAGAGATCCACAAATAGATGATACAATCCAGATAACTCTTATAATGTAATTTTAAATAAAGCTTAAAACAAATTAGCTCATTAATACTAAGTGTTGCCAATCTATTGAATTCATGAAAGAAGATTAGAATTCAGAAACACAATTATTTGCGATACAAAGGTGCGAAGCATATACCCAACAGATTGACTGCCTCCATTTTATTCCTTTTTAATAATTTGTTGAAAATCATTTTAAATTCTATTTTAAAGGGAGGAAAACTTCAATAAAAGCTACTCTCAAATTAGTAGTGCTCCACTAGTTACATGTAATTAATTATAACATATTTGAATCCTCAACTGCAAATTTGTATTTTGTATTTCTATTACAAGAGTGTGTATGCTACAATTGTGACATAGATGTTGTTGTGATTATGTTCGAGTTGAAATACAAAATTAATTAAATAGAGAAAAATAAGGTAATATTGTCATTGACCTACCAAATCACCTATAATACTATTCAGATTAATTTTATATCAATTAACGGTCTTTAGATTGATATTGATACTGATAGTAAAAAAAGTGTATCGATATTTGCCATTCATTTTGTTATTAGGTTGAGTACCTCTTATAGTTATACTATTATATAAGAATTAATTTACTATTAAAGAAAATGGGTATCATTTTGCAACAATATCAAAAGGTTGTCTTTTTAGTGCTGACAACTAAATTTGTTGAATATAAACAACCGATGGTATTTTAAAATGCATTTAAGTTGTTAAATACTTAAAGATTTTGAACTAATATAGAACATATTCTAATCTTTATTTTTATTAATTTTGGCGGGAAATAACGTAATGTCAGAGTGGGAAGCATTCACAGAACTCCAACATGGCAAGCACCACGTACAAGTCTCTCTCTCTCTCTCTCTCAGAATTAAAATCAAATGGGAAACTGATATATAGATACAGTTATATGTATGTCTAAATTCGTTTGTGTGGTGTTGTGAAGAAAGAGCGGGATTTAAGGAACAAGTGGCAGCCATTGATGCTAATAGCATGCAAAGCCACAAGCATTTGGAAGGCAGATTAATTGGATTGAAACATTCCGCGGACCATTCTCTCTGCAAATTGGTAAATCGTTTCTCTCTCTCGCCGTATTTTCCGCGTGTCTATTTCTATCTCTCACTTCCCCTCTTTCCCTCTTTCTCGTCCTCCCACAAATTCCCAAGCTCAGACCTCTCTTTCATCCTGGTAAATTCTTCATCTGCATTTCTGCAATTTAACAATGGGTGTTATTGATGACCTAATTATGTGAATTAAGAATTAGGGTTAATTGTTGAAATGTTACTATTTTTTAATTGAGCAGAATAGTCATGTTTGTTTTCGCAAAAGAATCTGACTCGACTCATCTGTAATCAAGGCGTAGGGGGAGTTGGTGACTTTTGCGATTGTAAATTCCTACTATCAAATATACCAACATGTCGGGACATCTCGATCGCCGTCCTTCCAGGCCAAGTATGTTATTATTTCCTTCATTCATTTCTTCATCTTATTGTGCCAGGATTTTTCATCTTTCCAAAAGATATGTTAATTGTAGGTGAAGATAAATTTCATTTAATGCTGGTTAACAAAATTACAAGTGCAAATTGTTGCTTTGAACTAGGCTAATGGTTGTAGCTAGCAATGAAGAAGACACAGAGATTTGATTGTTGATGTTTGTAGGTCTGGAGAAAATAGATATGGATAATTTAGACGATGAGAGGAAAAATAGGCTTGGGTCTCTCAAGAAGGTGGCCTTAAGTGCCTCAAACAAGTTCAGAGAGTCTTTGAGTAGAAAGAGAAGAAGCAGCAAAGTCATGTCTATTGTTGAGGACGAGCACGATGCTGAAGAAGTTCAGGCCGTCGATGCATTTCGCCAGGCACTTATCCTCGAAGAATTATTACCTGCAAAACACGATGACTTTCATATGCTACTCAGGTAAACCTATTTTCTCCTAATTAATCTGCTAGGATCATAGTTTAGATTACTGATGATTACACCAAAACCTCAGGTTTCTCAAGGCCAGGAAACTTGATATCGAGAAATCAAAGCAAATGTGGGCTGATATGCTTCAATGGAGGAAGGACTTTGGCGCTGATACCATTACAGAGGTAGGTAACTAGACGAATGTTTTCAGCGCTTAATTAATCCATAAGTCCATCAATAATTCCCATAATTGTATTATTTGTAGGGCTTCGACTTCAAGGAGAGAGACGAGGTCCTTAAATACTATCCACAAGGGCATCATGGGGTTGACAAGGAGGGAAGGCCTGTTTACATCGAAAGACTTGGTCTGGTTGATCCAACCAAACTCATGCAGGTTACAACAATGGATCGCTATCTTAAATACCACGTCCAGGAGTTTGAGAGGACTTTTATCGACAAGTTTCCAGCCTGCTCCATTGCTGCCAAAAAGCATATCGATCAAAGCACAACCATCTTGGATGTCCAAGGAGTGGTATGTGTGCTGCCTCTTATACTCTGAAACATTTAACACATTGATTGTTAAAATCTTCTCTAGTGTTTCTATCTCTTACAAGGGGGTATATATACAATGTCCTATTATTACATTAATATAGCAATTGTACATTGCAATGGCTACATAGGGGCTGAAAGAATTTTGTGCCTTTTCGATTTAGGGGTTAAAAAATTTCACCAAAGCTGCTAGGGAACTTATTCAGCGCCTTCAAAAGATCGATGGTGATAACTACCCTGAGGTACTTACCCTAGATTCTCTTGGTATTAGCCCCATTTGTCGCTTTGGACTCTCATACATCATTAGATGCCCTTTTCTTTTTCCCTTTTAGACTCTATATCAAATGTATATTATCAATGCGGGGTCTGGCTTTAGGCTCTTATGGAACACCGTCAAGTCATTCCTCGACCCAAAGACCACTGCAAAGATCCATGTAAGCAACATTCAGAATGCGTTAATTCATCATATCTTTGCTTTGATTCTTGAAATTCAAGTTGATATTTTGCTATCTCCAGGTTCTAGGAAACAAATACCAGAGCAAATTGCTTGAGGTCATTGACCAAAGGTGAATATATCGTGAATCCGCACATAGATTCAAAGTTTCTTCTTATTTGTGCTCTATAAAGTATTTGAATTTGTATCAGTGAGCTACCCGATTTCTTAGGCGGTACGTGCACCTGTGAAGATAAGGGGGGTTGCTTGCTTTCTGATAAGGGTCCTTGGAATGATCCCGACATTATGAAGGTTATCTTTCTGATGCTACTTTCAATCTTTCAATATTAAAATCTACAAGTTATACAAGATTCTGATCTGTGATCAATTTCATTTGAAGATGGTCCGCAACGGTGAACACAAATGCTCAAACCGAATCGCTCTTCCATCTACGGATGAGAAGACAGTATCAGAGGATGAGAGTCCTGTGGCTCATGCCCCAAAGGTACAATGCTTTCAACAAATGCATGCATCAAAAGTTTGTACTCTGTCTTCATTCTTGAGTTCTTCTATCCATTATGATATCGATTCTCTTCTGACTTCTGACATGAAAATTTGTAGAAAAACGTCTCTTTCAAGGCACAGAGCGATTCACCAAAATCTACAACAGACCCTTTTCCACCACCACAGCTCCCCCCTGTTCA
Source organism: Ballota nigra (assembly GCA_947034835.1). Classification (NCBI taxonomy): domain Eukaryota; kingdom Viridiplantae; phylum Streptophyta; class Magnoliopsida; order Lamiales; family Lamiaceae; genus Ballota; species Ballota nigra. Next base: position 39,217,930 of record OX344721.1, read on the forward strand.
TGAAGCAGAAGCAGAAGCAGTAAGTTACCTTTCATGGATATTAGAGAACCCACCTTACCATTTTTATATAAATTGATAACTCTGAATAACTTTCTTCAGGAAACCGAACCCCGTCCCACTCCCACCCCCAGAAAAAAAGAGCCCGATCAACAAGTTCGTGTGGTTGAGAAGACCCTTGCTGCCTGGCAAAAAGGACCGAAGTCTGACAATCTTGCTCTTGCTAAAGGTACAACATTGCATTGCTATCATTACAATTGTTGAATCAACTTCTTATGTAACTATGCCAATAGGCAAATACTTCTATTCACGGTAAAAAATTGTATTAGTTATTTTACTAATTGATATTAATTGGTCAGTATTAGTTGATTTCACTAAACAGTTTTTTTCATTGAGCAATATTTGTTGTGCTCTAGTGTGCACCTAAGTGTTACTAGTCTGATTCAGCTTTTTTATCAGATTTCTTCGCAGGCAGCAATGCCAATAGGACTCCTGATGGACTTAGCAACCATTTATTCACCGGAGTTCTAACTTTCGTGATGGGGGTTGTTACTATGGTTCGTATGACACGTAACATGCCCAAGAGACTTACAGATGCTACCCTCTATTCAAGTTCTATGCGTGGTGTGGATGACATGATTAAGAGTCGACCACCGCCAGTCTATGAATCTCCAGAAACCGCCATCTCCAGAGAAGATTACTTGATCATGATGAAACGTATGAACGAACTGGAGGAGAAGATGGGTATGATCTGCCAAAAGCCTCCATCAATGGCACCTGAAAAGGAGGAGATGTTGAATAATGCCTTGACGCGTATAGATGCTTTGGAGCAAGAGCTTCAAGATGCCAAAAAGGTTCGTTTGGTTTTTTAGCCTCTTACGTTACTAGACTACTACATTCACAATTATCTCAAGACCATGCTTTCTTTTGAACTTACTGAATGTCTTTATATTTGTTGGAATGCAGGCTCTGGAGCAATCATTGTCTCAACAAGAAGAGCTCTTGGCGTACATTGAGAAGAAGAAGAAGAAAAAGAAGTTCTTCGCCTTTTAGGTCCAGAAACCATACTCATTGTAAAGGTAATCGTGTTTCAGATTCTTGTAAAAAACGGTGTTTTAGTAGTCCCGACAAACACCCCCAGGTGAACCTCAAGCAGATGTTTCCACCCATTTTTATTGATTCGTTTTTTTTCTTTTGTAAATGAAATGATCTTTTCTTTCTTTTGGGTTTGTATTAGTGTAAGCGATGTTATATATTGTAAAAAACTTTTAGCATCCATTGGTGAGCCAAGCTTTCTTCCATGCCCACAAGTAAAATTCTTGGCATGTTTAAACTATATAATAACAAGTCTTGCTATTGTGTCCTATGAGGTTTCTACCTTCAACCTCCTAAAACTCAATTGTTGATTATGTCAACACATACATACTGAAATCTGTGCGAGTATATGTATAATATTATTTTTCTTTTTATCTAGTAATGGCAAAATATAACTTGGAGTGTCGATTTTGATTAGTATTGTGAATTCTGCTAAGAACCTAGTAATGAGAATTATCATTTCGAAATAAATAATAAGTATTTAAAGACCACAAGCGTGCAATAAAAGTTGAAATTAATAAAACTCATAAAAACACACCATGACATTCCAAACATTAATTGCATGTGTTTGTATAGTTTCACAAATAAAGCTTCAAACATCCCTCAAAACGGATCTTAAAACCAGACCTGCAGAGTGCTTCCAGATCATGTATCCGTATATGTTTGGTATAATATCACACTATTAAGTATGTGGTATCGATAGAAATTTACATATTTGCGGCTCTTCAAATTCAGTCAGGTCGTCTCCCAAGTGACGCATCTTACCAGCAAAACTTCTTCTTCTGGATACACAAACAAAGACACATTAGCACAAAACATCACACCAGATTCCTGTAACTTAAGTTTCCTCTGCTAAAAACACGACAACAATAAATCAACTTCACTTACTCGGTACTTTGCATCTTCTTGACTGTCTATATAAGCAAGCAGTTCTTCTTGTTTCATCAAAGCCTCATACAGAGCCTAAGAGAGAGAGAAAATCTTAGTTCTATCTCTTAAATTTCAACAGAAAGGCTTAGATATGGATAAAATACCTTTTTGGTTGCAATCAGCTCTGCTTCTAGGGCATCCACTCGGTATACAGCAGCATTCAACAATTCTTCTTTCTCATATGGCATTTCCGATGGCTTTTCTTGAAGAGTAGTCACCTTCTCTTCGAGATCACCCAACCTCTTCACAACAGACGACAACAGTTCTGCCTCAGTAAAAGATGGTGTCGGGGATGGTGGTCTCAACTCCTCCTTGATGGCGGTTGTGTCAAAAGAAAAGTCCTGAATGGGTTGAGATGATGCATCCGGAAGTTTCTTGGTAGACATTGAGCGGAAATACAAGAAGAGCGTCATGAAGAAAGTCATAACAGCTGCCAAAACACGAGCACTAAGACCTTCTGGCGCCTTCTGAGAATTAGGTGGTGGAAATATCTCTGAAATAAAGCGGACTACAATTAGAATGTTATTAAAACTGTGAGTTGAATTGTAGTGTACAACAATTTTGCAAGTTTTTTTAGCCACACGAGTCAACACGTTTACAGAATGGAGCTGTGGTAAAATCGAGATAAATTCGCTAGTTAATCATTAAACTTGATAGAATCGCATTTTGATAGTGATTTTGCCAATTTTACTGCAGGTGTTTTTTGAGAAAAAAAAAAGAAAGAAATAGTGGCAGCACAAATCCAGACAACTTAGTTCGTTGTCACACACACGCGCGCCTGCATCAAACAACAATGTATGGTCGGCAAACAGAGAGAGTATATTTAAACAAGAGCAACAAACCTTTAGAAATATAAAGCTTTTGAGGGGACTTCTTCCAGCCAGCATCAACAGCCTTGTCAACCATAGGAACATATTCATCATAGCCTGAAAATTGACCAGTATAGCCAGCTGATCCAATTGTCTTAGCCTGAAAAACAAAGAATCCATAGAACCATTGACGAAAGATTAAAAAAAAAAAAAAATCAATTTGAAGCTTTATTTGACTGACAAACAAGTCAAATATTCCTCGTGACCATTTAGGATGGGAAAAATGGTATAACCAGATAATCCTCTAGCGCAATATACACTGAGAAGTTTAGAGGTTTTTTTTTTTGTTAGAATTCCTTGATTGTAATCTCAATTCTGCATTTATAATTTACAATTTACAATCTTGATAAAGGTCACATCAGTTGTCACACATTTATGTATATGATAAATCCAAAATTACTACACAGAAATATAACTATATAAGACGGACATCAGTTGAGCTTGTTTAATTATTTTTCAGGGAATCTGTTATTCACATATAAAACATTAAGTGAGAGTAGATGATGCCAAAATAAATTCAAGGAGGCACAGTAAGAAGTTTCCAAGGCAACCAACATAACATTAGAGATTCCCCCAAAAAAAATTGTTCCATTTTTTGGCTGTCACAAGCAATTATTGAATAAAAGATTTCAGGCTTTTTCATACCTCCTCGCGAACTGGAGTCAAACGAAGGTGTGAGTAACTCCTAGTCGCTTTTGGTGAAGCAATATCTTCAGCTTCAGATCCAGACTCTGCTGTAGACGTATCACTGCCTTTTAACTGCTGCAGATAACAAATAAGCCCAAGTTATCTATGCTGACATCAAACAATTTGAGAACAAAGTGTGCTTCAACATGAAAAAGACGAGCAACCATACCATGGCATAAGGAGGCTTAGCATATACTACCTTCCCCTCACTGTTGATGATTTTAACAACCTGCCTGGCCCGTCGTGCTTCACCATTAAGCACCAACTGCACCAATAGATCAAATCTTAAAATCAAAACAACAATAGAAAGTGAACATTTATACTGCCAACATAATTTAAATATTTAGGGCATGTCCGGACCTTCAGTATCTCTGGATCCTTCCAAGGGCCTTTATCAGAGCGAAGGCAACCCCCTTGATCAGCACAAGAGGTACATGATCCTCCCAAGAAGTCTGGCAATTGGCTGCAAAGGCCCAAAAAATGTTATGATTTATTTCAAGGTACTTCGGTGTCAGTTACAAGCAACACGACATATGTGGAATCCACCCCTCTCACCTTGCATCTATGATTTCAAGCAGCTTGTTGTGGTATTTATTTCCAAGAACCTGTTAGAGATTCCCAAATAGATCACTGTAAGTTACAAAATGTTATCTCCACCAAGTATAATAAAGATTAAGAATGCAAAAAAGTGAGAACTACATGAATCTTTGTGGCAGTCCTGGGATCTATAAAATTCTTCACAGTATTCCACAGTAGCCTAAAACCAGGGCCAGCATTGATAATAAACATTTGATGGAGTGTCTGCAATTTAAACACAACACAAATTACTAGCCAAAACAATACAAAGCATTGTAAACCAAGTTAAGAACCAAGGGGTTACTTCAGGATAATTATCGCCATCAACTTTTTGGAGACGCGTAATGAGTTCCCGTGCACTCTTGGTGAAGTTTTTCAAACCCTAGGAAAACAGTAGCAGGATAATAAGTATAATCCCTTAAATAGACAAAGGAGGACTGTTTCTGAAGTCATGATAGCTAATGAAAAGCGAAAGAGCATACCACGCCTTGAACATCCAAAATTGTTGTGCTTGAGTCAATGTGTCGTTTGGCAGCAATCGTGCAAGCTGGAAACTTGATGGCAAAGCTTTTCTCAAATTCTTTCACATGGTATTTTATGTAGCGATCCATGGTAGTGACTTGCATAAGTTTGTTTGGGTCGACTTTCCCAAGCCTCTCAATGTATATGGGCCTCCCGTCTTTGTCAACTCCATGGTATCCATGGGGGTAATACCTCAAAACTTCATCCAACTCTTGGAATTCAAAATCCTGATGGAAAAAGAAGATTAAAATAAAATGAAATTAAAGCTAAGGGGTTAAGACACAAGTAACTAAACAATAATGGGTTGGTCGAGTTACATGCAGTACATTATTATGGTATATAGACCTATTTACCTCGCCGATAGTGTCAGTACCAAATTCTTTCCTCCACTGTATCATGTCAGCCCACATGGCCTTGGATTTTTCTATATCAAATTTCCTTGCTTTCAAAAACCTACATGTACAGGTCTCAAATTATTACAGAAAAAATGACTAGAGTTGTTAAATCATAAAAGAAACAAGAAATGCAGAAATAGGTAACATCATGACTTCTCAAGAAAAATACCCTTCAGATTGAGATATGGTTAGAAGAGACCAAACACAAGCCCAAGCCTGAGACCAGACTCCAGAGGACAATGCAAATGATATTGCTTAAAAGAGAGAAGTGTCAACTTAAATACTGGGTGGCTAGAAGATTTTCGAGCAAAAAGGAGTGGGAGTGAGGGAGTCCAAGGTTATGTACTAAACACGGTGAATGCTAATGTAGTTCTCCCAGGTTACCTCCGGAACATTAAGAGAGAGAAAGAAAATGAACGCAGATTGTTAAATACCTACCCCTCCTTTCATCACAATGGTAAAGTCCCCTAGTAATTTACAAACCCTTTCCGCACCAACAAGCAATTTCATGTTCAGATAAACTATCAATGACAAGAATATTACCTCAGCATCATATGGTAATCATCAAACTTCTCCGGTAGCAACTCATCCAATATCAAGGATTGTCTAAATGACTCAACAGCTTTTAGTTCCTCAGCATCCCGGATATCTTCAATTGAAACAGAACTAACTCTACCATCACTCTTTCTTCTACTGCTCTTCTTCTTGAGAGAATGCTTGAACTTCGTAGATGCATTGAGAGCCTTCTTTTTCAAAGAACCAATTCTTGTCCTTCTTTCATCCTCAGAATTTTCAAAATCAGACTTTCTTTCTCTTCTCTCATCATTACCAGATGAACCTTCGAAGCCTGTTCAACAAAAGTAAATAGTACAGTATTCAGATTTATCAATCTAAACCATGCCCACAAATTTTACACTGAAAACATCAACAGCCATTATTCTTTACTGCTATAATATTCATCATTTAAAGGAACACCATTGCAACAAATTCGTCACTGGAAACATCATACAACTCCAGGTCTTCAAATATCACCACAACAAAGAGCTTACTTCTCCACCCATGGGATACAGTCACACACAAGGATATAAGGCCTACAAACAATAAGCTTAAGAATCACTTAGAAACAAGTGAATATTATGGTCTTATTCTATCCACCCAGAAATCTTTCTTCATATTCTCAGTGGCAATAATGCTCATTCCAAAATCCAAGTCTTGAACAGACGAAAATCAAATCAGTATTTCTGAATCCAACTGGAAAATTGCAATTAGAAGCCCACACAGCTAAATAAATAACCATTATAAACCAGAGTCCACAGCTAAACATAAAAAAAAAAAAAAAAAAAACCCAAATAATAAATCGTAAATGCAGATGAAAAATATATCAGAAAACTGGACGCAATTTCCCTTACATGGCCTAGCAAATCGATCCAGGGGTCCAGACATCGCCAATTTCGACAACCGGGACCAATTCTTGATGATTAAATCTTTTGATCAGTCAATCAAGCATCACCAAATTTTTGTGCGCTGAAAAAAAACCCAGACCTTATCCGAGTTAAGTACACGGAAATCCCCACAATTTATTCCAGATCGAATATCAAGATTTAAAGACCTAACCTCAAAAAATACACGCCCAGATATCAGACGGTCAAAAATCCGCGAAAGTGGGAGCAATTAATTCAGATGACCGAAAATTCAAAGAGGAAATGAACGGGTATTTATGATAATTTTAAATAACTTACATAATAAATTAGCAAAAATAAAAACAGTGTTGAATCGCCGGATAATTAGAGCGACGGCGATTATTAGAGAGAGAGAGAGAGAGAGAGAGAAGGGAGAAGAGAGACAAAGGAAGAAAAGATCAGCGATGTAGGTGGGTAGAATTAGAGCTTGTGGGCCCGAGGACACGTGGCATGAGGAGGGGGGGGGGGGGGTGGGGGGGTTTTGGAAAGGGGAATTCGCCGCCGGCGTTGGGTGGAACAAAACGACAAAAGGGTTTTGAATAGTGATTATGTAATCATTATTCGGTGCCGTGATTTGTGTACAGTTCTCTGCTGTTAGAATTCTGAGACTTGGGGAATTTGAGAATTTAATATCGAATGGTTTGGCACGTGATGTTTTTGCATTGGAGGTGTCGGTTGGATTTTAAAATGTATGATTACTCATCTTTCCTTCTTTTTGTATATCAAAAGTAAAAAAACAAAGAAAAAGATATATGCTCCATTTGTTTATGTCTCTTAATTAATTTAATCGATTGGTATTTCTTGGTCGTCTTTAGTACACTCGTCTATGATACTTTCTCGCCTTTGTTAAAAAACAAAAAAAAGGAGTATATTTTTTTAAATATAATTTTTTCCCATTAATATCAAAAAGTCTCTTTTATACTCTCGAGAACTATTCACACTTTAAAATGCACAATCTATACTACTAATATAATAACAAAATGTTCTAAGAATAGAAACTAGGTATATTAATAGTCTTTCTAATTTTGATTAATAGCATATTTACTATTTGGACATAATTAAAATTATATATGCAATTAAAAAATCTTTTCATTGTAATTTCTTTGAAAAAAACTTTAACAACTAATATGAATCAAAGACTTATCCACTATAATAGATTAATATATAACTATTTACTATTATATTTTATTTGGTTGTCTTTTTATTTATTTATTAAATAAAAATCATAAAGTATAAAGTTTGATAACAATGAATTTTTTTTAACAAATAACTAATAATATGTATCAAACATTTAATTCACTTCGTTAAAAGAATTGATCCCCTAAAACATATCGAATATATAAAAATGCACTACTAGATATTATTCTTTTATTATTTATTCAATCTAATTTTTATTTAATTATTGTAATTTATTATATTTTATTATTGATTACTTAATAATCATAATTAAAGTGTCAATTCTGATAGCAGTAAAAAATTTTACAATGTTTCATTTAAATATTTGAGTTATTGTCTCTTTTAAAACATAGTTTTTTGGAGTTCTATATACTTATGAGTCATATAATATAGCAAATGAAATTTGTTTCATGCCCTATATATCAATATAAAAGTCTTGATACATCTATTTAGATAGAAATATAAAATTTATAATTTAACTTTTTTTATAAGGAACTTTTGTGTGAGACGGGTTGTCTCTTACATATGAGATGATGCTCCATTTAAACATTTGAGTCATATACTTGAGTTGAAACACAATAAACTCATAGGTCATATAGTAAATACGATTTATTTCAGATGTTAAAATGTCGCATAAATATCATAATAAAATCATAATTTGAGACACAAAAAGTATCTGGAAAAAAAAAATCAATAATGCAAATATGGAAACACTAAATAAAACACATATGTATATAATTTTTTATTAAAGTAATATATATTAGTGTATTTTTTTAATGTATCTAAAAAATATATTATTACTACTATATATTTATAAAATACGTTGGGACTTTTAGTTTTGTTGTATAATTAAGTTATTTAAAATATATAAAGTGTGAGCAATGTTATGATATTAAAGGTATATGATGATGATAAAAATCGAGAAAGATCATACAAAATATTTTATTCATGTTGTGAAATTTGTTGTTTAAACTTTATGATGATTTTTTTTAATATGAATTTGTCATCATTACATTTATTTTTAAACAATAGAACATACAAAAATATGTAAACAAAAACTTATATGAGACGAACTCATAAATGACATGAATATTATTTATCATATTTTAAAGATGAGTATTATGTAAATACGAAAATGAAGTTTCATCTTATAATGTGAGATTGTCTCACACGTCAAGACTCCTAATAAAAATTATAATACACATTATATATGTGTTGATCGTGCATTGCACGGGTAACAAACTAGTTTTTTAAGAAAATAAATGTGAATATGGGGTTAAATAAAACATAATACTTTAATATTTTATTAACTTTTGTAATAGAAAATTATTTCTATTTTGAGGGGTGTTGTTGGACGAACAAAAAATGAGTGTGTGAAGATATTTTCGGGACAGAAAGAGTATTAATTTCACAATACAATTAAAAAATAATATTAGTTTTTTATTATATAGTATTATTATCAAACAAATATCTTTAAATAAAAAAGTTAATACTATTAAAAAATACATGCAAAATGCAAACAAGTTTCACAGTAAAACTGATTTACTATATACTGTCTACTAGTATAATTTAGGAGCACTTGCGTCAAAATCTTCAATAGTAATGATAATCAAAATTAATTTTTCATTATGCCCCGCAATAAAAATGATATGTTGGGTAAGAATTATTTCAATGTTAGTTGTATTATTAGTGTTATGCTCTAATTTAATTTTATTTTTGTTACGCCCTAGTTTTGGATTTATTCCGGTTTCAATTGGGGATCCCGTTAAAGAATCTTGTCAGGGGAAAGTAATATTTGTCCTCCAAAGGACCAAAATAATCGATGCTTAAATCAAATATGAATTATAAAAAAAATAAAAAGTACAAAGTGAATCATTTAGATCATTATCTCAAGTTTATTTCGCGTAATTGTGGTAAAGAAAAATAAGACTCCGAATAATTAGGCTAAAATCCAGTTGGCAGCACAATGTAGCTTAAAAGATATTTTAACGACCCACGTTTTACTATTTGACTTTGCACCAAACTCGATAATAATAATATTTAGTATTAACTTGTTTATGTAATCTATGACCTGTAAATTATATAAAAAAAAGTATGACCTGTAATAATATAGACCATCTCAATATTTTATGAGCTTTACATGCAGTTTTTTTCCTTTCTGCACTAAAATTTAATGTTCTACAGTATTCTTTATTAATAACTTTTTTTTACTAGGCTATAATAATATATAATTATAATACAATTATAAATTTATATTAATAAAATATAAAAAATTCACTTAATATTTAAATTTCGATTAAATAAAAAAATGTGTAAAATTAATAAAAACTATGCAAATTGAAATTGACAATTCATTACAATATTACAATAATTTTTTAATAAATATACAACTCTGAATATTCTTACACAAAAATATCAATCACGGGGTGATGTCTTAATATCTTATGTGGCTCGATGGAAGAAAATAAAGAATATAAATATACTTTTTAATTATACAATATAATGTTGTGCTACGCTGGATTCAATGTGGTTATGTTACACAAGCCGGTCTTAGACTACTCTCATCGGTAAGGGTCGCGACCTGCAACAAAGAAGAAGACAAAAGAAAAGGAAAAAGAAAATTTTAGACTACTCTCATCGGTAAGACTATCCACATCCATAACCTCCCCCAACCCAACCTAAAATAAAATATTAATTTATCTCTCATCCACCTACTCAACCCAACACTTAATTTAACTTTATCTCTTTTATACTCACATCCACAACCCAACCCAACCTAAAATAATAATTGTTATTTTACTATTTATTAATTACATATATATATTATAATCAGTTTTTATTATATTTAAAATGTATAAAAAATATATAAATTAATTTAATATTCTAAATTTATAATCATATTTTAAAAAAATGAAAACATATTTAAAATAAGATACAATAACAAATATAGGAGAAAATAGATGATATGAGATTATATTTCAAAATATATCAATATTGATGTCTATTTATAGAGAATTAAAAAATACGAATTTTGATATTATTTTTAATTTTTTAAATAATTTATTATCAACAATATTTACAATATACATTTTATTTACATAAAATTTAACCATTCAATAAAATAATGACATGTGTCACAATTTTACTGGGCAACCAACCTTTTGGAAAGGTTGAGATCGCGTCCGGTTGCCTCCTGCAATTTCAATTTCCTTTTTTATTTTTTTCATAAGTTTTGTCCGCTACTGGGTCGGGGTCGGCAAATAGCAACCGATGTGGCTAGTCTAAGGGTCGCGACCTGCAACAAAGAAGAAGACAAAAGAAAAGGAAAAAGAAAAAATAAATAAATTGAAGATTGCAACCTTTGCCCATTACATGGTTGCCCAATTAGATAGTGTCACATGACATTATTTGATTGACTAATTAAATTTTATATGGATAAAATGTATATTGTGAATAATAAATTATTTAAAAAACAAAAAAAATATCAAATTCGTATTTTTCAATTCTCTATAAATAGACATCGATATTGACATATTTTAAAACATAATCTCAATTTCGTATTTCAATTATTGTAATTGTAATTTCGTTATTGTATATTATTCTAAATGTGTTTAAAATTATTTTTCTTAATATAAACATAAATTTAGAATATTAAATTAATTTATGTATATTTTATATATTTCATATATAATAAAATTGATTATAATATATATAATTAATAAATAATAAAATAATAATTATTATTTTATGTTGAGTTGTGGTGTGGAAGTGATTATAAAAAAAAAATATTAAGTGGTAGATTGCGTGGTTGGATGAGAGAGAAACGAATATTTTATTTTAGGTGAGATAGATGAGAGGTTATGGTTGTGGATAGTCTTATATACCATAGAAGATCTAAACCTTTTTTTTACCCCCCTCTGCTTTAACAATTTTTAACCCCATGTACTATATATTTTATGATTCGCGCAATCTCATTGTACCATGTGCACGGTACATTCGCTTAACAATTGAAGTTGTTTATACTGAAAAGTGTAGGTTGATTAAATTGAAAAGTGTATTTAGATTACACTGAAAAGTTTACACTTAAAATTTCATGTAATCTAACCATATTTTTCAATGTAATCAAATCATATTTTTAACTGTTGAGTGAATGCATCATGCACCAAGTGCAGCAGAGAGTTGTTTTTTATGGTTTATGGTTTGGACACAGCAGTGCATTGCCCAATACTGTTGTGGGGTATTGTGCCACCTGCTATGAAGAGTTGTACAACTATGAGGTGTTGTACCATTTGTTGTGGAGTGTTGTACAGTTCAATTCTTCATAACAGGTGATACAACACCCCACAACAGTATTGGACAATGTACTATTGTAGCAAGAAAAATATGGTTTAGTTGCCCGTGACATAAAAATAGTATTATTCAACACATAAAAAAATAAAAAAATCACCAAGTTAGTTGAGCTAACAAAATGTGTACCTATTTGGTTGAGAATTGAGATAATCATTAATGTTGACCTGACCGATATTTATGATGTGAACTTGCATACATTTTGAAGCTTCATAAATAGGCTCCATTATTTTATGATAATCCATAGTTAAGATGAAATTAATAAAGATATTACACTCTCGGAGTCTCCGACCCATTTTATTTGTATTTCTAGAAAAAATATTAACTAATTGTCACTTTGTATTAATTTATAAGAATTAAATGTTATATTTAAATTTGATCCTTTTACTTATTCTTTATAATAATATGCATTAAATGATCATATCAATAAATAAAAGAATAAAAATATCATATAACACATGACAAAGTATTATATGAAAATAGTTCATGATAAGCTTATTATAAAACAATTTTAAAGTATCATTAATCTAATTGAGAGTATCATTAATCTCATCAGGGTATCATTAGTCTGAGTTTAAAAAAAATTAAAACAATTACAATATAATACCACTGGCCAGATTAGTGATACCCCTGACAGGTTTAATGATACTCCTTATTATAAAGCGTTTTCATATAAAACCTACTCAAAATGTAATTTAAAATATTTCTGAATTCATATAAAATATTCCTAAACGACATTAAAATAAGTTGGAGGGAGTAGCATAAGGTGGGAAGTGATAGAATATTTTTTACAAGACACTAAAATTAAATAATTCATTCCAGGGTGATTTCAGGGTGCATGCAAGTGCACTTGAAATTTGGTCCAAATTTAAAATTAATTTTAATTTTTCCCGGGTTTGTTTTCTGCCTATACAAAATTCGCGGGTTTGGCAACAATCCGGGTCGTAAATGGGTTGCACTCATTTTATACCAATACCCCAAGTTATAATCACTGATACCTCCAAGAAATCACCAATACCTCAAGAATTACTCAACAATACCCCAAGTTATAATCATCAATACTCCAAGAATTACTCAACAATACATTGAACAGTGATATTCCAAATAATTATTCAGTAGTACCCCAAGACTTAATCAGTGTTGATAGGCGAACAGTCGAGCAGCGGGTTTAGCACTTAAAAATATTGATTAAGGCAAATAAATAATATTAGGCGAGCAACTGTGCATGAAGAACACAATTTATGAGAGGACGAGCAGCTGGTCAAAAGTGTTAGTCACTCAGACGAGCAACTGATCAAATAACAGCTAAAAAGCTGAGCGAGGCAAGGTCCACGTACCCACCACAAAGGCATACAAGCGAGCAGTTGAGCACCTTGAAGAACAACCAAGAATCCCACTAATTAGGTATTGTATTAGGGACAAAAAAGTGTCCTAACACTTGTCAATGTATAATAAAAATAGCTTAGAGTTAAACAAGTGTCTAAACACTTGTTAAACATGTAAATAAGGATAGCTAAGAGGTTGACACCTCCTACTTGCTTGTATGCCTATAAATATACCCTCTTGAGAAGGGAAAAATAAGTTCATTTATTCAAAAACATACCTAAGCTCTTGTAATATAATTTCTTGATCTTTTCTTATATAAATCCAATATCCTAAGCTTTGTTTGATGATCTTCATAGGCATAAAAAACCACTAATCATCAATTAGAATTAAGGTCATCAACAATTGACGCTAGAAGGAGGGTCCAAACCTCTGTTTGTTGAAGAATCCGGGAAGAATTTGCATAATTTGCTGAAATCTGGAAATTGTGGCCGGAATCCGGTGAGAAGTCGTCGGAAACTGGAAAATAGCAGATTTGTGGAACAATTTGTGGTGTTTGGTGTTCATTTTTCAAGAACTTGAATGCATGCATATGTGAATTAAGGTTTGTAAACAACCATATTCACATATACAAGACTAGTTGTTCTTGGATAGAGTTCATCAAACACAAATTACCTTCAACAAACATCCAACATCCAGAAATGGCAAGATCACAAGAGCATCAATCTTCGAGCACGCAACCGAGTCGCAATCCTCGGACTAGGGTTTCATCGACGAGTGATCATGCAAGAACGGTGCGGACAACTTCCTGGAAAAATTTCGAAGTCACCATTGACACTCTCCCTCCAGAAGTCAAAGTTCTCGCCCAAAATCCTGAAGAGTTGGCAAAAATAATTGTCGTACTCCAGTCACTGCAAAGACGATAAGAGAAGGCGGGACCATCAAAGGCCCCGGAGACGAGCAATCGAGCAGCAGAACAGAGAACAAAGAGGCGGGAGGATGGGTGACCAAATGAGGCGGATAGTGTAGAAGTTCGTCGTAATAAAGAAAAAGCCCCCACAAGTGAGCGTTTGGGCAGTAAAGGAGAATCAACTCCAGGTGGTACCGATGAGTTGAGAAAAAGAACTAGTAAAGACACCACACGTACCAGTGCCAAAGAAATGTTGGGAAGCCGGGATGAAAGAAGAAGGGAGGTACCCTCAAGAGATGAGGAGCGAGCATGCACAATTGCTCGCCCCTCAGTACATGGCAGAATTAGAAGATCAGCTTTTGTCCTGCTAGGACCGAATGGAGCAAGCAATGTAGCAAGGCGAGCAACTCAAGAGAAACGTCATGTTGGTGAGGGACTGCGTCGAGAGGAGGTTATTGAGTTTAACCACGATGAACAGCCTTCCAATGAGAGAACTCCTCCAAATGAGTTGCAAGCGATGAAGAAAGCAATTGAGGAGTTACAGAAGCAGTTAGAATCCCAGAAAGGTGTTGGATAAACCATCTTGCCATCTTTCCCATTATCTCCATCAATTCTGAATGCGCCGGTGCAGAAAAAGATCCAGTTCCCGACTGTCAGTTTGTATGAAGAGACTTCAAATCCCAAGGTTTACCTGACCAAATACTCGGACTTCATGATATCGATGGGGGCTACAGATGCTACCCAGTGTCGAAATTTCCCACTTACCCTTGGGGACAGACCGCATAGATGGTTTTCGGCTTTGACGCCTGGGTCCATCAACTCATTTGCTCAACTGAGCAAGGAATTTCTATCCCATTTCTCCACAGCCGGTTCATATCTAACACAAAGATACCAGTTGGCAGACATCAAGTAAGGTGATGAGGAGTCAAATAGAAAGTTCCTCGAAAGATTTGATAAGATCCTCCTCGAAGGTGAAATGGTCAGCGAGGATACAAAGATGGTAGCCGTGATGGCAGGGTTAAAGAAAGGGACTGATCTAAAGAAAGAAATGCATTTAACTTGTCCCAAGACTTATGCTGAGTTTAGACATCGGGCCAGCATTCATGTTTCAATACAAGAAGCATTCCAGAGAGAATTGGGTGATAAAGCCGATCCCAAGAAGCCATGAAAATAGAGCAGCGGAAACGAGTACAAAGCTCCGAAAAATATGAAGGCTTTTAATAAGGGAGCTGAGTTGAAGAAGAAGTTGAACCAGGTACTTACAATGTCAGTGGACGCAGTGTACAACAATGTCAAAGATAGAGAGATGCTATCTGAGCCACGAAAAATCAGATAGGAATGAGAAAAGTTAAACCCGAACAAGTACTGCGCATATCATCAGAACATCAGCCACTTTATGAGTGAATGCCGAGATCTATTGAAGCAGTTGTGGAGGTTTTATGAAGAGGGAAAACTGTCAGAATTTATGAAAAGTACACCGGGGAAGAGGCCTAGAGTAGCCATATCATCTGGCTGAGATGACGATGACAGCGATGAACAGCCGAGCAGGACAAACAAACAAGGAAGAAAAGTCCCCACAGCTCATGCAGAGCCAGTTCGTGAAATCTTGGTACTCGAACCAACTGGGTCGGTTGGTGGCTGCTCAGATGGAAGACCTTTCATATCTAAAAGAAAGAGAAAGATGGAATTACGGGTAGCCGCGCAGGTGAAAGAAGTCGGGGTAAACCCATCGACCAAGCAGACTGTAGACCTAGTCTTTTCCAAAAAGGACTTGGATGGAGTCCTCACCCCCCATAACGACTCGTTGGTAATTTTCACAAATATTATGGGGACAAGAGTGCACCGCCTGCTCGTTGACACCGATGCTTACACAAACATCCTGTTCAAAAGCATGTTGGACCAGCTGGGCAATTATGCACGTTATATGGAAGACTGTAATCATAGAATCCTAGGGTTTGGAGATGCTGTAACCATTCCTCTATGGATAATTAAATTATCAGTCGAACTTGTATCAGCCGAGAACCCAGAAATGGGACTAGCTAGGATGGTAGAATTTCTAGTGGTAGATCAACAGTCTACCTATAATGGGTTTCTCGGTCGCCCTTTCTTAAATGAATTCAAGACAACTCTTTTGACGTACTACTATTGTGTTAAATTTCCAACATTAAAAGGTGCAGGTATGATTAAGGGTGACCAAAAGAAAGCTTGCAAATGCCTTCTGCAATTGCAACCAAAAGAAAATAGTCTCCATGTTGGCCGAGCAGTCGAGCAACTATGCTGAAGATGAACCTTCCATCCTTGATGAGATCATGGAGTCCATTGATACATAGATGATGGAAGTGGACGAACAGTCGGGTGGAGACGAGCAGGAGAGCAATAACGAGCAGCAGAACAGAGAGAGAAATAAAGAGCCCGCACCTTCTCAAAATGAAGTTGAGGATATTGAACTACGGTTGGGTGCTGAGCCAATAGTGATCGAGGATGAATTGGACATGGAAGGGCCTATCATCGATCCTCGCTGGAAAAGGGAAAAAATGAAGGGCAACACCGGTTGAAGAGTTGAAGGCAATAAGAGTCGACCCAAACCGAGAGGACTTAGAACTTTTCTTTGGATCTGAGCTCCCAGAGCCATATAGATAAAAAATGGAAGAGTTTCTTAAAGCTAATATCGATGTGTTTGCATGGCCGCATGCCGATATGGTAGGTATTAGCCCTGAGCATGTCTGCCATAAGCTGAATATTGATCCAACGAAAAAACCGATCCAGTAAAAGTGGAGGAAATATGGGCCTGACAAGTATGAAGCACTCGATGTCGAAGTTAAAAAGTTGTTAGACAACAATCTCATCCGACAAACTTTATGTCCAAAATGGGTGGCAAATCCAGTGCTAGTGCAAAAACCAAATGGGATATGGAGATTGTGTATCGATTTCACAGATTTGAATGTTTCTTGCCCAAAAGACAACTTCCCGTTGCCTCATATTGACCAGCTGGTCGACAACACATCTGGACACGAGCTCCTTACCTTCATGGAAGCGTTCACAGGATATCACCAATTTACAATGCACCCGGACGATCAGGAACACACAACATTCTACACCAACAAGAACTTGCTATGCTGGAAGAGGATGTCGTTCTGGTTGATCAACACAGAAGCCACATACCAAAGACTTGTAAATAAGATGTTTGATGAACACATCGGCAAGATGATGGAGGTATACATGGATGATATCGTTGTCAAGAGCCCAAGAAAGGAGGATCATTTACAACATTTAACTCAGGCATTTGAAATACTCCGAGCTTACAACATGAAGTTGAACCCGAAGAAGAGTAATTTCGGAGTTCATTCAGGAAAGTTCCTTGGACACTTAGTCAGTCAATGGGGTATTTAAGAAAATCCAACCAAAGTAAAAGCAATCATGGACATGCAGCCACCAAGATCAGTCAAGGAAGTACAAAGGCTCACCAGGCGCCTAGCAGCCTTGAACAGATTCATTTCAAGATCCGGTGATAAATGCCGACCTTTCTTTGATGCTACCAAGAAAGGGAAGTTTCAATGGACAGACAGCTGCCAACGAGCATTCGAGAAATTGAAAGAATACCTCAGTGATACCAAGATTCTTGCAAAACCAGCTTCGGGAGAAAAATTGTATCTATATCTGGCGGCGTCGGAGGTAGCGATCAATTTAGTTCTTGTACGAGCAGACGGAAAGTTCCACCTACCCATTTACTATGTGAGTCAAGCCTTGCACGAGGTAGAAATCAAATACTCGGCCGCATGGGCATAGCTCAGTTGGTTCCTGGGTGGCAGATTGCTACAAGGACGCAGGATCGAGCCCTGGCAGCCGCAGTGTGGGAGTTTTATCCCTCAAATGTGAGGGATAACTCCTTGTGGGCGCCAGACACTAGTCCTCTCACCTAATAGGCCATTGAGTCACCATGATTTACCTCTTCCACCCAATCCTGTCGGGCAAGGGGGTGGGGGCCCTGGGTGATTAGGCGTGAAATTGTCATGATTCGTCACTCGAAATACCCTAATTTTGGCCAATTTTGTCGAGTATATGGAGTCAATTGAGCATTATTTCTATACATTGATGAATTTGTCTCTTTAATGCTCGTAGGTGAATCGAGGGCAAAGAACGGAGTTCGTAGGACTTTGAATCGACTCAAACGGATGCCCGGATGAGAAGATATCGAAGGAATACAATTGGTGTTAGTGTTGAAGAAGAAAAGTGCTAGCTGGAGAAATTTTGGGAGCATTCGAGTAAACCACTCGAGCACTAGCGCTTGAGCGCCCAAAACATACAGAAAAGTTAGAGCGCTCGAGCAGCTCGAGCGCCACCGCTCGAGCGTGTTGCTCGAGCGCCATAAAATATGCAGAGGATTTTCACCGTTCGAGCAGCTCGAGCGCGAGCGCTCGAGCACTTGTGTCATTCGAGCTACATGCTCGAGCGCGACCGCTCGAGCAGGCCTGCTCGAGCACCTTCATTTTTTGCGTTTTAAAAGGCATTTTTCGGCCCACGAGTTCACGATTCGGCCCGTTGCATATATATACTCGTCTCAAGCACGTTTTTTAGGGAGACCACACTTCACTTGATAGATTTTGACATTTAGAGTTCGTTTTTGGAGAGGAAGGAGAGAAGCAAGCTTTACGTTTACATTTTTTAGGTTTTCGTTACGAATTCATATTACGCTCTTACTTTTTAGTTTCGTTGCTTTATATTTTTGTTCTTGAACATGTTGAGACTTCTTTTCTTGAGTTAATTTCAGTTTATTCTTTTAATTCGTTAAACCCTAGTTTATGTTTGATCTCTTCTTCGTCTTAATTATCATGTTCATGTTCGTTACTTATTCAATTGCTATTATTTACGTAAAACCTATGTCTAGCTAAAACCCTTGCATGCTTGGGGTAGGATGAACTCGTAGAAGTAGGTTGTGGGTACGTAATTAGGGTAACTTGTGACGTTAAGTTTTAATTCTCTTGATTAATGAATTCTTAAAATTAATCTTAACTTTACTTTTGAATTTTGTTCGAAAAGTGTTAGAGAGAGGACGACCGTATCACTCTTTAACAATGAGTAGACTTAACTAGAGGGTTTAGAAAGGGTTAATTCATCTACCAGTTTAGCGAAGGAGGACGACCGCATCACCTTAGTTAAATTAGAGTCTCATTAATTAAGCATAATCTATTAACTTGTTAGTGGATTAGTGAAGTCTAGTGTTAGGGTAAAGTATTAGGGTTTAGAATCTTGAGCTTTCACCTTGCATTCTTTTACTTAGGTTATTTCTTGTGCGTCACAGTTATTTTGATTATGTACCTGCTCCGTTAGTATACGTAGGGATTCCTATCCTAAGCATCACCATCTCTCATTTGAAAACAACCCTTAGTTAAATTGTCTTCTTTAGTATTCTAGTTTAATTAGTTTATTTTAGTCTTTTAATTAATCTTTCAAAAAAACCCAAAAACATTACACTCATATTAGCTACGACGCGTAGATCTTCAGGGGTCTGTTCGCGTACACTCCATCCCTTGGGTTCGATAATACTTGGTCATTATACTTACTCATACTACAGTGAATCCGTCCGCTTGCGGGGAAGCGACTAGTAGAAGTTAGTATTTCCGCTTCAAGTCAATGGCGCCGTTGCCGGGGATGGCGTTGTATGCCTTTTGAATAGGACTTGTCGATAGCTTAGTAGTTAGTAGTGAGTGATTTTCTTTTCTGTTTTTTTATTATTTCGTACATATTCGGCAGTTGCGTTTTGATTCTTTTGTTAGTGTTTCAGGTTTATGAAAACACGCTCACAAGGTAATACGAGCGAAGAGAGGTTACCGTTAGATCCTGAGACAATAGCAAGAAGAAACCGAGCCTTCTTACGAAGGATGAACGCTGCCAGAGGGAAAGAACCGATGGACATCACTAATGAGTTGGATGAGGTTGAGAATGAGTTCAATCAGGCATTGAACCGGGTTGACGACACTGATGGCAATATCAGCAAGAATCAAGATCCGTTAGGAGAAAGCCAGAGCCAAAACCCGGGTACTCAGAACCAAAATAGCCCAGCTCATAATATTGTCCAAAATCCTCATAACAACCCTGCTTACCTACATCCTAACTTACCACAAAATAACTTACCTTATCCACCCTACCCATACCCACCGTATCCTTATCCACCATACCCGTATCCTCTACCTCCAGTTTACAATCAACCACCTGTTTACCAACCACCACCCCAACAAGTACCTGTACCAGCTGCTAATCCTCAACACGTTCCTCAGAACGTAGATCAAAATATGGCTATTCGAGGGAGGTTTGCAGCGCAGCCACAACGGTACTATGATGGAGTGGCATTGCCTCCTGTTGAGGCAAATAACTTCTCGATTTCCCCGGGAATTCTTAAGCTGCTTACCGAGAACCAGTTCAAGGGGGTGATCAGGAAGGAGAATCCTCATACACATCTGAGGAGTTTTCTAATGATAGCCTTCATTTTCAATTACAATGGCATGTCTGAAGATGCCAAGAGGCTTAGGTTGTTCCCATTTTCATTTACGGGAATAGCTAAAGAGTGGTACGATAATACGCTTCCACGGGGATGTATTACCACTTGGGCCGAGCTCAAGCATCTGTTCCTCAAGCGATTCTACCCTCATCAAGAACGATCAAAGCAAGGATTGGGATCTCTTCCTTCCTCCAGAAGCAAGGGGAGGACCTACGTCAAACGTGGGAGAGATACTCAAACATGCTGATAGAGTGCCCGCAACACGGGTATAATGAGGGAGATATTATGGCATTCTTCTACAGTGGTGCCAACAAGGCTGGACAAGACCATCTAGACACCTGTGCTAGTGGATCATTTCTGAATCAAGGAATAGAGAGGTGTAGAGAGATCGTAGACAACATAGTCACGAATGCCGGGGCTTGGAGTGTGGATGCAGACTTCCAGAGAGTGCATTAGGTTGAAGAGGGTGAAGGAACGAGAAGACTGTTGATGACCATGATCGAAAAGATTAACAACTTCGAGTTGGGAAAGAATTTGGTTGGAGAGCATGCAACAGAGAACGAGAAAGTAGACCAGCCAAGTGGACAGCAAGAGGTAGCCAATTACATGGGAGGTCCGTATTACAATCAGAATGGCTACCAAGGTGGTAATCAATATGGAAGACCTTCTTATGGCCAACCTTTTGTACCACCAGGTCCACAGCCTCCTCCTAATCAGTGGAGGAACAATCAAGGATATCAAGGAGGCCAGCAGCCTCCTCAAAACCAATGGAGAAAGAACGAGAATTTTTCATATGCTAACCCGAAGGCGGGTGTTACAGTTCCTCCGGGTGTTGACCCAGGTTCAAAGCCTCCGGGTGGAAAATGCGGTTCCTCAACTGAGGAGATGTTGAGAGCGATTCTACAGAAAGTAGAGGAAGGAAGTAAGAGGTTGTCATCTTTGGAGTACGATGTGAAAGAGTTGCATAAAAAGGGTGATCAACGTGATCAAGAGCTCCAGAAGATGAACGTTGAGTGGAATAGAACTCAACAAGAGAACAATCGAAGGTTCACTTCTATAGAGTTCCAGATGAGCCAGATTGCAAAGTCATTGAATAGAGAGCCTGGAAAATACCCTTCAATGCCTGAGGGTAATCCTAAATAGCATTGTAAGGCTATCCAGCTTAGAAGTGGAACCAATTATGAAGGTCCCCAGATGCCTGCTGATGCTGAGACGCCCCAAGAAAGAGATGAGATTGAAGAGGAAGGCATTGAGAAGGTTGAGAAAGTTCCTAAGTGGAAGAAAACAAAGGAAGCAAGGGAGAAAGTGAAAGAGACCGAGAAAGATGAATGGGGGGGTACCCAAATCTGTGATACCCGTCCCATATCCACAACGCTTCATGAAAAAGAAGCTTGATGAGAAATTCGCTAAGTTCCTTGATGTGTTTAAACAATTGCATATTAATATCCCTTTTTATGATGCTTTGGAACAGATGCCCAATTATGCAAAGTTTTTGAAGGACTTGATCGCGAAAAGACGGCGAGTGGATGAGCCGAAGTTGGTGCAGTTGAACCACGAGGTGAGTGCATTAGTGCACAAGGTGCTTCCTCCAAAGCTGAAGGATCCCGGGAGCTTCACCATTCTTTGTGATATCGGGAATGGGATCAAGAAGGGAGCGCTATGCGACCTTGGGGCGAGCATAAATTTGATGCCGTTGTCGCTTTTCAAGAAGTTGGAAGGTGGTGAACTTCAGCCAACAATGATGACGCTTCAGCTTGCTGATCGGTCTATTACTCGACCTCAAGGTGTGGTTGAAGACGTCCTCGTGAGAGTTGGAGATCACATTTTTCCAGCCGATTTTGTGGTCCTAGAGATGGAGGAAGATGAGCACGTGCCCCTGATCTTGGGAAGACCTTTCTTAGCTACAGCCGGGATGGTGCTAGACGTGGCAAATGGGAAGATTACATTGAAGGTTGATGACCAAGAAGTGAAGATCTCCCTATATGAAGCCATGAAGCACCCGAAGGAGGATGAGAGTTTGTATTGCATGGATGCCATTGATCCTAGTGTTGAAGACACATCTCCTATCCCTAATCCTTCTCATATTCATGAATTTTATAATCCTTCACTTGATGAGTTAACCAATGTGCATTATGATCGTGATTATTTTGATAGGGATAAAGTGAAGAAGTCGAAGGAGGAAGAGGTGAAAAAGATGGATGTGATCTAGTTGGAAGGGAAAGGAGGAGTTAAGAAGAAAAAGTCCAAATTCAAGAACTTGTTTGGTAAGACGCCTCCAGATAAAGGTGAGAAGGAGTTGAGACCCATAACACTTGGGGATGAGAAAGAAGCAAAGGAGTTCATGATGGAGGGGCATCAAGGAAAGACATGCAAGCACCACTCTTATGAGAGTAAGGGAGGTAAATTTGAGTATGATGTCCCATAAGCTCCTTTGAGCTCGGTCCGGCATGAGGACCTTAAAAATAGCGCTGAATGGGAGGCAACCCATTTTTATTCGCTTTTGAGTGTTTTTAGTTAATTGAGTTTTATGTTATTAGGGTGTTGTTGAATCGTAAGTTTTAACCTCGTACTTGAGAGTTCATTTTGTAGGCTTGTCTCGATGGAGTACTCGAAAGGGAGGAACTCAAGCAAGGGAGTGTGCTACGTTTGAGAGAAACATAATTGTTTGGTTGAGGTAACCCACAACCCCAAACTTAGACCTCTTCGCAAGGTCGAAGTTTGGGGGGGTGGAGTTTTTTTTTATGTTTCTTGTTACATTGCACCGAAGCACCCCCTATCTTTGAGTGTGTTTGGTTATTTGGTGTCTTGAGATGCTCCTTGGGGTGATTTTGATTTGATTTGCTACTACATATTTCATGCCTATCAATCATCTTATGCTTGTTGATTGCTATCTTTGAGTATGATTTGACGAGTAGGGTGATTTGTGGATTTGAGTTAGAGACTCTTTTGTGTGAGTAGTTTAGTTAGAGTGGATTTGAGAGAGAACTAGTATACTTACAAGTTTTCTTTTTGAGTGCTTGTGTGATAAGAGTGAGAATTCACTAGGACTAGCATGGATGTGAGAGCCGAGAGACTTGAGCCTTATGAGATTTTGATGCATAAATTAATCTCTTCGTTTGTGAGTGGATCGTCACCTTAGAGGATGCTAGAACTTGTGTGTGCTCTTGCTTCTTGATTGTGTCTAGTTTGATATGCCGAATGTGATCTTAGGCCATTTTTGTTTTGAATGAGTCACTTAGCCAAATTTTCCCTACCAATGACATTGAATCCCTTGTTAGCCCCTTTGAGCCTAAAGCCTATTTTATTTGCTAGCACATATGAACACTATTCCAATTCCTAAGCCTTTTTGTCCCAATTTGAGTGGAGAATGGGAAAAATGTGAATGTGAAGGGAGTGAATTGAGTTGAAAAAGAAAAATGTTGTTTGTTGAGTGAATATGAGAAGAAGGTGTGATGAAGTTATGTGACGTGGGAAAAAGAGAAACAAATGAGAATGGGCAAAAGAAAAAAATGAGCTCATGTGTTTGTGCGAAAAAGAAAAAAAAAGTGAAGTGATTGAAAAAAAAAGTGAAAGAGTGAGAAAGAAAAAAATTGAAGTGTTGAGAGAATTGGAATTGAAAGTGTGTTGATTGAATATGTTTGAAGTAGTCTGTTCCTAATCTCGAAGTACCGAAGTTTGATTTTCTATTCTCCATTCACTTGAGTCACTTTACCATATTGTTATCCCACCTGTCCAAAGAGCCTACATTACAACCTTGAGAAAGTCCTTTTTGATTCGGCATTGATTTCTAGAGTATGGTCGGAGTTAAGAGCGCTTACAAGCCTATGGCTGCCAATATGTGTGATTGATTATTTGAGTGAGTCCCTTGATCATTGATATACACTTGTGAGGGAGTGAAACACATCGTTGAGTGCACATCCATGTTTGATCTTGGTGTTTCTTGTTATTGTTGCATGAGTATGATGAAGGAAAGTGAGTGAGTATACGTGTGATTGATCTTTGAAGCTCGAGTTCATTTATTTGCATGATTTGATTCTTTGACTCATTCCTAACAATTTCACTTAACTTGTTATTTCGTTGTTTGAGGACAAGCAACATGGTAAGTTTGGGGGGGTTGATTAGGCGTGAAATTGTCATGATTCGTCACTCGAAATACCCTAATTTTGGCCGATTTTGTCGAGTATATGGAGTCAATTGAGCATTATTTCTATACATTGATGAATTTGTCTCTTTAATGCTCATAGATCAGCTTGGAAATCCGAATCAGTATAACCCAAAGGAACAATACTATCTGACTGGTATACCAGCATATAATCTCGAGTCCTTTTCAAGTACTTGAGAATATGCTTGACAGCAGTCCAATGTCCTTGACCAGGGTTAGACTGATATCTTGCTACCATGCCGACTGCATAGCAAATATCAGGCCTCGTACACAACATTGCATACATAAGGCTTCCTACAGCCGAAGCATAAGGAACCTTAGCCATCTCCTCTATCTCCTTCTGTGTCTTAGGACACATATCCTTAGATAAGGGAACTCCATGTCTAAAAGGTAGTAAACCCTTCTTTGAGTTTTGCATGCTGAAACGAGCAATCACAGTATCAATGTAAGATGCTTGAGATAAACACAACATTCTCTTTTTCCGATCACGAATGACCTTTATACCAAGAATGTACGATGCATCTCCCAAATCCTTCATTTGAAACTGCTCTGAAAGCCACACCTTTACGTCTGATAATACTTTCACATTGTTGCCAATGAGAAGAATATCATCTACGTACAGTACTAAGAATACCACGACGTCTCCGTTACTCTTCTTATACACACAACTTTCATTTTGACATTGTTCAAATCCAAAAGATTTGATCACCTCATCAAAACGAATGTTCCAAGACCTGGAAGCTTGCTTTAGCCCATAAAGGGACTTTTTCAGCTTCCAGGTGACTTGAAGCGAACTACACTAGCTTTCTACTAGTAGCTTCCCCGCAAGAGTACGGGTTCACTGTAGTAGTGGCAAGTATAGGGACCAAGTATTATCGAACCCAAGGGAAAGTGTGTATGCGAATAGATCCCTGAAGATCTACACGTCGTAGTTAATATGAGTGTATGTTTTTGGATTTGAAAATTAAAAGAATTAAGTCTAAACTAAATTACTCTACGAATGCAAAAGGAAAATTAAACTAAGTATCTAAGGTGTGTATGCAAGTATGAGATGGTGATGCTCAGGATAGGAATCCCTACGTATACTAACGGAGCAGGTACATAATCAAAGTAATCGTGACAAACAAGAATTAACCTAAGTA
The DNA here is from genome assembly GCA_947034835.1 of Ballota nigra. Lineage (NCBI taxonomy): Eukaryota > Viridiplantae > Streptophyta > Magnoliopsida > Lamiales > Lamiaceae > Ballota > Ballota nigra. The sequence goes on from OX344721.1 coordinate 39,244,017, forward strand.
AAAGATCGTAGAATGAAAGCTCAAGATTTCTAACCCTAATACTTTATCCTAGCAATCGACTTCACTAATCCACTAACAAGTTAATAGATAGCGCTTAATTAATGAGACCCTAATTTAACTAAGGTGATGCGGTCGTCCTCCTTCGCTAAACCGGTAGATGAATTAACCCTTTCTAAACCCTCTTGTTAAGACTACTAATCGTTATTGAGTGATGCGGTCGTCCTCTCTCTAACACTTTCGTACGAAATTCAAAGGTAAAGTTAAGATTAATTATAAGAATTCATTAACCAAGAGAATTAAAACCTAACGTCACGAATTACTCTAATTACGTACCCACATCCTACTTCTACGAGTTCATCCTAACCTAAGCATGCAAGGATTTTAGCTAGACATGACGTTAACAAACATAAAAGCAATAGAAGAAACAACGAACATAAACATAATGAATTGAAGAACGAAAATATGAAACATGAACTAGGGTTTAAAGAAATAAATACTAAGAACTGAAATTTAATTACTTAAAACGAAGTTTCAAAGTGTTTAAAGAAATCAAACTAATGAAAAAGAACTAAGAAACGAAAAGAAACTAAGAATTCGTATGCAAAACCTCAACAAAACGTAAATAAAGCTTGCTCCTCTCCTTCCTCTCCAAAAACTAAGTCTAAAGTTATTTCTAAAGTTCGGGGATCCTTCAAAACGTGTTTGGAAGAGGTATATATAGGCACGGGTCGAAACGGGAGTTAATGAGCCGAAAATACGCATCCGGAGGCAAAAATCCGAAGTTGCTCGAGCAAAATGCTCGAGCGGTCCCGCTCGAGTAGCGTAGCTCGAATGACACAATCGCTCGAGCGGTTCCGCTCGAGCCGGTCGAGCGCTGAAATTACACTGTATGTTTTGGGCGCTCGAGCAATTCGCTCTAGCGGTGGCGCTCGAGATGCTCGAGCGCAAGAAAAGTTCTGTAAGTCTTAGGCGCTCGAGCAATGCGCTCGAGCGGTGGCGCTCGATCTAGTCACTCGAGTGACTTCCAACTCATCCCAACTAATACTTTTCCTCGTCCGCACTAATACCAATCGTATTTCTTCAATATCTTCTCATCCGGGCATCCGTTTGAGTCGATTCAAAGTCCTACGAACTCCGTTCTTCGTCCTCTATTCACCTATGAGCATCAAAGAGACAAATTCATCAATGTATAGAAATAGTACTCATTTGGCTCTAAAAACTCGATAAACTCACCAAGATTGGGGTATTTCAAGCTACGAATCATGACAATTTCACGCCTAATCAACCCCCCCAAACTTACCATATTGCTTGTCCTCAAGCAATGAAATAATAAGTCAAGTGAAATTGTTAGGAATGAGTCGAAGAATCAAATAGTGCAAGCAAATGAACTCGAGCTTCAAAGACCAATCACCCGTATACTCACTCACTTTCTTTTATCGTACTCATGCAACAATGACAAGAAACACCAAAATCAAACATGGATGTGCACTCAACGATGTGTTTCACTCCCTTTCAAGTGTATAACAATGATCAAGGGACTCACTCAATCAATCAATCACACAAATTGGCAGCCATAGGCTTGTAAGTGCTCTTAACTTCGACCATACTCTAGAAATCAATGCCGAATCAAAAATGGCTTTTCTCAAGGTTGTAATGTCGGCTCTTTGGACAGGTGGGATAACAATATGGGTAAGTGACTTAAGTGAATGGAGAATAGAAAGTCAAACTTTGACACTTCGAGATTAGGAACAAACTACTTCAAACATATTCAATTAACACTCTTTCAATTCCACTTCTCTCAACACTTCAATTTTTTTCTTTCTCACTCTTTTCACTTTTTTTTTTCAATCACTTTTTATTTCTTTTTCGCACAACACATGAGCTCATTTTTTTCTTTTGCTCGTTCTCAATTTTTTTTCTCTTTTTCCCACATCTCATAACTTCATCACACCTTCTTCTCATATTCACTCAACAAACATCCTTTTCCTTTTTCAACTCAATTCACTCCCTTCACATTCACACTTTCCTATTCTCCACTCAGATTGGGACAAAAAGGCTTAGGAATTGGAATAGTGTTCATATGTGCTAGCAAATAAAATAGGCTTTAGGCTCAAAGGGGCTAACAAGGGATCAATGTCATTGGTAAGGAAAATTTTGGCTAAGTGACTCAATTAAATCAAAGATGGCCTAAGATCACATTCGGCATATCAAACTAGACACAATCAAGAAGCAAGAGCACACACAAGTTCTAGCATCCTCTAAGGTGATGATTCACTCACAAACGAAGAGATTTAATCATGCATTTAAATCTCGTAAGGCTCAACTCTCACGGTTTTCACATCCATGCTAGTCTAGTGCACTCTCACTCTCATCACACAAGTACTCAAAAGAAAAATTCACAAGCATACAAGTTCTTTCTCAAATCAGCTCAAACTCAAACACTCACACAAAAGAATTTCTAACTCACCCTTACAACTCACTCTACTCATCAAATCATACTCAAAGATAGCAATCAACAAGCATAAGATGATTGATAGGCATGAAATATGCAATAGCGAGTCAAATCAAAATCACCCCAAGGAGTATCTCAAGGCACCCAATAACTAATCAAACTCAACTCAAAGATAAGGGCGTGCATGCATGTGCAATGTAACAAGAAACATAAAAAACTCCACCCCCCAAACTTCGACCTTGCTAGAGGTCTAAGTTTGGGGTTGTGGGTTACCTCAACCAAATAATTTTGTTTCTCTCAATAGACTTGCACACTCCCTTGTCTCAAGTTGGTTCCTTCAATCTGAGTAACTCCATGATACCTTTACTCCTTTAGAGACAAGCCTACAAGCAACTCACTCAAATACGAGGTTAAACATACGACTCAAAATAACTCCCTAATAACTAAAAAAAACCTCAAAGCCAATAAAAAAAATATAATGGGTTGCCTCCCATTCAGCGCTATTTTTAAGGTCCTCATGCCGGACCAAGCTCAAAGGAGCTTATGGGACATCATACTCAAATTTACCTCCCTTACTCTCATAAGAGTGGTGCTTGCATGTCTTTCCTTGATGCCCCTCCATCATGAGCTCTTTTGCTTCCTTCTCATCCCCAAGTGTTATGGGTCTCAACTCCTTCTTTCCTTTATCTGGAGGAGTCTTACCAAACAAGTTCTTGAATTTTGACTTCTTCTTCTTAACTCCTTCTTTTCCCTCTAGCTGGACCAGGTCCACTTTCTTCACCTCTTCATCCTTCAACTTCTTCACTTTATCCCTATCAACATAATCAAGAACATAATTCTCATGGGTTAAATTATCAATTGAAGGACTAACAAAATCATGAATATGAGAAAGATTAGGGATAGGAGTTGTGTCTTCAACACGAGGATCAATTGCATCCATGCAATACAAACTCTCATCCTCCTTCGGATGCTTCATGGCTTCATATAGGGAGATCTTCACTTCTTGATCATCAACCTTCAACGTAATCTTCCCATTTGCCACGTCTAGCACCATCCCCGCCGTAGCTAAGAACGGTCTTCCCAAGATCAGGGGCACGTGCTCATCTTCCTCCATCTCTAGGACTACAAAATCGGCTGGAAAAATGTGATCTCCAACTCTCACTAGGACGTCTTCAACCACACCTTGAGGTCGAGTAATAGACCGATCGGCAAGTTGAAGCGTCATCATTGTGGGTTGAAGTTCACCACCTTCCAACTTCTTGAAAAGCGACAACGGCATCAAATTAATGCTCGCTCCGAGGTCGCACAACGCTCCCTTCTTGATCCCGTTCCCAATGTCACATAGGATGGTGAAGCTCCCGGGATCCTTCAGCTTTGGTGGGAGCGCCTTGTGCACTAATGCACTCACCTCGTGGTTCAGCTGCACCAACTTCGGCTCATCCACTCGCCGTCTTTTCTCTATCAAGTCCTTCAGAAACTTTGCATAATGCGGCATCTGTTCCAAAGCATCATAAAAAGGAATGTTAATGTGAAGTTGTTTAAAAACATCAAGAAATTTAGCAAACTTTTCATCAAGCTTCTTTTTCATGAAGCGCTGTGGATACGGGACTGGTATCACAGATTTGGGTACCCCCCATTCATCTCTTTCTGTTTCTTTCACTTTATCCCTTGCTTCCTTTGCCTTTCTCCACTTAGGAACTCTCTCAACCTCCTCTCTTTCCTTGCCCTTCTGGGACTCATCCATATCTTCATGCTTCTCAATCCCTTCACTTTCAATCCCTTTCTCAACTTGGGGCATCTTAGAATCAGCAGGCATCTGAGGCCCTTCATAGTTGGTTCCACTTCTAAGCTGGATCGCCTTGCAATGCTCTTTCGGGTTTCCCTCCGGCATTCTATTCACTGACTTTGCAATCTGGCTCATCTGGAACTCTAAAGAAGTGAACCTTCGATTGTTCTCTTGTTGAGTTCTAGTCCACTCAACATTCATCTTTTTGAGCTCTTGATCACGTTGATCACCCTTCTTATGCAACTCCTTCACATCATACTCCAAGGATGACAACCGCTTGCTCCCTTCCTCCACTTTCTGAAGGATCGCTCTCAACATCTCCTCGGTTGATGCACCGCCTTCTCCACCAGGAGGTTTAGACCCCGGATCAACACCTGCAGGGACAGTAACACCAACTTTTGGGTTAGCATAAGAAAAGTTCTCATTCTTCCTCCATGTGTTTTGAGGAGGCTGCTGGCCTCCTTGAACTCCTTGTGTGTTCCTCCATTGATTTTGAAGTGGCTGAGGGCCTGGAGGTATAAATGGCTGACCATAAGAAGGTCTTCCATACTGATTTCCACCTTGGTAGCCATTCTGGTTGTAATACGGACCTCCCATGTAATTGGCTACCTCTTGCTGTCCACTGGGCTGGTCTACTCTCTCATTCTCTACTGCATGCTCTCCACCCAAACTCTTCCCCAACTCGAGGTTGTTGATCTTCTCCATCATGGCCATCAGCAGCCTTCTCGTTCCTTCTCCCTCTTCAACCTGATGCACTCTCTGAAAATCTACATCTCCACTCCAAGCACCGGCATTCGTGACAATGTTGTCCACGATCTCCCTACACCTCTCTATGCCTTGGTTCAAGAATGCTCCGCCCGCACAGGCGTCTAAATGGTCTTGTCCCGCCTTGTTGGCACCACTATAGAAGAATGCCATAATGTCTCCCTCGTTGTACCCATGCTGCGGGCACTCTATCAGCATGTTTGAGTATCTCTCCCACTCTTGACGTAGGTCCTCTCCTTGCTTCTGGCGGAAGGACGAGATCTCAATTCTAGCCTTGATTGTCCTAGATGTAGGGTAGAATCGCTCGAGGAACAGACGCTCGAGCTCGGCCCAAGTGGTAATACCTCCCCGTGGGAGCGTATTATCGTACCACTCCTTAGCTATTCCCGTCAATGAGAATGGGAACAGCCTAAGCCTCTTGGCATCTTCAGACATGCCATTATAATTAAATGTGGAGGCTATCATAAGAAAGCTCCTCAAGTGTGTATGAGGATTCTCCTTCCCGATCACCCCCTTGAACTGATTCTCGGTAAGCAACTTTAGAATTCCCGGGGAAATCGAGAAATTGTTCGCCTCAACTGGAGGCAATGCCACTCCATCGTAGTACCTCTGCGGTTGTGCCGTGAACCTTCCCTGAATTGCCATATTCTGATCTGCATTTTGGGGCACAGGCTGAGGAGCAACAGGTGGTGCTGGTATGTGTTGCACTGGAGGTTGTTGGTACACAGGTGGTTGGTTATAGACAGGAGGTGGAGGATACGGGTATGGTGGGTAAGGATAAGGTGGGTATGGGTAATGTTGGTATACTGGGTTGTTGAAAGGGTTATTTGGGTTTTGTGGGTAAGCAGGGTTTTGGTTCTGGTTTTGGGGTTGTGTTTATACAGAGTTAATTGTATCTTGTGGGTTCGGGTGTGGGCTCTCAGTTCCCCCTATGGGTATCTGCTGATTACTGCTGTTTCCATTGGCACCCTCTGCCCGTTCAACAAGAGCAGTATACTCTGCAGCTATTTTGTCTAACTCCCCGAGTTCATCAGAAATCTTGTCCTTGTTTCCCGCGGCAGTAGTCATTCTTCTCAAGAAGGCTCGGTTCCTTCTAGCTATTGTCTCAGGGTCTGACTGAATTCTCTCTTCGCTCGTATTGCCTTGTGAGCGTGTTTTCATAAACTTGAAACACTAGTAGAAGGATCAAAACGCAACTGCCCAATGAATGGAAATAAAATTAAAAACAGAAAATAAATCACCCACTACTAACTACTAAGCTATCTACAAGTCCTATTCAAAAACATAAAACGCCATCCCCGGCAACGTCGCCATTGACTTGAAGCGAACTACACTAGCTTTCTACTAGTAGCTTCCCCGCAAGAGTACGGGTTCACTGTAGTAGTGGCAAGTATAGGGACCAAGTATTATCGAACCCAAGGGAAAGTGTGTATGCGAATAGATCCCTGAAGATCTACACGTCGTAGTTAATATGAGTGTATGTTTTTGGATTTGAAAATTAAAAGAATTAAGTCTAAACTAAATTACTCTACGAATGCAAAAGGAAAATTAAACTAAGTATCTAAGGTGTGTATGCAAGTATGAGATGGTGATGCTCAGGATAGGAATCCCTACGTATACTAACGGAGCAGGTACATAATCAAAGTAATCGTGACAAACAAGAATTAACCTATGTAAAAGATCGTAGAATGAAAGCTCAAGATTTCTAACCCTAATACTTTATCCTAGCAATCGACTTCACTAATCCACTAACAAGTTAATAGATAACGCTTAATTAATGAGACCCTAATTTAACTAAGGTGATGCGGTCGTCCTCCTTCGCTAAACCGGTAGATGAATTAACCCTTTCTAAACCCTCTTGTTAAGACTATTAATCGTTATTGAGTGATGTGGTCGTCCTCTCTCTAACACTTTCGTACGAAATTCAAAGGTAAAGTTAAGATTAATTATAAGAATTCATTAACCAAGAGAATTAAAACTTAACGTCACGAATTACTCTAATTACGTACCCACATCCTACTTCTACGAGTTCATCCTAACCTAAGCATGCAAGGATTTTAGCTAGACATGACGTTAACAAACATAAAAGCAATAGAAGAAACAATGAACATAAACATAATGAATTGAAGAACGAAAATATGAAACATGAACTAGGGTTTAAAGAAATAAATACTAAGAACTGAAATTTAATTACTTAAAACGAAGTTTCAAAGTGTTTAAAGAAATCAAACTAATGAAAAGGAACTAAGAAACGAAAAGAAACTAAGAATTCGTATGCAAAACCTCAACAAAACGTAAATAAAGCTTGCTCCTCTCCTTCCTCTCCAAAAACTAAGTCTAAAGTTATTTCTAAAGTTCGGGGATCCTTCAAAACGTGTTTGGAAGAGGTATATATAGGCACGGGTCGAAACGGGAGTTAATGGGCCGAAAATACGCATCCGGAGGCAAAAATCCGAAGTTGCTCGAGCAAAATGCTCGAGCGGTCCCGCACGAGTAGTGTAGCTCGAATGACACAATCGCTCGAGCGGTTCCGCTCGAGCCGGTCGAGCGCTGAAATTACACTGTATGTTTTGGGCGCTCGAGCAATTCGCTCGAGCGGTGGCGCTCGAGATGCTCGAGCGCAAGAAAAGTTCTGTAAGTCTTAGGCGCTCGAGCAATGCGCTCGAGCGGTGGCGCTCGACCTAGTCACTCGAGTGACTTCCAACTCATCCCAACTAATACTTTTCCTCGTCCGCACTAATACCAATCATATTTCTTCAATATCTTCTCATCCGGGCATCCGTTTGAGTCGATTCAAAGTCCTACGAACTCCGTTCTTCATTCTCTATTCACCTATGAGCATCAAAGAGACAAATTCATCAGTGTATAGAAATAGTACTCATTTGGCTCTAAAAACTCGATAAACTCACCAAGATTGGGGTATTTCAAGCTACGAATCATGACAATTTCACGCCTAATCACCAGGCCAGATGCTCTTGGCCTTTCTTCACATAACCCTCAGGTTGCCGCATGTAGATGTCCTTATTCAGATTTCCATTAAGGAAAGCTGTCTTGACATCCATTTGCCAAACCTCATAGTTCATGTGATTAGCTATGGATAAGAGAATTCGGATCGATTTTAACATGGCTACTGGTGAGAAGGTCTCGTCATAGTCGATTCCTTCTTTCTGGGTAAAACCCTTTGCCCCCAACCTTGCTTTAAAGGCAATAACCTTCCCATCAGATCCTCTCTTACGTCTGTAGACCCACTTACACCTGATGACTTCTTTGCCATGGGGAAGTTCGCTTAGGTCGTACACTTCCATAGCATCCATAGATTCAATTTCTGAATCCATAGACTTGTGCCAAGACTCTGCATCTTTGTCTTGAATTGCCTCTTTGTAAGTCCAGGGATCGTTATCATCATGTTCATCGCTTGGAATCAAGTCCACAGACTCTCCCACAAACATGAAACGATCAGGTTGACGTACAAACCTCCCACTACGACGAGGTAATACATGTAAAGGTTCATCAGAGTAATCACGTTGTGCAGTCTCTTGTGGTATTTCCTCTTACACACTCGGTGTGCCATTGTCTCCCCTTAACTCATTGAGAATGATCTCACTATTGGACTTATGCTCATTCATATAGTCTTCCTCTAAAAATCGGGCATTAGTACTGACTATCACCCTTTGATCTTTAGGACTATAAAAATAACCACCTTTTGTTCCCTTAGGATATCCTACAAACAACCGTACTTCAGTTCTAGGTGCCAACTTATCAGCTTCCTTATCCAGCACATGTGCTGGACAACCCCAAATCCGAATGTGGTTGAGACTAGGCTTTCGCCCAGACCACAGTTCAATCGGAGTTTTTGGAACCGCTTTAGAAGGTAAGTAATTTAGAAGGTAAGAGAAGATGTCTAAGTTCTTTGTTCTCTTCCCATCCTCCTTCTTCACCTCGTGCGGTGGGTGTCTCAACTGCTTCTCACCTTTGTCTGGAGGAGTCTTACTAAACAATTTCTTGAATTTTGACTTTTTCTTCTTAACTCCTCATTTCCTCTCCACCTGGACCACGTCCTCACTTTTCACTTCTTCATCCTTCAACTTCTTCCCTTTACCCCTATCAAAATAATCAAGATCATCATGCTCATGAATTAAATTATCAATTGAAGGACTAACGAAATCATGAATATGAGAAAGATTAGAGATATGAGGTGTGTCTTCAACACGAGGATCAATAGCATCTATGCAATAACAACTTTCATCCTCCTTCGGGTGTTTCATGGCCTCATATAGGGAAATCTTTATCTCTTGATCGTCAACTTTCAACGTGATCTTCCCATTTGCCACATCTAACACCATCCCGGCTGTAGCTAAGAATGGTCTTCCTAAGATTAAAGGCACGTGCTCATCTTCCTCCATCTCTAGCACTACAAAGTCGGCTGGAAATATGTGATCCCCAACCTTCACGAGGACGTCTTCAACTACACCTTGAGGTCGAGTAATAGACCGGTCGAAAAGTTGAAGCGTCATCATTGTAGGTTGAAGTTCTTCACCCTCCAACTTCTTGAATAGCGACAAGGGCATAAGATTGATGCTCGCCCCAAGGTCGCACAACGCTCCCTTCTTAACTCCATTCCCGATATCACATAAGATTGTGAAACTCCCGGGATCCTTCAACTTCGGGGGCAGCACTTTGTGCACTAACGCACTCACCTCATGGTTCAGCTGCACCAACCTGGGCTCATCTACTCGCCTTCTCTTCGCTATCAAATCCTTCAGGAACTTAGCATAATTCGACATCTGTTCCAAAGCATCATAAAAAGGAATGTTAATATGCAATTTCTTAAAAACATCAAGGAATTTAGCGAATTTCTCATCAAGCTTTTTCTTCATGAAGCGTTGTGGATACGGGACGGGTATCACCGATTTGGGTACCCCTCATTCATCACGCTCGGTCTCTTTCACTTTCTCCCTTGCTTCCTTTGCCTTCTTCCACTTAGGAACTCTCTCAATCTTCTCAATGCCTTCCTCTTCAGGCTCTTTGCTCTCTATCTCAATTTCTTCCTCAGCTGTCTCACCTCCATCTTTCTTATGTTCTTGTCCCTCCATCTCAATCTCTTCTTGGGGCGTCTCAGAATCAGCAGGCATCTGAGGACCATCATAGTTGGTCCCACTTCTAAGTTGGATCGCCTTGCAATGCTCTTTCAGGTTCTCCTCCGGCATAGAAGGATACTTACCCGGCTCTCTTCCCAATGATTTTGCAATCTGGCTCATCTGGTACTCTAATGAAGTGAACCGTCGGTTGTTCTCTTGTTGAACTTGATTCCACTCTATATCCCTCTTTTGGAGTTCTTGATCACGCTGATCGTCTTTCTTATGCAACTCCTTCACATCTTACTCCAAAGAGGAAAATCTCTTGCTACCTTCCTCCACCTTCTGAAGGATAGCTCTCAACATCTCCTCAATTGAGGCACCGCCTTCTCCACCCGGAGGTTTTGAACCTGGGTCAACACCTGGAGGGACTGTAATACCAGCCTTTAGATTAGCATATGAAAAATTCTCATTTTTTCTCCATGTGTTTTGAGGAGGCTACTGTCCTCCTTGATATCCTTGTGTGTTCCTCCATTGATTTTGAGGCAGTTGAGGACCTGGAGGTACAAATGGTTGGCCATAAGAAGGCCTTCCAAACTGATTGCCACCATGTGGATACCCGCCTTGTGGATAGTTAGGCCTTCCCATATAGTTGGCCTCTTCTTGCTGACTCGTGGGTGGGTCCACTTTCTCGCTCACTGCTACATTCCCTCCAACCAGATTCTGCCCCATCTCAAGGTTATTGATCTTCTCCATCATAGCCATCAACAACTTTCTCGTACCCTTATTCTCCTCCAACTTGCATGCTCTCTGAAATTCTGGATCCTCATTCCATGCCCCGGCATTCGTGACAATGTTGTCAACGATTTCTCTACATCTCGCTATCCCTTGGTTTAGAAAGGCTCCACTGGCACATGCATCGAGATGGGCTTGACCAGCCTTGCTGGCTCCACTATAGAAGAATACCATGATATCTCCCTCATTGTACCCGTGTTGCGGGCACTCAATCAACATATTCGAGTATCTCTCCCACGCCTGACGTAAATCCTCTCCTGGCTTCTGGCGGAAGGAAGAAATCTCTATCCTCGCTTTAATCGTTCTTGATGGAGGGTAGAATCGCTCGAGGAACAGACGCTCGAGCTCGGCCCATGTGGTTACACCTCCCCGTGGGAGCATGTTATCATACCACTCCTTGGTTATTCCCGTCAAAGAGAATGGGAAAAGCCTGAGCCTCTTGGCATCTTCAGACATGCCGTTATAATTAAATATGGATGAGATCATCAGAAAACTCCTCAGATGAGTATGAGGATTCTCCTTCCCAACCTCTCCCTTGAATTGATTTCTCGGTAAGCAACTTAAGAATTCCTGGGGAAATCGAGAAGTTATTTGCCTCTACAGGGGGCAATGCCACTCCATCATAGTACCTCTGCGGTTGTGCCGCGAACCTTCCTCTAATAGCTATGTTCTGATCTGCGTTCTGAGGAACGTGCTGAGGATTAGCAGGTGGTACGGGTACTTGTTGGGGTGGTGGTGGTTGATAAGCTGGTGGTTGGTTGTAAACGGGCGGTGGAGGATACGGGTATGGTGGATACGGATAAGGTGGGTATGGGTAGGGATAAGGCAAGTTGTTTTATGGTAAGTTAGGATGTGGGTAAGCAGGGTTGTTCTGAGGATGTTGGACAAGATTATGAGTTGGATTGTTCACGTTCTGTGTACCCGGGTTTTGGCTCTGGCTGTCCCCTGACGAATCTTGGTTCTTACTGGAATTGCCTTCAGTGCCGTCAGCCCGGTTCAATGTCTGATTAAACTCATTCTCGACATCATCCAACTCATTAGTAATGTCCATTGGATCTTTCCCTCCTCCGGCAGCATTCATCCTTCTTAAAAAGGCTCGGTTTCTTCTCGCTATTGTCTCAGAATCTGACTGTAGTCTCTCTTCGCTCGTATTACCTTGCGAGCATGTTTTCATAAACCTGAAACACTAACCAAAAGAATAAAAATGCAACTGCCGAATACGTACGAAATAAAACAGAAAAGTAAATCACTCACTACTAACTACTAAGCTATCTACAAGTCCTATTCAAAAGACATACAACGTCATCCCCGGCAACGACGCCATTGACTTGAAGCGAATATACTAGCTTTTTACTAGTAGTTTCCCCGCAAGAGTACGAGTTCACTGTAGTATAAGTAAGTATAGCGACCAAGTATTATCGAACCCAAGGGAAGGTATGTATGCGAATAGATCCCTGAAGATCTACGCATCGTAGCTAATATGAGTGTATGTTTGGGGATTTTTTAAAAGAATTAAGTCTAAGCTAAAATAAACTAATTAAACTAGAGAACAAAAGAAACGAATTAACTAAGGTGTGTTTTCAAATATGAGATGATGATGCTCGGGATAGGAATCCCTACGTATACTAACGGAGCAGGTACATAATCAAGATAATTGTGACGCGCAAGAAATAACCTAAGTTAAAGATTGTAAGATGAAAGCTCAAGAATTAAAACCCTAATACTTTATCCTAGCAATCGACTTCACTAATCCACTAACGAGTTAATAGATTGTGCTTAATTAACGAGACCCTAATTTAAACTAAGGTGATGCGGTCGTCCTCCTTAGATAAACCGGTAAATTAATTAACCTTTTCTAAACCCTTTCATTAAGTCTACTCGTTGTTAAAGAGTGATACGGTCGTCCTCTCTCTAACACTTTTCGTACAAAATTCAAAGGTAAAGTCAAGATTAATTTTAAGAATTCATTAATTAAGAGAATTAAAACCTAACGTCACGAATTACCCTAATTACATACCCACAACCTACTTCTACGAGTTCATCCTACCCTAAGCATGCAAGGGTTTTAGCTAGACATGGTTTTTACAATAATAAAAGCAATAGAAGAAGTAACGAACATAAACATAATGATTTGAACGAATAAAAGATCAAACTTAAACTAGGGTTTAAAGAAAGACTTGCAAAGAACTAAAATTTAATTAATAAAAATGAAGTATAAAGTGTTTAACGTAATCGAACTAATGAAAAGAAACTAAGAAACGAAAATAAACTAAGAATTCGTACTAAAACCTCGATTAAACGTAAAGTAAAGCTTGCTCGTCTCCTCTTCTCCAAAAACTAACTCTAAAAATAATAAGGTATCAAGTGGTGTCAAGGTCTCTGTAAAAACGAGCTCGGGACGAGTATTTATAAGCATCGGGCTGAATCGGGAACTTGTGGGCCGAAAAACGCATCCGGAAACACAAAATTTGGAAGTGCTCGAGCACACATGCTCGAGCGGTGGTGCTCGAGCAGTGTAGCTCGAATGATGCAATCGCTCGAGCGGTGGCGCTCGAGCTGGTCGAGTGCTCAAATTTCTCTGTATGTTTTGGGGCGCTCGAGCAACACGCTCGAGCGGTGGCGCTCGAGCTGCTCGAGCGCAAGAAATCTTCTGTATGTTTTTGGCACTCGAGCAACGTGCTCGAGCGCTAGTGCTCGACCTGAGCCACTCGAGTGACTCCAGAATTTCCCAAAGTAATACTTTTCTTCTTTCGCACTAATACCAATCGTATTTCTTCGATATCTTCTCATTCGGGCATCCATTTGAGTCGATTCAAAGTCCTACGAACTCCATTTTTCGTCCTCAATTCACCTATGAGCATCAAAGAGACAAATTCATCAATGTATAGAAATAATGCTCAATTGACTCTAAATACTCGACCAAATTGACCAAAACTAGGGTATTTCTAACGACGAATCATGACAATTTCACGCCTAATCACTCTGGTAGAGGCTACATCAACTACTCCCCCTTATTCCAAGTGATATCTTTAGAAATCTCTGGAATAGAGATAATCGACTCTAAAATAATACAGAGCTTCTAAATTGCTTTCACATGACCTCAGATCTTTAACCCTGGGACACCAATAATTCATTTCCCTTCATTCCTCAAAATTGAATTCCCCATCTCATCAGAGCCCTTAGATCAAGGGGACTTTTCAACTGCCTCCATCCGGACCATACACGTGGGGGCCAAAAAAAGGGGCGGTTAAGGCCAACTCCTCCACGTGTTTGTCCAACACGCCTCTTCAACTTCCCTCCTTCTTCTTCTTCAGAAATTTTTCCTCTGTTGCGATTTTTGAAGACCACACACGGCGGCTTCGTCCCATCGTTGCGTTGGAGCGGATTTCCCAGCAGGCTTTCATTCCTCTATTCTTCCCAAGATCGTTCTCTTAGAGCAAGGTATTTCCCCTTCTCCCGTTGTTCATTCTACTAGCATATATGTTTTTTGCAAATCCCCATGTCAAAATTACCACCATTTTCCAGCGAGAGCTCGGCGGCACCGATGCCAACTAGGACTTTAAAACAGTTAGCTGTTCTAGGCTTACCAACATCTGGTTCTTCTTCTAGATCTAGTAGGTACTCTAATCCTAATCGTCCTCTCTTTCCCGAATATCTTCGTGAGGCCGACAAAATAAACATGATTTCTTGTCAATCTAATTTATCTCTCGAAGAACTAGAGATTATAAAGAGGGCCTTAGAGCCACATCTAGATTTCATTATTGAGCTTCCAAAGCTCGGTGAGAAGCCCAATTACGTCGTGTACCCTTCACTTGCCTTTTGGGGTTCTCAGATCTTAGTCGGGTTGCGTTTTCCCATTTGCCCATATCTTGCTAAAATATGCAATCTGTACCAGATTCCTTTGAACCAGTTAAATCTTTTCCCTTTGTTGAAAGACATGGTTGTTCTATTTAGCTTTGGGTTTTTCGGTTCTACAACTCTTCCTCCTCCTGGAGCTGATATTTTTCTTTACTCTTACAACCATTTTTTCTGGGCGCAGTTTGGGATTATTGTGTATTGACTTGCTATGCGTGGTTCTTATGCAGATATGAGTTGGGAACATGCCCTGCTGCTGTCGGATAATGATGATGCACCTCCTAATCCTCCTACTTCTCCTTAGCTGCGACAGATAAAAGGGAAAATTCTTCTACCACAGCTCACGCCTCTGAGATATCTGCTTCTTCCATTGATCCTCTAAATGTTGTCCCCATCCAGACAGTGTTGGCGTCTGAAGGGACTGAAAAAGCTATTATCAAAGCCTCTCATCAAACTAGGGGAAAAAGGGTGGCTGCTCATGCCTCTTCTACTAAACCCTATCCCAAGAAAAATAAAGTGATTAAACGTGATTTCTCTGACTCTGCTAGGCTTGAGAGCCTAACTTCTAATGATCTCTTGCATGATTCATCTCTCGTTGTGGAAGATAAATGTGTGTTGTTCCTCAAATCTCTCAAAGTGCTGGACCACGGTCCTTCGCCTGCTCCACTCTCTTTAGATCAGCTAAAGGGCTCTATGTCCTGTAAGTTGGTTGAGGTAAGAATCTCGGTCTCTTCCTTTTTTCTTCTTTTTAACTTTGTTTCTGACTATTTTCGTTTGCTTTTATTTCAGTTCTTGGACCTGCAAGCCCAATTCTTTGACTCAGATAACTCTGCTTCCACTGTAGAGCTTCAACATGAGTTGGCGCAAAAGAAACAAAAGTTGTCCCTCAAGGATCAGGATCTCACACAAGCTAAATAGGCTCTGGACAGAGCCGATGCTCTTACTGCTGAGTAAACCTCTCAGATCTCTTCCCTAGAGAAGAAACTTTCTGAGGTGGAAAAACTGCTGGAACTGGCACAACAAAGAGAGATTGTATCGAAGGAGGAGAGTTTTTCTAAAGGTCTGGCTGAAGGCATTGGCAGATGCCGAAAAAAGATCTTGGGGACCAGCTTGGGGCAAGAGTTCCTCAAGGAGCTGATCGAGGAGTCTCTGAAAGCTTATCATCAGAGCCCCTTATTCCTCCATCACATGGGCCCTCATTTGGGCCATTTTGTTAGGCAAGGCTTCAATTCCGCCATTTCCCAGGCTGAGGAAAAAGGCTTTACTGAAAAACTCAGTCTCTCCCGAGCGAAGCAAGGTCTCACTCCCTCTCCTTATTTCAAAGGAGATCCTAAAGGGAAGGCAGATTACACTTGGTTCCCTCCTGTGGTGCAAAATTTCCTTACGTAAAACTAGCACATGAGGTAGAGATTTCTCTAAAGCTACTCCAGATGGAGCCCCAGGTGTGTGACCTTTTTTATTTTCAGAGCCTTCTACTTCCACAGCCGCCCCTTCTTTGCCTGAGATTATTGTTACTTCTGGCCCTACATCAGCTCCTACTCCCAAGTTGACTGCTTCTCCAGTTCCTGAAAAAGACCTTCTTGAGCCCGAGATGAGTGACAACCAGAACCAGTAGAGGATTAGACCTTGGTGGTCATCTCTGCTGTTCTTTGCTATTTACTCGCGTTTGTTTTTTCTTTCATTTAGAGCCTGTGTGCTCTTTTTGAATACTTATCTTTATGTTCCCTGCTAAACTTATGCACTTTTGTGATTTCATGCTATAAGTATCTCCTCGGACGTACTCTATGTATGCCTTGGTATCTGTCTTTATGTTTTTGCCTTTTTTGATACCATAAAAAGGATTTCTATCACAGGTGGTGAAGTGTGTATACTACTCCCCATTTTTTTAGTTACACTTCCTTCTGAGGAGTGAACTTGCTTCTATTCCTGAAAATACTCTGAAGCCTTTTCTTTATGCTAATACCTTTAAGACGTGGACTGCTTCCTTTAGTACGCAACTTTTTTCTTTATTTGCAAAGATAAACTCTGAAATAAAAATTTAAGATTTCATTTATCGACTCTAGAGAGACGATGCTAAAGCATACCCCCTCCTCTGGTTTTTATTACTTCTTTGAAATAAAAATTCAAGATTTCATTTATCGGCTCTAGAGAGATGATGCTAAAGCATACTCCTCTGGTTTTTATTTCTTACTTCTTTGAAATAAAAATTCAAGATTTCATTTATTGGCTCTAGAGAGACGATGCTAAAGCATACTCCCTCCTCTGGTTTTTATATCTTACTTCTTTGAAATAAAATTTAAGATTTCATTTATCGGCTCTGGAGAGACGATGCTAAAGCATACTCCCTCCTCTGGTTTTTATTTCTTACTTCTTTGAAATAAAAATTCAAGTCATTTATCAGCTCTGGAGAGTTTACATTCGTTCTTTATTTCCATTTCTCGGACGTGAATCAATAAGCTCTATAGTTCATAGGTTGTGCACTTAATTATCAATTGTTATCCATGTTTAATTCGTATTAAGACTCAGAGGATGTAAATTCAAGGAATTCATAATCTCAACAAATTTTGGCTAAGGCTCAGTCAGAGCAACAAAGGACGACTCTGGTGACTTTTCATTGAATCTCAAAATTACAGTGATACAAACAATCTATGCTTTCATACTTTGATTAAAAACTGATAACAGGTCTGAACAAACTCAGACATAATACTTCTTCAGGTTGTTGATGTTCCAGCTCTCAACACCTTTGGGATCGACTCCCCATAGATTTTCAGGTTGAAATGCGGAAAGATCTGCATTTCTCCTTAAAACAGTTGATAACAGTTTCAGCAAGATCTTGTGGCAATTGTGTTCCAACATGAGTGGTGAACCCTTGTTTGTTAGGGAGCAGCTCCACAGACATGAGTTCTTCCTCTAGTTTAATTTGTAGCTCTGAGTCTTCTTCTATGAGCTCTACCAATTTTGACCTTTTTTCTGTTGGATCATCCCCTCGGCTCTGGCGTCTCGGCAATGCGGTGCTTCTTTTCTACTATTTTCAACATAACACTTTTGCGAGCATACCTGGTCACCCATGAGCTCTCCTACTTTATTTCCTACTGAAAACTTCAACTTCATATGATATGTGGAAACCACCGCTTGAAAAAGGTTTAGAGATGGCCTCCCCAAAATCACATTATATGCTGACGGAGCGTCCACAATCAAGAAATTCACCATCTTCACATTAGAAATGGGAGGCTCTCCAAAACGGACCTGGAGAGACACCTGCCCCTTAGGATGTATGGCACCTCCCGTGAATCCAAAAATGGTTATCTCTACTGCCTTCAACTCTACATTCAGATTCATTTTAATAAAGCAATCATGGAACATTATGTCTGAAGAGCTTCCGGTATCTATGAAGATTCTGGCTACATCATAACCACCAATCTCTGTGGTGATCACTAAGGCATCATTGTGTAGCCTGAGTATTGATAACTTATCCTCTGGCCCAAACTGGATGTTAGGTGTGTCTCCCACTCCTTCCACCTCGTGCACATCCCCCTTGTACTAGAGATGGGCTGCTCTCAGAGAAGCTCTCCTAGCTCTATAAGTGTCTCTGTCTGCTGGTCCTCCTACTATCATATGGATGAATCCTCTCTTATGGCCAGGGCCATCCTTCTTAGGCGATTCTACCACCTTCTTGCCTCTCTCTCCATCGTCCTTCCTCTTGTTGTTTTTGTCCCTTTCTTTTTTCACGAACTACTAAGTGTCTGACTTGAAGCGATTGCACTAACTTCTACTAGTCGCTTTCCCGCAAGCGGACGGGTTCACTGTAGTAAGAGTAAGTATAATGGCCAAGTATTATCGAACCCACGAGATGGAGTGTATGCGAATAGATCCCTGAAGATCTACGCGTCGTAGTTAATATGAGTGTAATGTTTTTGGATTTTTTGAAAAATTAATTAAAACTAAACTAGACTAATTAAACTAAAGAATTAAAGAAGCGAATTAACTAAGGGTTATTTTCTAATGAGAGATGGTGATGCTTAGGATAGGAATCCCTACGTATACTAACGGAGCGGGTACATAATCAAAATAACTGTGACGCGCAAGAAATAACCTAAGTAAAAGAATGCAAGGTGAAAGCTCAAGATTCTAAACCCTAATACTTTACCCTAACATCCGACTTCACTAATCCACTAACAAGTTAATAGATTGTGCTTAATTAATAAGACCCTGATTTAACTAAGGTGATGCGGTCATCCTCCTTCACTAAACTGGTAGATGAATTAACCCTTCCTAAACCCTCTAGTTAAGTCTATTCGTTGTTAAAGAGTGATACGGTCGTCCTCTCTCTAACACCTTTCGAACGAAATTCAAAAGTAAAGTCTAGATTAATTTTAAGAATTCATTAATCAAGAGAATTAAAACCTACCGTCACAAGTTACCTTAAATTCGTACCCACAACCTACTTCTACGAGTTCATCCTACCCCAAGCATACAAGGGTTTAGCTAGACATGGCTATAACGATAACGAAAATAATAAAAGAAACTACGAACATAAACATGATGAATTGAAGAAAGAAAATATGAAACATGAACTAGGGTTTAAAGAAATAAATACTAAGAACTGAATTTGAATTGATAAAAACGAAGTTTAAAGCGTTTAAAGTAATCAAGCTAATTAAAAGGAACTAAGAAACGAAAAGAAACTAAGAATTCGTATGAAAATCTCAACAAAATGTAAAGTAAAGCTTGCTCGTCTCTTCTCCTCTTTCTCTCCCTAAAAACTAAGTCTAAAAGTGATTTGGTATGTGTTGGATGATGTCTCCCTTCTCAAAAAACAAGTTTGGAGAGGTATATATAGGCAACGGGCCGAAACGGGAGTTAATGGGCCAAAAAAACGCATCCGGAGGCAAAAATATGCAAGTGCTCGAGCTAGCACACGCTCGAGCGGTCCCATTCGAGCATATAGGTCGAATGAAACAGGTGCTCGAGCGCTCCCGCTCGAGCTGGTCGAATGGCAAAAATTTTCTGCAAGTTTTTGGTCATTCGAGCAACACGCTCGAGTGGTGGCGCTCGAGTTGCTCGAGTGGTCGAGCACTTTTCAGCAGCAGTACACTTGTTCGTAAAATCTTCATATCTCCTCAACCGGGAGTCCGTTTTGGCCGATTCAAAATCCTACGAACTCCTCTTTTCGCCCTCTATCTATCTATGAACATCAAAGAGACAAATTCATTAGTTTATGAAAATGATACTCATTTAACTCCAAACACTAATCGAAAACACTCAAAACATGAGCAAATCGGGCACCAAAACATAACAATTTCACGCCTAATCAACCCCCCCAAACTTACCATGTTGCTTGTCCTCAAGCAACGAAAGAATAAGTCAAGTGAAATGGTTAGGAATGAGTCACAAAATCAATCATGTAAGCAAATGAACTCGAGCTTCAAAGATCAATCACACGTATACTCATTCACTTTCCTTTCATCATACTCATGCAACAATAACAAGAAACACCAAGATCAAGCATGGATGTGCACTCAACGATGTGTTTCGCTACCTTACAAGTGTATATCAATAATCAAGGGACTCACTCAAACAATCAATCACTCAAATTGGCAGCCATAGGCTTGTAAGCGCTCTTAACTCCGACCATACTCTAGAAATCAATGTCGAATCAAAAAGGACTTTCTCAAGGTTGTAATGTAGGCTCTTTGGACAGGTGGGATAACAATATGGTAAAGTGACTCAAATGAATGGAGAATAGAAAATCAAATTTCGGTACTTTGAGATTAGGAACAGACTACTTCAAACATATTCAATCAACAAACTTTTAATTCCGATTCTCTCAACACTTCAATTTTTTTTTCTTTTTCACTCTTTCACTTTTTTTTTCAATAACTTCATTTTTTTATTTTTCGCACAAACACATGACCTCATTTTTTTCTTTTGCTCATTCTCAATTTTTTTTCTCTTTTTCCCACATCTTATAACTTCATCACACCTTCTTCTCATATTCACTCAACAAACAACCTTTTCCTTTTTCAACTCAATTCACTCCCTTCACATTCACACTTTTCTATTCTCCACTCAAATTGGGACAAAAAGGCTTATGAATTGGAATAGTGTTCATATGTGCTAGCAAACAAAATAGGCTTTAGGCTCAAAGGGGCTAACAAGGGATTCAATGTCATTGGTAAGGAAAATTGTGGCTAAGTGACTCAATAAAATAAAAAAATGGCCTAAGATCCTATTCGGCATATCAAACTAGACATAATCAAGAAGCAAGAACACACACAAGTTCTAGCATCTCTAAGGTGACGATCCTCTCACAAACGAAGAGATTAATTCATATATCAAAATCTCATAAGTCTCAAGTCTCTCGGCTTTCACATCCATGCTAGTCCTAGTGAATTCTCACTCTCATCACACAAGTACTCAAAAGAAAAATTCACAAGCATACAAGTTCTTTCTCAAATCCACTCTAACTCAACTACTCACACAAAAGAGTCCCTAACTCAAATCCACAAATCTACTCTACTCATCAAACATGCTCAAGAATAACAACTAATAAGTAGAAGGGGTCAATAAGCACGAAATATACAACAGTGACTCAAATCAAAATCACCCCAAGGAGCATCTCAAGGCACCAAATGACCGAACACACTCAAAGATAAGGGGTGCTCCGGTGCAATGTAACAAGAAACATAAAAAACTCCACCCCCCAAACTTCGACCTTGCGAAGAGGTCTAAGTTTGGGGTTGTGGGTTACCTCAACCAAACAATCCGGTTTCTCTCAAACGTAGCACACTCCCTTGCTTGAGTTCCTCCCTTTCGAATACTCCATCAAGACAAGCCTACAAAATGAACTCTCAAATCCGAGGTTAAAACTTACGATTCAAAAACACCCTAATAACATAAAAGACACTAAAAATAAATGAAAGCAAATAAAAATGGGTTGCCTTCCATTCAGCGCTATTTTTAAGGTCCTCATGCCGGACCGAGCTCAAAGGAGCTTATGGGACATCATACTAAAAAATACCTCCCTTACTCTCATAAGAGTGGTGCTTACATTCCTTTCCTTGATGCCCCACCATCATGAGCTCTTTTGCTTTCTTCTCATCCCCAAGTGCTATGGGTCTCAACTCCTTCTCACCTTTATCTGGAGGGGTCTTACCAAACAGTTTCTTGAATTCGGATTTTTTCTTCTTAACTCCTCCTTTTCCTTCCAACTGATCCACGTCCACCTTTTTTACCTCTTCTTCCTTCAACTTCTTCACTTTATCCCTATCAAAATAATCAAGAACATAATGCTCATGGGTTAAATCAATAAGTGAAGGATTATAAAATTCATGAATATGAGAAGGATTAGGGATAGGAGATGTGTCTTCAATACTAGGATCAATTGCATCCATGCAATACAAGCTCTCATCCTCCTTCGGGTGCTTCATGACTTCATATAGGGAAATCTTTATCTCTTGATCATCAACTTTCAACGTAATCTTCCCATTTGCCACGTCTAGCACCATCCCCGCCGTAGCTAAGAACGGTCTTCCCAAGATCAGGGGCACGTGCTCATCTTCCTCCATCTCTAGGACTACAAAATCAGCTGGAAATATGTGCTCTCCAACTCTCACTAAGACGTCTTCAACCACACCTTGAGGTCGAGTAATAGACCAGTCGGCAAGTTGAAGCGTCATCATCGTCGGTTGAAGTTCTCCACCTTCCAACTTCTTGAAAAGCGACAATGGCATAAGATTTATGCTCGCTCCGAGGTCACATAGCGCTCCTTTCTTGATCCCGTTCCCAATGTCACAAAGAATGGTGAAGCTCCCGGGATCCTTCAACTTTGGAGGAAGCGCCTTGTGCAATAATGCACTCACCTCATGGTTTAGCTGCACCAACTTCGGCTCATCCACTCGCCGTCTTTTCGCGATCAAGTCCTTCAAAAACTTTGCATAGTTGGGCATCTGTTCCAAAGCATCATAAAAGGGAATGTTAATATGCAATTGTTTAAACACATCAAGGAATTTAGCGAATTTTTCATCAAGCTTCTTTTTCATGAAGCGTTGTGGATATGGGACGGGTATCACAGATTTGGGTACCCCCCATTCATCTCTCTCGGTTTCTTTCACTTTCTCCCTTGCTTCCTTTGCCTTCTTCCACTTAGGAACTCTCTCACCCTTCTCAAGGCCTTCCTCTTCAAGCTCTTTGCTCGCTTGAGTGCTCTCACCCACATCTTTCCTCTTCTCAATCTCTTAAATCTCATATGTATCTTGGGGCGTCTCAGAATCAGCAGACATCTGGGGACCTTCATAGTTGGTTCCACTTCTAAGCTGGATCGTCTTGCAATGCTCTTTCGGGTTCCCCTCCGGCATGGAAGGATACTTACCCGGCTCTCTATTCAACGACTTTGCCATCTGGCTCATCTGGAACTCTATAGAAGTGAACCTTCGATTGTTCTCTTGTTGAGTTCTAGTCCACTCAACGTTCATCTTCTGGAGCTCTTGATCACGTTGATCACCCTTTTTATGCAACTCTTTCACATCGTACTCCAAGGATGACAACCGCTTGCTTCCTTCCTCCACCTTCTGAAGGATCGCTCTCAACATCTCCTCGGTTGATGCACCGCCTTCTCCACCAGGAGGTTTAGACCCCGGATCAACACCCGGAGGAACTGTAATACCCGCCTTCGGGTTAGCATATGAGAAATTCTCATTCTTTCTCCATGTGTTTTGAGGAGGCTGCTGCCCTCCTTGATAGCCTTGTGTGTTCCTCCATTGATTTTGAGGTGGCTGAGGACCTGGAGGTACAAATGGTTGGCCATAAGAAGGCCTTCCATATTGATTACCACATTGGTACCCATTCTGATTGTAATACGGACCTCCCATGTAATTGGCTACCTCTTGTTGTCCACTTGGCTGGTCTACTCTCTCATTCTCTACTGCATGCTCTCCAACCAAATTCTTCCCCAACTCGAGGTTGTTGATCTTTTCCATCATGGCCATCAACAGCCTTCTCGTTCCTTCACCCTCTTCAACCTGATGCACTCTCTGGAAGTCTGCATCCACACTCCAAGTACCGGCATTCGTGACTATGTTGTCCACGATCTCTTTACACCTCTCTATTCCTTGATTCAGGAATGATCCACTAGCACAGGCGTCTAGATGGTCTTGCCCAGCCTTGTTGGCTCCACTGTAGAAGAATGCCATCACATCTCCCTCATTGTACCCGTGCTGCGGGCACTCTACCAGCATGTTTGAGTATCTCTCCCACGCTTGACGTAGGTCCTCTCCTTGCTTCTGGCAGAAGGAAGAGATCTCAATCCTTGCTTTGATCGTTCTGGATGGAGGGTAGAATCGCTCGAGGAACAGACGCTCGAGCTCGGCCCAAGTGGTTACACCTCCCCGTGGGAGCGTGTTGTCGTACCACTCTTTAGCTATTCCCGTCAATGAAAATGGGAACAACCTAAGCCTTTTGGCATCTTCAGACATGCCATTGTAATTGAAAGTAGATGCTATCATCAGAAAACTCCTCAGATGTGTATGAGGATTCTCCTTCCCGATCACCCCCTTGAACTGATTCTCGGTAAGCAACTTTAGAATTCCCGGGGAAATCGAGAAGTTATTTGCCTCCACAGGAGGCAATGCCACTCCATCATAGTACCTTTGTGGCTGCGCTGCAAACCTCCCTCGAATAGCCATATGTTGATCTACGTTCTGAGGCACATGTTGAGGATTAGCAGCAGGTACGGGTACTTGTTGGGGTGGTGGTTGGTAAACAGGTGGTTGATTGTAAACTGGAGGTGGAGGATACGGGTATGGTGGGTAAGGATAAGGTGGGTAAGGGTAAGATGGATAGGGTAAGTTGTTTTGTGGTAAGTTAGGATGTGGGTAAGCAGGGTTGTTGTGAGGATTCTGGACCATGTTATGAGCTGGGCTGTTTTGGTTCTGAGTACCCGGGTTTTGGCTCTGGCTCTCTTCTAACGGATCTTGATTCTTACTAGTATTGCCATCAGTACCGTCAACCCGGTTCAATGCCTGATTGAACTCATTCTCGACATCGTCTAACTCATTAGTGATGTCCATCGGTTCTTTCTCTCCGGCTGTATTCATTCTCCTCAAGAAAGCTCGGTTCCTTCTAGCTATCATCTCAGGATCTAACGGTAACCTCTCTTCGCTCGTATTGCCTTGTGAGCGTATTTTCATAAACCTGACACACTAGCAGAAGGATCAAAATGCAACTGCCGAATATATGAAAATAAAAAAAATAAAAACAGAAATTAAAGCACTCACTACTAACTACTAAGCTATCGACAAGTCCTATTCAAAAAGCATACAACGCCATCCCCGGCAACGGCGCCATTGACTTGAAGTGATTGCACTAACTTCTACTAGTCGCTTTCCCGCAAGCGGACGGGTTCACTGTAGTAAGAGTAAGTATAATGGCCAAGTATTATCGAACCCACGAGATGGAGTGTATGCGAATAGATCCCTGAAGATCTACGCGTCGTAGTTAATATGAGTGTAATGTTTTTGGATTTTTTGAAAAATTAATTAAAACTAAACTAGACTAATTAAACTAAAGAATTAAAGAAGCGAATTAACTAAGGGTTATTTTCTAATGAGAGATGGTGATGCTTAGGATAGGAATCCCTACGTATACTAACGGAGCGGGTACATAATCAAAATAACTGTGACGCGCAAGAAATAACCTAAGTAAAAGAATGCAAGGTGAAAGCTCAAGATTCTAAACCCTAATACTTTACCCTAACATCCGACTTCACTAATCCACTAACAAGTTAATAGATTGTGCTTAATTAATAAGACCCTGATTTAACTAAGGTGATACGGTCGTCTTCCTTCACTAAACTGGTAGATGAATTAACCCTTCCTAAACCCTCTAGTTAAGTCTATTCGTTGTTAAAGAGTGATACGGTCGTCCTCTCTCTAACACCTTTCGAACGAAATTCAAAAGTAAAGTCTAGATTAATTTTAAGAATTCATTAATCAAGAGAATTAAAACCTACCGTCACAAGTTACCTTAAATTCGTACCCACAACCTACTTCTACGAGTTCATCCTACCCCAAGCATACAAGGGTTTAGCTAGACATGGCTATAACGATAACGAAAATAATAAAAGAAACTACGAACATAAACATGATGAATTGAAGAAAGAAAATATGAAACATGAACTAGGGTTTAAAGAAATAAATACTAAGAACTGAATTTGAATTGATAAAAATGAAGTTTAAAGCGTTTAAAGTAATCAAGCTAATTAAAAGGAACTAAGAAACGAAAAGAAACTAAGAATTCGTATGAAAATCTCAACAAAATGTAAAGTAAAGCTTGCTCGTCTCTTCTCCTCTTTCTCTCCCTAAAAACTAAGTCTAAAAGTGATTTGGTATGTGTTGGATGATGTCTCCCTTCTCAAAAAACGAGTTTGGAGAGGTATATATAGGCAACGGGCCGAAACGGGAGTTAATGGGCCAAAAAAACGCATCCGGAGGTAAAAATATGCAAGTGCTCGAGCTAGCACACGCTCGAGCGGTCCCATTCGAGCATATAGGTCGAATGAAACAGGTGCTCGAGCGCTCCCGCTTGAGCTGGTCGAATGGTGAAATTTTTCTGCAAGTTTTTGATCATTCGAGCAACACGCTCGAGTGGTGGCGCTCGAGTTGCTCGAGTGGTCGAGCACTTTTCAGCAGCAGTACACTTGTTCGTAAAATCTTCATATCTCCTCAATCGGGAGTCCGTTTTGGCCGATTCAAAATCCTACGAACTCCTCTTTTCGCCCTCTATCTATCTATGAACATCAAAGAGACAAATTCATTAGTTTATGAAAATGATACTCATTTAAGTCCAAACACTAATCGAAAACACTCAAAACATGAGCAAATCGGGCACCAAAACATAACAATTTCACGCCTAATCAGTGTCCATCTCTTATCAACATTTCAGTGGCATCTTTCAAATGTCTGCATACGTTAGTATCATGCCCGCAATCATTATGGAATCGACAATACAACCCTAATATAGGGTGAGGTCATGTCTTCGCCGAAGATGGCAATTTGAACTTTGGGTGGTCTGCCACTACTTCCAACATTTATGCTGGTTGCAAAATCAATGGAGTATATGACTCGAATCTTTCTTGTTGGGGGTTCGACCTTCTGTCCCTATCTTTATCCTTCTCCTCTGAACTTTTCTTCTTATTTGGCCTTTTTTTGGGCTTGAGCATTCTTTTCCGTGCCATCATCCCTTCACCAAGTAAGTAGCCTTTTCTAGGTTGATGTATTTATCAGCTCTCTACTGCAGCTCGTCAAAGGTATCGGGTAGCTTCTTAGCCAGAGACTTGAAAAAGTCTTCTCCCCTCAAGCCCCTCGCCAAGGCATTAATCTTAACTTCATCAGTGGTGGAGGACACTGTTAGTCCCACTAGCCAGTATTTGAATTTGTGCGGAAGCTAAAATAATAACCTTTTACAAAATCTTTTTATCAAGAGCACAAATAATTCAAGAGATAATAAAGAAAGCAGTAAATAAGACAAGATATATAGTGGTTCGGATATAACGATCCTACGTCCACTCTCTATTTTTCAAGGGGTCTTACTAACCAACCAACTTACTCACTAACACTTGAATTGACAAGTACCAACACCTTGTTACACACTTTAGATCTAACTTCGATCTAAAGTATAATCTACTCCAACCTTATCTATCAAGATGAACAGGTTGAGTATATTCCAACTACTAAACTCCTTAAGAGTAGATATGGATTTAGAACTATAAGAGTGCTAATTGCTTGTGAATAATAAGGCTTAAGTATGATCTTCGTACGCGTAACTAGAGCTTATCTTCATACTGTCACTCTTGTATTTATAGAGATGATTAGGGTTTAGCCGTTGGAGAGCTAATCTAGTCAAATCTCTATTTATGGAAGCTTCAATCAATCAATTCCCTAATTGATTGATTGGGTTGGTGAGATCTTTGGATTGATATCTTCATTCTGACTTCCAATCTGATCAAGATTGACTTCATTTGAATTACCAACGGTCAAATGCTTCTATTGCACAACTCTGATTCTTCCAGAGTAGGCTGAACCAGACACCAGATGACCCAGAGGTCCTCTGGTCCAAAGTCGGTTAAGAAACAGATTATCCAATAGAATCTGGAGATGATTCTGAGCATCTTTTGTTTCACTAGACTCGTTTGGTCTGGACTCGTCTGGTCTGGGGAAAGGTCTTCTGCCTCTGGTCTGAACATCTCTGATGAAGTCTTCTGGTGGAGTCCTTTGGTGAAGTCTTTTGGTGACTCTTCTGGTGAAGTCTTCTGGTCTGGCAGTTTCCCCTAGACTAAGTCCTAATCTAGTTCCTCATCTGGCTAACAGGTCCAGATGGTTCTATTACATCTTCTAGTTTGTTTAACTCATCAAAACTAACAGCAATTTTTCCTAACAGACACTTCCAAGGCAGCCTCATTAAAATGAGAAATGTAATCTCTTAGGCTCTCTCGAGTTTCTTGCCTGAAGTTCATTAGAGACAATGAATTCTTGTGTATTTTTCTAGCACTAGCAAACGGTTGTAGAAAAGGAGTGTTAAGCCCTCGGAATGAATGCACAAATTCATTGGGCAACTAACTGAACCACGTTTAAGCAGATCCTGTCAAAGTGGTTATAAACACTCGGCATTTCACGCCATCAATGTACTGATGGAGCAGAGCTCCATTTTCAAATCTCAATAAGTGTTCTTGCGGATTAGTGGTGCCATATACTCGTAAGCCAGAGTTTTGAAATTCGTGGGTGGAGGGTCTGAGAGGATTTCCCTGAAAAGGGTGACCCATCTTGCCTCATTT
Source organism: Ballota nigra (assembly GCA_947034835.1). Classification (NCBI taxonomy): domain Eukaryota; kingdom Viridiplantae; phylum Streptophyta; class Magnoliopsida; order Lamiales; family Lamiaceae; genus Ballota; species Ballota nigra. Next base: position 39,272,573 of record OX344721.1, read on the forward strand.
TGCGCATTCCATTTTTCTCACAGTGCCTTTTCATTTCTTCCATATCCTTTCTCAGAGACGCTAACTCTCTATTAGTACCACTTCTACGATGAGTAGTGATCTACATTGTAGAGTCGATATCTTCTTCCTCTGACCTATATTCATCATACTCAACTAACTGAGGCCTCTGACTCACAGCCCGGATGCCTTTGACAGCTGCTCTAGTTTCTCTCGGAGTTGTACCCCCTAGATCTGTTCTCTCTTCCCTGGTGGCTGTCCTACCGGTAGCTGCTCTGCCAATTCGGATTCTCCCGTTGCTCTCCCGCTGGATGTCTCCAGGAGGAGATGACAATGGATCATTTCGGGGCATCCAAACCCTATTGTCTTGAGCCACATTGAAGACTCTAAGACAAGGTGCGCTCGGGGCCTTAAATCCGAGCACATGATGTGCCCAAAGCTCATTCATATTCAAACATCGAGGAGCTCCCCGGGTGGGAGTCCTTTCAGCCACAGCCTGATCAACCACAGTCTTAATCAATGTACGCAATTGTTCAATTGTTAACGGAATTAGAGTCGAATTGTTCTGAGTCGGTGTTGTCTCTGGATGTTCCTTATCCACTGTCGTGGCCGTGGGAGTGGTCACATTCTCTGAGGCGTTCGAACCTCCTGCCACATTCGTGCTCATCGGAGTACCCGTCGGAGCAGTGACAGTATCATCAAAATTCTTTCCCAGATCTCGGGCGGTAGGATTCGTCATCTCTGAGAGACAGAGAAAAAATAGCAGCTTAGTTCATGGTTTTCACAAAACACATACTAATCACCACATATTTACACATTTTCTACCGAGATCTCATGAAGAAAGAATGGTTGTAAGGACAGAGATATTTTTTTTATATAAGCTCTCAACAGATATCACAACATCACGTGTTACTCAAGAATCATAATAACATTTTTTTGGAAACTTTGTAAATTTTCAAACAGATTAACCCACGTGTTGACAACAGAATTTTCAAAAAATAAAGATGTCAGATAACACCATGTGAATAGATTTGCACCTTCATAACATCATTCATGCTAAGTCATCTTCATAAAGGTGTTATTTTATTTTTTTAGCAAAGAGACAACACTTTTCCTTACAAATTTGATAAAAATAGCCCATAATCATACTATAACAACAGATCTTAGTACGGATCTAGCATTTTCATAACAAAAATGACCAAAGAAAAAAGTTGTAACACATGAAGATACCCATATTTATGAAGATTTTTCCGGAAAAAATAGAGGATAAAAATGGCGATGAATAACTTCACGATTTTCACTCAAGATTCATGAAAGAAAATGGGCATAACTCACGTCAAAGCTCAAGTTTCCCACAGACGGTGCCAGTTGATGAGTGCAAACTCAAGATCTACACAAATCAAGCAAATATTTGGTGAAATATTGAGAGTATTACCTGAGAGCCTCTCTGTTAGAACAAGAACACAGTAAAGAAGGCTGTAACAAGGTCTCTAGAGCTCAGCAATGAAGTCTCCAACGATGGCTCCAAACTCTGGTGGATCTCCTGCACAAAAGTTGGGCAGGAGGGGGCTCCGGCGTCGACCCTCCGATGCCTAAGTCAGGAAACTTGCTATGGAAGAAAGGTCATAGCTGAAACTAAAAGTATGAGTAAATTTAAGAGTGAAGATACCTTTTGAAGATGAATGAGACAAGTATTTATACCTTTGATTTGTGAGGGAAAAATAGTAATCTCATCTCTGTTGCCCTAATTATTCTTGGGACCACTTGGAGGTTTGGGCATCCCAGAGGCCGACACGTGTCCTCGGGCATGCCTGCCTTAACTCCTATGGTACAACTGAATCCTGACAAAATCTTCCTTTTTGGGCCTCAGTCCCAGAGCTTACGAAAACAACATCTTTTGTATTCTTCCTCCATTTATTCAAGTAATGTAGGGAGAGGAAGGATGATGCACGAATGACGAAGGCAGTGGAGCACTTGGCTGACCAGGCTGCAGAACTACTTACTCAAGCGCTTAATGACTCAGTGGCCAAGATGGCGGTGGAGTCAGATAAGATAGCTCAGGAGTCTGCCAAGATTGCTCAGGATTCGCAAAAGATATTGACCAATTCTACTCAGTTCATCGAAGAGTCAGGGAAGGTTGAGGCGATGCTGACCCGCACTGAGCTAAGTCTGCATACTTCGATGGAAATATTTGAGAAGAAGCTCCAGGAAAGCATTACTAGTGTGTCGTTTGCGGGGACGTGGATTGCCACCGGAGTTGAAATGTTGAAGGAAGGAGTTAAGGAAGTCCAGTCCTTGACTGCCTCGTTATCAACAACGGTGAAAAAGCTTTGAGAGATGCACTCCCACCTCCGTAGACCAAGGATGATGCAAAAAATTGGGAAAATAGGAAGAAAAGATCTCTCCCTGAGGCATCGGAGGCTGAGAAGAATGAAGTGTTGACAAGAACACCCAGGAAGTCAGCCAGGTTGGAAGCAGTGGCTAAGGCTAATGAACCTATTCCTCAACTTCCATCTATTCCAGGATCTTCTTCAGAGCGCTCGCCGGTGAATACAAGGAAGAATCCAATCACATATGACGCTGACAAAGTAGCTGAATTGTGTGCTGAAGCATGGGGATCTGCCCCTGAGAAGAGTGAAGCTCAGCGCAGGGCTGAAATTGCCCAGAAGAAGAAGATGAGGATTCTTGAGAAGAAGGTTGAGAAGCTGACTGACATCACTGATTTGTAGCAGAGAGAACTTGATGATGCGATGATAAGTCTGCTAAGGAGGAAGAAGGCGAAACCTGAGCCAAGGAAGTACAGAAAGAAGCCTACGGCAAAGAAGACAAGTCTACTTCAAGCTAAGAAGCCTGAGTAGCCTACTCAGAGGGTTGCTCTCATTGATGAGTTCATCTCTGAGAAACTAAAGGAGTTTTGGGTAGATGCAAGGGACGGGTTCATCAGGCTATGGTTTATTGTGAAGAAGTGGGGCAACTCTGAAGATATTGATGCCCACTTCATTGACTTCATGTCTGACAACCATCCTGAGCTTCTCAAAGGAATTCTGGAGGAGACTGATGATGCAAAGGTTCAAATCAAAGCTCCTGAGTTCTTAAATCGACCACCAACACTCCAGGCAAATAAGAAGAGCTATGATTCAAAGGCTATCATGGCTGAAGTTTTCAATATTGTCAAGGCTGAGGGGTACCTGAATCAACTAGACAGACTTGACGAGCTGAAGAACAAAGTCTACAATGGTTATGGACTTCGACCTGAGATGAGAAGGATCTAGTTGTACCCTGACTTTTGTAATAGATATGATTCATTGTACTCATGATCATATTTATCAATGAAATCTATTACTTTGCCCATAGATAAAAACTCATTGTCTTTTTTGCTGTTATTTAAATTCTATACTTATCAAGAATTGCTCTAACACTGATCTTGTCTTATAGATTAGGACTTATTTCCTCTAAGTATTTTGAGGATCTTTTCAGTTTTTTGGCATCATCAAAAATGAGAAAATTGTTGGGACAGTGTCAGTTTTGATTAAGATCCCAAAGACCCTGAAAAGATGAGTTGCCTAAGTGTTGTAATAGTCAGGCTAGTCTTGGTAGATTTGTAAGTTAGTTTATTTTACATTCACAGGTACACAATAAGAGGAGTACTCATTGTTGGCAATCAAGACTGAAGCCTGAAGACACAAGAGCACCATCCTGAGCTTATGACAGTTCTTCTAAGCTGACTGAGTAAGTGTCAGGATGAAGAGCATGATCCTGAGATCATTGCTAACTCACCCTGTAGGGAACAAGATCACACTGAGTATTTGGGAAAAGACTTGGAGTAGGATCCAAGCAAGTTAAAAGAAATGTTAGCACCGGAAAACATACGTAGATGAGGACAAACCTGAACTCAGTAAGACAAGAATGAACTGAAGAATGAGTTCTGACATTCTCACCTACCTGATGACGTGGACCAATCAGAGAGCGCCAAGTCATGTACAGACACTGACTTGACCCTGACATCCCTGCACAATTCAATGGGCATACATTTAATGCAATTACCAAATACATGCAAGGACGACTACTGCATGGAGATTGTATCCGTTGAAGTATCCTACAAGAAAGACAACCTAGAAGGCTATATCCTCCAACAGATAGTTTTCAAAGTTGCCTATAAATACAGAAGACCTTGGACCCAATCAAGGTTATGGGAAATTTCGAAGCCAGAAATTACTCAAACTCTCAGCGTTCAAAGCATTCGTAACATTCAAAGAAACACTCGAAAAACCTAGAATTTCCCAAGTGTTTCTTGAGAAGAGAGTTATTCTATATTCCACTGAGCGTAGCATACATATCTTACGCTTAGAGTGATTATCCAATCCTTAGCATAGCTTTGTCTTGTAAGGATAATCACAGATAGTTGGAATCCAAACTGAAACCAAAACCCTCTTAGTTAGGTTTGTTGGTTGAGGTTAGCTAGTTGGTTAGAAGGAAGAAGGGTCAGTGAGACTGAGCTTGGTGCACCTTGGCACGTTAAAAACAAGTCAATCCATTAGTGGATTCTCCTGTTGAATTAGGACCGTGGACGTAGGAGCTTGAGTCTCTGAACCACGTTATCTCTCTGAGTTTTTACTGCTTTGATTATTGCTTTATATTGTTATATTGCTAAGTCATTCATTGCATATTTTGTCAGTGCTAAATCAATTAGCCTGACTCATTAACTCAGTGCACATCCCTTCTAACCACGGCTTCTTAAGAGGAAAACAAGTTTTCAGTAAGCAAACATTAAAACAAGACTTTAAACTTTCAGGGCTCACACATTCCGCACTGAACATAAGTAGATAGTTTGCCAACTGACTCGCCTCAGTGCAGTTAGTAGGTTTGTTATCTACCCTGTGTTCTTTATGACTCTGAGTAAGGGGGCTCAGTGAGGTTTTAAGTTAAGAAAATTTGTATACGTGTATTCCCCCCCCCCATACACGTATCACTCAGTCTTGTACCGGGACCAACGTTATATATATTAATAGATATGAAAAGTATATCATATTTATATATATTATATACTATTTATATATATTTATATGTATTTCTATAAATTATATATTAAAATTAATATATAAAATGAGACACGGGTCCGGGGCACGGGTTTTGAGTGATACCCAAACCCGCCCCATTTTATTACGGGACACAGTGCGGGCCGGTGCGGGTTAGGGCGGGGAGGGTTAATATTGCCATCCCTAAGCCTACATCACCGACCTTGTTCAGGAGGAGAGTAAGTGGGAGAAATTGAGGAGTGAGAGAGGACTGATTGTGAATGCTGAGAAACAATAGGAGTCATTGATAAAGAGACCCGCAAATTTTAGTTGGGTCATAAACTGAGTCAAATATTGTAATCGGATATTAAAATCTAAGTGCATACTATGCACTTGGATTTTAAATTAAATTTTGACCTTTTTAAAGTCCATTAAAAAATCGGTTAGAAGCGGGTCAGGGTTGAAGCTCTGCCTCGTTTGCCCGTCCAAGTTCTCATTGTCGTCGAATTTTTCGCCTCACGATTTCTTTTCTATTTTCTTCTATGCCTCTTGTTGAACGATAGAAGAGAAACCTTCTACAGTTTACTGACAAGCGCTTCCAGCCAGCATGACTTAACTATTGGAGTCGAATTTGGGGCGCGAATGATCACAATAGACAATAGTTATTAATTATGCTTGCAAATGTTAATACTTTTACCGTGCTATTGTTTAGTGCGGAATCGAGGAGTTCCACGATATGCAAATTGTTTAGGAAGGAATTTTTTATTTTTTTAAAGGAGAATACAGTTTCAATTTTTTATTTTATGTTGTTGAGTAATTATTGAGATTGATGATTAAGTCTTGGGTTCTACTTAATATTTTTTTGTGATATCTCTGTTTAATCTATTGTTGAGTAATTCTTGAAAAATCGGTATTTATAATTTGAGGTATTGTTGATTATAACATGTGGTATTGATGATTAAGTCTTGGGGTAGTTGTACCGTTATTAGAGATTGATGCATTGATCGGAAAGTGGGCATAAACGAATCTCATCTTGTAATGGTAACCCTGCCGTTGATTAGATTCTGCACGTGGCTCAGTGTTGTGCGAATAGCGGCGGTAGTTTTCCGGCTGCCGAACCAAGCGTTGATCTTCAGCTTCTTCTGTCTGGTTTCTCCGTCGGTGATTAGCTAAAAATCAAAGTTCAAATGCTTGCAATTGTGGGAGAGTTTTCCCCTTTGGCCTTCGAATTCGATCACTTTGGCATTGACCTTAATCTTAACGCCGTCGGGGATGTCCATGATGCCGAAAGAGAGAACGTCTTCATTTTTTATTCTCTCGACCTCCGCACTCGTAAATGGAGAACATGCAAAACCCTAGTCCAGGGGAAGGGTAAAAGAAACCCTATTTATGTTCTTTTTGGGTTTAAAAAACCTGGATTTGGATTTTGAAATCTAAAACTCATTTTAGTTTGAAATTTAAAATTAAGTTTTTAAAATTCTAATCGTACAACCCATTAAATAACCTATATAACGCTCGTTTACTTTTATATAAAAAGTTAAAATCTATCCTACTCAAACTAGGGATGACAATTTGGCCCGCCCTGCCCCGATTTGTTTGGGCCGCCCCGCCCTATGATCCGCAGCGGGATGGGGCGGGTATGGATACTACTTCTACCCCGCCGCGCTCTGCCCCGCCCCATTCTGACCCACATATAATATAAATTATATAAATATATATTATATTTAATGTATGATATACATATAAAATATAAAAATATTATTATATTTTTCATATTTATTAGTTTTCTATAATATAAATGGTTATGATTCAAAATATTATATTTTTCCATATTTATTAGTATTAGTTATTTTTATGTTAAATATCATAAAATATATTATGTATCATTATTATGAAAGCAAATTATCATGACCCGGGTGGGTCGCCCCGCCCTGCCCCATTGCCATCCCTAACTCAAACCCAAGAAAAAAAAAACACTAATTTTAAAACCTTCATGAATTACAAAAATCAATAGTTTTAAAAAAATATATTCAAAAATCGATTTTTAAAAACCCCTTAAAATAAAAAAGAACACAACATATTTTATTTCAGCAGCTTAACAATTAGCATCCGACAATGGGCTTATTTTTGGGCTTAAATATCATTCTGTTTTCTTAATTGGGCTATGTAGATATACCCTAAGAAATAGTACTAAGAGTATTATTTCTAGGAAATAAAGTTTGATCAGGATTTAAGAAAGACCGGGATTAAATACCATCTCTTCTTTTGTTAACTACACTCTTCTTTTGTTAACTACACTCCATCAAAAAAAAAAAATTCGACAAAAAATTCGAAAAAACTTAATACTTTTTTATTTTTTTCACAAAAAAAAAAAATTCAAAATTTTTGAATTTTTTTCTGTATTTATTTTAAGTAAAGTGTATTAAAAAATATGGCTGTAAAGATATTAGTTAGATCTCTGTAGGTAATTGAGCCTTTAAGGGAAAAAAAAAATCTCTGGTTGACGAAAAAATTAAGTCACTTTTACCTAGTTAGATTATGCCCTTTGGACAAAGAGTATGTATACAGTGAAATTGATTTATACATGAATCACGGAAGGATATTAGTTGTTTTCACTGAAGAGTATTAATTATTTTTATTGAAGAGTATTACTGGTTTACACTAAAGAGTCTTAGTTCATTTTTAATGAACAACTAAGACTCTTTAGTGTAAATCAGTGATACTATTTAGTAAATATCACTAATACTCTTCAATGAAAATAACTAATATCCTTCAGTAATTTATGTATAAACCAGTTTCACTCTATACTTTGTCATGGACAAAATACTTTTGAAAGGAATGCTCCAAAGATCTGCGACGTGTCTTCAGGTATTTGGGCCACAATTAACTGGTCAAAACGATTTTTGGGCCGGAAAAAGAACAAATTCCAATATATTACAGTTATTTGCACCAGCCTTTGGCTTAAATACCCTACCCAGATTAATACACTGCCTCTTGGAGAGATACACTACCTCTTTATTCCAAAATATTCTTTTGATATCCATACACTACCTAAAATCAACACATAATTTTGGAAATAAAGAACGAAAAAGCAAGGGCTACCCGCAACTATATATGATTATGTATGATTTGCATCTTGTTTTTCGATTTGATGCAAGATTTGATGAAAAAAAATCTGCGATTACTGTTGTTCAAAAATTTCTGTCGAAATATTGTCTAGATTTCGAAAAATTTAGCCGAAAAATTGTCTAAATTTCGAAATTTTTTGCCGAAATTCGTGTTCGGTAAAATTTTCCAAAAATCAGACAGAATTTCTGCTGGAATTTTTGAAAATTGTACAAATTTTCTTATTTTTTGAACAAAAATTGAATTTTTTTTCCGAAATTGAATATCAGTTTCGGAAAATCAGTCATGAAAGTTGATGTCGCGATTTTTCGAAAATTTAACACTCAATATGATCAACCAACAACAACATTATCACACTCATTCAATTTAACATTCTCAAACAATAAAGAAATGCATAAAAAATCCCAAATACAATAAACATCATCATATTCAAGATTTTAAAAACCTAACTTTACAAAAAATTATGAACACTTACATATGTGCGGTTAGGGCTTGGAGTATTCATCATCTTGAGTATATAGGCATTCAACAAACCATACAACATGCAAATTTTCGTTCGTGGTTCAACAAATTCATGGAGTTCAAAGTTTCCTTCGTTTTGTCGAATTTTTTAGTGATTTTCGACCAAGATTGTTGAAAAACTGAGGAAGTGTATTTACTACATTAATTTTGGAGGGAATTCATTAAGGGCATTATTGACATTTTATATATATGAGTTACAATTAATATGATATAGTAGTGTATTTAACCAAGAGGCTAGTGCTAATAACCGTGACCTTTAATTTATTACCTTATAGAAGTGTTAAGTGTTTCCGAAAATTGTTAAATGTTTTGGATTTTTTTTTCCAAATATTTTGAATAGAATGTATTGACAAAAGATAAGATTAAATACATAAAGGGGTTTTTGTGCCAAATAAATGGTTAACCAATTTTTTTCGTATTTTATCATACTAGTAATTCATCGATGTGTTACATTTTTTGAATATTGATAAATTTTAACTTGAAGTTGTATAGTGTGAAACATCCTGTGATAAAAATTTAAATGTTAAATATATACATGAGACAAAAATTATAAAAATGATTCAGCAATCTTATTTGTAAAATATCATGTCCAACATATCAATACTGTTAATTAAAATTAATTTTAAAATCTCCACCAAAAACCCAACCCATTATCTTTCTGCAGTCGAGCAACTCAAAGTCAAAACATCTTAGGAGTATATTTATTTTGGGATTTAGGTGGTGCGTGTGAAGTCATAACTTTGAAATCTTAGATGTGAAAATCTTGATGAATAATATAAGTATGTGTTTGTTTTGGGATATTAGTTGGGTGAGATTGTGCTTTATGTCAAATCAATGTTTATTAGTGATAGATGTTGTATTATTTTATTATATTGTGTAAGAAAAAAGTAGGAGAGAGATTGATTGAGTAGATGATAAAAAAGTGATGATGTGGGTGTATTTAATTATATGAAAAATAGTAATATATTTATAGATATTGATTGATTTTAAGATTTGAAAACTTAATTTTAAATTCCAAATTCATATGGAGCGTAGATCGCAAAGTTCAAAATCTATTCGAGTAAATTCCAAAACAAACATACCCCAAGTCATAAATGTAGCAATTCAACAACTATCAAATCCTTTATATTTGCAAAGCATAATTTGCCTATGTGACATCCTCCAAATTCACCCAATTCAACATCTTTTGTTTCATGTTCATTTTAGGTGTCCAACTTTTGTAGCCATTGATTCATTTTGTGATTAATCTTGACCGTTGATCATTGAAATTTTTTCCTATAAATTTGTCCATTTGTCATTCCTATTTTTTCATCCTCGACTCTATCCTCCTCTCTTATTTACGTTTTTTCATTGCCGTGCGATCTTGATTCCGTCTTGGCGATTTAGGATTATTAGTTGTTCGATCATGTAGTTGTGTTATTAATTTTTCTTTTCATTGTTCGGAGTCGACTCTATCCTCCTCTCTTATTGACGTTTTTCTCACCGCTGTGCGATTGTGATTCCGTCTTGGCAATTTTGGATGATTAGTTGTTCGATCATGTCGTTGTATTTTTCGTTTTTTTTTCATTGTTCGGATTCGTTTGTATGGTGTCATCGTTTGTCGTGCATCTATTGCCGTCAAACTTGGATGTAACATATTGTATTTATCTCTGAATTTTAATGAAATTTTCTTATTTAATTTTTGTCCATGTATATTGGTAGCGTACCATCGTGTTTCATGTATAATCAACGCCAAATGTATTGTATATTCTATCCAAACTCTGTGTTGTGTTACCGCCCATTCTTGCAGATTGATTTTCGTTCTTTGTTTAGCGATGTTGATGTGTATCTTATCTTTGCATTTTACCCCGGTTAATTTTGCCGTATCTATGTCAAAAAAAAAACCAAAAAAATGTATGCCTTCTCTGGCACAAAGGCCTTGTCCGACTTTGATAAGCGTATGCCTTCTCTGGCATCAAGGTTTTGTTCGACTTTGATCACGTCGAGAGACTTTGCCGATAATATTTCTCTCTTCTCTGCTATCAACGAATTGACCAACTGCAGTCACGTCGAGGGATGCGTCTTTGAGTTCTTTGCGAACTATTCCCTGAATTTTTTGTTCCTTATATTGTGTCATACCCTTGCCGACTATGTTCATAGCAAGGTGATTGATCTGTGAATTTGTTCATCAAATCAACCACAATCATCCAAATTGGTGGATTGTTATTTCCTTCATGGAATTTTGTCTTTGTGAACTATTCATGGAATTTGTTAATTAAAAATTAATATGATATTTAATTTTATTAAATGTGTAATTAATTCTTTTTAACTAATATCATATTGACTGATAAAAAACTCCATTTCGTAATTTAATGAAAATGTCCATATATTTTTTGTGACAATTGACAAACCAACATAACTAGGAAATTTTCAAATGCTAACAATATTGTCTGCGACCAATATGAAAAGGTCAATTCTTTAGTTGGAATCTACTGCACATTTAATAAAAATATGGTCTGCGTGGGGTTACTTTCATAATTTTGGAATTGGTCCTTTAATTATTTATTTATATATTTAATTTTCCTTTTTAACAATGTTCACGGAAAAAGAATCTTAATCTACATTATTTCAATTTAAACTCTAAGTCTATAATTATTAAGCATTTCTTTTAATTGAGGTGTTAAATTCAATTTGATTTGAATTTTACATAAATTGGATTCAAGGACATGTGTGAATTCAATTACCTTTATTATGATATTTAAACTTAATTGATTACACATTTAATAGAAATGCATATTGAGGGGATTAATCTAGGATTATTCTATGATGCATGAAATTTGTTAATTATAAATTAATATGATATTATTTTATTAAATGTGTAATTAGTTCTATTTAGGTATCATAATTCAACTAAGTTTGACATGTATCCTACGAATGGTAATTGCAACGTATGTTTTGGTCTGAATATGAAAATGTCAATTATTTTGTTGGAATCTATTGCACATTTGATAAAAATACGTAACGGGGTGTTTAATCTAGGATTGTACTACGGATGTGGTTACTTTCATAATTTTGGAATTGGTCCTTTAATTATTTATCTATTTATTTAATTTTTCTTTTTAACAATGATCACTGCAAAAAATCTTAATCTACATTATTTCAACTTAAACTTTAAGTCTATAATTATTAAGCATTTATTTTAATTGTGGTGTTATATTCAATTTAATTTAAATTACATAAATTGGATTCAAGGACATGAGTAAATTCAATTACCTTTATTAGGACATTTAAACCTAATTAATTACACTTTTAATAAAAATGCATATTGAGGGGATAAATCTATAATTATTATATGATGCATGGAATTTGTTAATTATAAATTAATATGATATTTAATTTTATTAAATGTGTAATTAGTTCTATTTAAGTATCCCAATTCAACTAAATGTGACATGTATCCTATTGATGGTAATTGCACCGTATGTTTTGGACTGAATTTGGTTGCTTTCATGATTTTGAAATTGGTCCTTTTTTTTTATAAAATTTTGTGGCATCAAGGCCTTGACCGACAATTTTCACGGCAATGGACTTCATCTACATTATTTCAATTTAAACTTCAAGTCTATAATTATTAAGCATTTTTTTAAATTGAGGTGTTAAATTCATTTTGATATTTAATCGTAGTTAATTACATTTTTAATAAAAATGCATAATGAATGGATTAATCTAGGATTATTCTATGATGCATGGAATTTGTTAATTATAAATTAGGATGAATATTTAATGTTATTAAATGTGTAATTAGTTCTGATTAAGTATCCTTCTTCCACTAAATGCGACATGTATCCTACGGATGGTAATTGCAGCGTATGTTTTAGAATGAATATGGTTGCTTTCATTATTTTGAAATTGGTCCTCTAATTTTTTGTTAATTTGTGGCATCAAGTCCTTGTCCGACGATGTTCACGGCAATGGACTTCATCTACATTATTCAGATTTAAACTTCAAGTCTATAATTATTAAGCATTTTTCTTAATTGAGATGTTAAATTCATTTTGATTTGAATTTAAACGTAGTTAATTACACTTTTAATAAAAATGCATAATGAATGGATAAATCTATGATTATTCTATGATGCATGGAATTTGTTATGTATAAATTAATATGATATTTAATTTTATTAAATGTGTAATTAGTTCTGTTTAAGTATTCTAATCTGACTAAATGTGGCATGTATCCTACGGATGGTAATTGCAGCGTATGTTTTGGAGTGAATGTGATTGCTTTTTTTTATTTCGAAATTGGTCCTTTTTTTTAAAGCTATGACTTCGTCTACATTCAACATAATTTAACCTTCAAGTCTATAATTATTAGGCATTTATTTTAATTGAGGTGTTTAATTCATTTTGATTTTATTGTTGAACAATTTTAAAGTATATTAAATATTATCGGAAGTATCGTTAATCTCACCGTGATCTCATTGGTCTGGATTCAATAAAAAATAAATAAAAAATGTGGTTAACTCATACTAATGATGCCCTGACATGTTTAATGATACTTTCGATTATATTAATGATACTCTAAAACTAATACATATTAGAATTAAAATGAAATATTTTGGTAATGAAAAAACTAAATCTTTTTATAATCAAGATTTCCATTTATTATTATTATTTCAGATTTTTTTAAGTCACATTTTTTTTTATATTTGACCGAAAAACTTTTTTTTATATTTGACCTAGAATAATTGGTAGTGAATTTATATTTCTGATAATTATGTGGCTTATGTTATGGGTATTGGTGATCATTTAGTAAAACTTCTTATTTACAAACTCTTGATGTATATATTGATTAAGTACATTTGTCAAATATATAGATAAATAAATAAATAATGATAGAAGCAACTTTGAGTAAATGTGTAACTCAAACAAAGATGTAAACGTTCTACAGAAAGTTCAAATAAAAGAAATGTAATAGTGATCGTACCATATACATATACTAACATAATATAAAGATACATGGATATATAGTATGATCAATTTTAATAATTAATTAATCTTTCTCCCTTAGGAAACACAAAATACAAATACATTCATAACTAATATTTCTAATTAATTCAATAGTCATTTAAAGCCTATTTTATTGTCTTTTGATTAGTTGAACTGCTATAATTTCTCACATCATCGCAAATTACAATAATTAAAATTTATGATTTGAAGGAGATTTTATAATTAATTTTTTAATAAATAGTAATCAAATTTACAATAATTTTATTGTAAATTAGGGTTAATACAATTGAAAAAAAAAATTTGAATTCCATACGTTAGTCAAATTTACTATATTTAAATTGACAACAACTATCTTAATATAAAATTGAGATTAAATAAAATTTGTCTCATCCTAAATTATTATTTTGTTTAATTTTATTAATTGTGCAATTAATTGTGTTTAAATCTCCTAATTTGATTAAATGTGTCATATAAATGTAGTTAAATTGTTTTAAAGTCTAATAATTACAAATTATTTCTATTAACTGGGGTGTTAAATTTGATTTAATTTGAATGCTACATAAATTGGATTTAATGAATATTCCTACTTTCTGGCATTTTATTATTTTGGTCCTATAATCTTGGTATCGGAAGGTTCATTGGATTCATGAGTTGGGGTGTGTGTTTGATAATGAATGTAGGCGTGTTTATGCTTGCAAAATTGGTGTTTGACATTAGTGTATTCTACAATTAACATGAATGATAATGAATAGTAAATACTTAATACACACTTTTTCAACTGAGATTGCTACTTAAGCCATATATATCTCTCCTATGCCAGATTATTGTGGGGAAGCATTTAGTAAGCATATATATATTCGGTTGCTACTTAATCCATATATATCCCTCCTATGCCATATTGTGGGGAAGCATTTAGTAAGCATATATATATATATATATATATATATATATATATATATATATATATATATATATATATATAGGCGAGTTCATGCTTGCAAAATTGGTGTTTAACATTAGTGTATTCTACAATTAAAAATCATTTTTAGTACAAATTTATTTATTCCTATACCGTCAAAATTTGTATTTATCTTTTGATAGAAAATTCCTGGAAAATTATGGTTAAATGTATTTATTTATATTGGTCAAATTTTGTAAATTTGGGGTGTAGCCATGTATTAGGAATACAACAATTTTAGTTCATATCACCACAACATAAGTTCATATCACGAGTGTGTGATTATAATTTAATTCATATTGATAATTTATTGCCACTTTAATATAATTTAGAGTCCATATGACCAATGTATAATTATAATATAATTAGGCCCTAAAATATTCTATGTATAAAATGGTTAATCTTTTAAGAATTTAATTTTTTCCGTTATTTTTTGAAAAAAATTCGAAAATGGTCCCATTAATTTATGTTGTGGTGACTTGTGTTGCAATGTTTCCATGATATTTAATCCTAAACGTTGGTGCTAATTATTTTTTAGTACGTATGTGCAAAAGTGGTCATTTTCTTCCCCCCACGATTGGACCCGTAATTTTTTGTTCACGAACATGCCTGCAGATTACTAATTACTCCGAGGCACATAAAATGCAATTCTATTTTGAGCAGAAACGTTGAAATATATGGGACTAAATGTGCCGTATAAAGGATCATTTTGAAATGGGATCATTTATATGGGGCCAATAGAGTGATTAATTCTACTTTGCTGAAATATGAATGACGAACTTGAATTGTATAGTTCTTTGTGCGCGGATGATTTTGATATTAGAGTAAACTTTGCAATTAATTTTATATAATTACAATTGGTCCTCAACCAATTATCGTGAAGATCAAACATGTGCAAGTTTATATGTGGATACATGGCAGGAAAAATGCACCGGAAGTGGTGAACTATACATTAGACAATTTCGGTGCAGTGTGTTGCTCATGCTCCTAATATAGAAAAACAAATCTTGCTCCTAATATTGTATAAAAAAATTTAGATGCACAAATTAAAGGGTAGGTCACCATGTATTAGGAAGACAACAATCTTGGTGCGCGACATGAATGGCAGGAGCATGATGTTTGCTATGGCCGAAGTGTTATTATATATTGGTGTTTCTTGATATTAAAATGTTTTATAGTGATGTGTGTTATTTTTATCCTTAATTTTGATGTCTACATAAAATAATCCGATGTATAATTTTAACTAATATATTACACCTTCCCATGGTTAATGTCCATTAATAATTTGTGCCATGTACTCAATGTATTTAAGTCTCATAGTTATTGGGCATTCTTATTTTTTGGAATGTTAATTTCGATTCATTATTGGGCTTTGTATGGTGGTTGTTGTTTAATTTTATAATTGAGTAGATAAATTGATATGGGCAATTAACTTTTAAATGTTTTGATTTTGGTCCTTTAATCTTGATAATTTAGTGTCTATTGATATTAATTCCTCCTTAAAGATAGTTGCTATTCTAAAGGTGTAATTATAATTAAATCTCTATTGATAATTTAGTGTCCCTTGAAAATAATTCGAAAATGGTCTTATTAACATTCCTACAAATTTACTCATTCTCCTTGGATCATTTGATCTCCTCTGGGGCCAAGTAATTCAATTTTCTTTTGATCAAAAGTGTTAGAAAGCCAAAAAATGGGACTAAATGTGGCGTTTAAAGTATTATTTATAAATGGAGTCATTTATATTGGACCAATGGTATTAAGAAAGTAATGTCTCTTGATAATTTAGTGTCCCTTCATGTTAAATTCCCCTTAGTATTTGTTAGGTCCTAAAATAGTCTATATCTAAAATGGTCCTGGAATGGGCTATGATCAACTAATTTGTGTAATTACTTCTATTTATTATCTGATTAATTTTTTAAAAAATATAGTGCATGGCATGAATGTGTCGTATAAAGGATTATTTTTAAATGGATTCATTTATATTAATAAGATAATGATTTTAGTGCATGACATGAATGACAGGAGCATGATAGGTTCCTATATCTAAAATGGATCTGGAATAGGCTATGATCAACTAATTTGTGTAATTACTTCTATTCATTAACTGATTAATTTTTAAAAAATATACTGCATGCCATGGATGTGCCTTATAAAAAATTCATTTCTCTTTTGATCAAGAGTCTTGGAAAATTATGGGACTAAATTGTGTCGTTTAAAGGATTTTTTTTTTAAATAGAATCATTATATTGGATCAATGGTATAAATTAAGTTCTAATTGACTTTGTAAAAGGTATGTAACCATGTATATGAAGGCAACAATTTTAGTCCATGGCATGGATGACGAGATCATGATGGGTGTTATGACAAGGGTGAAATTATAATTTAATGTCTCTTGATAATTTAGTGTCCCTTAATATTATATTCCCCTTGATGATGGATGCTATGACAAAGGTGTAATGATAATGGTGTCCTTAATATTAAATTCTAAAATATTTTAATGTACTAACGACGTATTGTATTTTGGATAATTTGTGTTTTACTATGTAATTGGTCAACTTAAAATTCTTATAAAATAGTGCATTGAAAATTTTGAAATTAGTCCTAAATTATTTTTAAAGTAATAATTTCTCTCATTATAGAGATATGTATAATGGAGGAGATACCATTTATATAATTATAATAACAAATTAAAGTGAGGTGATTATAATTAATGATAATGATGTAACCTTTTAACTATAGTTAATGATCATTATAATAATTTATAATTGTAATTAAAGTGATGTAATTATAATTAATGATGATGATATAACCTTTTAATTATAAATATAATTAATATTATAATAATACATTAAAGAGAGGTAATTATAATTAATTATAATGATGTGACGTATAAATATAATTAAAAATATAGTATGAATTTAAACCCTATCAATGTCCAAGTTCATTTTCATATTACGTGTAACAATGACTCTTTAACGTATAATTATAATTAATTATATAAATTTTTTGTTATCCGAAATTAGTCCTAAAATGATCAATAATATAATAGCTAAAAGCAAAATCCTAAGAAAATTGATCAATTATATATACCTCTCGGTATCACAACACATTGCATATTGGGGTGTTTTACAACACTTTGCACACTATTTTTATTTTTTAATTATACTTTACCATTACAATGATCATATATTTACACAAATATCATTATTTTTGGGATCCATATATACCCTCAATCCAACTTATTTATTTTGCTTTATAAAAATTACTTCTCAACGCTCCCTTCATTACAATTTTTCTTTATCAGTTGTGTGTCCAAAAACCTCCCAAGTACTCAATATTCAATATTACAAAATAGTGAAATTTTGTGTAAAATTAAAAAAATCAAACAAACAAACAAACTTAGAAAATTGGGAGCCTTACATCTAGGTTCAAAAGGGGAGCTAATATTAGCCTTTAGTTCTATTTTATTTCAAAAATACAAATTAGTTCAAAACCTATATTTTTTTTAAACTGACAGCCTATAATCCCTCTTTTGCCCACCCTCTGTTGCTTTTCAGCTATCCTCACGGACCTCACCCCCTGTTTGCTTTATTACGTCCCATCTAGACGTGTGCAAATTTTATTTTAATATGCACAAACAATTTTAATGCATTTTTTAATCAATTTTCAAATTTTATTTTGTTTTTAGTATTTGCAAATTTTCAAATTTTATGCACATAAATAAATTTATATGCTTTCATGGAATATTTAATGTGCAATTACAGTAATATTTTGCACAGATATATAATATTATAAATTTTCTATTATATTCTTTAAATATTGAATTTCTATAATAATTTTACAGAATTATTTAAGTGTGCATTTTCAATAATATTTTGCACAAAAATATATAATATTGAATTTGTTTAGGTATTAATCGGAAGGGCAATTTCAATATTTTGCAGACATATATTAACAATTTTTTGGGTTAATTACATTTAAACTTGACAAATTTATAACTAAATTACATGTTTATGCCTATGTGCACAAAATTTAAAAAAGTGCACACATCTACATCTTCAATTCTTCATCTTCAAAATTCATATCTTCATCTTCAAAATCTTCTACAGGTTTGAAATTGACAAATTTATAACTAAATTACATGTTTATGTCTTCTGCAAAAAATTAAAAAAAAAAAATGCACACATCTACATCTTCAAATATTCTCCAGGTTCTTCATCTTCAGATACTCTCCAGATTCAACCTAATACTCTAAATTCAAAGACACATATGACACACAAAACACACACCAGCTTCACGAAGACGCACACACACACATAAACCCACATAAACCAGATTCAACCTAACACACACATACCGACCCCAACTTTCACGAAGGCACACACACACATAAACCCACACCCCACCATAGACACATATGACACAAAACAAAAACACAAAAAACACAGTGCACACACACCCCACCCAAACAAATACACCAAAATTACTTCACACAATTTGGACAAAAAATCAACACACACACCCAACCGAATTACTTCACACAATTTGGACAAAAAATCAACTTGATACAAATTAGATTCAAATATGCACAATAAAAATATTCACAACGAAATTAGTACTAAACTAGAACGGAGGTGCGGGGTTTGTTTGCACCGCCGTTCACCCACCTTCGGAAGCGACAGCACTTGATTCACGAACGGCGGCGGCTCAATTCAGGCGGTGGGCGAATCCTTGTAGATTCGCCCAGATTTGTATGAGAGAGACGCCTAAATCCCTTGGGCGGCGCCGGGATTTGGGCTGTGGATGAGCCCAGATCTGCCACCTTAGCCACCGGGAGAGGCGGCACCGGAAGAGGCGGTTTGGTCGAAGGCGGTTTCTTCCACGGTCGCCGATCGGACTTCAGAGAACGTGAAAGAAAGAAGGCGACGGCGGAACTCTCTTAGAGATGGCTTTATTCTTCAATCCGCCGCCTCGCTAGCCCAGATCCACCATTATCGGCTTGAACCACCACCGCCGCCGACAACCACCTGAACCACTTCCTCAAACCCGGCACCGACTAAGCCACGTCCGCCTGAATTTGAGATGTAGAGAGAGAGGGTCGTTTGGTTCTGCCAGAGAGAGGAGACTATTATTTCAAATTATGATTTTTTAGAGAAAGAAAGAGATAAATGGGGTGGGGTGTGTGGGGTGGGGTGGGGTGGTGATGGGCTGGACGCTTTTTTTTTTACGGGTGGGTCCCTCATTTTGAACCAAAAGGTTATTTCATAAAGTTTTAGAACTAAAACTGAATATAACTACTAATGTTGAACCTATTAGTAATAATTCCTAGAAAATTTTCATGCAAACATACTTAATTAAAGCCTAAACCTATAGAATTGTAAGTGGCACTTTTACATTGATTCAGAATAAGTAATTGATTATTTTCAATGTAGTATTTAGGTGTGAATTTGGGAGGGGGCTTCGCCCCTTAATGTGTATAGTTTAGGGTATATTGGTTCGTTCCATTTTATTGGAGGGGGTTTAATTTAATTGATAAATATATATTAAAAATATAGTGCAAGAAGCAGCAAATAAGCGATGTTTAAAAGTGATTAGTTTTAAAAAGTAAAATTATTTTTGGTGGTAATGAACAATTTTAAATTGTCACAAAAAGAATATTATTTAGTATACAAATCATCACGTTTTTAATGCATTATTCCGCTCAAAATTACTAATACTCATACTTCACATCCTCTATTATAATAGGGAGTTTCTTTTGCTGATGTGTCAAGTCTTACGTGGCATGATTGTGCGTCACTTTATCATATGTGTCATTCATGTGACATTGTGACCTTTCATAAGAAGAAGTCTAATAAAAAAATTTGGTTTTAGTTGGGTTTGAACCAAGGACCTCATAAGTATTTTGTATTATGTTTACCAATTAAGCTAACTATGAATCATTATAAAATTTAAATATTTATTATATACAACTTGAGTTATTTATTATCAATATCTTTCTTCTTGAAAACTCTTAATTATTTGCAATTTTATTATTCTAAACTCTCTATATATATTTTTTTTTGTCTTTATCTTTTCACAATATTTTAGTGCTGTTCCTCGATTATTTGTCCATAAATAAAAGTCTAATTGCTAATATTTGACGATTACTTTATTTTTAAAGAGATATTTTTTTTTCATATAAACTCTACTTTCTTTCTCTCTTCTTCTATCTTAACAATATTATGTTTATTTTCTATGTGTTGCAAATTGACGGGTGAAGATTTCCAAGGAAAATTTTAAGATTATCTATTATATATATTTTTTAATTTCATTTCGACTTAATCAAATAGATTATATTATATAATATTATAATATTGAATAATGTGATGTATTAATAAAATTAAAGATTTTAAATTAATTTTACGAACAACCCGCATAAAATGCGGGGTATTCATCTAGTGCTACATATTATTATCGAGTTTACCATAATAAACCTTTCTTAAGTTCATATCATCTAACTAGGGGTGGGCATCGGGTCGGGTTTTGCGGGTTCGGATTTTTCGGTTCGGGTACCCGAAATTTCGGGTTGGAAATTACATTATCCGAACCCGACCCAAATGTTTTGGGTTACCCGAAATTCGGGTTACCCGATTTTTCGGGTACCCAATGCGGGTAACCCGAATTTTTTTGTTCTTTTTTCCTGTTTAAACGTTCAAACATAATATACTACCTCACAAAGTCATTTCATTCATCAAACATAACAAATGATCTTATTTCACCAAACAATAACATAAACAACTTTAAAAAGTTACTAAATAGGTTTTCAATACCAATTAACAAAGTCGAGCAAATACAACTAAAAAAATGAATATTTCATACTTAATACAAATAGTCTATTAAGCATCAACTCCAACTAAAATTGTAGCAAACTTCTTTCTTCACTCATCGAGGCATCAAGGCATGAATGAACGAGCAAACATAACAACACTTGAACTCATCCTCCACTCATCAAATATTGAAATTGCAACCATGAAACACCAATACTTGATAATTGATAATTAGAATGTTTGATAAGATTTACTTTTAAATTATTATTTAGTATATAAATTGACCGATTCAAATTTCTATAAATATATAAATTAACATTAACATTTGATCTCAATATAATATATAAATTGCATGTTTTTTGAAATTATTATAATTAACATAAATAAATATATTAAATTATATGTGTAATTTCGGGTAACCCGATCGGATTTTTTGGGTAGAAATTTAATACCCGAACCCGAATCCGATTATATATATCGGGTTCGGGTAACCCGAAATTCGGGTTTTATAATTAAAAAATCCGAACCGATCGGTTTATTTTTTCCGGATTCGGATCGGGTACCCGAAACCCGAAACCGAATGCCCACCCCTACATCTAACTATTTTGCATTCGTCACCACTCCAAAGGGTATTGGGCGACGTGATCTAGTTTTCAGCCCAATAGCATTTAGGCCTGACCAAGTAATGAAGCCCATATGTAAAAAACTATCGATTAGTCAAAAAGCCCCAGAAACAACCCGGAATGTATCAATTGACCAAATTACCCCCAATCTTATCAATATATACAGGAGAGGCACTTAGATCCTAAAACCCTAAAACGCAGAAGCGGTAGGTACGCCTCCATCGTCAGATCTGTTCTTCAACACACACCATTTTGAATTTGTGAAAGAAGGGTGCGATGATGAGTTATGAAAATAATCTCGTTAATCTGATGATAACTGAGGAAAACTTTTCTATCCATTCTTATTCTCTGAGCGCCTTCTCTTTCTCCACCGCATTCTTTTATTCGATTTTTATTTTAGTTGAGGTTTGTATATTATTAATTTGTTCATGGTTTTCGTCCAGAGTTAGCGAACGATTTGGCATTAGTAATACTGTGGCTTCTATGAATCTTGTTATTAAGTTATATTTTCCCCCAATTTTTGAAGCCCCGGTTTCCCCACATTTTATTACGTTTTCACTTTGGCCCATTTTAGATTTCAATTTTCAAGTGCAGTTCTTCATATGAAGGAATTTTCCGTTGCCATTTTGTTGCCTGAACTTCGTGATTCGTTGTTTTATTTTGAAATTTTTCTATATTAAAACACACATAACAGATGCTCTCTCGATTTGTTTTGAGCAATAGTGACATTATCTATTAATCAATTTTAAAACTGAAATGAATTTTAACTAAATCTGATCTTAATTGATAATTTGAGCCTTATTTGTGGGATAAATTGATACTACACGAAAGTGTATTCGATTTAAGATTAAAAAAGTCTGCTGCTACGCACCACTTCGCCTTTGTTAACTCCTCCTCATTTCTGCATCTAAATTATTAAAAGTTTCATCCAATAGTTTGACCCTTTGTAATGATAAAACTTCATTCACTATTCTTGTTCAACGAATTTCAAATTAGCTAGAAAACACGGTCATCTGAATTTTCTTGTTCAGCTGTGTTACATTTTGAACTGAAATCTTATTTATTCAGATCAATCATGTTCTATTGAAAAAGTCTCATGTTTAATTTATATCAGATTACATAAGCCAATCTATTCATCGTGTAATTTAAGCCTATATTTATAATAGTGCTACATCCCACATGTTAAACTAAATATCAGACAATATACGCATCAGGAGTTATCAACTCCACTAAATAAACATCTTGAGTTGTTGTCTTTTACTAATTTTTGTGCCGTGTCATCTTTTAAGCCGATAGTCGGAACTCAGAACTAGGGTTGTAATCGAATCGAATCGATTCGAATAGTAAATGAGATTCGTATTCGATTCGAATTCGATATTCGAATGATTCGAAACTATTCGAGTATTCGATTCGTTTTTTTACATATTCGATAATGTATTATTCGATTCGAAGATATTCAATTAGATTCATAAATATTCGCTCCGATTCGAAACTATTCGATTCGAAACTATTTGATATGATTTGATACAATACGAAATTTCTTGTAAACTATTCTATTCCACAATTCTTTTTTACATTAAACAGAATTCAACCAATAACAAGATCATTTACAAAAAAAATAAAGAAATTATATCAAAATAAAAAGGATCCAAACAACTGAAGCTAAAATTAGCATTTTAGCTGCTATGAATTTCCCATCTTCTAACCCAATCAAAAGAGCACCTCTTGAACATCCCAGTAAGCTCCAGTAAATCCTCCACAACTGCACCAAAATATATGCCCTCTACATCCAAATCTGAAAATCATACAAGTTAATTTCTCCGAGATGCACACACTAAATAGAATGAAAATTCAAAGAAATTAACAAAGGAAAACGGAAAACAACAATAAGAGCAAGAAAAATTGTGAAACTACATACAAAATATCAGAGGCGGCGCGGTGCGACAATAGACGACGACGCGGTGCGACAATGGGCGACGCGGCGGTACAGACGACGAACAAGGCGAGGACGATGGATGACGCGGCACGACAAACGATGCGGCGAGGTGAAGGACGATGGACGAAGCAACGAGGGACGGTGGACGATAGACGAAGCAGTGAGGGACGGCGGACGATGGACAAAGGCGAAAATTGTCGTATGAGATCTGAAATTGAAAAATAGGGTTTTGGTTTGGGGAGGCGGAAATTGTCGTATGAGACTTGAAATTGAAAAATAGGGTTTGGTTTGGTTTGGTACTTTGTCTTCGGTCCGCAGCGTAGTACTCTATTTTAGGGCAAATTTTTTTATTTGGGGTATATTTGAAAGGGAGTGATGAAAATAGGGTGGAAGGGCTGGTGTTTACGAAAATAAAGGGAATCGCGCCTACGAGAGGCGATATAAGCTTAAATCGCGCCTACCAGAAGTGACTTTGGTATACCGGATTTTGTCGGGTAAACTCGCCTCCGCCAGAGGCGAGTTCCGACGTGTCATTTGTCGTGGGCTAAACACGCCCCTACCAGAGGCGCGCCTGCCAGTCCCACGTGCCGTGCCAGACGCTTGGCATTTTCTGTTCTCGCGCCTACCAGAGGCGAGTTCCGACGTGGCGTTTGTCGTGGACTAAACTCGCCTCTACCAGAGGCGCGCCTGCCAGTCATTTGGCGTTTTCTGCTTGGCGTTTTCTGTTTGGCGTTTAGCATGGCGTGGGAATACTCCTTCCTCCCACTGATATATAGTTCTTACTCCTTCATTATCCTTCTCCTTCCTACCCCACTCCTCTCCTCATTATCCTTCTTCTTCGTACTCCTTCCTTCCTTCCTCTCTTCTTCTTCTTCTTCTTCTTCTTCAAATGAACTTCCTACTTTCAGTTTAAAAAAAACGAAGCTAGTCAATAAGAAAAATAAAATTTGCCCTCCAAACTACAAACTTGCAGTCTCACGTACTTGAGGAATTGATATTTTGCTATCTACCTGAGGAGTACAGACACTACAAATTAAGTGGTAAATATTTCAAATTTTTTTTTATATTTTTAGAATTATTTTGCATGCAATTTTTTGAAATAGTGTATATATAGTATATATATAATGTCGATATATATATATATATATATATGTTAGAGAAATTACATGTTTTAGCATGTTACTTTTGATTTATTTTGATTTAAAATTGATAGTAGTGTTGCTATTTCGATTTAAAATAACATTAATAAGGTCATAGTGTTGTTATTTTGATTTAAAATTGGTAGTAGTGTTGTTTCTTTTGGTTTATTTAGTGAATGTTTTGGTGATGCATAACTTTTATACATTTGAAGAATCGAAGAGTAAATTAGACATTTTATCAATCAAAGTTATTAAAGTAAAATTTGACTTTTTTTTAACGTGATGTTAATAAGCATTATGTATACAATGTAAGTTTATTTTTTTATAAAATTCTAGTGTTTTTAGTGTTTTAAAAAATCTAGATTTAATATATATATAGTGTATTAAAAAACTCTAGATTACTTACTTGATAAAAATATTGATCATCATTTTAAATTTTAATATAACTAACAACTTACTTAATGAAAATATTGATCATCATTTTAAAATTTAATTTTTGCAATCATAAGATAATTTTATTTAACTATAATAATAAAATAAAACGTGCTAGGGAGAATGTGTTCGGAACTTGGGAGAGTTCATGTCAGTATTTGCCCAAGTACATGGGAGCCTTGCAGAAATACAATCCCGGGACCATTGTGGAGTGGAAACACAGGGATACGATTGAGTGGAATGTGCACACGTTGGGATATGTCTTCTGGGCATTCAAGCCATGCGTTGAAGCATTCATGCATTGTCGCAAAATACTTTGTGTAGATGGTACTCACCTTTACACTAAGTACAAACACAAATTGCTGATTGCTAACACCCTTGATGCTAATCAGAAAATCATTTCAGTAGCATATGCCATTGTTGATGACGAAAGTTATAGGTCTTGGAAATGGTTTCTTAGAATGTTAGCTACACATGTTGTGGGTGATATGGAGGGGATATGCCTTATTTCTGATAGGCATAAGGGTATTTTGAAGGCAGTGGAAGAAGTCCCAGCATTTTCACCACCAAGAGGAGTGCACCGTTATTGTTTAAGACATGTCGCTTCAAATTTTAATACCCAGTTCAAGAGTCAAAAGATGAAGGACTTGTGTTACAATGCGGGAACAACATTGTCGGTAAGACATTTTGAGACAAAGATGAACGAAATCCGAGTTTTAAGTGAAGAGGGTCATCAGTATCTACGAAATATCGATCCTGCCAAGTGGACATTTAGTCATGATGGAGGTCACCGTTATGGGGTTATGACAACTAACATCTCCGAATGCATCAACGGTGTTCTTAAGGGTGCACGACGCCTCCCAATTACAGCTATAGTTAGTGCAACCTTCACACGATCCAAAAATGTATTTATGGAACGTGCTAAAGAAGCAGGGATTTTAGTGCAGAGACATCGGAAGTGGCCTGATCATGTTAGTGACAAATATGATTCAGCGCAGCGAGAGGGGATGAAACATCGAGTAGAACTTTATAATCATTCGGTGGGATCAGCCAGAGTTACTGCCCGTATTAAGGGCTCAGTACAGTATCGCACATATAGAGTTGCATTATCAAGACGAGAGTGCGATTGCGGACAATGGAAGTTGGATGGTATCCCATGCTCACATGCATTGGAGGTGTGCAGAGCGTTCCAAATCGATCCAAGTGCATATGTGCCCGAATGCTACAGTACAACTGTGTATTCCTCAACTTACACCTCTAGGTATTTTGAGCCATTGCCGGATCCTCAGGAGTGGGATGAACCCTATTTTCAGCTGAGACATAATCCAGATCGCAGGATAAGGCGTCGTGGTCGGGATGTGACGTCCAGGATTCATAATGAAATGGATTGGGCCCAAACCCGCGCTAGACAACAGTACCAAGCACAAGATAGAGCTGGTCCTTCACATTGATGTTGTGAATCCCTAGGAGCTATCAAAATGCTATCAAAATATTGTCAAAATGTTATCAAAATGTTGAATAAAATTAGTTTGTAGGATTGAATCAAAATGTTGACAATAATATTGAATAATTTCATATACATTATCCTTTATGTGTTTGAGCTTTATGTTTTATGTGTATGATTTGTGTTAATTCTAATACATCTGTGTGAATGTTTGAATTATAGATGAATTCTGATAGAGAGGCACTGTTATATGGACCGAAGAACAGATCTGTACTCACCATGCAACAAACCCATCGGTCGAGGCTAGATTATATTAATAGGAAAACAAGCGAGACAGTGCTACATACATACAATGGAGGTGATGGTCCATTCTGGACATTTAGACTAGAAGACCCAAATCCTTATAAGATCGCACTCCATTCCCGTGTGGTGGACAGACTCAAGACGATGGGTTTTTACGGTCCCCTTCGTTGTGGGACATTCAGACTCGATCGTCATCTTATCACTGCATTAGTGGAGAGATGGCGTCGAGAGACGCATACGTTCCATTTCCCCGTCGGAGAGGCGACCGTCACATTGCAAGATGTTGCCATTTTATGGGGTTTACCGATAGAAGGAGAGCCCATTATACGGCGAGATGAATATAATAACTTTGATCAGTGGAAAAGCTTGTGTGAAGAGTTGATGGGCATCACCATACAACCAGATGATATAAGGGGCAATAGTGCGATCAAATTGACTTCCCTAAACGAATTGGTGAGACATTCTGTTGATATTAATGACTATACACCACAGGAGGTCGTTGATCAATATGCACGGGGGTGTGCACTTTTACTCCTGGGAACATTAATGATGCCCGACCATTCTCGAAATTCTGTCCCATTAGTCTATCTGTATTTTCTGCGGGACGTGAATACAGTCGGGGAATACAGCTGGGGAAGTGCTGTGTTAGCGAGTTTATATCGCGAACTCTGTATGGCTTGCAACTATAAATGCAAGAGCATCGCTGGACCATTATGCTTGTTGCAGGTAATTCTTGGTTAATTTAAATTACTTTTAAATATTTCATTGATTAATTGTACATTGAAATAAATTTATCATTGAATAACAGATATGGGCATGGTCAAGGATAATAACGATCCAACCATCGAACGCACATCCGATGCTCCAACAAGGGCAGATAAGTGTAGATGGTCGTAATTTGGGGCCTCCACCGTATGGAGCTAGGTATTTTTCTATAGACACATTTATCTATAATTCGTTTGGATATACATACTTATTTTTTTACCTACTATAGGTGGATACATTATCACAGTCATATTGACAGCACGAGGTTTTCAATTCGTGTATATCGCGACATATTTGAGCGTTTGTCTAATGGTCAAGTAAGTTATTATTATAATGATTCAAACTAATATAAATTATTTTTTTAGAATATTGATATTAATGTTTTGTGTGTGTCTTTACAGTTTATTTGGGATCCCTATGATGTGGACGCTGAGGAGATCAGGAATCTCGAACCTCGTTGTTGGACCTTAAATTGGAGGTCGCAATGTCCATTGATCAATATTTGGATAGTGGAGCTTCACTATCCGAATAGGGTGCTCAGACAATTCGGAATGGTCCAAAACATTCCAAGTCATGTAGAGGAAAGGGACCAGAGCTTGCATGAGTATAACCGCCAGGGGAGAACCGGCTTTGATTGGACGACCAAGCATGACAAATGAATTAGATATTGGAGAAGCAGGCAACCATTCATGCCTTGCACGCCTATCAACGGGGGTGATCCGGTCACGAATGACTATATGCAGTGGTACTATGACATTACACGACGATTGATTTCACCAGTGGAGTATACTGCAGCACCGGTCCGAGGCTTCCAACCACCAAGAACGTCTGCCAGTGATGTTTTGGTAAATTATATATCACAAATTTTATTATATATTGATTTTTTATGTTTGAAATATGAATAACATTCTACTTTTTTTTTGTTACAGGTAAGCTGGTTTCGAAAATTTAAAATCAGTAAACGACGGACTCACATTGATAATAGACCATCAATGGAGGAATTTTTAGAAACAGCTGAGAATTTCATCACTGAAGTGGAGCCTATTATTGAATCTCCTACTTATCTTGAACATCCACGAGCCTCAGTTGAAAACGTAGAAGTCGGGGAAACAAGTAGAGGACAAACAAAAAGGAGGTCTGTAGAGCGTGACGGCGATGAAGGTCCTTCAACGTCTGCGAGTCGAAGAAGACATTCCTCGGCAGTGCCATCAGATTCCCCTTTTCCCCGACAAGGTACTCAATATCGAGTACCTCAATCTGCGCCCCGCACACAACATACTGCTGGAAATGGTATGCAATTTACGGAATTACACTTGTAAATATGATATTCCTTGGGTTTATATTTATTTAATTATTAAATATTTTTATAACATGTTACAGATGCTTCTACATCGATGGGCCAACAGTATGGAGCGTCTCGAATTTTGGGCAACACACCAACTGCATACGGTGTGTAATTCAATATTATCAAAGTTACAATAATAAATTAAAATTATTCAAGAAATTATATTTACTTGTTTATGTATATTTCTATTAATTTGATAGACGCTCGGCATTCAAATGAGTGGCCACCTCAGCCTACGCCTCACACAAGTTATGAGTTGCCCTCATTTGGACTTGGAGCTTACACACATCCTGCTAGAAATGGTATGGAAGTTACACATAACCCTTAATAAATAATATTTTTTAAAGATTATGTTTATTTACTTATGATATGTTATTGTTAACTTGATAGTTGGTTGGGAAAGCGTTGAGGGGGTACCCCAGCCTGCTTCTACATCGACGTTGCAACAGGAGATACCTCAACCCAGTTTTCAGACACCTTATAATGAACCAGGTATATAATATCAACTTATAAATAATATATATTTTAATATATATTATTGATCTAAATTAACTAAATATGTGACAGATCTTCTTACATCATGGCCTGGTTCATTTACTGACATATTAAATACGGGTATTAATATGAGTACTTATTATCAACATCGACCTCAATTCGCACAACGCCCAGTTTACAGTTCAACGCCTATACCATATGCGGACACATACGGAGAGGAGCCCGAACCAAGCCAACATGAACAACAACCTCGTCGTAATTATCGTGAAAGACGTCCGCCGCAATGTGGAACGGGTGGTCGATTGGGTCATCACTAATTGTATTGGTACTATTATTATAAATGTCATTTTTTTTACATTTTACATTTATTACTTAAAAATATTATTTAGTGTTTAAAATAATTTTTAATTTTTATGAAATAGTTTATAGTTTCTTTTGAACCAATAAAATAATTTTTTTTTAAGATAGTATAAATATAAACCAATTTCAATGCACAATTATATTTATCTCCACTAACAATTAGGGTTTTACACCATCTCAATAGCAATTTGGGTTTAGTTATAATATATCATTGAATAATCATCACATAATCATTGAACAATAATTACTAAAATCAACTCAAATCCACACTATTTTAACCCATTTAATCATTGAACAATCATAACTAAGAAACGAAAAAAAATTCTTACATAAACACGCCTCTCCAACGGCGAGATAAAAAAAAAAAAAAAAAAAGGGAAACTCGCCCCTCCCAGTAGCGAGAGATAAAAAAAAAATGGGAAACTCGCCCCTCCCAGTAGCGAGATAAAAAAAAAAAAGGGAAACTCGCCCCTCCCAAAGGCGATTCCCTCTAATTTCATAAACAAACTCAAAACCACTCTATATTATCAATCGCACTTACTATTCACCATATATACATAAATTTGCCCTATTTTAGGCTATTTTCTTTTTTTATATATTAAATATTTTCACCATCTTATTTCTTATAGATTGGGCCAACATCTTTTTGGGCCAAATGTATAATTTAATTAATATTTTTGGGCCACCAATAAAATACTCATTCCTAATTTTAGTTGGCTAAAGATAATTATATATATATATATATATATATTTAATCGAATCATTACGAATATCGAATCGAATACCATAATTTTGTATTCATATTTGATTACTAATCGAATCGAATCGAATATTTTTATTCGAATTCAAATCACAAAAATTCGAATACGAATATCAATATTCGAATACGAATACCGAATCGAATCAAAATTATTTGATTCATTTACAACCCTACTCAGAACACGGCTCAGAAATCTCTATTTTGGAGTATGATATTTTGAATAGATCATAAACTCTAATGAAGAGTTGGTTTGTAGAATTTAGTGTTACAGCTCACAATTCATTTTCGAGTAATGGTGGAATCTTCAAATAAAAAGGATTGAGAGTATTTAATTCCAAGTTATTGCGTAATTGCCGTATAGTAAGGTTCATCAATTTGAGTCAAATGCTTGAAATTCAAATTGGATACGTGAATAAAGCTTGCTAAATTATATTAATTCTCTTAGTAGAGTTTGAGTTGCAAATGAACCGAGGTTGGATAATGCTAGTCCTCATACATTAGTAGTTGACAAGTCAACTACTTGAATATTTTATTTAAGTGTAATCATTAATCCTCCAAATTTTCTAAACCCACAAAATCTACCAAATATATTCCAATAAATTTAAATATTAACATGTATTATTAAACATTTTTCATGTTATTTCTAGAATATTTTTACTCCATTAAAATAAAAAAGTAACACTTCCCTATCGTTTTATATGCTCATGAATGTCTTTCTCCTTAAAAAAAATGAATTTTTGTGTTCCTTCACGTACTTTTAACATTTTATCAAAATTTGAAGGAACTATCTTGTGAAATATACTTAAAATAAACAAATATTAAAAACATTATGGATCGGGTTGCTCCAGGTAAAAATTTGTGGATCTTGACCCGGTTGGGTTTGGTCAGTTTTTTCCAAAATCCCGCACAAGTCAAATTTCAGGATTTTGCTCTTAATTTGTGTTACAATATAGACAAAATGTATGTTACTATATGGGCAAATGTGTGTTACAAGTTATTAAAAAATAGTTTTTTTCTATTTTAAAATAATAATAATGACAAATATATATTTTTACAATATCAAATACTCCCTCCGTCCTAGACGAATTTGCACGCTTTCCTTTTTTGGATGTCTTAAACCAATTTGCACACTACCTAAAAAGGAAACATCGATTTGCGTGTACACTCACATAAATATACACATATTTACTCATATGTCACTACTTTAACACTTTTCTTAATATGTGTGCCATCTCAGGGGTGCAAATTCCCCTGAGACGGAGGGAGTGTGTGTTTTTAATTTATTTCTCATCCTTTTAAATTTAAATTTATTGTTTTATATATATTTAAATATATTTGCTCCAATAATATCATGCATTTGTTCAAACATCAAATGCATTTTTGCTCCAACATTAACACACATTTCCAATTGTACACATTTGCTATAACATTAACACACTTTGTTTCAATAGTAACACATTTCCTCTAATAGTAACACACATTTACTCCAATAGTAACACATATTTTTAGTAACATACATATATTCTAACATTAACACACATTGGCATTAACACATATTTACTCTAATAGTAACACACTTTGCTTCAATAATACTCCCTACGTCCCAATTTTGTTTTCCCGTTTGACTGTGCGCAAAGTTTAATGCGAAATTTGAATTTTAGTATTTAAATGAATAAAGTACTATTGGAAATGATGAATGATAAATAAAGTAGTATTTAAATGAATAAAGTAGTATTGAGAATGGTGAATGATGAATAAAGTATTATTTAAATGAATAAAGTAGTTTCCATTTTAGGGATGAGAAAACAAAATTGAGACGGATCTTTTTGGCAAATGGCAAATGAGAAAACAAAAATGGGACAGAGGAAGTAACACATATTTCCTGTAACAGTAATACGCATTTGCTTCAATAGTAACCTATATTTTTAGTAACACACATTTACTCTAAATTTAACACTTATTTGCATTAACACACATTTACCCTAACATTAACACACTTTGCTTCAATAATAACGCATATTTCCTCTAACAGTAACACGCATTTGCTCAAATAGTAACATATATTTTAAGTAACACACATTTACTCTAATATTAACACACATTTGCAATAACACATATTTACTCTAATAGTAACATACATTTGCTCCAATTGTAAACACACATTTGTTCTGACAGTAACACACATTTCCCCAATAGTAACACACATTTGCTCCAATGGTAACACATATTTTTATTTTTATTTTTGACGGAATGGTAACACATATTTTCAGTAACACACATTTGTTCAAATAGTAACATATATTTTTAGTAACACACATTTCCTCCAATTGTAACACATATTTTTAGGAACTTTTTCAAGGCATTAAATCAAACTTGTGGTGTGCAAGATTTGTTACGAGACTTTTACATCCCTATTAATATATTGAGAATTGATTTGCAAAGGAAGGTTGAGGAGAAAAAGAAAAGAGATAAAATGAATTTTGGGATAGGGGTATTGTAGAGCTGTTGGAATTTTGGAATTTGGGGGTGGAACGGGTAAGGTGCATAGCAGGCGGTGGGAATCGGGGGTGGGGTGATGGCTTGCGTAGCAGGCTGCGGGAATTTGTGTGGGGGGAGGGAGTTGGGAGATGGGGGGATGGTTTGCATAGCAAGCGACGGGAATTTGGTTTGGGGGCCGCGCATAGCAGACAAGGTGGGGTGGGGAGGGGTGAGGGGGCGACATAGCAGGACTGTTCAAAATGCAGCGGCGGGCGGAGGTCGCGTGAGAAGGGGAAGTCACGAGAATCCATTTTTTTGAATATGGATTATTTTACGGATTCAGGATCCATAAAATATTTCATTATAACAATTTACGAATTTGAAAAATAAATCTTACAAAATTATATATATTATAAAAAAATTAACTAAATTTTCAAAGTTCAAATATATATAAATTACAAAAATTAATAAATAAAATACAATTTTTTTTAAAAAAGAAAAGATTAAATATAATGTAAATATTGTTTTTTAAAAAATCAATTAAATTCAACAAAATATTTAAATTAAAAATATAAATTTGAAAATGAAAAATTAGATAAATTTGTAAATAATTTAAAAAATAAAATTAGTCTTCAAAAAATAATTTAATTAAAATAATTTTTTTAAAACCATTTAAACCTAAATATATTTTCAAAAAATTAAATAAATAAAATAAATTTTAAAAATAATTAAATTGAAAAATCTGTTAGAAAGAAAAATTTGAAAAACAGTACTACATAAAATAATATTTATTTAGATCTTTGGTATATATTTTTAAAATATATTTTATTATAAATATTTACATAATATATTGAATATATTTTTTAGATATAATTTATGATAAATATTGAAAAATAATATAAAAATATGTTGAATATATCTATTGAAATATATATTTATTTTAGAATATAGAGAAATAAAGAGGAGAACAGAAAAAATACAGGTTTGTTGACCCAGTTCGTCAGGAATGACTACGTCTGGGGGCGTACCAAGCCAGAAGATAATTCATTATTTGTTGTGTGTGAGATCCCTTTATATAAGTTACAATCTAGGGTTTAGACGAGTACAAAGAATATAATGAAATGACCATATTACCCTCCATCAGTTACTTGTTGATGAAGGCACACTAATATATTTTCCTTCAATACTACCCCTTGTGCCGAATCAAAAGTGTGGATGGTGCTTGAATGTTGTCTCG
Organism: Ballota nigra; assembly: GCA_947034835.1. NCBI lineage: Eukaryota > Viridiplantae > Streptophyta > Magnoliopsida > Lamiales > Lamiaceae > Ballota > Ballota nigra. Next base: position 39,307,305 of record OX344721.1, read on the forward strand.
CTAAAATATTGACAAGTAGCAAGAATCCAATGGAAAAATAAATCTCGATCGAAGGGAAAAAAGATATATAATGCACCTATTTTAAGACCCCCCCTGAAGTCTATACCTTTCACATTGTGAAGTTTGGGGGATCAAATGAGACAACATGGGGACATACATTTTTTCTTCCTGTCGTTCTCTTAGAAAATCCTTTTTCTTATCTTCCCCTAACGACGGGAAGACTGTCTCATTAAAGTGACAATCTACAAATCTAGCGGTAAGTAGGTCGCCTGTCAAGGGTTCCAAATTGCGGATAATTGTTGGGGATTCATATCTAATATAGCTACTTAATCGTATTTAGGAACCCAAGTTAATGCGTTGTGGGTACGCAATAGGCATATATATTGCACAACCAAATATGTGTAGATATAAAATGTCAGGCTTATATCCGGTTACCAACTGGTACACATAAAATGGATGGCCATTTAGTGGGTTTGAAACGAATAAGTAAAGTTGCATGCAATTTTGCCTAACCCCAAGCAGAGATTGACATGTTGGTTCGCATAACCAGTGTCATAATCACCATTACTTCCTTTTAATGGTGACCTCTACGAGACCATTTCATGTAGCACATGGGGTACCGGATGCGCTACATCGATCCCGATAGGTATGCAATAATCATCAAATGGTTCTGATGTAAACTATCTTGATAGCGTAATCAGGGTGGTGAGCCCTATAACGTATAATTTGTGCTAAAAGTTTTACATGCAAAATTTATTGTGGAGAGTAAAATAACATGTGACCATTATGTCAAAGTATAATCCAGAACCATAAATTACTTGAATGGTCCGCATTTTGGATGAATTGGTCCACAAATATCATAATTTATCCTTTATAAGAATAAAATATTTAGTTTTGAATCTTTAACATAAATAGGTCTCAATGTTACTTTTGCTAAAGATCTGGCTTTGCAAAATGAGTGATGCGCCTTTGATATTTGTAAGGCAAAGTGAGATGTAGATAGTGTATCTGGTACTTCAGAAAATAAATATTGCGATAAAATAGCAACATGACCGATATCATGCATCGTATCCAATTTTCATCCCATTTTAAATTTCACTCACAAAAGAAGAAGGATGTCCATATCAGTCCTTCAAAATATGGATCATTATGCCAAAGCCTGTATAAATCGGTGTCACATAGTTCATCATTGGTGACAACATATGATTAAAAAACAATAGTGAGTTGCATTCCACTAGATTGGTTTCTTAGTTTATCTAAAATGTGTTTTCTTTCACATTTATTAGATAAATATAAAATTTCATTCCCTCTGTGTGTATATAAATAATAATGTTGGCACATGTATCCTTTAAAACTTAACAATGTTCGATTAGCTCTTGATGTATATAAAACTTCTTTGATTTTAATAAGTGTATTGTTAGACATCAAAAATTCGGCAATTCTTCGCCCTTTTTTAAAAAATCTCATATTCTGCTGAGTTTCAATTTGACTTGAATGATTTACTTTTCATTCAATATTTTATCACTTTACATCGTGATAGTATTATTTTCGAACCATGTATACTAATGTACGTGTATAATAAATCCAAATAATTCAGTACTTTGAATAAAATTAAAATTTTATTAATGAACCAACATCAATATAAGTAAGATCCTGTACCAAAAATCTAACTCAAAAACCGTTATTGAACTAATTAACTTTAAGACCAAAATATTTGACCAATGTATTGAGGCATTATGCCTGAACAAAATTCTTGAAAAATGAGAAATTTATAAATAAATCAATAAAAATCAGAAGTATTCATTAATTGAGCAAGGTCCTTGTTGCCATTGAAATAATCAATTATGAGGTAAAATTTGAGGGATGATCCTCATATAGTTGATTGCTACTTTGTGCTTGCATCACAAATTGATATAGTATCACCATATCGTTAGGAGTACCAATACCTCTTTAACGTCTTCCAGTGGGTGAGCCATCGTTGTCCCATGTGGTACATCATTCTCATGTTCGTATGAATTAATACGTTGTGATCCATTTTCTTTTGGGTTCTTCCCACTTTTCCATTAACCAAAACTAACCTCGAGAATTTTCTTTGTCCCAGTGAGCCGAACATTAGTGGAAAAAGTGGAGATATTTTTTTTATATTGTATCATCTTCTGTGATTTTCTTTTCACAGAAAGTAAAGTGTGCTTTAAAGCACAATATATTCTTATGAAAATTCGTGACCCTCATTTAGTTAAGTAAGTGGATTTCATTCCACTGAATTGGGGGTTTTGAAAGTAAATTTGTTTCTAAAACGTTCTTTCAGAATTTACCACAGTCCTTTGGGTGTTATAAATAGAAGATACATTCAACATAAAATTGGGTCTGATATGTTGCCTAAAAAAATATTAGGGCATTGACTTTGATCTTGCTAGACGGTTCTTTGTCTTTTGATCATTATATGATTTGATTGTGAAAATATGATCCTTCCACATGAAAGTGATTTTCCACATTTGAAATCTAATGATGATACTCACTTTCTTTTGAGTCCAATATCTTATAAACAAATGGAAAATGATATAACAAGCGTAGCAATATAAATTTATTTTTAAAAAAATGTGAGTGTGTATTAGATCTTGAGACCACGTGTCGCACAATTTTCGATACTTTGTGAAAATGCTTTATCACATGAATTTATACTCATATGTATCATCCATGAAATTCCTTTATCGTGGAAAAAAAAATATATATATATATACATACAGATAGAGTATATATATCACCGATGACATCAATTTAACGAATAAGTCATCAATCTTTTTTTCGTAAATTTCAGTGAACCACATCAGACCGCAAATTAAGTAAAATAGGGAAATAAGGATTTTTCACATAAATCCTAATTTCTACAATAAATAATTCACAAGTCTATTTTGCGGCAAGCGGTTCTAATTACTGACATTTAAAAAAAGGGTTTAAGTCTCTTTACCAGAGTGGAGCCCTACGGTAAGAGCTCCTAATCGTCTAATGATAGACACGACTTGTGTCAAGCACATTCTCAAGTGGAGTTTTAGTAGCTGCTTGCTTCCTCGTCTCATAGACGAAGATAGTTATATCGACTTTAGGCATGCCTCCAACAGGCAAAGCAACTGAACATGTACAATTACCAATCTCGAGTCCAAAATAAAGCTCAACACGGAAACAAGTTAATAAAAATAAAATGCAACATAAATTTAATAGTCAATTATTTAAAATTATAATTGCTTTTACACAATTCTCCACTGATACAACAAAGAGAAAATTATAACATATATCACAGCATGATTTTTAAGTGCCGAAATAAAGACAATTAGAAAGGAAAATTTGTCCATATCCCTAAACTGATGCTGTAATTTTATAAGAAGCAATCAACATATCAAAATCCACAAGCTAAAAATCCATTAATCCAAACGTATTAATATCGTAGTACATACACGAAATATATAAAACACACAAGTGCGTGAGAAAGATCAAAAGAAGGCACCCACTTACACGAAAAGTCTCACATCGCAAGCATGTATACATGTAATTAATTAAAAAAAAAAATTATTGATTTCTCAAAATTAATATTCATACCAAGAATATTATATATAATGTATATACTATATACATATTACATATATACAAAAGTTGTAACCATCTACGGAGAAAAAGAGAAAAAGGGAGCAAAATGACCATATGGCAAACAATCTGCTAATTACGTTCATAAGGCTTAACTGGGATATAAATTTTCTTTTTCTTTTTCTTTTTTTTTACGAGCTATAGGAAATAAATATATATTCGCATACCCTATTTTGAGATCCAATAAAAATCAATCACCGAGCATTAACAAGACCAAAGGAAACGTACCGGTTCGAAAGGGATTCAAATTCTTGCAAAATAATTCGAAAGAGGTTTTGGCGAAATTCTGAAAACCTTTGAAAAGATGCTGAGAAATTCTTAAATGTAATGGTAAGTAGAACACTCGTGCTGATAACGTGTTTTAGAATATAGAGAAATAAAGAGGAGAACAGAAGAACACAGGTTTGTTGACCCAGTTCGTCAGGAATGACTACGTCTGGGGGCGTACCAAGCCAGAAGATAATTCATTATTTGTTGTGTGTGAGATCCCTTTATATAGGTTACAATCTAGGGTTTAGATGAGTACAAAGAATATAATAAAATGACTATATTGCCCTCCATCAGTTACTTGTTGATGAAGGCACACTAATATATTTTCCTTCAATAATATTATGATAAATCTCTCTATTTTGTAGTATAAAAGATATTTCAATTATTTTAGAATAATAGCTATTAAATATTTTTATAAATGATCAATGTATAGAAATATTTTTGATTTATAGTTTGTAGAAGTTTATTTTTTGTAAAATTTATTACTATATATTTATATATAATAACACTGACCGACCTACATTTGGAAACCAATGAATTTTTCCGTCAAAAGTTTTTTCTAAATCGAGTAATATTTATTTAGATCTTTGGTATATATCTTTGAAATTTATTTTATTATAAATATTGACAAATAATCATTTACATAATATATTGAATATATTTTTTAGATATAATTTATAATAAATATTGAGAAATAATATAAAAATATGTTGAATATATCTTTGAAATATATATTATGATAAATTTCTCTATTTTGTAGTATAAAAGATATTTCAATTATTTTAAATTATCAGTGTATATAATAGTTATTAAATATTTTTATAAATGATCAATGTATATAAATATTTCAATATCTAGTTGGTAAAAAATTATTTTTCGTAAAATTTATTAAAATAAATATTTATTAATCTAAAGAAAAAAAAGGAATAAGAATATTCTTTAATTTTTTTAGTATAAGGATATTTCAATTATTTTAAAATAGTAGTTCTTAAATATTTTTATTATTTTTTGAATTATCAATGTATAGAAATAATTCGATATATAGTTTGTATAATATATTAAAATAAATATTTATTAATCTGAAAAAAAAGGAATAAGAACACTTTTTTAATTTTTGGCAAATTATAGAGTGAACATGGTTCATACACGAACCATTTGAAGTGTATTAGTTATTTTCACTAAAGTGTATCAGTTGTTTTCACTGAAAAGTATTAGTTCTGGAAGATATAAGTTATTTTCACTGAAGAGTAATAGTTTTGGAGGATATTATTTGTATTCATTAAAGGGTATTAGTTGAAGGGTACGAAAAGTATTAGTTATTCAACCAAAGGGTATTAGTTGATTAAACTAAAGGGTATTAGTGGTTATACTAAAAAATATTGCTAAGTGGTTTATGTGAACCAATTTCACTCTATACATACTCGTAATTTTTGTAGAAAATAGATTATCTAAATTAATTATTTCGATGAAAGATTATAGTAGACATATAACAATTAATATATCAATATATTATATTGGCAAACCACCAAATACATATGAACATTAAACAATTAAAGGTATTAGTGGTTATACTCCCTCTATCCAGAGCTTTCTTCACATTTCTTTTTGTTGAATGGTTTAAGAAGGTATATTTGTTTATTAATATATGGTGGACCACATGTTGACTTTTGAGATAAAAGTAATGAATAGTGTTGAAGAGTGAATTGAATGACTAACCATTTTGGTAATATTGTGTGAATTTGAAGGTTACAGTTTATATGTAGTAAAATATTATTTTTTCCATTTATGGAATGAGAAGTTTAGTGGGGGATGACCCGAAAAGAAAATTGGGGAAGTTTACTCAGGGGCAGAGGGAGTACTAAATTAAATTTGCAAAGTGGTTTATGGGGATTTAAACCAAAATAGTCCTTTAACTTTTCACCTTTATCGAAATGGCCCTTTAATAATTTATTTTATCAATTTAGTCCTGTATGTATTCAAATTTCGCCAATTTAGTCCTATTTGACCGGAAAAGGCACAAAACGGTGTCGTTTTGAATATGTTCCGATCATGTGAGTCATTTTCCCGGCTGAAGCTGCTAATGTGTTAAATTTTGTACACATGGCATGCTGACTGGGTACTTAAACCCATTAAAAAATATTAAAATTTTAATTTTCCACCACATTTAAATCAATTAAAAATAAAAATTAAAAAATATCATAATCTTCATCTCTGCAAATCAAAATCAAATCAAAACAAAATTGCAGATCTAGACAATGTATATGAATTGATGTATTTTACAGATATCATCATTTTATAACAAATAAATCTATCACATAAGAAAATTCTTCTTCTTCAATAATTTATCTTGTTCATCCCCTGAATCCTTTGTAGGGTTTTAGAGGCACGAACACCATGTTCGGCGCAGCGGAAGAATACGATTCACCAACAACGAATCTGCATATGGTTGTATAGCATAAAACATAAAGGATAAATAACACGTATATAAATCCTTACAACGATTTGTACGTGGAATCCTCAACTATGGTATCCACGTAACGACTTTCTACCAACCCGCACCGATATGCCAGCGTTGAATCTCGAGACGAATTTGCTAGGAAAATTCAGACTTGAGATTTTATGGAGAAATTATATTTCTTGTGTACTTTCGGAATTTCCATATGACATATATTTATAGGGATTAACTTGGCTTAATTCCTAAGCAAGATATCGGGCCTAGCCCGTAATATAATCTCTACAGATTATATTTCCCTAGATATGTTCTTGCGAATAATATCTTAACCATATTTATTATTCTTGTATAATAATATTTCAAATATTATTATTGAGATTCCATATTTAATTAAATCTAATTTAATTAAATAATAATAATAATTAATTCCAAATATAATTATTATTATATTCTCCATAAATTAAATATTATATCCAATACAATATTTAATCAACCAACTATAATTGGTAAATTGTCATTACTTGTTGTGTGACCCATAGGCCCTCGTATATCGAGCGATTAGTCAAACTAACGGTCTTAATTGAACCCTAGATAATAAATCAGACATTCTCAATATACGAGGTACGTTACGAGGAAATCTGCAACTACCTGTAACACTGTAGGCTATTGTGATATCTTCCTTTCATTCACGAATACTCGATTAAGCATTGAACATAATGAAGTGTCTATTCAAATAACTTAATCATATTATCTCCAATCACTAATTGATCAAGTATATCATATTTAGCCACAAAGTCTAAGCTGATGTGCGTCGGCCGACGACTTAGATCCAATTATGATGAGAAGACGAGTATTCTCTCTAAATCCATATTGAGGAATGAATCATATTCTTGGCTCAACTACCACGCACATGCATTTCGTGATGAACCCAATCCATGCCATATCTACCCGTGGAAGGGTGCAAGCGTCGGTCATGGTCAAAGTTCACCACTCCACACAGATCGTGCGTATTGACCTCAAGTCAGAGGAGTATCACATCGTTCCCACTAACCAAGACACCCGTAGATACATTATGTGGAATTACATCAAACGGTTTCTCAGATGGGTATACCAATACCCTCTAAGGTATCTGTGCATCCATCATGAGATACCCGGTATCTCGTAGTAAGTGAGATCTTACTACACTCTCTAAGAGTATGATGCAGATCGCACACCAATCTCAATTGCATCATCAATATCCCATTCTTGATGATCCTTGATCGGGGCTATTTGAGAATCAAACTTAAGTCATTTGAGTTCTCACTCACTCAATGACAGTAGTGATTCATGGGAACACAAATAAGAATATATGCAAACAATCAAACATCATATTCGGATAAGTGTAACGCCATACATTCAATATTAAAGACATAATAATATTAAACAAAATCTGAATATTATCTTAGTATTATGTCTTTTCAATGGATTGTCTCTAGGACATTAACACTAACAATCTCACACTTGGACTTGAGCCAATCACCTACATGTCTAACCTTTAGACCATCAAATGTCTAGTGTGTACATGAACAGTGAAAAGGATTTGCAAGATTATCCTTTATGGGAAATGTTTTAATTCCATTTCTCCTATCGATATGATCACTCAGATCAAATGATAACGCCTCGGTACATGCTTATTTATGTTATCAGATCTCGGTTCCTTTGCTCATGCAATCGCACCAATGTTGTCACAATATAACTCTATTTGACAACTCGCACTCGGAACTACCCCTAGTTCTCTCAAGAACCTTAAAATCCAGAAAGTCTCAAAGGCGTCTGATACAACAATGTACTTAGCTTCGGTTGTTGAATCTGCGGTCAGATCTTGCTTGGAGCTATTCCAACTTATCGCCTCATCATTGAGATTGAAAATATAATTTGACTGTGATTTGTAATCTTCACAGTCTGACTGGAAACTCGCATCAGCATAGCCCGTAACGACTAGCTCTGACTGCCTACCGTAGATAAGAAAATATTCTTTAGTACGCCTGAGGTACTTCATAACATTCTTGATAGCAATCCGGTGAGGCTCACATGGATTCCGCTGGTATGTACCAGTGATGTTGACAGCGTAGGCCACATCTGGCCTCGTGCAATTCATGGCGTACATGATGGAACCCAATTGCAGATGCATATTGGACGTCCTTCATGTGCTCGATATCAGCTTCGCTAGAAGGACAATCCTTCTTTGACATCTTTATCCCATGATTTGCCGTTAGAGATCCTCACTTAGAGTTCTCTATCGCAAAACGCTTCAACACCTTATCTACGTAGGTGGATTGTGATAGTCTTACCATCTTCTTGGATCTATCCCTATGGATCTTGACCCCTAGGATGTAGTATGCTTCTCCAAGATCCTTCATCATTAAGGTCTTTGATAACCAATCTTTCACGGACTGTATTAGCGGGATGCTATTTCCTATAATCAATATGTCATCGACATATACGACTATAAAGATAATACTCTTCCCGCTGCATTCACAACGAATGCAATTGATTCGATATTGATTTCTAGAGTATGGTCGAAGTTGAGAGTGCTTACAAGCCTATGACTGCTGATATGAGTGATTGATTGAGTGAGTCCATTATCATTGATATACACCTGTGAGGGAGTGAAACACATCGTTGAGTGCACATCCATATTTGATCTTGGTGTTTCTTGTTGTTATTGCATGAGTATGATGAAGAGGGGTGAGTTCGTGTACGTGTGAACGATCTTTGAAACTCGAGTTCGATTACTTGCATGATTTGGTTCTTTGACTCATTCCTAACAATTTCACTTGACTTATTATTTCATTGCTTGAGGACAAGCAATATGGTAAGTTTGGGGGGGTTGATTAGGCATGAAATTGTCATGATTCGTAGCTCGTTTTACCCGTGTTTTGATTGATTTCGATGAGTATTTAGAGTCAATTGAGTACTATTTTTATGAACTAATGAATTTGCCTCTTTGATACTCATAGATGGATAGAGGGTGAAAAATGAAATTTGTAGGACTTTGAATCGACTCAAATGGATGCCCGGATGAGAAGATATGGAAGAAATACGAAAAGTATTAGTTCGAGAGAGCAAAAGTATCATTGGAGTACTCAAGCGAGAAGAACTCGAGTACTCGAGTACTATGCTCGAGTGATGTTGGGTCGAGTACTCAGTGCTCGAGCTGGATCATGTCGAGTACTAAGTACTCGAGCTCATGTGGTCGAGTACTTTTGGCGTTCTGGAAGTTTGGTGCGCTCGAGTTGAACTTGCTCGAGTACTTAGTACTTGAGCAGACGCGATTTTGGCCCAATAACTCCCGACTCGACCCGTTGCCTATATATACCCATTCCGAATATGTTTTTGGACACCACTTCACGCATAGAGATAGATTTTAGAGAGAGAAAAGCACCAAGAGTTCGAGGAAGCGTATTTTACTTTTAATTGAGGTTTTAGCATTACGAATTCATAGTTAGAGTTTTATTTTAGATTTCTTTCTTTCGTTCTTAGATACTTGTTACATGAGACTTTGATTTCTTCTTAATTCGATTTTCGTTCTTAAACTTTAATTCTTTCTTAAACCCTAGTTTATATTATTTAGTTTTTCAATTCAATTCGTCATGTTTATGTTTGTTGCTTGTTTAGTTGCTTTCGTTATCGTTAAAACCATGCTAGGCTAAAACCCTTGTATGCTTAGGGTAGGATGAACTCGTAGAAGTAGGACGTTGGTACGTAATTAGGATAACTTGTGATATTTAGTTTTAATTCTCTTAATTAATGAATGCTTAAAATAAATTCCAGATTTATCTTTGAATTTAGTACGAATATTGTTAGAGAGAGGACGATCTTATCACTCTTTAATAACTAATAGGCTTAACGAGAAGGTTTAGAAGGGGTTTATTCATCAACTGGTTTATCTAGGGAGGACGACCGCATCACCTTAGTTAAATTAGAGTCTCATTAATTAAGCACAATCCTTTAACTTGATTATTGGCTTAGTGAAGTCGATCGATAGGACAAAGTATTAGGGTTTAATTCTTGAGCTTTTAGTCTTTCAATTTATACTTAGGATTATTTCTTGCACATCACTGTTATTTTGATTATGTACCAGCTCCGTTAGTATACGTAGGAATTCCTATCCTGAGAATCACCTTCTTATATTTGACATCAAACCTTAGATCATTAATTTCATTCTTTATTTTGCATTCATAAAGTAATATAGTTTAGATTTAATAATTCTCAAAAAAGCCAAAAATATCCACTCATATTAACTACGACGCGTAGATCTTCAGGGATCTATTGGCATACATTCCTTCCCTTAGGTATGATATACTTGGTCCCTATACTTGCTGATACTACAGTGAACCCGTACGCTTGTGGGGGTAACTACTAGTAAAAGCTAGTAAAGTTAGGTTCAAGTCAGTAATCTCAAATGAGATATTTAACAAAAATAATATTGAATTTGAATAGTTTTCCTAGAAAACCATTCACGTCTAATTCAATTAATAAATTGTTTATTCTGGAAAAATTAACACGAGTCTTAGATTTGGAAAATCACATTGGGTTGGGCAAAATAAATTTAAAAATCTCACGCAATATTTAACTTAGGAATTATATATACGGTATACAATCTATCGGGCTCCAAAGAAAGTTTTGAGTGAAATTTCTAGGCTGCAAAGGAGTTTTTTCTGGGGGGGCGGGGAGAGTGATCGTAAAATTTCCTGGATTAAATGGGAAGCCATCTGTAAACCAAAGAAATATGGGGGCCTCGGGGTTAGGGATCTTGAGTGTTTTAACAAAGCTCTGCTGGGAAAGTAGGTGTGGAAGTTTTATTCGGAGAGAAATAGCTTGTGGGCAAGGGTAGTTAAGTCGAGATGGGGTTTGGATTGGGGGAGGGGTTTATGTAGAAGGGAGGGGGGAGAGTGAGGAAACCTAGTGGGTGGTGGGGTGAGGTATTGAAAGCTGCTGGGGTAGGTGAGGGTGAGTGGTTTTTTGAGGGACTGGAAAAAGAAGTGGGAGAGGGAGATGATACTTTATTCTGGGATCATCCATGGTTGGGGGGTGGCATGCTAAAAGAGAGTTTTCCTAGACTTTATCGCTTGAGTCTCGATCGAGGGAGTACGATTCGTGAGATGGGGGGTTGGAGGGAAAGGGAGTGGGAGTGGAGATGGAGGTGGAGAAGGGAGTTAAGGGAGAGGGAAGTAGAGGTTTTTAATAATTTATTGTCTATGTTAATTAATTTCAGGTTTGTGCAAGGAAAAGAAGACAAATGGAAGTGGAGATTGGGCAAGGAAAAAACGTTCATCGTGCGTGAAGTTTATGAGGTGTTGCTAGCTCAAAAAGTTGGGGACTTCGGTGAAGCAAAGGAAGAATTCGATTTGGTGTGGAACAAACTTGCTGCCCCAAAGATTCGAATCCATGCGTGGAGAGTTCTTTGGGGAAGATTACCAACTACAACGAAATTACAAAGGCGCGGTGTTCTACCTGCAAACACAAACTTAAGCTGTGTGTTTTGCAATGAGGCACCTGAATCAGTAAGTCATGTATTTTTTGAATGCTCGTTCTCGTACCAAGTTTGGATGAAAAGTATTTGCTGGTTGGGTGTGGACACAGTTCTTTCCTCGAATCCTGCGATAAGCCTACTTCATTTTAGTAGGCTTCTTAAAGGAAATAGAGGAAAATTAGCAGCTGTGTGTATTTGGGAATGCACGCTATGGTTGATATGGAAAGCCCGTAATGATTGTATTTTTCGGAACAAAACTCCAGTGATGGAAACGTTGTTCGAAGAACTCAGAAGGCGTACATGGAGTTGGTTAGAAGGACATGGTTGTAGGAATGAGAGTCAATATTTAGAGTGGTGTCATTGGCCAAAGAAACTGTTGAATTGTGATTGAAAGAAAATGGCTAGGAGAGTCTTGTTATTTCTGTAATTGCTGGTATTTGATCTGTATTATGTGGGTAATTCTCATACCCATTTTTCTATTAATAAAATATTTTCCTTACCAAAAAAAAAAAAAAAAGAGTCGGTGCTCTGATACCACTGTTGGGTTTTAGAGGCACGAACACCATGTTCGGCACAGCAGAAGAATACGATTCACCAACAACGAATCTGCATATGGTTGTATAGCATAAAACATAAAGGATAAATAACACGCATACAAATCCTTAAAATGATTTGTACGCGGAATCCTCAACTATGGTATCCACGTAACGACTTTCTACCAACCCGCACCGATATGTCAGCGTTAAATCTCGAGACGAATTTGCTAGGAAAATTCCGAATGAAGATTTTATGGAGAAATTATATTTCTTGTGTACTTTCGGAATTCCCATATGACACATATTTATAGAGATTAAATTGACTTAATTCCTAAGCAAGATATCGGGCATAGCCCGTAATATAATCTCTACAGATTATATTTCCCTAGATATGTTCCTACGAATAATATCTTAACCATATCAATTATTCTTGTATAATAATATTCCAAATATTATTATTGGGATTCCATATTTAATTAAATCTAATTTAATTAAATAATAATAATAATTAATTCCAAATATAATTATTATTATATTCTCCATAAATTAAATATTATATCCAATACAATATTTAATCAACCAACTATAATTGGTAAATTGGCATTACTTGTTGTGTGACCCATGGGCCCTCGTATATCGAGCGATTAGTCAAACTAACGGTCTTAATTGAACCTTAGACAATAAATCAGATATTCTCAATATACAAGGTACGTTGCGAGAAAATCTGCAACTACCTGTAAAACTGTAGGCTATTGTGATATCTTCCTTTCATTCATGAATACTCGATTAAGCCTTGAACATGATGAAGTGTCTATTAAATAACTTAATCATATTATCTTCAATCACTAATTGATCAAGTATATCACACTTAGCCACAAAGTCTAAGCTGATGTGCGTCGGCCGACGACTTAGATCCAATTATGATGAGAAGACGAGTATTCTCTCTAAATCCACATTGAGGAATGAATCCTATTCTTGGCTCAACTACCACGCACATGCATTTCGTGATGAACCAAATTCATGTCATATCTACCCGTGGAAGGGTGCAAGCGTCGGTCATGGTCAAAGTTCACCACTCCGCACATATCGTGCGTATTGACCTCAAGTCAGAGGAGTATTACATCGATCCCACTAACCGAGACACCCGTAGACACATTATGTGGAATTACATCAAACGGTTTTTCGGATGGGTATATCAATACCCTCTAAGGTATCTGTGCATCCATCATGAGATACCCGGTATCTCGTAGTAAGTGGGATCTTACTACACTCTCTAAGAGTATGATGCAGATCGCACACCAATCCCAATTGCATCATCAATATCTCATTCTTGATGATCCTTGATCGGAGCTATTTGAGAATCATACTTAAGTCATCTGAGTTCTCACTCACTCAATAACAGTAGTGATTAATGGGAACACAAATAAGAATATATGCAAACAATCAAACATCATATTCGGATAAGTGTAACACCATACATTCAATATTAAACACATAATAATATTAAACCAAATCTGAATATTATCTTAGTATTATATCCTTTCGATGGATTGTCTCTAGGACATTAACACTAACATCCCTAATTTATATTGTTCATCCATAATTTAAAAATTCTTCTATAGAATAATTAAACCCATCCTGTTCATTTCATCATACCCGCTCGGCTTCATGGAGGAAACCTAATTTTCTTTTCACGTTTTCCCTAGATGACGGATGTCTAAAAATACTCTAAAATTAACGGATCTGCTGATGAATGCAAACAAAAATCAGAAGATGAAGAAGGAGGAGAAATTATTTAAAGGCATGAGCGACACCCAAGGCGCCGCCACAGAGGCGGCGGTCAGTGATCTGAAACGGGGGGATCCGTATCTAGTTCATCACGGCGTCGACACATACTGATGGAGGCAACATCGCTCAGGCACATTGGAGGTGCACAATCTGGATTAAATCGAATAAAAAAATTGAATAGGGTTCGAGGACAAACATATGAGGAAGGGAATTTGGGTGGTGGGTTGGGATGGGGAGAGAGTGAGAGAGGGGAAGGGTGCGTGGCGTGGCGAGGCGGAGGGATGCGAATATGATTTTTGGAGATTGGGAAGAAGAAGATGACTTTCGAGATGATTCCTGGAACTCGTTTTTATGTTTTTTTTTAAATTTGATTCATATTTTTTAGTCTTTCTTTTTATGTTTTATATTTATTTATTTTTATTTAAATGAGTTGGAATTTACAATTTATTTTATATTTTTTATATTAGCAAAAATTGACACTCAGCGTGCCACATGAAAAAAATGGTCTCGTCATCGGCTCTTGCCGAAAAACAAGTGTCATGACAAAAATAGTGTATTTTCCGGCCAAATAGGACCAAATTGATAAAATTTGAATACATACAGGACTAAATCAATAAAGTAAATAATTAGAGGACTATTTCAATAAAAGTAAAAAGTTATAGGAGCATTTTGGTTTAAATCTCGTGGTTTATGTATGAACCAATTTCACTCTATATTTACTCTTAATTTTTTTTGTAGAAGAGAGAGATTATCTAGTTTAATTATTTTGGAGAAAGATTATAGTAGACATATAACAATTATTATATAAATATATTCTATTAGGCAAACCACCAAATACATGTGAGCATATCTATCATATTGGAATAAGTTTGAGAGATATCTTTGTGTTAATTAATTAACATACAAACAATGCATAAGTTATTAATGCACTTTGACATCTACAAAGCAAAGAAATAATAAGATCTCCAACGAACTCTATATTTCTCAATATTTTTACCTCTAAATTTAGGATAATAATATGAAAAATGAATTCCAATTGAAGACAGAGCAAAACTCTCTATGGATTGACCTAACACAAGAATGGATAGAAATTGAGGGCTTCGAACCTCAAACCTAAATTAAATCTGGATGATAATGAATAATGTTAGTTATTTATTTTTAAAAATATATGTGAAATGCATACATTCTAAAATTGCATAATTATATTTATGCATGCATTTATCTCAATATTATTAAAATAAATTTTAAAAAGTTAATATGTACGAGTAACCGTATGAAATGGAAGACTTCGTAGATGAATTTTTTAATTGAAAGAAAAAAAAGTGAGAAGACTCACATTGATAATTTTACAAATCTTTCGTTCAAAGCTACACTTGAAAAAATATTGTGGACGATCTGAATTATTTGATGGACATAATCATACTTACACCTACATTAGAATAACTTGAAGTGTTATGGTGTGTCGAATCATGATTTGAATTTGCAAATTGAGATTTCAATTATGTTACTAAAAATATAGATCATTAAAGAGATTGTGCAACAAAACTAGAATGACTCTAATAAGACTAGGTGATAGTGTTTTGGAAGGTACATACATAACCAGAAGCAATTAAGATGAGATAGTGTTTATCACTAAACTTTCATTGACTCTATTTTACCCAAGACTTCCGTCCAAGTTTTAGAAGACACATTTCACATTAGTTGTCTCATATAAAATGTCAATAAGAGTCAATGACAATCACTCGCTAATGTTGGCATATTTTTTATTAATCATTTTTTAGTCACAACCAGTCTTGCGTTGATATTTTAAGAGTCACCAATCACAATGATTTAAAGATTTTGATGTGTGGTAATTGACGATGAACGTTAATAAAAAATAAAAAAATATTTAGAAAGGTGTTTCGAAATCTATAATCCTTTCAATTTTTCTTTACATCCTATTTTATATAGATTCATAACTATTTCAAAAACTTCACACGGTGTAAGTCATAAAAAAATTATATAGTGAAATACAAATAATACTAAAATTATCATTTATAAATAAAATATAATATTTATTACACTTTATTTTTACAAAAGTTTCTCGACATCTACATTACGTTCTCTTTAAAAAAAAAATCTTCAAATAAAAGAATAATAATATTATTTATTTGAAATGAAAAATATTTTAATAGGAATACTAATAGACATTCTTAAATCTAAACAAACAAACTACAATATAAATTGAGGATCTATAAATTAATTGTACAATTATAGTCGTGCATCGCACGGGTTCAGTTATTAGTATATAAGAAAAATGAACTAACACTTAAAAAAATTAAAAATGAAATAAAAAATAAAAAGCTTCATAAGGTAAAAGTTAAAGCCAAGTAAAATATGAAAAATATTTTATAAAGTCAATTCAATCATCGTAAATAATTTTTATTCAGTTTTATTTAAAATTCAAAGGTTTTTATTAACTTTTTAATTTAGTGATTTTGTGAAGATTTAGTTGATATTAAAAAATACTTTTTAGTTTTTTTTTTTTTAGATTAGATTTTAATTTTAATTGAATTATTTTGAAGATTTAGTTGATTTATTTGAAAGAAATCAACTTCTCAAAATTTTAAGATTTTTTAATGAAATTTAAAATTTCATTAATTTGATTATTTAAATATTTAGTTAATTTCTTAAAATATTTTTTAGATTTCAATTCTAATTTTTAAGATATTTCTAATATTTAAAGAAAAATAAAAAAAATGACCAATTTAAATTTAATATACAAATTTTAAGATTAAATAATTTAAAAGATTAAGTGGACATTTGGTTTGTGATAAGGAATGAGAACTGGAATGGTAATGATAGACTTGTAATATTTGTGTTATTTGTTAAATAGTGATGAATGACTATTATTACCATTAATAATGTTTGGTTTACCCAATTTTTTTAGAAATTTGATGAATTTTCTTTTTAAAAGAAAATTATATATAAAAGAAAAACTAATTTTAATTTTTAATTACAATTTTTTTTTAAAATTTATTTAAAAGGCTAAAATTTAATATTTTATATTTTTTTGGAGGAATGAAAGTCATTTCTCCCAAATTTGGGAGAATGAGACATTCCTACTTTCAAGGAATGAAACCACCAAAAAAGAATGAAACTTTCACACTAAACATCAATTTTGATTCATATTCCTATTCACAAGTCTTAAATCTTCCAACCAAGTATACTTTAAAATTAAATTCAATAAAATTTAGAGGATAATATACTCATATTTATATTATTTAATTCATTTTAAAATTATTGAGTGTATTCAGAGGATTTTACATCGTGAATGGCGAGACTCTTTACTAATTATATTTGTTGTAGATAAGTGCGTAAATTAAAGAGACACGTTTGTTGACCCAGTTCGTCGGGAACGACTACGTCTGGGGGCGATCCAAGCCAGGAGTTTCACTAATGATCTTGTGTATGAGGTTCATTATAATAATGAATACAATGATCTATTTATAAGAATAAAACCCTAGTCTAAGATATAAGGCCCGTTGGGTTTCTTGGTCCATTAGTAATGTCCACATCAAATCTTCTAGATTTACAACACTCCCCCTTGGACATTACGACATAACATAAATGTCTTGTCATAAAAACTCCACGTGCTAGGTATCGACCAAATAATAAGTTAGGGAGGAATGTTATTGACCTTCTAGATCTAAATCTTCTAGATTTATTTTGGGGTTACCGCTCCGCCTGAAGACAACAACACTTTAAGTCTTTGCATCCCAATACCACGAACATATTTTTCAAAAGTAGACGTAGGTAAGGATTTGGTAAACAGATATGCTAGATTGTTACTAGATTGCACTTTTGAATGGTAATCACGTCACTCTTCTGGAGTTCGTATAGGTAGAAAAACTTAGGTGAGATAAGTTCCGCCAGGTTTCCCTTGACGTACCCATTACTCATTTGCACGATGCAAGCAGCGTTGTCTTCAAATATAACGGTGGGAGGTGTATCGCCTTTAGCGATACCACACGAGTCACCAATGTGTTTTACCAAGGACCTTAAACCAAACACATTCTCGTGCGGCCTCAAATAAAGCTATTATCTCTGAGTGGTTTGAAGACGTGGTAACCATGGATTGTTTAACCGATCTCCATGAGATATCGGTACCACCACAGAGAAAAACGTAACCAGTCTGGGATATGGCGTTGTGGGGATCAGACAAATAGCCAGCATCCGCATAACCTACTAAGGTTTTGTCTTGGTTCTTACGATAAAACAGTCCAAGATCTTGAGACCCTGAGAGGTATCGTAGAACATGCTTAACACCATTCCAATGTCTCCTTGTAGGAGAAGCGCTATATCTCGCAAGCAAATTGACAGCAAATGCAATGTCCGGTCGAGTGCAACTTGCGAGATAGAGGAAAGCTCCAATATCGCTAAGATAAGGAACTTCTGGACCCAGAATTTCTTCTGAATCTTCTCTTGGTCTAAATGGGTCCTTATCCACTTCGAGGGATCGAACAACCATAGGGGTGCTAAGTGGATGAGATTTATCCATGTGAAATTTCTCTAATACCTTCTTTACGTAGGTGACTGATGAATAAGGATTCCTTCTGGGGGGTGCTCGATCTGCAAGCCGAGGCAGTACTTGATTTTACTCAAGGACTTCATTTCGAATTCAACTTTCAAGATTGAACTGACTTCTTCAATCTCTTTGCATGTTCCGATTATGTTTAGGTCATCAACATAGACAGATATGATGCAAAAACCATCTTGCGATTTCTTCGTGAATACGCATGGGAAAGCTTTATCGAATGTGTATCCCTTCTTCTGAAGGAATTCACTAAGTCGGAGGCCCAATTGCTTCAGGCCGTACAACGACTTTTGCAGTTGTATGCTATACATATTGCGGTTTTCACCATCCCTCATTTGAGGAATGTCAAATCCATCGGGGATTTTTATATAAATGTCGACATCTAGTGATCCGTATAAGTACGCGGTTACTACATCCATTAAACTCATTTGGAGATTCAGTTTAACTGCCAAAGATATCAAGTAGCGGAATGTTATTGAGTCCATGACGGGAGAATAGGTTTGATCGAAATCAATCCCGGGTCTCTGCGAAAACCCTTGTGCTACAAGCCTCGCTTTATACCTCTCCACAATATTGTTCTCATTTTGTTTTCGAACAAATACCCATTTATATCCTACAGGGATAGCGCGCGCGGGGGTACGAACGAAAGAGTCAAATACTTGTCTTTTGTTAAGCGATGCGAGCTCTGCTTCAATTGCCTATTTCCATTTTACCCAATCGGAGCGCTTTCGGCACTTAACGATAATTTTGGGTTCTGGATCCGGATCGTTAATGGAAAGGGCAAATGTCGCTGCAAATGTATCATCGACGACAGTAATATTTATATTACATGTTTCTCCCGTATCTGTGAAATTCACAGAGACTTTGACGTTTACGTCAACCAGACCTTCCTCATTTTCCATTATCTGGGTCTGGTCGTTCCACGGTCCTAGTGCAAGGAATATTTTGTGCAAGTGCTTCATAACTAGGACTCTCGTCTCCTAAAGACTTGGGGTTATCAAGACGGATCTCTTCTAGAGATTTTACATTCGACTGACCAGTTTTGCTAGTCTTTCGTTTAGGTGTGTTACTATCTCTTGAGGGTCCCTTACGCTTTTGGCGTGTGGGGGCATGAGTACTCATTTTGCTTGGGACCTCAACCCTTTGGGGAGAATTTACTGCAGGTATATGCGGTTTAGTTACACCTCTATGGTCAGTGAACGCGTCTGGCAGGTTATTTGCTAAGTTTTGCAAGTTAATGATCTTCTGAACTTCTAGTTCAGATTGATTAGTGCGTGGATCTAGATACTGAAGATTACTTACGTTCCACGTAAGTTCCCGGTATTCATTCAATTTTGAATTCAGATCTCCCCCTAATGCCGGGAAGTAATCTTCATCGAACGTGCAATCAGCGAACCAGACCGTTAATTGATCCCCGGACAAAGGCTCGAGGTATTTCATGATGGATGGAGAGTCGTATCCAACGTAAATACTGAGTTTCCTTTGTGGGCCCATAGAGGTCCGCTTTGGCATCGTTATTGGAATGTATACCGCACATCCAAAAATACGCAGATGGGAAATGCTAGGTTCTTTCCCACGCACTAACTCTAGGGGGGAATGATCATTATATGCAGTTGGACGGATTTGAATTAAGTGCGATGCATGTAGGACTGCATGCCCCCAGCATGAGGTGGGTAGTTTGGAGTTCATAAGCAATGGTCTCACGATAAGTTTGATACGTTTTATTAGCACCTCAGCAAGACCATTTTGGCTATGGACGTAGGGGACCGAATGCTCCACTATAATTCCCAGGGCCATACAGTAATCTGTAAAGGCCTTCGATCTGAACTCAGCTGTATTATCCATACGAATCGACTTGATTGGATAATCTGGGAATTGAGCTCTAAGCTCGATAGTTTTCGCAATGAGCTCTGCAAGAGCTTGATTGCGGGTAGACAACTAATAAGCATATGTCCACCTAGTGGAGGCATCAATAAGGACCATGAAATAACGAAATGGTCCTGATGCTGGATGAATCGGTCCACAAATGTCTCCTTGAATTCGCTCAAGGAAAACTGGAGACTCTAGTCCAACCTTAGTGAGCGATGGGCGCACTATTAATTTACCCTTAAGACATGCATCACAAATAAGTTCATCAACAGGAAGGATTCTATTATTTGAATTATTATGACTAATTGTATTAGGTAGAATCCTACGTATCATATATTGTCCTGGATGAGTTAACCGTTGATGTCTTAATATAAAGAAGTTCGGGTCATGAGATTTCATACTCATGGCTAGATGGAGATTTTGACGGCCGGATGTAGGAATAGTACAATCCGGGAGAGAAGTAAGGAAGTTTTTCAATAACTTATTTACGGCTACCTCGAGTAATAGTCATCAAAAGGTATTCGTTATTGTTCTCAGTTTCAGTTTCAATGTGATATTCATTAGTCCTAATATCTCTAAAACTGAGCAGGGTACACTTGAACTGTGGAAACAATAAGGTATTATTCATTATGAGTTCGGTACCCACGGGGAGGACAATGAGAGCTCTTCTGGACCCCACTATCAACCTACTATCATTGCTATTGTAGTTATACTCCCCTTACGATTTAACAAGTTATGAAAGAACTTCGTATCTCTTAAGATTGCATGAGTGGTGGCGCTATCTACCAAACATAAAACACAATCTCAATCCATCATGCCAGAGGAAATAGCCCAAACCTAATAGCTGATATGTTTACTAGCCATGAAAAGCAATATCCAAGTAAATTTAATGGACAATGTTAAGGTAAACACATCGAAGCTAAAACATAATATTATCCATAAAATAAAATATCCGAAAGAAATGATCCAAATATAAAGTACTAAAACAATCAAATACACAAATCACTCATCATCTCCAAGGTCCTTGAGCTTGATGCCCAGAGGATCAACGTTGTCTTGGTCAAAGTCTGCTTCAGGCAGTCTGGCATGGTGAGATTCGACTCTAGGGGCCTTTCCCTTGCCGTCCTTCTGCTGCTTTTGATAAGCCTCGACCAAGTTCTTGGGAGTGCGACACGTGCGAGACCAATGTCCTCTGCATCCGCATTTGTAGCAGGACTGCTTAACCTTGCCAGATGAAGAGCGAAATTCGAGGTTCTGTGACCACCAGATGTACTACGACCTCGGCCTTTAACCCAGATCATCTCACTCTCTCCCCCTTCCACGTTTGTAACCAATAATATAATTGTCCCTATACTGCTGCTGGAGTATAAGATTGCTAGCGTGGAATGTTGACAGATTGTTCTGCATCAAGTGGGTTACAATACGGTGCAAAACAGAGTTGTACTCCGTTATAGACTTAAGGTCTCGGAAACGGAGTCTCAACCAATCGTATTGTACCGGAGGGAGGAGTATATCATTTTGTTGTTGGGAACGATCCTACAGAGAGTTCCACAACATTCCGGGGTCCCTGAATGAGGATTTGAATGATGAATTCCTCACTCAGGTGGTTCATGAGAAAAATCAACGCTTTCGCTTTCAGGGCGTTAGTGGATTTCGAACCTTCGAGAATTGTTTCGCTCAACTCATTTAAGGCTAGATGGAACCTAACATCTAGCACCCATGTCAGGTAGTTATTACCATCAAGAGCAAGCTCATCAAATTCTTTCATGGTAATATCATATATTTTCACTACGATTTTAAAGTGACATGGTAAGAGTTGTGACCAATTTATTGACAACGGAGAAATAAGAATTTATTTAATTATTCTAGAGCACATAGATACAAGTATTGGGCGTCGTCTACCCAAAACATAAATTTACGGTCTGACAAATACCGAGCGCCGCCTACCCGGGCATAATATGCGGACTATAAATAAATAAACTATGTGCAGAAAAGTAATGCACGTAGGATAATTAAATCACATAAACATGCATAAACAATTAAGGAAGATAATCACATGAAAATAATTTCTAGAAAATATACGATTTAATAGACAGAGGAAATAATCATAAGAATAATTATTTCATGTATATTAACGCAATTTAACGAAATATTTTCAGGATTAAAAATAAATTAAACACGGATTTTATGATATCAAGAACACAAACGAAATATGGTTAAGAGATCACAAGAATCCTAGAAAAAATGCCGCGTGAGTCGCGCACGGCGGACGGGGAGTGTCGCAAGTAGGGCGGCCACGTACGGGCGTGCGCGGGCGACGGGCTCGGGCGCATGTGGCGAGGAGCGCGGGCGCGCGCGGCGACGGGCGCGGGCACGCGCGACGTGCGCGCGACGCTGGGGCGAGACGGGCGCAGGCGCGCGGCGTGCTGCAACGGGCGCGCGCCGTGCAACATCGGGCGTGCAACGGGCGCTGCTCTCGTGTGGTGACGGGCGCGCGACGTGCTCTGCTCGCGTGCGTTATCTCGTGCGGCGGACGGCGGCGGTCGTACGCCTTCGGGACGTCGGCCGTTGCTCGTCAATTTAATACACAATAATTAAATCCAACAATCAATCATGAATCAAATAAATTCATTGCAAAGTTACACATGAAAACATGGAAATTCATATGAAAATAAATTAAGGGTGTACCGTATGATCTCGGTTAGAGACTCGTGCTGATAACATGTTGTAAATAAGTGCGTAAATTAAAGAGACAACGTTTGTTGACCCAGTTCGTCGGGAACGACTACGTCTGGGGGCGATCAAAGCCAGGAGTTTTACTAATGATCTTGTGTATGAGGTTCATTACAATAATGAATACAATGATCTATTTATAAGAATAAAATCCTAGTCTAAGATATAAGGCCCGTTAGGTTTCTTGGTCCATTAGTAATGTCCACATCAAATCTTCTAGATTTACAACAATATTGAGCCTTAAAACTTGAGCTTTCTGCTTCGCCGATTTCCCGTGGTTGTAACACGGTGGCGTAAAATTATTAGTATTTAATTAAGAGTATCAAATTTCTTTTATCACAAATATTAAAAGTTATGATAAAAAAAATCAATAACAAACATATATTATCACCGACTATTTTTAATTAAATATTTTAAAATAATTTTATAATAAATTTTTCATTAGAACCATTTCATATAAAATTTCTAGTCTTGAAGGTATTCAACCGTTGAAATTGTTTATACCGAAAAGTATAGTTAGATTACACTGGAAATTATAAATACAATTTTCAGTGTAATGTAACCACACTTTGCAGTATAATTGAATCGTAGTTTTCAGTCTAAATATTTACAACTGTTGAGGAAGTGCTAATAAGAGAGTTACTACTCATTTATGAATATGAGAGAGCAAAGTTTGGTTAAAACCGAAAAACCGAGCCGAACCGAACCGAAATATCAATTCGGTTCGGTTATTTCGGTTTTCGGTTCGGTATTGGTTTTAAATTTTAGAAATTTTGGCTATCGGTTTCGGTTTCGGTTATCTAGGTAAAAATACCAAAATAACTGAAACCGAACCGAAAAGAGAGGATATATATAAGTATCTAATTTCTAACCTTAATTACATTTACTCATAACCCTAGTTAAATTTACTGTCGTCGTCTCTTCTGGTATTCCCTTCCTTATTCTCTAATTTTTTATTGTGGGTTATTTCTTTTTGCTGCAATCTATTAATATATATGGGGTTGAGCTGTTAGCAGGTTATAAGCATAAAAATATTGTCCAATTTAAAAGTCAACTATATTTCGGTTTATCGGTTATTAACCGAAACCTAACCAAAATTTTTGATTTCGGTATTTTCGGTTTTAAGAAATTTCGGTTTGATTTCGGTTAGTTTTATATATAGTTCGGTTTATTTCGGTTATGGCTTTTCGGTTCGGTAACCGAACTGAGGCATGCTCTGCCGTATTTATGAACCACCGTTTCCTTCGATTTCAAAGCAAGGAAAGTTCTAGACACCGCTGAATATGATTATTGAAATTGATTTTAATTGTTAAAAGCAATGGAAAAGTATTCTTCACATTGTTGACCGACACGCCATATTTCGTAGGCGGCTCTCCAATCCCCAATCAACACGATTAAAATACTAATATCTATCTGTTTGTAGACCTCTCTCTATATATACACAGATCCTCTTTCGTTTTGTGATTGTTTGCCAAATTGCTTGATTCGGTCGACTTAAAATAAACAAAAACAAAATGGAGGCGTTGAAGGAGGAGGAAGAGTACAACTGGAAAGAAGTGGTGTTGCCGTCGTTGATACCGGTGGTGCCGGAGCCGGAACTGGACAGAGAAAGCGGTGAGAGGAGAAGAGGGCGTGATATTATAATCGCGATTGATCACGGCCCCAATAGCAAACACGCTTTTGATTGGGCTCTTACACATCTCTGCCGATTAGCTGATACTATCCACCTCGTCCACGCCGTCTCCAGTATTTCCTAATTACTCTATTAATTTACTATTTACTATTTACTTTTGTGGTGTCGTCAGATTTTTTATATTTTTTTAATTGTTGTTTTTAGGTTTCAAGGACCAGATTGTGTATGACACCACTCAGGTGCTCATGGAGAAGCTTTGTGTCGAGGCTCTCCAGGTTGCTATGGTCAGTTTTCTAATTTGTTCAACATTTTTTTTTTTTTTTTTTTTGGCAATGAAGACTTTTCTGTTACCTTCCATTATAGCTATGGGTCTTGTATTTCACTATTCTGAGTTGAATATTATTTGAAATATAGGTTTAGGTGATCAGTAAATTGTTAAATTTAATATCGTCTTCTAAAGCATTGTATAGTTGTTACTGGTTTTTGTGGCTTAGTCTGTTTCGATTATATGGAGGAAATATTTATTATGAGTTTAACCAACTTATGCGTAAGTCAATTATTTGATTTTTTATTTTTTTTCAATAATGATACTACCCACCTATTTTTCTACCTTTCTATTTTTTCAAAGCCACTCTTTCACAAGTTTAGCTTCTGAGAAGTGTTTATAAATTGTTACTAGTGTTGGTAAGCACACTCTATAGTCTATACATCTGTTATGATTTTTTTTTTTTTTTTTTTATAAATCATTTGCACTGTTTGCTTTTTTAAATGTATTACTTTCACGGAATTGTATTATTCGTTTTATTGAATGACTTACCCGGATACTATTTGCACCACTTGTTTAACTAAATACTCCAAATTACTCGTTCCACTGAATGTAGTCCTCGGTACCAGGTGCATTCACACAAGTTTTACTCATCTATTATTATTATCTTCATTAGAAGCTTAACATCTATTATCGGATTGGGAAGTGTGTTGAAATATGTAATCAATTGTGTGCTGAACCCAATTTGTGAGAACTCCTGCTCTATATTATATGTTGAACATATATTGAATTTTGAAAGGGAACTTCACCTGCCCACATTTCACACATTGGAAACAATATCTCATTTTGATGTGTGGTAATAGGTGAGGACGAAGGCTAGGATTGTGGAAGGAGACACAGGCAAGGCAATATGCAAGGAAGCAGAGAGGTTGAAGCCTGCTGCTGTTGTAATGGGCACCAGGGGCCGTAGCTTATTTCAAAGGTCTTTCCCTTCTCACCTATTTTATGTCCACACCCTTTTCTGAGAGAGCAACACTTCGATGCACCATTTGAACCATTCAACTTGAGCAATTTTTCACTAAAAAAATTCAACCAATCTGTTCTGTAATATTTCTTAGCCAATCATTGAAAAAAGACTATGTCTTGCGTGAGACCATCTCACAGTAAGACAGAGCATAAGCCATTAACACTTTGAAAGAAATTTGTGGTAGCTTGTAAACTGTCTCACCGTGAGTTTTTGCCTTTAAAAAAACGGTGGAAATGTATCAATTCATATAATGAAAAATATCAACTTTTCATTGGAAAAGTACTAATATGCTCAACCTACAAACTAATACTACTTTCTTTTATATGAGCTAATTAACACACACACACATATATATATATATATATATATATATTGTGTGAATGAATCAAAATTTGATCAAAAGTGAGTCAAAATTGCACCAGCATAGAAGTTTTGGCCTTCCTGTGAATATGTAGAATTGGCATGTCTTATTATATATGCATGTGCTTAGTTGATTGTTTTTCTTTTATATTCTTTGTGCAGTGTAATTCAGGGTAGTGTGGGTGAATATGTCTTCCACAATTGCAAAATAGCGCCAATTATCATTGTTCCTGGGAAAGGTATGACTTAGATTACTCCATGATCATACTCATTTTCATGTTTGTTATTACCTCAGAGTTTGTGGTAACATTGATGTTATTCATTAACAGAAGCAGGGGAAGAATCAGCGCTGTAATGGAATGTATGCAAGATGAGCAACTTCCTCGCCAGCTTCTAACTTGATTTCTAAGAATTGAATGTTAGTGTGTACTTGTTGGTTTGCTATTTTGTATTTTATTGCCGTATAATGTGTATTTTGTTGTCTCTATATTATTTATCGTGCTAGACTTGTCACATTGTTTTCTTCCGGTTTGTTACCCTTATCTGTGAAACTTTTTTTTTTAAATAATCTTGTATTGTATTCTAATGGGCGAAATGATTATTTTTATTTCGGTTGATAATTAAAAAATATATTTAGATTTGATTTTTATAATATGAAGTTTAAAAAATTTAACCAACCAAATTTTGCAGATATAAGATTAAACTTTTTTTTTTTTAAATCAATATGGTGATGAGTGTTATAATGCGAATCAAATGTAGTTTTGCTTAATTTTTCTATCTTATACTCCCTCCGTTCCATAATGTTTTCACACTTATTTTACTTAGACATCTCACAACAATTTTTACACTACTAAAAATGAAATAATTCTCTTTTACAAAAGTCAATAATGTAAATTTATCTTATAAAAATATTCATTCAACACCCACTTAATTTTTTTAAAAATATATGTCACTCTCTAATATGAAAGTAGTTTCGGGACTCTTGTGTCACAAATAATCTCATAATTGGCCTAATTTCTACCACATAACTACGATCCACCAAATTCGGGGTTTAGATCTCGACAATAGGATATCCGCACTGAACAACCTGTCAGATGAGCTACCACGACTGTCCAAAGACTGTACCCTCCAGGATACGCAGACCCGATAAAATCAAGGGTCAATGGTCAACATCAGTAAGTATTGATAATATATTATAAAATAGATTTAATACTGTTTATTAGATCTACGATTGTAATTAATAACATAAAATAAAGGGTCATGATTGTTTCTCTAGTGAGAAGTTTGAGGCTTTATAAATAGAGACCCAACCAATTTTAAAAGGGAAGTTCATTATCTTCTCCTCCACAACCACTCCACATATATACGACACTCAAGGCTAGGGAGTTCATTTTCATGAACACTCGAAGCTATCTTCAAGAGAAGAATCCATCGATTTTTTTCGTAGTGCTCGTGTTTTTTATGTTTGTACCACTATATATATTTAACCCATATGAATATCATATTCCTATACTCACGATAAATATAGTAACAACAGGGATATATGGAGTATTATATAATCAATTATTTATGATTGTTTAACCCTGTTATCCAAATTGAAATGTGTTCCTATTTATATGGAAATGTTATAAAAATATTAAATTTAAAATAGTTATTGAGTAGGTTTTATATGAAACCGTGTAATGGCATGAGACATGAGAATGGGTGTAACTAGGACATTGACTCATTAACACTTTGGTAAGGGTGAATGTTAATTTGTGTTGTCTCATGTTATGAGACGGTTTCATACAAAATTTTGTCATAGTTACTATTTGATTGTTTGGACAACTAACCAAACTGAATCAACTATTTTGGTTCGGTTATAGACTTGTAGACAGCTTTCGGTATAATTCGGTTCAATTTTGGTATAGATTTTTTAAATTTCAAATAATTTGATTTGGTTCGGCTAATTGGGCGGGGTGGAGTGGCACAATCCTATGAAATATTACTTTGAAATGTATGCCAACCGTATGATTCGCCTAAACATATTCTCGATCTTAAGGGCTCGTGCAGAATTAAGAATTTGATATTAATCTATCTTAGCAAATGAGATTCATGAACCAGGTGTTTAACCCACTTGACCACTGTTACTCACTGGTTCGATTCCCTGAGTGAGCTATAAGGTGGCTTGGAGAATTTTTTGAGTATTTGGGGCTTGGTGAACTAACTTTTAACTATTAATAACTAATATTTACCGATAAAACAAAAAAAGCAAATGAGATTCATGAAAGACATTATCCGGAGTATTAGGGATATCAAATAAATGTAAATATAGAATAGATTTTATTTTGATCTCTTCTTATCTTTTCCCTTTTTACTTGGTCAATTTGTTGTATTGTACTCTTTTATAAATATAGTGGAAATCCCTAATCACCTCATTAACGGTGATATTCTAATTATCATCACATGGTATCAGTAATAGGTTGATCCTAAACCCTAATTTCCTTTTTCTTTTTCCGCGGTCGTGGCTCTTTTCCTGCTACCGCCGATCTCTTTTTCTGCCGCCTCTCCAAGGACTGGTCTCCTCCTTGTGCGCGGCTGAAACTCATCATCAGCAACTTTCTTACTCTTCCCTGGACGGTCCCCTCCAGGCTCTCCCTCTATCTCACGATCCTTCCACCTCCTTCGATGGCGACTGCTTCTTCATCCGACCCTCTTCCTATTGCAACCATGATCAATATGGTTCAAACCAAACTGGAGCCATCGACATACCTGATGTGGCGTCGCCAAATCATTGATATGGCTGAATGTTTTGATCTCATGGGTCACCTCGATGGCACGGTTGTTTCTCCTCCTCCCATGCTCACCTCTGAGGCCGGTTCGACGAGTCCGAATCCATCATTCCAGCCATGGTGCTTGAAAGACAAGAAACTTCTCAGCGTCATAAACTCATCTCTCACGCCGGAGGCCGCCTCTGAGATTTTCGAGTGTGACACCGCTCGCTCTGCATGGATCACACTCCAGGCCGTTTTTTCCGATTCGTCGGCATCTCATACCCATGCTTTGCGCGAAGAACTCCTCTCTCTTCGGAAGGGAGATTTGTCTGTCGATGATTACGGTCGCAAGTTTCAGAATCTTTGCGTCCAATTATCGACGATTGGCGGTCCTATCAATGAAGAAGACAAGAGTCATTGGTTTTTACGGGGACTTGGTATCCAGTTCGCCAGCTTTGCGGATACCAGACTAGCTCTTGCTGCTGTTCCTAGGTTTCGGGACCTCCTTCATCAGGCTCATCAATTTGAGGCCATGCTACGTGCTATGGACGGTGGTGGTGCTCTGTCCGCTGCCTTTACGGCATCCCAGGGTGGTGATCGTTCCTCTACTCATGGCCGGTCCTCCATGCGCCAATCTGCTGGTGGCTCGAATCATACTTCCCAGCACGGCCATCGATCCAACTCTGGTTCTCGCGGCCTTCCTCCACACGGACAGCGCTCAAACTCCGGTTCTCGCGGCTCTTCGGGTGGTAACTCGGGTGGTTCCTCGAATGGTCATGGTCGGCGTCCGTATGTCCCTCGGTGCCAAATATGTCGTGGCGACCACTATGTTGATAGGTGTCCTCAGTTTCTCACTGCTCGTTCTGCCATATCCCAGGCCAATCTTGCTCAGGCCTTTACCTCTGCATGTCAGGTCTCGCCTGCAACTCCTGATTGGTATTTGGACTCTGGCGCTTCTGCTCATATGACAAACACGCCTGACGCTCTTGATTCTCTTGCTCCTTATTCCGGTAACGGCCCTGTTATTGTTGGTAACGGTTCTGCCTTAACTATCTCTCATATTGGTACTTCTGAAATTTGTGAGGATGTGCGTTTATTGGATGTCTTGGTTGTGCCGCACATCACTAAAAATTTATTGTCCATCTCTAAATTAACTGCTGATTATCCTGTCGACGTTGTTTTTTCTGATAAGATGTTTGCGATTCAGAATCGGGTAACCAAGAAAACTCTGGCTCAGGGAAGGTGTAACAATGGTCTATACTTACTTGATAGAGGTGTCCCAGCGCTTGTTGCTGCTATTCAGAATAAGGACTTGAAGGCCAGCTTTGATTTGTGGCATCTTCGTTTGGGGCATGTCCCATTTTCTGTTATTTCATTATTACAGCAGTTAGGGCAGTTGTCTATTTCATCCATTTTACCGAATTCTGCACTTTGTTCCTCTTGCCAACTGGCAAAGAGTAAACGATTATCCTTTGCTTTAAATGAAAAACGTGCTGATGCTGTTCTTGATTTGGTTCATTGCGATTTGTGGGGTCCTGCCCCTGTTGCTACTGCTGATGGATTTAAGTATTATGTAGCATTTGTCGATGATTTTCTCGCTTTTCTTGGATTTATCCTCTTCGTGCCAAATCGGAGTTCTATGATGTTTTTGTTCGTTTTCATACCTTTGTGTGTACGCAGTTTTCTAGGAAAATTAAGGTTTTCCAGAGTGATGGTGGTACCGAATTTGTGAACTCTTATGTTCGTGAGTTTACGTCCCTAAATGGAATTCTGCATTGTCTCTCTTGCCCATACACTCCGCAACAAAATGGCCGTGCAGAACGGAAACACAGGCATATTTCTGAGACGGGTCTCTCCATGCTATTTCATTCGCATTCTCCTGTCTCATTATGGTTTGATGCGTTTGCTACTGCAGTTTTTGTCATCAACCGATTGCCTTCGTCTGTGCTCTCGAACAAGTCTCCGTTTGAGCTCCTCTTTGGCACTCTCCCGAACTATGGGATTTTCAAACCTTTTGGGTGTCGTGTTTATCCCTTTTTAAGGGATTATGCTGAGCACAAATTGGCACCTCGAAGTTGGTCTTGTATCTTCCTTGGATACAGTTCCATGCACAAAGGCTTTCGCTGTCTTGACCCGACGTCCTCTCGGGTTTTCATAACCAAACATGCTCAGTTTGATGAGATGTGCTTTCCATTCTCGGACTCTTTTCTCCTTCGCCTATCTCGACACTGGATATCTCGAGTTTCTTGGATGGTTCTATCATCAAGCCCATGCCCGTCCCACAGGCTGTTCCGCCATCCACTATTCCGCCTCGGCCTCGCATTATTCCTGACGCTGATGAGGCTGGTCATGTTGTTGAGATTGATCCCCCATCTCTAGCTACTACTCCCGTAGCTCCAGCCGTTCCCATCATTGCTCCTGGTCTCGATCAACCAGCGCCCGGGTCGCCTCCTTCGACCTTGGCTCCCGAAAGCCACCTTGCGCCCGCTTCAGCAGCTTCGGCTCCCAGCCACCATGCATCCGATTCCCTTGCTTCGAGTTCAGCCCCTGTTCCCATCCATCCGATGATAACCCGGACACGTGCTAGCGTGTTTAAGCCACGTTATCCGGTGGATCTTTCGTCTTGCACGATGTTGTTATCTGCTCTTGTTGCTAATCCTGAGCCGAAGGGGTTCAAATCCGCCTCCAAATTTCCGGAATGGATGTCCGCCATGCAAGAGGAGATTGATGCACTCCGTAATAATAATACGTGGGATCTTGTACCTCGTCCATCGGGTGCGAATATCGTTGGTTCTAAATGGGTCTTTCGGACGAAGTTTCATTCCGATGGTACTTTAGAACGCCACAAAGCTCGCCTTGTTGCGCAGGGATTTACTCAGGTCCCTGGTGCTGATTTTCATCACACATTCAGCCAGGTTGTCAAATCTGCTACGGTTCGTGTTATTCTTGCTCTTTCCGTACAAAATCAGTGGTCTTTTCATCAATTAGACGTAAAAAACGCTTTTCTAAATGGTGTTCTTGCCAAACCGGTTTTTATGGCCCAACCTCCTGGTTTTGTTGATGCACGCTACCCTGATCATGTATGTCGCCTCAAGAAAGCCTTGTATGGTTTGAAACAAGCTCCTCTTGCTTGGTTTCAACGTTTCAGTACTTACCTCTTTGGCTTGGGTTTTGGCCAAAGTCGTTGTGATTCTTCACTTTTCTTTCTCTTTAAGGGAAATTCTGTGCTTTACCTGCTTTTGTATGTCGACGACATTATTCTTACAGGTAACGATGGTGACTTGCTACGGACATTTATTGCCCGCACTCATAAGAAGTTTGCTATTAAAGATTTGGGACCCCTCAACTACTTTCTTGGTCTTGAGGTTTCACACACGTCTGATGGCCTTTTTGTGGGACAAGCCAAGTACGCCTCTGACATTTTGGAACGGGTGAATCTGGTGGATTCTAAGCCAATTGCGACTCCATTGGCTATTGGAGAGGTCTTGGTTAGTGACGGTCCTTTATTTGATGATCCAACTCTATATCGTTCCCTTGTGGGGGCTCTTCAATATTTAACCATTACTCGTCCAGACTTGTCGTATGCTGTCAATGTGGTAAGTCAACATCTCCATTCACCAACTGTTGTTCATTTTAATGTTGTTAAGAGAATCCTGCGCTATGTAAAGGGCACTATCCATTTTGGTTTGTCCTTTACTAAGCATCCTGAGTCAACTATTCTTGGATATTCTGATGCTGACTGGGCTCGTTGCATTGAGACCAGACGATCCACCTATGGCTACTCCATATTTCTTGGAGGAAATCTTGTTTCTTGGAGTGCAAAAAAGCAACCTACTGTCGCTCGCTCGAGTTGTGAATCTGAATATCGTGCCATGGCAAATGCGGCTGCAGAAATTATTTGGCTCAACAATCTTCTTGGTGAACTTCGTATTCGGCTTCCATCTTGTCCTGAACTTCTTTGTGATAATAAGAGTGCTTTCTTTCTCAGCCAAAATCCAGTTGCACATAAACGGGCAAAGCACATTGATCTGGATTATCACTTTGTTCGTGAGCTCGTATCCTCGGGACGGCTCTCCACTCGGTTTGTTCCATCTCATTTACAGTTTGCTGATATCTTCACCAAAAGTCTACCTCGGCCCGCCTTTGAGCTTCTACGTTTCAAGCTTCGCGTTTGTCTTCACCCCACGCAACGCTTGCGGGGGGTATTAGGGATATCAAATAAATGTAAATATAGAATATATTTTATTTTGATCTCTTCTTATCTTTTCCCTTTTTACTTGGTCAATCTGTTGTATTGTACTCTTTTATAAATATAGTGGAAATCCCTAATCACCTCATTAACGGTGATATTCTAATTATCATCACACGGAGAATCAAGAGGGTGTAATTTTTTTTGGATTTTTGGTGGGAATTTAAGAGAATCTTCACTACTCTACTAAAAGGCACACAACAAGTGGATATATGAGCTAGTTGATCCCCACGGCCATATAGGTTTTTTTGTTGGAATAGTAATAATGTCAACATTGAGAAATATTAGTTTTCATTAAATGAGGGAATGGGCCCAAATAGCCAAAATTCGCTTTCCTCACTCACTTTATCCTTTTGATTTTTGATGAAATTGGGAAAATTGTGTATGAGCATCCATTGGGGCAAAGAGAATCAATAGGATTTTGCTAATATATGAAGCTAGGTCCAGCATTTGCCTTTTCCCACATGGCTTGAAAATGAAAGTTACAATATGTGCGCCCTTTCGAGGTCCCAAAGTTACTAATCAGTTCAGGCGTGTTGATGAACATATTTTTACACATAATGAACAGACCATATAGTAGAAATGCATGAACAAATAAATAACAAGTTAAGAATCCATTATACTTATTTTTTATAAAACGATGGAGTGTTTGGTTCAAAATTTCTCAGGGAGGATGCTAACGAGAATGAATATGAAATAATTTTTATGGTTAATGAGAAATAAAAAATATCAATCCATCTTCATCCTACTTTTTATAGGGTTATAATATTTAAAATAAATTAATTATTACACCTTTTTCATTCACTATCTCCCCAACTAATATCAATTTTTATTTTTTTTGGTAAATGTTAGTTGTTAGAAGTTAGTCACCATGCCCCAAGTACTCCAAAAAATTCTTCAAACCACCTTATAACTCCCATAATTCATTCCCAAAGAGAATTCGTTCCCCAACTATTATCAATTATTCTCGATCATTCTACTGTTCTTAACCAACAACTTTTATTTTCCAAATTTATTCCCAAATTAGGTTAAAATTAACATTATAATCACTATTGAGTTCTTCCTCTAATATACGGAAAATATAGTTAATAAATTTGCATAGAATTTGAATCAAACGTCTTTTAAGTACATACTTAGCAATTTAAGGAACAGGTTAGGCTCAGCATATGAGGATTTTTACAAATTTTCAATGAATATACGAGATTTTGTTAGGGTCACTTGCAAGGTTGAATTATATTTTGAACAAGTTAATATAAAAACTCGAATTTGTACTTTAAGTACTCGGCTCAATTCGAATAACACTATCATCTAACGTCATCCTAACTACAATCGCAAGTATCTCACCTCAGCTCAAATTATGATCGGAGTCCATCATCATAAATAAACAAATAAAAATTGCTATAAATAAGTTGTTAGATTGTATAGCATGCCCAGTCTGATGAATTCTGAAATCAAAAGCAGAAGATATAGAAACATAGCTAAAGGAATTAGGTCTTTCTTCAATGCTCTGTTATTTCATTAATTGGAAAAAGAGCTGAGTTCTTGTACATATACTGAGAAAAAATGATAGAAAGTAACCGCTATCAAAACGATGTCGTAATGCGGAAAAGAAATAAAGGCAGTAACTGTAGAGTTGCTATAACAACTTTATTAATGAACCACGATTTATTCTGATAGTCAACAGCCCCCCCTCAAGGTGGAGCATGGTAAGAATCAACCATGCCCAACTTGAACACCATACGTGAGAAAGCGGCTCCAGTGAGGACCTTCGTAAACACATCAGCAAGCTGGAGATGAGAAGGAACATGCTTGGGAAGAACAACACCAGCCTTGTATAGATCCCGGACAATATGACAGTCTATATCAAGGTGTTTGGTGCGTTCATGGAAAACAGGATTGGCAGTGATGTGTATGGCAGCTTTGTTATCACATCTGAGATCAATGGGAAGCTGAACTGGAATGTGAAAGTCGGCAAGTATATTGCGGGCCCATTTAAGCTCACAAGCAGTCGAAGCAAGGGCCCTATATTCAGCCTCGGCTGAAGATCGAGCTACCGTTGATTGTTTCTTACTCTTCCACGAGATAAGTGAATCCCCAAGGAAAATGCAATAGCCTGTGATTGAGCGACGAGTATCCTTGCAGGTGGCCCAATCCGCGTCCGAATATGCACGCAGCTCAAGAGAAGTTGTTGAAGGAAAAAACAACCCAAGGGTAGAAGTACCCTTCAAGTAACGAAGTACATGCATAGCTGCCTCCCAATGTGAAGAGCGAGGTGAATTCACAAATTGGCTAAGTTGTTGCACTGCATAAGTCACATCAGGACGCGTCATACGTAGATACAACAGACGTCCAATAAGTCTTCTATATTGGTCAGGTTGATCAAGGGGAAGACCATCTTCAAGTGACAAATGCACACCATGAGATAAAGGAGTAACAGCAGGTTTACACCCCTGCATTCCAGTGTCCGCAAGAATATCCAGAATGTATTTGCGTTGACAAAGACCTGTCCCCTTCGAACTTCGAGCAATCTCAACCCCTAAGAAGAACTTGGCCAAGTGCAAGTCCTTAATGGTGAACTTATCATCAAGAAAATTCTTTAACTTGTGGATAAGAGAAGTGGCTGATCCTGTAATCAAAACGTCATCAACATAAACTAACATTGCCAAAAACCCTTCATTACTCTCCATGGTAAAGAGGCAATGATCAAACTTTGATTGACAAAGTCCGAATTGGGCAAGTGTAGAACACAACTCATTGTTCCATTCCCGGGAGGCCTGTTTAAGGCCATACAAACTTTTTCTCAACCTACAAACTTGCCCATCCTTAGCATGAGTATAACCTGGTGGAGCCTGCATATATACCTCTTCAGAAATATAGCCATGCAAAAAGGCGTTATTGACATCGAGTTGATGTAATTCCCATTGATGCACAGTAGCTATAGATATCAACATTCTCACAGTAACAAGATTTGCCACTGGAGAAAAACAATCAGAATAATCCACGCCCTCCACTTGACTATATCCCTTGGCGACCAATCGAGCTTTGTACCGCTCAACACTTCCATCAGGGTTCCTCTTTATTTTAAAAACCCATTTGCATCCTATAGCCTTTTTCCCCGGTGGTAGTGAGACCAATTCCCAAGTCTGATTTTTTTCTAGAGCCTCAAGCTCTTTATTCATAGCTATCACCCACTTCATAGATTGACTGGCTTGACCATAGTGTGTAGGTTCCTTCTCCATTGTTATGGTAGCCATAAAGGCTAAGTGATTAGTATCCGTAATCGTAGATGGGGAATGGGGAAAAGCCTGCAGCGGATATGTACATGTATCATGAGGAGCGACTGAATCTAAAGTGCAAACGTAATCTTCATGCCAAGAAGGCTTCCGGGTTTCCCTTGTGCTTCTTCGGAGTACTGGTGCCATAGTGGGAGTAGGCACTTGAACCTGAGTAACCGAATCACTAGCTCTCTGAAAATCAAGATCAGTAGGTAGGGGAGATGGTGACTGCTCCTTTTGTTGTAAGGTATGGAATGGAAATACATTCTCCACAAATCGTACGTCCCTAGAAATCAAAAGCTCTTTTGTTTCCAGATTATATAAATGATACCCTTTCTTCCCAGCAATGTAGCCCAAAAATATGCACACATGAGATCTTGAATCAAACTTCCTTTTCAAATTAGTCACATTGGCTGCAAAAGCCAAACACCCGAATGGCTTGAGCCTAGAAAAATCAGGTACCACTCCATAAATCCTTTCATAAGGAGTCTTCCATTGTAACACTGATGTTGGCAGCCTATTTATAATATAAGCTGCAATAAGCACTGAAAAAGGCCAAAATTTCATAGGTAAATTACCTTGAAACATGACCGATCTTGCTATCTCTAGGAGGTGTCTGTGCTTCCTCTCCACCACCCCGTTCTGCTGGGGAGTATAAACACAACTTCTCTCATGTTTGATGCCTTGTGTAGCCAAAAAATTCTAAAAATCATTACTCAAAAATTCTGATCCGTTATCACTTCGAATAACCTTTATTCGTTTGTCATACTGTCTCTCTACCATCATGACAAAATTCTGCATCAATCTATTCACTTCAGATTTATGTCCCACAAGAAATACCCATGTACCTCTACTATAGTCATCCACCACAGTAAGAAAGTAAGGGGTATTAGTTAGAGTGTCTTCTTTAAATGGCCCCCAAACATCCACATGAATTAACTGAAAAATCCCATGTGTTTGTATAGAACTTTGCGGAAAAGGAGTTCGGTGTTGCTTTGCTTTGAAACACACTTCACAAGTTTGTATCTTATTAATATCATCAGCAGTACAATGTTCTTGAATGAAAGACAAATGTCTCATAGTACTATACGATGCATGACCTAAGTACTTATGCCAATCAAGTAATGACACACTACAAGCAGGAAAATCAGAAGAAACCTGCGATTTATTCTTTAATATGTAGAGATTCCCCATCAACTCTCCTACTCCAGCCACCTTCTCAGTCCGAAGGTCCTGAAATGTGCAAGAAGCAGAATGAAATACACATTTCAGGCCTGATGATTTACATAGCTGAGCCACAGATAACAAGTTGTATTTAAAAGATGGTATATATAATACATCTTTCAATACTATATCTGATGATATATGGACATCTCCTGAGTATATCACATCCACTGTCTTTCCATCAGGCAAACACACAACAACTTTCCTTGTCATCATACTTAGATTACTCATCAACCGAGAGTCATTACACATATGTCTACTAGCTCCTGTGTCCACTATCCAAGTGTTGTGATACTCATTTCCAAATACACTTAATGCAAAATGTATTGGAGAAACAGATTTAATACCTGCAAAATTTGCAAACTGAGCAAAGTCCAAGCTCACATCAGGTGTTGCCTTATCCTTAATGAATTTAGTCATGTCCTGCAACTGTTGTAAAATGGCAGAAAAATCACTAGATGAACTTCCTTTCTTGTCTCCAGCATACGACCTTTGTGTGTTTTCGGGGCTGTAATTAGCAGCATTTGCATAAGTTCTAGGTCTCTCCTTTAACTCTTTATACCAATCAGGTACTCCATGTATCTTGAAGCAAGTAGAATCTTCATGTCCAGTTCCTCCACAATGGTCACACACTAATTTAGCCCTTTCTTCCTTTGTTCTCCTAATGTTGATCCCTTTTCCTTTAGAATTATTCCATCCACCAGTTTTTCCTCCACCTCTATCATTAACCCTAGCTGCCATAGCTGTAGAATCTATTTTATCAGCAAAACTCACACTCACTGATCTCTGCCTTTCTGCCGTTAAGAGCATAGAAAATGCTTTATCTACCGATGGCCAAGGATCCATTAGCATTATTTGATTCTTAATGTGATCATAGCTCTCATTGAGTCCCATTAAGAACTGAATTACCTTATCATCCATATGTTCTTTGGCCACAATCTTTCCAATATCACTGTCAGTAGGAATAGGAGGAACAATACATGCCAATTCATCCCATAACTTTGTAAGTTTGTTAAAATATTCCACTACAGTAGCATTTCCTTGAGTTAAAATACTGATCTCTCTCTTTATCTTATATTTCAACGGTCCATTGTTTTCTCCATACCTACTGCAGATCGCATCCCACAATTTCTTAGCAGAATCAGTATAAACGAATGTCTCACTCAATTCTTTCGATAACGAATTTAAAATCCACGAAGCAACAGTAGAGCTTACTTTCTTCCACATAACATAGCTATCATCATCCAAATCAGGTTTAATAATGCTACCATCAATAAATCCGACTTTATTTTTCGCACTCAAAGCAAGTAACATCGAGTGTTTCCAAGGTAAGAAATTACCTCCTCCTGTCAACGGGTATTGTACCAGCAATAGTCCAGGATGATCTGCTCCGTGTAAGTAAAACGGATCTCTCTCCGAAGCCACACCGCTTCCAGATCCAGAATCTGCCATTAATGCCGGCCAAGCTGTATTACGGCGTCTCGTCATGATGATTACAAGCTACAACCAGCTCGAAATCGCTTCAGATCTACAACAGGATTAACCTGCTCTTGATACCATGATGAATTCTGAAATCAAAAGCAGAAGATATAGAAACATAGCTAAAGGAATTAGGTCTTTCTTCAATGCTCTGTTATTTCATTAATTGGAAAAAGAGCTGAGTTCTTGTACATATACTGAGAAAAAATGATAGAAAGTAACCGCTATCAAAACGATGTCGTAATGCGGAAAAGAAATAAAGGCAGTAACTGTAGAGTTGCTATAACAACTTTATTAATGAACCACGATTTATTCTGATAGTCAACACAGTCTCAACCTGCTACCCTACCTAAGCAAAGAGAGACAGAGACTTATAAGGAATCTTTCAAGTACCAAGTGGTGACTAAACTACGTTAGCGATTGACCACATATACTGTCACAGATATTTTTATTGCAATTTTTTCTTGCGCTTTTTCACAACACATTATTTCACATATTACTATGTATCATGGAAATAGGTATAAATATTAAAAATGGACTAATTTCTACCCATTCACATTTTCTTAAAGTTGATCATTTGATTATGATGCTCTAAAGACTGGCACTTTCGTCAACCAAGTGATCATTCGTTTGCAGCCAGTCATGATATTCATGATGGAAAGCTTGAAATGCTATTACCACACCCATGTGGGGAGTGACGCTAGTAAAATATATTTCATTTTCTAATTATATATATTAAGAGAGAGAGAGAGAGAGAGAGAGAGAGAGAGTGATAATGGGAATGTCTCATTCTACTCTCACAACACAAACATCTATGTCTTGCTTGTCTTCCTTATCCTTGATCCAATTCTTAATAATGCTTTCAGGATTTAATTTATAGGACAAGTTGTACAAATTGGTTTGAGTGTTTGTACCGTCCTTGTGGACTTGTTGTCCCCGATGTTAACACTGATTCTTATCTTGCACATTTTATGTTTTTATTGGAGGAGAATTAGTAGACATGAAGATACAAAATTCGAAGCAAA
Organism: Ballota nigra; assembly: GCA_947034835.1. Lineage (NCBI taxonomy): Eukaryota > Viridiplantae > Streptophyta > Magnoliopsida > Lamiales > Lamiaceae > Ballota > Ballota nigra. The sequence goes on from OX344721.1 coordinate 39,347,973, forward strand.
ATTTTTGAGCTTTCATTCATTTCATTTACTAATCATAACAATCGATGTTAATTAATATTTATGCGCTACAGAGTATAGATACAATATACACGACGTAGTTTGGAGACGAGCAACACTTTGAATTTATATTCATTATGTTGATTTACATCTCTAGCTTCACATGGCCTTGCTCTTGGAAACCTGTAATAAAAAATTCAGGAAGTTTTAGAATTATTGAGATTGGTTTGTTTTGAGTGGAAGACAGGAAAAAAAAAAAAAAAGGATTAAGACCACATTTTTAAGTGTTTTTTAATGTTTCGTGGGGTTGGTATATCACCAGAAATAGGAATCTTAGTTAGTACGAAATTAAGGAGTTGTGTGTTTGAGTACCTGTAAAGGGCTGAGAAATGAATGGTGTTGATCTTCCAGCTTGTTGATACTCCATGTTGAGTAGTAGCTCATCTTCCCATGTTAAGTGCTGAATTTGCTGTTGTCACATAACACTCTTTTCAATATATGTATCAAATAAATATGTTTTAAGAAATTATTATGCATAACTAATATTATTCAATAAAAACAAATAATATTGTTCAATAATAACTACTACTTCCTCAGTCCCATAATAAATTGTACGGTCCCACAATATATTGCACATATCGTAAATTATCGCGCCTGTTTACATCTTTTATTTACCACACTGTTACTATAGTTCAATTTTATTATTTTTGAACCTTTTTTATTTAGTACAATATCACTATAAAACAACTTCATTACCTATGTAATACTAATACTAATAAACAACTCTCTTATTGAAACTATTGTCAAGTCAAATGGACTGTTAATTGTGAGACGGAGTAATAATATATTATTCAGTAAAAACAAGTATTATTATTAAAAAAAATTGAGACTCACATTGAGGGCAGATGAATCAAGAAAGTTTTGTGGGATGGAGACAGGAGCACTTGTGGTTCTCCTAAGCGCCATATCTATACCCATACCCATACCCAGATTGGGGGTCGATTGTCCTAATCCTAATGTACTGCTGAATTGAAGGTTGTTAAACTGGTCCGAAGATGATGCTCCGATTGTGGGAATAATCTGTTGACATTAGTATATATAATTTGCAAATTAAACACAATTATGTAGTATGTTTTGACTTTTGATCATTTTTAAGTTATTACCTCTTTAAGCAGATAGTTTTCGACGTCGAAATCCAGCCTCGGGTTAATTGCAGCAAGTTTCATAGACAAGAACTGCCATAAAAATTGGATTGGATTGGATTTTATTAAAAATGGTAAAGATCTAATAAGATGAAAATCAAATTTGTTTGTTTTATGTATACCTCAACTTGTCTTTGGAGAGATTGGACATAGTTGATAATTTCATCGAGCATGCCTGCTTTCCCTGTTATCTTGTTGCAACCGGGGACTAAGTCTTGCAAGTATTTCATTCTCTCACTTATTTTCTCTCTCCTCACCTAAAACCATTATACAAGAAGAAGTAATTATTTGAAATGAAAACAAGTTAATGAGGTTAAGAAGTGTTTGATTAGACCAAGACCACTCAAAACGATGTTACATAACTGAAACAATTAATACTTAATACTTTGAGGGTTAAGAATTGTTCTGTTCTTACTCTTTCAGCTAAGCTGTGGCTGTCTGTAGCTTGGCCACGACGGGCTCGGACATGAATGTAATCGGTTTTGGGTGTGCTGGCGGAGGTGGTGGTGGCAGAGGTGGTGGTGCTCTTGTTGTTGCTGTTTTGCTTTGACTCATCTTCCCCACACCCTTTCATCTTTTTCTCCTCTCCCATTACCTGAAATTAAATAAATATATTCCAAATGAGCAAGTCATTAATTTCACACTTAAACGGTATTATTGTCAAACTAATACTATAAATCAGTTTGGCGGAACTGATTCAACATGTACATTGACATCAAGGAATTGATGTCGCAATTGATGACTTTCAGTATTACTTATTTTTAATAAATACTGGACTGGACTGGAGTATTATTATTATTATATAATTTTAATGTTGAAATTGGAACATAACATCCCGATTGATTGATGACTTTAAGATTGTAGATCAGGAAATCAATGAAAAACCAGAGTAATAGTACCTTAGTTTTATCAGCCTTTCTCTTCTTTCCGCCGCCGCTGGGGGAAATCACAGCCGCCGTGGGGCAGCTCAATTCGAAGTGGGACCCCAAAAACCTCCGGAAATCGCCGTTTTCAAGACCCGGGTCCGGCTTCATTGCCCCGTTTACCAACTCAGAGAGACCCTGATCGCCAAAAAAAGCAGCGGCGCCCAATTCCTCATCGTTTCCATTGAAATAATTAACAGGAAGGCTCTGGATTAATTGCTCTTGCTCCCATTTCAGCCTCGACCTCTGCCGATCAACCACGCTCTTCTCGCAATGCATCATTTCTCGTCAATTCAAATTCACTCAGATCGGAAAACGGAATTTGTGAAGGCAAAATAGTGGGCGAGATTGGGTTTTATACATGTGATTGTGAAGTAGTACTAGTAGTTGCCAAATCTTTAATTTCAGTAAAAAAGAAGGAATATAATTTAAGTGTTTATTTCCTGATTTTAGCCTGTAGGTAGAGTGTGGGTGGGGTATATATATAATTGGAGGAAAAGCCGCCGGGAAGTCTGACAATGACCGGCCCGCCGGAATAAAGGGGTGGGGTGGGGGCAGACAAGTATGGAATGTAAGCACAAGCAGAAGCCATGGTGTGTGGGCCCGGGGAGATGTGACTAGCCACGTGGGCGTGTCTGAGGGGCCACATCCACTGTGTGTGGAGGCCCAATATCGGGTTTTTGGGCCCATCCGATATTGATGCATCACAATACCATATCATAAACTCCCTCCTCCCCTATTTCTATATTTTCTTCGCACCCTAAATAAATGAACGGCTATATTTATTGGACATTTTTTTTAGTAATTTGACTTTGAAAATACTAAAGAATGAGTATCTTTTATCCATGAGTGAGTAAACTAAATGTATCATTCAATTCAAATATATTTTAAAAAAATTATTTTATTATTGCTAAAAAAAATCACTCTTATTTATATTTAGAATAAGTCTTGGCAAATTTATGCATGCACTCACTAATACCATTACATTTTATATTGTGATTATAGATTATAAGTATAATGATATCAATGAATACATGTAATGATATAAATTTCATATATGAAACTTGTTTATATAAAATTTTGTGAAAAAATTATCCCTTGTTAAATCATAACAGAGTGACTTTTCGACAAAAATGTAAATACATTTTTAATGATAATAATGATGACTTTTAAAAAATACTCGTGAGTTGCACAGTGCACCTAATGTGTACAAAACTAAGACTTTATCTATATAACAAGGTTTAATGTAAACTAATTTTACCATAAATATCATTTGTCTTTTGGGTGCATTTTTAAAAAAGCACTCCCTCCTCTCGTCGCAATAGGCTAATTAGGGCTGTCAATTGAAGTCATATAAATTTATATGGACTGACCACAATACATGTATTGATAAGACTAAGAGACTGTTTGGTTTGAGGGATTGTTTGAGACTGTCTTTATAATCCCAGGTAATTTCGTGTTTGGTTTAAGGGATTGCATAAGACCATGATTCTGGATAGACTAGAACGACTATCTCGTGTACAATTCGATCCAGAAAATTTGGTTCTAGTCCAAATTTTTTAATTTTAGTCTATCCGTTTTCCAATAATCGTTTTAATCCAATTCTATCCCATAAACCAAACGGCCCCTAAAAGTTCCGAACCTAACGAATTCTTAAGCCTCAATCCTACACCACTAACAAGTCAATTTTCATATCACTGGCATAACAATCATATTTTTTTAGTGTTTTAAATAATTAAAGCATAGATCAACTATCATAATCACATTTGACAACACAGAATCAAATATGTTCAAGTTCGGGTCGAGCAGTATGCTCAAATTAATAGTACGTCTTGTCTACTTATGTTTGTTTTGTGGGATTATGAGGAATTAATATTTTAATTTTATTTAATTATGCGTTTGGTTTATGTGACACTGGTCCAGAATAAGTGGTCATAAAAATAATTAACACATGGGGGTTGGACTAATTGTCTCATTAACAAAGATAATTATTTATTAATTTTATCCATAAAAGCAAAAAAAACTCTTAAAGTGTTTGGTTTAACAAAGCTAATATTTCAAAATTGTGTGGAATTGTAAAATTGTGTATAGTAAATTATACGTAAAAAAATATAAAAAATCTTCATTCGATAACACATTACTTCATTTACTTGTTAAATTCTAAACTCGACTAAAAACTTTATACTACTATTGTTACTTATTATGTGGCGTTATGGAGAGCACTACGGACCTTAAGTGGTGGTAGCTTGTCATTGACGACTCATAATTCTGAAAATAGAAAAAACATACTCCCTCCGTCCACGAGTAAGTTTCCCACTTCTTTTTGTTGAATGGTTTAAGAAAGTGTATTTGTTTATTAATATATGGTGGGTCACATGTTGACTTTTGGGATAAAGTAATGAATAGTGTTGAAAAGTAAAGTGAATAAGTGGCATTTTTGTAATATTGTGTGAGTTTGAAGGTTAAAGTTTATATATAATAGAGTGTTGTTATTTCCATTTATGGAATGGGAAACTTACTCGTGGACGGCCCGAAAAGGAAAGTGGGAAGTTTACTCATGGACGGAGGGAGTAGTTTATTTTAAAAATATATGTATCCATGCATCTTTGTCATTAAAATGCCTAACTAATTTTCTGAAAATCTAGTAGTCTTAATTTTCTAATATAAAAAGATAGTAACACAACGTGAAACTGATACAATTTTGATCAAATTTGACTTAAAAAATTTCAACAAAATTTTATTTTCTATATTTTTTCGCAAATCATAAAAAAATTGGTCGAAGAAGTATTATTTCATACGAAGAAATTAAAGTATCAACACATATGATTGTATATATGAACTGATATTACTCTTCATATAAATTAATGCTTCATATTATATATTTCAGTTTTCCTTTTGTGAATAAGTTAAACATTAATAGAAAAATTGAATTAAAATTACATTAGTTACACGATATAAGCGATGTTTATTTTTTAACTCAAAGAATTAAGATGTGCTAAATATGGTAACATTTCTTTTCTTGATTGCTGCTGAAGGCCTAAATCTTCTCATCTCAAAAGCAATAGAAATCAATATCCTTGAAGCAGTCTTGGTGGGTAAAGATAGATTAAAGCTCTCTCACCTCCAATATGCGGACGACACAGTGTTCATTTGCCCTGGAAAGATGGAGAATATTAAAGCTTTAAAATTCATTTTGAGGAATTTCGAAATCATCTCCGGGCTTAAGGTGAATTTCAGCAAAAGTTGTCTTGTGGGTATTAATTGTGACGCTAATTTGGTGTCCAATATGGCTGATTCTCTTTGCTGCGAAGTGGGACAGATGCCTCTTTCTTATCTTGGCCTTAATGTGGGAATTAACCATAGAAGCTCCTCTTCTTGGAACAAGCTGGTGGACAGGATTAAGAGGCGTTTAACGATCTGGAATGACAAAAACATCTCTTTGGGTGGTCGTGTGACCTTGGTTCAGGCGATTTTATCTGCGATCCCGATTTATAGCCTCTCTTTTTATCGTATGCCCAAAAAAACCTTACGTGAGATTACCTCTCTTCAGCGAAATTTCCTTTGGGGTGGGAGTGCGAATAAAAGTAAAACACCATGGGTGAAATGGGATGTAATTTGCAAATCAAAGGAAAATGGGGGGCTTGGGATTAGGGATTTGGATTGTTTTAATGTAGCTCTGTTAAGTAAATGGGTTTGAAGATTTTTGAATGAGCATGACAGTCTTTGGGCTAGGGTGATTAAGTCTAAGTACGGGGGATTAGAGTTGCGTATTTCTGGTAGTAGTCTTAGGAGTTCAAATGAGCGTAGAAGGGGTGTGAGTTCGAGTATGGTGTCGGGCTGGTGGCAAGAAATTTGTAATATATATTGTGATAATGAGGGGAGAGGGATGGTCAATGATCTATCTAGAGTGATAGGCAATGGGGAGAATACGTTGTTTTGGTCTGATAGATGGTTAGGCGAGTGTGCTCTTAAAAATTCTTTTCACCGTCTTTATAGAGTCAGTGAGCAGAGGGAGTCAAGGGTGTGCGAGATGGGTTATTGGGGGCCGAATGGTTGGGAGTGGGATTTGAAATGGATTAGAGATCTCCGTGGGAGGGACGTGTCTTTATCTAACGATTTATGTGCTCTTCTTAACAGGTGCAAATTAATCGAAAATGGTACAGATTTTTGGAGTTGGTCTCACTCTAGAAGCGGACATTTTTCAACAAAAGAAGCTTACTCGGTGCTCGCTGCCTCAAAACTGAGCCCGAATCCGGACAATCTTCATCGTAAAGCGTTCAAAAGGCTGTGGTCCAGTTACGCCCCCAAAAGGGTGCAAACCATTGTGTGGAAATTGATCAAACAAAGGATGCCGACTAGAGATATGCTGAGGAAGAGGAAGCTAATTGATGAAAATGAAGATGTTTCTTGTGCCCTGTGCAACGAAGCGGAGGAGGACATTCCCCACCTGTTCTTGGAGTGTCGATTTAGTGCACACATTTGGTCCAATATCTTCGCTTGGTTGAACTTTACCCCGTTTGACCATAGATCTCCTTCGGCCCATTTTCTTCATTTTTGCGCCATTTCTGGAACAGGTAAATCAAAACGCGTTGGGGCAACTATTTGGTTATGTGTAGCGTGGATGATTTGGAAACAAAGAAACGAGTTCATTTTTGATTCATGTGATATTAATGTTGAAAAGGCGACAGATGAAATAAAAGCTAGGTTATGGTCGTGGCTTTCCGTTAAGGTGACTTCTTTTAGAGCGCTACCTTTCCATAATTGGTTGAATAGCCCCAAGTCATGTTTTGGAGTTTAATTTGCTGCTGTTTTTCTGTGTATACTTGCTGTTTTTGGAGTTTAATCTAGCTTTGTTGAGCATGAATCGATTAGGGTACTATGTATTGTTGAGTTGTGGATCTTATCCTCGTTGTAATTTTCTTGCATTGTAAGGGTTGGAGTACCCCTTGTACCCAAAATAATGAAGTCTTTTTTTTTCCGATCAAAAAAAAAAATTTGGATGGCACAATGAGTCTAGGACCACACCGAGAATAGATTTTCCACACAATCGTTGTCACTAGACAACCATAATCCAGTGTAGATTTCATATCTTTTTCAAATAATGTTTTTCTAATTAATTTCTCATTCGCCTTTTTAAAATTGAGGATGACACTCTTTATAGTATTTTTCCATGTTGCTGTCTATCTACCCTCATATTATTTTGTAATTTTCTTCTAACAATTCAATATACACCAAAAAAAAAAAAAAGTCCACTTTTTGAAGTATAAGTTTAATTTAGAAGTTGGATTATATGGCCAATAAACTTAATTAAGCAACAAATAATATCTAGGTAATGAAAAGGACACCGATTTAACAACAATAGTAATAAATAGATAGGTATGACACAAGTATCTACTAGTCGCCGCAATTTGATTAAGTAATCGCACTTATTTATCATAAAAATCACTATCAAAGAAGATTAGTTTTCGAGTCAAGGACAAATTAGGGGATTTTCGGTTTTTAATTTTTTTTTTATTTGCATGTAGTTATAGTTTTTTTTTTCTTCTTCTAATTGATGCGGCGGCCCCTATATTTAAAGACATTTTTTTTTTTTTTTGCTTTTAGATGCCAATAATTAATAATAGGGATTTGTGATATGCACACACACAATGTGCCTTGTAGTTTAGGTAATTTGGTAGTTATATGTTTTGTAAAGTGACTTGACCTAACCCTTATTTATTTATAGTTGATACTTATATCATGCACGCCTTAATCTTCCATAATAAACCTTGATGCAGACATATCAAGAATTTCAGTTGAAATAAGTTGCCAGTATCCTCCCCCACCCCCACCCATGAATTAAGGCAAATTCTTATAAATGATATTATTAATTTTACTGAATGATATTATTCGTAAATTGTGTGCATGCACCGCGTATAGCATTTGAATGATATTATTTGTTTCACTAAATTATATTATTCGAAAACTAGTTATTTCATGAATTAATAATTTATATGCTCACTCTTTACTGCATTTTATCTAGTGTGTATATATACAAAAAAAATATAGGAAATATATATGTATATATAGGTTAGTGGGGTGGGGTGGGGTGGGATGGGGGTTGGAAACCATACAAATGAGGCTAAGGTAGCCAAAAACCCGAATGGCAAATGGGACCTGTCTCTATCCCAATTCTTCTATCTCTTTCTATGTGGGCTAATTCTAAATGAAAAGTAATCCCTATACCACTAGTTTTTTATTTTTCATTTTTTAGTATATGAATTTTATTTTCCCGAATTTAATTTGCTCAAATTCCTCCCATCTTTATGCTTTTATTGCCCCTAAAGCCAAGTACAATGAATCAATCAATAGTGCCATCATATCCCAACCTTTACTATTTATGATGCACTCCAGTTTTATATACCCTTGGGTTTCCTTAGTGAGCTTATATTTACAAAAACCCCACAAAAATGCAGGTTGAGTCTTTTTCATCAAGAGTATAATTGAGGGCAATGATTTTTTTTTTTTTTTTTTTTTTTTTTTATAAAAGAGGGCAATGATGTATTATTTTCATTATTCAAGCTAATTATTATTAACAAGGGATTACAATCTTGATGGGATATGATTACAATCCTAATCAGTATAAAGATGAGCTCTTGGTGCATGGGAAGAGTCATATACTTATACAATTCAATTATTATAGTGTCGAAGATTTTTGTAATTTTCAAATTATTTCAAACTGCAGCAGGTGAAATTAGGTAGTAGCAATATCTACAAAAATTCCATGCAATCTAATATATATATAAATTAATGTGTTTAATTATTTATATATGCTCTTATCTTATCTTCTAGGGATGAAATGAAGGCAGGAAATAATAAGGATAAAGTGATGGGTGTGATACGGGGCCAATGAAATGTAGTCGGTTGCAGCAGATCCGAAGTTCCAAATCCTCACAAATTAAAACATTTTGATCATTTATATATATACAGAGAGAACTCGAGCGAGAGAGAAGTTCATGGGACCGTAAAACTGTTTGCATTTTGTGTATATATTTTAAAAGTATTAATTATTTCATGAAAATATATTAATTTAATAATAATATTGTTTTTTTGTACAGTACTGAAACTAATTTACAAGAGACAAACTCATAGAAGTTTTTAATCGGGTTAATAATTGCATAGAAATCTGTGTATATAGTCATGAATTATATAATGTTTTGTATGATTTTACTTGTTATCGAAATGTTTGTGCTTAATGTTGGTACTTAGTGATGCAAGGAACAAGTCAAAAAATGTGAGTAAATGAGCAACAAGTTGAGTCCCGCAGAGTTAATACTTAATAGAGACGTCGAAAGTTGTAAGATCCGTGTGATTACTGATTAGGGATAATTCAGAATACTAGTCTAGTCTAGTCAGGTTTAACATTCAATCTTTAACACTTACATACGGAGTACCTACTTATAGCTGAAACATCAAAATGAAATTGGAGATCTCTATATAAGTCGGTCAAAATAAAAATGTTGTTAACAAACTAACCGATGTATGCAAGTTTATGCTCGCGATGGCAATTAGATTACAAATATTGGGGGTGATAAAGGAATATAAAATATTGCATTAACTAGATTAAAGAAGAAACCTAAGTGATGTATCATAATGAGAAATTGCAAAAAATAAAGTAAATTTATTGATATAGAAATACATATAAAAAGGATATTTTTATATTCACATATTATCAATTAAGTGAGAGTTTTGCATGGGACCACGTGATATATTTTACATATTATTGTGATACTTAAATTTTAAAAACATCACAAAATCTTACAAAAGTATCACATCTCATATATAATGATCAATTAATTAAGGCAAAAACTTGTATGAGACCGTCTTATGGTATGAGACCACACAAATTAACACCTACCCCTACCAAAGTGTTAATAAGTCCATGTCTTAGTTACACTCATTCTCATTTTCTCATGCCATGAGACGGTCTCATACAAGACCTACCCATTAATTAATTAGTACACGGGCTTAAACATGAAAAGGGATTTGAATGATTTTTTTTTTTTATCGGTAAATGTTAGTTGTTAGTAGTAGTTAGATTAAATTTTGTAATTAAACATGGAGATTATACATGTAATTAAACATGACTAAGCTACGGCAGGGGATCCAAGATATATGGAGATGGAGGCATGCGGTTATAAATGGTTGAATGCAAATTTGTTCATAAAATATGGTTCGAGTGTTATAAATGGTTAAATCTGCCTTTGGCGACACATAAATCTTCCTTCCATTCACTTTTTACAATATTGTGAGGTGATGAAAAAAAAAAAAAAAAGGCCTAGAGTTGCGGTTACTATATGTAGCGAGTGCAATTTGAAAAAATATAAATTGATGTAATTATAATTGTTAATGGGAATAAAAATAGTATCTCCTCTAAATAAGGTAACCAATACTTTATTATGATTACCCTATTTCACACCTACAATCACTTCCTTATTCCTCCACTAAGATCCATCAACAAATATTTGTTATCACACTTCTATTTTAAAATTGGGATATAACACTAGCAATGCAATCACTATTGGAACAATTTTTCTCCCAACATATCATTTTTATTATGGAAGCATAGATATAAAATATTTATTTTTATTTTTATTACCATTGATGTGTTGTTAACCAAGTGCTACTTAACTTTTATTGGATCGTTCCGAATGCTTTGAAGAAATTTGAGGAAACAAAGTCGAAAAAGACCATGTTATGCCAAAAAAGAATGTGTTGGGGTGGTGCTCTAAGTTCGTTTGCTTGTTGTATGGAGTAGATTAAAGTTGCCTTTTTTTTTTTGTGTGTGTATATATATTATGAGTGAAGTGTACTTTTTTTCCTCCCCAAAGATATTGGTGAACATATATTGTACTCAAACTTTATATTACCTTTAATTATGCTCAATAACTTTTGAGCGAAACATCTAATCAAAATTCTTTTAATTCCAGCTAGAATACTTTATTAACCATTTTTCCATCTGTACACTAAAAATATGCCCAAACGGCTTTTTTTATAACAATTTTCATTTTTTACCATTCAATCATCACTTAATTATTTTACATGTGGTTGATTTTATATTCATAAAAAACTATTTAATCCATGTATAGATCACACAATGTACTAAAATACTATTATTTTTACATATTTTATCTACGTTTTCTTAAAATCAGTCAAAAAACTACAAAAAAAAACAGGAATTAGCGACCGATTTAGCGACCGATTTTCGGTCGCAAAACGTGATTAGCGACCGATTTCTGACCGAAAAAATGAGTCGTTAAAAAGCGGGTAGCTAATATTAGCGACCGCTTTTTGAAATCGATCACTAATCTGCGACCGTCGAGGCAGTCGCTAATATCAGCGACCGCCTATAGTCGGTCGCTGAATCAATCGGGTCCGACCCGGTCGGGCCAAGTCGGTCGCTAATCAGCGATCCATCGTAAAAAAAAAAAGTGGTTCATTGGCTTCGAACCCGCGCCCATTAGGATCCGGGCGGGGTGCAAACCACTAAGCCACTGACCTACTAGCTCATATTAGGCGAGCCATGTAGTATATAAGCTCTTATGAGACTTATAAAAATAAATGGGCAAATATATGCCCAAGGGGAATCGAATCCACGACCTCCGGGTAGACCAAAAGAGGTGTGAACCACTAGGACACATGTTATTCTTGTTCGTTTATTTGTATTTAATTGTATATAACCTCAAATTAACTCCCGTTTTTTTTTAAATTCATCAAATTCAATCCTTTTTGTTTCTAATTCGTCATTTTTGTTTCTAATTCGTTTATATATATGTATTTACTAATTTTTTTTATTAATTTTATAAATTTAATATTTTAGACTATTCTAAATTATTAATTCCAAATTGACTCCCATTTTTTTTAAATTCATCAAATTAATTCATTTTTGCTTCTAATTCGTTTATATATATTTATTTACTAACTTTTTTTTATTAATTTTATAAATTTAATATTTTAGACTATTCTAAATTACTAATTCATTCATTTTTATACATTTAATTGTATATAATTCGAAATTGACTCCCGTTTTTTTTTAATTCATCAAATTAAATCTTTTTTGTTTCTAATTCGTTTATATATATATATATTTACTAACTTTTTATTCAATAAAATATATATGCAAATTTATAATATAAAAATAAAAAATAAAAAATATTCAACAAATAAAATAAAATATTCAACAAAAAATAAAAAAAATTATTCTCTCTCTCTCCCGTCAATCCTCTCCAGAGAGGAACTCGTTGATATCAATATCATCATCCCCACCATCGCCCTCGCCCTCACCACCTCCGTGCCTGCTCACCCCGGCATCAAAATGTCGTGGGAGTGGGGGTTGGGCGTTAATGTCCATCTGCTGAGTGATGCTGGTGAACCAATCCCGAAGACTCACGTTGTAGCTCGTGAGGGCCTCCATCTGCTTCCGGACGGCTCTCAGCTCACGCTCTACCTGAGAGGGAGCACAGACGATCGAGGAGGACGATCCACTGCTCTGGCGGTAGGTCTGCAGGATGACCTTACTGTGACCGCCCTGCCCCACGACCTTCCCCTTCTTGACTCCGACCACATCTAAATAGATGCGGTCCTCGTCAATCCGGGGAGAGGTGGGGTTCTCCTCGTTGTCGTCTCCGGGAGCCACCTGCTGCGAGGCCTGGGCGAGACGATCATTAAACTGATTCTGAAATTATATAAATAAAATACAATTATAATAATTAAATTAAAATTATAATAATTAAATTAAAATTAATCAAAATTAATTAAACACTTACGTGGATCTCGGTGGTGCGGGCGTAGGTAGACGTCCCAGTCTCCGGGTTCACTGGGTGGGAGATCTCCATCTGCTCATTGAGAGAGGACTTTCGTCCGTACTCTCTCTTCTGTTTCGAACCAAATTCAATGATATGTTAAACATTTAAAATTTTATTAATATTCAAATGTAATTAAAATTCAATAGATACTTACAAAGGCGAGGGAGTGCTCGTAGATGGACCGAGATCCAGCCCGATGTCTGGCGACGTCGTGCCCGGTGGGATCCTTCAACCGGTTCTTCCTGGATTTCTCAGACTTGGCTTTGAATTGCTCACTATTCCAGTGAGCAACCAAAGCGTCCCAGACGAAACGTCCGTCTGGCCCTCGTCCCAGCTCCAGCTGCGCCCGACTATCGTACTTCTTCTTCAGCCCGTAGATAATGTTCTTGTACCGCTGCTGCGCTTTCGCGCAGAACAAGCCGTACATAACACTATCATGGGCTTCGTCCCAAACGCACAGCTTCTGCAGTTAAATTAAAAATAAAATATTAACAAATAAATTCAATATAAAATATTAAATGTAATTAAAATTATAATAAATATACCTTGAACTCATCGAAGTACTCCCTCCTCTTTCGCTCGGACACCATGGACCACAAGTGGGCACCAACCTCGAATGAGAGCTTCTTAATGGCCTCTGAGACCTTACCGTGAGACGACTATCCAACGGGGGATGCTGCCGTGAAGCCGAAGATCCGGCAACAGTAGTAGAGCCAGCAACACTGGACTGTTGTGAGGAGGATGGTATCATCTCCGGGGCCCGTCGAACCTCCGGGATCACCAGTCTCAATGACCCCGACCTCCTCTTCCTCCTCCCTCCTCCCTGTCCCCGACTCTGTGCCCGATCAGCATGAGAGTTCATCTGTAATAAATTTAAATTCAAAAGATTAACATAACATATTATATTTATACACAACTACGAATATAAATCAATTAAATTCACAACTACGAAAATTCCTAAACTAAATTCACAACTTACGAATATAAATCAACTAAATTCACAACTACGAATATAAATCAACTAAATTCCCAACTACGAAAATTACTAAACTAAATTCACAACTATGAATATAAATCAACTAAATTCACAACTAAGAATATCCCTAAACTAAATTCACAACTACAAATATAAATCAACTAAATTCACAAGTACGAATATAAATCAACTAAATTCACAACTACGAATATCCCTAAACGAAATTCACAACTACGAATATAAACCAACAAAATTCACAACTACGAATATAAATCACTAAATTCACAACTACGAAAATTCACAACTACGAATATAAATCAACTAAATTCACAACTACGAATATCCCAAAACTAAATTCACAACTACGAATATAAATCAATTAAATTCATATATATACGTGTGTATATATATATATATATATATATATATATATCTAACTTCATGCATTATTCAAATATACTCCCTCTGTCCATGAATTTTTTACCCATATACTGTTCAACACAGTTTTTAAGGAATAATAATAAAATAATCAAAAAGCATAAAGTGTGAATAGTAATCATGCATTAACAAAAAGCAACCATACATTAAGTACTTCCTCCATTTCGGCTGAGGAGGGAGTTCCAATTGTTCACTGACACACACTATTCACTGATGGGATCAAAATCCAAAAATCCCCCCCAAAATCAAACTTTCAGTTTTCCCACCCATTTTTTAGTTCAATAAATACACAAAATCTGAGCAAATAATCAGCATTCAATACCCTACACTTCCATAAATGAAAACTAAGAAGCCTAATTTATCTATTGATGAGAGAACAAGGATTGCACAATTCCTTATTGGGAACATCAAAGATGGTGAGTTACAGAGGGGCTCAATCGGCCAGGCTGCTGCTATCTTTGGAGTCACAAGGAAGACCATTGGTGGAATTTGGTCTGCAACAAAAGCCAAAATGAATGAAGGTAAGGCTGTTATTTTTCACAAAACAAAATGGAGCATGCATAAAGATAAACTTGAGATGGATGTTGAGAAGATGAAGAGCATACCATTGAAAATGAGAACAACTTATAGAAGAATTGCAAGAGAGATGAATGTGAGCAAAAGCTTAGTTCATCTTTGGGTTAGAAGGGGGCTGATCAAACCCCATACCAATGCCATCAAACCCATATTAACAGCTGCAAACAAGTTGGTTAGACTATCTTACAGCATCAATGCATTGATTTATGATAGAGCACTTAACATCATACAATTCAAGTCCATGTACAACACAATTCATATTGATGAGAAGTGGTTCTACATCACAAAAGAGAATGAGAGATACTATCTGCTCCCAGGTGAAATAGAGCCATACAGAACTTGTAAGAGCAAAAGGTACATTACCAAACTCATGTTCATGTGTGTAGTGGCTAGGCCAAGGTATGCAAGTAATGGTGAATGCACTTTTGATGGGAAAATTGGAATTTTTCCCTTTACATCACATGTGGCAGCCAAAAGAAACAGCAAGAACAGAAGCAAGGGAACTTTGGAGACAAAGCCCATAGACTCAATTACCAAAGAGGTGATAAAGGACTGCTTAATCAACAAGGTATGATCACAAATACACAAGCTATCAGAAAATATTCATCATGTAGTTGTAAACATAGTAAGTATCCATAACAAAGATTGTGCTTTATTTACTTTGTTGGTTACATTACATTCTTTTGCAGATTATACCAAGGATTAAGAGTGTATGGCCATCAAATGCAAGCAAGGACATACATATTCAGCAAGATAATGCCAAACCACATTTGAAAGACTGTGACAGTGATTTTAGGGCTGTGGCAAGAGATGATGGATTTAACATTGAACTAGTTTGCCAGCCACCAAATTCACCAGACACTAACATCAATGACTTGGGCTTCTTTAGAGCTATTCAAAGTTTACAAGATGAGACATCTTCTTACAATTGTGATGATCTTGTTATGAATGTTACTAATGCATTTGATTCACTAACACACATCACTTTGAACAATGTGTTCTTAAGCCTACAAGGATGCTTGGTGGAGATCATGAAATGCAAGGGCCACAATGACTATAAAGTGCCACATATGAACAAAGAAAGATTACTTAGGCAAGAGTGTCTACCAGAAAATCTACAAGTTGAAGAAGTCCTTGTGAAAGAATGCATTGACTATTTAAGGCAAAATGTGAATGAAACTGGAACCCCATTTGATGTTAATACACTCATTTCAGAATTGGGGTATTAAGTTTTAGGGTAGGTAGGAAACATCTTTTGCAAATATTTTGATGTTTACCAGTTAAACAAATCCCAAGTAGATGGGTTGTTTAAGATGGAAACATGTTGAGTCATCCTTTTTGTATTTGACTCTATATTAATGAAATCTTCTTTTTGTATAAAGTCCATGCATATGTTTCAAAAAATCACAATATTCATCACTGGAATTACTCAATAGCATCACAAACACCAATTCATGCATAAGTGTATAAATGTCTCCAATCAAATAACATGCTCAAAGTGATGACAAAACTCATATTTCACCTCAAAAATCACAGAAATCATCACTGGAATTCCTCAAAAAATGAAAACAGCCCCAAATTTTAACCAAAACAGTTCAAGCATATGAGTATAAGTGTCTCCAAACAAAGAGTATGCTCAAAGTGATGACAAAACTCACATTTCACCTAAAAAATCACAGAAATCATCACTGGAATTCCTCAGAAAATGAAAACAGGCCCAAATTTTAACCAAAACAGTTCAAGCATATAAGTATAAGTGTCTCCAAACAAAGAGCATGCTCAAATTGATGACAAAACTGACATTGCACCTCAAAAATCACAGAAATCATCACTGGAATTCCTCAGAAAATGAAAACAGGCCCAAATTTTAACCAAAACAGTTCAAGCATATGAGTATAAGTGTCTCCAAACAAAGAGCATGCTCAAAGTGATGATAAAACTAACATTGCACCTCAAAAATCAAAGAAATCATCACTGGAATTCCTCAGAAAATGAAAACAACCCCAAATTTTAACCAAAACAGTTCAAGCATATGAGTATAAGTGTCTCCAAACAAAGAACATGCTCAAAGTGATGACAAAACTCACATTGCACCTCATAAATCACAAAAATCATCATTGGAATTCCTCAGAAAATGAAAACAACCCCAAATTTTAACCAAAACAGTTCAAGCATATGAGTATAAGTGTCTCCAAACAAAGAGCATGCTCAAAGTGATGACAAAACTCACATTTCACCTAAAAAATCACAGAAATCATCACTGGAATTCCTCAGAAAATGAAAACAGGCCCAAATTTTAACCAAAACAGTTCAAGCATATGAGTATAAATGTCTCCAAACAAAGAGCATGCTCAAAGAGATGACAAAACTGACATTGCACCTCAAAAATTACAGAAATCATCACTGGAATTCCTCAGAAAATGAAAACAGCCCCAAATTTTAACCAAAACAGTTCAAGCATATGAGTATAAGTGTCTCCAAACAAAGAGCATGCTCAAAGTGATGACAAAACTGACATTGCACCTCAAAAATCACAGAAATCATCACTAGAATTCCTCAGAAAATGAAAACAGCCCCAAATTTTAACCAAAACAGTTCAAGCATATGAGTATAAGTGTCTCCAAACAAAGAACATGCTCAAAGTGATGACAAAACTCACATTGCACCTCATAAATCACAGAAATCATCACTGGAATTCCTCAGAAAATGAAAACAGCCCCAAATTTTAACCAAAACAGTTCAAACATATGAGTATAAGTGTCTCCAAACAAAGAGCATGCTCAAAGTGATGACAAAACTCACATTTCACCTAAAAAATCACAGAAATCATCACTGGAATTCCTCAGAAAATGAAAACAGGCCCAAATTTTAACCAAAACAGTTCAAGCATATGAGTATAAGTGTCTCCAAACAAAGTGCATGCTCAAAGTGATGACAAAACTGACATTGCACCTCAAAAATTACAGAAATCATCACTGGAATTCCTCAGAAAATGAAAACAGCCCCAAATTTTAACCAAAACAGTTCAAGCATATGAGTATAAGTGTCTCCAAACAAAGAGCATGCTCAAAGTGATGACAAAACTGACATTGCACCTCAAAAATCACAGAAATCATCACTAGAATTCCTCAGAAAATGAAAACAGCCCCAAATTTTAACCAAAACAGTTCAAGCATATGAGTATAAGTGTCTCCAAACAAAGAACATGCTCAAAGTGATGACAAAACTCACATTGCACCTCATAAATCACAGAAATCATCACTGGAATTCCTCAGAAAATGAAAACAGCCCCAAATTTTAACCAAAACAGTTCAAGCATATGAGTATAAGTGTCTCCAAACAAAGAGCATGCTCAAAGTGATGACAAAACTCACATTTCACCTAAAAAATCATAGAAATCATCACTGGAATTCCTCAGAAAATGAAAAAGCCCCAATTTTTTACAAAAACAGTTCATGCATAGGAGTATAAGTGTCTCCAAACAAAGAGCATGCTCAAAGTGATGACAAAACTCACATTTCACCTAAAAAATCACAGAAATCATCACTGGAATTCCTCAGAAAATGAAAAAGCCCCAATTTTTTACCAAAACAGTTCATGCATAGGAGTATAAGTGTCTCCAAACAAAGAGCATGCTCAAAGTGATGACAAAACTCACATTTCACCTAAAAAATCACAGAAATCATCACTGGAATTCCCCAGAAAATGAAAAAGCTCCAATTTTTTACCAAAACAGTTCATGCATAGGAGTATAAGTGTCTCCAAACAAAGAGCATGCTCAAAGTGATGACAAAACTCACATTTCACCTAAAAAATCACAGAAATCATCACTGGAATTCCTCAGAAAATGAAAAAGCCCCAATTTTTTTACCAAAACAGTTCATGCATAGGAGTATAAGTGTCTCCAAACAAAGAGCATGCTCAAAGCGATGACAAAACTCACATTTCACCTAAAAAATCACAGAATCATCACTGGAATTCCTCAGAAAATGAAAAAGCCCCAATTTTTTACCAAAACAGTTCATGCATAGGAGTATAAGTGTCTCCAAACAAAGAGCATGCTCAAAGTGATGACAAAACTGACATTTCACCTAAAAATTCACATAATTCATCACTGGAATTCCTCAGGAAATGAAAAAAAACCCCAATTTTTTTACCAAAACAGTTCATGCATAGGAGTATAAGTGTCTCCAAACAAAGAGCATGCTCAAAGTGATGACAAAACTGACATTTCACCTAAAAAATCACATAATTCATCACTGGAATTCCTTAGGAAATGAAAAAAGCCCCAATTTTTTACCAATACAGTTCATGCATAGGAGTATAAGTGTCTCCAAACAAAGAGCATGCTCAAAGTGATGACAAAACTCACATTTCACCTCAAAAAATCACAGAAATCATCACTGGAATTCCTCAGATAGCCACTTAAAGAAACTAAACCAACATGCAATAATCAAATCAGAATACATCTAAAGGGATATCAGAGAAGACCTTTTAAGCAAGCATTTAGCTCCTGGAATCCACATGCAATACAAATCAACAGCAAATTGACGGAGTTCAAGTGATGCACAAGTACATCGAGTTCCAAAAATCCGAGCAAAATCATCATCTTTCGGCCAAGGCAATGGAGCGGCCACCAATGGCGGAGAACCACCATCGTCCACCGCCGCCGAAGCAGCACCAGTTGCTACCATCGGCGAATCGGCAAAATCTACCACGTTCTGAGAAAAGAGGGGCCAATCGACAAAGGGTGAGTCAGATCGAGCAATATTGGACATGTATGGAGAACCAAAGGTCGATTCTCCACTATAATTGACCAACGCCGGAGAACAGAGACTCGAATCGGCGCCAAAATCTCCCACCGTCGGAGATCCAAGAGCCGAATAGTCAAAAGAATCGGCCACCACCAAACACCCCAAATCGCCATTAAAATCGGCCATATCAGATTCGGGAACAAAGGATTCAATACCCGAATCCATGGAATATAAGTGGAAAAATGATATAGATCGAGAGAGAGAGAGGCGGGTAAGAGAGAGGGTGAAAAAACCCTAGAATAATCGAGAGAGAGAGAGGGAGGCGGATAAGAGAGTGACAAAACCCTGGAATAATCGAGAGAGTGAGGGAGAAGTGAGGGGACGCAGATTAGGTCATAGAGGTTATTAGGGTGGGTTGGGGTGTTTTAGTGGGTTGGGGTGTATTAAGTGGGTTGGGCCCACTTAATTAGTGGGTTTAGAAAATAAGTTAGTGGGCTAATTTTTGCCAAAAAAGGAATGGGTAAAAATTTGGTGGACGGACCAAAAAGGAAAGCGGGTAAAATTTTCGTGGACGGAGGGAGTACAAAGATATATAATAAACGACTAAAGTTTGAAAAACTTACGTTTATTAAATAGACAGAGAAGCAAGGAGGGTATTGACCGGAACGGAAAGCTTGACGGACGGCGAAGGCAGCGGAGTTTTTTTAGCGTAGGCCGAAAGTGAGTACGGCCTGTGACTAAAAAGGGTAAAAAAAATTAGCGACCGCCTATGGCGGTCGCTAATCACGTATATGGACGGTCCTAAATGGCCAAATTTGTGATTAGAGACCCCCCAACATTAAATGACCCTTGCCCGTTTCCAAGAACGAGTCAATTGACCGATTTGTGACAGCAAACTAACGGTCGCTAATAAAAAATTTGAATTTAGAGACCGCTCTGGCGGTCGCTAAACAGGCGGTAAATAGTTTGACTGACCTTTGAGTTTTTGCGACCGCCTAGGCGGTCGTAGGCGGTCGCTAATCCTTCGATTCAGCAACCGCTTATCTCATCGGTCGCAAAATATTTTGATTTTAGACTAGTGGTCTACGGCGGTCGCTAATCGGTCGCTAATACAATATTTAACGACCGATTTTTAGGCGGTCGCTAAAACGCGAGTTTTTTTGTAGTGAAAACCAATAAATATACATTTAGTGAATGGAGTGAATACCCTTTAAAAAAACATCATTAATCAACTGTCAAATCGACATTAACAAAGTCAACAATTGAATTAGAGATTCGAAACTCAAAGAAAATAGAAACACAAGAAAAAGTGTAAATAGTCAGCTAATGAACAACATCATTTCTTTCTTATTTAATCCACGAGGAAGTTATTGTATCAATTTTTTTAGAAAAAGCTTCATAATATTTTAAACAATAACACTCTTATAAGAAAAATCCGTTGAGAGTGATTTATAAATTAAATTCTTCTTTGTCCAAGAATTTCAGCAGTACTGTTTCCTCATAGAGTGTAGAAGGGGCTTTAACTTCCCCCACCCCCCAGCCTATTAAAAATTTTCTGAATACTACTATGTAACTAAGTATCATATTCTGTATCATTTATTATTATCTAGTTTATGTTTTCATTAATTAACTAGTAGTATAAGGCAGACACCATTAATTTAGCTAAGCAATTGTGATTATTATTAGCAACAACAAAAATTTATCTACATATTCGTTGTATATTTCTCTAATTATAAATTTCTATTATATATTTTAGTAATTATTCGGTAATCATAGTTCCTCTTACATATATTTTTTAATTTGGTAACCATAGTCTTGAAATTTGATGGTAAATTGTTTTAGTTATTTATAACTGAAAATGTATAAATTCTTTATGGTGGATGTGTGAAATGTTTTCGTGGTGAATACTAATTAAATCTTACTTTATTTTAAATTATATAAAAATAGTTACGGAAATACTTTATCCTTTTTTTTTTCTGTATGTATTATTAGATTAAATGTTGAATTTTCGTCTTAAGCCCCCCAAATAAAAAGGTCCGGCTCCGCCCCTATAAATCAATCAATTAAACATTAAAAATATCGGATCCAGAGCGAATACCATTTGCAGCTTTTCGTCATTTCCATTATCGTATCATACATAGAATAGGAGTACATTTTTATACACACACGTGTGTACGTATTTTGACTTGAGCTTTCTTCGAGATGGTTCAAAAGATTCCAACTGTTGCCATATAAAAATGTTGATGTATAAGTTGGTCTGGTCTGGTCATGTATTCAACCAAACAGTCGATACAACACAAAAATGGAATTCCTTGAATAATAGATTAAAACAGCACATTATCAATTATTCAAGTAATTTAATAATGCAGCATACTAATAATTGGTGAGTAACTTTGTTTTTTAGCAGGGTGAGGGACTCTAGTCCCCAAACTTTTACAAAATTTTCTTTTAGTGTATATGTATTTTATTTATTTAAAACTTTATGTTTTATTATTTTAACCTCTCATAATAACCAAGCTTATAGTATAGATTGATTAGCTATCTTCATCTCATGTCAAATACTACTATAAGATTACAATTAATCTATAAAAGTCCATGTAGTTTTGTACTTCCTCTATTTTAATTTATAGTAAAAAAATATTTTAACAAACTAAAAAATAGTATTGGAAAAAATAAATTTTACAATAAACTTATACATGTATATTCTTATGTAAGGCTAAAATTTTGACGAAATCTTAATATCACATGTAAATTATTTGTTAACTATTAAAAATGCTCAAAATCTATAAAAAAAATCATTTGTCAAATTAAAAAAAAAAAAGTTAGTTTCATTTTTTTTTATTTAACTAAAAAAAAAACATCTCTTGCACCTCTGATTTCTCACCTCCAATTCCTGAATAATTTTTTTTTTTTGTCTTGTATTCGTTTTTCTTTATAACTCTACTTTTTATTCTTAGTAATATTTTTTCTCCCTCCATCTACATGGCCACTCGCTTTATTTTATTTTTTGAAGTGACAAATTAATGGTAACTTTAACCATGATCTTATAATGATACTCTAACTATTTAAATTACTTCACTTTGTGACTCAATTTTATCTCTCCTAATTCCATTATAGTGTTCAACACCCAAGTTCTTACTTTACTACTAATGGTTTAGTTGATTTTTGGAACTAGGTACTTATTTAAAAAAAAAAAATTGTTATTTTTCATGATGTATATAGAAATTATCATTATACTTCTCCACTCATTCTTTAATCACTGAATTCTATGAAGACTTCATGAAAATGGGCTGAATTCTTATTCGTTTTATTAACTATTTACTATATTTCATTATTTGGTACTCCTTCCGTTTAAGAGGAATTTGTACATTTTTCTTATTTGAATGTCCCACACAAATTTGCGCACTATCTAAAAATGAAACAGTGATTTGTATGTACACCCACACAAATATACATATATTTATTTATATACCACCACTTTATCCCTTTTCTTAATTTGTGTGCAATCTTAGAGGTGCAAATTCCCCTGAAATGGAGGGAGTCTTAGATATTGTGTAAATGAAGGAGGCTAGTGTAAACCGGTCTCTTGTATGAGACGTCGGAACTACACTTCAAAATTCATGCATTTATTTGCTTTGAAAGATGATTCCAGTATAATCATAAATCCACAATATCATATATATAATATACATGTAATGAGAATTCCACTCACGTACCAGACAAAATTTTGTCTGTTTAATTATTATTAATGTCTTAATTTTTTCTTAAAAATAAATAAGGGTAGAATTTTAGCTCCACCCTTGGGTAGAGTATTCAAAATTGATATTTAAAGAGGTGCGCAGGATAAATATCATCCTCATGCAATATTATAGTACTCAAATGAATTTCCGTGTAGGATAATCTTTTATACTTTTTTTTTTCTTTATACTTGTTTTTTGTCCACCCACAACACTCCTCACACCTCTAAGATAAAAATAAATTTATCTCATAAAAGTTAATAAAGGATTAAAGTGTCATTATTTTATTTAACCCACACTCACACACTCATTTATTTTTTTTTCAAAAATTACGTATTTCCAAGTGTGAAGGGCTCTCCTAGGCGGATGAAGCATTAATTTTAACAAAGAGTAAGTTTTATATGAAAATAGTTTATGATAAGCTTACCATGAAACTGTTTTAAAGTATCGAAAATTTGATCAGAAGTATCAATAATCTCACCAGAAGTATCATTAATTTGGGTTCAAGAAAATTTACAACAATTACAACATAATACCACTCACCCCGATTAATGATACTTCTGATAAGATTATCGATACTTCTAATTAAATATTAGATACTTTAATATAATTTTTGGATAAATTTGTCATGTACAATTTTCATATAATATTTTCTCTTTTAACACATTATGTGTGATGAACTCGATTTAGGCAAGACGATTTTAACTTGTGACGTATAATTGTTTTGCTCATTTACTTCATAATTTGGGTAACCTGCAGTAAAAAAGACAAATGGGCTTACCTTTGTTTTGTGCAAGAAAATATGAAACTTATTAAAAGATTGCTGAATAAAATTCATTCTCGTGCAAATATTAGCCCGTAAATGAAATCAATTGCAAAAAACACCAGATAAATTATGTGTGACAAATTTGTCTAAAAAAATTGTTAATTTTATAGAAAATTATGTTTTATTAATTGTATTATATATTAATAGTAAAAAAACAACCTTAACCTAAAAACTTAAAGAATCTAAACTTTTTTTCTCTTTAAGTTTAAGATTTTAGTATTACGTACGTTTAATAAAACCCAATTACCTATGGCTCAACATGCTGGAAATTTATGGAGAGATTTTAGCATTGTTGAGGTGTAATTTATGGGTGTTAATTTGTATAAACTTGTGAATTTTGTTTCATTGTGAGATTATCTTACACAATTTTTTTATTATATAGTATTAATTACAATGGAGTTTTAAGTTTACTCTTAAAATAGAAAGTAGAGGAGAATGGTATGTATTCATGGGATTCAGTGTTAGAGCTACGCCCACTTAAATAGTTAAACTAGATTTGCCAATTTCCAAGATTCAACAGAGTCTAAACTTTTTCTCTAAAAAGTATTTTATTCATACCGTAAAAGCTGCGTCATCAAAAACTGCCAATTTCCAAGAATAATTTGCTGATCAACATACAAACCATAAAATAATCACAACTCTCCTCTGAAACGATTTCATATGGAAATGTTAAAGTTCAATAATACTACTCCATTAATTTTTTAATAAGAATAGTGTGACAATTAAAGTGATTGGAAAAATATTTCTAATATCCGTGAAAAAAAATCTAATAGTGTTCGTATTTAACACAAACTTTTATACGGGATATTGCACCATGCAATAGGAAAATAATTGTGTGGGTTAAAATCGGGGCACAAGGATA
Organism: Ballota nigra; assembly: GCA_947034835.1. Taxonomy (NCBI): domain Eukaryota; kingdom Viridiplantae; phylum Streptophyta; class Magnoliopsida; order Lamiales; family Lamiaceae; genus Ballota; species Ballota nigra. The sequence goes on from OX344721.1 coordinate 39,373,108, forward strand.
ATAGTAATACTTATTTACTTATACAATATTACGTTAAACAATAATACAATATAAAATAATATTTTGTTGTTCATGTAGTATAATTAATTATTATGTAAATTATACGAGCAAATAAGTGATACTACTCCTTCCGTATCACAAAAATAGTCATGTTTGAAGTTTTACAAAAGCTAATAAAAATTAATTTATTAGTTTAAAATTTTGAATCTAACCTATAAAAATTTCTGAAATATCCCTATTTATTGAATATAAAAATCGTAATGACTATAAGATATATTATCATTATTATTTTTGTGGTATAGAATGAATTTAAAGGTAGATGAACAATATTATCTTTGACTCAATTTTGACTCACTTTTTTTCTAAGTGTGCCTACTTTTTACACTAGCAAAAATTTTATTTTTTATATTTTAGGATATTATACTGTGCAATATTATCCAAGAGAGGTAACATATTTAAACAATGACTATCAAAGGTTTTTTTTTTAAAAATTAAAAATATAAGTTAATTATTAACGTGCACATTAAATTAAAAAGAGCCTGTATATATCATGAAACAAAAGGAATAGATTTTAATCCGTCTAATATTATATTCTTTCAAATAAATTAAAATATTCTTAAAAAAATCACTTATCAGATACGTAGCACATGTAAAAATACTAGTATTATACTCTGCATATTTATGGGGATGGGTCATTGGTGAGTAACCTCATGCCAACGTTGGCTCATGATGGGTACTAGTCTTGCCTCGAGATTATTGTTATTTAAAAGTAGATTGTGATCTCTTCACTTCACAATAATTTTTTTTATCTGTTTCATCTCATAATACTTTTTATACTTTAAAATAAAAATAACATCAATTGTAATATTTTCACAATATTATTTTATATTCAAATATAATTTTCAACAACTTTTCTTAAAAAAATAAATCTCATTAAATGTAAAGTCTTCTATGAGATGGTGGAAGTATGGAGTAATTTCTGAGGCGTAACCCTTATGTAGATTAGCTGTAAAGAGTAATTTTTAGATAAGTTATCACTACAAGAAAATTGATCTTTAATGAAAATATTATGTCACTATTGCTTCTCTAATTAAAAGTTTTTAGTGACAGGAAACTGATCTCTAATGAGAGGGACTGTCACTAAAGACTATGATCTTGTTACTAAAAACTTTTAACTTGAAAAACAATAGTGACAGAATTTATGTCATTAAAAATCAATTTTTTTTATAGTGTATCTTATGAAAACTTTTCATGGTATGTTTTTGAATCCACTCAATAATATTATTATATTTATTCACTTAAAATCATTATTCTTATTTTTTTGGTCGAGCAAACTAACTTTATTAAAATAAATAAGTATCTAGTATATCGGCACAAATTGTGCTGGGAGAAAACACTGTTCTTATATAAACTAATATCATAACATTGTAAATATGCAGACACAACAAACAATATGAATAAATGTTATAGTGTAACAATATTATTGAAAGTAATAATATCAATTTTATATGGTGAAAGTTAACTATATAATTAATATTTTATTGTATATAAGTGTTTGTCTGTTTTTAAAATTACTCTTTAAAAAATGGCAATTTCTTGGAAATGATCATTAATAAACTGTGAGCATAGCACGTTGGATTGCCGATGAACCGTGGACACCAGAGTAGTAAAAGAAATATATATATATATATATCACTCCAGATTTTAGCCCATTTTATTCTAACCATCAATTGAAGAATGATTTAATTTGTAAATATATTGTAATTCGATTACTTGTTAAACGACTGAGAAATTTTGTTGAATATATATTTAATTTCGCCAATTTTTTGTGTAACATATAAGAGATTTGGAATTATTTAAAGAAAAATCATCCCTAAATAAAACTAAAAATCAACTTATCGTTCTAAAAAGTCTAAACAATGTGCTATAACCTGTTACATAAAAGTTCCGGGATACTAAAACTGGTAAAGATCTAACAAGTATATATTGACTAATTTTAGAAAGTCTAATCAAACTTTTTTTTTTTTCTTTCTATTTTCTATTTTTAAGTAGGGTGGGGCAGTGCAGTGGTGTCCCAACCCCCCTAATCTCACCTTATATGAGCGACACACTGCATTATAAGATTAGAGAGCTAAAAATATTTTATTTATTAAATTTTTAAGTATGTGCATTTTAAACATGGTATGATAACGTTATTAACTAAATAATTGAATAGAATAATGTTACATCAAATTGCCATCTATATTGTTGACCTTTTATTAATTTACGATCTGTATAATTTTTTTTATTATTAAATTGCAACATATATTATAATTTTTTTGACATTTTACAATCTATACAATAAAAAAATGATCATCTGCAGCAAAATTTTTATTTCTCTAGTATATTTTTGGTTATACCAAAGTTATAATTGTTTTTATATTATACATATAATATATATCAAATTATCAATATAATTGTGACCACTTAAACACTTTGATGCAACAAAAAAAAAAAAGTTAAATTCAACGGAAAATACATGTAATATGTAACTTTTAACTTTAAAAAAGTTTACAAATGTAAAGATTTTAATTAAAAATAACAAGAAAGAATATATATTAATGAATAATTATAATTCTTGTATGATCGAAAAATATTAAGAGAAATATGTTGGTGAACGAATATAATCGTAAGGATTAGTGGCTGTTTTAATCTGTTTTTACGTCACCAATCAATACGTGTGATTGATTACCACCGTAATTGGTAAATCGAGGTGTGAATTTATCGGATTAGTAAGTTCGATAGTCGAAATTGAACTGATTTCGTATGTATGGGCGTTTTAGGTGTATTTGAGTGTATTTTGGAATTGTTTATGTATTTTAACTTTTTTTGAACTTCTTTTTCACAGCTGGAGAACAACTATTTATAGAGACTAACAAGCATGAGGTGTCTAAGACTCTTGGTCTCCCTAGCCTGCATGCTTGACATGTGTCCCTTTGATCTTATCAAAGCTGAATCTTAGCTACAAAGTTTTCTTTGGTCTTATCTCGGACTCATTGTTGTTCGCCTAGGTCGGCTTGATTGATCTTGTTGATTCTTCAACTCAAAGTTGTTCGCCTCTTGAGGTTGTGCTTTGGAAGTTGTTCGCCTTATGGCTTTGTTCACTTGTACACACCTCCATGGCTGTCTGTTGTATCATAATTTGACCAAGTTGTTCGTCACTGGTGACTTCACAGTTGGCTCATTCTTGGTCTCGGGTCCTAATACCTGTTCGCCCATTAGTTGTTCGTCGGGGGGAGTTGTTCGTCACTTTATACACCTCTCAGATTGGTAGATGCACCCCGATGTTGACTAATCTTTGTTTAAGCCTGTAACTCTTGTTCGCTTCATTTTGGATGATGTTCGTCCATCAACAAAATAAAATTTAGGTTGCAAACTGATAATATTTTAAAATATAGATTGCAATTTGATAAAAAAAAAATATCAAATTAATAAATATCAATAGTACTAGTTGCAATTTCATATTAACCTAATAAAATAATACAATAGTCGATATCACCTACAGTCGCTGTTATGGATAAACCTGAAATGGGCCGTACCTCTCTTTCCAGCTGGGGCGCCACAGTTTTGGTCTATTTTCATATTTCAGTAGGCCCATTATAGAGACACCCATTGGGTAGGTTTGTAACGAGATTGCTTTTAAAATATGTCTATAATAAGGGCTTGGTAAAGAAAATTATCCCTTAATTATAGTTTATTTTGATTTCAATCACCATACTTTTTCCGGTTTAATTTTAGTTCTGTAATTTTAAAAAAAAATTATAATTTATTTCACTTTACCAGCTATAATTTTTTTTTTTTTTTGTCATTGGATTCCTCACTTTAGTGAGTAAGGAAGTAACTTCTAACTATTACTCCCTCCATCCCAATTTTGTTTTCCCGTTTGACTGTGCGCGGAGTTTAATGAGAGTGTTAAATTTTAGTATTTAAATGAATAAATTAGTATTGAGAATGATGAATGGTGAATAAAGTAGTATTTAAATGAATAAAATAGTATTGGAAATGGTGAAGGGTGGATAAAATATTATTTAAATGAATAAAGAAGTTTCCATTTTAGAGATGAGAAAACAAAATTGAGACGGACTTTTTTGGCAAATGGGAAAATAAAATTGGGACGGGGGAATAACAACTAACATTTATCCCTTCAAAAAAAAAAAAAAACAACTACTAACATTTATCAAAAAAAAAAAAAAAAAAATTACCGGTTATAGTGGATATCTCAGTAGTTACCATTGACGCGAGTCACGTGACATATTTTTTTTTTTCTAATTTTGTTTAATTTTTTGTACTTACATTCTACTAGTATTTAACTTATGTGGGAAAGTAGCAATAAAATCATCCAAATCCAAATATCTATATATTAACATACCAAAATATTGGATCTTGTGTAATTAGCATCATTAGTGAGCGAGATTGAGGGTATGTTTGGTTGGGAGGTTTGGGAGTGGGGAATGGGAATAGGAATCAAAATGATGTTTGGTAAGAAGGTTTCATTCCTTGTAAAATAGTTTCATTCCTTGAAAATGAGGAATGTCCCATTCCTCCCAAATTTGGGAGGAATGACTTTTATTCCTCCAAAATATTATAAAATATTAAATTTTAGCCTTTTAAATAAATTTAAAAATAAAATTAATTTTCTTGTGTAATTAAAAATTAAAATTAGTCTTTCTTTTATATATAATATTTCTTCAAAAAAAAAAAATCATCTAATTCCTAAAAAAATTGTGTAAACCAAACATTATCAATGGTAATGATAGTCATTCCTCACTATCTAACAAACAACACAAATATTATAAGTCTATCATTATCATTCCTCACTATTATCATTACCATTCCGATTCCCATTCCTTACCACGAACCAAACGCCCCCTGAATTTGTTTCAATAACAAAATAACCATTTTATTGAATTAAAGAGCTTTTTACATGTGAACAAAGTGCATTTATGTTGTCTGGCACCTTCTTTACTTAAGCTGACTTTTGGTGATGAATTGTACACAACTCACTTCTTTCTAACATGATAATATATATTAGAACACAATTCTTACCCACACATACTGGATGCATTTCGTAATTGGTGCAATTCAAATTCATTTGAATGGATCATAAGATTCCAAATAAAGAACAGGGAATAGATAGTTGTGGTTCATGTAAATAAACAAGTATTACTTTCTTTCTTCTACAAAAATATGCGCCATGGATTAAAAAAGCAAATGAGACGTTATTGAAATTGATAGTTTTTTTTTTTAACATTCTTCATATTTTACTCTATACAAAATGCCATAAATATTAAATGTTTGTTGAAATTTTGTGAAAATACAAATGCGTTAAATAGGGACATTTGATCGATTCAAGAATAATATAGTGCTTTCTATAAGAAAACTGAATTAAAGTTAGGGACACGGAAAAATAGAAAGAAATTCATCTTAACAATAGATTTTTTTAGTATACAAACTGGTTTCATTAATAAAAGGAACTTGTGTTTAGTTGAAATTTTTTATGAATCAGAATTGCATCAATTGTAGGATGCAAATTTGTGAGCATTGCAAATTTTCAAAGAGACATTACCAATACTAAAACTATAAGCATTAATTAGATGTTTTTCTAAGAGATAACTTTAATATTATAACAACTTATTACATTCGTAATGCAAAGCCTATTTGGAAAGTATATTCTACAAAACTCAGAAGATTGTCTTTCAAAATTTTGGAATCACTAATTAACTTTTGAACAAAACGTTGTACAATAACATCTTATACATGAGAAGTGATACATACTTTTGCTAATTTTTTTAACGATCGAATTTTAGAAGTATTATAAAAATTGTTAAAAGTTTATATATTTTATGAGAGTATATCATATAAATTTTTGCGTTAACATTTTAGTTGGGTGTTTAACGAGTAAATATAAAAAATTCGATTAATGAGTATAATTAAAAGTCCATTGTGTTAAGTATATCTTTTTTTTTATTAAATTTCTTCAAATAAATTATCCATAAATTAACTATAATAATAATAATAATAATAGTGATAATATTAAAAAATAGGCACAATTGAGAGAAAGGAACTCGAAATTGTTCAAATTCTTCACCAAATTAAAAAGACGAGCACCTATTTCCGGTGGGAAACCTTAATTAGCTACTACCAACCATAATGTCATCTATTTGTTAGTAAATTATGTTTATTGATTAATTTTTTTTATGTTCCAGTTGTTTGTTGATCAAACGGAGGAATTCAACATTACGACAACAAACTAAAATTTTATTGAGAAAAGAAGATAAATGCGTATAATATGCATAACAAAATTAACTTAGACCATATGGATATGTCCCTAAATTATCGAACAACAAGATCATATTTATGGATAGCCGCATCAGATCAGTAAACATACCCCAGACAAAATATTGGAGGCCAGTTCAATTCAGATGTTGATCTCTATTTTTTTTTTTTTTTTTTTTTTAAAGTGGAGATGTTATTTAAATAGAGAGTTTGGCTCTAAGGCTTGAACATTTTTCGTTTATTTTGACAAATGAATCGAGTTCGAGCTCATAAAATACTTTTTTTTTTTTTTATCAGTAAAATGAAATTCCATTCCTCAACAGGTATAAGGTATACCCGACCCAATTACAACAGTTCACAACTAACAATCAAGCACCATACGTGGATTAGTCACCCAATCATTAAAAGAGTAATTACTACAACCTAAATCTTTCACAAACAACCAATTCCAAAGTCTAAGCTTAATATCTTCCACCACTTTATCTACTGCAAAAACTATTCCATTAAAGATCGCCTCGTTCCTAGCTTTCCAAAGTCTCCACGTTACACAAAGCCATACAGTGATAGCCACTTTCCTCCCGATCTTACCCCTCAAAGTACGACTTTGAGCGATAATACTTGAGAAAGAATGAGAGTGTAGCACCGTGGAAATACCAAACCACTTTGAACAATCCATCCATACCTTGTAAGAGGCATGACATTCGAAGAACAAATGTTTCGCTGTTTCCTCGTGATTCCCGCAAAAAGAGCACCTTGGATCCATGTTTGCTTCAAGAATATTTCGCCTTAGCAAGTTTGATTTTGTGGGCAGTCTATCCCATAGCAATCTCCAAGCGTGACCAATCACCTTCAGGGGAGCCAAGCTTTTCCAAATTAATTTGAATCCATGCTCCTTCTCGGGGTTAGCCATCGCGCCTTGATGTTGGTTGAACAATAAATCATAAGCTTCTTTCGTGCAGAATACGTCCTTTGCAGACCCAGTCCATCTCCACGAATCTTCAACTTCCTGTCTCAATGAGAACCTGTTAATCAAAGAAACCAAAGCATTATAAGACTCCGTATCCCGGTCACGAAGCTCTCTTCTCCAACTCAACCTCCAAGACCACCCATTTTCCTCCCACACGCCCATTTCCCCAACCCGCTTCTCGACATCTAAACTAAGCTGAAATAAGCGAGGAAATTTCAGCTTAAGACTCTCTTCCCCCGCCCAAACTTCATCCCAAAAACCCGTTCCCAGCCCGTTCCCAATAACTCTCTCCAACTTACTGCTAAACCACCCACCTTCCTCCCCAAAAGAGACCTTAACCACATCTCTCCACCAACTAGACCATCTATAACTCCCACCTCTCGCTATGAACACTGACCCCACATCCCTCCCCAAGCTATACCTAGACTCCACTACCCTTGCCCACAAGTGATTTTTTTCAACCAAAAACCTCCACGCCCATTTACTCAACAAAACTTTGTTGAACACCTCCAAATCCCTAACCCCAAGACCCCCAAGATTTTTTGATTTGCAGATAGATTTCCACTCAATCCAAGCTACCTTATCTCTACTCTCCCCACCCCCCCAAAAAAAATTACGTTGCAAACTCACAATCTCCCTTGCCACTGATTTGGGAATTTTGTATAAAGAAAGGTAGTATAGAGGTAGAGAGGATAAAACCGAGTTCAAGAGAGTAATTCTGCCACCCAGGGATATCTTACTGTCCTTCCATCTCCTTATACGATTTCTGACTTTTTGTACTACCACTGACCATTCCTCAACTCTGCTTTGGTTCATGTCAACTTTAATTCCGAGATAAGTGACCGGAAACAAGCCCGTGTTACACCCTAAGATTTCAGCAGCAGCTCCAAGCCTCGTACTATCAACATTAACTCCGTAAACACAACATTTATCGAAATTCACCTTTAGTCCGGATACAAGCTCCAGGTTCCTTAAAATTCGTTTCATGGTCCAGACATTTTCCATAGAAGCATCACCCATAATAATGGTGTCATCTGCAAACTGCAAGTGAGAGACACTCACTCTTTTTTGGCCAATAAGTGCTCCTTTAAACAGTCCATCCTCGGAAGCCTTTGTCATCATTATACTGAGAGCTTCGGCCACGATCAGAAACAAGAAAGGTGATAGAGGATCTCCCTGCCTCAGCCCACGTTCTAACTTGAAAACCCCTGATGGACTCCCATTCACCAGTACTGATGCTGTAGCCGTTGAAACACACTCCATGACCCACTTTCGCCACACCGGGTTAAAATTGAAGCGCTCCATGATCATATCCAAAAAGCCCCAATCCACTGAGTCATAAGCCTTAGCGAAATCAATCTTAAAGAACATCCTCTCTAATCTTCTTGATCTCGCTTCATCAATAGCTTCATTGAGGATCACTATACTGTCCAAGATTTGCCTGTTTCCAATGAACGCACATTGATTCTCCGAGATGATCGAATCCAAGACTTTGCAGAGTCGTCTCGCCAAAACTTTGGAGATTACTTTGTACACCCCACCTATAAGTGAAATAGGTCTGTAATCATTCATCCCAGTTGCCCCTTCTTTCTTCGGGATCAGAGCAATGAAGGACGGGTTGAGACCCTTAACAAGCCTCCCGTGCTGCTGAAAATCTTCGAACACTTTCAAAAAATCTGATTTCATAAGTTGCCAAAACTCTTTCAAGAATTTAAAGTTAAATCCGTCAGGTCCTGGACTTTTAGAGCTGTCACATGACCAAAGAGCCTCCCTTATCTCCTCCTCCGTAAAAGGTGAAATCAACAATTCATTGTCCGCATCAGACACTTTTCTAGATGTGAAATGTTGCACTAACATGGGTCTTCTCCAGTCTTGTTTCTGGAAGTGAGCCTTGAAAAAATCTGAAATTCCGTTCTTCACGTCTTTGACCTCCTCGCACCACAAGCCATTGATCTCAATGCCCAAAATTTCATTGTTTTTCCTCCTCTTATTAATAGCTTTGTGAAAGTAACTCGTGTTCACATCTCCTTCTCTAATCCATTTGCTTCGGGATTTCTGAACAATAAGATTGTCTCGCCATTTTAGATCTCTCAATAACAGCGCTGATTTCTCCTTGCGTTGAATAATCTCTTGATCTTCGAGGCCAAACACTTCATCTAGAATGTCCAGTTTGTGTATTTCTTCTCTGTGTTCCTCAATTTTTGTTTCTAGTCTGCCAAAAATCTGTCTATTCCACTCTTTAACATCCATCTTGAGCAGCTTCAACTTCTCCTTAATTACGAAACCTCCCCAGCCTTCAATCTCATACCCCTGCCATTTATTCCTCACAAAATCTCGGAAATCCGGGTGTGAGAGCCAAGCATCAATGCTTCTAAATGGTTTTGGACCCCAATCTTTCACTTTTATTTCAAGCATGATAGGGCAGTGGTCCGATAAAGACCTCCTTAACCCTTTTTGGTGAGAGTTAGGCCACGTTGATAGCCAACAATTATTCACCAATACCCTATCTATTCTGCTCTTGCACGATCCATCAGGACGATACCAAGTAAAGCTTCGCCCATGAAGTGGTAAATCCACCAGACTACTTTCACGAATAAATTCATCAAAGACAGCAATATCTCTTGCACCCGACATCACTCCTCTGCCCTCTCTTTCAGAAAATGAACGTATAGAATTAAAATCACCAACAACACATATCCGAGATGCTAAATTCTGCCTAATGACCGAAATTATTCTCTCCCATAAATCCATTTTTTCAGGCAAGAAACAAGAGGCATACACATTCAAAATACAACAATGAAAATTATCAGGTCCCCAAAGCCCATTTACAATGAGAGCCCCATCCATATGCCAAGAACTTAAACAAGTGAATACCTCTGTGTTCCAAAAGGAGACAATGCCGCCAGATCTTCCCACTGAAGGTTGAGCCGCCCATCCAAAATTCCCTGTGCCCCAAATGCTTTTACAATCAAATTCGTTCAATATTTCTAGTTTTGTCTCCTGGATACAACAAAAATCTACTCTATTCACTCTAATTAACTCCTGTACTTCTTTTTTCTTCACTCTACTCCCCAAGCCCCTAATGTTGTAGGACAAAATCTTCATTAAAAAACCCTCTTAATTTTCTCCTTGCCTGTCTGACCCAATTCCGTATCTCTGCTCTCAAGTTCTGCAATTTTTAATAGCGTATCCTCTTCTGTAGTGGATGATACCAAACCAATTTTCTTCCCTACGCTCCATACTTTTTTTGCTTCTTCGAACAATTTATTTGATACATCCTTTTCTACTGTTTTGCCTTTGCCTCTAACCAGATTCGCCTCTTCCCCCCTCTCCGAAGGTGACGCCATGTCTTTTACAAATACAGACCAATTGTGTACTACAGCCTTCTTCTTTTCTTGACGAGCCTTTGCTTTTCTTTGTTTACTCGGAGCCCCACCGGCGTCAACAACATCGTTCTTTGCTCTGCCCAATATCTTGTTCTGCGTCTTCTGCATTCCATTGCCTTTTACCTCGATGCCCTTATCCTCAGAGGAAGAATTGTAAATCCGGGTCGAAATTTGACCATCTCGGTCAATGCCTAAATTATGTTGCCAAGCTTTTTTTGATTTTGGATCAGCGGCCTTCGGTCCAAACCCCGGGGGGAAGTCTGAATCGTATGATTCTTCAAGGTTAATACAATTCATTCGTTCAGGCCCAAAACCAGGAGGGTAATCATTTGAGGAAGTTGGGCTCGATATTGGGCCTTTCTTGTCTACTTTTTTGTCTAAGCAAACAGGCCCATTAATTTTCAATTGCGGGCTACAAACCATTTCCAATTCGTGCCCAACATTAAGAGTGGGCCCCAAATCCGCATATTGGCTTGTAATATTCTCCAGGTGATTCTCCAAGGATTTAAGTACTTGATGATGTGGGGCCACCACCGCCCCATTTGTAGTTGAGATGCCAATTGCTGGAGAATGATCATTACTCCTATACTCTTGGGAAAGGCCCCCCTTCTCCATGCAGCCGCCAACTTCGTTTGGCCCGAGGATTATGTCCCCGGGAATTTTAACCGATGGCTCATCTTCCAATACTTCAACAGCGTGCCAACACCGATCGATCGCCTCCGCCGGACCTGAGGAAACCGATTGCCGATAATCTCCAGACCACTGGGATTCGACTTCCTCCCTGTCGTTCCTCTTTGTATTCCAGTAGAAACCGTCCGAGATATGATCAACCTCTTCCATGATTTTAATAGGGAAAACTCTATCGTCCACTCGAACTTGGATAGCTCGATTCACCTCTCTCAAAAAAGGAACAGATACAAGAACCCGTGCCACATCCAGCCTAGATTTGCTCTCCGTAGCAATGTCCAATTTTACCATCGAACCGAATTGAAGGCTAATAGTTGCGAAAAACCTCTGATTCCATGCATGTGCTGGAATTCCAATCCACCTTGTCCAAACAAGTCTTTTATGACACACATCCAATTCCCTCCAAGGCCTAAACCACTCGAACCAATGTTTGAACCATTCATCCATATCTTTCACAAGTTCATTCAGCTGTTTCCCGGAGACATTTTCAAGGAGGACCACATCATCTCCCAAGTATCTCAGTTTCACGAGTATTCCGCATTCGCTTTGGATTTCCTCATAGTGATTCTCCCAAGAAAACCCAGATCTTAAGAGGGCTGTGACGCAGTTCTTCAACCAGTTTTTATCGTCCATGTTAGTATTGAATTGCAGAACTTGTTCCGTAGTTTTATTCTCCTTTTCGACGACTATACTTGCATAAGATTTCTCCGGCATCCTCGTTCCGCTGAGAGTTGGGATTGTATTAAGCTTTGTCTTCATTCCTACCAAATCTTTCTTTGCTTCCTCTGATGCTATGTTATTCCTCTCGTACTTGGGAGTATATGCCCTTAACTTGAAACTTCCAATCCACACCTTGTTCAGTTTTTCTAGCACTCTGGGTCTATCGGTACTGCCTGCAAATCTCACAAAGCCAAACGATTTTCCCATTTTATCTTTCTTCCTCGGCCTGAAAATATCGACCACCTCCCCAATCTCACTAAACAATGATCTAAGGATTCCAATATTACAGTCTTCAGGGAAGTTGGTGAAGAAAAAAGTTGTAACTTTCTTCTTCTCGCCTCCACCGAACCGATCCCAAAAGTTAGCAATTTTCCCCAAATGAACTCGGTTTGTCTCGTGCTCTACCTGAATCCTACCAATCCTATTATTAGATATCTGCCTCGCCGGAGTACGCTCGGGATAAGGGTTCCTAACGTCTACCCTCCTCACCCACTCACCCTTTCTCTCTCTAGCTTTCTCTCTCATACCGTTGCTCATAAAATACTTGATTTGCTAACTAGTGGATTTGATTTTGACTCATTAGGCTCAATGAAGATTTTATGTCATTTCAATGCAATATACATGAAGACTTGTTAGGCTCAAGCTCGATTCATTCGATTTGTTAAGCTCATTAACTTGTTTACGATATGTGTTAAACTCTATTTTCAACTCTAACTCGACTCGGAAAAAGTTAAGATGGAGTTCGAATTTCATGTGCTCAACTCTGCACGTAGGGGTGGGAATAGGCCACGCTACTTGACAGGGGCCTACGACTCGGCCTACTTAAAGCCCAGTTCGGCTCGGCTCGTTTAATAAGCGAGTCAGGTTTAGGCTTTTTTAAAAGCCTATTTATTTAAATAGGTCAAGCTTGAGCTTTCTATAAGCCTTTTAAGCCCAACAGACCGACCTATTTAACTATATATATATATATATATATATAATATAGTATAATAAATATTTAATATATATATGTAAGAATATTGCTAAATATAAATTAAATATTATTTAAATTTTTTATTATGATATTATTTGATAATCCTTTGGTAAATTGCTTTTATTCTTCATTTTAAGATTTAAAGAGTTAATTGTTATGATTTAATAATAATAATATAATTATTGAATATAATTTTATAAACATGATTAAAAAGACCCCCCTAAAAGGCTTTCAGGCCAGGCTTATTTATTAAAAAGGTTAGGAAAGACTCTGAAAAAAGCCTATGACAGTTAACAGGCCAGGTTTAGGCTCAAAGATCAAATAGCAGGCTCAGACCGTTCAACAAGAAGCCTAGCTCGTCTCGGCCTATTTCCACCCCTATCTGCACGACTCGAGAAATAACACTATTTTTAATCTACGTAGTTCAATTTTATGTTTTAGTTATATTAGGGACTATATAAATGAATTAAGTTCACAACTCCCTCAAACTTCGAATTTTTAAATGTGATAAAAAAAAAAATTAATGGTATTAGAGCCCACAAACTTATGCACACACATCCTAAGTTTAAATTTTGTTGAGCAAGCCGACAAGCCCAAATGACAACCCAACCAATGTTACGAGAAATATTACAGAACTAGATAAATGAAAAAAAAAAAAAAAAAAACACAAATATCTTTACAGCTTCCAGAGTGTATTTTATTGAAACGCTTCACTAATTTATACTTATAATTAATTTAAGAAGAGAATTTCTTACCCTTTTTTTTTTCGCCAATGGAGAACTATATTCAAATATTTCCTGAAAAGCATCATTTTTGTATAACAAGTCTTCATAAGAAAAACTAAATTAGAATGTTAACTCATCTTTAGGAACTAATAAAAGCTCCTCTAATTTTGATCAATTTATTAACACAAAGATTCCCACTACAAAAAAGACGGGGTTTAACGACGGAATATTTGCGACGGCCAAATATCCGTCGCAAATTTAGTGTATTTGTGACGGATTTTGGTTAGCCGTCGGAAAATATGACAGTTTGCGACGGTTTTGTAAAGCCGTCGCAAATATTAGTGTTTTGCGACAGGTATGTCAGTCGCAAAATCTAGGACCCACCACCTTCGTTGTATACCGGCTATATTTGCGACGGATAAGTCATCGCAAAGTCAAAGTTGACATTTGCGACGGCTATTTCCGTCGCAAAAATTGACCCGTTAAAAGTGGTCGTTCGGGAAACGACTCATTTGGCTGGTTTGCAACGGAAAAGGTCGTTGCAATTTTTAACTTCGATTTTGCGACGGACACGTCCGTCGCAAATCTGACCTGAACTCACGCGTCTTTTCGGGAAATGGTGCGTTGACTGGTTTGCGACGGACTTGCCGTCGCAAATCTGACCCGATTTTGCGTGACTTTTCGGGAAACGTCGCATTTGACCGATTTGCGACGGAACGTCCATCGCAAAATTGACAAGCCGTCGCAAATTCGCAAAAACGACGCCGTTTTGGCGTTTGACGGGCACAATTTGCGACGGACACCTGTCTGTTGCAATTTTTTCCCCCTATATAAACGATGCAGACGGAGAAAGAGAGAAAAGAAGAAGAAGAGGAAAAAGAGAGGAAAGGGAAGGATAAGTCGGGTGCCGTCGTTGTAGAGCCAATCCGTCCCCACCGAGTGCTCGTTTCGTCATCTTCTACAAATAAACCGTAAGTTTTCTTCATTTTTACCGTTTAAAATGTAATTTTAAAGCATGTTTAGAATTTGTTAAGTTTAGAATTGATTTTAGTTGAATGGTTTGAATTATATTAGTTGTTTGATTTTAGTTTAATAATTTTTAATAATATTAGTTGATTGATTTTAGTTTAATAATTTTTAATAATATTAGTTGATTGATTTTAGTTTAATAATTTTTAATAATATTAGTTGATTGATTTTAATTTAGTTGATCGAATTTAGTTGAGTAGCTAGTTTGAATTATATTAGTTGTTTGATTTTAGTTTAATGATTTTAAATAATATTAGTTGTTTGGTTTTAGTTTAATAATTTTTAATAATATTAGTTGATTGATTTTAATTTAGTTGATCGAATTTAGTTGAGTAGCTAGTTTGAATTATATTAGTTGTTTGATTTTAGTTTAATGATTTTAAATAAATTGATTTTTGTTTAGTTGATCGAATTTAGTTGAGTAGTTTGAATTATATTAGTTGTTTGATTTTAGTTTAATAATTTTTAATAATATTAGTTGATTGATTTTTGTTTAGTTGATCGGATTTTGTTGAGTAGTTTGAATTATATTAGTTGCTTGATTTAAGTTTAATAATTTTACAAAATAATATTAGTTGATTGATTTTTGTCTAGTTGATCGAATTTAGTTGAGTAGTTTGAATTATATTAGTTGCTTGATTTTAGTTTAATAATTTTAAATAATATTAGTTGATTGATTTTTGTTTAGTTGAGTAGTTTGAATTATATTAGTCGTTTGTTTTAGTTTAGTGGAATTGAATAATATTATAAGTTGATCGAATTTAGTTGAGTAGTTTGAATTATATTAGTTGTTTGATTTTAATTTAGCAATTTTAAATAATATTAGTTGATTTATTTTAGTTGAGTGGTTTGAATAATATTATAAGTTGATTGATTTTAGTTGAGTAATTTGAATAATATTAGTTGTTTGATTTTAGATTAATAATATTAGGGGATTTATTTTAGTTTAATTTAGGATAGTAGTTTGAATAATATTATATTTAGAATATTATGTTATGAGTATTTCATTGATTTTAATTTAATATTTCGAATAATATTATAAATATTTCGAATAATATTCGTGAATTTTGTTATAGATGAGCGGACAAGGCAGTGACAGTGGCAGTCAGCAGCCTCCGAGGGATGAGGAGGCGAGTCGAGGAGGGCGAGGAGGGAGGAGACGACGGGCCTCACTGAGACCCGTGGTTCCACCTATTTTCAGGCCGAGGTCTCTATCAGAGACCTCTTCACAGCCTGGTGATGGCTCCTCCTCCTCACAGCAGACTGCTGAGGGGTCATCCTCCTCCCGCCAGCATCCGGTTGTTCAAGCACGGAGGCCTGTTCAGCCACATGGTTCAACGTAAGTTTTAATATTTTGTACTCAATTTTTTTATTAATTAAAACTTAATTATTTTACTAACTTTGAAGTTTTAATTTTACAGTTGGATTTCGGGTCATGAGGCTAGTAATCAGGTTTCCAAGTCTATCCTTCGCGGTGGATCCGAGCCCACTGCTTACAGTTGGAGGCTAGTGTCCAATGCAAGAAAACGGACATACTTCGAGGAAATTAAGGTATTAATTTAATTTATTAATTCACCGTTTATTGATATCAAATATATAAATAAATATTTACATTTAAATTGTAATTGCAGAAAGAATGTGTCTGGGCACCGGAGCACGATGACCAGATGTGGAAGAATTTCGAAAAATATGCAACCGAGAGATACAGAGACGTCCTTTATAGAATGAGGGACATGTGGTACAAGAAGGGAGAGGCCACCGACATGGGGACTGACAGTGAAAAAAGGTCGATTTGGGACTAATTCCTCCAGTACTGGAATTCCCCTGAATTCAAAGAGAAGTCGCAGAAAAACAAGGCGAATCGGCGTAGTGACCCTAATGGAGAAGGGATGGCGAGACATCGGGCCGGTTCTCGGTCCATTTATGAGCACGGGTTGAGATTTGTAAGTTTCGTCTTTAATTCTGTAGTTTTTGAATTTTTATTCTTTTTTCCTAATTTTTATGAGTGGTATTAATTTTTATTATCTTTTTTTCTAATTAGGCGGTGGAGCAAGGACGCGAGCCCTTTCATTTTGAGAGATTGCAGCTCGCCCACCCACTCGTCGAGGAGACTAGGAAGTCTACCTACGGCAGTACCACCGAGATCCACGTAAGTATTATTTTAACATTAATAGTATTATTTCAATTTTTAATATTAAAAGTATTATTTCATATTTTGTGTTCAATTTATTTAATACTTTGTATAATTAATTTGCAGAGAAAGATGCTCGAGGACCTTGCCTCTCAGCCTCAGCCTGAGGAAACGACAGAGGGGTCGGGGTCGATGCCCCCACACAGCCTTCTATTGACGTTCAAAATTAATTGTACTTCAAGAACGTCAAGGCTAAAAAGGGGCGGTTCGCTGGATTGGGCAGCTTCGGAAAGAACTTTTTCCGAACTCGTGGCTCGGGCTCATCCTCCTCTCAGTCTTCCATCGACTCTCATCCCAGTAAGGTCTAGAGGCAGCTTGCCACGGTGGTGAAGAACATGTAGAGGTAGCAGCGAGAGAAGAAAGAGTATGAGAGGCAGCAGCGAGAGGCGTACGACAAGTATACAGCCGAGATGCAGCAGTATACATCCGTCATGCAGGAGTGGTGACGGTTGTTCGCCTCTGATGTGCCACGAGCGCACATGCCTGCGCCACCAATGCCGCCGACCTAGCCGCCGATGCAGCCGATGCCACCGACCCAGCTGATGCCCCCGATGCAGCAGTCGATTGTTAACCTGGGCGAGGATGAGGAGGAAGAGGAAGTCGGATTTAATTCCGACGAGTAGAAAAATTTGAATTTTAATAAATGTGAAGTACAATTTTTTTTAGTTTGAATTGATGTTACTTTTATTTAATTTTTTGTGAAATTCAATTTATTTACTTTTAGTTCTAAATAAATAATTTTACCAAAATAATAAAAATTAAATGGCCACAATATTTATGAAAACAAGTGAGAAACGAAAATGAATTAATTTGGTGAATTATGAAAAAAAAAGAGTCAATTTGGATACATATACAATTAATTGTGTACAAATGAACGAATTATAAAATTACGCGTTGTCGAAATAAATAATTTTACAAAATAAAAAAATAATTGGGCATAACATTTATAAAAACAAGCGAGAAACGAAAATGAATTAATTTGGTGAATTATAGAAAAAAAAAGAGTCAATTTGGATACATATAATTGCGTAAAAATGAACGAATTATAAATTTAAGCGGGAGTCGAAATAAATAATTTTACCAAAAAAAAATGGCCACAACATTTATAAAAACAAGTGAGAAACGAAAATAAATTAATTTGGTGAATTATAGAAAAAAATTGAGTCAATTTGGATACATATACAATTAATTGCGTACAAATGAATGCATTATAAATTTAAGTGGGAGTCGGAATAAATAATTTTACCAAAATAATAAAAATTAAATGGCCACAACATTTATTAAAACAAGTGAGAAACAAAAATGAATTAATTTGGTGAATTATGGAAAAAATGAATCAATTTGGATACATATACAATTAATTGTGTACAAATGAACAAATTATAAAATTACGCATTGTCGAAATAAATAATTTTACAAAATAAAAAAAATAGTTGGGAAAAATATTTTTATAAACAAGTTAGATACGAAAAGAAATTAATTTAGTGAATTATAAAAAAATGACTTAATTTGAATATATATACAATTAATTGCGTAAAAATGAACGAAATAAGCTCATGACCTAGCGGCGCGCGCCTCCTTCCCATGCACAAGAGGTCGCGTGTTCGATTTGGATTAATTGTTCAAGGCCTAATAAGGATAATATAGAAGGTGGGCCGCCTATAAATAGCTATGGGCCGGTGGCCTAGTGGTCCGCGCCCGCCCTGCTCGCCCCGGGTGCCCGGACTCGAACCACACGAGCCACATATTTTTTTGTATAGGTTCGGTATTTGCGACGGCCAAAGTCCGTCGCAAATAATAATAGAAAAAAACAAAAAAAACATTAATAAATATTTGCGACGAACTGTTTCCGTCGCAAATATTGTTGACCCCATCGGGTCTGACCCAAATAATTTATGATGGAACATTGTCCGTCGCAAATTTTGAGCGACCCGGTCGGGTCTGACCCGGCTACGTTGCGATGGCTTTGTCCGTCGTTATCCATCGCAAAAATTAGCTACAACTGTTTTAACAACGGGCGCATGTCCGTCGCAAAATCCGTCGCAAAACACTGTTTGCGACGGATATTCTGTCGCTAAACAGTGTTTTTTTTTGTAGTGTCCTATGATCAAGTTTCGAAATATAAAATCAATACCATTTGACTTATAAACTAAAATCACATTTATAATGCTATAAAATTAGTAAATGTATTTAATAGTATCAATTAATATATTTGATGATATCAATTTCATACCATGAATAAATTTCACGGAGATTTACTCATTAAATATTGAATATCCTCGTACCTTGGAATTTTGTTTATCTAATCGCATAGCTAAATTATAAATGCAAATATTTTTAAGTTAAGATATAAAATACACTAAAGAGTAGATTTTTTTATAAATACAACAGATTTATTATACCAAATCTAGAAGGTTTGATATGAACATTTCTAATGAACTTGTAACCTAAACGGGCTTTAGGTTTAGACTAGATCTATTCTATTATAAATGGATCATTGTACTCAGAATTGTATACACGCATACACATATTAGTGAAACTTCTGGCTTGGTACGCTCCAGACGTAGTCATTATCGACGAATTGGGTGAATAAATTCGCGTCTCTATTTTACGCTCTCGATTCACAATACGTTATCAGCACGAAAGCTCTACTCAATTAAATTATACACCAAATTCGCAATTCTCCAAATTTCCGCCAAAGACTCCTCGACATGAAGCAAACCTTCAAACCTTTAAATTATACACCACAGGGAGCTTTGAAATTTAATTAGTTTTTCATTATTAATATGAGTTTTTCTTTTATTATTAATATGGATACGGCCACGGCTTGTGTAGTTTATGGAAAGGCCGCAGGCCTGGATTCCGTCATCGCATATACATACTGCGAGCGGGCGAATTGAATTCAGCCGCACTACCACGCGCGCAATTTTTTTTTATCGAATTGAAGGAAGAGTTCAGGGAAGGCAGCTTCGAGAAGCCACCACCGAACACCGAACGCCGCTGTGCCGGATGCGAGCCTGAAGGAGCCACCGCCGAACGCCGCTGTGCCTGAACGCCACAGCGCCGCCGTCGCACTTCGAAACGGCAGCCTACGTCGCCCACCGCAGCGCCGCCCTGCTCCTCGCGTGCGCACCCTTCGCCGTGCGGATTCCGCCGACACCACCGTCCGTCCGTTGCTTCGCCGGAGCCATCCCAGCCGTCGCGGTTCACGCCAGCCGACCGCCGCCTGGTCTCGCCCTCCATCTCCGCCGATCGACGCCAGCCACTGTCCAATTACACTCTAATTCCCCAATGCACGGAGTTGGACATGGGCCTGAGTACCATATGATTTGGGCCCCTGAGTTTTGGGCCTGAGTGGAATGGCTTGAATTGGGCCCAACTTTTATTTCCATAAATTATATAAAGCCTATTTAAATAAAACCCAACAAAATTTATGGTATTAATTCTATTTTTTTTTTCCATTCAGGCTTACGATAAGGCACAAACCGTTTTTGAGGGATCGGTTATTCAAGAATGGTGTTGGCGGGAGCTTTAGCCCCATGGGTTTTACTTGTTGGTACAAACTCACAGTTTGTATGTCCGCTCCTACACCTCCTATTGAGTCTGCAATCAACGCGAGCCAAGTCTATCAGTAGACGTTTAGGAACTCTTATCGTAAGGTCCCGCTCTGGTAAAAAGCTTTTTTATTTTATTTTATATCTTTAGCAATTACCATTGTTTGCCGCAACATATGCTTGTGAATTATTTGCTGTAGAAATTAAGATTTATGTGAAAAATCTTTGTGTGCCTATTATTACCTTCGCTGCTAATTTAATTCACTCAAACAATGCCCAAAATTTTCGTATACAAGTTTGTCTGAAGCAAATATGGGCATTGACTAAAATTTGAATTTGAATAGTTACTCATACTTGTATAATTATTTATGTGAATTAAATTTTCATTATTAGTTATAGTCCGCATATATTGTCTGGGTAGGCGGCACCCAATATTTGTCGAACCGTAAATTATATTTTGGGTAGACGACGCTAAATTCTTGCTTCTATGTGCTCTAGAGTGATCAAATAAATCCTTGTTTCTCCATTGTCAATAAATTGATCACATTACTCACCATGTCACTTTAAAAACTGTAGTGTATAATGTCTGATATTACCAAAAGAGAATTCGCTGAGCTTGCTCTTGATGGTAGTAATTACCTGACATGGGCGCTAGATGTCGAGATCCATCTAGACTCAACTGAGTTGAGCGAAGCCATTGTCGAAGGTTCAAAATCCACTAACGCCCAGAAGAAGAAAGCGTTGATTTTTCTCAGGAATCACCTGAATGAGGATCTGAAAAATGGATACCTCACTCAAAAGGACCTCAGAGCGTTGTGAAAATTCCTGAAGGACCGTTTCCAACAACAGAACAATGTACTCCTCCCCTCGGCACAATGAGATTGGTTGAACCTCCGTTTCCATGACCTTAAGTCTATAACGGAGTACAATTCTGCTCTGCAGCGTATTGTATCCCATTTGATACAGAACACTCTGTCAATATTCCACGCTAGCAAACTTATACTCCAGCAGCAGTATAATGCCAACAATATGAGTGGTTGCAAGCGTGGAAGGGGGAGAGATAGTAAGAAAATTTGGACCAAAGGCCGAGGTCGTAGTACATCTGGTGGTCACAGAACCTCGAACGACAATCAAGCTCAGAATCGTAGAAAGGGTATACCCAACACGAATTTCGCTCTACAAAAGCCTGGCTCTCAAGACGAGATTGAGTAGTCCTGTAACAGATGCGGCTGCAAAGGCCATTGGTCTCGCACGTGTCGTACTCCCAAACATTTGGTTGAGGCTTATCTAAAGCAGCAGAAGGACGACAAGGGGAAGGCCCCTATAGTCGAACCTCATAATGCCAGCTTGCCTGAAGCAGAATTTGACCACGACAACGATGATCTCTTGGGCTTGTAGCTCAAAACTGTGGAGATAATGAGTGATTTGAGTATTTGATTATTTTAGTACTTTGTTCTTTTTGGTTAAGAGAATTTACATTTGGATCCTGTCTTTCGGATATTTTATTTTTATGGATGATATGACATTTATGAGTTATCTTTGATGTGTTTACCTTAATGTTATCCGTCAAATTTATTTGGATATTGCTATTCTTATACATGGCTTGTAAACATATCAGCTATTTAGGTTTGAGCTTTTCCCCTGGCATGATGGATTCAAATTGTAATTTATGTTTTGTAGATAGCGTCACCACACACACAATCTTAAGAGATAGGAAGTATTTTCATAACTTGGTAGAACGTAAGGGGAGTGTAACTACGATAGCCAATGATAATATTATGATAGTGGGCTCCGGAAGAGCTTCCATTGTCCTCCCCATGTGTACCGAACTCATAATTGATAATGTTTTATTGTTTCCACAATCTAAACGTACCCTGCTCAGTTTTAAAGATATAAGATCTAATGGCTATCACATTGAAACTGAAACTGAGAATAATAATGAATACATTTAGATGACTAGTACTCGAGGTAGCAGTAAACAAGTTACACCAAAAATCCCATCCTTCTCTTCCGGATTGTACTATTCCTACATCCGGCCGTCCAATCTCCATCTAGCTATGAGTGTGAAATTTCATGACCCAAACTCCTTTAAATTATGGCATCAGCAGTTAGGTCATCCAGGACAAACTATGATACGTAGGATTCTTTCTAATTCCAATGGTCATAATATTTTGAATAATAGAATCCCTCTTGTTGATGAATTTATATGTGATGCATGTTCTAAGGGTAAACTAATAGTGCGCCCATCGCGCACTAAGGTGGGACTAGAGTCTCCGGTTTTCCTTGAACGGATTCAGGGAGACATTTATGGACCGATTCACCCAGCATCAGGACCATTTCGGTATTTCATGGTCCTAATTGATGCCTCCACTTGGTGGACATATGCTTGTTTGCTGTCTACCCGCAGTCAAGTTTTTGCAAAGCTCATTGCGAAAACTGTTGAGCTTTGAGCTCAGTTTCCAGATTATCCAATAAAATTTATTCGAATGGATAATGCTGTTGAGTTTACCTCAAAAGCCTTTACAGATTACTGTATGGCTCTAGGAATTAAGGTGGAGCATTCGGTCCCCTACGTCCACACCCAAAATGGTCTTGCTGAAGCGCTAATAAAATGTATCAAACTTATTGCTAGACCATTGCTTATGAACTCTAAATTACCCACTTCATGTTGGGGGCATGCAGTCCAACATGCATCACACCTGATACAAATCCGTCCAACTGCATATAATGATCATTCCCCCCTACAGTTAGTGCGTGGGAAAGAACCAAGCATTTTCCATTTGTATATTTTTGGATGTGCGGTGTATGTTCTGATAACATTACCAAAGTGGACCTCTATGGGCCCACAAAGGAAGTTAAGTATTTATGTTGGATTTGACTCTCCATCCATCGTGAAATACCTAGAACCTTTGTCCGGGGATCAATTAACGGTCCAGTTCGCTGACTACACGTTCGATGAAGATCACTTCTTGGCATTAGGGGGAGATCCGAATTCAAAATTGAATGAATGCCGGGAGCTTACGTGGAACATAAGTAATCTCCAGTATCTAGATCCACACACTAGTCAATCTGAACTAGAAGTTCAGAAGATCATTAACTAGCAAAATTTAGCAAATAATCTGCCATACGCGTTCACTGACCATAGAGGTGTAACTAAATCGCATATACCTGCAGTAAATGCTCCTCAAAGGGTTGAGGTCCCAAGCAAATCAAATATACATGCCCCTACACGCCAGAAGCGTAAAGGACCTACAACCAATATAAACACACCTAAAAGAAAGGCCATAAAAAATGGTCAGCAGAACGTGAAATCTCTAGAAGAGATTCATCCAGAAGATAAGCGTCTTAGTAATGAAGCACGTGCACAGAATATTCAAAGCACTAGGACCGCGGAACGACCAGACCCAGATACACTGGAAAATGAAGAAGGTCTGATTGACATAAACGTTGAAGTCTCTATGAATTTCATAGATACAGGAGAAATATATAATATAAATATTATTGTCGTCGACGACACATTTGCAGTGATAATTGATCTTTCTGTTATAAATAATGATCTAGATCCAGAACCCAAAACTATCGCTGAGTGCCGGAAGCGCTTTGATTGGGTAAAATGGAAAGAGGCAATTGAAGCAGAGCTCGCATCGCTAAATGAAAGAAAAGTATTTGACTCTATCCTTCGTACACCCGCGCGCGCTATTCCTGTAGGATATAAATGGATTTTTGTACGAAAACGAAATGAGAACAATACTGTGGAGAAATACAAAGTGACGCTAGTAGCTCAAGGGTTTTCGCAGAGACCCGGTATTGATTTCGATCAAACCTATTCTCCCGTAATGGACGCAATAACGTTCCGCTACTTAATATCTTTGACAGTTAAATTGAATCTCCAGATGAGATTGATGGACGTAGTAACCACATATTTATACGGATTACTAGATGCCGACATCTATATGAAAATCCCCAAGGGATTTAAGATTCCCCAGACAAGGAATGGTAAAAATCGCAGTATGTATAGTATAAAATTGCAGAAGTCATTGTACGGCATAAAGCAATCAGGTCTAATGTGGTACAACCGACATAGTGAATTCCTCCAGAAGAAGTGATACCCAAGTGATATAGCTTTCCCATGCGTATTCATGAAGAAATCGCAAGGTGGTTTTTACATCATATCCGTATATGTTGATGATCTAAACATAATCGGAACATGCAAAGAGATTGAAGAAACCAGTTCAATCTTGAAAGCTGAATTTGAAATGAAAGTCTTGGGTAAAACCAAGTATTGCCTCGGCCTGCAAATCGAGCATCTCCCAGAAGAAATTCTTATACATCAGCCAACCAACGTGAAGAAGGTATTAGAGAGATTTCACATGGATAAATCTCATCCACTTAGCACACCTATGGTTGTCCGATCCCTCGAAGTGGATAAGGACCCATTTAGACCAAGAGAAGATACAGAAGAAATTCTGGGGCCAGAAATTCCTTATCTTAGCGCTGTTGGAGCATTACTCTATCTCGCAAATTGCACTAGATCGGACATTGCATTTGCAGTTAACTTGCTTGCAAGATATAGCGCTTCTCCTACAAGGAGACATTGGAATGGTGTTAAGCATGTTCTACGGTATCTCCAAGGGTCTCAAGATCTTGCACTGTATTACCGTAGGAACAAAAACAAAATCTTTGTAGGTTATGCGGATGCTGGCTATTTGTTTGATCCCCACAATGCCATATCCCAGACTGGTTACGTTTTTCTCTGTGGTGGTACCGCGATCTCATGGAGATCGGTTAAACAAACTGTGGTTACCACGTCTTCAAGCCACTCAGAGATAATAACTTTGTTTGAAGCCGCATGAGAATGTATTTGGTTGAAATCCTTGGTAAAACACACTGGTGACTCGTGTGGTATCGCTAAAGACGATACTGTTGGTGATCAATTTTTATCGGATGGATTAGTGACTGTTTAAGTTCAGTTTAATGATCATCAATCAATTACGTGTGATTGGTTACCACCGTAAATGGTAAATCGAGGTTCGGGTTATGAAATCGGATATATGAAAGTCGAAATCGAAATAATTTCGTATGTGTGCCCGTTTAGGTGTATTAGTGTGTGTTTTTTGGAGTGTTTATGAATTTGAACTTGTATTTCTTAAGCTGGAGAGCAACTATTTATAGAGACTAGCAAGCATGAGGTGTTCCTGACTTTTGGTCTCCCTAGCCTGCATGCTTGACATGTGTCTCTTTGATCTTATCTAAGCTGAATCTTAGTTACAAAGTCTTCTTGGGTCTTATCTCGGACTCATTGTTGTTCGCTTAGGTCGGCTTGACGGATCTTGATGATTCTCCAACTGAAAGTTGTTCGCCTCTGGAGATTGTACTTTGGAAGTTGTTCGCCTTTTGGCTTTATTTAGCTTGGCTTTGGGATTTTAGTCCTTTGTTCACTGGTACACATCTTAATTATGTTGTATCATAATTTGACCAAGTTGTTCGTCATTGGCGACTTCACAATTGGCTCATTCTTGGTCTCGGGTCTTAATACCTGTTCGCCTATTAGTTGTTTGTCGATGGAGTTGTTCGTCATTTTAAACACCTCCCAGATTGGCAGATGCACCCCAATCCTGATTTTCTTTGCTCAAGCCCTTAATTCTTGTTCGTTCCATGCTGGATGATGTTTGCCTATCAACAATTGCCCCCTATCCTGACTAGATGTTGCTTCAGACGAGCAACTTTGTGGCGAACAACTGTAGTTAGGATATTGTTCTGGTCAAGACTTGGACGAATAGCATCTTTGTGACGAGCAACATCGTGGCGTCCGTTTCGTCTTCCCATGATCTGGGGAGATCACGAAGATGACGCCAGCGCAATGATTGCGCGCCGTTCACGCGCGAGCAGTCCCGAGGCCACGCGCCTCTATAATTGCTCATAGGTCCTTCAACTTTTAGTTTGGCTCGGATTTGACCCATTTTTCTCATAATTTAGTCCCTGAACTTTTAGAAAATTAGGCCTTTGACCCCGTTTTTGCTTGGGGTATAAATAGTGGGAAAACTGAAATTTTTCCCACTTTCCCCTCTCTTACTACAGTGCTCCGGCGATTTTCTCCTCCCTCCGGCGATTCCAAGCTTTCCGACGTCCGTCCTTCAGCATTTGGCTTCAAATTTCAATTCCCAGGTAGTTACTCTTTTTTCTCTCTATCTTTTTCTCTACTTTTTCTCCCGAAAATTCTTTTGCCGCCGTGTGGATCCGAGCGCCACCGTCTTCTCCGGGAAAGCGCCGCCGTCTGCAACACTCTTCACCGCCGTTTGGATTTTTCTCTCCCTCCTATGTCTTCGCATTCGAGCAACAAAACCGAGGAGACCCTAGATCCCCTTTTCCCAACTGTTGTTTACGATCCACAACCGGTTGGAGTTTCTTCAGCGTCGAACGCTCACGTGGACTCAGTTGTTCGCTCTGTGGAAAACACGGGTGCGGGCCCATCTGAGAGAGAGCTGACAGTTGTGGCGAACAACAATTTGAACGACGACTCTTCGTCTTCCGCTGAATCTGAAGATCCAGGTCTTGACGAACTCACCCGCAAGTTCTTGGAGGGTATTAACTTCCCATCCCCAAAGATGTTGGAAAATGAGATTCCAACAGGAGTTGCTCGGCCATTCGAATGGCAAGCATATGCTGAGGATTATGCGAACAGCTTTCCTCGCCCACAGAGGCAAATTATGGACAAGGTGAAAACTGGATACCAGGCGAGCAAGATCAAAAGTGTTGTTCGCGAAGATGAACTGGACTCTATCCGTAGGGACTACAAAATCCCATATGATATTCACACGTGGGCCCCTCGGAGAAAGGAAAGAGCTGATCGCCCACCCCCAGGATGCACGGCGATCAACATTCACACCTTGATCGCCGGATTAAGGCTGCCTCTTCCACCCATTGTTGGTCGATTCCTGGAGGCGACCAACTTGGCCATCACCCAAATTACTCCAATTGGGTGGATGAATCTCCTAGGCTCCATGTGCTTGTTCGCCTTGGAGGGGTACGTTGATCGGATTACTGAGGAAGAGATCAACTACCTGATGACAATTACAAAGTGCCCCTTAGGAGAAGAAGGTTACCACTATCTCAAGGCCAGAACCGGGCTAAAAATGGTGGAAGATGTGCCGAACAAGGTTTACAACTGGAAGCAACACTTCTTCTTCATTGGGGGTGATTGGCGAGCATCTTCTGGTCCACACGGCGGCCCTGGACGAATAAATTCTCCAGCAGTTTATGGAAAACTGAAACGTAAGTTCTCTTCTTGCTCGCCTTTGGGCTAAGTTGTTCTAATTTAACTTTTCTTATTTGTTCGCAGGTCCTCGTCTACCCAAGTGGGATTCGGAAGAGGAGGAGTTGAGTTCTGAGTTTTTATTTACCTCGTGCTTGGTTGGCCTTTGCAATAGGGCAGATAGGACTATTGACTATCTCTGCCGAGCAAGGTGTCTAAAAGCTGTTCGCCTTTTGACATACCCACACCATTTGGAGGCCCAGGCTGAGGTGCCCCCAGATATGAATTTCTAAATTTTGGGTTCAAGTCTTGTTCGTCATTGATTTTCCTAACTTGCTCGTCTCACTTTTTTTTTTTAGCCGAGCAAGTGACAGTTGCTGTTCCTCCCTCTTACGCCCTCCTTGAGCAAAGGGTCCTTGAAATGGCGCCGCCAAAAGGGAAGAAAAGGAGAGGTGACCCCCCTCAAAAGGTGCTCGCCATGACGAACAAACCTGAGGGGGCTAGAGTCCCAAGACAGGCTGCCCCCCTATTCAAGATCATTCTCCACCCATTTCCCCTCCTCGTGGGGGGAAACGCTTAAAGAAGGCAGACGGGACTCTATTGTCCCATGATGCTCCCTACAAGGGGAAGGAGAAGGTGGGTTCGAGCCATGCTCGCCCTGAAGGGGACGTTGTACGCCGCTCATCCGTAGAGCTCACGGAGAGGTCTGGCAAGGCGAGCAAGGACATAGGCTCCCCCAGAGGCCCAGAGGACATTTCATATTTAGGCCGGGATGAACGAAAATTCTCTGAGTAAGTTCTTACTTTCTTGCCGAACAAGTTTTTTTCTTTGCCAAATTTCCAAGTGTTGACCTTCTTTTTTGTTCGCAGATACCGGCCCAGCGATTACCCAGGGCGAGCAGACCTGGTTCACCAGTTTGCCTGCTCTAAGACCCCGGCGAGCTTCCGTGACATTCCGGATGAACATGTTCGTCGAGCAGCTGAGGTCATTGCTCGCGCCTAGTCGCGGCCGCTGAACAAAGTCGTCCTTGCCCAGGGTCCCATTGATAATTTTCACCTATCAATGGTCCAAGCCGCCAACTCCATTGTTTCCGCTCAAAGGGGGATGGCTCAAGTTGCCGAGCTAGAGGAGACTGCTCGTCACCATGCCGCCTCCATTCGCCAGCTTACCGAGGAGAAGGAGAAATTGGCGAACAATTTCAATGGCCAAATTGCTCGCTTAAAAGATCAATTAAAGCTGGCCAATGACCTGGAGAAGAAGCGCATCGAGGACTATCAGCTTGTTTCTGGTGAGCTTAAGGATACAAAGGCCGAGCTACTTTCCTCTAAAGCTGTGTTGGACGAAGAGAGGAAGAAGAGGGAAGAAGCAGAAGAAGAAATTGATCGCCTAAAGAAACAAATATCCGAGATGCTCTCCAAGGAAGAGGCCGAGCAAGAATTTCAAGCTCGGAGTGGGCCTATCTCAAATTTGGGCTACATCTGCGCCTATGCGGACAGCATCTGCACGGCCGATGCTTATGACTTCAAAGATTTGGTTGAAGAAATGAGCAAGAATCTGAATGAATTCCTGGAGCACTATCCTCCGCCGAACAATATTGAGATTCAGCTGGCGGATCTGGTAGTACTAGGGGTTAAACTTGACAAACTCGACCCTAGTATTTCCATTACTCATCCTCCGCCCCCAACTGATGAAGGCGAACAAGAGGAAGGGTTGGCCGTGGCTGACGAGCAGAATGCAAAAGAGGCTGAGGATAAGGCTGCTGAAGATTTGGCCCGAGAAATGATCGTTGAACCCCACGTCGAGCAGGCTCAAGATCCTCCCCCCGCCGAGCAACAATAGTTCTTTAGGACTTAGCTTTTTTCTTTTCATCTTCTTTGTAATAGTTGTTCGTTCCTTTTGTAGTACTTGACTTCTTGAATCATTGTACTATTTTTGAGGCTCAATGCCTTTTGATTAATGGAATGTCTTTCTCATGTTCGCTCATTTTCTTTATATGTTAATTGCCTTTACATTTTTATCAATGCCTTTGCAATTATAACATATAGTGTTGGGCTTTTGTTCGAATTGAACTTTGCCTTTAGTGGAATCAGGGTTCAGCCTTAGGTTCTGTTCATTTTAAAAAACGAACAACCTTTAAGTGGCTTTGGTCCTTAGGTTCTGTTCATTTAAAAACGAACAACCTTTAAATGGACTTGTACCTCGAGCTTTGGACTTTTCCTCTTTGACGAACAACTATTATATTTACATTCGTAAAAAATTACAAGTGTTGTAAGACTGCTCGTCACTAACATATACAAATCGACGAACAACTTTAAACACTAATCAAAACATGCTCACTTATAATATTTTTGCCAAGCAACTTTATCTAAAAAACAAAAGATGAAACAACACCAGACTATACAATGTGCCGAACAACTTTACATTCTATACTTAGCAAAATTTTCTAAAAATTAGGCAAGTTTTTAGTTTGCCTTATTTGGTTCACTGGCCCCCCAAGACATTTGTTCGCCCAATCAAGAACTTGTTCGTCTTATTAATAGTATTTTTTCAGATGTACGGCGTTCCAGGAGTATTGGGCTAGCTTGCCTTCCATATCTTCAATATCGTATACGCCATTAACGAATTTTTCCGTTATACGATACGGGCCCTCCCAAGTTGGTCCCAATACACCTGGAGGTTGGGCGAGCAACTTTCTTAGAACCAAATCTCCAACTCTGAATTCCCTAAGTTTAACATGGGAATTATAGTAGCGTTCTGCTCGCTGCTTATAGGTAGCATTTTTTTAGCTCGGCACTCAGTCTTTTTTCCTCGAGCAAATCTATTTCAGCAGCCAGAGCATAGTTGTTCGCTTGCTCATCAAAGTTGGTCGTCCTGATTGTGTTGGTCTTTAATTCAATTGGTATAACAACTTCTGTTCCGAAAGCCATTGCAAAGGGTGTTTCTCCGGTGCTTGACCTGGGAGAAACTCTGTATGCCCATAGGACTTCCGGAAGTTCTGTAGACCAACTATTTTTACTTTCTGCTAGCCGTACTTTTAACGTATGCTTGATAATTTTGTTTACGGCTTCAACCTGTCCATTTGATTGGGGATGATAGGGTGTAGAGTAATGTTTCTTGATCCCCCATTTAGTACAGAAATCTCTCAACTCCTTCCCATCAAACTGTGGACCGTTGTCTGTCACGATGGTTTGTGGAACTCCGAAACGACAGACAATGTTCTTCCAAATGAAGTTGATCATTTTCTGTTGCGTGATTTTCAACATGGCCTCTGCTTCTGCCCATTTCGTATAATAGTCGACTGCCACAACGGCAAATCGAACTCCTCCAACTCCTACTGGGAAGGGACCAATAATGTCCATTCCCCATCTAGCAAAAGGCCACGGGCTATAAACTGATACGAGCTGTTGAGCCGGGGTATGAATGTTTGGTGCAAAAATTTGGCATTGGTGGCAAGTCTTTGCTTTTTTGATTGCATCCTGGCGTAAAGTCGGCCAGTAATAGCCTTGTCTGATAGTTTTGTATGCCAAAGCTTTCCCCCAGCATGATTTCCACATACTCCGGCATGTATTTCTTCGAGTATTGCTCGTCCTTGCCCCCTAGGCAAACATTTGAGAAGTGGGAGTGATATTCCTCTTTTGTAAAGTTGCTCGCCTACCAGAGTATATCTGGCGGCTTGCTTTATTAGCTTGGCAACTTCAAAAGAGTTGTTTGGTTTTTCCCCACTTTTCAAGTATTTGACTATACTTGTTCTCCAGTCTTCTTCTTCACTGGCTTGATCACTTAGTTGGTTGACATTATAACTTGTTGTTGATGGGTCATTCATCTTCGTAATTATAATGTCTGCCAACTCTGCAGGTCCTTCGCTTGTTGCTAGTCGGGTCAATGCATCTGCTTGAGTGTTGCTCGTCCTTGGGATTTGTTCAATGAATACTTGGTCTAACAAGGACATCAAGTGAGCAACAATTCGTTGGTATTCGATCATATGTCCGTCCTTCGCCTCATATTCACCTCGGACCTGGTTCATAATCAATTGTGAATCGCCGAATATTTGCAATCGTCTGACACCTACTGCAAGGGATAGATGGAGACCAGCAATGAGAGCTTCACACTCGGCCTCGTTGTTGGTTGCCATAAAACCAAATCTGATTGCCGAAGTGAATACTTGTCTGCTTGGACTGATTAGAACCACTCCTGCCCCCGAGGCTACGTTAGTCGAAGATCCGTCAACATAAAGATGCCAGGGGTGATCAAGTCCTCTCGTTGGATCTGGTGGGAAGGTTAGTTCGACTATAAAGTCGGCCAACGCTTGCCCTTTGATCGCTGTTCGAGGAGCATAAGTCACCCCGAATTGGCTAATCTCTAGTGACCATTTTAATAGACGACCAGCTGTGTCGGGGGGATGGAGAATTTGTCTGAGTGGGAAAGTTGTTAGCACTTCAACTTGATGATCAAAAAAGTATGGCTGTAACTTCCTCACACTCATAACTAGTGCATACGCCAGCTTCTCGGTTGGGGAGTATTTGATCTCCGCCTCATGCAAAGCTTGGCTGACGTAGTAGATAGGTTGATGGAATTTTCCGTCTTCTCGTACCAGAACGGAGCTGATGGCCACCTCCGACGCTGCCAAGTATAAATATAGCTTTTCTCCTGGGACGGGTTTTGATAGGATTTTTACATCTTCCAGGTAGTCTTTGAGTTGGTCGAACGCCTTTTGACAGTTGTTAGTCCACGTGAACTGTCCTTTCTTGATGGCTTCAAAGAATGGACGACATTTGTCCCCCGATCTGGATATGAACCGGTTTAGTGCTGCTAGACATCCTGTGAGTCTTTGTACTTCTTTTATTGAACGTGGTGGTTGCATATCCACTATGGCTTTGACTTTTGTTGGATTAGCCTCAATTCCTCGTTGACTAACAAGATGACCCAAGAATTTGCCTGAATGGACTCCAAAGCTGCTCTTCTTTGGATTCAGCTTCATGTTGTAGTGTCGAAGAATTTCGAACACTTGGGTCAAGTGTTGGAGATGATCTTCTTTACGGGGACTTTTGACCACGATGTCATCAACGTAGACTTCTATTGTATCTCTAATTTGTTGGTCGAACATTTTGTTCACCAGCCTTTGGTAAGTTGCTCCGGCGTTGATGAGGCCAAAGGGCATTCTCTTCCAACACAGCAAGTTTTTGTTAGTATAAAATGCTGTGTTCTCTTGATCATCTGGATGCATCGGGATTTGATGGTACCCGACAAAGGCATCCATGAATATTAGCATTTCATGACCTGCAGTGCTGTCCACCAATTGGTCAATATGAGGAAGTGGAAAGTTGTCCTTCGGGCATGCTGCATTCAGATCTGTAAAGTCTATGCATAGCCTCCAGGTTCCGTTTGGTTTCCTCACAAGGACTGGGTTTGCTACCCATTGTGGACAGAGTGCTTGTCGGATTAGGTCGTTGTCTAACAACTTCTTTACTTCTTCGTTCAAAGCTTGATATTTGTCTGGGCCATATTTTCTTCGTTTTTGATGGATTGGTCTTTTTGCTTGATTGATATTGAGCTTGTGACAAGCATGTTTTGGATCTATCCCCACCATGTCTGCATGAGACCAAACAAAAACATCTAGATTTTTGCTGAGGAACTCTTTCATTCGGGATCTGTAAGGCTCAGGGAGCTCAGATCCTATGTATAATTCAAGATCCGGGTTTTCAGGATTAACTTTGAACGTCTCCAGTTCTTCAACTGGAGTTGCTCGTCGTTTTTGTCCTTTCCACCGAGGATCGAGTATTGGTCCCTCAGAGTTGAAATCATTTTCGATGTTCATCGGCTCTGCCCCCAGGCGGGGATCAAGATCATCTGTTGACCCTGATTCGTTGTTGTTAGTCAACACCTGGCCCTCCAAGCCATAACATGAATGTTGCTCGTCACCACCCATTTGTTGTTCGTCAGGATGAGGTTCCTTATGGGTGGTAAGGAGTTGTTCGTCCAACACCTGTTCGTCATGATGTTGTTCGTCAGTATCCATGTGGTCTTCCTTTATGTCCATCATGTTCTTCAGTATTGATGGTTCTTCAGCATGATAGCTTGTTGTGGCCTCCATCATGGATACTTGCGCATGCTTTGCTTGCATTTGTAAGAGGCATTCCCGAGCCTTTCTTTGATCTCCTCTAACTGTGCCTGCTCCACTTGCTGTTGGAAACTTCAAGCAATAATGGTAAGTTGAACAGGCAGCTTTAAATTCATTCAAAAAAGGTCGACCAAGAAACCCGTTATAGGTTGATTCCTGGTCTACGACCAAGAAATCTACCATTCTTGTAATATTCTTTTCGGGTTCTTCGAT
This sequence comes from Ballota nigra, assembly GCA_947034835.1. Taxonomy (NCBI): domain Eukaryota; kingdom Viridiplantae; phylum Streptophyta; class Magnoliopsida; order Lamiales; family Lamiaceae; genus Ballota; species Ballota nigra. The sequence goes on from OX344721.1 coordinate 39,407,238, forward strand.
CGTTACAAGTTTTACAAGCAAAGAAATTTCTCCCAATGGGACTGTTACTGCATTTCCGAAGCCTAGGATTCGATGGTTTAAGTCCCGGATATGGGCTGAAAAGTCCCCAAGTTTATCAAGTGTACTTTTGAACAAGATGTTGGTATAGGCTCCAGTGTCTACCAACAATCTATGGACTCGAGTCCCCATGATCTTTACGCAGATTACGAGCGAATCGTTATGTGGAGTCAAAATTCCTTCTAAGTCCTTTTCGATGAAGGTCAGTTCTGCTGTCTGCATGATAGATGGTTTGACCCCCATTTCTTGAACTTGATCGATTGCTCGTAATTCAGCCTTTCTTTTTCGATTAGAGATTGGCGGCCGTCCATCAGAACATCCTCCTGCGGGACCTGCAGGTTCCATCATATACAAATCTTCCAATGGACGAGTAGGAATGGCAGGAACTGGTCGTGCCGGCTTATTGTTCTTCTGGGGTTGATCATCTTCGTCCTCAGAGTTGTTCTCCCGGACTCTTTTTCCGGGTTGTCTCTTGACAAAATTGGAGAGCTTTCCGTCCTCGTAGAAACGCCATAGCTGCCTGAGCAAATCTCTATATTCACTTGTAAAGTGCCCCACGCTTTGATGGTAGGCACAATACTTGTTAGGATTGAGTTTGCCAGTGTCTTGGCGAATTTTCCGGGGAGGGGAAAGCAACTCCTTATCCTTCACATTCTCATAAACAGTATCGACTGACACTGTTAGCACCTGATTCAACTTTTCTTTGAGTTCTGTCCCTTCAGTGAATGCTTTCATGTTTTTAGGGACTCGATAGCTTGTTGCACCAGGTTTTTTGTTGTTCTCCTTGGGGTTGGCTTTGTTCTCCCCCAAGTTTGACTGCAGGGCTTCATGCATAGAAACGAATATGCCAGCCTGATTTCTGAACTCGGCGTAGCTTCTTGGGCACTTCAGATGTACCTCTTTCCATAGCTTTGACCCTTTCTTCAGTCCTGCCATAATATCAACAATTTTTGTGTCCTCGCTAACGGGCTCACCCTCCAATAGCACCTTGTCAAACCTTTCCATGAATGCTCGATCTGACTCATCATCATTTTGTTTTAGGTCTGACAATCGGTGTTTCTGAGACAAGTATGATCCCGCCGTTGAGAAATGAGACAGGAACTCCCGACTCAGCTGAGTGAATGAATGGATGGATGCTGGTGGCAATGCTGAGAACCATTTGTGCACCCGATCTCCCAAGGTTAACGGGAAATTTCGGCATTGAGTGGCATCGCTAGCTCCCACCGAGACCATATAATCTGAGTATTTTGTTAGATGAACTCGGGGGTCAGCAAGGCCGTCATATTGTATGCTTGCAGGGAATTGGACTTTCTTCTGAATCGGGGCTTTTAGAATGTAGGTTGATAATGGTGAAGATGGCAAGCTGGTCGTCCCTACACCTCTTTGCTGGTCCAATTGTCCCTGCATACTTTCTATCGCCCTTCTCAAGCTTGATAGCTCATCCAGAGATGCCCCCTGACTTGGAGGCTGTTCGGCGAACAAAGGTACAAACCTTTCTGTTCGTCGCAGTCCCTCGCTTGGAGAAGGCAAATCCTGGAGCTGCTTTTTAGGGTTGCTCGCCGCATTAGGTCCCAAGCGTCTAAAGGCAGACTGGGAAAGTCTTTCATGGACCGAAGGGCGAGGCTGTTCAAAAGTTGCTCGCCCATGTCCTTCTTCCTGGCGAGCAACTTTCTCCTGTTGCTGGGGTTGGCCAAGTCTGTCCTGGGCACTGGAACGGGTTGTTCCGTGGCTCGACATTGTTGTTCGCCCGCGAGCAGACTCTGCTTGGCCTTCCCTTGGCTCGACCATCTTAGCCTTGCCCTTGTCCCGCCTGACCTGGGCGCTACTCACCTCACGTTGTTCGCCCCTTGTTGACCTGGCCCTAACAACCTCCAAGGGTCTATCCTTAGGCCTTGCTTGTGAAGGCTTATTTTGTTCTTGCTGTCTCTAGAGAGCTTGGAGAGCAGCAATGGTTCTAGATAATTCATTAGGGTTGTTCGCCAGGGCCTCCATTTCAGGGGGGAGATTATGTGTTATGGTTGTATGTTGCGACCTGTTCACATGTCTAGGATTTCGATCCTGGTGGTCGGCTGACGAGACTCGGGTGGGAGATGCTCTCCTTGACAAACGTGATGCTTGGGTTTCCTTTGATTGAGGCATTTCAATATAAATTGTTTCTTTAATTTTAATATTGAAGAACACCAAGAACACCAAGAACACCTTTGCTTGAATCTTCAAATATTTCTTGAGGTTTTCTTTGAATCTCCAAGTTTTCAACTTGAAGTTCTTGAGTAATCACACTAACCGGAGGTTCGGACCCTCCTTCTAGCGCCAAAATTGTTGGTGATCAATTTTTATCGGATGGATTAGTGACTGTTTAAGTTCGGTTTAATGATCATCAATCAATTACGTGTGATTGGTTACCACCGTAAATGGTAAATTGAGGTTCGGGTTATGAAATCGGATATACGAAAGTCGAAATCGAAATAATTTCGTATGTGTGCCCGTTTAGGTGTATTAGTGTGTGTTTTTGGGAGTGTTTATGAATTTGAACTTGTATTTCTTAAGCTGGAGAGCAACTATTTATAGAGACTAGCAAGCATGAGGTGTTCCTGACTTTTGGTCTCCCTAGCCTGCATGCTTGACATGTGTCTCTTTGATCTTATCTAAGCTGAATCTTAGTTACAAAGTCTTCTTGGGTCTTATCTCGAACTCATTGTTGTTCGCTTAGGTCGGCTTGACGGATCTTGATGATTCTCCAACTGAAAGTTGTTCGCCTCTGGAGATTGTACTTTGAAAGTTGTTCGCCTTTTGGCTTTATTTAGCTTGGCTTTGGGATTTTAGTCCTTTGTTCACTGGTACACATCTTAATTATGTTGTATCATAGTTTGACCAAGTTGTTCGTCATTGGCGACTTCACAGTTGGCTCATTCTTGGTCTCGGGTCTTAATACCTGTTCGCATATTAGTTGTTTGTCGATGGAGTTGTTCGTCATTTTAAACACCTCCCAGATTGGCAGATGCACCCCAATCCTGATTTTCTTTGCTCAAGCCCTTAATTCATGTTCGTTCCATACTGGATGATGTTCGCCTATCAACAGATACGTCCCCCACTGTTATATTTGAAGACAACGCAGCTTGCATTGCACAAATGAGTAATGGGTACGTCAAAGGAAACTTGACGAAATATATTTCACCTAAGTTTTTCTACCCATACGAGCTCCAGAAGAGTGACGTGATTACCATTCAAAAGGTGCAATCTAGCAGATCTGTTCACTAAGTCCTTACCTACATCTACTTTTGAGAAATATGTTCATGGTATTGGGATGCGAAAGCTCAAAGGGTTGTTGTCTTCAGGGGGAGCGGTAACCCCGAAATAAATCTAGAAGATTTGATCCAGAAGATCAATAAAATTACATTGCTCCCTAACTAAATATTTGGTCGCTACCTAGCACGTGGAGTTTTTATGACAAGACATATATGTTATGTCGTAATGTCCAAGGGGGAGTGTTATAAATCCAGCAGATTTATTATACCAAATCTAGAAGATTTGATGTGGACATTACTAATGGACTTATAACCTAAACGGGTTTTAGGTTTAGACTAGGTCTTTTCTAATATAAATAGATCATTGTACTCAGAATTGTATACATGCATACACACACATATTAGTGAAACATCTGGCTTGGTACGCCCCCAGACGTAGTCGTTATCGACGAATTGGGTGAACAAATTCGCGTCTCTATTTTACGCTCTCGATTTACAACAAATTTCTTGTGTCTTCAATTACATATATTTTTTAATAATATTAATTTTTTTTTTAAATTGTAGTTATTTTCATTTTTATTTTTTAATAAAAACAACTGCACTTCTTACTGAATACAATCAATGTTATTGAAAATTGCACTTGAGCACATGATGAATATAAGACTTGATCCACACCTAATACATAAATAATTGAAGAATAATATCAAAATATTGTAGATATCTTAAATGGCAAAGTATTATGAGAATGATACTCGATAACTATTACCATGAACAACAATTTACTAATACATTATTTTAAAACAACTAATATTTTTAGTGATAGTAACTAATATCACTTTAGTTAATACATTTAGTGAAAACAACTAATATCTTTCGGAATTGATACATATAGTTCAACTCACTGATATCTTTAATGTAAATTATTAGTACTCTTCAAACAAGTTTCAACGTGAATATAGTTCACATAATACCTTCTCATCTTAAATATTCTTTTTTCCATGATTGTAGATATTTTCGTTGACAGTATCTTTTCTTCCCTAATCTGAACTTTTTAGTTAGTCTACCCAATATATATTGCATGGCTTCCATTCAAAAGATAAAGACCACGGTTATTTGCACTATATAGCCTCTATGTTAAATACACTATTTTTTTTTCCGAAAATTAGCAACATTTTCGGAAAAAACTTCCAAAAATAAACAAAAAATTCGTTTTTTTTTTCCGAAATATTGTTCATTTCATTATGTTCGGAAAATTTGTTCGAAAAAATGAAAAAAATTCGAAAAAAAAAAGTGTATTCATCCGGTTAGTGTCTTTAACATAGAGGTTAGTGCAAATAACCTGGGGAAAAAGATAAATATAACACAAGCCCAAGCCAAAGCCCAAAATCAAGACTGGGCCCGTGGCCAGGCCTAAAAAATGCATATCGAACAAATCAACTGAAAATACAATTAATCATCAATTAGTTTTCTTGCGTTGATCGATCACTTGATTTACATTTGGGTAAGCGTCGTATCCGAAACTGTTTTAATTATTTAAAATATTAATATTCAATTTAGGAGAACATTTGTGGTACTTTTGGATACCACTGCACCTACAGTTTGGTTATCGTAAATGTTTTTTTTTTTTCACCCGATAGTTTATAATAAGAAATTATTACATCCGCAGCAAAAGTTCAAGTACAACATTGACATAAGGGCGAGTGATGTTGGTACCTTTCAAAACAAATAAAAAATCAAGTGATTGTATTCAGTGATGGAGCCGAAATTTTTATGTAAGGGATCCCATTTTTTTAAAAAAGTTTTGACTATTTCGACTCAAACGAAACGATATAATACAATATAAAGTCAATTATACACTGTAATACATCATATGTATATAAAATAATATAAATATGTATTAGAACTAATTTTGATAAAATTAAAAGGTTAAGACTCAATTTTGATATTAGAAGTATTTAATTTTATGCATTGGATCAATTTTGATAATATTTAAAAATTAAATTTATTTCATTTAGACTTTATTTGCTTAGTATGATTTTTTTTTAAAGGTACTTAGTATAATCATGTACACTATAAGATGCCAAAATACGAGAAATCCTTGTCTCGACGACGAAGAGCGAAAAACAGAATTTGCGAATCTACCTCAAGAATCATGTTGCATTCACCCCTTAAGATCGCCATCTCCACTCCAAAACGTGCCGCCAAAGCTTCCGCTAAGTCGACAGCAATCGATCCCCCCACTCCACATGCAAAACACCACCGTACAACCCTCGAATCCCCCCTAGCAACCCCTCCAATACCTACTGCTCCATCACTTCTAACAGAGGCATCAACATTGACCTTAGTAATCCCTGGTCCAGGCATCTCCCCGCATGTACCCATCCTCATTGTCCCAGCATCTTTCCTGGTAGCATCGTATTTTGGCTTGATAGTGGAGGATAGGGATTTAAACCAAATCCGTCCTCTATCTTTTCACCTTTATCAAAATGGTCCTCTATTTATTTGTTTTATCAATTTAGTCCTGTATCTATTCAAGTTTCACGAAAATGATCCTAATTGGCCTAAAAATGTACAAAACCTCACCGTTTTGGTCCTATATTTATTTTCTTTACCAATTTAGTCCTGTATCAATTTACATTTCTCCAATTAGGTCATAATTGGACGCATAAAATATAAAATGCCATATTTTTAGTCATGCGCACTAGTTTTTTTGGGGGAAACCTATGATGTGTTTTTTTTTTCAATGTGGCACTAGCGGTGGTCATCTTTGCATATAGACCCAGTCGTTTAACTAGGTTCACATTTTTTTTCCGTTTGACACCGGAAAATGCCTCCACACCGATTCACCTGGGAACATGGTTCTGATAACATAATTAGGGCCCCAGATGGACCTCCACATCTGCATTAGTATGATATTGTCCGTTTTGGAACGAGCTAGCCTGCACAAATTTATTTTTGGGCCTTCCTAAAAATATATCATACCAATGGAGAACTTGTTCATCCTTATAAACCCCAAGAAACTCCCATATTATTTTGATGGGATTTAAACCAAATTCATCATCTATCTTTTCACCTTTATCTAAATAGTCATTTATTTATTGTTTTATCAATTTAGTCATGTATTTCTTCAAGCTTCGTCAAATTGGTCCTAATTTGGTGAAAAATGGTTTTATGCTTTATGTGTTCAATTAGGACCTAATTGGAGAATGTGAATTGATACATGACTAAATTGGTAAAGAAAATAAATATAGGACCAAAATGGTGAGGTTTTGTACATTTTTAGGCCAATTAGGATCATTTTGGCGAAACTTGAATAGATACAGGACTAAATTGATAAAACAAATAAATAAAGGACCATTTTGATAAAGGTGAAAAGATAGAGGACGAATTTGGTTTAAATCCCGTGGAGGATATTGTTGAGTTTGGGAGATCTTTCGATGATTTTGAGTGTGTTTGGGTACGACGTTCGGCAAATGGAGTTGGTCATAAGTTAGCTTTTTATAGTTTTTCAATTTCTACTCCTTTTATTGGAGATGTTCTTCCTTTCGATGTTGATTTGGATGTTGATGCCGGTTTGGCTACTTAATTTATGAATTTATTTTTCCCGTAAAAAAAAAAATGTACACTATAAGATGTTGCTTAATTCAAAAAGTTATCAAATAATTTGAAAAAAGAAAAAAAGCAGTAAATATAAAGTTAACAAATAAATTGAAAATAAAAGATGAGAGTATGTCACCAAGAGGATTCGAACCCTAGTTATTATTGATTGAGACAAGCAAAACTCCAACCTTTAGGTAATAACCGCTAAGGCAATGACAAACTTAATTATATTTTTGGAAATATATGTATCTGTGTATATATATATGATATTTTAAAAAAATATTAGGGCGGGCACAGTGACCCCGGCCCCAGCGTGGCTACGTCCCTAGCTGATTGTATTCCACTAAAAGAAAACAAAAAATTGTTTATAAATTTTTTCAATATGACTGAAATTTTCAACAAAAAATTTCATAATGAAAATTGACTACAACTTGCCTACAAAATTTTCTAATTATATAGATATCTTAATTCATTACCTATAAGCAATTTGCCTATGAAAATTTCTTATAAGAAAATTATTTTTAGGTAATTAATTATTGGGATGCCTTGAACTCACTGCGCTGAGCTTGTCGGGGGTCTCGCTGTATATTTTGTTTGAGCTCGTTTGGAGTTTTGGGCTTGTTTTCGAGGTCCAGTCTGTTAGGGGTTTATAAATACTCTTATTATTTAACCTAAGTCATTTTGTACTCTAAAAACGCAGATATCTTATAATAATATACGAATCCTCTCTTTTGGCCATGGACGTAGCCAACACAACGTTTGTGAACAACGTAAATATGTGTCGTTTTCTTTTACGTTTATGATTCTTTCTTGCATCTTGTTATAACGTTAATTAACTACGAATTTCATTTTTTTAGGAAAATTGAATCCCTAGGTAAGTTATATGTAGATTGAAGAATGAAGATGTCAATACGATTAGAAAATTTTGTATATAAGTTGTAGACAATCCCGACCCACTACGAATATTTTTGTGGGAAATTTTTGTCATATTGAAAAATTTATAGGCAATTTTAATTTTTCAAGATAATTCTTTATTGAATTTTCTAGGCAATTTCTAGGCATTAATTAGATGTAAGTCATCTTTATTGAAATGATAATAATGTTGGCCCTATTAATTTGTTACGGAAATAGATTGCGTAACTCGGATCAATTAATCCTTTTATTTCTTTGATGCATGTCAGTCACATTCAAGTACATGCATGGTCAATGTTAATATTTCGCACGTAATATAGTCCTATAGAGAAACACTTGTTTAAACTTAGGTTTATGTGAATTTCATCTCATTTTTTACCAATTTAATTAAAATGGATCTAACAAAAAATAGAAAATTAGATTTATTTAAAATTTATTGGGTAGGAATAATAGAGTTCCATCACGAATTTCAGATCTGTGATAGATTCAAACAGATTTTTATCCATGATGGTGGATGTATATTGATTAAATGGAATTGAAAGACATAAATGGAGATAACATATTATTTGGAGATAATATATTATTGTTGACAATTACTCTCATTGGAAAGTAATTGTTCAGATTATACCGAACATACATATTGCAAAAAGGCGTACGTACTACTAGACGTACAATATAATAGGAAAGGATGCTTAATTAAATAGTTGAAGCTGAAAAAAGTGAAGAGAACACAGTTTTGCATTAATATTCCTTGTGTGTTCTTCTTAATATTCCTACGTATACGTCTGCTGAAGATCCATGAAAAGCGCTATTACATGTGAAGCAAAATATTGTTGAGAAGCCTATCAAACAACAAACAAACATCAGTAAGATAAATTGCCATAATTAATTAGTACTCATTACATTTAATTTTAAAAGTTAATTAACTAACAAATGCATAGATGGAAAGAAATGTGAGAATTAATTGCTTATAAAAATTTGTGCGATCTAATAATATTATTAGTTTTACAATAATTAATAGTATAAATGGTGTAAGGTGGAGAATGTTTACATAATAAAACTAAATAAATTATATAGTGCATATATTAATAATTAATATATATGAGGGACTAAAATACGGGATTTTAATATGATATGAGGAAAAAAACACGTGCTCAAGGGGGTTGGAAAAGAATTTCCCATCAATTGAAAGAATATCGGCGACTTATTCCTTTTATTTTTAATATAAAATTCAATTAGTCCTTTAACATTAATTAGCATGGATAACTTAAAAAAAAACATTAATCTATATATATAAACTAAACCAATAATATTTTTTCTAATATTTTAACGTACTATGCATGTCCTTTACAATTAATTAATGAAAAGGAAGAAGTAAAATATAAAAAATAAAAGGTGTATATATATTACTCCCTCCTTCCATAAGTTATTTAACCCTTAGGGTTGGGCACGGGTATTAATATATGGGTTGTTTCTTATTATTGTGTGTTGTAAAGTGCATTTATCATAAGGGTAATATAATCAATTTATCAAAAGGTGATTGCTTTATTACAAAAAGTAACAAGAGATGTGGGCCCAGCAGTGACATTGTGTAGTAAATAAGAGATGTTTTTAGGGGTGTGAGTTAGAATTATGGTGATGTGTTATTTTTATTTTAGGAAAGGGGTAAATAACTTTGGGACGTACCTTTTGGAAAAAAGGGGTAAACAACTCAGGGACGAAGAAAGTAGATATTAAAGAAAGTTATTATTATATATATAGTACATCATATACCTTTTCTAGCTTTTCCTGTACTTAGGAATAGGAATGTAGCCAAAGTCAATTCGGCGGAGATCCTCTATGAGAATATGGTAGTGCCTCTGCACTTCCTCCGTTGTTTTGCCGCCGCCGACAGCCCGAGCAACGTTGAGCCAGCGGTCGGGAGTGGCGCTGTCGAAGAGGGCTAGCGCCTTCTCGAAGAGTTTGTTCTCCTGCGGCCTCCATGCACTGCCCTTCTGTGAACTCGCCATTAATGATCAAACACTAAATCTCTTCTTACCCCTAAAATGTAGGAAAAAAAGAAATTAAAGGGATTTAAGACTTGGTGTGATACTATAATTGGCCATGTAGGTTGTTATTTATAGAGGAGGTTGGGGGAGGCCAGGTCATAGGGAAATCAGAAATAGCTAGGGGTAAAATTGGAAATGAGCGAGTCGCGCGTCTTCTTTGGAGCCACAAGCTGGTGAAGCTGGACGGGGGAATCAGTATCAAAATTAGCAACACAAGTTGGTAAATTAAATCCCCAAAAAGTGAAAGGTGGTGGTCAATTGATTATTATTATAATTTAGACCTTGGGATGTAGTTTGATATTATAATTCAATTGATTTGATATGTATATATTACCTGATACCAATTGGGACTAGCCCACGATTTAATTGCACATAAGCTCGCTTTTCATGCGCAATATTTTTCTTGTGATGACTCATGGACTAGTTCTCCTAATTATCATTCAATACTAACTGATTTCATCTCATTAATAATATATCAACTTTTCCCGCTAAGAAAATGCCAGTTGGGACTAATTAACCATTCAATCAAATCATTTAATTAGTATAAGACTTGATCGTCGGAATATCACAACATTTGCTTCGACAGCAAGAAAAAAAAAAAGAAAAGAAAAATAAAAGTGATACATTTTATCACTCCCTCCATCTTGGAGAATCCTTCACATTTTGAAATAAGGAAACAAAAAAAGAAAATGTGTGAGTGTGGAGTTTAATAAAATAATAATACTTTAATACCACTACAAAAAAAACATTGTTTTGCGACGGAATTAGCGACGGAAAATCCGTCGCAAACAGTGTTTTGCGACGGGATCTGCGACGGACACGTATCCGTACCTAAAACAGCCGTAGCAAATTTTTGCGACGGATTCGGCCATCCTTCGCAAATTAACGACGGAAAAATCCGTCGCAAAATCGGCGGGTCAGATCCGGCCGGGTCACACAGAATTTGCGACGGACAGTAGTCCGTCGCAAACTTTTCGGGTCAGACCCGATCGGGTCAACAACATTTGCGACGGCTAAATTCCGTCGCAAATGTTTTTATATATTTTTTATACTTTTTTGTGTTATAATTTGCGACGGGCTGTTTTCCGTCGCAAAATTTAATATTTGCGACGGAATATGGCCGTCGCAAATTACCGAGCCTATACAAAAAAAAAAAGTGGCTCGCGTGGTTCGAGCCCGGGCACCCGAGGCGGCCGGGGCGGGCGCGGACCACTGGGCCAACCGGCCCATTCCTTATTATATGCAGCCCACCTTCTATATTAGTCTTATTAGGCCTGGAACAATTAATCCATTTTTTGCGTCCAAGGAGAATCGAACACGGGACCTTTTGTGCAAGAGGAGAGGGCGCGCGCCACTAGGGCACAAGCTACTTTCGTTTATTTTTTTGCAATTAATTGTATATGTATTCAAATTAAGTCATTTTTTTTATAATTCACCAAATTAATTTCTTTTCGTATCTAAGTTGTTTATTAAAATATTTTGCCCAACTATTTTTTTTATTTTGTAAAATTATTTATTTCGACTCCCGCTTAAATTTATAATTCGTTCATTTGTACGCAATTAATTGTATATGTATCCAAATTGACTCATTTTTTTTTCTACAATTCACCAAATTAATTCATTTTTGTTTCTAACTTGTTTTTATAAATATTGGGGCCATTTAATTTTTATTATTTCTGTAAAACTATTTATTTCGACTCCCGCTTAAATTTATAATTCGTTCATTTGTACGCAATTAATTGTATATGTATCCAAATTGACTCATTTTTTTTTCTACAATTCACCAAATTAATTCATTTTCGTTTCTAACTTGTTTTTATAAATATTGGGGCCATTTAATTTTTATTATTTCTGTAAAACTATTTATTTCGACTCCCGCTTAAATTTATAATTCGTTCATTTGTACGCAATTAATTGTGTATGTATCTAAATTGACTCATTTTTTTTCTACAATTCACCAAATTAATTCATTTTCGTTTCTAACTTGTTTTTATAAATATTGGGGCCATTTAATTTTTATTATTTCTGTAAATTTATTTATTTCGACTCCCGCTTAAATTTATAATTCGTTCATTTGTACGCAATTAATTGTGTATGTATCTAAATTGACTCATTTTTTTTTTCTACAATTCACCAAATTAATTCATTTTCGTTTCTAACTTGTTTTTATAAATATTGGGGCCATTTAATTTTTATTATTTCTGTAAATTTATTTATTTTGACTCCCGCTAAAATTTATAATTCGTTCATTTGTACGCAATTAATTGTGTATGTATCCAAATTTACTCGTTTTTTTTTCATAATTCACCAAATTAATTCATTTTCGTTTTTCACTTGTTATATATACAATAATTTAGTAATTCTAATCGTCGTCTTCTTTCTCGTCATCCTCATCATCATCTTCATCCTCTTCCTCATCTTCATCCTCTTTCTCTTCCTCTTCCTCTTCCTCTTCTTCTTCCTCCCCACCGCGCTCTTGTCCATCACCCTCATGATCACTTTCAATCATTATCATTTCTGGATTTGCAGCAAGTAAGTCGACAAAAATATTCACACCTGCTTGATCAACCTCTGTTTGAGCCTCTTGTATCTCTGTTTGAAATGGATCTGTTGGTTCTACACCGTCTTTGTTTGACGGATTAGAAACTTCAACCAATGATCTTGCCTTTACTTTGCAAACTGTCCTCAAGTTGGGCCTACTTGATCCGGGGTATTTGCAATAATATACCTGAGATGCTTGCGTTGCAAAAATATAAGGATCGTATGCCGCCGGAAACTTCTTTCCGGTGTTGATATCAACAATCTTGTAGTTTTTGTCGACTCTTGTTCCTTGGTTCCCTGGATCATACCATTCACACAAGAACAACACTATCGTCCTGCTCGGCCAACCCGGATATTCTATTTCAACTACTTCTTGCAGCACTCCATAGTAATCGACGGGTTCTTCGTTGTAGTTTGCACCGATAACGCAAACACCACTGTTTGTAGTCGATTTTGTTGAAGCATACGCTTCAGTATGAAATTTGTATCCATTTGCGTAATATCCGTGGTATGATACCACACTACGTAGTGGTCTTTTGCTCAGAGCTTCAAGATGTGGGTTGTTATTAAGTAGGCCATTTTGTCCCTGTAAATATTAAATTATCATGTATAAAAATAATAACATATTTGTTATAAGGTAAAAATCATATAATTATGTGGTACTCACGTAACGTTGGAACCAAAACATAAAATCATTGCGGATGGATTGAAAAACTGTTGCATCTGTGATGTCTGGTTCTACTTGACGCTTATACTCACAGAACATGCTTATATATCAGAAAAAAGAAATTAATTACTTTTCAGATATCAACAGTATACATATTGTAAAAAACTCAACTATAAAATTAAATTACTTACTCTATATACGGTTGGACTTCAGGACAATTCATCAAAACATATGAATGTATTGTTTCCTCTTCAATACTGCCCCTGAACGGTCGTTTGGTGCCCTTACCCATTGGTCGACCCGGATGCAAAAATACAGATAACATACCTTCAACATCACGAAGGGGATGGTCTACTCCACGACCATCGTAGTTGCGAGGCACATTTCTGATTCTGGTTTGAACTTGATCGCCGAAGTAGTAAGAACAAAATGCTCCAACCTCTTCAGTAAGGTATGCATTAACAATTGATGCTTCGATGTGGGCCGCATTTCCAATATTGAGCTTTAAATTGTGCAAATACCTAAAACATTCTTGTGTTAGAAAATTTATTCAGTATTGATCTTAAAAGTCGATTTAAAAAATGGTATAGAATTACCTCTCAAAAGGGTACATCCATCGATACTGTACGGGACCAGCAATTGAGGCTTCATACGCTAAGTGTACGGGTAAGTGCTCCATCGAGTCGAAGAAGCTGGGTGGAAAAATCCGCTCAAGTTTGCATAGAATAACAGGGATCTCCTCATCCAAACGCCTCATGTCCTCAACTGTAATCGTTGATGCCGTTAAGTGTCTGAAAAAGAGACTTAATTCCGTGATGACACTCCATACATTTTTGGGAAGTGAGTACCGAAATGCAATAGGTAAGAGTCGTTGCATGAACACGTGACAATCATGACTCTTCATTCCAGACACCTTTCCGGTTTCCGTGTCAACTCTGTCTCCCAAATTCGACACATAATTGTCAGGGAAGCTCAACTCTTTCACCCACTTACACAAATTCTTCCTTTCTGCTTTACTAATTGTGTAAGAGGCCTGGGGATATGTTCTTGTCTGCTCATCCTTGTGTAGGGAAGCACGAGAACAGAAGAGCCTCAACTCATCTCTGGATTTTGAAGTGTCTTTGGTCTTCCCTTCAGTACCCACGACCGTATGAAACAAGTTGTCGAAAACATTCTTCTCTATATGCATCACATCCAAATTGTGTCGAATCAACAACTTGCTCCAATAAGGTAAGTCCCAAAAGATACTTCTCTTCTTCCAACCACCTTGGATACGTTTATTGTGCTCCATTGCACCCGCCTCAGTTGTCTTCATCAAATCAGTGACTGTAACCTCATACAACAACGAATCACCTGAAATAATTAATTTATATATGGTTAACTTATATATATGAGACACATAGACATCAGTAGTGATTCAATACCCAGACACATACCTGATCGAATCCGTGGTCTTGGGCGGCCTACTGCATTTTTACCCTTTAGAAAGTCTGTTTTGTTCCTCCGAAAGGGATGATCAGGAGGAAGAAACTTGCGATGGTTGTCGAACCATGACACTTTTCTACTCAACGGAAGATAGAATGCATCAGAACCGTCCATGCAATACGGGCATGCTAGTTTTCCTGCTGTTGACCACCCAGACAACATAGAAAATGCTGGAAAGTCACTAATGGTCCACAAAAGTGCAGCTCACATCGTGAAGTTCTGCTTCCTATGAACGTCGTAGGCCTCCACCCCCGTAGACCACAAAGATTTCAACTCTTTAATCAATGGCTGGAGATATACATCCAATTTATGCTTGGGGTTGTGTGGTCCAGGCACCAAGATACTAAGAAATATATGTTGAGGCTTCATGCACAACCAAGGAGGTAGATTGTACGGGGTCAACAGCACAGGCCATAATGAATACTTTTTTCCGTGCATTCCAAATGGGGTAAAACCATCCGTGCACAAGCCTAACCTCACATTTCTCGTCTCCCTTGCAAAATCTGGGAACTCCCTATCAAGATGTTTCCATGCCTCCGAGTCTGCAGGATGCCGCATCTCTCCAGAATTCTCACCAGAACACTCCTCAGCATGCCATGTCATGTCTTTAGCCGTGGCACTGGACTGATACAACCTCTCTAGACGAGGAGTGATGGGAAGGTAATACATTGCCTTATAAGCCTTCAACTGCACTTTCTTCTTACTTTTTGTACGACCAGATGGTTTGTACCGTGGGTGACCACACATCTTGCAATGATCCTGATCCTCATCCTCATCCCAAAATAACATGCAACCGTTTGTACAACAATCAATCTTCTCAAAGGGTAGACCCATATGTTTCAAGGGCCCTTTTGCTCTGATAGAAATTATCAGGCGCCGTGTTGTCTTCAGGTAGAGCTCGTTTGAACAATTTAGCAAATTGATTGAACACTTTTTGACTGACCTTGCCTTCAGTTTTGATGTTCAACATTTGAGCATTGAATGAAAATTGCGTCTCAGTCTCACAACCAGGAAACAACTTTTGATCAACGGTTTTAAGCATATCAAAAAACTTCTTTGACCGATGATTTGGTTCCTCCTCCATAGGTGTTTCATTGAATTGTGGTTGACCACCCAAAACAGATTCTGCAATCATCATCCGATATCTATCAGGTTCATCCTCTATTTGTGGTTCAAATTGAGTATACGGAACATAACTTGAACCACCAACATCAGAACTTCCACCACCACTCCACCCAGTATACCAGTATTCTACGGTTTCGATGTCAACATTCCACCGTTGTTCACCGTGACTGGTCCAGTTGTAATAACGGGGAACAAAACCGGAAATCACAAGATGAGTTCTAACCTCATCAACACTCAAGAATCTCATATTTCTGCATCTTCTGTCTTTACACGGACACCTAATATTACCCATACAATCCATATTGCATGGATGTTGTATTGCAAACTCAATAAACTCATCAATTTTATTGCAAAAGACAGAGTTAATGCCTCCTCCTATCATTCTAGGTATTGAGTACATCCAACCACGATCTGGAAATTGCATCTGTTACAAATTAAAAGTAAATATCACATGAGTTGTAAAAAATTGGGCAGAGTTTGCCTAAAAATAAGGATATACACAATTTTTCTTCACAAAAATCAATCCAACGCAACCATATATATCAATCATAGTAAACCAATCAAATAAACAAACATCACACAATTTATCTAATAGTGTACATAAAAATTGAGCAGAGTTTCGACTAAAAATAGGTATAAAATATCACACAAACTAAAATTAACCTAAACCCATCAAATAAACATATATCATCAATCATACTAAAACCCATCAAATAAACATATATCATGCTCATTACCTAATAGTGTACTAAAAAATTGAAACAATAAAAATATGACAATTAAACGGTTAAAAATGTGAAAACGTACGGTGAAGTTGAAGGCAATGAAAAATACGTACGCTGAGGTTGAAGGCAATGACAAATACACCAATTATACGTGAAGAACATATTAAAACCGTATCATTTCTTATTTTTTTTCGTGAGTGAAAGTGAAAGGGAAGGAAAAGGAAGGGGACTGGTATAAAACTGCGTAAATTTGCGACGGCCTAAATTTCCGTCGCAAATTGCATTATTTGCGACGGCTATTCCGTCGCAGAGCTCTTTTGCGACGACACGGGTCAATTATTGGCCACCAACCCGCCTGACAAATTTCAACCGCTCACATTTGCGATGGCTTTAGTCCGTCGCAATTACAAAGTTTAAATTGCGACGGCCTCTTCCATCGCAAATCAGTCAAACGGGTCGCTTCCCGAACGGTCACCTTTAAACGGGTATGTTTTGCGACGGAATTGACCGTCGCAAACTCAAAATTGAACTTTGCGACGACCTTTCCGTCGCAAATGTAGCCGGTTCAAGACGAAGTCGGTGGGCCCTAGATTTTGCGACGGCTTATCCGTCGCAAATTACTATATTTTGCGACGGACTTCCTAAGCCGTCGCAAATTGTCATTTTTTGCGACGGCTTACAAAAATCCGTCGCAAATTCAGGAATTTGCGACGGATATTCTTGCCGTCGCAAAATTCCCGTCGCTAATCTCCATCTTTTTTGTAGTGTACTTTATTGACTTTTGTGAGAAAAAAATATTTTTTATTTTAAGGTGTGAAGAGTGTTGTGAGACGAATGAAAAAAAAAAGTGTGATGAATTCTACTGGACGGAGAAAGTATAAAATTGTGAAAAGGAAAAGTACAAGGAACAAAACAAAATACAAGTGACAAGAAATACTACTAAATATACAGGGACCAAAAAAATATTATTCCTTTAACAAGTGTATTAATGCATGTACATTGTTAAACCATAAGATAGTGTATGTATAACAAAGTAATTAACGTAAACGATTTGAATTTATTTGAGAATTTTGTCGAATCGAATTTAAATCACTTTTAAACCTACTAAACTACAAAACACAAATTCTTCCACGAATAAGTATCCCTGTATGAAGGTGGATTCATTCAAAATTACTATTACATTCATTCAATAATATTATAACATTAATTCAAAAACACCATTATTTTTACAAATTAATATGATAACGTTTTAAACACAAAAAACATGTCAAACTAGGTCTGATATTAATTTTTAAGTATAATAATATTATAAGAAAATGAATGTTATATTATTACTTGCTAAAAAATTCTACAATAAACAAACTTTACCTGAAATCGACTCAAAACGAAATAAAACTTAAAACACCGAAACAATTATTTGCGTCACTATAAATTGTGACATTGTAACGGTGGTGGTCCAACCTAGAAATTTAGGGGGCGCTTGGTTAGCAATTCTTCAATGGTAATGAGAATGAAAATTGATTTCCATCTATGCCCTCATAATGAAAATGATATCTAGGGGAATGAGTATTTCAATGGTGACTCCATTGCTAGTGTCATGCCCCAATTTTGGAATAGAGGTGGACAACAAATGGTTGGTGGAAGAATAGAGGAGTGATTGAGGAGGATAATTGTAGGAAGAAAATAGGGTAATCAAAATGGAGTAGTGATTGTTTTATTTAGAATGAGAGGTAATGATTTTGTTCTCATGAATCATGCTAATTACACTAATTTAATTTCAATCTCTTTCCCATTATCATTGAAGAGTTGTTAACCAAGCGCCTTAGAATTTGGGAAATTCTTAGGGAAAAGAAAAGAACCTCTGGTTGACGAATTTTTTTTACGTAAAGTCGCTTGGCAATAATCAAAAGCATAGATATTAGTTAGATGGTTCTGTAAGTTCTTTTTTTTTTTTTTAAATTTCTTTAAACCATTATGAAATTTGCAAAACATAATTCATCACAAGATCTTCTGCCTTATAATTCACACTTGATAAGTGAAGAAATTTACTAACCAGAATCCATTAAAAATTCTTCTTTTGTTAATTATTTTTCTCCCCTTACTTTTCATTTCCCAACTCGCAAAATGATGATACCCTTAAATTTATTTTCGCAGAGGAGAGGAGAATCATAAATTCCTGAAAGTTTTATAACCACACTCATGTTTTAAACTAAGAGGGTGTTTGGCTGAGCTTATAAACTCTTTAAAACAGCTTATAAACACTATCAATGTGTTTGACAAACTAAGATGGTTAACAACTTATAAGATTATAAAATAAAATCCTA
This sequence comes from Ballota nigra, assembly GCA_947034835.1. Classification (NCBI taxonomy): domain Eukaryota; kingdom Viridiplantae; phylum Streptophyta; class Magnoliopsida; order Lamiales; family Lamiaceae; genus Ballota; species Ballota nigra. The sequence continues at coordinate 39,425,967 of OX344721.1, forward strand.
ACAACTTATAAGCGGTAAAAAAATAAGTTGAGATTTCCCAATTTATTTTCCTAACCACCCCCACCCCCACCCCCACCCCCACCCCCAACACCCCACCCACCTCTATCTCAACATAAAAAATAAAAAAAAATTTAATATTAAAATTAAAATTAAAATCTAAAAATATTTATTAAAAAATATTCAAAGATCTTATAAGTTGTATTTGCCAAACACTTTAGCAACTTTTAAACTACTTAAAAATTACATCTTATAAGCTCTTAAAACAGCTTATAAGATGTTGGAGCTTATAAGATGATTCAAATAAGTTTAGCCAAACGGGCTCTAAGTAATATCCCGCTAATCATTAATATGAAATGTTTTAGGATTAAGTGCAAGATAATACAATTCCAAACCACTTTTTACAAATTGGTACAGCATAATTGAACAGACGCACAAAAAAAAGTTGAACATAAGTATATATTTTTTGAACACTGTACTATCTTGTAAATAGTAGTGTTCAATTGTATTATTTTGTGAATGCCCCAAAAAATGTTTTATATTAAAACATGGTACTTTAATAAATATAATTATGAATCTAACATGTAATTATTAGATCTATAAATTACATGGACCACATTTATATTTTTAGAACAATAAAATTCCCACAGAGTCCCTTTGGACAAAATCCCTTCACTCATGAAATGAATGCTCCAAGATCTGCGACGTCTTCGGGTTTTTGGGCCACAATCAATTGGTCCAAACTATTTTTTGGCCGAAAAAAGCACAAATTCTAAGTATTAATTGAAACAGAATATGTTTATTTGATTTTATTAGCATACAGAAGTGGGCCAACATGAAGACAAAACTGGAAAAAGTATACGTTTGAGGATAAGCAGATATAAAGGGTATTTGTGCCAATTAAATGGTTAACCATTTTTTTCGTATTTTTTCATATTAATATTGGAGAAAATTTTGTAGATAAAAATAAGCTGATTTTATAAACGAGTGGGTTCCCATCACATATATTATATAATGTGTGAGTTAATGATCATACCTAAAACATATTTTAAAGTACTAATTTGTGCTCGATATAGATACTAAAGAGTAAGTCTTGTATGAGACCATTTCACGACATGAGGCAAGGAGATTGGGTATAATTAGGACATTGAGGTATTAACATTTTGATTGGTGCGAGTGTTAATTTGTGTTGTTTCATACCATGAAATGATCTCATACAAGTTTTTTTGGAATAAGTGCAGGATAATACAATACCAAACAACTTTTTACAAATTGATACAATATAATTGAACAGAAGCACAAAAAAAAGTTGAACATAAGAACATATTTTTTGAACATTGTACTATCTTGAAAATAGTGGTTTGAGATTGTATCATTTTGTAAACGCCCCTTATCTTTTTCCAATACTAAAATGATGTTTTGTCTCATACTTAAATCTGTCTAAGATTCCACCAATTTTATATACTAAGACTAGACTAATTCTACAACTTGATTTGCTTTTTTTTTTTTTTTTTTTTAATTAAGACACGTAATTTCCTTCATTAGACCTAGATAAAGCTATATAATGATTTTTCTCTAACTTAATAAAAGAAAAATTCCTTCTACTGTATATAAATTTGAGTATATTCCATTTGAATCACATTTAACATGGTACAATAAAATAAAAAACAGGTCCACTATTAATAATGAGTTATTCCTTTACGCGTTGGTAGTTAGATATTTGTTTTTACCGTTGCTTTAAATATTATACTTAAACTTTTAGGCAAAGACTTGTTTGATGGCATGAGATAATACAAATTAACACTTACTCGTATTAAAGTGTTTGAGTCCATTGTTTTATGTCATGAGACGGTCTGCTCTTAATTTTAATATAAAATTGTAGTCATGGGGGTGCAAAGAATCCATGGCGAACAAATTAAAGGGCAATTACTAATTAACATGATAAGTTAAAACTTGAGGAGGTGGTGTTGGACTTGAAACGATTCAGCCAAAGTTGTTTGGATAGGAGTTACATGAGGTACAAACGATTTCGGATGGGGAAAGCGGCTAGAAGACGGAAGGATAATAACGGTTACTCGATTGAAGACGTTGTCTAAATTGACGGAGGCAAGATCCAGAGTTTATGGAGTACTTTTGTAACGTCTAAACACTAACTCCAGCTTCTGTTGGTTATTTCAACGTTCCAAGAAATTAAGTTTTGAATTTATTAAATGTGAGTTACCCTTCTGTCAAACTGCTGCTTGTTCACATGATATATGTACTCAGCTCTATGTAGAAGATTGAGCTTAAATACACTGTTTTTTCGAGTGAACAATACATATGCATATATTTTTGCAAGGGAAAATTGAAAAAAATTACCCTGTAGCGGGAGATTTTTAGTGCGATTAAAAGAGAGAGAAAAAAAAGCAGTCTCATATAAACGGTCGATTATGTAAGACAAATACACAATAGTTTAAAAAAACTGATTTTATTAAAATGTGATAATTCGGGGCTTCTCACCAAAATTCCAAACAAAGAAACGACGGACTTGGATCAGGTCATACACAATACCATGTAGTGAAATGAGTGAAACATGATGCAGCTTGTTTTTTAGTAATACAATTCAGTTTAATGAATAATATTAATTATTCAAACGAATACACAGTGCAAATAATGTATAAAAAAAATTATCAATGGCCAAATCTTTTTTTAATGTCGAGAGTGCCCTATTTAGAGGCTCATGTGCTCCGTTACTTTATCTAATTTCCAAGGAACTAAGTCGGACAAAATGTAATAAATTAATTTGTTTCGACAATCCGAAGACTTAAATATTTAAATTATGTTTATTGCATCAAGATCATATGCTTATTGGTCCATGCATGTTTTGGCCGATCGAGTTTGAAGTTTTTCCTTGAGCAACAAATTCATAAGTGGGGTTAAGTACAAAAGTTGTCCCAATCCACCATTAATTCCATTCCTTCACTCTATTCACTTACCTTTTGATAGTAGAAAATTACATATTGGTTATATTTTGACGATTTAATTACTTCATATTCATAAGAATTATCTCTTGTATTTTTATTATGATGTCCTTTTATGGCAATTCACATACAATAGTGAAATAGAGCAGAAAGATGAGATAGCTCGATTAGATAATTAGAGGCGCGGAAATACAAAGACAATTATGCTCTCTAATTGAAATAGACGTACGTGCATGGAAATGATCACTTTCTAATTAAAATATAATCCTAATTTAAAAAGGAAAAAACTCTATTTCTTCATTAATCTACATTCTTTCTTAATTTCCACGCATAGGTAATAAGCTGATGATGGTTCATAAAGCCATGACATCGATCGTAAGAAGGTTGAGAAGCCTGTCAAACCAAATTACATACCGTTAGTGGAATATTATAAATTATAAGAAGCCTGGATTAAACATTAAATTATTTTTTGAACCAGGCCAATTATATAATGAAATAAATTTGAAGTACCAAAACTAATGGACCAATATAAAGTGTATGTGATGCCTTTAGTGCACAGGCAAGGTCGATCACATTAAATATAAAAGTGTGTGTATTTACCGCTTAAAAGAATGCAGTTCAATTCGATTCGATAACTAATTTTGTGTTTTTTTAAGGAAATTTTGTGTTTTATTAACATACGTAACACAATTATGTTACGTTGCATGTATTTGGTGAAATAAAACACGAAATGCTTCTTGTGGGACAGAGAATCTTACCTTTCGAAATTTGAGATGAAAATTGTTTCATTTAATAAATATTGATAATAATTATCTTATTAAGAAAGAATTTTTTTTGACACCAATCAGTGTGTACTGTGTAGGAGTGTTCTCTTATGGCATATTACATACAACAAATGTCGACATATATAGTGCAGGTGCATTCACATTAGAAGAAAATAAAATTAAAATATAAGGAGAAAAAAGGGAAAGAAAAGTGCTAATAAAGATGCACCTGGGGGATGAGTTAGGTGTTCCTGTAGGTAGGAATGGGAATATAACCCGAGTGAATTCGGGTGAGATCCTCAATCAGAATATGGTAGTGCCTCTTCACTTCCTCCGCCGTCTTCCCGCCGCCGACGGCCCGAGCGACGTTGTGCCAACGGTCAGGAGTGTCGCTGTCGAAGCGGGCGAGGGCCTTCTCGAACAATTTGTTCTCCTGCGGCGTCCATGCACTGCCCCTCAAAGAACTCGACGCCATTATATGATTATATGATCAAACTCAAATCTCTTAATTAGCCCTATAACATGTACTCGCTAGCTATTACAAGTTAAAGGGCTGTTACAGAGATATTGTGGGATGATGCTAAAATTTGATATCCAACCTTCTTATTTATAGAGGGAAATGAGGGGTAAAGTTGGAAGAGGGTGACCCGTCTTATTTGGAACCACAATTAAGGTGAAGCCGAGGGACAAAGGGGGAGAGGAGTATCCAAATTAGCAACACAAGTTGGTTGATGTATGCATTCGTATCCATTCTTTTCTGATGCTTTTTTTATTTTTTTTTTATTTTTAAAGAGATGCAATGTTTTAAGAAGAAAAACGTGTACACACTTACGAGCATATATTGTACATTCATATGTTTTGTTAAAGAATTTAAATTAAAAATTGTTCCATAACTTCTAACAAAACATATTTAGTCCCAAATAACTTTTTATCACATTTAATCCCAAATTTTCTAACAAAATCCAATTTTGATTCTAAAATGACATCGTATTGATTTTTCCGGTCGATTTGGGACCAACATTAAAAAATTTGAGAATATGAGACTAAATCTGATAAAAAGTTTTATTTCGGACCAAAGCTATTTTGTTAGAAAATTATGGGACAATTTCTAATTTAAACTCTTTTTTTTTAAAAGTATTACTTCATCCCTCCCCCAATTTTATTTTCATTGGAATGCACACGAGTTTACGAAAAATGAGATAAAAGTAAGAATATTGTAGAGGTATTGTGGGATACATTTTATAAATGAAACGATTGTTTGTAGGAGAGATAATAAATCAATTATTTTAAAAAAGAGTATGAGAATAGATTTGGAGAACGAACTAAAAGAACAAGAGAAAACAAATTTCGGAAACGGGCACTACAAAAAAAACACTGTTTTGCGACGGAAACGTTTCCGTTCCTAAAACAGCCGTAGCTAATTTTTGCGACGGATTTTGCCCTCTGTCGCAAATTAACAACGGACATATCCGTCGTAAAATTGGCGGGTCAGACTAGGCCGGGTCGCACAGAATTTGCGACGGACAGTAGTCCGTCGCAAATCTTTCGGGTTAGACCCGTTCGGGTCAACAACATTTGCGACGGCCAAATTCCGTCGCAAATGTTTATATATATATATATTTTATTTTTTTCTGTTATAATTTGCGACGGGCTATTTTCCGTCGCAAAATTCAACATTTGCGACGGAATTAGACGTCGCAAATTACCGAGCCTATACAAAAAAAAGTGGCTCGCGTGGTTCGAGCCCAGGCACCCAGGGCGGGCGCGGACCATTGGGCCATTGGTTATTATGTGCGGCCCACCTTCTATATTAGTCTTATTAGCCTTGAACAATTAATCCAATTTTGCGCCCAAGGGGAATCGAACACGGGACCTCTTGTGCAAGAGGAGGGCGCGCGCGCCACTAGGGCACAAACTACTTTCGTTCATTTTTATGCAATTAATTGTATATGTATTCAAATTAAGTCATTTTTTTTTATAATTCACCAAATTAATTTCTTTTCGTATCTAAGTTGTTTATTAAAATATTTTGACCAACTATTTTTTTTATTTTGTAAAATTATTTATTTCGACAATGCATAATTTTATAATTCGTTCATTTATACGCAATTAATTGTATATGTATCCAAATTGACTCATTTTTTTTCTATAATTCACCAAATTAATTCATTTTCGTTTCTCACTTGTTTTTATAAATGTTGTGGCCATTTAATTTTTATTAGTTTGGTAAAATTATTTATTTCGACTCCCGCTTAAATTTATAATTCGTTCATTTGTATGCAATTAATTGTATATGTATCCAAATTGATTCATTTTTTTCCATAATTCACCAAATTAATTTCTTTTCGTATCTAAATTGTTTATTAAAATACTTTGTCCAACTAATTTTTTTTTGTAAAATTATTTATTTCGACAATCCATAATTTTATAATTCGTTCATTTGTACGCAATTAATTGTATATGTATCCAAATTGATTCATTTTTTTCCATAATTCACCAAATTAATTCATTTTCGTTTCTCACTTGTTTTTATAAATGTTGTGTCCATTTTATTTTTATTTTTTTTCTAAAATTATTTATTTTGACATTAAATAAAAGTAAATTCAAACTAAAATAAATTCAAAAAATTATAAATTAAAGTAACAATTCAAACTAAAAAAAAAATTGTACTTCATATTTATTAAAAATCAAAATTTTTTAACCGTCGGAATTAAATCCGTCTTCCTATTCCTCCTCATCCTCGCTCAGGTTAACAATCGGCGACATCGATGGCTGGGTCGGCGGGATCGGCGACATCGATGGCTGGATCGGCGGCATCGGTGGCGCAGGCATTTGCGCTCGTGGCACTGAATCAGAGGCAAATATCTGCCACCACGCTTGCATGGCGGCTGTATACTCCTGCACCTCGACCCGATACCGCTCCATCTCGGCTGTATACCGGTCGTGCGCCTCTCGCTGCTGCCTCTCATACTCTTCCTTCTCTCGCTGCTGCCTCTGCATGTTCTTCATCTGCTCCACCACCGTGGCAAGCTGCCTCTCGACCTCACTGGGATGAGAGTCGATGGAAGACTGAGAGGAGGATGAGCCCGAGCCACGAGGTCGGAAAAAGTTCTTTCCAAAGCTGCCCAATCCAGCGAACCGCCGCCTTGACGTTCTTGAAGTACAATTCATTTTGAACATCAACAGAAGGCTGTGTGGGGGGCATCGACCCCGACTCCTCTGCCGTTTCCTGAGGCTGAGGCTGAGAGGCAAAGTCCTCGAGCATCTTTCTCTGCAAATTAATTATACAAAAAATTAAATAAATTGAACACAAAATATAAAATAATACTTTTAATTTTAAAAATTAAAATAATACTATTAATATTGAAATAATACTTACGTGGATCTCGGTGGTACGGCCGTAGGTAGACTTCCCAGTCTCCTCGACGAGAGGGTGGGCGAACTGCAATCTCTCAAAATGAGAGGGCTCGTGTCCTTGCTCCGCCGCCTAATTAGAAAAAAAGATAGTAAAAATTAATAACACTCATAAAAATTAGGAAAAAAATAATATAAATTCAAAAACTACAAAATTAAAGACGAAACTTACAAATCTCAACCCGTGCTCATAAATGAACCGAGAACCGGCCCGATGTCTCACCATCCCTTCTCCATCAGGGTCACCATGCCGATTCGTCTTGTTTTTCGCCGACTTCTCTTTGAATTCAGGAGAATCCCAGTACCGGAGGAATTGGTCCCAAATCGGCCGCCTTTCACTGTCAGTCCCCATGTCGGTGGCCACTCCATCCTTGTACCACCTCTCCCTCATTCTGTAAAGGAGGTCTCTGTACCTTTCCGCCGCATATTTTTCAAAATTCTTCCATATCTGGTCATCGTGCTCCGGTGCCCAGACACATTCTTTCTGCAATTACAATTTAAATGTAAATATCTGTTTATATATTTGATATTAATAAACGGTGAATTAATAAATTAAATTAATACCTTAAACTCCTCGAAGTATGTCTGTTTCTTTGCATCAGACACTAGCCCCCAACTGTAAGCGGTGGGCTCGAATCCACATCCAACTGTAAGCGGTGGGCTCGATGGACCGGGAAACCTGATTACTAGCCTCATAACCAGGAATCCAACTATAAAATTAAAACTTCAAAGTTAGTAAAATAATTAGGTTTTAATTAATAAAAAAATTTAGTATAAAATATTAAAACTTACGTTGAACTATGTGGCTGAACAGTCATCCGTGCTTGAATAACCGGATGCTGTCGGGAGGAGGATGAGCCCTCATCAGTCTGCTGTGAGGAGGAGTCAGGCTGTGAAGAGGTCTGATTGAGACCTCGGTCTGAAAATAGGTGGAACCACGGGTCTCAGTGAGGCCCGTCGTCTCCTCCCTCCTCGCCTCCTCATCCCTCGGAGGCTGCTGACTGCCACTGCCACTGCCTTTGCCTTGTCCGCTCATCTATAAAAAAATTCGAAATATTAAATTAAAATCAATGAAATTAAACATGCTTTAAAAATCTATAACATAATTCGAAAAAAATTCTAAACATGCTTTAAAATTAAATTATAATTCAAATAATTCAACTAAAATCAATTCTAAACTTAACAAATTCAACTATTTCTAAACATGCTTTAAAATTAAATTAAAATTCGATCAACTAATCTAATTCAACTAAAATCAATTCTAAACTTAACAAATTCTAAACATGCTTTAAAATTAAATTATAATTCAAACAATTCAACTAAAATCAATTCTAAACTTAACAAATTCAACTATTTCTAAATATGCTTTAAAATTAAATTAAAATTCGATCAACTAAGCTAATTCAACTAAAATCAATTCATTTCTAATATAATTCAAAAAATTCAACTTATTCAATTATATGCTTAAGAAATTCTAAACATGCTTTAAAATTAAATTAAAATTCGATCAACTAATTAAATTATAATTCAACTAATTAAACTAAAATCAATGCATTTCTAATATAATTCAAACAATTCAACTAATTCAATTATAAGCTTAAGAAATTCTAAACATGCTTTAAAATTTAATTAAAATTCGATCAACTAATTAAATTATAATTCAACTAATTCAACTAAAATCAATTCATTTCTAATATAATTCAAACAATTCAACTAATTCAATTCTAAACTTAACAAAAATTAAACATGTTTTAAATTAAAATTCGATCAACTAATTCAACTATTTCTAAACATGCTTTAAAATTAAATTAAAATTCGATCAACTAAGCTAATTCAACTAAAATCAATTCATTTCTAATATAATTCAAACAATTCAACTAATTCAATTATAAGCTTAAGAAATTCTAAACATGCTTTAAAATTAAATTAAAATTTGATCAACTAATTAAATTATAATTCAACTAAAAGCAATTCATTTCTAATATTATTCAAACAATTCAACTAATTCAATTCTAAACTTAACAAAAATTAAACATGCTTTAAATTAAAATCGATCAACTAAATCAACTAAAATCAATTCATTACTAATATAATTCAAATAATTCAACTAAAATCAATTCTCAACTAAAATCAATTCTCTAAACATGCTTTAAAATTAAATTTTAAACGGTAAAAATGAAGAAAACTTACTGTTTATTTGTAGAAAATGTCGAAATGAGAACTCGGTGGGGACGGACGGCTCTACAATCAACTAAACCCGACTTCTCCTTCCTTTTCCTTTCGTTTTCCTCCTCTTCTTCTTTTTTCTCGCACTCTCAGTCTGTTTCGCGAGGAGAGTTTTATAAGTGTAAAAAAATTTGCGACGGACGCCTATCCGTCACAAATTTTGCCTGTCAAAGCCAAAACGACATCGTTTTTACTGATTTGCGATGGCTTTTCCGTCGCAAATCAGTCAACGCACCATTTCTTGAAAAGACGCGTAAAACCAGGTAGGATTTGCGACGGATATTCCGTCGCAAATCAGTCAATGGACCGTTTCCCGAAAGGTCGCGAATATAAATGTAAGATTTGCGACGGCTTTGGTCCGTCACAAATACAAAGTTAAAAATTTCGACGGCCTATTCTGTCGCAAATCAGTCAAATGGGTCGCTTCCCGAACGGTCACTTTTAAACGGGTATATTTTGCGACGGAATTGACCGTCGCAAACTCAAAGTTGATATTTGCGACGACCTATCCGTTGCAAATGTAGCCGGTTTAAGACGAAGGCGGTGGGCCCTAGTTGTTGCGACAGACTTTTCCGTCGCAAAACACTAACTTTTGCGACGGTCTTCCTAAGTCGTCGCAAAGTGTCATTTTTTCCGACGACTTACCAAAATCCGTCGCAAATTCACGAAATCTGCAACGGATATTTGGCCGTCGCAAATTCTCCGTCGCTAAACTCCGTCTTTTTTGTAGTGGGGGAAGTTTTTGTTTTCCTAATAGTAGGTCTCTTGTGACTCGAGTTTACGTGAACTTTCATTAACATCGATCATGCATATAAATCTCAATAATCTTAACATTTTAAAAATTTCGACACTATTTCACCTCTTATGAATAGGAACAGTCAAAACTTCTTCAATAAAGTATCACATTCTTAACATACCATTTGAAGTTGGTCAATAAAGTCAAACAAATCATTTTTGTTTAAACTGTGAATTTTAAAATGTGCAAGTTTTCTTTTTTAATAGAAGGAGTATTTGCTAATATTTCCCATTTTAAAATTGTCAATACATCTCATTCATTAATTTAAGAACAAACTTATGGGGTAGAAGGTGTATCATGCAACTCAAATGCATAAAAGATTAAGGCTTAATTTAAATTAAACAAGTCGACTTTAGTTATGTTTTGAAAAAAAAAATTGGAAACTGGTGGTTGAAGAGAAACTTACTTTCTTTGTCCACACATATTTTTCATAAACAATCATTTTATTTATAAACGGATCTCATAAACAGTGACGGACACAGGATTTTCGCTCGGTGGGGCCCAACTAATATATGTTATAATACATAACCATGTTATAAAACAAATTAAACAACATAAAGATATAGCAATTAGCAACTAACAATTATTACATTACAAGAAAATAAAGAATTGCCTACAAAAAATTTCCAACAAAAAAGTTCGTAGTAATAATTGTCTACGATTTGCCTACGAAATTTTCTAATTATGAAAGATTCTACATTTCTCAACCTAGAACAACTTGCCTACAAAATTAATTTGCCTACAAAATAAAATCCCTAGATATAATTACCTACAGGTCATTTGCCTACAAAATTTTACCTACAACACAATTTGCCTACGGAATTTTTTTTTTGTTGGTGGGGAAGGAAGATGTCTATACAATTAGAAATTTTTGTAGGCAATTCGTAGGTAATCCCCACTACGAATTTTTTTGTTGGAAATTTCGTAGCCATATTGGCAATTTCCGTAGACAATTTTATATTTTCTTGTAGTGTAATAATACCATAAAAAGAAATTTACCTTAATTTGGTCTTTGTGGAGATTAGAGAATTAATGTCGTGAGCTCCCTTTTCCACTGCCGTGAATCCGTAGCGCAGAGAGAGAAAGAGAGAATGAGATTTGATAAATTGATTGGTATCAAAGTTGAGAAGTGAGGAGTAAAAGTAGCGGTGTGGGTTAACCTACGTACTATAAAGCTGAAAACTTATTTATTATTTTTAAATACTTATTTTAATTAAATATATGTGAAACTATCAAAATACCCTGAATTTTTAAAAAAAAATTGAGGGGGGCCCAGTGCCCCCCTTGGCCCAAGAGTACGCCCATCCCTGCTCATAATACCCCATAATAGTCTTTGACATATCGCACTAAAAAAAATGGTGCATACTTTTCATGGACAGAGGGAATATGATATATGAGATATACATATGATATTTTTTTTATGAATAATTATAAACAATCACTTTATTCATAAACGAACTTCACAATATTCCATAATATCCTTCGACATATCGCACTAAAAAAATAGTGCATACTTTTCATGGTTAGAGGGAGTATGATTTACGAGATATACATATGATATATTTTTATGAACAAGTATAAAATGCTACAGGATACTATTGAATAACACAAATTGAAAAAAAGTAAAAAACAAAACAATGTAATTAAAATTTGTTTGCAGCTTGCTGGAATCGGGACTTGGTTAACTACCAAACAAGGATCAAAACTCTTCCTCTTTCCCAAAACCATTGGGATACCAAACAATATAAGTAAATTACAGAATTTCATATATATACATACAAAAAATATTACAAAAATATAGGGGGTCCCAATGCACCCTGTTGTTAATGCAAAACTCGTAAATATTATATTACACCTTAAGACATTAACATAACTGATTTTTTTTTTCATAAGCAAATGAATTTACATTTCACTTAAAGTTAATTAAATACAAGGGTATAAATACCCCAAGATAATTCAAATTTCAATATAGGTTAAAAATATTAATCCCACTCAAACACCAAGCACTTGTTTAAGATTCTCTAACAAATCTTGAAAACAAATCACTACAAAAAAACTCGTGTTTTTGCGACCGCTTCCAAATCGATCGCTAAATTGAGTGATTAGCGACCGATTTACGATCGGCATACCGAAATTGTCAAAAGCATTGCGATTAGCGACCACTATGGACATCGGTCGCTAATTTGAGACCGATTTTAGTGACCGTATTGACCGTTGTGGTTCGACAACATCACATTATGGTGATTTGCGACTAATATCGGTCGCTATTTTGGAACCAAATTTAGCGACCATCTATGGCGGTTGCTAATCACGAATCCCGAAGTGGGCAGGTGGGCAATAATGACTCGGTTTCGGTCCGTTGTTTAGCAACCGCCTAAGGCGGTCGCTAATCCCTTATAAGCGGTCGCTAAATGTTTATTACAGAACAGATTTTGCTCGTGTTCATTCATAAATTTCTACGAAAAAAACTCTTTTAAACTCGTTTTTCGTCCGTTTAATCTACAACGAAGGTCTTTTTGAAGTGGTGGTAGCAATCGACTGGTTCTATATCACATTGTGCTCGTTGCTTCAACTTCACCGTACGTTTTCACACTTTTACCGTTTAATTCTTTTGTTGTATATATTTTCGTTTTTGGTAAGTTTTTAGTATGCATGCTTAAATATATAATAGTAATTAGTATATATGATTGTTAAGTTGGATTGATGTGAAAAATAAATATGGATATGTTTATTTATAGTCAAAATTCTGCTCAAATTCTTTTGAATTAATTAATATGTTGTAATTGGTTAGTTTATTATGTTTGATGGATATATATGTTTGTTTACAGTCGAAATTCTGCCGTTTTTTATAATTAACTTGTTATTTACTATTAATTTGAAACAGATGAAATTTTCAGATCGTGGTTGGATGTATTCAACGCTTCGTGTGATAGAAGGGGGCATGAACAGTTAATTTTACCGTAAAATTGAAGAATTTATTGAGTTTTCATATTGTCATCCACACTGTCTTGATCGTTTCAATCAGCTTAGATGCCCGTGTAATGGAAAAAAATGCAGGAATATGAAATACTTGAGCATTGATAAGGTTAAAGCTCATCTTTTTAGGGTTGATTTTGTTTTCCGCTACTACAATTAGACCAGTCACGGTGAAGAGCATTGGAATATTGATATCGACACACTTGAAAACTTTTATACTCAGTGGAGCATTTGTGAACGATTTGAGATTGGTGGTTCAAGTCATGGTCTGTATACTCAGGAGGAACCACCCATGGAGGAGGCCCATGTTCCATTTACTCAGTTCAGACCACCTTTGGAGGAGGTGGATGAAGCCTATATGTACCGCATGATGATTAATGAATCTGTGTTGGGTGGTCACGCAGTTATGGAGGAGGAACTAAATTATCGGTCGAAGAAGTTTTTTGAGATGCTAACAACCGTTGATCAAAAGTTGTTTCTTGGCTGTGATACCGAGACGCAATTGTCATTCAATGTGCAAATGTTGTCCATCAAATCCGAAGGCAAAGTCAGTCAAAAAGTCTTCAATCAATTTGCAAAATTGTTCAAAAAGACCCTACCTAAAGAGAATACTGCGCCTGAAATTTCTATCAAAGCAAAAGGTTATTGAAGGAGATGAGTCTACCGTTTGAGAAGATTGATTGTTGTAAAAAAATGGTTGCATGTTGTTTTGGGATTAGGATGAGAGTATTGATCAGTGCAGGATGTGCGGCCACCCTAGGTACAAACCATCTGGTCGTAAGAAGGACAAGAAGAAACAAAAGCTGAAGGCATTTAAGTCGATGTATTACCTTTCTATCACTCCTCGTTTGAAGAGATTGTATCAGTCTAGTGTCACTGCTAAATACATGACATGGCACGCTGATGAGTGTTCTGATCTAGAATCTGGAGAGATGTGGCATTCGGCAGACTCGGAGGCATGGAGACATTTTGACAGAGAGTTTCCATATTTTACGAGAGAGAAGAGAAATGTGAGGCTGGGTTTGTGCACAGACGGTTTTGCTCCATTCGGAATGCACGGAAAGAAGTATTCATTGTGGCGTATGCTGTTGACTTCGTACAATCTACCGCCTTGGTTGTGCATGAAGCCACGATATATCTTTCTTGCTATCTTGGTACCTGGTCCATATAATCCTAAGCATAAGTTGGATTTCTATCTTCAGCCACTAATTAAAGAATTGTTATCTCTATGGCATACAGGAGTGGAGACGTATGATGTGCATCGGAAGCAGAACTTCACGATGCGTGCTGCTGTTTTGTGGACCATTAGCGACTTTCCAGCATTTTCTATGTTGTCTGGTTGGTCAACTGCTGGAAAACAAGCATGTCCGTACTGTATGGATGGATCTGATGCGTTCTATCTTCCGTTAAGTAAAAATATGTCATGGTTCGACAACCATCGAAAGTTTCTACCTGCTGATCATCCCTTCCAAAAGGACAAAGTACACTTCCTTAAGGGTTAACATGCAGTAGATCGACCAAGACCACAGATTCGAAAAGGTATGCATCTGAAACAGTACTTATGTTATCTATCTGTCTCATATAAATATGACTAACCATATATAAATTATTTCAGGTGAGTCTTTGTTGTATGAGGTTACAGTCACTGATTTGATGAAGGCCACTGAGGAGGGTGCAATGAAGCACAACAAACGTATCAAGGGTGGATAAAAAAAAGAGAGTATCTTTTGGGACTTGCCTTACTGGAGCAAATTGTTGATTCGACACAATTTGGATGTGATGTATATAAAGAAGAATGTGTTTGATAACTTGTTCCACACGATCTTGAATACAGAAGGCAAGACCAAAGACACTTCAAAATCCAGAGAAGAGTTATGTCTGTTTTGTTCTCGTTCTGGCCTGTCTAAGGATCCATGAACAAATAAGTATCCACAAGCCAGTTACACAATCACCAAAACAGAGAAAAGGATATTATTTAAGTGGGTGACGAAGTTGAGCTTTCCAGACAATTACGTTTCAAATTTGGGTCGGTTTTTTTAGCCAGATATAGGAAAGGTGAATCCGATGAAGAGTCATGACTGTCATGTGATCATGCAGCGGTTGTTACCGATTGCCTTTCGATATTCACTTCTGAAGGCTGTATAGAGTGCCATCACAGAGTTAAGTTTTTTTTAGAGATTTAACCGCTTCAATGATTACTGTCGAAGACATGTAGCGTTTGGATAGAGACATCTCTATTATACTGTGCAAACTAGAGTGGATTTTTCCACCCAGCTTCTTTAACTCGATGGAGCACTTACCCGTCACTTAGCGTATGAAGCCTTAATTGGTGGTCCAGTGCAATACAAATGGATGTATCCCTTTGAGAGGTAAATATATTTTATATTTAGATATCTAATATTTTTCTGTTTATCTTGAAACCGTACATTTAATGTTAATTGAATGCTTTTATATTTAGGTATCTACACAATTTGAAACAAAATATTGGAAATACGGCCCACATTGAAGCATCCATTGTGAATGCATATCTTACCGAAGAGGTTGGAACATTTTGTTCTTATTACTTTGGCGACCAAGTCCAAACCAAGATCATAAATGAGCCTCGCAACTACGATGGTCGCGGAGTAGAACATCCCCTTCGTGAGTTTGAAGGTATGTTATCCGTATTCTTGCACGCAGGTCGACCACTGGGTAAGAGAGTCAAATGGTGGTTTAAGAACAACTTGGAAGAGGAGACGATACAATCATACGTTTTGATGAATACTCCTAAAGTTCAACCTTATATCCAGTAAGTACTTTATTTTTATATATGTGTTGTTATACTCAATACTTTGTATAATTGTGATTTTTTTTCATGTAAGGATGTTTTGTGACCACACTCGACAAGAAGTACCAGGTATCATGGATGAAGCAATCTATCAGTTGGTTTTCAAACAATTCCTATATTGGTTCCAATCCTACGTGAGTTAAAATTAATTATATATATGACTATTATTTAAATACAACTGATCATTATATAAAATGCATTATATATTTACAGAGTCTAAACAACCAACTTTACAACCCACATCTGGATGCTCTCAGTAAAAAGCCACTACGACAGTTGACATCATACAAAGGGTATTACGTAAATGGATACAAATTCCACACAGATGCATATGCTTCAATGAAAAGAACTATAAACAGTGGTATTTATGTTTCAAGTGGGAGTAACAATGAAGCACCGATTGATTACTATGGAGCATTGCAGGAAGTGGTTGAAATAGAATATCCGGGGTGACCATCGAGGAAAATAGTTTTGTTCTTGTGTGAGTGGTTTAATCTAGGACCTACAGAAAAAAGAGTCAACAGGAAGTACGCTACAGCATACTAACCCTACGTTTTTGCAACTCAAGCGTCTCAAGAGGAAGAAGAGGAGGAAGAGGAGGAGAAAGAAGAGGAAGAGGAAGAGGACGAGGACGAGGAAGAGGAAGAGGACGAAGAAGAGGAAGAAGAAGAAGAAGAGGAAGAGGAAGAAGAAGAGGAAGAGGAAGAGGAAGAGGAAGAGGAAGAAGAGGAGGAAGAAGAAGAAGAGGAAGAGGAAGAGGAAGAGGAAGAAGAAGAGGAAGAAGAGGAAGAAGAAGAGGAGGAAGAAGAAGAAGAGGAGGAAGACGAGGAGGAGGAGGAGGGGGTGAGGGGGAGGGGGGAGGGGGGGGAGGAGGAAGAGGAGGAAGAAGATGAGGAGGAGGAAGAGGAGGAGGAAGAGGAGGAAGTGGAAGAAGAGGAGGAGGAAGAGGACGAGGACGAAGAGGAAGAAGAGGAGGAGGAAGAAGAGGAAGAAGAAGAGGACGAGGAAGAGGAAGAAGAAGAAGAGGAAGAGGAAGAATGGGAAGATGAAGACGAATATGAAGAGGATGATGATTAAAATTATTTAATTTTTTTTGTAGTTCGTAACAATCATTAATTTGATGAATTTACAAAAAAAAAAAAAATGAGACTCACATTGAAATATGAAAATAAAAACTAATTAACTTGATGGATTTGAAAAAATGGGAGTAAATTTGAAGTTATATACAATTAAATGCAAAAAACTGATGAATTAATAATATATATTAGTCTAATATATATATATTACCAAATTAATTTTGTGAATTAAAAAAAAAGGGAGTTAATTTGAATTTATATACAATTAAATGCATAAAAACGAATGAGTTAATAATTTATAATAGTCTAAAATATTAAATTTACAAAATAAAATAAAAAGTTAGTGTATATATATAAACAAATTAGAAACAAAAAGGAATTAATTTGATGAATTTAAAAAAAAAACGGGACTCAATTTGGAATTATATACAATTAAATAGATAAAAATGAATGAATTAATAATTTATAAAAGTCTAAAATATTAAATTTATAAAATTAATAAAAAAGTTAGTAATGATATATATAAACGAATTAGAAACAAAAATGATTGAATTTGATGAATTAAAAAAAACGGGAGTCAATTTGAGGTTATATACAATTAAATGCAAATAAGCGAACAACAATAACATGTGTCCTAGTGGTTCACACCTCTTCCGGGTTACTCGGAGGTCGTGAGTTCGATTTTCCTTGGGTGCATATTTGCCGATTTATTTCTACAAGCCTCACAAGGGCTTATATGTAACATGACTAACCTAATATAAGCTAGTGGGTCAGTGGTTCGCGCCTCGCCCGGACTCCAATGGGCGCGGGTTCGAACCCAATGAACCATTTTTTATGCAGGTTCACAGATTAACGACCGCCTCCAGGTCGGTCGCTAATCACAAAATAAAATAAAAAGTTTTTTTATTTAAAAAATAAATTAGCGACCGCCTTGACTCGGTCGCTAAATCATGACCCGACCGGGTTAGACCCGATTGGTTCAGCGACTGCCAGATGGCGGTCACTAAATTTAGCGACCGCCACGACGGTCGCAGATTAGGGACCGATGTCAAAAAGCGGTCGCTAATATTAGCTACCAGCATTTTAACGGTCGATTTTTTTCGATCTGAAATCGGTCGCTAATCACGTTTTGCGACCGAAAATCGGTCGCTTGTTGATAGACGAACAATAAACAACAGGATTAAGCTAATTAAAAATTAAATAGTAGATAAAAAGGTCATCAGAAGTAAAAAAAATCAAATGGGCGAGCAACTCGGATTTGTGATTATTAAACTGAAATGTGGCGAGCAGCTGGGTAAGAAGTCAAAACACGTTGGATGAACAACTGGTTAGGCGAGCAACAAGTCATAAAGAAGTCAAGACAAGCGAGCAGCATGGACAAAGAAGATTCAAGAGAAATCAAAGAGGTGAGCAGAAGGGCATCTCGGAAAGTTACCAAGAGTCCCACTAATTAGGCATTACATTAGAAACAAACAAGTGTCTTAAACACTTATCATTGTATAAGATGTAATAGCTTAGGAATAAAGCAAGTGCCTCAACACTTGTTAAGATGTAAATAAGAGTGATTAAGGAGGTGACACCTCATGCTTGCTTGTACCCTATAAATACCCCTTTCATGAGAAAGGGAAAATAAGTTTATTTATTAAAAAACAAGCCCAAACTCTTGCAATTTTAATTCTCAATCCCTACTTGTCTTAATTTAGCATTCAATCCTAGTTTAATCACCTTGTTTGATGATCTTCCAAGCCTAAACAACCACTAATCATCTACATTGAATCAAGATCATCAACAATTGGCGCTAGAGGAATGGTTCGAACCTCCGATTGGTTGAAGATTTGAAGAAAACTTGCAAAAAAAATCATTGGAATCTGCAAATTGCAGCCGAAATCCGGCAAAAAAGTCACCAGAAACTGGGTATAAAGGTGTTAGTAGAGCATTGGTGAAGAATTTGTTCACATTTAAGAACTTGAATGCATGCATGTGTGAATAAAGGTTTGTAAATAGCCAAATTCACACATACAAGGCTAGTTGTTCTTAAATTGACAATCATAAGCACAAAACCTTCATCAAAACATTCAATATTTGATAATGGCGGGATCACAAGAACGACATTCCTCGAGTGCGCACCCGTCACACAGATCACGAACTAGGGTATCATCAACAGGTGACCATGCACGGACCGTACGGACAACATCCCGAAGAAACGTGCAAGTAACTATCGACACCCTCCCTCCGGAGGTGGAAGCTTTAGCTCAAAATCCGGAAGAATTGGCAAAAACGATTGTCGTCGTTACAAAGAAGTCAGGAAGCTGCCGGGCCATCAAGAGCTTGGGAGGTGAACAACCGAGCAGCCGAGCAAGTGGCCAAACAACATGAAGATACATGGGTGGATGAAGCAAATAGTACCCAAGCTTGAAGTAACAAAGGCAAGATCCCAATAAGCGAGCGACTGGGAAGTCAAGGTGAATCCACCCCGGGAGGAGGCGAGGAGTCGAGCAGGAAGACGACTAGGGATGCAGGTCTCACCCAAGCAAGAGGAAACAGGAGAGAAACCATCCAGAGGAGCGAGCAGCGAGCACACCCTACTGCTCGCCCCTCAGTCCACGACAAACTGAGAAGGTCCGCCTTTGGCCGTTTGAGTCCCAACGGAGCTAGCAACGTTGCTAGGTGAGCCACACAGGAGAAACGTCCTGTTGGAGAGGGACTGCATCATGGTAAAGATAAACTTGATCATGATGGACAACCTTCTAAAGGAAGAACATCCTCCGACGAATGGCAAACCTTAAAGAAAGCGGTGGAAGAAATGCAAAAGCAGTTGGAGACCCAAAAGGGTGTCGGATCAATGATGTTGCCATCATAACCATTATCTTCAGTAATTCTGAATGCTCCCATACAAAAGAAGATATAGTTCCCGGCTATTAACCTGTATGAAGGGACGACAGACCCGAGAGTCCACCTGACAAAATAGTCAGATTTCATGATATCAATGGGGGCTACAGACGCGACTTAATGTCGTAACTTCCCGCTCACACTTGGAGACGGACCCCATCGATGGTTCTCAGCATTGACCCCATGATCCATCAACTCCTTTGCACAACTGAGCAAGGAGTTTATATCCCATTTCTCTACCGCATGGCCTTACTTAACACAAAGACACCGGTTGGTAGATCTAAAGCAAAGAGATGATGAGTCTGATAGAAAATTTCTCAAAAGATTCGATAAAGTCCTATTGGAGGGAGAAATGGTGAGAGAGGATACAAAGATCATAGCCGTGATGGCAGGACTCGAGAAAGGAACCGACTTATGGAAGGAAATGTATCTGACCTTCCCCAAGACCTATGCCGAGTTCAGACACAAGGCTGGCATATACATATCAATGCAAGAGACTCTACAAAAGGAATTAGGGGACAAGGCTGACCAGAAAAAGTCGGTGAAAAAGTTAGGAGGAGAATACAAAGCCCCTAAAACATGAAAACCTTTAGTGAAGGATCAGATCTGAAAGAAAAGCTGAATCAGGTCCTGACCACATCAGTAGAAGCTGTCTACAACAATGTGAAAGATAAAGACATGCTGTTAGAACCAAGAAAAATCAGGCAAGAACGAGGAAATTTGAACCCGAACAAATACTGTGCATATCATCAGAACATCGGCCATTTCATGAGCGAATGTCGAGACCCGTTGAAGCAATTGTGGATATTCTATGAGGAAGGGAAATTGTCAGAATTTGTGAAAAGATAACCGGGAAAAAGACCAAGGATGACAGTTCCGTCCAGCTCAGAAGACGAGGAAAACGATGAACAGCCGAGCAGGACGACCAAAAAGGAAAAAATATCCCAGTAGCTCCTGCAAATCCACTTCCTGAGCTTTTTATGCTCGAACCAGCAGGACCAGTTGGAGGATGTTCGGACGGAAGAGCTCCTGTGTCCAAAAGGAAGAGAAAAGTAGAACTAAGAGCGGTAGCCCAAGTCAAGGAAGTTGGGGTCAATCCAGCTACCAAGAGGACATGAGAGTTAACATTCTCGAAAAAGGATCTGGATGGGATACTTACCCCCCACAACGACTCGTTGATCATTTGTGCCAACATCATGGGAACCCGAGTTCATTGTCTGCTCGTGGACACCGGCTCCTACACAAATATTATGTTCAAGAGCACATTAGATCAGCTAGGAGACTACAATGAATATGTGAAAGATTGTGATCATAAAATAGTGGGGTTCGGAGATGCTGTAACCACCCCTCTAGGAATAATAACGTTGTCAGTTGAACTTGTATCAACCGAAAACCCTGATAGACGACTAACTAGGATGGTAGAATTCTTAGTCGTAGACCAACAGTCTGCCTATAATGGGTTCCTCGGTCGACCATTTATGAATAAATTTAAAGCGGCTGTTTCAACGTACTATTATTGTCTCAAATTTCCAACATCAAAAGGTTCAGGTATGGTGAAAGGCGATCAGAAGAAAGCTCGAGAATGCCTCCTGCAATTACAACCCAAGGACAATAAAGTGTCCATGATAGACGACCAGCCGAGCAGTAGGGTCGAAGATGAACCCCCATCTTAGACAAAATCATGGAATCTATAGATACAGAAATGATGGAGGTGGACGAGTAGGAGGTCCATAACAAGCAGCGGGGAAAAGAAGCCATACCTGTTCCAAACGAGGTTGAAGATATTGAGCCACGACTAGGAACAGAGCCGATGGTTGAAGATGAACTTAACTTGGAAGGACCAATAATCGACCCGCTTTGGAAGGGCCAAAAAAGAAGAGCAACACCGGTTGAAGTGTTGGAGGCGATAAAAATTAACCCAAACCGGGATGACTTGGAACTCTTCATTGGGTCTGAGCTCCCTGAGCCATACAGATCCAGAATGGAAAAATTCCTAATGTCTAACCTGGATGTGTGTGCATGGTCACATGCTGATATGGTAGGTATTAGCCCTGAGCATGCCTGCCATAAGTTAAACATCTATCCAACAAAGAAACCGGTAAAATAAAAAGAAGAAAATTTGGGCCTGACAAGTACGAGGCGCTGGATGTGGAAATTAAGAAATTCCTGGACAACGAGCTTATCAAACAGGCGTTATGTCCCAAGTGGGTGGCAAATCCGGTGTTAGTTCGGAAACTAAATAGGACAAGAAGACTATGCATTGACTTCACCAACTTGAACGCTGCGTGCCCCAAAGATAACTTCCCACTCCCACACAT
This sequence comes from Ballota nigra, assembly GCA_947034835.1. Classification (NCBI taxonomy): domain Eukaryota; kingdom Viridiplantae; phylum Streptophyta; class Magnoliopsida; order Lamiales; family Lamiaceae; genus Ballota; species Ballota nigra. The sequence continues at coordinate 39,448,210 of OX344721.1, forward strand.
CGACCAGTTGGTGGATAACACAGTCAGGCACAAACTTCTCACATTCATGGACGCATTCGCTGGCTACCACCAAATCGCAATGCACCCGGACGACCAGGAGAACACATCATTCTATACTAACAAAAACTTGTTGTGTTGGAAGAAGATGTCGTTCGGATTGATTAACGCAGGAGCCACGTACCGAAGACTTATCAATAAAATGTTCGATGAACACATTGGCAAGGCGATGGAAGTATATGTGGATGATATAGTCGTCAAAAGTCCGAAGAAGGAGGACCATCTAGAGCACTTATCACAAGCATTTGAGATACTCCGGGCGTATAACATGAAGCTAAATCCAAAGAAGAGTAGCTTTGGAATTCACTCAGAAAAGTTCCTTGGACACCTGGTCAGTCAGCGAGGCATTGAGGCAAACCCGTCAAAGGTGAAGGCAATCATGGATATGCAGCCACCAAGATCAGTTAAGGAAGTCCAACGGCTCACTGGATGTTTAGCAGCCTTGAATAGTTTCATTTCAAGATCCGGTGATAAATACCGACCTTTCTTTGATGCTATCAAGAAAGGACAGTTTCAATGGATAAGCAGTTGCCAACAAGCATTTGAGCAACTAAAAGAATACCTTGGCGACACCAAGATCCTGTCAAAACCTGTCTCAGGAGAGAAGTTGTACCTGTACCTGGCTGCATCAGAAGTGGCAATCAGCTCGGTCTTAGTTCGTGCAGAAGGAAAGTTTCACTTGCCGATTTACTATGTGAGTTAGGTCTTACACAAAGCAGAAATCAAGTATTCACCGATGGAAATGTTAGCCTACGCACTAGTAATGAGTGTAAGAAAGCTACGTCCATACTTCTTTGACCATCAAGTAGAAGTGCAAACGACATTCCCGTTGAGACAAATTTTGCAAAGGCCTGACACTGCTGGTCGCCTCCTCAAATGGTCCCTCGAGATAAGCCAGTTCAGAATATCTTATGCACCTCGAATAGCGATCAAAGGACAAGCGTTAGCCGACTTCATAGTCGAATTAACCTTTCCTCAGGATCCGACGAGAGGTTATAACCATCTATGGCATATGTACATTGACGGATCATCGACTAATACATCATCAAGGGCCGGAATAGTACTGATCAGCCCTGATAGGCAAGTGTTCACTTCAGCCGTCAGATTAAGTTCATGGCGATCAACGAAGCTGAATACGAAGCGCTGATAGCTGGACTTCGGTTAGCATTGGCTGTGGGGGTACGCAAATTGCAAATATATAGAGACTCGCAGTTGATAGTCAACCAAGTCCGAGGAGAATACGAGGCAAAAGATGGGAACATGGCTCTATATCAAAAGATTGTAGCCCACCTAGCCTCCTTATTTGAATAAATATACATTGAACAAGTGTCAAGAGACAATAATGCCCAAGAAGATGCACTTGCTCGTCTGGCTACTAGCACAGGACCAGCGGAGCTTTCAGAGGTTACAATAACTAAAATACTTCACCCATCAACTAACGATTACAAAATGAATCAAATTGAGGATGAATTCGGGGAAGATGACTAGCGAACACCAATATTCAAATATCTCAAAGATGGTGAAGTATCCCAAGACCCACAAGAAACAACTAAGATGACCAGACGAGCAGCAAAGTTCACTATCATGGATGGTCAACTTTTCAAGAGAGGATTCTCATTCCCTTTGTTAAAAAGTTTAGCAAGGGGGTACGGTCAAGAAGTTTTGAAAGAGATCCACGAAGACGTGTGTGGAAATCATGCAGGAGGGCGAACATTAGCATATAAAAATGTGAGACAAGGATACTACTGGCCAACTCTGCTACAAGATGCGATAAAAGTTGCAAAAATATGTTATAGGTGCCAGTTGTTCGCCCCCAGCATTCACATGCCACCAACTGAGCTAATATCAGTAAATAGTCCATGGTCATTCGCAAAATGGGGAATAGATATCATAGGACCTTTCCCGATGGGAAAGGGGAATGTAAGGTTTGCGGTAGTGGCCGTGGACTATTACACAAAATGGGACGAAGCAGAGGCACTCGTAACAATTACATAAGAAAAAATGATCAATTTTATTTGGAAAAGTATTGTATGCCGATTTGGAGTTCCACAGGCGATCTTAACAGACAATGGGAAACAATTCGAAGGCAAGAAGATAAGGGACTTTTGTAAAAAATGGGGAATCAAAAAGCACTTTTCAACGCCCTATCATCCTCAATCCAATGGTCAAGTTGAGGCAATTAATAAGATAATTAAACACATCTTAAAGATTCGCTTGGTAGACAAGAAGGGCAAATGGTCAGAAGAATTACCAGAAGTACTCTGGGCCTACAGGGTAACATATAGGACGAGCACCGGGGAAACACCATTTACTATGTCATTTGGCACCGAAGCAGTCATACCAGTAGAGCTCAAGGTACCAACAGAGCGAACAACAGGGCATTGGCTGCAGAAATAGACCTGATCGATGAAAAAAGAATCTCGGCAGAAATGAAGAATGCAATATACAAGAAAAGAATTGCAAAGTATTACAATTCACAAGTGAAGGTTAGAGAGTTCGAAGTTGGGGATCTTATACTTCGAAATTTTTTAGCACCACCACCAGGAGTATTTGGACCGACTCGGGAGGGCCCCTTCAGGATAACTCACAAGCGGTACAACAGCACGTACGATCTCGAAGACATGGAAGGTAACTCGGCCCAATACTCCTGGAATGCGGCCTTATTGAAAAAATATTATCAGTAGTTAAAAGTCGATGTAAAGTTCTTTGTATGTTACTATATAAGTTAATGTAGAATTGTATGTGTTACTTGATATATTGTAAATTTGATGAAAATTTCAAACTTTTTTAGAATGATATGTAAATAAGAAAGTGATGGTCCCTGAATACTTTCGCAAACACTGAAAATATGGGAATTTAGGAGAAAATACCAATTTTTTTTTCTAATGAGTTCAGTGAGGGACACTCAAGTCACTGCATTGCTGAGAGTCAGAGCTCTCAAGTCAGTGACAATTGACTTGTGAGCTCAGACTCTCAACAAAGCAGTGACTCGAGAGACTGAACTCTCGAGTGCATGCTTAAGCCTGTCAGTGAGATTGGTTCTCCCTGACTAAAATACTAGGCTAATTTCCTTTCCTTACTTTCAAAATACTCTCAGTGAGCATGCATTGTAAAACACTTAGCAAGTACTTGAGCACTACTGAAAACAGTAAATAACACTCAGAAATAGCGTGGTTCAGAGACTCAAGCTCCTACGTCCACGGACCTGATTTAACAGGAGAATCCACTACTTGAGATTGACTTGTTTTTAATGTGCCAAGGTGCACCCAGATCAACAATGATCTTGCTTACTTCCTTCCTGACTCACTAAACAACTTCAACCAACAAACCTGACTAGAGGGTTTTGGTTTTAGTTTGGGTTTCTCCAACTAGGTGAGGTTTTCCCTTACAAAGTGTTAGCCTCAAGCTAAGATTGGGAAAACCTCTCTAAACTAAGAGTTACAAGCTGGATACTCAATGAATATATGTGAAGACCCAAATGATCAGTGTCCTAGGTGTAAGATGTGCCTCCTTATATCTCCCTTTGAACTGCACTAAATCTCTCACACCCTCACAGCTAGTAGGTGTTGATTTCTCTTTTCACACACACCCTTGAACCGCAGCTATGAGCTTGTATATATAGTATGGATTCAAATGTAACCGTTGGAGGGAATCACATTTGAATCTAGACAATAAATAGGTTCATCTACTTTTCTTGGAATGCGGCCTTGTCAGTGTCAGATGTGCTGTCTTGACTTGATTGATCCATGTGGTCTGAATCCAATGGATCTTTGGTTCAGTGAGCTTGATCAGGAGGCATGACTTGAACCAAAAATACTAACTTTCTACTAGTTGTTTCCCCGCAAGCGTACGGGTTCACTGTAGTATAAACAAGTATAGCGACCAAGTATTATCGAACCCAAGGGAAGGTATGTATGCGAACAGATCCCTGAAGATCTACGCGTCGTAATTAATATGAGTGTATGTTTTTGGATTTTTAAAGAAATAAAATATAATCTAAACTAAATTACTCTATGAATGCGAAAAGGAAAATTAAACTACGAATATAAAAGTGTGTTTTCAAATATGAGATGATGATGCTCAGGATAGGAATTCCTACATATACTAACGGAGCAGGTACATAATCAAGATAACCATGACGCGCAAGAAATAACCTAAGTAAAAGATTGCAAGATGAAAGCTCAAGAATTTAAACCCTAATACTTAATCCTAACAATCGACTTCACTAATCCACTAACAAGTTAATAGATTGTGCTTAATTAACGAGACCCTAATTTAACTAAGGTGATACGGTCGTCCTCCCTAGATAAACCTGTAGATTAATTAACCCTTTCTAAACCTTCTCATTAAGTCTACTAATTATTAAAGAGTGATAAGATCATCCTCTCTCGAACACTTTTCGAACCAAATTCAAAGGTAAAGTTAAGATTGATTTTAAGAATTCATTAATTAAGAGAATTAAAACTAAACGTCACGAAATACCCTAATTACGTACCCATATCCTACTTCTACGAGTTCATCCTACCCCAAGCATGCAAGGGTTTTAGTTAGACATGGTTTTTACGGAAACAAAAACAATCGAAGAAGTAACGAACATGAACATAATGATTTTAATGAAGAAATTATCAAACATTAACTAGGACTTAAAGAAATAAATGCTAAGAACTGAAATTAAATTAATAGAACGAAGTCTCAAGTATTCAAGAACAACGAACTAAAGGAAAGAAACTAAAAATCAAAACCAAACTATGAATTCGTAAGTAAAACCTCGAATATGTAAAACTAAAGCTTGCTCGTCTCTTCTCTTCTTTCTCTCTCCAAAAACTAACTCTCAAAGTAATGTGGTATCAAGTGGTGTCTAAAAACGTGTTCGGAAACGAGTATATATAAGCATCGGGCCGAATCGGGAATTCATGGGCCGAAAAATGAATCCGGAAGCAAGAAACTTGAAAGTGCTCGAGCAGACTCGCTCGAGGCGGGGCGCTCGAGCTATGTAGCTCGAATGATGCAAGGGGTCAAGTGCTCGTGCTCGAGCTGCTCGAGTGGCCGAATCTTTCTGCAAGTCTTGGGGCACTCGAGCCCTATGCTCGAGCGGAGGCGCTCGATTTGCTCGAGTGGCCGAAATTCTCTGTAAGTTTTAGGTGCTTGAGCCGCATGCTCGAGCGTTAGTGCTCGAGTAGCTCGAATGATAAAAGTTCTCTGGACAAATTGGGCGCTCGAGTGGCATGCTCGAGCGGTGGTGCTCGAGTGGATCCACTCGAATGACTCTCCCTCTTCTTCAACTGATACTTTTCTTCTTCCGCACTATTACCAATCGTATTTCTTCGATATCTTCTCATCCGGACATCCGTTTGAGTCGATTCAAAGTCCTACGAACTTCATTTTCCACCCTCGATTCACCTATGAACATCAAAGAGACAAATTCATCAATGTGTAGAAATAATACTCAATTGACTCTAAATACTCAATAAAATCGACCAAAACTGGGGCATTTCTAACGACGAATCATGACAATTTCACGCCTAATCAACCCCCCAAACTTACCATATTATTTGTCCTCAAGCAATGAAATAATAAGTCATGTGAAATTGTTAGGAATGAGTCAAAGAATCAAATCATGCAAGTAAATGAACTCGAGCTTCAAAGATCAATCACACATATACTAACTCACCTTCCTTCATCATACTCATGCAATAACAACAAGAAACACCAAGATCAAACATGGATGTGCACTCAACGATGTATTTCACTCCCTCACAAGTGTATATCAATAATAAGGGACTCACTCAATCAATCAATCACACATATCGGCAGCCATAGGCTTGTAAGTACTCTCAACTCCGACCATACTCTAGAAATCAATACCGAATCAAAAAGGACTTTTCTCATGGTTGTAATGTAGACTCTTTGAACAAGTGGGATAACAATATGGATAAGTGACTTAAGTGAATGGAGAATAGAAACTTAAACTTTAGTACTTCGAGATTAGGAACATAATACTTCAAACATTTTCAATTAACACACTTTCAATTCCAATACTCTCAACACTTCAATTTTTTTTTCTAACTCATTTCACCTTTTTCTATCACTTCACTTTTTTTTTTCATTTTCACACAACTCACATGAGTTCATTTTTTCTTTTGCTCATTCTCAATTTTTTTTCTTTCCCACAACTCATATTCTCATCACACCTTCTTCTTATAATCACTCAAGCGATCACAATTCTCCTTTTTCAACTCAAATTAATCCCTTCACATTCACACTTTTCCTATTCTTCACTCAAATTGGGACAAAAATGCTTAGGAACTTGGAATAGTGTTTAAATGTGCTAGCAAATGAAATAGGCTTAAGGCTCAAACTGGCTAACAAGGGACAAATATCAATGGTAAGGAAAATTTTTGGCTAAGTGACTCAATCAAAATAAATATGGCATAAGATCACATTCGGCATATCAAACTAGACACAATCAAGAAACAAGAGCACACACAAGTTCTAGCATCCTCTAAGGTGGTGACTCACTCACAAACAAAGAGATCAATTCTTGTATCTTAATCTCAAAAGGCTCAAAACTCACGGCTTTCACATCCATGCTTGTCCTAGTGAATTCTCACTCTCATCACACAAGTACTCAAAAGAAAAATTCGCAAGCAAACTAGTTCTCTCTCAACTCAACTCTAACTCATACACTCACACAATAAAATTCCTAACTCAACCTCACAACTTAACTCTACTCATCAAGTTCATACTCAAGAATCATCAATAAGCAAGTGAAAAGAGTTAATAAGCGTAAAATATATCAATCATCACATCAATTCATAACAAATCGTGCCCCATTAGTTTAAAATGCTTCCAATACAATCCCATAATTCAACCAAACACTCAAATAAGTTCACACTCCAAAAGCAATAAATAAGAAAAGAAAAGAAAAAGAAAAAGGAAACAGAAACTGGGGGAATCCCATGATCCTCATGCATCCGGAGGCGGTGGTGGGCGGTAATGGGGATGATCAGCTCCCATATGAGACACGAAAAGTGACTCCATCCAACGATGCATGTCTGAGAACTGGTCCTCCATGCGGGCTGTTCTTGTGTCCAGCCTATCTTGTGTCTCACGCAGGTGCGTCACGTCCGTCTGGAGAGTCTGGATCTGGTTACCCATCTGCGTCCAATCAGCATACGTAGGGTACCATGGCCTGGGCGACTGCACACCTAGTGACTCTACCTCCATCTCTTGCGGTTCTTCACCCGCTACTCCTCCCTCGTCATGTCCTGCTTCATACTCTTGCTCCTCCTCTTCTTGCAAGTCTCCCACTCCGCTCGAACCGGCACCACTTGTGCCTTCTCCTCTATTCCTCTTCACGGGCCTAGTATCCCAGAGTCCTCTGTTGTCTACTTCCGCCGTGTACTTAGCACCAATAACAAGGTGCTGCTCTCCGTTCATGCCGAGGTTCTGCCTTTTCTTCCCCTTCAATGTTACGAGCTTCTCGTTAGGAAGAGAAAATAGATCATCGTCCTTGTATCTGATGCAGTAGCTCCCCAACCATCGCTCGAACATTAGGGTATTGTTCATCTGATCAAACCCCAAATCCATGCCAGGGCAGGGACCCAAACAAGGCTCGAATCCAAGACTCTTTACGAATACCGAAATCAATCCACCTCCACGAACTTTTGAGGTCTTAGCACCAAGCTTGAATGGGGCCTCGTAATGGTGCTCCAAGAAATCCCTACCGAAATTGTGATCCTTGACGTTCAAGAGACATCAAATCCCATATAATTGCTTACTTGTCACCGTTCCCGTCTCAGAGTGGGCATAGATGGTGTTTCCTAAGATCCTCTCCAAATAGCGAATCACCGGGATCTTGATTGCCGAGGCTCGTGCGTTCTGCCCCTTGTACTCCCTGGCCATGCCACCCGTGATGTCATTCCAGAATGAATTCACTTTAAAAGATTTTGACACACGGTTGGGCCTCGATAAGGCTGGGAGCCCAAGTGCAAGGTTGACAGCTCCAACCTCGCAATGCTGCCACTCGTTCCGGTACTTGAACTTGAAGGAGTTTTCATCCTTCTTCTCAACAGTGGCAAGGAACTGCTCCACCAAATCGGCATTTGTCTCCATGGTCGGAAGCAGCTCGAAGAACTCCGTCATGTTGTTCCTCCTAAAGATTCTTCTGATTTCATCCTCAATTCCTATGTCTCGCATGAAACTCACAACGGGCCTCCGGGTCTTCTCCACTTTCTCGGTTATCAAACTCCACCTGTAGGCTATGTATCGCCAACTCCCCTCATAGTCCAAATTGTCCCATCTCGAGGGCAGCAGACCCTTTCGCCTGAGTTCACTCGTGACCTCTTCTAACTCAGCAATACACAAGATTCGGTCCTCATTTTTCTTTGGAGCCATAGTACCTAAGCAAAACACAACAATGTATTTCAAATACATTCATGACATTCAATACATTCCAATAATCTCAAGTACCTCTCAATGCCAATTTATGCAACATTTAATCTCAACTTAAGTTCATCAAGTTCAATTCTTATGTTTTCACACCAAAGTACTCAAGTAATTTTCAAACAATTCATCCATCTCAAATTAAAATTGCCCACAACTAAGTCTATCATGAAGTAAAATCACAAGGATAATGTAATTTACATGCTCAAGACTCAATTCATACTCATTCATGCTTAATACCATCTCAATTCACAAAAATTTCTTCTCAACAAGCAAAACCCATATCCTTTTCTCAAATTCCCTCTTTCTCACTCTAGAAATTCACCCATTCTACTCATGCAATTTTGAAATTGAAAGCAAAACAAGCAAACCCATAGCATATAATCATCATTCAACACAAGGAATCGAGAATCAACAAGCTATACAAAAATTCCCAAAATTTTTGAAATGTTCATGAACCCTAGTTCTCATGCTCAATTCATACCAAATCCAAGCCTAAACTACGAATTGAATGAAAAGAGTTAGAGCTTACATACCTTGTTGGAGGATTGACGAAAATTTGTGAAGAAAATGAACAAATTCGTGAGCAAACAAGTAAAACCCGTATGAAATCGCCCACAGTCGCCCCTTTTCGTGTGTGATAGTGTGTGTAAAAGTGTGTGGGGGGGGGGGGGGGTATTTATAGAGTGGCTAAAAAATAGGGCTGAAACCCGTGATCCGCTCGAGCAGACCCGCTCGAGCGGATGCGCTCGAGCATATAGCTCGAATGGAACCATGGCTCGAGCGGCAAAAAGTTTCTGGATAATTCGGGCGCTCGAGCAACATTCTCGAGCGGATGCGCTCGAGTTGCTCGAGCAGTTCCTCACTTCAACCTCAAACAATAACGTCCAAAACTCAAAATTTTCATACGAACCAAGCTCGAAACAATCATCAAACTTATCTAAAACATGAACTAACTTGAGAACTCCTCGATTTAAGCCAGGTCGCTAATTCGACCGAGGAGTTGGGGTCTCTTCCAAACGTGCAAATCACCAAGCCAGTTCAAGTCGAACTTAAGCACTCACACTTAATTCGATCCAACTACCCTCATGCATCGATATTTTCGAAAAATTTGACCAATTTTTCATTAGAATTTTGTGTACGAACTCGAAGTTCGAATACACACCCCCAAACTTTGTTCTTGCTACGCAATAATAAAGTTTGAAAAGAATGAGTACGCACGAGTAAGTACACTAAATTCTCATGAACTTAAATCACTATCAATGCAAAGTAATGAACGAAAAAAAATCACCCCCCAAACTTCGACTTCGTAAAGAGGTCTACGTTTGGGGTCCGGGTTACCTCAAACTCCAACAATCGAAAGCTCCACTACTCGAAACATCTCCAACTTCATGAATTATTTTCCTTTAAGCTCACTTGCTCGAATTAAGCACCACGAAACAAGACTACACCAAAAAAAATTCTCAACAAACGAGGTTAACACCTACAATTCACAAAACGACAAAACTAACTAAACACATATAAGCAAGTAAAAATGGGTTGCCTCCCATTTAGCGCTAGTTTAAAGGTCCTAATGCCGGACCGAGCTCGAAGAAGCTCACATGACTTGACAATTTAAAATACCTCCCTTATTCTCATAAGAGAAGTTGAAGAATTTCTTTACTCGATGCCCGTTCACCATGAATCTATGTCCATCCTCCTTCTCGACTTCAAGGAATCCACTCTTATGCACTTCCCTCACAACATACGGCCCGTTCCACTCCACCAAACAACTTCATCCTCGAATTAAATATGAGGACTTGATCACCCACTTTGAACTCTTTTTTCCTCAATCGAGCATCATGCCACTTCTTGGTCTTTTCCTTGAAAATTCGGGCATTCTCATAGGCGCTATCTCGAAACTCCTCCAACTCATGCAGCTGGAGTAATCTCTTCTCACCAACCAAGGCACTATCAAAATTCAGTTTTTTGATCGCCCAATAGGCTTTGTGCTCCAACTCCACGAGCAAGTGACATGCTTTTCCAAAAATCAATTGGTAAGGAGACATACCAAGAGAAATTTTGAAGGCTGTCCTATATGCCCAAAGTGCATCATCAAGCTTCATTGCCCAATCCTTCCTACTAATGCTCACCGTCTTTTCAAGGATCTCTTTGATTTGATGATTCGACACCTCTGCAAGACTGTTAGATTGAGGATGATAAGCAGTAGAGACTCGATGACTTACCTCATATTTTGACAACAACTTCTCCATCCACTTGTTCACAAAGTGACTTCCCCCATCACTAATCAAAGCTTTTGGAACTCCATATCTTGCAACAATGTTCTTCCTCAAGAACTCAATCACCACTCGGGAATCATTCACTCTGGTAGGGACAGCTTCAATCCACTTTGAGACGTAATCGACGCACACGAGAATGTACAAAAATCCATTGCTAGGAGGAAATGGACCCATGAAATCAATCCCCCATACGTCAAATACCTCGACTTCCATGAACACGTGCAGCGGCATCTCGTCCCTCTTAGTAATAGGGCCAAATCGTTGGCACTTATCACACCTCTTAACCCATTCCATGGAATCTTTCAAGAGAGTTGGCCAATAAAAACTAGATTGAAGCACCTTCCTCCCGGTCTTCTCTCCATCCAAATGTCCTCCACATGGCAAGGCGTGACAATGCCTTATGATATCACTCCACTCCTCCTCGGGCACACACATTCTCAACACATGATCAATCCCTCTTTTGAACAAGTATGGATCGTCCCAAATAAATTCCCGAACTTTCTTCAAAAATGCCTTTCAGTGCACCGAGTCCATCTCCGCCGGTAACTCTCCACTTGCTAAATAATTGGCATAGTCTGCAAACTACGGCATTTTCCCTTCAACTCGATATACCGAAATATCTCCTAAGCCATGTTGGAGTTATACGTGAAAGTATACTTTTACTTTGTATAACTCGTGTATCAAACACTTGTTTTATGAGAATAATTCTTTTATCGCATATGCTTTAGATATGATTGAATGTTGAATATTTATTGCAAATAGTTCATAATGGTACTAGTTACATTGTAGTTAACGTGGTGATACCCGATCATGGAAGACAACATTAACAATTTTCTTGTAATCCGCCGTGAAAGGTCGATGTGTAAGTCTCAGATTGGCCTGTCTTGACTTAGAGATTGCACTAGCACATTTAGTATGTGTTGAAGAGGACCTACAGCGAGGATAAATTATTTTGTTATGAAATGTGAAGAATTAGACCTCAGTGGTTGTTGATTTCTTAATCTCCGTCACTTAAATAGGATTGTGTGTGCTTGATGGTTACTGCTTTGATTCATGTTGGGTGAGAATCATTGTGACTTCGAACCTTGTGCTTTGGGCAGTAATATTAATCATACGACGATTGTTAAGATTTAATACGGAGAAACGCGTGCGAGTACAGCTCGTGTGATTAGTCCCCTTGGTGGGCTCAGAAGTTTTATCGTACCAAATCTTGCTAGTGAAGAATCAGTTTCTTCGGTACGGATAATAATGTTGAGCTGTCTTTACTCCAAGGTGAAATATATTAATTAATTTAGAGCTATTCAAAAGCTTAATTAATTAATGGACTTGATAATCTTAAACACGGGAAATAATAATCGGGAGCCCATATTATCGTAATATGGATTAAGATGGATAGTGCAATATTAATTTATTAGTGGTAATAATTAATATTAATGGATTGAATTATATTGGGGCTCAATATTGAAATTCAGAAGTCCATTAGGAGGTCCAATCTTAATTCTCCTAAAAGGCCCCTCAAGTAGCCCAATAATGATAAGGTGATTAAAATAAAAAGAATATATTATGCTGATCTTTCTTTGATAATTTTGAAAATTAGAGAATTAGGGAAGAAAAGATTTTGTTGATTTTCTTGGAAAGATATTATGGAAGATAAGTATTCTTGGAATACAAGATTATCTCATATATTAAAAAAGATCCAAATCTTGTATTTCTACCCTATGATTTTCGAAATTTACCTCTTTGTGAGGAGAGTGAGATTTTTTGTGGAATATTTTATTATGGAGAAAAGAATATATGAGATATATTCAAGATTTCATAGAGACTAAGAAAAGATTTTCTCCAGGCCCATAAAATACTCAAAATTTTCGGCAACTTCATCTATAAATAAGGGGTGATTATTTCATCTCCAAGAACATAATTCCATGTGTTGGAAAAATCAAGAGCATATATATTTTTCTTTTTCCTTAGTTATTTAAATTACTTGAAAGCATCTCCCACCGGTGATCAAGTAAGGCGAAAGGGAAATACTTGAGAAGGTTTTTGGGTTGATAAAGCACGTTCGTGTTTGTCCCGTTTTATTCAAAGGCCAAGTTCTACAAGAGGTACGTAAGTCACATATTTTCTTGTTTATTCCGCCATAAATTATATGTGAATTAATTCAACATGGATGATGTTAAATTGGTTGTTGGAATTATTATTTGAATTAATTAGGATTAATTCATGCTAGTAATAATTGAATTTAAATTCGTATTTAAATTTCATCCCGAATAGATTCCGGGCACCCCTATTTTCCCAACAACTGGTATCAGAGCCACGGTTTCGGGCTCTGATCTTTAAATTGGAATTTAAATTGTTAAACATTAAATTTAAATTGGATAGTAGAATTGCTAGATCTTTTTTGCAGGTATCCAATTGTCATGGTTTTAATGTTGTTAATTTTTCATGCGTGTGAATTAATTGTTTTTAATTCGATTCGTTCGAATTCGTTTTTCTCGTGAGAAAATCCATGAGTAGATTAGTTGTTTTTATTTTGATTCGATCATTGTAATAGACTAGTCTAGATCTAGTATTTTTTTTATAAAATAAATTGTAACCGGATCGAGGCGAAGAACGAAGAATTAAAGACGGCGTACCCGGACGACGCATGCATGCGCGACGCATACATGGACATAAAATCATGCATGGGGTGAGAAACGAGAACGAACGGCGAAACCCGGTGCGCGGGGTGCACGAGGCGCACGACCCGGGCGCACGACGGGGCACGGGTGCATGGGCACCGTGCCGGGTGGCGCACGGGCTCACTCCGTGGGCCGACGCGTGCCGTATCTCGGGCCGTGGAATTTTTTTAAAATTAATTTCAGTTCTGCATTTTTTGTGTGATTTTAAATGTCGTCCCGAATCCCAAACGATATTGTTTTTTGATGAAGTGTTGTTGTTCGAGTGGGAGCGTGTCGAGACGAACGACGGAAAGCAACAAGGACGATATTTTGTATCAAGACGTGAATAAATTAAACCGTGACAATTGGATTTGAGTGCTCCAATGTATTTAATTTTGTTTTGATGGATGTTTTATTTCGTGCATTTATTATTATTTGTTAATATGTGTTTGAATGAATTTTATTGTCCAAGAAAAACCTTACTTTCGAAAATTACTAAGTATGGTTATTTAATCGCAATTTTATTCCGGATATTAAAATTGAATTAATTTGGCCTCCATAATTTATTTATTTGTGAAATTCTTTTGGAATACATTTCCCCCTTGGATCGGCCAAAAGAACGGATTTCACATGAATAAATTCTGAAAGGATGATTGTGGATTATTACTAGTGACGGTATTGACCCTCACCACGAGTGGCTTGCTCAAAGCGAAATAATAATCCTGTATTTAATTATGGTTATTACTTACGCATAAGAAATTGATATTAACTTACTCCCCTCGGAGTCCCTGTCAATTTTTATGTGATCAAAGTGGAAGCCAACTATTAATTTTGAATTAAGGATTTGTAACTTTTAAGTTTGTGATCCGCTTGAATGTGTTTAAATGTATAGACCGCCCCTCGTGGCGCATTTAAATTGTTTCGAGATGTTGGCTGATGCATGATTATATTGTTTTAAGGTTCCAATATAATTGATGTGATCGAATTATGTGATAATTTCGTATTTTTCTAGACATTGATATGAATGTATGTTTTATTCTCATTTCATCATGTCGCAACCTTTTAATCCACTGTTTAATATACTTAAAGTTAATAAACTTTTTGGAGAGAATTATATCGATTGGAAATGTAATTTTAAATTTGTCCTTACTGCACGAAAACACAATTGGGTTATTCACGTTAATAAACCCGACAAGCCTAATGATAAGTCAAGCAATGGGAAAAGGCAGTTGATGATTGACAGTGTGACAATGAACACATGAAGTGCATCATCTTGACATCTCTGTCTGAGGATTTGAGGCGCGTTCATGAAGACATTGTATCCGCTGTTGAAATCATGGAAAGCCTTGAAGAGATGTTTTCACATCAGAATCCCATGACTAATCAGTTCACCAAACATGACTCGGTCAAGTTGGAAATGGTGGAAGGAACGCCCGTAAGGGAGCACGTTCTCGAGATAATGGCATACCTTAACAAGTTGGAAGTACTTGGTGCGGATTTTGATGTGCCTTCTCAGGTTGATTTCATATACCATTCTCTACCGAGAAGCTTTGAGCAGTTTCATCTGAACTGTCAGATGAATGAACGGACAAGTCGTTTGCCCGAGCTCTTACAAGCTTTAGTTTCGGTGGAGGTGATAATGGAGCACCAGTCTAGTGCTATGGTGGCTAATGGTCCGTCTACCTCTTTTGGTCCCAAGGGAGGGAAAAAGAAGAAGAGAACCAAAGGCCGGATCCAAGCAAATCCAATTGTTGCGAAAGGCAAATGCAAAGGCTAGCATCGAAGGGGAAGTGTTTTAGTTGCGGTGAGAGAGGACAATGGAGGTCTGCCTGTTCCAAGCCTAAGAGGCTAGGAAAGTTAGGTAATTCACACACCCTAGTCGTCGAAACTTGTGAAGTGGCGTATGCTGTCTATTCGTGGATAGTGGATACGAGAGCTACTGATCACATGTGTTTCATGGGTTCAAGCTAACCTGACGACTTAATGGGAGTGAGATCCCCATCACATCAGTCAATGCTACGAGAGTGGCAGCTGAAGAAGTGGGAGAAGTGCGCCTATCTTTTGAAGATAGAGTTATGGTCTTGAGAGACGTTCTTCATGTTCCTAGTTTAGAAAGAACTCAACCTTCAGTTTCTAAATTGTTTTTAAATAGATACTCAGTTTCTTTTAATAAGGATATTATTATTTCTTTAAACGATGAGTTTATCTGTTCCGGAACTTCAATGGATGATCTTTATACCATTATTTGGGTACACCACTCATAAAATTGAATCTAATAACACATCGATTATTTCGAGTAATAAAAGGAAGCATTCTTCGGACATGAACGAAACACTTCTATGGCATCTTAGATTAGGTCATATTAATCTAATGCGGATACAAAGGTTGGTGAAAATGAATCCTTGGAGTCACTTCAAGTTGAGTCATTTCCAACTTGTGAATCCTGTTTAGAGGGTAAAATGACCTAGAGGGCATTTGGAGCCAAGGGGAATAGAGCCACCAAAGTGTTAGAAATCGTTCATACCGATATGTGTGGTTCAATGATGATCATAGCAAGAAGGGGTATGAGTAATTTGTCATTACTCGAGATATGGATGCATCTACCTTATGATGCATATGGAAAGAAGTATCAAGTTTCTACGATTTGATCGTGGAGGCGAATACCTTAGCAATGAATTCTTGAACTACCTATCGGACGAAGGGATTGTATCCCTGTTGACCGCACCAGGAACCCCTCAATAGAACGGTATGGTGGAACGAAGGAAGCAGACTCTTTTTAGAAATAGTCAGATCCATGATGAGTTATTCGGATTTACCCAAATCGTTTTGGGTAACGCCTTGGAAACGATGGCTTACATTCTAAGCTTGGTGCCATCCAAATTGGTTCCTAAAACCCTAATGAAATTGTGGATCGGGTACGAGCCCAGTCTAAGACACTTGCGGATTTGGGGTTGTCCGGCATACGTGCTAGACAAGGAAGCCGGTAAGTTGGATCCACATTCGGAATTAAGGTTGTTTATAGGATACCCTGCGGGAACGAAATGGTGTATGTTCTATAGTCCCAAGGATCAAAAGACCGTGATTAGTTCGCACTTTAAATTTTTGGAGGAAGACTATATGAACAAAAGAAAGCCCAAAAGTGAGATTACCTTAGACGTGTTAAGAGGGCAAACTCCTATACCAAGTATACAAGATGATGTACCACACGTCACACCTTCACAACGGGAACCCCGTCGCAGTGGAAGGATTGCTAGGCAACCTGAGAGATTCATGGGGATAGGAGAATCTTCGGATTTGGTTCCCGGCGATGAATTAGACCCATAGACATACGATGAGGCAATCCAAGATAAAGACGCGGAGTCGTGGCAAACGGCAATGGAAATCGAGATGGGTTCGATAGATCATAATCAAGTGTGGGAGTTGGTCGAACCACCCAATGGGGTGGAATCCATTGGATGCATGTAGGTGTACAAGAGGAAAAGAGGACCGGACGGAAGGGTTGAGACCTTCAAAGTAAGGCTAGTGGCCAAAGGGTATACTAAAAAAGAATGGATCGATTATGAGGAGACCTTTTTGCCTGTAGCTATGCTTAAGTCCATCCGTATTCTCTTGTCAATCACTGCGCACCTAGATTACGAGATCTGGCAAATGGATGTCAAGACGGCTTTTCTTAACGGAAGTCTTGACGGGATAAATATCTATATGCAACAGCCCAAATGTTTCATTGAAAAAGGCCAAGAGCATCTCGTATGCAATCTTAAGAGATCCATTTATGGACTTAAGCAAGCATCGCGTACTTGGAACCAGTGTTTTGATCAAGTTATTAAGTCTTATGGGTTTGAGTGTATAAAAGGTGTGACGGAACTGCGGTGGTATTCTTAGTATTATACGTAGATGATATTCTGCTCATTGGAAACAATGTAAAGGTATTATCAGACGTAAGGGTATGGCTGTTAAATCAGTTTGATATGAAGGACTTAGGGGAAGCCGGTCACATCCTTGGGATCAAGATCACTCGCGATCACAAGAAGAGGATGTTGGGCTTATCGCAAGTTTCATACAAAGACACTGTTTTGAAGCGATACAACATGCAAGATTCCAAGAAAGGTTTTGTACCTTTTAGACACGGAATCCATCTATCCAAAGAAATATACCCTAAGACGCAAGTGGAGATAGATGACATGAAAGACGTTTCGTACATTTCGAACGTAGGAAGTCTTATGTATGCAATGTTGTGTACGAGACCAGATATCTGCTTTGTCGTGGGCATGATGGCAAGATATCAAAATATCCCTGGGAAATCACATTAGATTGCAATTGAATGTGTTCTGTAGTTTCTGAAAAGAACTTGGAATGGAATGCTGATTTAACAGTCATACGGTCTAATTCCCATGGGATATACAGACTCAAATTTCCAATCATATATAGAATCCAGAATATCTACCTCGGGTAGTGTGTTTTTCATGGGAGAAGGAGCCATGACATGGAGAAGCGATTTGCAGAAATGCATCGCCGATTCGACCATGAAAGCCGAATAAGTAACTGCTTGTGAAGCAGCGAAAGAAGCGGTTTAGCTCAAGTACTTCTTAGTGGACTTGGATGTTGTTCTGAATTTGCCCATCATAATCACTGTCCATTGTGATAATGTCGGAGCAGTTGCAAATTCAAGGGAACCGAGAGCCCACAAGGCCAGCAAACACATTGAAAGAAAACATCATCTTATACGAGAAATCATTAAGAGATGAGATAAAGAGGTGGCAAAGATAAATGTCGGAGGACAACCTAGTACATCCATTCAAAAAGGGTCAGCCTCATAGTACATTCGAGAGACATGTGGATGGAATGGGAGTCAAGACTATTGCCAATCTGCTTTAAGTATAAGTGGGAGGAATTATTAGGTTAGTGTAGATTGACATGAGATGTCACGTAGAGCTACTACACTAAGACATGCATGATGTATACAAAAAAGCAGACTTTAAGTATAAGTGGGAGATTGTTGGAGTTATACGTGAAAGTATATTTTTACTTTGTATAACTCGTGTATCAAACACTTGTTTTATGAGAATAATTCTTTTATCGCATATGCTTTAGATATGATTGAATGTTGAATTTTTATTCCAACCAGTTCATAATGGTACTAGTTACATTGTAGTTAATATGGTGATAGCCGATCACGGAAGACAACATTAACAGTTTCCTTGTAACTAAACGTACATTTCACGACCTAGGTGGAATTGAACAATCCGTGAAAGGTCAATGTGTAAGTCTCAGATTGGTCTTTCTTGACTTAGAGATTGCACTAGCACATTTAGTATGTGTTGAAGAGGACCTACAACGAAGATAAATTCTTCTGTTCTGAAATGTGAAGAATTAGACCTCAGTGGTTGTTGATTTCTTAATCTCCGTCACTTAAATAGGACAGTGTGTGCTTGATGGTTACTGCTTTGATTCATGTTAGGTGAGAATCATTGTGACTTCGAACCTTGTGCTTTGGGCAGTAATATTAATCATACGACGGTTGCTAAGATTTAATACGGAGAAACGCGTGTGAGTACGGCTCGTGTGATTAGTCCCCTTGGTGGGCTCAGAAGTTTTATCGTACCAAATCTTGCATGTGAAGAATCAGTTTCTTCGGTACGAATAATAATGTTGAGCTGTCTTTACTCCAAGGTGAAATATATTAATTAATTTAGAGCTATTCAGAAGCTTAATTAATTAATGGACTTGATAATCTTAAACGCGGGAAATAATAACCGGGAGCCCATATTATTATAATATGGATTAAGATGGATAGTGCAATATTAATTTATTAGTGGTAATAATTAATATTAATGGATTGAATTATATTGGGGCTCAATATTGAAATTCAGAAGTCCATTAGGAGGTCCAATCTTAATTCTCCTTAAAGGCCCCTCAAGTAGTCCATTAAGTATCCCAATAATGATAAGGTGATTAAAATAAAAAGAATATATTATGCTGATTTTTCTTTGATAATTTCGAAAATTAGAGAATTAGGGAAGAAAAGATTTTGTTGATTTTCTTGGAAAGATATTATGGAAGATAAGTATTCTTGGAATACAAGATTATCTCATATATTCAAAAAGATCCAAATCTTGTATTTCTACCCTATGATTTTCAAAATTTACCTCTTTGTGAGGAGAGTGAGATTTTTGTGAAATATTTTATTATGGAGAAAAGAATATATGAGATATATTCAAGATTTCTTAGAGTCTAAGAAAAGATTTTCTCCAAGCCCATTAACCCACAAATTTTTGGCCATCACTCTATAAATAAGGGGTGATTATTTCATCCCCAAGAACATAATTTCATGTGTTGGAAAAATCAAGAGCATAGATATTTTTCTTTTTCCTTAGTTATTTAAATTACTTGAAAGCATCTCCCACCGGTGATCAAGTAAGGCGAAAGGGAAATACTTGAGAAGGTTTTTGGGTTGATAAAGCACGTTCGTGTTTGTCCCGTTTTATTCAAAGGCCAAGTTCTACAAGAGGTACGTAAGTCACATATTTTCTTGTTTATTCCGCCATAAATTATATGTGAATTAATTCAACATGCATGATGTTAAATTGGTTGTTGGAATTATTATTTGAATTAATTAGGATTAATTCATGCTAGTAATAATTGAATTTAAATTCGTATTTAAATTTCACCCCGAATAGATTCCGGGCACCCCTATTTTCCCAACAAGCCAAACAACTTCTCGTCTGGAAATTCATCGTTCACCTCTCGATCTTCCACTGTGTTTTCCTTTGTAAGCTCCAATCTCGAAAGGTGATCGGCTATCACATTCTCGCATCCCTTCTTGTCTCGAATATCAACATCGAATTCCTAGAGTAATAAGATCCAACGAATGAGACGGGGCTTTGCATCCTTCTTACTCATAAGGTACCGAATTGCTGCGTGGTCCATATATACTATTGTTTTCGTCCCTACCAGGTAGGGTCGAAATTTATCAAAGGCATACACGACCGCTAACAGCTCCTTTTCGGTCATAGTGTAATTCACTTGAGCAGAATTCAGCATCTTCGAGGCATAGTATATAGCGTGAAAACACATCTCACGAATCTGCCCCAAAGCAACCCCCATCGCAAAGTCACTAGCATCACACATCAGCACAAATGGGCTAGACCAATCTGGGGTCACAAGTATCGGGGCATTCACCAACGCTTCTTTCAACCTGTTAAAAGCCACTAAACACTCATTAGTAAACTCAAAGGCGACTTCTTTTTCAAGAAGCCACGAAAAGGGTTTAGCAATTTGTGAAAAGTCTTTTATGAAACGTCTATAGAATCCCGCATGTCCTAAAAATGACCGAATCCCCTTCTCGGTCGAAGGTGGTGGAAGTTTCTCAATAGAAATCACTTTTGCCTTGTCAACTTGGATACCTTTCGAGGACACATGATGTCCAAGAACAATACCCTCTCTCACCATGAAGTGACACTTCTCCCAATTAAGCAACAAGTCCGTCTCTTCACACCTGCTCAACACAACTTCAAGATTGATTAGACATTTATCAAACGACTCCCCGTAGACGGAGAAGTCGTCCATGAAAACCTCCATAATCTTTTCAATCAAACCATGAAAAATAACCACCATACACCTTTGAAATGTGGCGGGTGCATTACATAACCCAAACGGCATCCTCCTAAAAGCAAAAGTCCCATAATAGCAGGTGAAGGTGGTTTTCTCTTGATCCTCGGGGGCTATCATGATCTGATTATACCTCGAATACCCATCTAAGAAACAATAATACTCAAAACCACCTAATCTATCTATCATTTGATCAAGGAACGGTAAAGGAAAATGATCCTTACACATTGCCTTGTTCAACTCCCTATAATCAACACACATACGTCATCCCGTTACTAATCTAGTGGCTACCAATTCATTAGACTCAGTCTTAATCACTGTGGTACCCCCCTTCTTAGCAACTACGTGTAACAGACTTACCCATGGACTATCAAAAATTGCAAAGATCATGTTGCTATCTAACAACTTCGAAACCTCCTTATGTATCACCTCCTGAATTACCGGATTAACTCTACGTTGATTTTGCACTACAGCTTTTCTACCCTCTTCTAATCTAATCCTATGCATGCAAATAGAAGGACTAATTCCCTTAATATCCGCGATCGACCATCCTATAGCAGATTTGTGCTTATGAAGCACTACTAAAAGTCTTTCAAGCTGATCATCAGATAAAAGGGCAGATACGATTACCGGATACTTATCGGTCTCATCCAAGTAGGCGTACTTGAGGTGGTCAGGGAGTGGTTTCAGCTCCTTTTTCGCCTCCAATGGTGGCGCCTTATCGAACATCTTCTCGAAAGTTGACTCCTCAGCTTCCAAGTCGTCCTCATCCTCTACTTTCTTCAACTCCAAGAACTTGACATCTTCATTATCTTTCAAGCTGTCAAAATAATCAAGATCATAAGAATCATAAGATAGATCGTCAAGGATAGGATAATCAAACTGATGAACATAGAAAGAACAAGGGTCTAGAAGTGTGTCTTCAACACAAGCGTCCGTGATGTCAATGAAGTGGCAACTCTCATCTCCCATGGGGTATTTCATAGCCTCATAAATAACTATCTTCACTTCTTGATCATCAACTTTGACCGTAATCTTCCCATTCGCTATGCCAAGTACCATCCCGGCTATGGCTAGAAACGGCCTCCCTAAAATCAGCGGTACATGCTCATCCTCCTCCATATCGAGTACCACGAAATCGGCAGGGAAAACGTGATTCTCCACCGTCACTAGAACATCCTCCACTACTCCTTGAGGTCTGGTGATAGACCTATCAGCAAGCTGGAGCGTCATCATCGTGGGTTGAAGCTCACCCCCTTCCAACTTCTTGAACAACGAAAGAGACATCAAATTAATGCTCGCCCCAAGATTACATAAAGCACATTTCTTGATTCCGTTCCCGATATCACATAGAATGGTGAAGCTCCCGGGATCCTTCAACTTGGGCGGAAGCGCCTTGTGCACCATAGCACTCACCTCGTGGTTCAAGTGCACTAGCTCGGGTCCATCCACTCTCCATCTCTTCGCTATCAAGTCCTTCAGGAACTTGGCGTAGTTAGGTATCTGTTCCAAAGCATCATAAAAAGGAATGTTAATATGTAACTTTTTAAAAACATCAAGGAATTTTGTAAACTTTTCATCTAATTTCTTTTTCATGAACCGCTGTGGATATGGGACAGGTATCACAGATTTGGGTACCCCCATTCATCTCTCCCAGTTTCTTTCACATTCTTCCTTGCTTCCTTTGCCTTCTTCCACTTTGGAACTCTCTCAATCTCTTCAATGCCTTCCTCAAGGTCTTTTTCCTTCTGGGTCTCATCCATATCTTTACTCTTCTGAGTGCCTTTACCCTCAACCCCTTTCTCAACTCCCATCTCCTCAATCTCATCTCTAACTTCCTCAGGCTTTTTTTCTTCTATCTCAACTTCTTCTTGGGGCGTCTCAGAATCAGCAGGCATCTCAGGACCATCATATTTGGTCCCACTTCTCAACTTAATAGCCTTACATGCTCATTTGGGTTTTCCTCGGGCATTGAGGGATACTTGCCCGACTCTCTCGTCTGAGACTTTGCAATTTGACTAATTTGATACTCAATAGAAGTGAACCTGCGGTTGTTCTCTTGTTGAGCTCTATTTAAATCAATGTCCCTTCTTTGGAGTTCTTGATCACGCTGATCACCTTTCTTATGCAACTCCTTCACATCGTACTCCAATGAGGACAATCTCTTGCTTCCCTCCTCCACCTTCTAAAGGATAGCTCTCAACATCTCCTCAGTTGAGGAACCGCCTTCTCCACCCGGGGGTTTCAAACCTAGATCAACACCTGGAGGAACTGTAATTCCGGCCTTCGAATTAGCATATGAAAAATTCTTGTTCTTCCTCCATGTGTTCTGAGGAGGCTGCTGGCCTCCTTGATACCCTTGGGTATTCCTCCATTGATTTTGAGGAGGCTGTGGACCTAGAGGTACAAATGGCTGGCCATAAGAAGGCCTTTCAAATTGATTGCCACCTTGTGGATAGTTAGGTCTTCCCATATAGTTGGCCTCTTCTTGCTGACTTGTGGGTACGTCCACTTTCTCGCTCACTGCTACATTCCCTCCAACCATATTCTGCCCCATCTCGAGGTTACTTATTTTCTCCATCATCGCCATCAACAGCTTCCTTGTTCCCTCATTCTCCTCCAACTTACAAGCTCTCTGAAATTTTGGGTCCTTGTTCCATGCCCCAACATTCGTGACAATATTGTCAACGATTTCTCTACACCTCGCTATACCTTGGTTCAGAAATGCTCCACTAGCACATGCATCAAGATGGGCTTGACCAGCCTTGCTGGCTCCACTATAGAAGAACGCCATGATATCCCCCTTATTGTACCCGTGCTGCGGGCACTCAATTAACATGTTAGAGTATCTCTCCCACGCCTGACGTAAGTCCTCTCCCGGCTTCTGGTGGAAAGAAGAGATCTCTATCCTTGCTCTAATGATCCTAGATGGAGGGTAGAATCGCTCGAGGAATAGACGCTCGAGCTCAGCCCATGTGGTTACACCTCCTCGTGGGAGCGTGTTATCATACTACTCCTTTGTTATTCCCGTTAAAGAAAATGGGAACATCATGAGCCTCTTGGCATCTTCAGACATGCCGTTATAATTGAATATGGATGCTATCATAAGAAAACTCCTCAGATGAGTATGAGGATTCTCCTTCCCAACCTCTCCCTTGAATTGATTCTCAGTAAGCAGCTTTAGAATTCCAGGGGAAATTGAGAAGTTGTTTGCCTCTACAGGGGGCAATGCCACTCCATCATAGTACCGTTGCGGTTGTGCTATGAACCTTCCTTGAATAGTCATGTTCTGATCAGCGTTCTGAGGAACGTGTTGAGGATTAGCAGGTGGTACGGGTACTTGTTGGGCTGGTGGTGGTTGATAGACTAGTGGTGGGTTGTAAACAGGAGGTGGAGGGTACGAGTATGGTGGATATGGATATGGTGGGTATGGGTAAGGGTAAGGTAAGTTGTTTTGTGGAAAGTTGTTCTTTGGATATGCAAGGTTGTTCTGAGGATGTTGAACAAGGTTATGAGCTGGATTGTTTACGTTCTGTGTACCCGGGTTTTGGCTCTGGCTTTCCCCTAATGGAACTTGATTCTGACTACCATTCCCTCAAGTGCCCTCAACCCGGTCCACTGACTGATTAAACTCATTTGCAGCATCATCCAACTCATTACTGACGTCCATGTTATCGTTCTCTCCTCCGGCAACATTCATCCTTCTTAAGAAGGCTCGGTTTCTTCTTGCTATTGTCTCAGGATCTAGCTGTAATCTCTCTTCGCTCGTATCACCTTGCGAGCGTGTTTTCATAAACCTGAAACACTAACAAAAGAATAAAAACGCAACTGCCGAACACATACGAATAAAACAGAAAAATAAAGCACTCACTACTAACTACTAAGCTACCTACAAGTCCTATTCAAAAGACATACAACGCCATCCCCGGCAACGGCGCCATTGACTTGAACGCAAATACTAACTTTCTACTAGTAGTTTCCCCGCAAGCGTACGGGTTCACTGTAGTATAAGCAAGTATAGCGACCAAGTATTATCGAACCCAAGAGAAAGTATGTATGCGAACAGATCCCTGAAGATCTACGCGTCATAATTAATATGAGTGTATGTTTTTGGATTTTTAAAGAAATAAAATATAATCTAAACTAAATTACTCTATGAATGCGAAAAGGAAAATTAAACTATGAATGTAAAAGTGTGTTTTCAAATATGAGATGATGATGCTCAGGATAGAAATTCCTACGTATACTAACGGAGCAGGTACATAATCAAGATAACCATGACGCGCAAGAAATAACCTAAATAAAAGATTGCAAGATGAAAGCTCAAGAATTTAAACCCTAATACTTTATGTTGGGAAAATAGGGGTGCCCGGAATCTATTCGGGATGAAATTTTAAATACGAATTTAAATACAATTATTACTAGCATGAATTAATCCTAATTAATTCAAATAATAATTCCAACAACTAATTATCATCATGCATGTTAAATTAATTTCACATATTTAACTAGGCGGAATTAAACAAGTAAATATGCGATTAACGTACCTCTCGTAGTATTGGCCTTTGGATATACGGGACACTTGTAATCTCGCTCTATCAACCCAAAGCCTTCTCAAGTATTTCCCTTTTCACCTCACTTGATCGGCGGTGGGAGACGTTTTCAAGCAATTTAATAAACTAAGGAAAAAGAAAAATATCTATGCTTCTTGATTTTTCCAACACATGGAATTATGTACTTGGGGATGAAAAAATCATCCCCTATTTATAACAAGGGGTGGCCGAAAATTTAAGTGTTATTGGGCCTTGGAGAAAATCTTTTCTTAGACTTTAAGAAATCTTGAATATATCTCATATATTCTTTTCTCCAAATAAAATATTCCACAAAAATCTCACACCTCTAAATAAATATGAAGTTTTCGAAAATTTCATAGAAGAAATCCAAGATTTGGATCTTCTTGAATATATGAGATATTCTTGTATCCCTAGAATACATATCTTGCATAATATCTTTCCAAGAAAATCAACAAAATCTTTTTCCTCCTTTATCATGCAATTTTCGAAAATTATACTTGAAAAATCAGCATAATTATTTTCTTTTTATTTTAATCACCTTATCATTATTGGGCTACTTAATGGGCTACTTGAGGGGCCTTAAGGAGAATTAAGATTGGACCTCCTAATGGACTTCTGAATTTCAATATTGAGCCCCAATATAATTCAATCCATTAATATTAATTATTACCACTAATAAATTAATATTGCACTATCCATCTTAATCCATATTACGATAATATGGGCTCCCGGTTATTATTTCCCGCGTTTAAGATTATCAAGTCCATTAATTAATTAAGCTTCTGAATAGCCCTAAATTAATTAACATCTTTCACCTTGGAGTAAAGACAGCTCAACATTATTATTCGTACCGAAGAAACTAATTCTTCACTTGCAAGATTTGGTACAATAAAACTTCTGAGCCCACCAAGGGAACTAATCACACGAGCCGTACTCGCACGCGTTTCTCCGTATTAAATCTTAGCAACCGTCGTATGATTAATATTACTGCCCAAGACACAAAGTTCGAAGTCGCAATGATTCTCACCCAACATGAATCAAAGCAGTAACTACTAAGCACACACGGTCCTATTTAAGTGACGGAGATTAAGAAATCAACAACCACTGAGGTCTAATTCTTCACCTTTCAGAACAGAAGAATTTATCCTCGCTGTAGGACCTCTTCAACACATACTAAATGTGCTAGTGCAATCTCTTAGTCAAGACAGACCAATCTGAGCCTTACACATCGACCTTTCACGGCGGATTGTTCAATTCCACCTAGGTCGTGAAAATGTACGTTTAGTTACAAGTAAACTGTCAATGTCGTCTTCCGTGATCGGGTATCACCACATTAACTACTATGTAACACGTACTATATATTGAACGGTTTGCAATAGAAATTCAACATTCAATCATAACTAAAGCAAATGTGATAAAAGAATTATTCTCATAAAACGAGTGTTTGATACACGAGTTATACAAAGTAAAAGCATACTTTCACGTATAACTCCAACAATCTCCCACTTATACTTAAAGTCTGCTTTTAGTATACATCACGCATGTCTTAGTGTAGTAGCTCTACGTGACATCTCATGTCAACCTACACTAACCTAATAATTCCTCCCACTTATACTTAAAGCAGATTGGCAATAGTCTTGACTCCTATTCCATCCACATGTCTCTCGAATGTACTCTGAGGCAGACCCTTTGTGAATGGATCCGCTAGGTTGTCACCCGACGCTATCTTTGCCACCTCTATATCTCCTCTCTTAACGATTTCTCGTATCAGATGGTATTTTCTTTCTATGTGTTTGCTGGCCTTGTGGGCTCTCGGTTCCTTTGAATTTGCAACTGCTCCGACATTGTCACAAAAGACAGTTATTTTGTCGGGCAAATTCGGAACAACGTCCAAGTCCACTAAGAAGTTCTTGAGCCAAACTGCCTCTTTCGCTGCTTCACAAGCAGCTACATACTCGGCTTCCATGGTCGAATCGGCGATGCATTTCTGCTTAACGCTTCTCCATGAAATGGCTCCTCCTCCCATGCAAAACACACTACCCGAGGTTGACTTTCTTGAGTCTATGTCTGATTGGAAATCCGAGTCCGTGTATCCTACGGGAACTAGACTATCTTACTGGTAAATCAGCATCCGCTCCCGAGTTCTTTTCAGATACCTCAAGATGCACTTTACGGCAGTCCAATGGTCTTTCCCGGGATTACTTTGATATCTTGCCACCATGCCCACGACAAAGCAGATATCCGGTCTCGTACACAGCATTGCATACATAAGGCTTCCTACGGCCGAAGCGTACGGAACACCTTTCATGTCATCTATCTCCGCTTGCGTCTTAGGGCTCATTTCTTTCGATAGATGGATTCCGTGCCTAAAAGGTACAAAACCTTTCTTGGAATCTTGCATGCTGAAACGCTTCAAAACAGTGTCAATGTATGAAGCTTGTGATAAGCCCAACATCCTCTTCTTGCGATCGCGAGTGATTTTGATCCCAAGGATGTGACCGGCTTCCCCTAAGTCCTTCATATCAAATTGTTTTGACAGCCATACCTTTACGTCTGACAATACCTTTACATTGTTTCCAATGAGCAGAATATCGTCTACGTATAATACTAAGAATACCACCGTAGTTCCGTCACGCTTCTTATACACACAACTTTCGAACTCGTTTTGATCAAACCCATAAGACTTAATCACTTGATCAAAACACTGGTTCCAAGTACGCGATGCTTGCTTAAGTCCGTAAATGGATCTCTTGAGCTTGCATACGAGATTCTCTTGGCCTTTTTCAATGAAACCTTTGGGCTGTTGCATATAGATATCTATGCCGTCAAGATTTCCGTTAAGGAAAGCCGTCTTGACATCCATTTGCCAGATCTCGTAATCTAGTTGCGCAGCGATCGACAAGAGAATACGGATGGACTTAAGCATAGCTACAGGCGAAAAGGTTTCCTCATAATCGATCCCTTCTTTCTGAGTATACCCTTTGGCCACAAGCCTTGCTTTGAAGGTTTCAACCCTTCCGTCCGGTCCTCTTTTCCTCTTGTACACCCACTTGCATCCAATGGGTTCTACCCCACTGGGTGGCTCGACCAACTCCTACACTTGATTATGATCCATCGAACCCATCTCGGCTTCCATTGCCGTTTGCCATGACTCCGCGTCTTTGTCTTGGATTGCCTCGTCGTATGTCCATGGGTCTGATTCAACACCGGGAACCAAATCCGAAGATTCTCCTATCCCCATGAATCTCTCGGGTTGCCTAGGAACCCTCCTACTACGACGGGGTTCCGGTTGTGAAGATGTGACATGTGGTACATCATCTTGTATACTTGGTATTGAGGTTTGACCTCTCAATTCTTCTAAGGTAATTTCACTTTTAGGTTTCCGATTGTTCATATAGTCTTCCTCCAAGAATTTAAAGTGTGTACTAATCACGGTCTTTTGATCCTTGGGACTATAGAACATACACCCTTTCGTTCCTGCAGGGTATCCTATAAACAGCCTTAATTCCGAACGTGGATCCAACTTACCGGCTTCCTTATCTAGCATGTATGCCGGACAACCCCAAATCCGCAAATGTCTTAGACTGGGCTTGCGCCCGGTCCACAATTCCATTGGGGTTTTAGGAACCGATTTGGATGGCACCAAGTTTAGAATATAAGCCGCCGTTTCCAAGGCGTTACCCCAAAACGACTTGGGTAAATCCGAATAACTCATCATGGATCTGACCATCTCTAAAAGAGTCCGGTTTCTTCGTTCCGCCACACCGTTCTGTTGAGGGGTTCCCGGTGCGGTCAACTGGGATACGATCCCTTCGTCCGATAGGTAGTTCAAGAAATCATCGCTGAGGTATTCGCCTCCACGATCTGATCGTAGAAACTTGATACTCTTTTCCCTATGTTTCTCGGCTTCGGACTTAAACTCTTTAAACTTTTCAAAAGTTTCAGACTTATGCCGCATAAGGTAAATGTACCCATATCTTGAGTAATCGTCAATGAAGGTTACGAAATACTCATACCCCATTCTCGCTTTGATCGTCATTGGACCACACACATCGGTATGAACGAGTTCTAACACTTCCATGGCTCTATTCCCCTTGGCTCCAAATGCCCTCTTGGTCATCTTACCCTCTAAACAGGATTCACAAGTTGGAAACGGCTCGACTTGGAGTGATTCCAAGGATCCGTCTTTCACCAATCTCTCAATCCACTTTAGATTAATATGACCTAGTCTAAGATGTCATAGAAGTGTTTCGTTCATCTTCGAAGAACGCTTTCTTTTATTGCTCGAAATGATCGACGTGTTATTAGATTCATTATTTGAGTGGTGTGCACACTTAATCGTATAGAGATTGTTTACCAACGTTCCATAACAGATAACATCATTCTTAAAAGAAACAGTAACAACTTTATTAAAAGTAACTGAATATCCATCAAAAAACAATTTAGAAACCGAAATTAAATTCTTCCTAAAGTTCGGAACGTATAAAATATCTCTTAAAATTAAAACTCTATCTTCAAAAGATAGGTGCACTACTCCCACTGCTTCGGCTGCCAATCTCGTAGCATCCCCCAAAGTGATTGTGATCTCATTCTTGCTAAGTCGCCGGGTTAGCTGGAACCCCTGAAGAGTGAAACAAATATGATCAGTTGCCCCGGTATCCACTACCCAAACGTGGGCAGCATACGCCGCAACATATGTTTCAACGACTAAAGCATGAGACTTACCTTTCTTTCCACCCTTCTTAGGCTTAGAACAGGTCGCCCTCCAATGTCCCTTCTCACCACAATTAAAGCACTTACCCTTAGCAGCTTTCTTTCCACCTCCTTCTCCCTTTGCCTTGGGTTTCGCAACGGTTGGATTTGCTTGGGTCTGGCCCTTCGTCCTCTTCCTCGTCTTCCCTCCCTTGGGACCCGAAGAGGAAGACGGACCGTTTGCCACCATAGCAACGGTTTGGTGATCCATTAGAGTCTCCGCCGATACCAAAGCTTGCAAGAGCTCGGGCAAACTATTTGCCCGGTCATTCATTTGATAGTTCAACTGAAACTGCTCAAAGCTTTTTGGCAGAGAATGGAGAACGAAATCGACCTTAGCAGAGAGGTCAAATTCCGCACCAAGTACTTCCAACTTGTTGAGATAACCCATCATCTCGATTACGTGATCCCTTACGGGCGTACCTTCCACTATTTTCAACGAAAGCATCTTTCGCATGGTGATTTGCCTAGCCGTACGGTTCTGATGTTGAAACATCGCTTCAAGATTTTGCATTATCTCAGAGACGGTCTCCATGTGTTGGTGTTGGTGTTGCAACACATCTGACATTGAAGCCAGAATAGTACACCTAGCCATCTCATCGGAGTCAAACCAACTCTTATGCTCTTTCTTGTCCGCTTTCGTGGCATCTTCGGCAGGCTCTTGGGGTTTAGGAGTAGTAAGTACCCACTTGTGGTGTTGAGCGGTTAGGACAATATTGAGGTTACGTTTACAATCAACATAGTTCTCACCAACAAGTTTGTTATCTTTAAGTATACTAAACAATGGATTAAAAGGTTGCGACATGATGAACTGAGAATAAAACATACATTCATATCAATATCTAGAAAAATACGAAATTATCACATAATTCGATCACATCAATTATATTGAAACCTTAAAACAATATAATCATGCATCAGCCAACATCTCGAAACAATTTAAATGCGCCACGAGGGGTGGTCTATACATTTAAACACATTCAAGCGGATTACAAACTTAAAGTTACAAATCCTTAATTCAAAATTAATAGTTGGCTCCCACTTTGACCACATAGAAACTGACAGGGACTCCGAGGGGAGTAAGTTAATATCAATTCCCTATGCCTAAGTAATAACCATAATTAAATACATGATTATTATTTCGTTTTGAGCAAGCCACTCGTGGCGAGGGTCAATACCGCCACTAGTAATAATCCACAATCATCCTTTCAGAATTTATTCATGTGAAATCCGTTCTTTTGGCCGATCCGAGGGGAAAATGTATTCCAAAAGAACTTCACAAATAAATAAATTATGGAGGTCAAAATAATCCAATTTTAATATCCGGAATAAAATTGCGATTATAAAAACATACTTAGTAATTTTCGAATGTAAGGTTTTTCTTGGACAATTAAATTCATGCAAACACATATTAACAAATAATAATAAGTGCACGAAATAAAACATCCATCAAAACAAAATTAAACACATTGGAGCACTCGAATCCAATTGTCACGGTTTAATTTCTTCACGTCTTGATGCGAAAAATCGTCCTTGTTGCTTTCCGACGTTCGTCTCGATGTGCTCCCACTCGAATAGCAACACTTCATCAAAAACAGCATCGTTTGGGGTTCGGGACGACGTTTAAAATCACACGGAAAAAAACACGAACCGAAAAAATTCCACGGCCTGAGATACAGCGCGCGTCGGCCCACGAAGTGGGCCCGCGCGCTTCCTGGCCCGAGAAGCGCTGGAAAACTGCCCGAGGCGCGCCGAAGCGCAGCCCCGAGGCGCACCCGAGGCGCTACACAGAGGCGCACCGAGGCGCCGCCCGGGGCGCCCCGAGGCGCTGCAGACCCTCGCCGAGGCGCGCGCGGCGCTGGCCACCCGTCGCGCACGGCGTGCGCTGTGCACCCCCGTGCACCGTTTTTTCGCCGTTCGTCCTCGTTTTCTTCACCCCTTGCATGATTTTACGTCCATACACGCGCCACGCTTGTATGCGTCGTCCGGGTACGCCGTTTTTAATTCTTCGTTCTTCGTCACGATCCGGTTACAATTTATTTTTTCAAAAAAAAAATAAATACTAGATCTAGACTAGTCTATTACAATGATCGAATCAAAATAAAAACAACTAATCTACTCGTGGATTTTCTCACGAGAAAAATGAATTCGAACGAATCGAATTAAAAAACAATTAATTCACACGCATGAAATTAACAACATTAAAACCATGACAATTGGATACCTGCAAAAAAAGATCTAACAATTCTACTATCCAATTTTAATTTAATGTTTAACAATTTAAATTCCAATTTAAAATTCAGAGCCCGAAACCGTGGTTCTGATACCAGTTGTTGGGAAAATAGGGGTGCCCGGAATCTATTCGGGATGAAATTTTAAATACGAATTTAAATACAATTATTACTAGCATGAATTAATCCTAATTAATTCAAATAATAATTCCAACAACTAATTATCATCATGCATGTTAAATTAATTTCACATATTTAATTAGGCGGAATTAAACAAGTAAATATGCGATTAACGTACCTCTCGTAGTATTGGCCTTTGGATATACGGGACACTTGTAATCTCGCTCTATCAACCCAAAGCCTTCTCAAGTATTTCCCTTTTCACCTCACTTGATCGTCGGTGGGAGACGCTTTCAAGCAATTTAATAAACTAAGGAAAAAGAAAAATATCTATGCTTCTTGATTTTTCCAACACATGGAATTATGTACTTGGGGATGAAAAAATCATCCCCTATTTATAACAAGGGGTGGCCGAAAATTTAAGTGTTATTGGGCCTTGGAGAAAATCTTTTCTTAGACTCTAAGAAATCTTGAATATATCTCATATATTCTTTTCTCCAAATAAAATATTCCACAAAAATCTCACACCTCTAAATAAATATGAAGTTTTCGAAAATTTCATAGAAGAAATCCAAGATTTGGATCTTCTTGAATATATGAGATATTCTTGTATCCCTAGAATACATATCTTGCATAATATCTTTCCAAGAAAATCAACAAAATCTTTTTCCTCCTTTATCATGCAATTTTCGAAAATTATACTTGAAAAATCAGCATAATTATTTCCTTTTTATTTTAATCACCTTATCATTATTGGGCTACTTAATGGGCTACTTGAGGGGCCTTAAGGAGAATTAAGATTGGACCTCCTAATGGACTTCTGAATTTCAATATTGAGCCCCAATATAATTCAATCCATTAATATTAATTATTACCACTAATAAATTAATATTGCACTATCCATCTTAATCCATATTACGATAATATGGGCTCCCGGTTATTATTTCCCGCGTTTAAGATTATCAAGTCCATTAATTAATTAAGCTTCTGAATAGCCCTAAATTAATTAACATCTTTCACCTTGGAGTAAAGACAGCTCAACATTATTATTCGTACCGAAGAAACTAATTCTTCACTTGCAAGATTTGGTACAATAAAACTTCTGAGCCCACCAAGGGAACTAATCACACGAGCCGTACTCGCACGCGTTTCTCCGTATTAAATCTTAGCAACCGTCGTATGATTAATATTACTGCCCAAGACACAAAGTTCGAAGTCGCAATGATTCTCACCCAACATGAATCAAAGCAGTAACTACTAAGCACACACGGTCCTATTTAAGTGACGGAGATTAAGAAATCAACAACCACTGAGGTCAAATTCTTCACCTTTCAGAACAGAAGAATTTATCCTCGCTGTAGGACCTCTTCAACACATACTAAATGTGCTAGTGCAATCTCTTAGTCAAGACAGACCAATCTGAGCCTTACACATCGACCTTTCACGGCGGATTGTTCAATTCCACCTAGGTCGTGAAAATGTACGTTTAGTTACAAGTAAACTGTCAATGTCGTCTTCCGTGATCGGGTATCACCACATTAACTACTATGTAACACGTACTATATATTGAACGGTTTGCAATAGAAATTCAACATTCAATCATAACTAAAGCAAATGTGATAAAATAATTATTCTCATAAAACGAGTGTTTGATACACGAGTTATACAAAGTAAAAGCATACTTTCACGTATAACTCCAACACTTTATCCTAACAATCGACTTCACTAATCCACTAACAAGTTAATAGATTGTGCTTAATTAACGAGACCCTAATTTAACTAAGGTGATACGATCGTCCTCCCTAGATAAACCGGTAGATTAATTAACCCTTTCTAAACCTTCTCATTAAGTCTACTAATTGTTAAAGAGTGATAAGAACGTCCTCTCTCGAACACTTTTCGAACCAAATTCAAAGGTAAAGTTAAGATTGATTTTAAGAATTCATTAATTAAGAGAATTAAAACTAAACGTCACGAATTACCCTAATTACGTACCCACATCCTACTTCTACGAGTTCATCCTACCCCAAGCATGCAAGGGTTTTAGTTAGACATGGTTTTTACGGAAATACAAACAATCGAAGAAGTAACGAACATGAACATAATGATTTTAACGAAGAAATTATCAAATATTAACTAGGGCATAAAGAAATAAATGCTAAGGAACTGAAATTAAATTAATAAAATGAAGTCTCAAGTATACAAGAACAACGAACTAAAGGAAAGAAACAAAAAATCAAAACCGAACTATGAATTCGTAAGTAAAACCTCGAATATGTAAAACTAAAGCTTGCTCGTCTCTTCTCTTCTTTTCCTCTCCAAAAACTAACTCTCAAAGTAAGTGGTATTAAGTGGTGTCTAAAAACGTGTTCGGAAACGAGTATATATAAGCTCGGGCCAAATCGGGAATTCATGGGCCGAAAAATGAATCCGGAAGCAAGAAACTTGAAAGTGCTCGAGCAGACCTGCTCGAACGGGGGCGCTTGAGCTGTGTAGCTCGAATGATGCAAAGGTTCGAGCGCTCGTGCTCGAGCTGCTTGAGTGGCCAAATCTTTCTGCAAGTCTTGGGGCGCTCGAGCCCTATGCTCGAGCGGAGGCGCTCGAGTTGCTCGAGTGGCCGAAATTCACTGTAAGTTTTAGGTGCTCGATCCACATGCTCGAGCGTTAGTGCTCGAGTAGCTCGAATGACAAAAGTTCTCTGGACAAATTGGACACTCGAGTGGCATGCTCGAGCGGTGGTGCTCGAGTGGATCCACTCGAATGACTCTCCCTCTTCTTCAACTGATACTTTTCTTCTTCCGCATTATTACCAATCGTATTTCTTCGATATCTTCTCATCCGGACATCCATTTGTTGGAGTTATCCAACACCGTTTGAGTCGATTCAAAGTCCTACAAACTCCGTTTTCCATCCTCGATTCACCTATGAGCATCAAGGAGACAAATTCATCAATGTGTAGAAATAATACTCAATTGACTCTAAATACTCAATAAAATCGACCAAAACTGGGGCATTTCTAACGACGAATCATGATAATTTCACGCCTAATCAGCGCACTGACTTCAGATGGCTTATCCTCCACTGACTTAATGATCTTCAGTAGATACAGCTGTCTTCAGTGTAGTTGTCCTTCAGAGACTCTTGAAGATCCCTTCAAGAAGTTTGTCATAAGGCTGAATGACAAACTTCCCTGACCACAGTAGCCTGACTCCTTCAGGGTCTACTTGGTACAGCACTGATCCTCCTGATCATGCTCTTCACTGAGTAGTCCACTGACTTAGCTTAGAATAGTCAGGTTCATACTCAGTGGGATTTCCTTCAGGCTTCTCTTCAGGATCAGGTCTTTGGCATGGCTTCAGTCTGTTCTCTTTGTGATGTCATCTTGTCTTCCTCAGGCTCTTGTCAGTGAGTTCTCCCTCGCTGAGTTCCTTCTCAACTGAGTGCTTCCTCAACTGAGTTCTTCTCCACTGATAACTTGTTCAATTAAAAAACAAACTAGCCTAACCTGAAACTAAAGATACAATCCTGACTGCTTCAAACCTATAACATGTGGTTTTGGAAATCATCAAAACTAATATATCCCAACAGAAAGGACATGGGTAGTCGTCTGTTGTATTATATAATTGATTAGTTTAAGGGATATCAAAGCTCACATGTTCGCCCACATAACAAGCTGCTTGCCAAAGAAAAAGAGTGTTAGTAAAACACAAGCTCAACATATGGCGAGCAACAAGACTAAAAAATTTCTAAAGTTCACCTATTCGCCCACAATGAACAGTTGCTCACCAGAAGCAGGATGCATTAAGCACAAGCCCAACATACGGCGAGCAACAAGGCTTAAAGACATATAAGAAAGGCTAAGTCTAATAAAGACCATGAAAGCCCAATCAAATGAAGGTCAAGTTCCTATAGAACCAAAAAGACCCATATGAAGTCATACACACAAGTTTGCAAATACAAGTATTCTACTTTCGAGAAATGGAAAGGAATACTTAAGCAAGAAGAAAAAAAAAAATAAGGTGAACAACAGGACAAAGGAAAGCATGAATAAGCTATGGAAGGAACAA
The DNA here is from genome assembly GCA_947034835.1 of Ballota nigra. Classification (NCBI taxonomy): domain Eukaryota; kingdom Viridiplantae; phylum Streptophyta; class Magnoliopsida; order Lamiales; family Lamiaceae; genus Ballota; species Ballota nigra. Next base: position 39,485,000 of record OX344721.1, read on the forward strand.
GTTCATTTCATCATCAAAATATAGCTAGTACAATCAAAGAAAAAATTACAAGGCAAACACCTAATACAAAGACTACAAATCAAGGGGTAACAACTTCAACTTTGAGGAGCCAGGGGAGCAGGAGGAGCTTCAGGAGGAGGAGCATCTGGGTTGGTCGCCGTCGTGATCTGCTACTCGCCGGCTATAGCAGAAGTGCCAGCTTCATCCAGGGGAGCTGGAAAGAGATGACTCAGAGCATAAAAAACTGAGGCATCCTTATTCACTTCCTCAGTCCTCTCCTTTGGGGCGACCACCCGGATATCGTCCTTAAAGACGTCCAGGTTAACACCCATATCCCCTAAGTCAGCAACAAGGATATCAAAGCCGTCAGCAGGAGGGTTCTCAGTAACATAGTCCGTGAAGTCTTTGGTGACACAAGTCATGATGTCGAGACCATTATCAAGGGCATACTTCACGGACCTCACACAGTCAGCATACGTACAGATGTAACCAAAGTTCATGTTATCAGTTACATCCTGCACGTAGTTGGTGTAGGAAACGGTGTGCTTCTTTTCCCTCTCCAGCTGCGTGACGTGGACCTTCAGGGATTCAACCCTCTCCACTAGACCAACACGCTCGGTCTCCAGAACTTGCAGATGGTCAGTGGCCACTATCAAATCCAGCTTTAGCTTCTCGGAAGTATTGAAGGCCACCTTCTCTCACTCCTCCGCAGCTTTCAAACTCTTCTCCCAGGAAAGCTTGGCCTCTCAGATTCACCTTTTAGTTTGGCCAGCTCGTCATCTTTTTTCTTCAGCAAGGTAGCCCTCTCGGCCTCGAGTTGCTCAATCCTGCGTCCCAGGCCCCTATTTGTCCTCTTCAACTCGATAGCCTAATCGAGGAATCGTTGAGCAGATACAGCCTGATGACTAGCATTGTAACCTAAGAGACGAGCATTATCACTCAGGCTTTGGCTCTGGAGAATCTCTTCACCCAACTTAGTCCAAGAAAGGGGTACGAGCTCAGTTGCTCGCCTCACATGCGAGTCCTAAATGTCTTGGTAAGCGGGGGCAGACTTAACACAGTTGAGCTGGTGAAGCACCTTAGCTCACCCCGGGTACTCTTCCTTCTTGTATCTACAAAAGAAAATAAAATAGTCAGATAAGGGAACTGGGGGGTGACCAGTCGAGCAACTGGGAAATACTTACTCTCTCAGCTTAACAGGGTCGTAACCCAATTATGAACTATTCGGAGAAGAGCTTCTTCCCCTGCTCGCCACCATGGTGGCAACCACTTGTTGTTCGTTCACTTCTTCAACGGAAGAGGAGCGAGGTGCATCCTTCTTGCTCGCCTGAGCCTGGCCCCTGGCTCGCTTTGAGCGATCATCTTCTTTCCGGGCTGGGGCGACCTCCTTGGTCAATTGTTTCTTACCCCGGGCATCTTTTTGAGTCGCAAGAGGCGAAGAGCGGGGAGGCAGACGAGGAGCAGGGTCCTTGATCTGAGGAGCTTCTTTTTCCTCATCCTCTTTAGCCCTCAATTTGATAAGAGAAATGGGAGGATCATACTTCTTCTTCTTGGAAGGGTCCTCAGCAGCCATTTGTTTGACACGGCGAGCAAGAATGTGGTAGCACTCTGGTATTTTTGGGACAACAACAGTCACCCTTTGCTCTGAAAATAAACAAAGATGAAAAGAATTAGATAATGGAGCAGGCGACCAGGCGGCCAAGGAATAAAAAAGGATATTAATACAAAGATAGGAAAAACTTTAAAGTACCTTACGGAATAGCAGCTTGAGCCTCTAAGTGGTGGGCACTCGTAGTCAACTGGGCAAGTTTTCGACAGTGGGGCTTCGAAAGGTGCTTGATGCTACGATCACTCGCGTTCCGAAGAGGAATTCTTCACTCAGCTTAGGATGTCTCCACTTCAGGATATGCGGCCCTGCAAAACAACAAAAAGGAAAAAATTAAAATTATTTTCACCCTAGACATAACAAGTCAAAAGTGAAACCTACGCCGAATCTCGCCGAAGCCTTCAGGAGAGTTGATACGACCAGGTCCACCAGAGAAGTCAGAAGACGCCCATCAATCGCCACCAATAAAGAAGAACTGCATGTGACAGCTCTTCACCTTATTCGGCATCCCTTCGATCAACTTTACGCCACTACGGGCCTTGATATAGTATCATCCAAATCCTTCTTCATTAGCAGCCGAGGAGATGGTCATCGCGTAATGTATCTCGACGGTACTTATCTTGTTCTTATAACCCTCAAGTCCGAAGAGGGTTATAAAAGCAAGTAAGTTACTCCATCCGTTCGGAGTGATCTGAGTAATCGCTAAGTTTGTGTCCTCAAGAAATCGGCCAATTATGGGGTGTAGAAGCAGCGGGAACCCAGCATTCAGGACATCAAGATTAATTGCAGTACAACCGGGGGGTGGACGGTCAGCCGTTTCTCCTTTTTGAGGGGCATATAAGTGGATGTCGTAAGGAATCCTGAAAGATGAACGAATACGAGCCAAGTAGGCCTCTATAATCAGACTAGGTTTTCTGCTCGCCGTATAAGGGGTCTCTTCAGCAGCCATAATAGTTCTTTCGGGTGGAGGAAAAAAGTTGTGATAACGGTTGGCATAGTCGATCCATTCCTGCCTATGAACAATTGCTTAAGGAATTTGAGACTCAGGAGTTGGTTTGGAGATGGGGAAGTTAATCTCTTTAAGAAACTTCCAAGTCACTCCTTGAGAGGGCTGATCCAGCTGGTCGTCTCTCGACTTGACCACCTACTCGCTGCTCGCCCCAACAACTTCTGGGACGCTCATTTCTTCAATCTCAGCAGCGACCTCCGAAGAATCCTCCCTCCAAATCTGACGAAGTGTTCCCCTCTACAGCCGGTCGAGCAATTGGTTGCGCGATGTCTTGCTCGCCGAGCTGTCCACAGCATAATATGCATCAACGGAGTGAGCAACGAAGCTCGCCTCCGAGCCTGTGTCTTTATCCACAAGTAAAGTACGGGAATTTCGAGCAACGACTTGATGAAGTGAACGGCGAGGAGCAGGGGCGACATTTCAGATTCCATCGGTTTTTTTCTCGGATTCTGACCAACATTTTCGCCGGAGATCATTTTACTCGAAGAAGGGGATGCCATGAGAATCAAAACTAAAGATCTCCCGATAGAAAAAGCTCAAATGCAAAATTAAAAAAGGAATCACGGCGACACCGACGATAACACGGCGGCGGCGATTGAGATTGGCACACGATGGTAGTGATCGAAGAGAAAGTATGGAAAAATCGAAAGATTGAATATGCAGGAATAAGAAAAGAAGAATCAAAACAAAAAAAATAAAGAATCTACCTTGAAATCAAGTAAATCGATAGTAATCGAAGCGAATTGGAAGCAAGAAAACCTTGAAGATCAGCAATGGTGAATTTTCGTGTATAGGATGCGAAAAGAAATGAAAAAGGAAGAAGAGGAATATTTATAGGGATTGAAATGGGGAGCAAATTGGAATTTTATGAAAGTTAATAGGCCCCTACAAGCAAATTTTGAAACACGCGTGGGCGGCGGTGACATCACCAACCGCCCACTTCTCATCGTAAGACGCGCCTCGAGAAGCGAAACGTCACAAGTTCAAGAGTCGGATCCTTGCTGTCGCCCAAAATATTCCCGCTCAAAATATTTGAATCCCTGTTGCTCGCCTATGACTCCAACACATCGCCTAACGACTATAGTTTGATCTAAGAATGGTAATTTTCATTCTAATAGGTCAAACTAGGGGGCATTGTTGATAGGTGAACAACCGAACAACATGATTAAGCTAATTAAAAATTAAATAGTAGATAAAAAGGTCATCAGAAGTAAAAAAGATCAAATGGGCGAGCAACTGGGATTTGTGATTATTAAACTGAAACGTGGCGAGCAGCTGGGTAAGAAGTCAAAACACGTTGGACGAACAACTGGTCAGGCGAGCAACAGGTCATAAAGAAGTCAAGACAAACGAGCAGCATGCACAAAGAAGATTCAAGAGAAATCAAAGAGGCGAGCAGACGAGCAGAAGGGCTTCTCGGAAAGTTACCAAGAGTCCCACTAATTAGGCATTACATTATAAACAAACAAGTGTCTTAAACACTTGTCATTGTATAAGATGTAATAGCTTAGGAATAAAACAAGTGTCTTAACACTTGTCAAGATGTAAATAAGAGTGATTAAGGAGGTGACACCTCATGCTTGCTTGTACCCTATAAATACCCCTTCATGAGAAAGGGAAAATACGTTTATTTATTCAAAAACAAGTTCAAGCTCTTACAATTTTAATTCTCAAGCCCTACTTGTCTTAATTTAGCATTCAATCCTAGTTTAATCACCTTGTTTGCTGATCTTCCAAGCCTAAACAGTCACTAATCATCTACATTGAATCAAGATCATCAACATCGCTAATACCTGTTTCTTTTGTAGTGAATATCAACACACTTTTCTCTTTAAATACAAACTAACTCCAACTTCTTACTTTTAATTCCTCCCCCAACTTATTAGTAGAAAATCCCTACTTTTAAAAAAAAAATTGCATTACTTCATTTCTAAATCAACTAAAAGATATACTCACCACTATTGACTGATCACAGCTATTGACAGAGCCAGGAACTTTTACTAGGGTGGGCCAACTTAACATTAGTATAAAGCAAAATAATATTATAATACATTCATTTCAAAGAAACTTGCACATTTTCATTTTTAATTCATTTGTTCATAAAAAAATTCACACTCTTAAATTAGAAATAATATACAATTGCAACAACTTAATTCATAAAGTACCACACCCTTAAAGTATCATTTGTAAGTTGGTCAACAAAATATTTTTTTCTATTTAATTGTGAATTTTAAAGTGTGCAAGTTTTTTTTTTTTTTTTTTGGAGGGAATATTTGCTAATAGTTTTCATTATAAAATTGTCAATACATCTCATTTCATGAAGTTAAGAATATATTTTTTTGTGCAACAAGTGCATCATGCAACTCAAGTCTATAAAAAATTAATTAAAGCTTGAACAAGTCGACTTTAGTTATGTTTTGAAAAAAAAAATTGAAAACTGATGGATGAAGAGAAGCTTTTATTTTTTTTTAATAATTCTTAAAAAAGTTTATGATTGCTAAAAGAGCATTGTTGTTCACCCACCTAATATTGCTTAGTTCACCCACACTTTTATTTTTACAAAAATAACCTTATGTAGAAAAATTAATATACCCTTCGTAATTAAAATAAAAAAATAAATTACTAAGCCCACCAATTTTTTTTAATACCCACATCAAAATCTTATCTACGTTAAAATATATTCTCTTAATCTTCTGCACATAAAAATAAGAAACACTAAATTTCTTGAAAACCTCAACATGGACGACGACATCTAGTCTAGAGAGAAAAGAGAAGAAATGGAAAAAATATGCTTAAAGGGGTGCTGTTGTACATAAACACCAGGGAGGAGTTTGGTGTTGAATTGAGTTGGTACGGGGTGGGTTATGCAAAAATGAGTTGTGAAGATGGTCCAGCGCATGCAATTTGTGAAGGAATTTATGTGATTTTTTTTTTTTTTTATAGAAGAGGGATTCTGCGATTTTCTTTTTACGTGAAGGAGGTGTACTTTTTTTTCAATCTTATATTGTAAATTAAAATGGTGATGGGAGGTGTTTATTTAATAAAGTGGGTGTAAATATTATGTTAGGGTTGTAATTGTAAATTTAAAGAGAGTGTGTTTAGAAAAATTTAAAAACAACTAAAATATACAATGGGTTAATTTAGTGGTGGGTTAATTTAGCAATCCAGTGGGAAGTGGGTTAGAATAGCCATGCCCTTGTTAAAAACACAAATTGAAAAGAACAAAAGCTATATAACTAAAATTTGTTTGTAGTCTCCTGGTAACGTACCTGGTTAAATAACAAAAGATGATCAAGACTTTTACTATTTTACAAAACTGCAGAGACACCAAATAATATAAATAAATTACAGATTTCACATATATATACATAAATTACCTACGAACAATCTGTCTATGAAATTTATTGGTAATTCTTTTATAGGCAAGCTGCTTTTAGATAATTACTTATCTAGGAATCTACTTTATGAAACAAATTGATTCTCTAGGTAAGTTATTACGTAGATTGAGGAATGAAGATACTAATATGATTAAAAAATTTGTAGACAAATCGTAAGCAATCCACTCCACAAATTTTTTATTGGAATTTCTTTTAGTATTATTGAAAAAATTCTAGGCAATTCTAATTTTTTAGATAATTCTTTATTTAATTTTCTAGGCATTACTTAAATGTAAGCCATAAATACTAAGTCATCTTTATTGAAATGATAATAATGTTGACCCTATTAATTTGTCACTAAAATAGATTGCGTAATCAATCCTTTTATGACTTTGATGCATGTCATATACATGCATGGCCAATGTTAATATTTGGCACATGATATAATCCTAGAGAAACACTTGTCTGAACTTGGTTATGTGAATTTCATCTCATTTTAACCTATTAATAATGGATCTAACAAAAACTATAGTTTGTATATTAGATTTATTTAAAATTTTATTGGGTATGATCAATAAAAATTCATCATGAATTTCAAATTTGAGACAGATTCAAACAAGTTTTTATCTATAATGACTGATGTACATTGATTAAATGGAATTGAAAGACAGAAATGGTCCAAATGGATATCGTACTATCTATTGATAGAAATATATGGTGTAATATATATTAATTGTTGATGATTACTCGCATTGGAAAGTAATTCATCAGATTACACCAAGTATACATATTACAAAAAAGGTTACTACGTACTTAGACGTACATAAATAGCTAGGAAAGGAAGCTTAATCAAATATACTATCCGCTGAAGATTCATGAAAAGCGCTATTACATGTGATGAAGAATGTTGTGAAGCCTGTCAAACAACAAACAAATATCCGTAAGATAAATCGCAATAATTAATTAAGACTCATTACAGTTGATTTTAAAAGTTAATTAACTAACAAACAAATAGATGGACATATTGATTACTAATAAAATTGTGTGCGGCCAACAACATTATTAATTAATTTTACATATATAATAGTATAAGTGGTGCACTGTGGATCACATAATAAATTATCATAAAATAAAACTAGTGTGTGTGTGAGGGATTAAAATACGAGATTTCAATGTGATATTAAAAAAAAAAAAAAACCACACGTGCTCAAAGAGCCGGTTGGAAAAGAATTTCCCATCAATTGGAAGAATATCGGCGAATTATATATTCCTTTTCATTTTAATATAAAGTTCAACTACTCCTTTAACATTAATTAGCATAGATAACTTTAAAAAACATTAATCTAACCAACAATATTTTCTCTAATATTTTAACGTACTATGTAATATGCATGTCCTTTATAGTTAATTAATGAAAAGGTAGAAGTAAAATAGAAAAAAATAATACTATTATGTATAGTACATAATACCTTTTCTAGCTTTTCCTATACTTAGGAATAGGAATGTAGCCAAAGTCAATTCGGCGGAGATCCTCAATGAGAATATGGTAGTGCCTCTGCACCTCCTCCGCTGTTTTGCCACCGCCGACGGCCCGAGCAACGTTGAGCCACCGGTCGGGAGTGTCGCCGTCGAAGCGGGCTAGCGCCTTCTCGAACAATTTGTTCTCCTGCGGCGTCCATGCACTGCCCTTCTGTGAGCTCGCCATTAATGATCAAACACAAAATCTCTTCTTACCCCCTTAAAGGTAGCAAAAAAGGAATTAAAGGGATTTGAGACTTGGTTTGATACTATTAATTGGCCATGCAGGTTGTTATTTATAGGGGAGGTTGGGGGAGGCCAAGTAATAGGGAATCAGAAATAGCTAGGGGTAAAATTGGAAATGAGTGAGTTGCGCGTCTTCTTTGGAGCCACAAGCTGGTGAAGCTGCACGGGGGAATCGGTATCAAAATTAGCAAAACAAGTTGGTAAATTAATTAAATCCTCCAAAAAGTGAAAGGTGGTGGTCAATTGATTATTATTATAATTTCGACCTTGGGATGTAATTTGATATTATAATTCAATTGCTTTGATATGAATATGTTGCCTGATACCAATTGGGAGTACTGGCCCACGATTTAGTTGCACATAAGCTCGCTTTTCATGCTCAATATTTTTCTTGTGTTGGCTTATGGACTAATTCTCCTGATTATCATTCAATACTAGCTAATTAACTGATTTAATATATGAACTTTTTTCGCTTAAAAATTAAAGATGCCTGGTGGGACTAACAAACCATCCAATCATAACATTTAATTAGAATAAGACTTGATCAACGGAAATATCACAACTTTTGCTTCGACAGCCAAAAAATAATAATAATAACTTTAAAATAAAAATAACAGAGATACAACTTTCAACAGAAATGACTAAAATGTCAACCGATAGACACAAAACTTATACACCTACCACAAATGTGATAATAACACATAAGCACATATAAACAATCAATTAAAATAGATATAATGTATTAAAAAAAACCTAAACTATCAAACTTTTGTTTCAAAAGGTCCTTAATTTTTTTTTTTAAAGCTCCTAAACTTTTAAATTTTTATTGCATGAGGCCCCTGGTAATGAATATTTATGGATTTTACTAAGTTAATATAATGTAATGTATTTCATTAGAAAATGATGAATTAATCAATTTCAATTTTGTTAATATTGAATTCTAACAAACAGTGTTCACTAATTGATTGTCAAAAAATGGTCTTATGAAATAAAAAGGGAAAATTGGTTTTTTTGTCCTTTAAGTTTGGTCAGTTTTATTTTTCGTCCTCTAACTTTTGACTTTATTTTTTAGTCCGATAACTTTTAAAAAATTAACATTTTCGTCCTAAAACCGATAATTTTTTAGTCCTAAAATTAACATTTTAGTCCGATAACTTATGTTTTAGGACGAAAACGTTAATTTTTTTAAAGTTATCGGACTAAAAAATAAAGTCAAAAGTTAGAGGATGAAAAACAAAGTTGACCAAACTTAGAGGACAAAAAACTCAATTTTCCCAAATAAAAATTATATACTTTAAAGGTTTTTTAAAACAAAACAATAAAATAGTTCGAGGGTCTTTAGAAACAAAAGTAGATAGTTTAAGAATTTTTTAAAATAAAAAATAGTTCAAGGGCCTTTCGAAACAAAAATTGATAATATATGAGCTTTTTGATGCATTATGCCATTAAAATAATAATGAACTCCTAATTATAAATTATTATCACATTCGTAGTGGACATAAATTTGTGGTCATTGAGGTCCCGCACCTCTCAATTGATTAAAAGTCTTAATTTTGTGAAAAGGAAAAGTACAAGGAGCAAAACAAAACATAAGTAACAAAAGAAACACTGCTACTAAATATACGGGAACCAAAAATATATATTCCCTTTTATCAATGAATATATAGAATGCATGTATATTGTTAAATGTTAATTCTATTATCATCTACATAATTCATTAATGATAAATAAATTATCCCTCCGTCCCCTAATAATTTTTATATGTGAAGTGACACAATTTAAAAAAAAAAAATTGTTTTATTAACCTTTTGAACCAATTTAAAAAAACATATTTTAAAATAAAGTGAATATGTGAAATTATTTTATTTCTGTTTATTTGAGATATATAAAAGTTATTATTAGACATTTCACGAAGAACAGTGAAAATCATTAGGGGGTGAAAGTATAAGAAAATTTTATACTTTCTCAATGTCAGTCGAGCTCAAGCTTTAATTACTTAGCTAGTAACTTGCAAGTTCGAGTACAAGTGACAATATATATTCGTGAGTCTGCGAAATAATTAGCATTTTACTATAGTATTCTCTTTTTCGAAAACAAAATGCTATACTACTCTTAATAATATTTTGATATTTTTGGGGACAAGAAAAGAACCTCTGCTTGACAAAAAAAATAATAAGTAAAGGGCAAAAACTTGTATGATACCGTCTCATGGTATAAGATCACACAAATTAACACGTACCCCTACCAAAGTGTTAATGAATCAATATTCTAATTATATAAATTCTCATTGTCTCATGCCATGAAATTGTCTCATACAGACCAACTTTACTTGACAATAATCAAAAGTGTAGATATTAGTTAGATGATTCCCTTCGGACAAAATCACTTCACTCATGAAATGAATGCTCCAAGATCTGCTACGTCTTCGGGTCTTTGGGCCACAATTAATTGGTCCAAACTATTTTTGGGCCGGAAAAAGAACAAATTCTAGGCATTAATTTGAACAGAATATGTTAATTTATTAGCTTACAGAAGTGGGCCAATATGAAGAAAAAAAAAAGGAAAAAGTATAGGTTTGAAGATAAGCAGATATAAAGGGTTTTTGTGCCAAATTGTTAACCTTTTCTTTGTATCATATTAATGTAGGAGTAAATTTTATAGATGATAAAAAGAGGATTTTATATATGAGACGAATTCCCATCACATGTATTATTATATAATGTGTGAGTTTATGATCAAACCTAAATCATGTTTTAAAATAATTTTGGCGTAAATACTAAAATAATGTTCTATTTCATGCATTAGATCATTTTACAAATGACGTCACCAATTTTATATACTAAAAATATATGTGATTGGAAATTTTGTTTCAGTCTGTGAAAGACTACAAAAAATTTCCGTAACTTCTACAACTTGATTCGCTTTCTTTTAACACACAAGTAATTTACTTTCTTAAACCTTGATAAAGCTAATATAATGATATTTCTTTAACTTAATAAAAGAAAAATTCCTTCCACTGTATAAATTTAAGTATATTCCATTTGAATCAAATTCAACATGATGCAATAAAATACAAAACTGGTCCAGTACTATCAATAATGAGTTATACCTTTTTGCCTTGTTAGATATTTGATTTTACCACTGCTTTGAATATTATACTCAAACTTCTAGTTCTCCAATGTGATGCACATTTTGAATATTAATTTATTTTTATATAAAATTTTAGTCACTCTGTTACCCAAAAGAGTAATTCTCTTGTGCATTTGGTGTAGGGTGCACTTACTCAACAGTTGATCATGTTTACACTGAAAATCAAATTTTAGTGTAAATTTTTCAGTGCAATCCAACTACATTTTTCAGTGTAATTGAAACAAATTTTTTAGTATAAACATGATCAACTGTTGAATGAGTACACCGTACATTTGGTGCATATAAGAGTTTGTCTGCCGAAAAGGGATGCAAAGAATAAATAGTCGAGGATGACTGAGTACTGAGTAGCAATTACAACAAAGTCCATCCTACTAACCTGACAAGTTAAAACTTGACGAGGTGACTAAAATTTATTTTACTTGGTCCCCTGAGACGGATTGTAATAAAAAATTAAATTAAATTTATTTTGTTAATTTGTCAATTATTCTTTATTAATTGTTTTTACTATTATTTTATTAATAAATGAATTTTGAGAGATAGCATTTATATGAGTATTTTAAAAATATTTGATTAATTATATAGCTTATAATTGTGCATTAAAATTATTAACAGATACTAAATTTTACAAAATGATATTAAACTCAATAAAACTTATATAATCCCAAAAAATAAAATTATTTAAACTCATATAATTAAAATCAACAAAGAAATCTTTAAAACTTAAATTAATACTTCATATATCAATTCATTTTTTTTTATATAAATTAAATTTGAATTTTCAATTTAATTAAATTTCGTTTAAAGATGAATAATTTTCTTATCATTTTATAAAATACTAATTTTTATTAAGTCACGTGTCCAACAGTAGAAGAGAATAAGATTCATGGACGAAGGAAGTATTTGTTTCGATTGTTAAGACATTATTGATAACGACTTAGATGCCCTAACGAGAAAATTATATTTTAGGACCGTAACTTAAGGGAGTTGGAAAATAAGGACTGTAACTTTTCGGGCTGACAAAATGAGGACCGTAACCTTTTTAGTTTGGCAATTCGAGGATCATAAGTTTTAAAATTTGCAAATAAAGGTCAAGTTATTTCCAAACTAAGGCCTGATTCGGACCTATTCTAGTCCAAATCGGGTCAATTAGTCCGATTTGCATTTATTTAAGTTGGTTTGTCCTCAATTTACCACATTTCAAAGTTAGTGTCTTCATTTTGCTAGCCCAAAAAATTATGGTCTTCATTTTGCTACCCCTTAAGTTAGATTCCTGAAGTCCTAACTACCTTGACTCCATGCACCTAGGGGTAATGTAATAGTTTATAAACGGTTAAGATTTGATAACTAATTAATCGATCATCAAAACCTGTAATTATTGTTATTATATATTTTTATTTATTTGCTTAGAACTTTACACATGTCTGCCAATTAAGTGGTCGCTCTATTTTGTGTGAACCTTAACTCGTTTTAAAGTTGACATAAATTGGATAACTAGTAGTAATGGTCTAATTGATCTACAAGAAAGAGGTTTTTGTAGCAAACACATGAGGAATAAACAAAAGCAAAGTTTTGTGTGAACAAGTTTTACGGTTAAACTAATTTGAAATGTATGAGTTGTTTTATTAATTAGTTATATTTAAAGGTATTAGCTCTATTGTGAAACACTCTTCACAATTGACTTTTTCAGGGATTTTAATATGAAAGTTGATTCATATTTAAATGAGTAAAATATTTTTTTTATGATGGCTTATTGTTTAATTTAAGTAAATGAAACAAAAAAAACTTGTTTTAGTGTGTAACTATTAGTGGAATGAAGTGTAATTATTTTTTTTATTTTTTTTTTGCAGCAGGGAACAAATAGTAAATTGTGCAAAAAAATTTGGGAACAAAAGGTAGTATTAGTTTAGAATGACATTAGTTTTTTCATTAAATGATATTAATTGATCGGGTCTTTGATCCACCTTGTAACATCTTTCTCTTCATCGATTAAGTTCTTGATTGGCAATCATGACCAAATTGTGACCAACACTTCCTCCCCAATTTTTCTTAGCTATTGGCATAATATTGTTGCATACGAGATCGTCTCTAATTTTTCACAACCTCCATGTTACCCTAACCTAGATGACTGACGACACCTTTCGGCTTCTATCATCAAGCCCCAACACAATGCTAAATTGTGAAAAATTCATAAATGGGTTATTATAAAGAACACCTTGCACGCCCAACCCATACCATTTTAAAATTAAAACCTCTGCCCAAACTTCGGAAGCCAGGGAGAGCATTTGATGTTTTATGTTTTACCCCTATTTTCATCCCAAATATATATATATATATATATATCATAAGTTTGTCATTGCATCCATAATTTATTAACTAATTCTTAAGCATCAAAAAATAAAAAAGAGTAACACTTATATGAATTAATTGCACCGTATAATTGGTGTTCAAAAAATAACATTAAGTGAAATGGATGAAACATGATGCAATTGATTTTTTTTTTAGAAATATTATTCAGTTTAACGACTAATATTATTCAAAAGTAGTGAACGATATAAATAATGTATAAAAAATTTAATCAATGACTAAATCCTTAAAATACGGTCGAGAGTGCCCTATTTAGAGGCTCGTGTGCTCCGTTACTTTATCTGATTTCCAAAGAACTAGCTCGGACAAAATGTCATAAATTTGTTTCGATAATTAGAAGACATAAATCACTAAAAAAAAAAAGAATGCGCGTTTGAACAACAAGAATTTGCGATGGAAGTACATTTCATCGCTAATATGCGTGTTTTGCCACAGTTTTGCGACGAACCATAATCAATACTCGTCAATGGTTAAAATTTGCGACGGAGTGGACAATCCCGTCGCAAATTCCGTGAATTTGCGACGGATATGTCCGTCGTAAAATAAGCGGCCCTTGGCCTACGTATAAACCGCCATAATTTACAAGGGAAAGATCGTCGTAAATTTCAAATTTACAATTTGCGACGGACATGCCCGTCGCAAAATCGAAACGTTTGACCGAGACCTTTCGGAAACGGTGCAAATTATTGTGGCCGACAATTCTACGACGGAAAAGTCCGTCATATATTTCAACTTTGTGTTTTGGGACAGTTTTGCCCGTCGCAAAATCAGACCTTTTGACCGCGACCCTTTGGGAGCCGATGCATATTTATTGCCTACAACTGATTTGCGACGGATTAGGCCGTCGTAAAATTTAAATTTCATATTTGCGACGGACAATCCGTTGCAAACCACCAAATAAGGCATCATTTTGGGCGTCAAAGACGGTAAATTTTGAGACGAACTCCAGTCCGTTGTAAAAAAAAATTTGCCTATAAAATGCAGTATCCGGCGAGCTCATTCACCACAAGGGAGAAAAAGAGGAAGAAGAAAATAAGGAAGAGAGGTAGCGTCCGGCGAGCACCCAAGAGCCAAATTCTTCCTGATCAAAGTTCTCGTTTCGTCGATCTCTACACAATAATCGTAAAAAAAAAAAAAAAAATTATACCGTTTAAATTTTTATTTTAAAACATGTTAATTAGTCTTTAGATTTTTGTATAATTATGAGTATTAATAGTATGTGATGAAACATATTGTTGTTATATTGCATTTTTTTAATTTTTAATATTTTAGGATAGTTGTTTAGAATTTTTTATATATGTTGATTGTTGTTATATTGAATATTTTTTATTTTTAATATTTTAAGATAATTGTTTAGATTTTTATATTTGTTGATTTTATTATATTGAATGTTTTAGATTTTTAATAGTTTAGGATAATTGTTTAGATTTTTATATATGTTGATTGTATTATATTGAATGTTTTAGATTTTTAATATTTTAGGATCATTGTTTAGATTTTTATATATGTTGATTGTATTATATTGAATGTTTTAGATTTTAATATTTTACGATAATTGATTAGATTTTTATATATGTTGATTGTTGTTATATTGAATGAGTAAATGTAGGAGAATTGTTATAATATTTGGGAGACTTTATTGATTGATTGTTGTTACACTATATATGAATAGGTAGTATTGTATTTTAGTATCGATTTAGTATGATGATTATGTTAGGAGAGTGGTATGATTAGGTTAGTTAAAATTTAATAATTGTGTGTTTATTGAATTTTTTTTATAGATGAGTGGACAAGACAGTGGATCTGGTAGTGGGAGTGGGAGTCAGCAGAGGGATCGAGGAAGAGAGAGGAGACGGACGGGATCACTCAGACCCGTGGTTGCTCCGATTGTCCCGTCTGAGGGATCCTCATCCGCATCTCAGGCTGGTTAGGGCTCATCTTCCTCTTGCCAGCACCCGATTGCTCAGAACCAGATTATTGTTGAGCCCCGTGGTTTAGCGTAAGTTTTAATATTTTATTAAAATATAATTATTTTACTAACTTTGAAATTTTAATGTTGCAGTTGGATTCCGGGACATGAGGCTACTACTCAAGTGTCCCAGTCCATCTGGAAGGGTGGATTCGAGCCCACCGGTTTCAACTGGGGGGCGGTGTCCGAAGAGAGAAAACAAATGTATTTTGAGGAGTTTAATATATAATTAATTTAATTCATTAACTTTATTCATCGTTTATTAATATAAATTATATAAATTGATATCTACATTTAAAAGTAATTGTAGAAATTATGCATCTGGGCATTAGAGCACGAGGAGCAGATGTAGAAGAACTTTTGCGGGAAGGGCGTCGAGCGATACAAAGACACGGAGGGGAAGGAGACTAATATGGGGACGAACAATAGGGGCCGAGAGATTTGACCCCAATTTTTAACTACTGGAATAGTGACACAAGCAAGTCGCAGAAGAACAAGGCGAATCGTCTTAGCGACCCTGATAGAGAAGGGATCGCGAGACATCGAGCCAATTCTCGGTCCATTTTGGAGCACGGGTTGCAATTTGTAAGTGACAATTTTTTTATTTTTAATAATTTTTTATGATTTTTTGGTAATATTAATTACTAAATATTAATTTGTAGGAGCGGGAACATGGACGTGAACCCTATCATTTTGAGAGATTGCAAATTGTCCACCCATGGGAAGAGGAGACAGGAATGTCCACCTACGTCTCACCACCGAGATCCACGTAAATATTATTTCTAATTTTAATTAAAGTATTATTTTAAAAATTTTAGGGTTCATTTATTAATTAAAAGTATTGTTAATTTGCAGAGAAAAATGCTCGGTGACCTTGCCTCCCAAACTCAGACTCAGCCTCATGAAGGGGCGGATGTGTCGATCTCTATGCCCACCCCGCAGAGCATTCTGTGGACGTTTAAAATGAGCTTTACTTTAAGAACATCTAGGCTAAAAAGGGGCGGTTCACTGGATTAGGTAGTTTTGGAAAAAAACTTGCTCCAATCTCGTGGATCCGGCTCATCCCAGTCTTTCACCGACTCTCATCCTAGCGACATCTAGAGACAGCTTTTGACTGTCGTGAAGCAGATGAAGCTCCTCCAATAGCAGCAGGAACATCAGCGAGAGTATGAGAGAAGGCAACGAGAAGCGGAGGAGAAGGCGGAGCGGAAGAATAGGGAGAAAATGAACAAGTGGTGAAGATTAATCTCCTCCACATTAGGTGGAACGGTACTACCACCACCGGACCTGGTGCAGCCTCAAATCCCACCGCCGCTCCAAAACCATGATGAGGAGGATGAAGAGGGGGATGATGCCGGATTTCAATCCGATTATTAGGAAACTTTAATTTTTTTTATCTTATATCATGTATTGAATTTATTTACTTTAATCGACATTACTTTTATTTTATTTTTTGCTGATTTTATATTTTTATTAGATGAATAATTTACATGTGTTATTTTACAAACAAACGAATTATAAATTTACATTGTTGAAATAAATAATTTTAAAAAATAAAAAATATAATTGGTTACAACAATTATTTAAACAAGTTAGAAACAAAAATGAATTTAATTTGATGAATTATAAAAAAAAATGAATCAATCTGGATACATATAGAATTAATAGCGTACAAATGAACGGATTATAATATTACGCGTTCTCGAATTAAAAAAAAAAATTATAAAAAAAATTGGTAACAACATTTATTAAAACAAGTTAGAAACGAAAAAAAAAATTTGATGAATTAAAAAATGAGTCAATTTGGATACATATACAATTAATTGAGTACAAATGAACGAATTATAATATTACGCATTCTCGAATTAAATAAATTTACAAAATAAAAAATATATAATTAGTAACAACATTTATTAAAACAAGTTAGAAACGAAAATGAATTATACAAAAAAAATGAGTCAATTTGGATACATACACAAATTATTGTAAGAAATCGAACAATAGAAGAAAGTGCCCCAACGGGGCGCCCCCTCTACATGCAAGAGGGGTTGCGAGTTCGATTCTCCTTGGATGCGAATTTGAAATTAATTGTTCCGTTAAGGCTAATATGAAAGTTGGGCTTGATTATATAGCTTGAGGGTCGATAACCCAGTGGTTAGCACACGGGCGCGCGGAGGGTATTGATTCAAACCACACAGACCATTTTTTTCCAGACTAGTGATTTGCGATGGACACATGTCCGTCGTAAATTCATATTTTGCGACGGATATGTGTCTGTTGCAAAAAATAATTGGAAACATTAAAAAAATCAGAAATTCAGCCCTCACACGGGCGCGCGGAGGGTCTGGGTTCAAACCACATAGACCATTTTTATTCCAGGCTCGTGATTTGCGACGGACACGTGTCCGTCGTAAATTGATATTTTGCGACGCATATGTGCCAGTTGCAAAAGATTTCGGCGACATTAAAAAATCAGAAATTCAGCCTTTTTTGCGATGGCACTTCGCCCGTCGCAAATTTTGATAGTCCACCCGGGTCGTGACCCGGTTGGTCTGTGATTGAAGCCCAAAATCCGTCGCAAATATTTGCTACGATTGTTTTGTCTACGGACACGTATTTGTCGCAAAACACGTTTTGCAATGGAAAATCCGTCGCAAAACAAACCGTCGCAATACAGGGTGTTTTTTTTAGTGAATGTTTAAATAATTTTTATTATATCAGGATCATTTACTTATTGGTCCATTCATGTTTAGGTGGCCGAGTTTAAAGTTTTTCCTTGAGTGACAAATATCATAAGTGGGGTTTAGTAATCCATCATTAATTCCATTCCTTCACCCTATACACTTACCTTTTGATCGTAGAAAATTATATATTGGTTATATTTTGACGATTTAATTACTTCATATTCATAAGAATTATCTCTTGTATTTTTATTATATACTAGTGTATACCTCGTAAATTTCGTGGCTGGAAACAAATTTATTATTATTATTTTAAATTTTTTTTTAAATATATTGTAGTTTCGATACAATATTAAAATTGTAGTTATAATTCAACGAATAATAAAAATACTAAAAATGAATAAATAGAAAATTTGAAAAATATTAATTAATTCACACATTCAATTTCAAATTAGTACTAACTCCGTCCCTGAAAATTAGTCATGTTTTTTATTACGTAGTTTGATGTGGTATGTCGGGTTGGTATTACGGGCTTTTCTAAGGTTTATTTTTTAATAAAATGATTGTTAATGAAAAATTCGTTTCACATACTTTCCATTAACGATCATTTTATTAAAAAATGGACCTCAAAAAACCCTTTAATACTCTTCAACATATCACATGAAACCATGTGCAAAAAATAGGATCAATTTTCCGTGACGGATGGAGTATAACATAGTATTACTTAAAATTACATTTGATGTATAGTTGCATGCCAGTTTCCCCCCATGATATGAAGATACAATAACAATCGAACGCAAAAATTTAACTCTAAAGGTAGAACCACACATTTCAGATCTAAAGGTAACATTTGACATAAAAGATGTCATAATGAAATATTGTGTAGATGTTGGTGTAGAAACAATTGATTAATGTATTGGTATTCATAATACACAATTCAACAATAAGAATTGACGTTTAAGCGCCAATTTTAGTTTTTTTTTTTAAATCCCTCCTAGACATTTCACATATACATATATATTGCAAAAATAAAAGATAAAAAAAAATATCGAAATTACTACTCTATAATATTTATATTTTACAGTTTTTGAAATTGTATTTTGCAGGTAAAATTTTATTAAAAAAAAGTGTGTTACAATCTAGTCCCTCCGTCCCGGGTCTTTTTTTATAGGATTACATGACACAATATTTAAGAAAAGTGAAGTATGTGAGTGTGAAGTTAAATAATAAAATAAGTAAAATGTGTTTTATTGACTTTTGTGAGTATGAATTATTTCCTTTGTAAGGGTGTGAAAAAAGAGTTGGGACTGTTGGAATTTATAGGCACGAACACCATGTTCGGTGCAGCGGAAGAATATGATTCACCAACAACGAATCTGAAACACGGTTGTATAACATAAACATAAAGGATAAATAACACGTATATAAATCCTTACAGCGATTTGTATGCGGAATCATCAACTATGGTATCCACGTAACGACTTTCTACCAACCCGCACCGATATGCCAGCGTTGAATCTCGAGACTAATTTGCTAGAAAAATTCAGACTGAGATTTTATGGAGAAATTATATTTCTTGTATTATTATCGGAATTCCCATAAGACACATATTTATAGGGATTAACTTGGCTTAATTCCTAAGCAAAATATCGGGCCTAGCCCGTAATATAATCTCTACAGATTATATCTCTCTAGATATGTTCCTACGAATAATATCTTGACCATATATTACTCTTGTATAATAATATTCCAAATATTATTATTGGGATTTCATATTTAATTAAATCTAATTTAATTAAATAATAATAATAATTAATTCCAAATATAATTATTATTATATTCTCCATAAATTAAATATTATATCTAATACAATATTTAATCAACCAACTATAATTGGTAAATTGTCATTACTTGTTGTGTGACCCATAGACCCTCGTATATCGAGCGATTAGTCAAACTAACGGTCTTAATTGAACCCTAGACAATAAATCAGATATTCTCAATATACGAGGTATGTTGCGAGGAAATCTGCAACTACCTGTAATATTGTAGGCTATTGTGATATCTTCCTTTCATTCACGAACACTCGATTAAGCCTTGAACATGATGAAGTGTCTATTCAAATAGCTTAATCATATTATCTCAAATCACTAATTGATCAAGTATATCACACTTAGCCACAAAGTCTAAGTTGATGCGCGTCGGCCGACGACTTAAATCCAATTATGATAAGAAGACGAGTATTCCCTCTAAATCCACATTGAGGAATGAATCATATTCTTGGGTCAACTACCACGCACATGTATTTCGTGATGAACCCAATCCATGCCATATCTACCCGTGGAAGGGTGCAAGCGTCGGTCATGGTCAAAGTTCACCACTCCACACATGTCGTGCATATTGACCTCAAGTCAGAGGAGTATCACATCGCTCCCACTAACCGAGGCACCCGGAGACACATTATGTGAAATTACATCAAACGGTTTCTCGGATGGGTATACCAATACCCTCTAAGGTATCTGTGCATCCATCATGAGATACCCGGTATCTCGTAGTAAGTGAGATCTTACTACACTCTCTAAGAGTATGATGCAGATCGCACACCAATCTCAATTGCATCATCAATATCCCATTCTTGATGATCCTTGATCGGGGCTATTTGAGAATCATCCTTAAATCATCTGAGTTCTCACTCACTCAATAACAGTAGTGATTCATGGGAACACAAATAAGAATATATGCAAACAATCAAACATCATATTCAGATAAGTGTAACGTCATACATTTAATATTAAACCAATAATAATATTAAACTAAATCTGAATATTATCTTAGTATTATGTCCTTTCGATGGATTGTCTCTAGGACATTAACACTAATAATCTCCCACTTTGACTAGAGTCAATCACCTACATATCTAACCCCTAGACCATCAAATGTCTAGTGTGTACATGAACAGTGAAAATGATTTGCAAAATTATCCTTTATGGGAAATGTTTTAATTCCATTTCTCTTATCGATATGATCTCTTGGATCAAATGATAATGCCTCCGTACATGCTTATTTTTGTTATCAGATCTCGGTTCCTTTGCTTATGCAATCGCACCAATGTTGTCACAATACAACTCTATTTGACAACTGGCACTCGGAACTATCCCTAGTTCTCTCAAGAACCTTAGAATCCAGACAGACTCAAAGGCTTCTGATACATCAATGTACTTAGCTTCGGTTGTTGAACCTACGGTTAGATCTTGCTTTGAACTATTCCAACTTACCGCCTCATCATTGAGATTGAAAATATAATTTGACTGTGATTTGTAATCTTCACAGTCTGACTAGAAACTCTCATTAGCATAGTCCGCAACGACTAGCTCTGACTGCCTACCATAGACAAGAACATGTTCTTTAGTACGCCTGAGGTACTTCATAACATTCTTAACAGCAATCCGGTGAGACTCACTTGGATTCTGCTGGTATGTACCAGTGATGTTGACAGCGTAGGCCACATCTGGCATGATGCAAGTCATGGCGTACATGATGGATATGGAATATCCTTCATGTGCTCGATATCTGCTTCGCTAGAAGGATAATCCTTCTTCGATAACTTTATCCCATGATTTGCCTGTAGAGAACCTCTCTTAGAGTTCTCTATCGCAAAACGCTTCAACACCTTATCTACGCAGGTGGATTGTGACAGCCCTACCATCTTCTTGGATCTTGATCCCCAAGATGTAGCATGCCTCACCAAGATTATTCATCATGAAGGTCTTTGATAACCAATCTTTCATGGACTGCATTGGTGGGATATTATTTCCTATAATCAATATGTCATTGACATATACGACTATAAAGACAATACTCTTCCCGCTGCGTTTATGATAAACGCAAGGATCTTCCAAATTTCAGATGAAGTCAAAGGATTTGACAGTTTCATCAAATTGGATATTCCAACTCCTAGAAGCTTACTTCAATCCATAGATGGATCGTTTAAGCTTGCACACAAGATTAGATTTTGGCTTAGATATAAAACCCTCCGGTTGAGTCACAAACACTTCCTTATCAATGTTACCATTGAGGAGAGATGTTTTGACGTCCATCTACCAAAACTCATAATAGCGGTGTGCTGCTATCGCAAGTAAAATTCGAATGGACTTGATCTTCGAAACTGGCAAGAAGGTCTCGTCATAGTCAATGCCTTCACATTGACTATACCATTTCACCACCAACCTATCTTTATAGGTTTGTACTTTGCCATTTGCATCGGTCTTACCCTTGAAGACTCACTTGCAACCTATGGGTCTAACCCTTTTCGGCAACTCAATTAAGTCCTAGACTTGATTGGTGTACATCGAGTCCATCTCGGATTTCATGGCTTTATGCCACTTCTCTGAGTCAACATCTAATGTTGCTTCAGTATAAGTTCTAGGTTCGTCTTTATCTGGAATCTCCACGTGGAAACCATAATACCTAGTGGTTGGATTACGAATCCTAGTCGACTTACGGAGTTGTGGTTGTGCAGGCTGTACATTTTAATCGTAAAAATTTTGTGGTGCAGCGACTTCATCGTTGACCGGAGAGTCCTCAAGAGCGACATTTTCATATGTCTCTTGGGCGGGAGTTTGAACTATGTTATTCTCATTCAACCCACTTGGAGGTTGTTGCGAAGGCAATGCAACTCCAATTACGCTCCCACTGGCTGAAAGAGGATCACCTAGTGATAAACTTCCACCATGAGAGTCGCTGAATGCTCCCACTGATTCTTTGTCATGTTGCCTTGACAAATCATCAGTCTCTATGTTAATTTGTGGTTCTTGAATCTCTTCAAGTTCTATCTTCTTACGGCTTTGTTCCTTAAAGACGTACTCGTCTTCTAGGAACTTAGCTTGCTTAGAAACAATCTATGTTTGTTTCTCCGGTAGATAGAAGTGATATCCTCTTGTATCCTTAGGATATCCCACAAAATAACTATTTTCACCTTCGGATTCCAACTTATCAGTTAGCATTTTCTTCACAACTGTGGGACAACCCCACGTTCTACTGTGTAGAAAAATAGCATCTTGCCGTGCCATAGCTCGTATGGAGTCTTCTCAACTGATTTGGATGTAATTCTATTCAAAATGTAGATTGAGGTTTGTAATGCGTATCCCCATAAGAATGTTGGAAGAGAGAAAAAACTCATCATGGACCTTACCATGTCTAACAAGGTTCGGTTTCTCCTTTCGGTCACACCATCCATCTGAGGTGTTCCGGGAGGAGTCCATTGTTACTGGTTCCTATGAAGCTTTAAGTAATCCATGAATTCATGGCTAAGGTACTCACCTCTTCGACCCAATCGAAGAGTCTTGATACTCTTACCAAGTTGTTTCTCTACTTTGTACATTAAGAACATCATGTCCATAACTCAACAAATGCCTAGCAGTTTGAACTATTAGTGAACATGTTTTATCTTAACAACAACCATACTTGTTCTAGCAGCTGAAACACCTTGTGTTTTCTTCTCGGTTGCTAGAACCTTATAGTCCTTCTTCCAATACTCTTTCTATTGCAGTGGGACATACATCTTTATCAACCCGCTCTTACTTTTGAACTCTATCTTTTGCCTTCAGGAAGTTGGGCTTGGGGCCCTCTTAGCCTTACTCCTTCCCTTCTTCTCGCCTTTCGGGTCAGAAGAAGTAGAAGCACTCACCATGAGCACGGATCTTTCCTTAGCAGTGGAAGACTAAAAAATCTTAAGCATGTTATGAGGCTCCGGCATCGTCGCTTCCATCTTTTTCATATTAAACTTACTGCGAAACTAGAATATGAATCGGGGAGCGACTTGAGGATAGCACATGAAGTGAAATCTTCCCTCCTTTCGCTAATCGACATCTGAACAGATCTCTCATCACTTCATAAATCTCAAACGAGATCTAGAATCAAAGAGATCCTTCAGACGCTTAAGCTTGTCGAAGGTATCCATTTTCTCATGTTGCTTTGCAATTTAGGAGTCATGCCGAGCAATCATAACATAGAGTCTGGGAAACATCATCTTGATGCTTCTTTGAGCCGTAACGTCAAACGTTGCAGCCTCAGCTGAACCAGCCTCATGGGTAAAGGGATTGTCGTGTCTAACACGTACTCAATCTCTTCTTGCCTTAGCACCAAATGCACGTTTTAGTGCTAGTCCAGAAATTTTGGCCCAGCCAATTTGTTTGTTTTCAGAACATTTCTCAATGACAAGTTATTTCATTTCAACAATTCTAGAGAAATAAATTAAAACTGGAATTAAACACATAATTCCTATGATCAATATTCAGCAATCAAAATAAACATGGCCTTTTAATTTATTTTGTCTCCATTATTTTCACATACTCAACGACCTCATCGGAAGAGTACGAATTTATATCTAATATAAATTGTAATGGACTAGGATCCACATTCTTACTATTACAATGACTGCTTGGGCTGAACAATGCAACAACAGAACTGGTAGGTCTCTAAACCAATTGCCTCACGCAATTCCTAGTTGATTGAACCTAGTTCAATCGGATGTCACCTAATTCTCGTTTCCCTGCTTGGGCTGGTGAAACAGAATTAAGTTGGTTTACAACCATTAAGCGGCGACAAACATGTCCCTATAAAAGTCCCGTTAGATGTAGATCCGAGCAAAAGACTTGGGCCTTAAATACTCATTGGAACGAAATCTCCGGTTTACTTTTAATTTTAATGGAAGACATCTTTCAATCCAATGAAAAACCATATTTTAGTGAGGAACATTTTCAAGGCGGGATATTAATTGCTTAATCGAGATCCAATCACGTTAATCTATATCACATTTGAGCAATAATAGGGCGCCGCCTACCCAAACATGATTTTATGCGGACTAACACTTATTTGGGCGCCGTCTACCCAAAATATATACAACGGTCCGACAAATATTGGGTGCCGCCTACCCAAACAATTTAATGCGGGCTATAACTAATAATGCAAATATCGATTCACATAAGCAGTTATACAAATGAGGATCAACTAATCAAGTTCTCATGCTTTATTTCAAAAAAATTAAATTTGCATAAATAAAGCACATATTAAATATTTAGCACATAAATCAAATAAACATGCAAAATATTTAATATTTATAAATAACACGTAAATCAAATAAACGTGCTTAACAATAATTATCCGTAGGTAAAATATTGCCAAAATTAGAAATACCAACGAGCTCCAAGCTCTCGGTTAATTTCTAAAGTCATTTTCAAAATTATTTTGCCCAAAATATTAATTTATCAAATTAATAGAAATTTGGTTCAACCAAATATTCCCTTTTATTTTGCATTTTAGAATTTCTAAAATTCTTCAAAACAAACGAGGCCTTAATATTTTCAGAATTTATAAATATGACTCGGGGATAAATTTACAATTTTTCTAAAATTCAGAAATTACATATGGACTCCAAGGATCAAACTGCAATTTCTAGAAAATCCAAATATTGCAGAAAGTTCTGAGGATTAAAATGCTAATTTCGGAATTTCAATTATTGCATAAAAAGTCCCTAAAGGAAATCTAATTTCCAAAACAAGTCCTTAGCAATCGGCCCCCTTGCGCCGCCATGGCCAGATCCGAATCAACGACAACAGTCTAGCCATGGCTCCCATTGAACATTCAAAACGCCACTATCCGCAAACCGCCACCATGGCACGCCAAACTTGCCCAGCAAGTTGCTCTTACCAGTCAGATGCGAACGGATGCTGAAATCAGAATCGCAATAACAGCGTCCACCACCGGGAACACTTCCCCTTGCCCGGATATTACTTGCCCAGCGAGGTTTCTAGATTAGCGATCTGGATCGACAGAGAAAAATGCCTAGCAATTACTCTTATCCGACGCTAGTGGTCGTCACCGTCATCAACAAATCGCCGCTGCCACCGCAAATCGGGAAGCAATCGTCGCGATTCAGCAGCCCTCAACCGCGATTGATGGATGCGATTTCCGCATCTATACTCCATCATCATGATTTCTCGGTGGTCGCGTTCGAAATCTGGATGCGATTTAAGCTTCCCAAAACCAGAACCCAGTGGAGGATTTCGCAGTGAGCACAGCTCACGTCCTTTTCCAGAAAAGGGAAATCGATCCTTGCTAAGATCCGAGAACTGGTATCCGCGTGAGACAATCGCGCCCTCACCGGAACGAGGTCCGGTTAGGATCGCCCATCGGCGCATCCATGGCAATTTCCAGTAACTAGATCAACCGCAATTCTAGTCATTCACTTGCAAAACCCTTTTTTTTTTTTATTAAAACAAATCAAATTTGTTAACTTTGGTAAAAAAGGTACTGCAGTTATTATTAAAGAATAATTCTTAAATTTGAAAACAGCTTTCAACTTTTAAAGTATCCTTTTGATTCCCCAAATCAAATATGAGCTATTAACTTCAAAAATTAAAATTTAATATATAATTCAAATTTATTCCAAATAAATTTGAATTCGGTTTTAGGCAAAATAAAATTGAATCACACACAATATATTACTTACAATTTACACAAAATTATGTATACAACCGAGCCTGAGCTCTGATACCACTGTTGGAATTTATAGGCACGAACACCATGTTCGGCGCAGCGGAAGAATATAATTCACCAACAACGAATCTGAAACACGGTTGTATAACATAAACATAAAGGATAAATAACACGTATATAAATCCTTACAGCGATTTGTACGCGGAATCCTCAGCTATGGTATCCACATAACGGCTTTCTACCAACCCGCACCGATATGCCAGCGTTGAATCTCGAGACGAATTTGCTAGGAAAATTCAGACTGAGATTTTATGGAGAAATTATATTTCTTGTATTATTATCGGAATTCTCATAAGACACATATTTATAGGGATTAACTTGGCTTAATTCCTAAGCAAGATATCGGGTCTAGCCCGTAATATAATCTCTACAGATTATATCTCTCTAGATATGTTCCTACGAATAATATCTTGACCATATATTACTCTTGTATAATAATATTCCAAATATTATTATTGGGATTTCATATTTAATTAAATCTAATTTAATTAAATAATAATAATAATTAATTCCAAATATAATTATTATTATATTCTCCATAAATTAAATATTATATCTAATACAATATTTAATCAACCAACTATAATTGGTAAATTGTCATTACTTGTTGTGTGACTCATAGACCCTCGTATATCGAGCGATTAGTCAAACTAACGGTCTTAATTGAACCCTAGACAATAAATCAGACATTCTCAATATACGAGGTATGTTGCGAGGAAATCTGCAACTACCTGTAATATTGTAGGCTATTGTGATATCTTCCTTTCATTCACGAACACTCGATTAAGCCTTGAACATGATGAAGTGTCTATTCAAATAGCTTAATCATATTATCTCAAATCACTAATTGATCAAGTATATCACACTTAGCCACAAAGTCTAAGTTGATGCGCGTCGGCCGAGGACTTAGATCCAATTATGATGAGAAGACGAGTATTCTCTCTAAATCCACATTGAGGAATGAATCCTATTCTTGGCTCAACTACCACGCACATGTATTTCGTGATGAACCCAATCCATGCCATATCTACCCGTGGAAGGGTGCAAGCGTCGGTCATGGTCAAAGTTCACCACTCCACACATGTCGTGCGTATTGACCTCAAGTCAGAGGAGTATCACATCGCTCCCACTAACCGAGACACCCGTAGACACATTATGTGAAATTACATCAAACGGTTTCTCGGATGGGTATACCAATACCCTCTAAGGTATCTGTGCATCCATCATGAGATACCCGGTATCTCGTAGTAAGTGAGATCTTACTACACTCTCTAAGAGTATGATGCAGATCGCACACCAATCTCAATTGCATCATCAATATCCCATTCTTGATGATCCTTGATCGGGGCTATTTGAGAATCATACTTAAGTTATCTGAGTTCTCACTCACTCAATGACAGTAGTGATTCATGGGAACACAAATAAAAATATATGCAAACAATCAAACATCATATTCAGATAAGTGTCATACATTTAATATTAAACCAATAATAATATTAAACTAAATCTGAATATTACCTTAGTATTATGTCCTTTCGATGGATTGTCTCTAGGACACTAACACTAACAGGGACGTCCCAAAAAGAAAAATATGAAAAAAGATCAGGGACGGAGGTAGTATTATTTATGGTAAAATATTACACGGTGGCAATATTTTTTTTGGGAATCATATGATATCTCAGTGACAATATCTCTTCCAAAATATTTCAATTTCCTCCTACAAATTTCACATATATCAATATTTTGCAAAAATAAATTTGAAAAATATCTAAGAAAAGAAATCGTTCAACTGTGAAAAAGATTTTTTTGCATTAATTTAATATTTAAAATAATATTTCATATTATACTTATTGTTTCCATTAATTAAAATATATTCATATTTATTATATTTTAGAATAAGATATTTTTTTAAATTATAATACTTAAATTGTTAGTAAAGAAACTTAATGTCCTTTTTTTTCTTTTTGGCCAACATTACAATTTTTTAACCATGAAAAATTTATTCCACATATTTTTTTTAAAAATATACACTAATTATATAACAGTCTTTTACTTATTTATCATTTACAATACTATTTTAATATTTTGCATGTTAAAACATTATAAAAGAAAATTCGAAATTCAAGTCTAGAAAATAATATATGTATTTATGGTCTATTTTGACAGTAAAATTTTATCAAAATATAATGTTACAATCTATTATTGAAGGTAAGATATTATATTTGGTGGCAAGATTTTTTTTGTAACATACACTTTTCGGTGACTATATTTTCTAAAATATTTCAATTTCCTCCTACAAAATTCACATCTATCAATACTTTGCAAAAATAACTTCAAAAAATATCTAAGAAAAGAAATCGTTCAAATATGAAAAAAAGGCATGCTTGCATTAATATAATGTTTAAAATAATATTCCATATTTTACATAAATAGTTTGTTTATTGAAGACAAGATATTATATTTGATGGCAATAATTTTTTTGGTATCATACACTATTTCGGTGACAATATCTTTTCTGAAATATTTCAATTTCCTCCTACAAAAATTTCACATCTATCAATGGTTTAATTGCATTTTTTGTCCCAAGAGAATTAGTTAAAAACACTTTTGGTACCTATGTGCAAAATTAGTCTTTTTTTTTTTCAGATTTGGTCCCATCCATTAAATTTTGGAGGGAAACCGTTAGTTGACCAATTTGACTTCTGAAATAATATTAAAAATGAACAAATTATCATAAAATGAATTTCATAATTTTAAATATATATTAAATTTGAATATAATTTAAAAAATTAAACAAAATAACAATTTGTGTAAAACCTAGAGAGTAATACTTGAGTAATTTAAAAATTAAACTAAATTCCAGAAAATTTTTAAACTATATATAATAATTCAAAAAAATTAGATTTAATAAATGAACCAAAAAAAAAAAATAGTTATAAAACAAAAATAAAAATATAGATATAATACATCTTCTACCCCAAAAATCTGCAAAAAAAATTACGCATATCTCCTTCTAAGTTCTAACCCCCATCACAGGCGCCGATGTATCCCACCCCAATACATCTTCTCCACCGCATCAACTCGATTCTGGTCATCAAATCCAACTAGAGTTCCCATCTTAGCATCGTCGCTTCCCCAGCCCTGCCTCGCCACCTCTCCCTTATAACTACCCTTCATCTGAAATTTGAAAATCGAAATCTGCAAATCAGAATTAAAAATATTCACTAACTAATCACAAAATTGAAGATGGATGGCAAATAGAAATCTGAAATAGATAAGGGGTTTTGATTCCAGCCGGGTGGGTAAAATCATCGAATTTCGTGATCGAATCAAATTTCTTGGTCGGATTCGAATTGTTGGTCGTGGCCGGATTTGGGTGAAAGGAGGTGCTGCCGTGGCAGTGGTGTGATGGCGATGTGGCGAAATGGGGTGGCAGTCCAGGTAGTGGTGGTGGAGGTGCGGCCGGGTGAAGATCCGTCGGGTAGGTTGCTCCGTTGCTGCATATTCATATATATTTTATTTAAATTTTATTCATTTACTTTTAAAATCAATATTTAATAACATTTGTATCTAAATAATTTTCAAAATTAACCTTTTGACGGAAGCAACACTCGCTCATTTCTGTTAAATATACTAATATTATACCCGTGCGATGCACAGTGATTATTTTTTTATAATATATAAGAAATAATTTACTTTTTGTAACAAAAATTGTAATAAAAAATTTACAGGAACTTTTACATAATGTAGTTGTAATATAATTTTTGATGTTGATTTAGTGTAATGTAAAAGATGAAAAAAAATATTTATCAAGTAGAATTGTACTAAAATAGGTAAGAACTTCCCATAAAATTAAAATTATTACAAATTTTGAAATACTTCTTTATACACTACGTTTGTTGTTGTATGCTGATCTTCATCTTGTGAATCGCACAGCAACATTTTTAGACCTTGACGACTCGTAACTCTAGATACAACAACATACAATTGTCCATGACTGAATACAAGTCTCTTAAAAAATTGTCCAAAATGTGATAATGATTGTCCTTGACTTTTATTTATTGTCATAGCGTAGGATACAATTATTGGATATTGTCTTCTTTGAAATTTAAATGGCAATCTCGGATCTGAAGGAGTTAGCGTCATCCTAGGTATTAATACTTTTTTTATTAACGTTATTCCCACCAAGAATTTTTGCTTCTAAAACACGGGAACCCAACTTTGTTATTATTAATCGAGTTATGTTGCACAAACCCATGGAGTGGTCAATGTTTCTCAACAACATTACAGGTATTCCAACCTTTAATTCTAATACGTGATTTGGTACCCCTGAACACTTAATGGTATTCAAGAATTCTGGTGTATGTATTGCGCCCAACATGTTTCCACCACCATCAGATGTGCAAGCACCATCAGAACTTAAGTATTGTTTTGACTCTCCACTATGCAATGACACCACATATTCATTTATGGATTCGACAATATCTAGTGTGGGAGCTAAGATCGCCCTTTCTTTCAACATCAAAGCATTTGAACTTAGAGTTTCAATAGATGGATAAACGTTGCAACAATGGTGCCAATGTGATTTCCGTTACTCTTGAGCAACAAATCAAATGGAAGTTTGATTTCTGCATAACCATCGTTATTTTCTCCAAGTAATCCATCACCTATTTTTGCCACCTAGTCTGCAAATTCTTCTACTTCAGAAGGTATAATCGTTTCTTTATTGTTTTGTAACTTTGCATGTAATACCTTTGGAGCATTATATATTAGTAATTATGTTAGCACTGAATTTGATGTATAAAATATATTGAATTATATCCTTCAAAAACTTTGCATGTAATAAATTTCTATGTTTCTATTTGCAGCTATGCATATTCTATATTGACTGTTTACTATTTGTACCTCCTTATCATGCAGTACACATTCAATGCTGAATGGCCTGTCACCACCTGCATATCCAGGAACTTCATATACTTTAATGCATCTGACTTTTATTGCCCAGATTATTTTTGAAGGATTTATGTTGCTAATACTTGTAAATAAAGAGGACATTTTTTACTGGTAAGGTAAGCTACTTAGTGTAATCTAAATCTGCCAACAGGTATTTTGGAGGAAATGTTTTTGCTACGTCATGCATTTATAGTAAACTCTTAAGTCTGTAATTTGTCCAGGTGTCTCATTTTGAGGTAGTGTATAATGTAATTTCTATATGTATTATTTTTTCAACTGCATGTAATTCCAGGTGTCTCTGTTTGAGAGTATGCGTATTATTATTTGTATTTATAAATTTTATTTCAGCAACTCTAGTAATTATTATAAACCTAGTTGTCATTTCAGTCAAATGCATGGAAATACAGGTGTCTTGCTGAAATACTACCTGTGTGATTTTTCCTAATTTATTGAATTATAAATTGTATTTATAAAATGTATTTCAGTAACATTGCTAATTTTTGTAAATCAAGTTGTCATTTCAGTCAAATGCATGGAAATACAGGTGTCAATTGCTGAAATACTACCTGTGACAATTTTCTCATTTTATTGTGTTTAATTTTATTAATATCTAATATTATTTTTAGCTTTACACTTGTCAAAAGTTTATATAATTTCTTTCCCACTAATTACCATAAATATTAAAAAAAAAATATAATTCATTTCCCACTAATTACCATGAATATTAAAAAAATTAGTGTACTCCATTATTAGGCCTAAATCAGAATATCCAAGGCTAGTTCACGCGCATAAAGACTTGGGCGGGAAGTTTGGGTCTTACGCACTTTAGTGCTTTTAGTATAGTAATAGATGACGGGAAATAACCAGGAGATTAAAATTGCTTAAAATAGAACCATTTTGAAATAAGTTCATTCTTTTGGGACCAAATGTTCAATTTTTTCCATCTATGAATATTTCGCAAAAATAAATTCCAAAATATCTAAGAAGAAAAAAAGACCAGCTTGCATTAATATAATATTTAAAATAATATTTCATATTATACGTAAATATTTAGTTTCCATTAGTAAAAAAAAAAGTTAATGTCTTTTTTTTTTCCAATACTATGATTTCTAATCCATAAAAAAATTATTTCACATATTTTAAGAAAAAACATATACATTAATTATATAAGATTTAACAATGTTTTACTTATTTATCAATTACAATACTCTTTTAATATTTCCATGTTAAAAAAATATTTTGAAATCCTAGTCTAGAAAAGAATATATGTATTTTGCAATTTAATAGTCTATTTTGGCCGTATAATTGTATTAAAAAATAAACTTTTGTATTACAATCTATTATTGAAGGCAATATATTTTATTTGGTTATAAGTTTTTTTTTTTGGTATTATAAGCTATTTCGGTGAAAATATCTTTTCCAAAATATTTCGAATTCTCTCCTACAAATTTCACATATATCAATATGTTGCAAAAAAAAAAAAAAAAAATCCTAAAAAACAAAAAAATAAATCGTCCAACAATGAACAAGGAATTGCTTGCATTAATTTATTGTTAAAAAAATATTTCATATTATACGTAAATATTTTGTTTTCATTGATTAAATTTTATTCAAATTTATAATATACTATAGAGAAATAACAATTTAGTAGTAACAACTCTAAATTTTACAAATAATTAATTCCTAATTTTGTTTTAAAAAAAATCCCCATTTGTCGATTTTAAATTATCCCGACAAACTGGGCATTGAGACCGTTTTCGGTACGGTTGTGCTCCGGGTTGGATCGCCATACCAAGCATTTATCCATATATATTCAAGAAAAAAAATGACGATTCAATTAGATTAAAATAAAATTGATCTCTAATCCGATATGGCGGCATGCAGTGTTCCGATGCGGTTCGAGGGAGAAAACCCGTGAGGAGGCGATGATTCGTGAATAACCTGAGAGAAAAGGGACAACGACGTGAGAGAAGAAGAGAAGAGAAAAAACAGTATTATACCTATAAAGAAAAATAAGGAGCAGTGGTCCGATACGGTAGACAACAAATGAGAAAAATAAAGAGAATAGAAGATGATTAGGGTAGTAAATCAGAATGAAAACTATATAAAGTGAGATTTGACATTTATAGAAAATGTAAAATAGAATGTACAATTTATGGTGCAGATCAAGTCTTAATATGATTTAAAAGGCCAAATAATTAAATCTAGCCCATACTTTTAGTTTTTCATCAATTTTAGCACATACTTTTTTTCTTCTCCAAATCTAGCACATACTTTCACTTAATAATTAAATCTAGCCCATAGTTTTAGCTTTTCACCAATTATAGCACATACTTTTTTTCTTCTCCAAATCTAGCACATATTTTCCACTTGTCATTTTGGCATGTAAACGTTAACATTCAAAAAAAGATAAATTAAATTGTGCTAAACTAAAATACAGGCTTCTCCTTCATTCTTGCTCAAATCATCCAAAAATCCTAAATTATCCAAATCAAATCTCAAACACGCAAGAATCATTTTGTTTCTATACCCAATACATCATTCTCAAATTGAAAAGATGTTTTCCATTTCATAAACTTATTTGGCTAAACAGGGCCTCATTCATTCCATCATCATCATCATCATCATCATCATCATCATCATCATCATCATCATCATCATCATCATCATTATTTGCAAAACATGGCCTCTTAAAATAATGGTCAACAAAATATGAGCGTAAAACGTAGAACAAAGAATGTAGAACTATATTATCTTCTAGTGGACGTGATTAAGGTTGAGAGTTGAGAACATGGATCGTGACTGAAGATAATAAGTTGGAGATAATTAAATATTTTTCGATTTGGATAATCTAGGATTTCTGGATGAATTGGGCGAGTATGAAAATAACTAGTTTTATTTCTATATTTTAGGAAGCGTAATTTAATTTACGTGTTGAGAATTTTAATTTTTATCATTAAATTGTTTACACGTCAGCAAGAAAGGTGGATTATCGTGTTCACATAAGACAGACTTTATCAGAAATAGTGATCGGGATGTTTTTAAATATTAAGTAAAAGTATGTGTTATATTTGGAGAGAGAAAAAAAGTATGTGCTAAAATTAATGAAAAACTAAAAGTATGGGCTAAATTTGATTATTTAGCCGATTTAAAACATATCTAATATAATTTTTAAGGAGAACACATGATTTTGAAATAAAATGATTTGAGGTGCCACATCACTTTAAGATAAATGTGGTGCTGATATAATTTTTTTGAGATGTTTGAAAGTATAATATAGTAAGATATGATCGACTTTTTTTTATGGCAATTCATTACATATATACATTAATGAAATAGAGCAGAAAGATAAGATAGCTCGGTTAGATAATTAAAGGCGCCGAAATGCAAAGAAAATTACGCTTTCTAAATAAATAGACGTACTTGCATGGAAATGATCAGAAAGAAATGACATTTTCTAACTAAACTATAATCCTAATTAAAAAAGGAAAGAACACGATTTCTTCCTTCTTAATTTCCATGCAGCGTTAATAAGCTGATGATGACTCATAATTAAAGCCATTACATCGCAAGAGGGTTGAGAATCCTGCCAAACCAAAATTACATATCACTCAGTGGAATATTCTATATGAGTGAATATAAAAATACCATATATATATATATATACATTCTAAAGAATATAAATATACAACATATATTATAAATTATAAAAAGCTGGGTTAGACATTAAATTACTTTTTAAACCACGCCATTATATTCAAAATAAATTTGAAGTACCAAAATTAATGGGCCAGAATAAAGTGTATGTACCTAATTTAGTGCTCATGCAAGATCGATCACATTAAATATAAAAGTGTGTGTGTTTACCACTTAAAAGAATGCGGTTCAATTTGATTCGATAACTAATTAGATGGTACGAGAATTTTGTGTGTTTTTTTAAAAGAAAATTTTGTGTGTTTTTTTAAAAGGAAATTTAGTTCAAATGGAGAAACATTATTCAACACAGAAGAAGGCAAACGGTTAATAATATGCACAGCAGTCGCAAAAGCGTCAAACCAAAAACTAGCAGGCACATGAGCATGAAACATCATAGAGAGACCAGTTTCAGAAATATGCCGATGTTTACGTTCAGCTCGCCCATTCTGCTGAGGCGTATATGGACAAGAGAACTGATGATGAATGCCATGCAAATCAAAAAAATTACGAACACGAGTACTTGTAAATTCAGTACCACCGCCCGACTGAAAAACTTTCATAGGCCGGGAAAATTGATTGCATACGAAAGTGTGAAAAATTGATTGCTCTGATACCATGTGAAGAATAGATTTGTTTCACCGTGAATTGGTGATTGGGGATTTTCCACTATATAAATAATTTTACAATCAAATTTACAAGGAAAGTCAATCAAAGAGATATGACCAAATCATAAAGAATATTCTACACAATATTTACAATAATGTCTAAGATATGCTATTATTATGTTTATTGCATCAAGAACATATGCTTATTGGTCCATGCATGTTTTGGCCGATCGAGTTTGAAGTTTTTCCTTGAGCAACAAATTCATAAGTGGGGTTAAGTACAAAAGTTGTCCCAATCCACCATTAATTCCATTCCTTCACTCTATTCACTTACCTTTTGATAGTAGAAAATTACATATTGGTTATATTTTGACGATTTAATTACTTCATATTCATAAGAATTATCTCTTGTATTTTTATTATGATGTCCTTTTATGGCAATTCACATACAATAGTGAAATAGAGCAGAAAGATGAGATAGCTCGATTAGATAATTAGAGGCGCGGAAATACAAAGACAATTATGCTCTCTAATTGAAATAGACGTACGTGCATGGAAATGATCACTTTCTAATTAAAATATAATCCTAATTTAAAAAGGAAAAAACTCTATTTCTTCATTAATCTACATTCTTTCTTAATTTCCACGCATAGGTAATAAGCTGATGATGGTTCATAAAGCCATGACATCGATCGTAAGAAGGTTGAGAAGCCTGTCAAACCAAATTACATACCGTTAGTGGAATATTATAAATTATAAGAAGCCTGGATTAAACATTAAATTATTTTTTGAACCAGGCCAATTATATAATGAAATAAATTTGAAGTACCAAAACTAATGGACCAATATAAAGTGTATGTGATGCCTTTAGTGCACAGGCAAGGTCGATCACATTAAATATAAAAGTGTGTGTATTTACCGCTTAAAAGAATGCAGTTCAATTCGATTCGATAACTAATTTTGTGTTTTTTTAAGGAAATTTTGTGTTTTATTAACATACGTAACACAATTATGTTACGTTGCATGTATTTGGTGAAATAAAACACGAAATGCTTCTTGTGGGACAGAGAATCTTACCTTTCGAAATTTGAGATGAAAATTGTTTCATTTAATAAATATTGATAATAATTATCTTATTAAGAAAGAATTTTTTTTGACACCAATCAGTGTGTACTGTGTAGGAGTGTTCTCTTATGGCATATTACATACAACAAATGTCGACATATATAGTGCAGGTGCATTCACATTAGAAGAAAATAAAATTAAAATATAAGGAGAAAAAAGGGAAAGAAAAGTGCTAATAAAGATGCACCTGGGGGATGAGTTAGGTGTTCCTGTAGGTAGGAATGGGAATATAACCCGAGTGAATTCGGGTGAGATCCTCAATCAGAATATGGTAGTGCCTCTTCACTTCCTCCGCCGTCTTCCCGCCGCCGACGGCCCGAGCGACGTTGTGCCAACGGTCAGGAGTGTCGCTGTCGAAGCGGGCGAGGGCCTTCTCGAACAATTTGTTCTCCTGCGGCGTCCATGCACTGCCCCTCAAAGAACTCGACGCCATTATATGATTATATGATCAAACTCAAATCTCTTAATTAGCCCTATAACATGTACTCGCTAGCTATTACAAGTTAAAGGGCTGTTACAGAGATATTGTGGGATGATGCTAAAATTTGATATCCAACCTTCTTATTTATAGAGGGAAATGAGGGGTAAAGTTGGAAGAGGGTGACCCGTCTTATTTGGAACCACAATTAAGGTGAAGCCGAGGGACAAAGGGGGAGAGGAGTATCCAAATTAGCAACACAAGTTGGTTGATGTATGCATTCGTATCCATTCTTTTCTGATGCTTTTTTTATTTTTTTTTTATTTTTAAAGAGATGCAATGTTTTAAGAAGAAAAACGTGTACACACTTACGAGCATATATTGTACATTCATATGTTTTGTTAAAGAATTTAAATTAAAAATTGTTCCATAACTTCTAACAAAACATATTTAGTCCCAAATAACTTTTTATCACATTTAATCCCAAATTTTCTAACAAAATCCAATTTTGATTCTAAAATGACATCGTATTGATTTTTCCGGTCGATTTGGGACCAACATTAAAAAATTTGAGAATATGAGACTAAATCTGATAAAAAGTTTTATTTCGGACCAAAGCTATTTTGTTAGAAAATTATGGGACAATTTCTAATTTAAACTCTTTTTTTTTAAAAGTATTACTTCATCCCTCCCCCAATTTTATTTTCATTGGAATGCACACGAGTTTACGAAAAATGAGATAAAAGTAAGAATATTGTAGAGGTATTGTGGGATACATTTTATAAATGAAACGATTGTTTGTAGGAGAGATAATAAATCAATTATTTTAAAAAAGAGTATGAGAATAGATTTGGAGAACGAACTAAAAGAACAAGAGAAAACAAATTTCGGAAACGGGCACTACAAAAAAAACACTGTTTTGCGACGGAAACGTTTCCGTTCCTAAAACAGCCGTAGCTAATTTTTGCGACGGATTTTGCCCTCTGTCGCAAATTAACAACGGACATATCCGTCGTAAAATTGGCGGGTCAGACTAGGCCGGGTCGCACAGAATTTGCGACGGACAGTAGTCCGTCGCAAATCTTTCGGGTTAGACCCGTTCGGGTCAACAACATTTGCGACGGCCAAATTCCGTCGCAAATGTTTATATATATATATATATTTTATTTTTTTCTGTTATAATTTGCGACGGGCTATTTTCCGTCGCAAAATTCAACATTTGCGACGGAATTAGACGTCGCAAATTACCGAGCCTATACAAAAAAAAGTGGCTCGCGTGGTTCGAGCCCAGACACCCAGGGCGGGCGCGGACCATTGGGCCATTGGTTATTATGTGCGGCCCACCTTCTATATTAGTCTTATTAGCCTTGAACAATTAATCCAATTTTGCGCCCAAGGGGAATCGAACACGGGACCTCTTGTGCAAGAGGAGGGCGCGCGCGCCACTAGGGCACAAACTACTTTCGTTCATTTTTATGCAATTAATTGTATATGTATTCAAATTAAGTCATTTTTTTTTATAATTCACCAAATTAATTTCTTTTCGTATCTAAGTTGTTTATTAAAATATTTTGACCAACTATTTTTTTTATTTTGTAAAATTATTTATTTCGACAATGCATAATTTTATAATTCGTTCATTTATACGCAATTAATTGTATATGTATCCAAATTGACTCATTTTTTTTCTATAATTCACCAAATTAATTCATTTTCGTTTCTCACTTGTTTTTATAAATGTTGTGGCCATTTAATTTTTATTAGTTTGGTAAAATTATTTATTTCGACTCCCGCTTAAATTTATAATTCGTTCATTTGTATGCAATTAATTGTATATGTATCCAAATTGATTCATTTTTTTCCATAATTCACCAAATTAATTTCTTTTCGTATCTAAATTGTTTATTAAAATACTTTGCCCAACTAATTTTTTTTTGTAAAATTATTTATTTCGACAATCCATAATTTTATAATTCGTTCATTTGTACGCAATTAATTGTATATGTATCCAAATTGATTCATTTTTTTCCATAATTCACCAAATTAATTCATTTTCGTTTCTCACTTGTTTTTATAAATGTTGTGTCCATTTTATTTTTATTTTTTTTCTAAAATTATTTATTTTGACATTAAATAAAAGTAAATTCAAACTAAAATAAATTCAAAAAATTATAAATTAAAGTAACAATTCAAACTAAAAAAAAAATTGTACTTCATATTTATTAAAAATCAAAATTTTTTAACCGTCGGAATTAAATCCGTCTTCCTATTCCTCCTCATCCTCGCTCAGGTTAACAATCGGCGACATCGATGGCTGGGTCGGCGGGATCGGCGACATCGATGGCTGGATCGGCGGCATCGGTGGCGCAGGCATTTGCGCTCGTGGCACTGAATCAGAGGCAAATATCTGCCACCACGCTTGCATGGCGGCTGTATACTCCTGCACCTCGACCCGATACCGCTCCATCTCGGCTGTATACCGGTCGTGCGCCTCTCGCTGCTGCCTCTCATACTCTTCCTTCTTTCGCTGCTGCCTCTGCATGTTCTTCATCTGCTCCACCACCGTGGCAAGCTGCCTCTCGACCTCACTGGGATGAGAGTCGATGGAAGACTGAGAGGAGGATGAGCCCGAGCCACGAGGTCGGAAAAAGTTCTTTCCAAAGCTGCCCAATCCAGCGAACCGCCGCCTTGACGTTCTTGAAGTACAATTCATTTTGAACATCAACAGAAGGCTGTGTGGGGGGCATCGACCCCGACTCCTCTGCCGTTTCCTGAGGCTGAGGCTGAGAGGCAAAGTCCTCGAGCATCTTTCTCTGCAAATTAATTATACAAAAAATTAAATAAATTG
Organism: Ballota nigra; assembly: GCA_947034835.1. Taxonomy (NCBI): domain Eukaryota; kingdom Viridiplantae; phylum Streptophyta; class Magnoliopsida; order Lamiales; family Lamiaceae; genus Ballota; species Ballota nigra. Next base: position 39,525,121 of record OX344721.1, read on the forward strand.
AACACAAAATATAAAATAATACTTTTAATTTTAAAAATTAAAATAATACTATTAATATTGAAATAATACTTACGTGGATCTCGGTGGTACGGCCGTAGGTAGACTTCCCAGTCTCCTCGACGAGAGGGTGGGCGAACTGCAATCTCTCAAAATGAGAGGGCTCGTGTCCTTGCTCCGCCGCCTAATTAGAAAAAAAGATAGTAAAAATTAATAACACTCATAAAAATTAGGAAAAAAATAATATAAATTCAAAAACTACAAAATTAAAGACGAAACTTACAAATCTCAACCCGTGCTCATAAATGAACCGAGAACCGGCCCGATGTCTCACCATCCCTTCTCCATCAGGGTCACCATGCCGATTCGTCTTGTTTTTCGCCGACTTCTCTTTGAATTCAGGAGAATCCCAGTACCGGAGGAATTGGTCCCAAATCGGCCGCCTTTCACTGTCAGTCCCCATGTCGGTGGCCACTCCATCCTTGTACCACCTCTCCCTCATTCTGTAAAGGAGGTCTCTGTACCTTTCCGCCGCATATTTTTCAAAATTCTTCCATATCTGGTCATCGTGCTCCGGTGCCCAGACACATTCTTTCTGCAATTACAATTTAAATGTAAATATCTGTTTATATATTTGATATTAATAAACGGTGAATTAATAAATTAAATTAATACCTTAAACTCCTCGAAGTATGTCTGTTTCTTTGCATCAGACACTAGCCCCCAACTGTAAGCGGTGGGCTCGAATCCACATCCAACTGTAAGCGGTGGGCTCGATGGACCGGGAAACCTGATTACTAGCCTCATAACCAGGAATCCAACTATAAAATTAAAACTTCAAAGTTAGTAAAATAATTAGGTTTTAATTAATAAAAAAATTTAGTATAAAATATTAAAACTTACGTTGAACTATGTGGCTGAACAGTCATCCGTGCTTGAATAACCGGATGCTGTCGGGAGGAGGATGAGCCCTCATCAGTCTGCTGTGAGGAGGAGTCAGGCTGTGAAGAGGTCTGATTGAGACCTCGGTCTGAAAATAGGTGGAACCACGGGTCTCAGTGAGGCCCGTCGTCTCCTCCCTCCTCGCCTCCTCATCCCTCGGAGGCTGCTGACTGCCACTGCCACTGCCTTTGCCTTGTCCGCTCATCTATAAAAAAATTCGAAATATTAAATTAAAATCAATGAAATTAAACATGCTTTAAAAATCTATAACATAATTCGAAAAAAATTCTAAACATGCTTTAAAATTAAATTATAATTCAAATAATTCAACTAAAATCAATTCTAAACTTAACAAATTCAACTATTTCTAAACATGCTTTAAAATTAAATTAAAATTCGATCAACTAATCTAATTCAACTAAAATCAATTCTAAACTTAACAAATTCTAAACATGCTTTAAAATTAAATTATAATTCAAACAATTCAACTAAAATCAATTCTAAACTTAACAAATTCAACTATTTCTAAATATGCTTTAAAATTAAATTAAAATTCGATCAACTAAGCTAATTCAACTAAAATCAATTCATTTCTAATATAATTCAAAAAATTCAACTTATTCAATTATATGCTTAAGAAATTCTAAACATGCTTTAAAATTAAATTAAAATTCGATCAACTAATTAAATTATAATTCAACTAATTAAACTAAAATCAATGCATTTCTAATATAATTCAAACAATTCAACTAATTCAATTATAAGCTTAAGAAATTCTAAACATGCTTTAAAATTAAATTAAAATTCGATCAACTAATTAAATTATAATTCAACTAATTCAACTAAAATCAATTCATTTCTAATATAATTCAAACAATTCAACTAATTCAATTCTAAACTTAACAAAAATTAAACATGTTTTAAATTAAAATTCGATCAACTAATTCAACTATTTCTAAACATGCTTTAAAATTAAATTAAAATTCGATCAACTAAGCTAATTCAACTAAAATCAATTCATTTCTAATATAATTCAAACAATTCAACTAATTCAATTATAAGCTTAAGAAATTCTAAACATGCTTTAAAATTAAATTAAAATTTGATCAACTAATTAAATTATAATTCAACTAAAAGCAATTCATTTCTAATATAATTCAAACAATTCAACTAATTCAATTCTAAACTTAACAAAAATTAAACATGCTTTAAATTAAAATCGATCAACTAAATCAACTAAAATCAATTCATTACTAATATAATTCAAATAATTCAACTAAAATCAATTCTCAACTAAAATCAATTCTCTAAACATGCTTTAAAATTAAATTTTAAACGGTAAAAATGAAGAAAACTTACGGTTTATTTGTAGAAAATGTCGAAATGAGAACTCGGTGGGGACGGACGGCTCTACAATCAACTAAACCCGACTTCTCCTTCCTTTTCCTTTCGTTTTCCTCCTCTTCTTCTTTTTTCTCGCACTCTCAGTCTGTTTCGCGAGGAGAGTTTTATAAGTGTAAAAAATTTTGCGACGGACGCCTATCCGTCACAAATTTTGCCTGTCAAAGCCAAAACGACATCGTTTTTACTGATTTGCGATGGCTTTTCCGTCGCAAATCAGTCAACGCACCATTTCTTGAAAAGACGCGTAAAACCAGGTAGGATTTGCGACGGATATTCCGTCGCAAATCAGTCAATGGACCGTTTCCCGAAAGGTCGCGAATATAAATGTAAGATTTGCGACGGCTTTGGTCCGTCACAAATACAAAGTTAAAAATTTCGACGGCCTATTCTGTCGCAAATCAGTCAAATGGGTCGCTTCCCGAACGGTCACTTTTAAACGGGTATATTTTGCGACGGAATTGACCGTCGCAAACTCAAAGTTGATATTTGCGACGACCTATCCGTTGCAAATGTAGCCGGTTTAAGACGAAGGCGGTGGGCCCTAGTTGTTGCGACAGACTTTTCCGTCGCAAAACACTAACTTTTGCGACGGTCTTCCTAAGTCGTCTCAAAGTGTCATTTTTTCCGACGACTTACCAAAATCCGTCGCAAATTCACGAAATTTGCAACGGATATTTGGCCGTCGCAAATTCTCCGTCGCTAAACTCCGTCTTTTTTGTAGTGGGGGAAGTTTTTGTTTTCCTAATAGTAGGTCTCTTGTGACTCGAGTTTACGTGAACTTTCATTAACATCGATCATGCATATAAATCTCAATAATCTTAACATTTTAAAAATTTCGACACTATTTCACCTCTTATGAATAGGAACAGTCAAAACTTCTTCAATAAAGTATCACATTCTTAACATACCATTTGAAGTTGGTCAATAAAGTCAAACAAATCATTTTTGTTTAAACTGTGAATTTTAAAATGTGCAAGTTTTCTTTTTTAATAGAAGGAGTATTTGCTAATATTTCCCATTTTAAAATTGTCAATACATCTCATTCATTAATTTAAGAACAAACTTATGGGGTAGAAGGTGTATCATGCAACTCAAATGCATAAAAGATTAAGGCTTAATTTAAATTAAACAAGTCGACTTTAGTTATGTTTTGAAAAAAAAAATTGGAAACTGGTGGTTGAAGAGAAACTTACTTTCTTTGTCCACACATATTTTTCATAAACAATCATTTTATTTATAAACGGATCTCATAAACAGTGACGGACACAGGATTTTCGCTCGGTGGGGCCCAACTAATATATGTTATAATACATAACCATGTTATAAAACAAATTAAACAACATAAAGATATAGCAATTAGCAACTAACAATTATTACATTACAAGAAAATAAAGAATTGCCTACAAAAAATTTCCAACAAAAAAGTTCGTAGTAATAATTGTCTACGATTTGCCTACGAAATTTTCTAATTATGAAAGATTCTACATTTCTCAACCTAGAACAACTTGCCTACAAAATTAATTTGCCTACAAAATAAAATCCCTAGATATAATTACCTACAGGTCATTTGCCTACAAAATTTTACCTACAACACAATTTGCCTACGGAATTTTTTTTTTGTTGGTGGGGAAGGAAGATGTCTATACAATTAGAAATTTTTGTAGGCAATTCGTAGGTAATCCCCACTACGAATTTTTTTGTTGGAAATTTCGTAGCCATATTGGCAATTTCCGTAGACAATTTTATATTTTCTTGTAGTGTAATAATACCATAAAAAGAAATTTACCTTAATTTGGTCTTGTGGAGATTAGAGAATTAATGTCGTGAGCTCCCTTTTCCACTGCCGTGAATCCGTAGCGCAGAGAGAGAAAGAGAGAATGAGATTTGATAAATTGATTGGTATCAAAGTTGAGAAGTGAGGAGTAAAAGTAGCGGTGTGGGTTAACCTACGTACTATAAAGCTGAAAACTTATTTATTATTTTTAAATACTTATTTTAATTAAATATATGTGAAACTATCAAAATACCCTGAATTTTTAAAAAAAATTTGAGGGGGGCCCAGTGCCCCCCTTGGCCCAAGAGTACGCCCATCCCTGCTCATAATACCCCATAATAGTCTTTGACATATCGCACTAAAAAAAATGGTGCATACTTTTCATGGACAGAGGGAATATGATATATGAGATATACATATGATATTTTTTTTATGAATAATTATAAACAATCACTTTATTCATAAACGAACTTCACAATATTCCATAATATCCTTCGACATATCGCACTAAAAAAATAGTGCATACTTTTCATGGTTAGAGGGAGTATGATTTACGAGATATACATATGATATATTTTTATGAACAAGTATAAAATGCTACAGGATACTATTGAATAACACAAATTGAAAAAAAGTAAAAAACAAAACAATGTAATTAAAATTTGTTTGCAGCTTGCTGGAATCGGGACTTGGTTAACTACCAAACAAGGATCAAAACTCTTCCTCTTTCCCAAAACCATTGGGATACCAAACAATATAAGTAAATTACAGAATTTCATATATATACATACAAAAAATATTACAAAAATATAGGGGGTCCCAATGCACCCTGTTGTTAATGCAAAACTCGTAAATATTATATTACACCTTAAGACATTAACATAACTGATTTTTTTTTTCATAAGCAAATGAATTTACATTTCACTTAAAGTTAATTAAATACAAGGGTATAAATACCCCAAGATAATTCAAATTTCAATATAGGTTAAAAATATTAATCCCACTCAAACACCAAGCACTTGTTTAAGATTCTCTAACAAATCTTGAAAACAAATCACTACAAAAAAACTCGTGTTTTTGCGACCGCTTCCAAATCGATCGCTAAATTGAGTGATTAGCGACCGATTTACGATCGGCATACCGAAATTGTCAAAAGCATTGCGATTAGCGACCACTATGGACATCGGTCGCTAATTTGAGACCGATTTTAGTGACCGTATTGACCGTTGTGGTTCGACAACATCACATTATGGTGATTTGCGACTAATATCGGTCGCTATTTTGGAACCAAATTTAGCGACCATCTATGGCGGTTGCTAATCACGAATCCCGAAGTGGGCAGGTGGGCAATAATGACTCGGTTTCGGTCCGTTGTTTAGCAACCGCCTAAGGCGGTCGCTAATCCCTTATAAGCGGTCGCTAAATGTTTATTACAGAACATATTTTGCTCGTGTTCATTCATAAATTTCTACGAAAAAAACTCTTTTAAACTCGTTTTTCGTCCGTTTAATCTACAACGAAGGTCTTTTTGAAGTGGTGGTAGCAATCGACTGGTTCTATATCACATTGTGCTCGTTGCTTCAACTTCACCGTACGTTTTCACACTTTTACCGTTTAATTCTTTTGTTGTATATATTTTCGTTTTTGGTAAGTTTTTAGTATGCATGCTTAAATATATAATAGTAATTAGTATATATGATTGTTAAGTTGGATTGATGTGAAAAATAAATATGGATATGTTTATTTATAGTCAAAATTCTGCTCAAATTCTTTTGAATTAATTAATATGTTGTAATTGGTTAGTTTATTATGTTTGATGGATATATATGTTTGTTTACAGTCGAAATTCTGCCGTTTTTTATAATTAACTTGTTATTTACTATTAATTTGAAACAGATGGAATTTTCAGATCGTGGTTGGATGTATTCAACGCTTCGTGTGATAGAAGGGGGCATGAACAGTTAATTTTACCGTAAAATTGAAGAATTTATTGAGTTTTCATATTGTCATCCACACTGTCTTGATCGTTTCAATCAGCTTAGATGCCCGTGTAATGGAAAAAAATGCAGGAATATGAAATACTTGAGCATTGATAAGGTTAAAGCTCATCTTTTTAGGGTTGATTTTGTTTTCCGCTACTACAATTAGACCAGTCACGGTGAAGAGCATTGGAATATTGATATCGACACACTTGAAAACTTTTATACTCAGTGGAGCATTTGTGAACGATTTGAGATTGGTGGTTCAAGTCATGGTCTGTATACTCAGGAGGAACCACCCATGGAGGAGGCCCATGTTCCATTTACTCAGTTCAGACCACCTTTGGAGGAGGTGGATGAAGCCTATATGTACCGCATGATGATTAATGAATCTGTGTTGGGTGGTCACGCAGTTATGGAGGAGGAACTAAATTATCGGTCGAAGAAGTTTTTTGAGATGCTAACAACCGTTGATCAAAAGTTGTTTCTTGGCTGTGATACCGAGACGCAATTGTCATTCAATGTGCAAATGTTGTCCATCAAATCCGAAGGCAAAGTCAGTCAAAAAGTCTTCAATCAATTTGCAAAATTGTTCAAAAAGACCCTACCTAAAGAGAATACTGCGCCTGAAATTTCTATCAAAGCAAAAGGTTATTGAAGGAGATGAGTCTACCGTTTGAGAAGATTGATTGTTGTAAAAAAATGGTTGCATGTTGTTTTGGGATTAGGATGAGAGTATTGATCAGTGCAGGATGTGCGGCCACCCTAGGTACAAACCATCTGGTCGTAAGAAGGACAAGAAGAAACAAAAGCTGAAGGCATTTAAGTCGATGTATTACCTTTCTATCACTCCTCGTTTGAAGAGATTGTATCAGTCTAGTGTCACTGCTATATACATGACATGGCACGCTGATGAGTGTTCTGATCTAGAATCTGGAGAGATGTGGCATTCGGCAGACTCGGAGGCGTGGAGACATTTTGACAGAGAGTTTCCATATTTTACGAGAGAGAAGAGAAATGTGAGGCTGGGTTTGTGCACAGACGGTTTTGCTCCATTCGGAATGCACGGAAAGAAGTATTCATTGTGGCGTATGCTGTTGACTTCGTACAATCTACCGCCTTGGTTGTGCATGAAGCCACGATATATCTTTCTTGCTATCTTGGTACCTGGTCCATATAATCCTAAGCATAAGTTGGATTTCTATCTTCAGCCACTAATTAAAGAATTGTTATCTCTATGGCATACAGGAGTGGAGACGTATGATGTGCATCGGAAGCAGAACTTCACGATGCGTGCTGCTGTTTTGTGGACCATTAGCGACTTTCCAGCATTTTCTATGTTGTCTGGTTGGTCAACTGCTGGAAAACAAGCATGTCCGTACTGTATGGATGGATCTGATGCGTTCTATCTTCCGTTAAGTAAAAATATGTCATGGTTCGACAACCATCGAAAGTTTCTACCTGCTGATCATCCCTTCCAAAAGGACAAAGTACACTTCCTTAAGGGTTAACATGCAGTAGATCGACCAAGACCACAGATTCGAAAAGGTATGCATCTGAAATAGTACTTATGTTATCTATCTGTCTCATATAAATATGACTAACCATATATAAATTATTTCAGGTGAGTCTTTGTTGTATGAGGTTACAGTCACTGATTTGATGAAGGCCACTGAGGAGGGTGCAATGAAGCACAACAAACGTATCAAGGGTGGATGAAAAAAAGAGAGTATCTTTTGGGACTTGCCTTACTGGAGCAAATTGTTGATTCGACACAATTTGGATGTGATGTATATAAAGAAGAATGTGTTTGATAACTTGTTCCACACGATCTTGAATACAGAAGGCAAGACCAAAGACACTTCAAAATCCAGAGAAGAGTTATGTCTGTTTTGTTCTCGTTCTGGCCTGTCTAAGGATCCATGAACAAATAAGTATCCACAAGCCAGTTACACAATCACCAAAACAGAGAAAAGGATATTATTTAAGTGGGTGACGAAGTTGAGCTTTCCAGACAATTACGTTTCAAATTTGGGTCGGTTTTTTTAGCCAGATATAGGAAAGGTGAATCCGATGAAGAGTCATGACTGTCATGTGATCATGCAGCGGTTGTTACCGATTGCCTTTCGATATTCACTTCTGAAGGCTGTATAGAGTGCCATCACAGAGTTAAGTTTTTTTAGAGATTTAACCGCTTCAATGATTACTGTCGAAGACATGTAGCGTTTGGATAGAGACATCTCTATTATACTGTGCAAACTAGAGTGGATTTTTCCACCCAGCTTCTTTAACTCGATGGAGCACTTACCCGTCACTTAGCGTATGAAGCCTTAATTGGTGGTCCAGTGCAATACAAATGGATGTATCCCTTTGAGAGGTAAATATATTTTATATTTAGATATCTAATATTTTTCTGTTTATCTTGAAACCGTACATTTAATGTTAATTGAATGCTTTTATATTTAGGTATCTACACAATTTGAAACAAAATATTGGAAATACGGCCCACATTGAAGCATCCATTGTGAATGCATATCTTACCGAAGAGGTTGGAACATTTTGTTCTTATTACTTTGGCGACCAAGTTCAAACCAAGATCATAAATGAGCCTCGCAACTACGATGGTCGCGGAGTAGAACATCCCCTTCGTGAGTTTGAAGGTATGTTATCCGTATTCTTGCACGCAGGTCGACCACTGGGTAAGAGAGTCAAATGGTGGTTTAAGAACAACTTGGAAGAGGAGACGATACAATCATACGTTTTGATGAATACTCCTAAAGTTCAACCTTATATCCAGTAAGTACTTTATTTTTATATATGTGTTGTTATACTCAATACTTTGTATAATTGTGATTTTTTTTCATGTAAGGATGTTTTGTGACCACACTCGACAAGAAGTACCAGGTATCATGGATGAAGCAATCTATCAGTTGGTTTTCAAACAATTCCTATATTGGTTCCAATCCTACGTGAGTTAAAATTAATTATATATATGACTATTATTTAAATACAACTGATCATTATATAAAATGCATTATATATTTACAGAGTCTAAACAACCAACTTTACAACCCACATCTGGATGCTCTCAGTAAAAAGCCACTACGACAGTTGACATCATACAAAGGGTATTACGTAAATGGATACAAATTCCACACAGATGCATATGCTTCAATGAAAAGAACTATAAACAGTGGTATTTATGTTTCAAGTGGGAGTAACAATGAAGCACCGATTGATTACTATGGAGTATTGCAGGAAGTGGTTGAAATAGAATATCCGGGGTGACCATCGAGGAAAATAGTTTTGTTCTTGTGTGAGTGGTTTAATCTAGGACCTACAGAAAAAAGAGTCAACAGGAAGTACGCTACAGCATACTAACCCTACGTTTTTGCAACTCAAGCGTCTCAAGAGGAAGAAGAGGAGGAAGAGGAGGAGAAAGAAGAGGAAGAGGAAGAGGAAGAGGACGAGGACGAGGAAGAGGAAGAGGACGAAGAAGAGGAAGAAGAAGAAGAAGAGGAAGAGGAAGAAGAAGAGGAAGAGGAAGAGGAAGAGGAAGAGGAAGAGGAAGAAGAGGAGGAAGAAGAAGAAGAGGAAGAGGAAGAGGAAGAGGAAGAAGAAGAGGAAGAAGAGGAAGAAGAAGAGGAGGAAGAAGAAGAAGAAGAGGAGGAAGACGAGGAGGAGGAGGAGGGGGTGAGGGGGAGGGGGGAGGGGGGGGGAGGAGGAAGAGGAGGAAGAAGATGAGGAGGAGGAAGAGGAGGAAGTGGAAGAAGAGGAGGAGGAAGAGGACGAGGACGAAGAGGAAGAAGAGGAGGAGGAAGAAGAGGAAGAAGAAGAGGACGAGGAAGAGGAAGAAGAAGAAGAGGAAGAGGAAGAATGGGAAGATGAAGACGAATATGAAGAGGATGATGATTAAAATTATTTAATTTTTTTTGTAGTTCGTAACAATCATTAATTTGATGAATTTACAAAAAAAAAATGAGACTCACATTGAAATATGAAAATAAAAACTAATTAACTTGATGGATTTGAAAAAATGGGAGTAAATTTGAAGTTATATACAATTAAATGCAAAAAACTGATGAATTAATAATATATATTAGTCTAATATATATATATTACCAAATTAATTTTGTGAATTAAAAAAAAGGGAGTTAATTTGAATTTATATACAATTAAATGCATAAAAACGAATGAGTTAATAATTTATAATAGTCTAAAATATTAAATTTACAAAATAAAATAAAAAGTTAGTGTATATATATAAACAAATTAGAAACAAAAAGGAATTAATTTGATGAATTTAAAAAAAAACGGGACTCAATTTGGAATTATATACAATTAAATAGATAAAAATGAATGAATTAATAATTTATAAAAGTCTAAAATATTAAATTTATAAAATTAATAAAAAAGTTAGTAATGATATATATAAACGAATTAGAAACAAAAAGGATTGAATTTGATGAATTAAAAAAAACGGGAGTCAATTTGAGGTTATATACAATTAAATGCAAATAAGCGAACAACAATAACATGTGTCCTAGTGGTTCACACCTCTTCCGGGTTACTCGGAGGTCGTGAGTTCGATTTTCCTTGGGTGCATATTTGCCGATTTATTTCTACAAGCCTCACAAGGGCTTATATGTAACATGACTAACCTAATATAAGCTAGTGGGTCAGTGGCTCAGTGGTTCGCGCCTCGCCCGGACTCCAATGGGCGCGGGTTCGAACCCAATGAACCATTTTTTATGCAGGTTCACAGATTAACGACCGCCTCCAGGTCGGTCGCTAATCACAAAATAAAATAAAAAGTTTTTTTATTTAAAAAATAAATTAGCGACCGCCTTGACTCGGTCGCTAAATCATGACCCGACCGGGTTAGACCCGATTGGTTCAGCGACTGCCAGATGGCGGTCACTAAATTTAGCGACCGCCACGACGGTCGCAGATTAGGGACCGATGTCAAAAAGCGGTCGCTAATATTAGCTACCAGCATTTTAACGGTCGATTTTTTTCGATCTGAAATCGGTCGCTAATCACGTTTTGCGACCGAAAATCGGTCGCTTGTTGATAGACGAACAATAAACAACAGGATTAAGCTAATTAAAAATTAAATAGTAGATAAAAAGGTCATCAGAAGTAAAAAAAATCAAATGGGCGAGCAACTCGGATTTGTGATTATTAAACTGAAATGTGGCGAGCAGCTGGGTAAGAAGTCAAAACACGTTGGATGAACAACTGGTTAGGCGAGCAACAAGTCATAAAGAAGTCAAGACAAGCGAGCAGCATGGACAAAGAAGATTCAAGAGAAATCAAAGAGGTGAGCAGAAGGGCATCTCGGAAAGTTACCAAGAGTCCCACTAATTAGACATTACATTAGAAACAAACAAGTGTCTTAAACACTTATCATTGTATAAGATGTAATAGCTTAGGAATAAAGCAAGTGCCTCAACACTTGTTAAGATGTAAATAAGAGTGATTAAGGAGGTGACACCTCATGCTTGCTTGTACCCTATAAATACCCCTTTCATGAGAAAGGGAAAATAAGTTTATTTATTAAAAAACAAGCCCAAACTCTTGCAATTTTAATTCTCAATCCCTACTTGTCTTAATTTAGCATTCAATCCTAGTTTAATCACCTTGTTTGATGATCTTCCAAGCCTAAACAACCACTAATCATCTACATTGAATCAAGATCATCAACAATTGGCGCTAGAGGAATGGTTCGAACCTCCGATTGGTTGAAGATTTGAAGAAAACTTGCAAAAAAAATCATTGGAATCTGCAAATTGCAGCCGAAATCCGGCAAAAAAGTCACCAGAAACTGGGTATAAAGGTGTTAGTAGAGCATTGGTGAAGAATTTGTTCACATTTAAGAACTTGAATGCATGCATGTGTGAATAAAGGTTTGTAAATAGCCAAATTCACACATACAAGGCTAGTTGTTCTTAAATTGACAATCATAAGCACAAAACCTTCATCAAAACATTCAATATTTGATAATGGCGGGATCACAAGAACGACATTCCTCGAGTGCGCACCCGTCACACAGATCACGAACTAGGGTATCATCAACAGGTGACCATGCACGGACCGTACGGACAACATCCCGAAGAAACGTGCAAGTAACTATCGACACCCTCCCTCCGGAGGTGGAAGCTTTAGCTCAAAATCCGGAAGAATTGGCGAAAACGATTGTCGTCGTTACAAAGAAGTCAGGAAGCTGCCGGGCCATCAAGAGCTTGGGAGGTGAACAACCGAGCAGCCGAGCAAGTGGCCAAACAACATGAAGATACATGGGTGGATGAAGCAAATAGTACCCAAGCTTGAAGTAACAAAGGCAAGATCCCAATAAGCGAGCGACTGGGAAGTCAAGGTGAATCCACCCCGGGAGGAGGCGAGGAGTCGAGCAGGAAGACGACTAGGGATGCAGGTCTCACCCAAGCAAGAGGAAACAGGAGAGAAACCATCCAGAGGAGCGAGCAGCGAGCACACCCTGCTGCTCGCCCCTCAGTCCACGACAAACTGAGAAGGTCCGCCTTTGGCCGTTTGAGTCCCAACGGAGCTAGCAACGTTGCTAGGCGAGCCACACAGGAGAAACGTCCTGTTGGAGAGGGACTGCATCATGGTAAAGATAAACTTGATCATGATGGACAACCTTCTAAAGGAAGAACATCCTCCGACGAATGGCAAACCTTAAAGAAAGCGGTGGAAGAAATGCAAAAGCAGTTGGAGACCCAAAAGGGTGTCGGATCAATGATGTTGCCATCATAACCATTATCTTCAGTAATTCTGAATGCTCCCATACAAAAGAAGATATAGTTCCCGGCTATTAACCTGTATGAAGGGACGACAGACCCGAGAGTCCACCTGACAAAATAGTCAGATTTCATGATATCAATGGGGGCTACAGACGCGACTTAATGTCGTAACTTCCCGCTCACACTTGGAGACGGACCCCATCGATGGTTCTCAGCATTGACCCCATGATCCATCAACTCCTTTGCACAACTGAGCAAGGAGTTTATATCCCATTTCTCTACCGCATGGCCTTACTTAACACAAAGACACCGGTTGGTAGATCTAAAGCAAAGAGATGATGAGTCTGATAGAAAATTTCTCAAAAGATTCGATAAAGTCCTATTGGAGGGAGAAATGGTGAGAGAGGATACAAAGATCATAGCCGTGATGGCAGGACTCGAGAAAGGAACCGACTTATGGAAGGAAATGTATCTGACCTTCCCCAAGACCTATGCCGAGTTCAGACACAAGGCTGGCATATACATATCAATGCAAGAGACTCTACAAAAGGAATTAGGGGACAAGGCTGACCAGAAAAAGTCGGTGAAAAAGTTAGGAGGAGAATACAAAGCCCCTAAAACATGAAAACCTTTAGTGAAGGATCAGATCTGAAAGAAAAGCTGAATCAGGTCCTGACCACATCAGTAGAAGCTGTCTACAACAATGTGAAAGATAAAGACATGCTGTTAGAACCAAGAAAAATCAGGCAAGAACGAGGAAATTTGAACCCGAACAAATACTGTGCATATCATCAGAACATCGGCCATTTCATGAGCGAATGTCGAGACCCGTTGAAGCAATTGTGGATATTCTATGAGGAAGGGAAATTGTCAGAATTTGTGAAAAGATAACCGGGAAAAAGACCAAGGATGACAGTTCCGTCCAGCTCAGAAGACGAGGAAAACGATGAACAGCCGAGCAGGACGACCAAAAAGGAAAAAATATCCCAGTAGCTCCTGCAAATCCACTTCCTGAGCTTTTTATGCTCGAACCAGCAGGACCAGTTGGAGGATGTTCGGACGGAAGAGCTCCTGTGTCCAAAAGGAAGAGAAAAGTAGAACTAAGAGCGGTAGCCCAAGTCAAGGAAGTTGGGGTCAATCCAGCTACCAAGAGGACATGAGAGTTAACATTCTCGAAAAAGGATCTGGATGGGATACTTACCCCCCACAACGACTCGTTGATCATTTGTGCCAACATCATGGGAACCCGAGTTCATTGTCTGCTCGTGGACACCGGCTCCTACACAAATATTATGTTCAAGAGCACATTAGATCAGCTAGGAGACTACAATGAATATGTGAAAGATTGTGATCATAAAATAGTGGGGTTCGGAGATGCTGTAACCACCCCTCTAGGAATAATAACGTTGTCAGTTGAACTTGTATCAACCGAAAACCCTGATAGACGACTAACTAGGATGGTAGAATTCTTAGTCGTAGACCAACAGTCTGCCTATAATGGGTTCCTCGGTCGACCATTTATGAATAAATTTAAAGCGGCTGTTTCAACGTACTATTATTGTCTCAAATTTCCAACATCAAAAGGTTCAGGTATGGTGAAAGGCGATCAGAAGAAAGCTCGAGAATGCCTCCTGCAATTACAACCCAAGGACAATAAAGTGTCCATGATAGACGACCAGCCGAGCAGTAGGGTCGAAGATGAACCCCCATCTTAGACAAAATCATGGAATCTATAGATACAGAAATGATGGAGGTGGACGAGTAGGAGGTCCATAACAAGCAGCGGGGAAAAGAAGCCATACCTGTTCCAAACGAGGTTGAAGATATTGAGCCACGACTAGGAACAGAGCCGATGGTTGAAGATGAACTTAACTTGGAAGGACCAATAATCGACCCGCTTTGGAAGGGCCAAAAAAGAAGAGCAACACCGGTTGAAGTGTTGGAGGCGATAAAAATTAACCCAAACCGGGATGACTTGGAACTCTTCATTGGGTCTGAGCTCCCTGAGCCATACAGATCCAGAATGGAAAAATTCCTAATGTCTAACCTGGATGTGTGTGCATGGTCACATGCTGATATGGTAGGTATTAGCCCTGAGCATGCCTGCCATAAGTTAAACATCTATCCAACAAAGAAACCGGTAAAATAAAAAGAAGAAAATTTGGGCCTGACAAGTACGAGGCGCTGGATGTGGAAATTAAGAAATTCCTGGACAACGAGCTTATCAAACAGGCGTTATGTCCCAAGTGGGTGGCAAATCCGGTGTTAGTTCGGAAACTAAATAGGACAAGAAGACTATGCATTGACTTCACCAACTTGAACGCTGCGTGCCCCAAAGATAACTTCCCACTCCCACACATCGACCAGTTGGTGGATAACACAGTTAGGCACAAACTTCTCACATTCATGGACGCATTCGCTGGCTACCACCAAATCCCAATGCACCCGGACGACCAGGAGAACACATCATTCTATACTAACAAAAACTTATTGTGTTGGAAGAAGATGTCGTTCGGATTGATTAACGCAGGAGCCACGTACCGAAGACTTATCAATAAAATGTTCGATGAACACATTGGCAAGGCGATGGAAGTATATGTGGATGATATAGTCGTCAAAAGTCCGAAGAAGGAGGACCATCTAGAGCACTTATCACAAGCATTTGAGATACTCCGGGCGTATAACATGAAGCTAAATCCAAAGAAGAGTAGCTTTGGAATTCACTCAGAAAAGTTCCTTGGACACCTGGTCAGTCAGCGAGGCATTGAGGCAAACCCGTCAAAGGTGAAGGCAATCATGGATATGCAGCCACCAAGATCAGTTAAGGAAGTCCAACGGCTCACTGGATGTTTAGCAGCCTTGAATAGTTTCATTTCAAGATCCGGTGATAAATACCGACCTTTCTTTGATGCTATCAAGAAAGGACAGTTTCAATGGATAAGCAGTTGCCAACAAGCATTTGAGCAACTAAAAGAATACCTTGGCGACACCAAGATCCTGTCAAAACCTGTCTCAGGAGAGAAGTTGTACCTGTACCTGGCTGCATCAGAAGTGGCAATCAGCTCGGTCTTAGTTCGTGCAGAAGGAAAGTTTCACTTGCCGATTTACTATGTGAGTTAGGTCTTACACAAAGCAGAAATCAAGTATTCACCGATGGAAATGTTAGCCTACGCACTAGTAATGAGTGTAAGAAAGCTACGTCCATACTTCTTTGACCATCAAGTAGAAGTGCAAACGACATTCCCGTTGAGACAAATTTTGCAAAGGCCTGACACTGCTGGTCGCCTCCTCAAATGGTCCCTCGAGATAAGCCAGTTCAGAATATCTTATGCACCTCGAATAGCGATCAAAGGACAAGCGTTAGCCGACTTCATAGTCGAATTAACCTTTCCTCAGGATCCGACGAGAGGTTATAACCATCTATGGCATATGTACATTGACGGATCATCGACTAATACATCATCAAGGGCCGGAATAGTACTGATCAGCCCTGATAGGCAAGTGTTCACTTCAGCCGTCAGATTAAGTTCATGGCGATCAACGAAGCTGAATACGAAGCGCTGATAGCTGGACTTCGGTTAGCATTGGCTGTGGGGGTACGCAAATTGCAAATATATAGAGACTCGCAGTTGATAGTCAACCAAGTCCGAGGAGAATACGAGGCAAAAGATGGGAACATGGCTCTATATCAAAAGATTGTAGCCCACCTAGCCTCCTTATTTGAATAAATATACATTGAACAAGTGTCAAGAGACAATAATGCCCAAGAAGATGCACTTGCTCGTCTGGCTACTAGCACAGGACCAGCGGAGCTTTCAGAGGTTACAATAACTAAAATACTTCACCCATCAACTAACGATTACAAAATGAATCAAATTGAGGATGAATTCGGGGAAGATGACTAGCGAACACCAATATTCAAATATCTCAAAGATGGTGAAGTATCCCAAGACCCACAAGAAACAACTAAGATGACCAGACGAGCAGCAAAGTTCACTATCATGGATGGTCAACTTTTCAAGAGAGGATTCTCATTCCCTTTGTTAAAAAGTTTAGCAAGGGGGTAAGGTCAAGAAGTTTTGAAAGAGATCCACGAAGACGTGTGTGGAAATCATGCAGGAGGGCGAACATTAGCATATAAAAATGTGAGACAAGGATACTACTGGCCAACTCTGCTACAAGATGCGATAAAAGTTGCAAAAATATGTTATAGGTGCCAGTTGTTCGCCCCCAGCATTCACATGCCACCAACTGAGCTAATATCAGTAAATAGTCCATGGTCATTCGCAAAATGGGGAATAGATATCATAGGACCTTTCCCGATGGGAAAGGGGAATGTAAGGTTTGCGGTAGTGGCCGTGGACTATTACACAAAATGGGACGAAGCAGAGGCACTCGTAACAATTACATAAGAAAAAATGATCAATTTTATTTGGAAAAGTATTGTATGCCGATTTGGAGTTCCACAGGCGATCTTAACAGACAATGGGAAACAATTCGAAGGCAAGAAGATAAGGGACTTTTGTAAAAAATGGGGAATCAAAAAGCACTTTTCAACGCCCTATCATCCTCAATCCAATGGTCAAGTTGAGGCAATTAATAAGATAATTAAACACATCTTAAAGATTCGCTTGGTAGACAAGAAGGGCAAATGGTCAGAAGAATTACCAGAAGTACTCTGGGCCTACAGGGTAACATATAGGACGAGCACCGGGGAAACACCATTTACTATGTCATTTGGCACCGAAGCAGTCATACCAGTAGAGCTCAAGGTACCAACAGAGCGAACAACAGGGCATTGGCTGCAGAAATAGACCTGATCGATGAAAAAAGAATCTCGGCAGAAATGAAGAATGCAATATACAAGAAAAGAATTGCAAAGTATTACAATTCACAAGTGAAGGTTAGAGAGTTCGAAGTTGGGGATCTTATACTTCGAAATTTTTTAGCACCACCACCAGGAGTATTTGGACCGACTCGGGAGGGCCCCTTCAGGATAACTCACAAGCGGTACAACAGCACGTACGATCTCGAAGACATGGAAGGTAACTCGGCCCAATACTCCGGGAATGCGGCCTTATTGAAAAAATATTATCAGTAGTTAAAAGTCGATGTAAAGTTCTTTGTATGTTACTATATAAGTTAATGTAGAATTGTATGTGTTACTTGATATATTGTAAATTTGATGAAAATTTCAAACTTTTTTAGAATGATATGTAAATAAGAAAGTGATGGTCCCTGAATACTTTCGCAAACACTGAAAATATGGGAATTTAGGAGAAAATACCAATTTTTTTTCTAATGAGTTCAGTGAGGGACACTCAAGTCACTGCATTGCTGAGAGTCAGAGCTCTCAAGTCAGTGACAATTGACTTGTGAGCTCAGACTCTCAACAAAGCAGTGACTCGAGAGACTGAACTCTCGAGTGCGTGCTTAAGCCTGTCAGTGAGATTGGTTCTCCCTGACTAAAATACTAGGCTAATTTCCTTTCCTTACTTTCAAAATACTCTCAGTGAGCATGCATTGTAAAACACTTAGCAAGTACTTGAGCACTACTGAAAACAGTAAATAACACTCAGAAATAGCGTGGTTCAGAGAATCAAGCTCCTACGTCCACGGACCTGATTTAACAGGAGAATCCACTACTTGAGATTGACTTGTTTTTAATGTGCCAAGGTGCACCCAGATCAACAATGATCTTGCTTACTTCCTTCCTGACTCACTAAACAACTTCAACCAACAAACCTGACTAGAGGGTTTTGGTTTTAGTTTGGGTTTCTCCAACTAGGTGAGGTTTTCCCTTACAAAGTGTTAGCCTCAAGCTAAGATTGGGAAAACCTCTCTAAACTAAGAGTTACAAGCTGGATACTCAATGAATATATGTGAAGACCCAAATGATCAGTGTCCTAGGTGTAAGATGTGCCTCCTTATATCTCCCTTTGAACTGCACTAAATCTCTCACACCCTCACAGCTAGTAGGTGTTGATTTCTCTTTTCACACACACCCTTGAACCGCAGCTATGAGCTTGTATATATAGTATGGATTCAAATGTAACCGTTGGAGGGAATCACATTTGAATCTAGACAATAAATAGGTTCATCTACTTTTCTTGGAATGCGGCCTTGTCAGTGTCAGATGTGCTGTCTTGACTTGATTGATCCATGTGGTCTGAATCCAATGGATCTTTGGTTCAGTGAGCTTGATCAGGAGGCATGACTTGAACCAAAAATACTAACTTTCTACTAGTTGTTTCCCCGCAAGCGTACGGGTTCACTGTAGTATAAACAAGTATAGCGACCAAGTATTATCGAACCCAAGGGAAGGTATGTATGCGAACAAATCCCTGAAGATCTACGCGTCGTAATTAATATGAGTGTATGTTTTTGGATTTTTAAAGAAATAAAATATAATCTAAACTAAATTACTCTATGAATGCGAAAAGGAAAATTAAACCACGAATATAAAAGTGTGTTTTCAAATATGAGATGATGATGCTCAGGATAGGAATTCCTACATATACTAACGGAGCAGGTACATAATCAAGATAACCATGACGCGCAAGAAATAACCTAAGTAAAAGATTGCAAGATGAAAGCTCAAGAATTTAAACCCTAATACTTAATCCTAACAATCGACTTCACTAATCCACTAACAAGTTAATAGATTGTGCTTAATTAACGAGACCCTAATTTAACTAAGGTGATACGGTCGTCCTCCCTAGATAAACCTGTAGATTAATTAACCCTTTCTAAACCTTCTCATTAAGTCTACTAATTATTAAAGAGTGATAAGATCATCCTCTCTCGAACACTTTTCGAACCAAATTCAAAGGTAAAGTTAAGATTGATTTTAAGAATTCATTAATTAAGAGAATTAAAACTAAACGTCACGAAATACCCTAATTACGTACCCACATCCTACTTCTACGAGTTCATCCTACCCCAAGCATGCAAGGGTTTTAGTTAGACATGGTTTTTACGGAAACAAAAACAATCGAAGAAGTAACGAACATGAACATAATGATTTTAATGAAGAAATTATCAAACATTAACTAGGACTTAAAGAAATAAATGCTAAGAACTGAAATTAAATTAATAGAACGAAGTCTCAAGTATTCAAGAACAACGAACTAAAGGAAAGAAACTAAAAATCAAAACCAAACTATGAATTCGTAAGTAAAACCTCGAATATGTAAAACTAAAGCTTGCTCGTCTCTTCTCTTCTTTCTCTCTCCAAAAACTAACTCTCAAAGTAATGTGGTATCAAGTGGTGTCTAAAAACGTGTTCGGAAACGAGTATATATAAGCATCGGGCCGAATCGGGAATTCATGGGCCGAAAAATGAATCCGGAAGCAAGAAACTTGAAAGTGCTCGAGCAGACTCGCTCGAGCCGGGGCGCTCGAGCTATGTAGCTCGAATGATGCAAGGGGTCAAGTGCTCGTGCTCGAGCTGCTCGAGTGGCCGAATCTTTCTGCAAGTCTTGGGGCACTCGAGCCCTATGCTCGAGCGGAGGCGCTCGATTTGCTCGAGTGGCCGAAATTCTCTGTAAGCTTTAGGTGCTTGAGCCGCATGCTCGAGCGTTAGTGCTCGAGTAGCTCGAATGATAAAAGTTCTCTGGACAAATTGGGCGCTCGAGTGGCATGCTCGAGCGGTGGTGCTCGAGTGGATCCACTCGAATGACTCTCCCTCTTCTTCAACTGATACTTTTCTTCTTCCGCACTATTACCAATCGTATTTCTTCGATATCTTCTCATCCGGACATCCGTTTGAGTCGATTCAAAGTCCTACGAACTTCATTTTCCACCCTCGATTCACCTATGAACATCAAAGAGACAAATTCATCAATGTGTAGAAATAATACTCAATTGACTCTAAATACTCAATAAAATCGACCAAAACTGGGGCATTTCTAACGACGAATCATGACAATTTCACGCCTAATCAACCCCCCAAACTTACCATATTGTTTGTCCTCAAGCAATGAAATAATAAGTCATGTGAAATTGTTAGGAATGAGTCAAAGAATCAAATCATGCAAGTAAATGAACTCGAGCTTCAAAGATCAATCACACATATACTAACTCACCTTCCTTCATCATACTCATGCAATAACAACAAGAAACACCAAGATCAAACATGGATGTGCACTCAACGATGTATTTCACTCCCTCACAAGTGTATATCAATAATAAGGGACTCACTCAATCAATCAATCACACATATCGGCAGCCATAGGCTTGTAAGTACTCTCAACTCCGACCATACTCTAGAAATCAATACCGAATCAAAAAGGACTTTTCTCATGGTTGTAATGTAGACTCTTTGAACAAGTGGGATAACAATATGGATAAGTGACTTAAGTGAATGGAGAATAGAAACTTAAACTTTAGTACTTCGAGATTAGGAACATAATACTTCAAACATTTTCAATTAACACACTTTCAATTCCAATACTCTCAACACTTCAATTTTTTTTTCTAACTCATTTCACCTTTTTCTATCACTTCACTTTTTTTTTTCATTTTCACACAACTCACATGAGTTCATTTTTTCTTTTGCTCATTCTCAATTTTTTTTCTTTCCCACAACTCATATTCTCATCACATCTTCTTCTTATAATCACTCAAGCGATCACAATTCTCCTTTTTCAACTCAAATTAATCCCTTCACATTCACACTTTTCCTATTCTTCACTCAAATTGGGACAAAAATGCTTAGGAACTTGGAATAGTGTTTAAATGTGCTAGCAAATGAAATAGGCTTAAGGCTCAAACTGGCTAACAAGGGACAAATATCAATGGTAAGGAAAATTTTTGGCTAAGTGACTCAATCAAAATAAATATGGCATAAGATCACATTCGGCATATCAAACTAGACACAATCAAGAAGCAAGAGCACACACAAGTTCTAGCATCCTCTAAGGTGGTGACTCACTCACAAACAAAGAGATCAATTCTTGTATCTTAATCTCAAAAGGCTCAAAACTCACGGCTTTCACATCCATGCTTGTCCTAGTGAATTCTCACTCTCATCACACAAGTACTCAAAAGAAAAATTCGCAAGCAAACTAGTTCTCTCTCAACTCAACTCTAACTCATACACTCACACAATAAAATTCCTAACTCAACCTCACAACTTAACTCTACTCATCAAGTTCATACTCAAGAATCATCAATAAGCAAGTGAAAAGAGTTAATAAGCGTAAAATATATCAATCATCACATCAATTCATAACAAATCGTGCCCCATTAGTTTAAAATGCTTCCAATACAATCCCATAATTCAACCAAACACTCAAATAAGTTCACACTCCAAAAGCAATAAATAAGAAAAGAAAAGAAAAAGAAAAAGGAAACAGAAACTGGGGGAATCCCATGATCCTCATGCATCCGGAGGCGGTGGTGGGTGGTAATGGGGATGATCAGCTCCCATATGAGACACGAAAAGTGACTCCATCCAACGATGCATGTCTGAGAACTGGTCCTCCATGCGGGCTGTTCTTGTGTCCAGCCTATCTTGTGTCTCACGCAGGTGCGTCACGTCCGTCTGGAGAGTCTGGATCTGGTTACCCATCTGCGTCCAATCAGCATACGTAGGGTACCATGGCCTGGGCGACTGCACACCTAGTGACTCTACCTCCATCTCTTGCGGTTCTTCACCCGCTACTCCTCCCTCGTCATGTCCTGCTTCATACTCTTGCTCCTCCTCTTCTTGCAAGTCTCCCACTCCGCTCGAACCGGCACCACTTGTGCCTTCTCCTCTATTCCTCTTCACGGGCCTAGTATCCCAGAGTCCTCTGTTGTCTACTTCCGCCGTGTACTTAGCACCAATAACAAGGTGCTGCTCTCCGTTCATGCCGAGGTTCTGCCTTTTCTTCCCCTTCAATGTTACGAGCTTCTCGTTAGGAAGAGAAAATAGATCATCGTCCTTGTATCTGATGCAGTAGCTCCCCAACCATCGCTCGAACATTAGGGTATTGTTCATCTGATCAAACCCCAAATCCATGCCAGGGCAGGGACCCGAACAAGGCTCGAATCCAAGACTCTTTACGAATACCGAAATCAATCCACCTCCACGAACTTTTGAGGTCTTAGCACCAAGCTTGAATGGGGCCTCGTAATGGTGCTCCAAGAAATCCCTACCGAAATTGTGATCCTTGACGTTCAAGAGACATCAAATCCCATATAATTGCTTACTTGTCACCGTTCCCGTCTCAGAGTGGGCATAGATGGTGTTTCCTAAGATCCTCTCCAAATAGCGAATCACCGGGATCTTGATTGCCGAGGCTCGTGCGTTCTGCCCCTTGTACTCCCTGTCCATGCCACCCGTGATGTCATTCCAGAATGAATTCACTTTAAAAGATTTTGACACACGGTTGGGCCTCGATAAGGCTGGGAGCCCAAGTGCAAGGTTGACAGCTCCAACCTCGCAATGCTGCCACTCGTTCCGGTACTTGAACTTGAAGGAGTTTTCATCCTTCTTCTCAACAGTGGCAAGGAACTGCTCCACCAAATCGGCATTTGTCTCCATGGTCGGAAGCAGCTCGAAGAACTCCGTCATGTTGTTCCTCCTAAAGATTCTTCTGATTTCATCCTCAATTCCTATGTCTCGCATGAAACTCACAACGGGCCTCCGGGTCTTCTCCACTTTCTCGGTTATCAAACTCCACCTGTAGGCTATGTATCGCCAACTCCCCTCATAGTCCAAATTGTCCCATCTCGAGGGCAGCAGACCCTTTCGCCTGAGTTCACTCGTGACCTCTTCTAACTCAGCAATACACAAGATTCGGTCCTCGTTTTTCTTTGGAGCCATAGTACCTAAGCAAAACACAACAATGTATTTCAAATACATTCATGACATTCAATACATTCCAATAATCTCAAGTACCTCTCAATGCCAATTTATGCAACATTTAATCTCAACTTAAGTTCATCAAGTTCAATTCTTATGTTTTCACACCAAAGTGCTCAAGTAATTTTCAAACAATTCATCCATCTCAAATTAAAATTGCCCACAACTAAGTCTATCATGAAGTAAAATCACAAGGATAATGTAATTTACATGCTCAAGACTCAATTCATACTCATTCATGCTTAATACCATCTCAATTCACAAAAATTTCTTCTCAACAAGCAAAACCCATATCCTTTTCTCAAATTCCCTCTTTCTCACTCTAGAAATTCACCCATTCTACTCATGCAATTTTGAAATTGAAAGCAAAACAAGCAAACCCATAGCATATAATCATCATTCAACACAAGGAATCGAGAATCAACAAGCTATACAAAAATCCCCAAAATTTTTGAAATGTTCATGAACCCTAG
This sequence comes from Ballota nigra, assembly GCA_947034835.1. Lineage (NCBI taxonomy): Eukaryota > Viridiplantae > Streptophyta > Magnoliopsida > Lamiales > Lamiaceae > Ballota > Ballota nigra. Next base: position 39,549,306 of record OX344721.1, read on the forward strand.
TTCTCATGCTCAATTCATACCAAATCCAAGCCTAAACTACGAATTGAATGAAAAGAGTTAGAGCTTACATACCTTGTTGGAGGATTGACGAAAATTTGTGAAGAAAATGAACAAATTCGTGAGCAAACAAGTAAAACCCGTATGAAATCGCCCACAGTCGCCCCTTTTCGTGTGTGATAGTGTGTGTAAAAGTGTGTGGGGGGGGGGGGGTATTTATAGAGTGGCTAAAAAATAGGGCTGAAACCCGTGATCCGCTCGAGCAGACCCGCTCGAGCGGATGCGCTCGAGCATATAGCTCGAATGGAACCATGGCTCGAGCGGCAAAAAGTTTCTGGATAATTCGGGCGCTCGAGCAACATTCTCGAGCGGATGCGCTCGAGTTGCTCGAGCAGTTCCTCACTTCAACCTCAAACAATAACGTCCAAAACTCAAAATTTTCATACGAACCAAGCTCGAAACAATCATCAAACTTATCTAAAACATGAACTAACTTGAGAACTCCTCGATTTAAGCCAGGTCGCTAATTCGACCGAGGAGTTGGGGTCTCTTCCAAACGTGCAAATCACCAAGCCAGTTCAAGTCGAACTTAAGCACTCACACTTAATTCGATCCAACTACCCTCATGCATCGATATTTTCGAAAAATTTGACCAATTTTTCATTAGAATTTTGTGTACGAACTCGAAGTTCGAATACACACCCCCAAACTTTGTTCTTGCTACGCAATAATAAAGTTTGAAAAGAATGAGTACGTACGAGTAAGTACACTAAATTCTCATGAACTTAAATCACTATCAATGCAAAGCAATGAACGAAAAAAAATCACCCCCCAAACTTCGACTTCGTAAAGAGGTCTACGTTTGGGGTCCGGGTTACCTCAAACTCCAACAATCGAAAGCTCCACTACTCGAAACATCTCCAACTTCATGAATTATTTTCCTTTAAGCTCACTTGCTCGAATTAAGCACCACGAAACAAGACTACACCAAAAAAAATTCTCAACAAACGAGGTTAACACCTACAATTCACAAAACGACAAAACTAACTAAACACATATAAGCAAGTAAAAATGGGTTGCCTCCCATTTAGCGCTAGTTTAAAGGTCCTAATGCCGGACCGAGCTCGAAGAAGCTCACATGACTTGACAATTTAAAATACCTCCCTTATTCTCATAAGAGAAGTTGAAGAATTTCTTTACTCGATGCCCGTTCACCATTAATCTATGTCCATCCTCCTTCTCGACTTCAAGGAATCCACTCTTATGCACTTCCCTCACAACATACGGCCCGTTCCACTCCACCAAACAACTTCATCCTCGAATTAAATATGAGGACTTGATCACCCACTTTGAACTCTTTTTTCCTCAATCGAGCATCATGCCACTTCTTGGTCTTTTCCTTGAAAATTCGGGCATTCTCATAGGCGCTATCTCGAAACTCCTCCAACTCATGCAGCTGGAGTAATCTCTTCTCACCAACCAAGGCACTATCAAAATTCAGTTTTTTGATCGCCCAATAGGCTTTGTGCTCCAACTCCACGAGCAAGTGACATGCTTTTCCAAAAATCAATTGGTAAGGAGACATACCAAGAGAAATTTTGAAGGCTGTCCTATATGCCCAAAGTGCATCATCAAGCTTCATTGCCCAATCCTTCCTACTAATGCTCACCGTCTTTTCAAGGATCTCTTTGATTTGATGATTCGACACCTCTGCAAGACTGTTAGATTGAGGATGATAAGCAGTAGAGACTCGATGACTTACCTCATATTTTGACAACAACTTCTCCATCCACTTGTTCACAAAGTGACTTCCCCCATCACTAATCAAAGCTTTTGGAACTCCATATCTTGCAACAATGTTCTTCCTCAAGAACTCAATCACCACTCGGGAATCATTCACTCTGGTAGGGACAGCTTCAATCCACTTTGAGACGTAATCGATGCACACGAGAATGTACAAAAATCCATTGCTAGGAGGAAATGGACCCATGAAATCAATCCCCCATACGTCAAATACCTCGACTTCCATGAACACGTGCAGCGGCATCTCGTCCCTCTTAGTAATAGGGCCAAATCGTTGGCACTTATCACACCTCTTAACCCATTCCATGGAATCTTTCAAGAGAGTTGGCCAATAAAAACTAGATTGAAGCACCTTCCTCCCGGTCTTCTCTCCATCCAAATGTCCTCCACATGGCAAGGCGTGACAATGCCTTATGATATCACTCCACTCCTCCTCGGGCACACACCTTCTCAACACATGATCAATCCCTCTTTTGAACAAGTATGGATCGTCCCAAATAAATTCCCGAACTTTCTTCAAAAATGCCTTTCAGTGCACCGAGTCCATCTCCGCCGGTAACTCTCCACTTGCTAAATAATTGGCATAGTCTGCAAACTACGGCACTTTCCCTTCAACTCGATATACCGAAATATCTCCTAAGCCATGTTGGAGTTATACGTGAAAGTATAATTTTACTTTGTATAACTCGTGTATCAAACACTTGTTTTATGAGAATAATTCTTTTATCGCATATGCTTTAGATATGATTGAATGTTGAATATTTATTGCAAATAGTTCATAATGGTACTAGTTACATTGTAGTTAACGTGGTGATACCCGATCATGGAAGACAACATTAACAATTTTCTTGTAATCCGCCGTGAAAGGTCGATGTGTAAGTCTCAGATTGGCCTGTCTTGACTTAGAGATTGCACTAGCACATTTAGTATGTGTTGAAGAGGACCTACAGCGAGGATAAATTATTTTGTTATGAAATGTGAAGAATTAGACCTCAGTGGTTGTTGATTTCTTAATCTCCGTCACTTAAATAGGATTGTGTGTGCTTGATGGTTACTGCTTTGATTCATGTTGGGTGAGAATCATTGTGACTTCGAACCTTGTGCTTTGGGCAGTAATATTAATCATACGACGATTGTTAAGATTTAATACGGAGAAACGCGTGCGAGTACAGCTCGTGTGATTAGTCCCCTTGGTGGGCTCAGAAGTTTTATCGTACCAAATCTTGCTAGTGAAGAATCAGTTTCTTCGGTACGGATAATAATGTTGAGCTGTCTTTACTCCAAGGTGAAATATATTAATTAATTTAGAGCTATTCAAAAGCTTAATTAATTAATGGACTTGATAATCTTAAACACGGGAAATAATAATCGGGAGCCCATATTATCGTAATATGGATTAAGATGGATAGTGCAATATTAATTTATTAGTGGTAATAATTAATATTAATGGATTGAATTATATTGGGGCTCAATATTGAAATTCAGAAGTCCATTAGGAGGTCCAATCTTAATTCTCCTAAAAGGCCCCTCAAGTAGCCCAATAATGATAAGGTGATTAAAATAAAAAGAATATATTATGCTGATCTTTCTTTGATAATTTTGAAAATTAGAGAATTAGGGAAGAAAAGATTTTGTTGATTTTCTTGGAAAGATATTATGAAAGATAAGTATTCTTGGAATACAAGATTATCTCATATATTAAAAAAGATCCAAATCTTGTATTTCTACCCTATGATTTTCGAAATTTACCTCTTTGTGAGGAGAGTGAGATTTTTTGTGGAATATTTTATTATGGAGAAAAGAATATATGAGATATATTCAAGATTTCATAGAGACTAAGAAAAGATTTTCTCCAGGCCCATAAAATACTCAAAATTTTCGGCAACTTCATCTATAAATAAGGGGTGATTATTTCATCTCCAAGAACATAATTCCATGTGTTGGAAAAATCAAGAGCATATATATTTTTCTTTTTCCTTAGTTATTTAAATTACTTGAAAGCATCTCCCACCGGTGATCAAGTAAGGCGAAAGGGAAATACTTGAGAAGGTTTTTGGGTTGATAAAGCACGTTCGTGTTTGTCCCGTTTTATTCAAAGGCCAAGTTCTACAAGAGGTACGTAAGTCACATATTTTCTTGTTTATTCCGCCATAAATTATATGTGAATTAATTCAACATGGATGATGTTAAATTGGTTGTTGGAATTATTATTTGAATTAATTAGGATTAATTCATGCTAGTAATAATTGAATTTAAATTCGTATTTAAATTTCATCCCGAATAGATTCCGGGCACCCCTATTTTCCCAACAACTGGTATCAGAGCCACGGTTTCGGGCTCTGATCTTTAAATTGGAATTTAAATTGTTAAACATTAAATTTAGATTGGATAGTAGAATTGCTAGATCTTTTTTGCAGGTATCCAATTGTCATGGTTTTAATGTTGTTAATTTTTCATGCGTGTGAATTAATTGTTTTTAATTCGATTCGTTCGAATTCGTTTTTCTCGTGAGAAAATCCATGAGTAGATTAGTTGTTTTTATTTTGATTCGATCATTGTAATAGACTAGTCTAGATCTAGTATTTTTTTTATAAAATAAATTGTAACCGGATCGAGGCGAAGAACGAAGAATTAAAGACGGCGTACCCGGACGACGCATGCATGCGCGATGCATACATGGACATAAAATCATGCATGGGGTGAGAAACGAGAACGAACGGCGAAACCCGGTGCGCGGGGTGCACGAGGCGCACGACCCGGGCGCACGACGGGGCACGGGTGCATGGGCACCGTGCCGGGTGGCGCACGGGCTCACTCCGTGGGCCGACGCGTGCCGTATCTCGGGCCGTGGAATTTTTTTAAAATTAATTTCAGTTCTGCATTTTTTGTGTGATTTTAAATGTCGTCCCGAATCCCAAACGATATTGTTTTTTGATGAAGTGTTGTTGTTCGAGTGGGAGCGTGTCGAGACGAACGACGGAAAGCAACAAGGACGATATTTTGTATCAAGACGTGAATAAATTAAACCGTGACAATTGGATTTGAGTGCTCCAATGTATTTAATTTTGTTTTGATGGATGTTTTATTTCGTGCATTTATTATTATTTGTTAATATGTGTTTGAATGAATTTTATTGTCCAAGAAAAACCTTACTTTCGAAAATTACTAAGTATGGTTATTTAATCGCAATTTTATTCCGGATATTAAAATTGAATTAATTTGGCCTCCATAATTTATTTATTTGTGAAATTCTTTTGGAATACATTTCCCCCTTGGATCGGCCAAAAGAACGGATTTCACATGAATAAATTCTGAAAGGATGATTGTGGATTATTACTAGTGACGGTATTGACCCTCACCACGAGTGGCTTGCTCAAAGCGAAATAATAATCCTGTATTTAATTATGGTTATTACTTACGCATAAGAAATTGATATTAACTTACTCCCCTCGGAGTCCCTGTCAATTTTTATGTGATCAAAGTGGAAGCCAACTATTAATTTTGAATTAAGGATTTGTAACTTTTAAGTTTGTGATCCGCTTGAATGTGTTTAAATGTATAGACCGCCCCTCGTGGCGCATTTAAATTGTTTCGAGATGTTGGCTGATGCATGATTATATTGTTTTAAGGTTCCAATATAATTGATGTGATCGAATTATGTGATAATTTCGTATTTTTCTAGACATTGATATGAATGTATGTTTTATTCTCATTTCATCATGTCGCAACCTTTTAATCCACTGTTTAATATACTTAAAGTTAATAAACTTTTTGGAGAGAATTATATCGATTGGAAATGTAATTTTAAATTTATCCTTACTGCACGAAAACACAATTGGGTTATTCACGTTAATAAACCCGACAAGCCTAATGATAAGTCAAGCAATGGGAAAAGGCAGTTGATGATTGACAGCGTGACAATGAACACATGAAGTGCATCATCTTGACATCTCTGTCTGAGGATTTGAGGCGCGTTCATGAAGACATTGTATCCGCTGTTGAAATCATGGAAAGCCTTGAAGAGATGTTTTCACATCAGAATCCCATGACTAATCAGTTCACCAAACATGACTCGGTCAAGTTGGAAATGGTGGAAGGAAAGCCCGTAAGGGAGCACGTTCTCGAGATAATGGCATACCTTAACAAGTTGGAAGTACTTGGTGCGGATTTTGATGTGCCTTCTCAGGTTGATTTCATATACCATTCTCTACCGAGAAGCTTTGAGCAGTTTCATCTGAACTGTCAGATGAATGACGGACAAGTCGTTTGCCCGAGCTCTTACAAGCTTTAGTTTCGGTGGAGGTGATAATGGAGCACCAGTCTAGTGCTATGGTGGCTAATGGTCCGTCTACCTCTTTTGGTCCCAAGGGAGGGAAAAAGAAGAAGAGAACCAAAGGCCGGATCCAAGCAAATCCAATTGTTGCGAAAGGCAAATGCAAAGGCTAGCATCGAAGGGGAAGTGTTTTAGTTGCGGTGAGAGAGGACAATGGAGGTCTGCCTGTTCCAAGCCTAAGAGGCTAGGAAAGTTAGGTAATTCACACACCCTAGTCGTCGAAACTTGTGAAGTGGCGTATGCTGTCTATTCGTGGATAGTGGATACGAGAGCTACTGATCACATGTGTTTCATGGGTTCAAGCTAACCTGACGACTTAATGGGAGTGAGATCCCCATCACATCGGTCAATGCTACGAGAGTGGCAGCTGAAGAAGTGGGAGAAGTGCGCCTATCTTTTGAAGATAGAGTTATGGTCTTGAGAGACGTTCTTCATGTTCCTAGTTTAGAAAGAACTCAACCTTCAGTTTCTAAATTGTTTTTAAATAGATACTCAGTTTCTTTTAATAAGGATATTATTATTTCTTTAAACGATGAGTTTATCTGTTCCGGAACTTCAATGGATGATCTTTATACCATTATTTGGGTACACCACTCATAAAATTGAATCTAATAACACATCGATTATTTCGAGTAATAAAAGGAAGCATTCTTCGGACATGAACGAAACACTTCTATGGCATCTTAGATTAGGTCATATTAATCTAATGCGGATACAAAGGTTGGTGAAAATGAATCCTTGGAGTCACTTCAAGTTGAGTCATTTCCAACTTGTGAATCCTGTTTAGAGGGTAAAATGACCTAGAGGGCATTTGGAGCCAAGGGGAATAGAGCCACCAAAGTGTTAGAAATCGTTCATACCGATATGTGTGGTTCAATGATGATCATAGCAAGAAGGGGTATGAGTAATTTGTCATTACTCGAGATATGGATGCATCTACCTTATGATGCATATGGAAAGAAGTATCAAGTTTCTACGATTTGATCGTGGAGGCGAATACCTTAGCAATGAATTCTTGAACTACCTATCGGACGAAGGGATTGTATCCCTGTTGACCGCACCAGGAACCCCTCAATAGAACGGTATGGTGGAACGAAGGAAGCAGACTCTTTTTAGAAATAGTCAGATCCATGATGAGTTATTCGGATTTACCCAAATCGTTTTGGGTAACGCCTTGGAAACGATGGCTTACATTCTAAGCTTGGTGCCATCCAAATTGGTTCCTAAAACCCTAATGAAATTGTGGATCGGGTGCGAGCCCAGTCTAAGACACTTGCGGATTTGGGGTTGTCCGGCATACGTGCTAGACAAGGAAGCCGGTAAGTTGGATCCACATTCGGAATTAAGGTTGTTTATAGGATACCCTGCGGGAACGAAATGGTGTATGTTCTATAGTCCCAAGGATCAAAAGACCGTGATTAGTTCGCACTTTAAATTTTTGGAGGAAGACTATATGAACAAAAGAAAGCCCAAAAGTGAGATTACCTTAGACGTGTTAAGAGGGCAAACTCCTATACCAAGTATACAAGATGATGTACCACACGTCACACCTTCACAACGGGAACCCCGTCGCAGTGGAAGGATTGCTAGGCAACCTGAGAGATTCATGGGGATAGGAGAATCTTCGGATTTGGTTCCCGGCGATGAATTAGACCCATAGACATACGATGAGGCAATCCAAGATAAAGACGCGGAGTCGTGGCAAACGGCAATGGAAATCGAGATGGGTTCGATAGATCATAATCAAGTGTGGGAGTTGGTCGAACCACCCAATGGGGTGGAATCCATTGGATGCATGTAGGTGTACAAGAGGAAAAGAGGACCGGACGGAAGGGTTGAGACCTTCAAAGTAAGGCTAGTGGCCAAAGGGTATACTAAAAAAGAATGGATCGATTATGAGGAGACCTTTTTGCCTGTAGCTATGCTTAAGTCCATCCGTATTCTCTTGTCAATCACTGCGCACCTAGATTACGAGATCTGGCAAATGGATGTCAAGACGGCTTTTCTTAACGGAAGTCTTGACGGGATAAATATCTATATGCAACAGCCCAAATGTTTCATTGAAAAAGGCCAAGAGCATCTCGTATGCAATCTTAAGAGATCCATTTATGGACTTAAGCAAGCATCGCGTACTTGGAACCAGTGTTTTGATCAAGTTATTAAGTCTTATGGGTTTGAGTGTATAAAAGGTGTGACGGAACTGCGGTGGTATTCTTAGTATTATACGTAGATGATATTCTGCTCATTGGAAACAATGTAAAGGTATTATCAGACGTAAGGGTATGGCTGTTAAATCAGTTTGATATGAAGGACTTAGGGGAAGCCGGTCACATCCTTGGGATCAAGATCACTCGCGATCACAAGAAGAGGATGTTGGGCTTATCGCAAGTTTCATACAAAGACACTGTTTTGAAGCGATACAACATGCAAGATTCCAAGAAAGGTTTTGTACCTTTTAGACACGGAATCCATCTATCCAAAGAAATATACCCTAAGACGCAAGTGGAGATAGATGACATGAAAGACGTTCCGTACATTTCGAACGTAGGAAGTCTTATGTATGCAATGTTGTGTACGAGACCAGATATCTGCTTTGTCGTGGGCATGATGGCAAGATATCAAAATATCCCCGGGAAATCACATTAGATTGCAATTGAATGTGTTCTGTAGTTTCTGAAAAGAACTTGGAATGGAATGCTGATTTAACAGTCATACGGTCTAATTCCCATGGGATATACAGACTCAAATTTCCAATCATATATAGAATCCAGAATATCTACCTCGGGTAGTGTGTTTTTCATGGGAGAAGGAGCCATGACATGGAGAAGCGATTTGTAGAAATGCATCGCCGATTCGACCATGAAAGCCGAATAAGTAACTGCTTGTGAAGCAGCGAAAGAAGCGGTTTAGCTCAAGTACTTCTTAGTGGACTTGGATGTTGTTCTGAATTTGCCCATCATAATCACTGTCCATTGTGATAATGTCGGAGCAGTTGCAAATTCAAGGGAACCGAGAGCCCACAAGGCCAGCAAACACATTGAAAGAAAACATCATCTTATACGAGAAATCATTAAGAGATGAGATAAAGAGGTGGCAAAGATAAATGTCGGAGGACAACCTAGTACATCCATTCAAAAAGGGTCAGCCTCATAGTACATTCGAGAGACATGTGGATGGAATGGGAGTCAAGACTATTGCCAATCTGCTTTAAGTATAAGTGGGAGGAATTATTAGGTTAGTGTAGATTGACATGAGATGTCACGTAGAGCTACTACACTAAGACATGCATGATGTATACAAAAAAGCAGACTTTAAGTATAAGTGGGAGATTGTTGGAGTTATACGTGAAAGTATATTTTTACTTTGTATAACTCGTGTATCAAACACTTGTTTTATGAGAATAATTCTTTTATCGCATATGCTTTAGATATGATTGAATGTTGAATTTTTATTCCAACCAGTTCATAATGGTACTAGTTACATTGTAGTTAATATGGTGATAGCCGATCACGGAAGACAACATTAACAGTTTCCTTGTAACTAAACGTACATTTCACGACCTAGGTGGAATTGAACAATCCGTGAAAGGTCAATGTGTAAGTCTCAGATTGGTCTTTCTTGACTTAGAGATTGCACTAGCACATTTAGTATGTGTTGAAGAGGACCTACAACGAAGATAAATTCTTCTGTTCTGAAATGTGAAGAATTAGACCTCAGTGGTTGTTGATTTCTTAATCTCCGTCACTTAAATAGGACAGTGTGTGCTTGATGGTTACTGCTTTGATTCATGTTAGGTGAGAATCATTGTGACTTCGAACCTTGTGCTTTGGGCAGTAATATTAATCATACGACGGTTGCTAAGATTTAATACGGAGAAACGCGTGTGAGTACGGCTCGTGTGATTAGTCCCCTTGGTGGGCTCAGAAGTTTTATCGTACCAAATCTTGCATGTGAAGAATCAGTTTCTTCGGTACGGATAATAATGTTGAGCTGTCTTTACTCCAAGGTGAAATATATTAATTAATTTAGAGCTATTCAGAAGCTTAATTAATTAATGGACTTGATAATCTTAAACGCGGGAAATAATAACCGGGAGCCCATATTATTATAATATGGATTAAGATGGATAGTGCAATATTAATTTATTAGTGGTAATAATTAATATTAATGGATTGAATTATATTGGGGCTCAATATTGAAATTCAGAAGTCCATTAGGAGGTCCAATCTTAATTCTCCTTAAAGGCCCCTCAAGTAGTCCATTAAGTATCCCAATAATGATAAGGTGATTAAAATAAAAAGAATATATTATGCTGATTTTTCTTTGATAATTTCGAAAATTAGAGAATTAGGGAAGAAAAGATTTTGTTGATTTTCTTGGAAAGATATTATGGAAGATAAGTATTCTTGGAATACAAGATTATCTCATATATTCAAAAAGATCCAAATCTTGTATTTCTACCCTATGATTTTCAAAATTTACCTCTTTGTGAGGAGAGTGAGATTTTTGTGGAATATTTTATTATGGAGAAAAGAATATATGAGATATATTCAAGATTTCTTAGAGTCTAAGAAAAGATTTTCTCCAAGCCCATTAACCCACAAATTTTTGGCCATCACTCTATAAATAAGGGGTGATTATTTCATCCCCAAGAACATAATTTCATGTGTTGGAAAAATCAAGAGCATAGATATTTTTCTTTTTCCTTAGTTATTTAAATTACTTGAAAGCATCTCCCACCGGTGATCAAGTAAGGCGAAAGGGAAATACTTGAGAAGGCTTTTGGGTTGATAAAGCACGTTCGTGTTTGTCCCGTTTTATTCAAAGGCCAAGTTCTACAAGAGGTACGTAAGTCACATATTTTCTTGTTTATTCCGCCATAAATTATATGTGAATTAATTCAACATGCATGATGTTAAATTGGTTGTTGGAATTATTATTTGAATTAATTAGGATTAATTCATGCTAGTAATAATTGAATTTAAATTCGTATTTAAATTTCACCCCGAATAGATTCCGGGCACCCCTATTTTCCCAACAAGCCAAACAACTTCTCGTCTGGAAATTCATCGTTCACCTCTCGATCTTCCACTGTGTTTTCCTTTGTAAGCTCCAATCTCGAAAGGTGATCGGCTATCACATTCTCGCATCCCTTCTTGTCTCGAATATCAACATCGAATTCCTAGAGTAATAAGATCCAACGAATGAGACGGGGCTTTGCATCCTTCTTACTCATAAGGTACCGAATTGCTGCGTGGTCCATATATACTATTGTTTTCGTCCCTACCAGGTAGGGTCGAAATTTATCAAAGGCATACACGACCGCTAACAGCTCCTTTTCGGTCGTAGTGTAATTCACTTGAGCAGAATTCAGCATCTTCGAGGCATAGTATATAGCGTGAAAACACATCTCACGAATCTGCCCCAAAGCAACCCCCATCGCAAAGTCACTAGCATCACACATCAGCACAAATGGGCTAGACCAATCTGGGGTCACAAGTATCGGGGCATTCACCAACGCTTCTTTCAACCTGTTAAAAGCCACTAAACACTCATTAGTAAACTCAAAGGCGACTTCTTTTTCAAGAAGCCACGAAAAGGGTTTAGCAATTTGTGAAAAGTCTTTTATGAAACGTCTATAGAATCCCGCATGTCCTAAAAATGACCGAATCCCCTTCTCGGTCGAAGGTGGTGGAAGTTTCTCAATAGAAATCACTTTTGCCTTGTCAACTTGGATACCTTTCGAGGACACATGATGTCCAAGAACAATACCCTCTCTCACCATGAAGTGACACTTCTCCCAATTAAGCAACAAGTCCGTCTCTTCACACCTGCTCAACACAACTTCAAGATTGATTAGACATTTATCAAACGACTCCCCGTAGACGGAGAAGTCGTCCATGAAAACCTCCATAATCTTTTCAATCAAACCATGAAAAATAACCACCATACACCTTTGAAATGTGGCGGGTGCATTACATAACCCAAACGGCATCCTCCTAAAAGCAAAAGTCCCATAATAGCAGGTGAAGGTGGTTTTCTCTTGATCCTCGGGGGCTATCATGATCTGATTATACCTCGAATACCCATCTAAGAAACAATAATACTCAAAACCACCTAATCTATCTATCATTTGATCAAGGAACGGTAAAGGAAAATGATCCTTACACATTGCCTTGTTCAACTCCCTATAATCAACACACATACGTCATCCCGTTACTAATCTAGTGGCTACCAATTCATTAGACTCAGTCTTAATCACTGTGGTACCCCCCTTCTTAGCAACTACGTGTAACAGACTTACCCATGGACTATCAAAAATTGCAAAGATCATGTTGCTATCTAACAACTTCGAAACCTCCTTATGTATCACCTCCTGAATTACCGGATTAACTCTACGTTGATTTTGCACTACAGCTTTTCTACCCTCTTCTAATCTAATCCTATGCATGCAAATAGAAGGACTAATTCCCTTAATATCCGCGATCGACCATCCTATAGCAGATTTGTGCTTATGAAGCACTACTAAAAGTCTTTCAAGCTGATCATCAGATAAAAGGGCAGATACGATTACCGGATACTTATCGGTCTCATCCAAGTAGGCGTACTTGAGGTGGTCAGGGAGTGGTTTCAGCTCCTTTTTCGCCTCCAATGGTGGCGCCTTATCGAACATCTTCTCGAAAGTTGACTCCTCAGCTTCCAAGTCGTCCTCATCCTCTACTTTCTTCAACTCCAAGAACTTGACATCTTCATTATCTTTCAAGCTGTCAAAATAATCAAGATCATAAGAATCATAAGATAGATCGTCAAGGATAGGATAATCAAACTGATGAACATAGAAAGAACAAGGGTCTAGAAGTGTGTCTTCAACACAAGCGTCCGTGATGTCAATGAAGTGGCAACTCTCATCTCCCATGGGGTATTTCATAGCCTCATAAATAACTATCTTCACTTCTTGATCATCAACTTTGACCGTAATCTTCCCATTCGCTATGCCAAGTACCATCCCGGCTATGGCTAGAAACGGCCTCCCTAAAATCAGCGGTACATGCTCATCCTCCTCCATATCGAGTACCACGAAATCGGCAGGGAAAACGTGATTCTCCACCGTCACTAGAACATCCTCCACTACTCCTTGAGGTCTGGTGATAGACCTATCAGCAAGCTGGAGCGTCATCATCGTGGGTTGAAGCTCACCCCCTTCCAACTTCTTGAACAACGAAAGAGACATCAAATTAATGCTCGCCCCAAGATTACATAAAGCACATTTCTTGATTCCGTTCCCGATATCACATAGAATGGTGAAGCTCCCGGGATCCTTCAACTTGGGCGGAAGCGCCTTGTGCACCATAGCACTCACCTCGTGGTTCAAGTGCACTAGCTCGGGTCCATCCACTCTCCATCTCTTCGCTATCAAGTCCTTCAGGAACTTGGCGTAGTTAGGTATCTGTTCCAAAGCATCATAAAAAGGAATGTTAATATGTAACTTTTTAAAAACATCAAGGAATTTTGTAAACTTTTCATCTAATTTCTTTTTCATGAACCGCTGTGGATATGGGACAGGTATCACAGATTTGGGTACCCCCATTCATCTCTCCCAGTTTCTTTCACATTCTTCCTTGCTTCCTTTGCCTTCTTCCACTTTGGAACTCTCTCAATCTCTTCAATGCCTTCCTCAAGGTCTTTTTCCTTCTGGGTCTCATCCATATCTTTACTCTTCTGAGTGCCTTTACCCTCAACCCCTTTCTCAACTCCCATCTCCTCAATCTCATCTCTAACTTCCTCAGGCTTTTTTTCTTCTATCTCAACTTCTTCTTGGGGCGTCTCAGAATCAGCAGGCATCTCAGGACCATCATATTTGGTCCCACTTCTCAACTTAATAGCCTTACATGCTCATTTGGGTTTTCCTCGGGCATTGAGGGATACTTGCCCGACTCTCTCGTCTGAGACTTTGCAATTTGACTAATTTGATACTCAATAGAAGTGAACCTGCGGTTGTTCTCTTGTTGAGCTCTATTTAAATCAATGTCCCTTCTTTGGAGTTCTTGATCACGCTGATCACCTTTCTTATGCAACTCCTTCACATCGTACTCCAATGAGGACAATCTCTTGCTTCCCTCCTCCACCTTCTAAAGGATAGCTCTCAACATCTCCTCAGTTGAGGAACCGCCTTCTCCACCCGGGGGTTTCAAACCTAGATCAACACCTGGAGGAACTGTAATTCCGGCCTTCGAATTAGCATATGAAAAATTCTTGTTCTTCCTCCATGTGTTCTGAGGAGGCTGCTGGCCTCCTTGATACCCTTGGGTATTCCTCCATTGATTTTGAGGAGGCTGTGGACCTAGAGGTACAAATGGCTGGCCATAAGAAGGCCTTTCAAATTGATTGCCACCTTGTGGATAGTTAGGTCTTCCCATATAGTTGGCCTCTTCTTGCTGACTTGTGGGTACGTCCACTTTCTCGCTCACTGCTACATTCCCTCCAACCATATTCTGCCCCATCTCGAGGTTACTTATTTTCTCCATCATCGCCATCAACAGCTTCCTTGTTCCCTCATTCTCCTCCAACTTACAAGCTCTCTGAAATTTTGGGTCCTTGTTCCATGCCCCAACATTCGTGACAATATTGTCAACGATTTCTCTACACCTCGCTATACCTTGGTTCAGAAATGCTCCACTAGCACATGCATCAAGATGGGCTTGACCAGCCTTGCTGGCTCCACTATAGAAGAACGCCATGATATCCCCCTTATTGTACCCGTGCTGCGGGCACTCAATTAACATGTTAGAGTATCTCTCCCACGCCTGACGTAAGTCCTCTCCCGGCTTCTGGTGGAAAGAAGAGATCTCTATCCTTGCTCTAATGATCCTAGATGGAGGGTAGAATCGCTCGAGGAATAGACGCTCGAGCTCAGCCCATGTGGTTACACCTCCTCGTGGGAGCGTGTTATCATACTACTCCTTTGTTATTCCCGTTAAAGAAAATGGGAACATCATGAGCCTCTTGGCATCTTCAGACATGCCGTTATAATTGAATATGGATGCTATCATAAGAAAACTCCTCAGATGAGTATGAGGATTCTCCTTCCCAACCTCTCCCTTGAATTGATTCTCAGTAAGCAGCTTTAGAATTCCAGGGGAAATTGAGAAGTTGTTTGCCTCTACAGGGGGCAATGCCACTCCATCATAGTACCGTTGCGGTTGTGCTATGAACCTTCCTTGAATAGTCATGTTCTGATCAGCGTTCTGAGGAACGTGTTGAGGATTAGCAGGTGGTACGGGTACTTGTTGGGCTGGTGGTGGTTGATAGACTAGTGGTGGGTTGTAAACAGGAGGTGGAGGGTACGAGTATGGTGGATATGGATATGGTGGGTATGGGTAAGGGTAAGGTAAGTTGTTTTGTGGAAAGTTGTTCTTTGGATATGCAAGGTTGTTCTGAGGATGTTGGACAAGGTTATGAGCTGGATTGTTTACGTTCTGTGTACCCGGGTTTTGGCTCTGGCTTTCCCCTAATGGAACTTGATTCTGACTACCATTCCCTCAAGTGCCCTCAACCCGGTCCACTGACTGATTAAACTCATTTGCAGCATCATCCAACTCATTACTGACGTCCATGTTATCGTTCTCTCCTCCGGCAACATTCATCCTTCTTAAGAAGGCTCGGTTTCTTCTTGCTATTGTCTCAGGATCTAGCTGTAATCTCTCTTCGCTCGTATCACCTTGCGAGCGTGTTTTCATAAACCTGAAACACTAACAAAAGAATAAAAACGCAACTGCCGAACACATACGAATAAAACAGAAAAATAAAGCACTCACTACTAACTACTAAGCTACCTACAAGTCCTATTCAAAAGACATACAACGCCATCCCCGGCAACGGCGCCATTGACTTGAACGCAAATACTAACTTTCTACTAGTAGTTTCCCCGCAAGCGTACGGGTTCACTGTAGTATAAGCAAGTATAGCGACCAAGTATTATCGAACCCAAGAGAAAGTATGTATGCGAACAGATCCCTGAAGATCTACGCGTCATAATTAATATGAGTGTATGTTTTTGGATTTTTAAAGAAATAAAATATAATCTAAACTAAATTACTCTATGAATGCGAAAAGGAAAATTAAACTATGAATGTAAAAGTGTGTTTTCAAATATGAGATGATGATGCTCAGGATAGAAATTCCTACGTATACTAACGGAGCAGGTACATAATCAAGATAACCATGACGCGCAAGAAATAACCTAAATAAAAGATTGCAAGATGAAAGCTCAAGAATTTAAACCCTAATACTTTATGTTGGGAAAATAGGGGTGCCCGGAATCTATTCGGGATGAAATTTTAAATACGAATTTAAATACAATTATTACTAGCATGAATTAATCCTAATTAATTCAAATAATAATTCCAACAACTAATTATCATCATGCATGTTAAATTAATTTCACATATTTAACTAGGCGGAATTAAACAAGTAAATATGCGATTAACGTACCTCTCGTAGTATTGGCCTTTGGATATACGGGACACTTGTAATCTCGCTCTATCAACCCAAAGCCTTCTCAAGTATTTCCCTTTTCACCTCACTTGATCGGCGGTGGGAGACGCTTTCAAGCAATTTAATAAACTAAGGAAAAAGAAAAATATCTATGCTTCTTGATTTTTCCAACACATGGAATTATGTACTTGGGGATGAAAAAATCATCCCCTATTTATAACAAGGGGTGGCCGAAAATTTAAGTGTTATTGGGCCTTGGAGAAAATCTTTTCTTAGACTTTAAGAAATCTTGAATATATCTCATATATTCTTTTCTCCAAATAAAATATTCCACAAAAATCTCACACCTCTAAATAAATATGAAGTTTTCGAAAATTTCATAGAAGAAATCCAAGATTTGGATCTTCTTGAATATATGAGATATTCTTGTATCCCTAGAATACATATCTTGCATAATATCTTTCCAAGAAAATCAACAAAATCTTTTTCCTCCTTTATCATGCAATTTTCGAAAATTATACTTGAAAAATCAGCATAATTATTTTCTTTTTATTTTAATCACCTTATCATTATTGGGCTACTTAATGGGCTACTTGAGGGGCCTTAAGGAGAATTAAGATTGGACCTCCTAATGGACTTCTGAATTTCAATATTGAGCCCCAATATAATTCAATCCATTAATATTAATTATTACCACTAATAAATTAATATTGCACTATCCATCTTAATCCATATTACGATAATATGGGCTCCCGGTTATTATTTCCCGCGTTTAAGATTATCAAGTCCATTAATTAATTAAGCTTCTGAATAGCCCTAAATTAATTAACATCTTTCACCTTGGAGTAAAGACAACTCAACATTATTATTCGTACCGAAGAAACTAATTCTTCACTTGCAAGATTTGGTACAATAAAACTTCTGAGCCCACCAAGGGAACTAATCACACGAGCCGTACTCGCACGCGTTTCTCCGTATTAAATCTTAGCAACCGTCGTATGATTAATATTACTGCCCAAGACACAAAGTTCGAAGTCGCAATGATTCTCACCCAACATGAATCAAAGCAGTAACTACTAAGCACACACGGTCCTATTTAAGTGACGGAGATTAAGAAATCAACAACCACTGAGGTCTAATTCTTCACCTTTCAGAACAGAAGAATTTATCCTCGCTGTAGGACCTCTTCAACACATACTAAATGTGCTAGTGCAATCTCTTAGTCAAGACAGACCAATCTGAGCCTTACACATCGACCTTTCACGGCGGATTGTTCAATTCCACCTAGGTCGTGAAAATGTACGTTTAGTTACAAGTAAACTGTCAATGTCGTCTTCCGTGATCGGGTATCACCACATTAACTACTATGTAACACGTACTATATATTGAACGGTTTGCAATAGAAATTCAACATTCAATCATAACTAAAGCAAATGTGATAAAAGAATTATTCTCATAAAACGAGTGTTTGATACACGAGTTATACAAAGTAAAAGCATACTTTCACGTATAACTCCAACAATCTCCCACTTATACTTAAAGTCTGCTTTTAGTATACATCACGCATGTCTTAGTGTAGTAGCTCTACGTGACATCTCATGTCAACCTACACTAACCTAATAATTCCTCCCACTTATACTTAAAGCAGATTGGCAATAGTCTTGACTCCTATTCCATCCACATGTCTCTCGAATGTACTCTGAGGCAGACCCTTTGTGAATGGATCCGCTAGGTTGTCACCCGACGCTATCTTTGCCACCTCTATATCTCCTCTCTTAACGATTTCTCGTATCAGATGGTATTTTCTTTCTATGTGTTTGCTGGCCTTGTGGGCTCTCGGTTCCTTTGAATTTGCAACTGCTCCGGCATTGTCACAAAAGACAGTTATTTTGTCGGGCAAATTCGGAACAACGTCCAAGTCCACTAAGAAGTTCTTGAGCCAAACTGCCTCTTTCGCTGCTTCACAAGCAGCTACATACTCGGCTTCCATGGTCGAATCGGCGATGCATTTCTGCTTAACGCTTCTCCATGAAATGGCTCCTCCTCCCATGCAAAACACACTACCCGAGGTTGACTTTCTTGAGTCTATGTCTGATTGGAAATCCGAGTCCGTGTATCCTACGGGAACTAGACTATCTTACTGGTAAATCAGCATCCGCTCCCGAGTTCTTTTCAGATACCTCAAGATGCACTTTACGGCAGTCCAATGGTCTTTCCCGGGATTACTTTGATATCTTGCCACCATGCCCACGACAAAGCAGATATCCGGTCTCGTACACAGCATTGCATACATAAGGCTTCCTACGGCCGAAGCGTACGGAACACCTTTCATGTCATCTATCTCCGCTTGCGTCTTAGGGCTCATTTCTTTCGATAGATGGATTCCGTGCCTAAAAGGTACAAAACCTTTCTTGGAATCTTGCATGCTGAAACGCTTCAAAACAGTGTCAATGTATGAAGCTTGTGATAAGCCCAACATCCTCTTCTTGCGATCGCGAGTGATTTTGATCCCAAGGATGTGACCGGCTTCCCCTAAGTCCTTCATATCAAATTGTTTTGACAGCCATACCTTTACGTCTGACAATACCTTTACATTGTTTCCAATGAGCAGAATATCGTCTACGTATAATACTAAGAATACCACCGTAGTTCCGTCACGCTTCTTATACACACAACTTTCGAACTCGTTTTGATCAAACCCATAAGACTTAATCACTTGATCAAAACACTGGTTCCAAGTACGCGATGCTTGCTTAAGTCCGTAAATGGATCTCTTGAGCTTGCATACGAGATTCTCTTGGCCTTTTTCAATGAAACCTTTGGGCTGTTGCATATAGATATCTATGCCGTCAAGATTTCCGTTAAGGAAAGCCGTCTTAACATCCATTTGCCAGATCTCGTAATCTAGTTGCGCAGCGATCGACAAGAGAATACGGATGGACTTAAGCATAGCTACAGGCGAAAAGGTTTCCTCATAATCGATCCCTTCTTTCTGAGTATACCCTTTGGCCACAAGCCTTGCTTTGAAGGTTTCAACCCTTCCGTCCGGTCCTCTTTTCCTCTTGTACACCCACTTGCATCCAATGGGTTCTACCCCACTGGGTGGCTCGACCAACTCCCACACTTGATTATGATCCATCGAACCCATCTCGGCTTCCATTGCTGTTTGCCATTACTCCGCGTCTTTGTCTTGGATTGCCTCGTCGTATGTCCATGGGTCTGATTCAACACCGGGAACCAAATCCGAAGATTCTCCTATCCCCATGAATCTCT
The DNA here is from genome assembly GCA_947034835.1 of Ballota nigra. Taxonomy (NCBI): domain Eukaryota; kingdom Viridiplantae; phylum Streptophyta; class Magnoliopsida; order Lamiales; family Lamiaceae; genus Ballota; species Ballota nigra. The sequence continues at coordinate 39,569,206 of OX344721.1, forward strand.
CGGGTTGCCTAGGAACCCTCCTACTACGACGGGGTTCCGGTTGTGAAGATGTGACATGTGGTACATCATCTTGTATACTTGGTATTGAGGTTTGACCTCTCAATTCTTCTAAGGTAATTTCACTTTTAGGTTTCCGATTGTTCATATAGTCTTCCTCCAAGAATTTAAAGTGTGTACTAATCACGGTCTTTTGATCCTTGGGACTATAGAACATACACCCTTTCGTTCCCGCAGGGTATCCTATAAACAGCCTTAATTCCGAACGTGGATCCAACTTACCGGCTTCCTTATCTAGCACGTATGCCGGACAACCCCAAATCCGCAAATGTCTTAGACTGGGCTTGCGCCCGGTCCACAATTCCATTGGGGTTTTAGGAACCGATTTGGATGGCACCAAGTTTAGAATATAAGCCGCCGTTTCCAAGGCGTTACCCCAAAACGACTTGGGTAAATCCGAATAACTCATCATGGATCTGACCATCTCTAAAAGAGTCCGGTTTCTTCGTTCCGCCACACCGTTCTGTTGAGGGGTTCCCGGTGCGGTCAACTGGGATACGATCCCTTCGTCCGATAGGTAGTTCAAGAAATCATCGCTGAGGTATTCGCCTCCACGATCTGATCGTAGAAACTTGATACTCTTTTCCCTATGTTTCTCGGCTTCGGACTTAAACTCTTTAAACTTTTCAAAAGTTTCAGACTTATGCCGCATAAGGTAAATGTACCCATATCTTGAGTAATCGTCAATGAAGGTTACGAAATACTCATACCCCATTCTCGCTTTGATCGTCATTGGACCACACACATCGGTATGAACGAGTTCTAACACTTCCATGGCTCTATTCCCCTTGGCTCCAAATGCCCTCTTGGTCATCTTACCCTCTAAACAGGATTCACAAGTTGGAAACGGCTCGACTTGGAGTGATTCCAAGGATCCGTCTTTCACCAATCTCTCTATCCGCTTTAGATTAATATGACCTAGTCTAAGATGTCATAGAAGTGTTTCGTTCATCTTCGAAGAACGCTTTCTTTTATTGCTCGAAATGATCGACGTGTTATTAGATTCATTATTTGAGTGGTGTGCACACTTAATCGTATAGAGATTGTTTACCAACGTTCCATGACAGATAACATCATTCTTAAAAGAAACAGTAACAACTTTATTAAAAGTAACTGAATATCCATCAAAAAATAATTTAGAAACCGAAATTAAATTCTTCCTAAAGTTCGGAACGTATAAAATATCTCTAAAAATTAAAACTCTATCTTCAAAAGATAGGTGCACTACTCCCACTGCTTCGGCTGCCAATCTCGTAGCATCCCCCAAAGTGATTGTGATCTCATTCTTGCTAAGTCGCCGGGTTAGCTGGAACCCCTGAAGAGTGAAACAAATATGATCAGTTGCCCCGGTATCCACTACCCAAACGTGGGCAGCATACGCCGCAACATATGTTTCAACGACTAAAGCATGAGACTTACCTTTCTTTCCACCCTTCTTAGGCTTAGAACAGGTCGCCCTCCAATGTCCCTTCTCACCACAATTAAAGCACTTACCCTTAGCAGCTTTCTTTCCACCTCCTTCTCCCTTTGCCTTGGGTTTCGCAACGGTTGGATTTGCTTGGGTCTGGCCCTTCGTCCTCTTCCTCGTCTTCCCTCCCTTGGGACCCGAAGAGGAAGACGGACCGTTTGCCACCATAGCAACGGTTTGGTGATCCATTAGAGTCTCCGCCGATACCAAAGCTTGCAAGAGCTCGGGCAAACTATTTGCCCGGTCATTCATTTGATAGTTCAACTGAAACTGCTCAAAGCTTTTTGGCAGAGAATGGAGAACGAAATCGACCTTAGCAGAGAGGTCAAATTCCGCACCAAGTACTTCCAACTTGTTGAGATAACCCATCATCTCGATTACGTGATCCCTTACGGGCGTACCTTCCACTATTTTCAACGAAAGCATCTTTCGCATGGTGATTTGCCTAGCCGTACGGTTCTGATGTTGAAACATCGCTTCAAGATTTTGCATTATCTCAGAGGCGGTCTCCATGTGTTGGTGTTGGTGTTGCAACACATCTGACATTGAAGCCAGAATAGTACACCTAGCCATCTCATCGGAGTCAAACCAACTCTTATGCTCTTTCTTGTCCGCTTTCGTGGCATCTTCGGCAGGCTCTTGGGGTTTAGGAGTAGTAAGTACCCACTTGTGGTGTTGAGCGGTTAGGACAATATTGAGGTTACGTTTACAATCAACATAGTTCTCACCAACAAGTTTGTTATCTTTAAGTATACTAAACAATGGATTAAAAGGTTGCGACATGATGAACTGAGAATAAAACATACATTCATATCAATATCTAGAAAAATACGAAATTATCACATAATTCGATCACATCAATTATATTGAAACCTTAAAACAATATAATCATGCATCAGCCAACATCTCGAAATAATTTAAATGCGCCACGAGGGGTGGTCTATACATTTAAACACATTCAAGCGGATTACAAACTTAAAGTTACAAATCCTTAATTCAAAATTAATAGTTGGCTCCCACTTTGACCACATAGAAACTGACAGGGACTCCGAGGGGAGTAAGTTAATATCAATTCCCTATGCCTAAGTAATAACCATAATTAAATACATGATTATTATTTCGTTTTGAGCAAGCCACTCGTGGCGAGGGTCAATACCGCCACTAGTAATAATCCACAATCATCCTTTCAGAATTTATTCATGTGAAATCCGTTCTTTTGGCCGATCCGAGGGGAAAATGTATTCCAAAAGAACTTCACAAATAAATAAATTATGGAGGTCAAAATAATCCAATTTTAATATCCGGAATAAAATTGCGATTATAAAAACATACTTAGTAATTTTCGAATGTAAGGTTTTTCTTGGACAATTAAATTCATGCAAACACATATTAACAAATAATAATAAGTGCACGAAATAAAACATCCATCAAAACAAAATTAAACACATTGGAGCACTCGAATCCAATTGTCACGGTTTAATTTCTTCACGTCTTGATGCGAAAAATCGTCCTTGTTGCTTTCCGACGTTCGTCTCGATGTGCTCCCACTCGAATAGCAACACTTCATCAAAAACAGCATCGTTTGGGGTTCGGGACGACGTTTAAAATCACACGGAAAAAAACACGAACCGAAAAAATTCCACGGCCTGAGATACAGCGCGCGTCGGCCCACGAAGTGGGCCCGCGCGCTTCCTGGCCCGAGAAGCGCTGGAAAACTGCCCGAGGCGCGCCGAAGCGCAGCCCCGAGGCGCACCCGAGGCGCTGCACAGAGGCGCGCCGAGGCGCCGCCCGGGGCGCCCCGAGGCGCTGCAGACCCTCGCCGAGGCGCGCGCGGCGCTGGCCACCCGTCGCGCACGGCGTGCGCTGTGCACCCCCGTGCACCGTTTTTTCGCCGTTCGTCCTCGTTTTCTTCACCCCTTGCATGATTTTACGTCCATACACGCGCCACGCTTGTATGCGTCGTCCGGGTACGCCGTTTTTAATTCTTCGTTCTTCGTCACGATTCGGTTACAATTTATTTTTTCAAAAAAAAAATAAATACTAGATCTAGACTAGTCTATTACAATGATCGAATCAAAATAAAAACAACTAATCTACTCGTGGATTTTCTCACGAGAAAAACGAATTCGAACGAATCGAATTAAAAAACAATTAATTCACACGCATGAAATTAACAACATTAAAACCATGACAATTGGATACCTGCAAAAAAAGATCTAACAATTCTACTATCCAATTTTAATTTAATGTTTAACAATTTAAATTCCAATTTAAAATTCAGAGCCCGAAACCGTGGTTCTGATACCAGTTGTTGGGAAAATAGGGGTGCCCGGAATCTATTCGGGATGAAATTTTAAATACGAATTTAAATACAATTATTACTAGCATGAATTAATCCTAATTAATTCAAATAATAATTCCAACAACTAATTATCATCATGCATGTTAAATTAATTTTACATATTTAATTAGGCGGAATTAAACAAGTAAATATGCGATTAACGTACCTCTCGTAGTATTGGCCTTTGGATATACGGGACACTTGTAATCTCGCTCTATCAACCCAAAGCCTTCTCAAGTATTTCCCTTTTCACCTCACTTGATCGTCGGTGGGAGACGCTTTCAAGCAATTTAATAAACTAAGGAAAAAGAAAAATATCTATGCTTCTTGATTTTTCCAACACATGGAATTATGTACTTGGGGATGAAAAAATCATCCCCTATTTATAACAAGGGGTGGCCGAAAATTTAAGTGTTATTGGGCCTTGGAGAAAATCTTTTCTTAGACTCTAAGAAATCTTGAATATATCTCATATATTCTTTTCTCCAAATAAAATATTCCACAAAAATCTCACACCTCTAAATAAATATGAAGTTTTCGAAAATTTCATAGAAGAAATCCAAGATTTGGATCTTCTTGAATATATGAGATATTCTTGTATCCCTAGAATACATATCTTGCATAATATCTTTCCAAGAAAATCAACAAAATCTTTTTCCTCCTTTATCATGCAATTTTCGAAAATTATACTTGAAAAATCAGCATAATTATTTCCTTTTTATTTTAATCACCTTATCATTATTGGGCTACTTAATGGGCTACTTGAGGGGCCTTAAGGAGAATTAAGATTGGACCTCCTAATGGACTTCTGAATTTCAATATTGAGCCCCAATATAATTCAATCCATTAATATTAATTATTACCACTAATAAATTAATATTGCACTATCCATCTTAATCCATATTACGATAATATGGGCTCCCGGTTATTATTTCCCGCGTTTAAGATTATCAAGTCCATTAATTAATTAAGCTTCTGAATAGCCCTAAATTAATTAACATCTTTCACCTTGGAGTAAAGACAGCTCAACATTATTATTCGTACCGAAGAAACTAATTCTTCACTTGCAAGATTTGGTACAATAAAACTTCTGAGCCCACCAAGGGAACTAATCACACGAGCCGTACTCGCACGCGTTTCTCCGTATTAAATCTTAGCAACCGTCGTATGATTAATATTACTGCCCAAGACACAAAGTTCGAAGTCGCAATGATTCTCACCCAACATGAATCAAAGCAGTAACTACTAAGCACACACGGTCCTATTTAAGTGACGGAGATTAAGAAATCAACAACCACTGAGGTCAAATTCTTCACCTTTCAGAACAGAAGAATTTATCCTCGCTGTAGGACCTCTTCAACACATACTAAATGTGCTAGTGCAATCTCTTAGTCAAGACAGACCAATCTGAGCCTTACACATCGACCTTTCACGGCGGATTGTTCAATTCCACCTAGGTCGTGAAAATGTACGTTTAGTTACAAGTAAACTGTCAATGTCGTCTTCCGTGATCGGGTATCACCACATTAACTACTATGTAACACGTACTATATATTGAACGGTTTGCAATAGAAATTCAACATTCAATCATAACTAAAGCAAATGTGATAAAAGAATTATTCTCATAAAACGAGTGTTTGATACACGAGTTATACAAAGTAAAAGCATACTTTCACGTATAACTCCAACACTTTATCCTAACAATCGACTTCACTAATCCACTAACAAGTTAATAGATTGTGCTTAATTAACGAGACCCTAATTTAACTAAGGTGATACGATCGTCCTCCCTAGATAAACCGGTAGATTAATTAACCCTTTCTAAACCTTCTCATTAAGTCTACTAATTGTTAAAGAGTGATAAGAACGTCCTCTCTCGAACACTTTTCGAACCAAATTCAAAGGTAAAGTTAAGATTGATTTTAAGAATTCATTAATTAAGAGAATTAAAACTAAACGTCACGAATTACCCTAATTACGTACCCACATCCTACTTCTACGAGTTCATCCTACCCCAAGCATGCAAGGGTTTTAGTTAGACATGGTTTTTACGGAAATACAAACAATCGAAGAAGTAACGAACATGAACATAATGATTTTAACGAAGAAATTATCAAATATTAACTAGGGCATAAAGAAATAAATGCTAAGGAACTGAAATTAAATTAATAAAATGAAGTCTCAAGTATACAAGAACAACGAACTAAAGGAAAGAAACAAAAAATCAAAACCGAACTATGAATTCGTAAGTAAAACCTCGAATATGTAAAACTAAAGCTTGCTCGTCTCTTCTCTCCTTTTCCTCTCCAAAAACTAACTCTCAAAGTAAGTGGTATTAAGTGGTGTCTAAAAACGTGTTCGGAAACGAGTATATATAAGCTCGGGCCAAATCGGGAATTCATGGGCCGAAAAATGAATCCGGAAGCAAGAAACTTGAAAGTGCTCGAGCAGACCTGCTCGAACGGGGGCGCTTGAGCTGTGTAGCTCGAATGATGCAAAGGTTCGAGCGCTCGTGCTCGAGCTGCTTGAGTGGCCAAATCTTTCTGCAAGTCTTGGGGCGCTCGAGCCCTATGCTCGAGCAGAGGCGCTCGAGTTGCTCGAGTGGCCGAAATTCACTGTAAGTTTTAGGTGCTCGATCCACATGCTCGAGCGTTAGTGCTCGAGTAGCTCGAATGACAAAAGTTCTCTGGACAAATTGGACACTCGAGTGGTATGCTCGAGCGGTGGTGCTCGAGTGGATCCACTCGAATGACTCTCCCTCTTCTTCAACTGATACTTTTCTTCTTCCGCATTATTACCAATCGTATTTCTTCGATATCTTCTCATCCGGACATCCGTTTGTTGGAGTTATCCAACACCGTTTAAGTCGATTCAAAGTCCTACAAACTCCGTTTTCCATCCTCGATTCACCTATGAGCATCAAGGAGACAAATTCATCAATGTGTAGAAATAATACTCAATTGACTCTAAATACTCAATAAAATCGACCAAAACTGGGGCATTTCTAACGACGAATCATGATAATTTCACGCCTAATCAGCGCACTGACTTCAGATGGCTTATCCTCCACTGACTTAATGATCTTCAGTAGATACAGCTATCTTCAGTGTAGTTGTCCTTCAGAGACTCTTGAAGATCCCTTCAAGAAGTTTGTCATAAGGCTGAATGACAAACTTCCCTGACCACAGTAGCCTGACTCCTTCAGGGTCTACTTGGTACAGCACTGATCCTCCTGATCATGCTCTTCACTGAGTAGTCCACTGACTTAGCTTAGAATAGTCAGGTTCATACTCAGTGGGATTTCCTTCAGGCTTTTCTTCAGGATCAGGTCTTTGGCATGGCTTCAGTCTGTTCTCTTTGTGATGTCATCTTGTCTTCCTCAGGCTCTTGTCAGTGAGTTCTCCCTCGCTGAGTTCCTTCTCAACTGAGTGCTTCCTCAACTGAGTTCTTCTCCACTGATAACTTGTTCAATTAAAAAACAAACTAGCCTAACCTGAAACTAAAGATACAATCCTGACTGCTTCAAACCTATAACATGTGGTTTTGGAAATCATCAAAACTAATATATCCCAACAGAAAGGACATGGGTAGTCGTCTGTTGTATTATATAATTGATTAGTTTAAGGGATATCAAAGCTCACATGTTCGCCCACATAACAAGCTGCTTGCCAAAGAAAAAGAGTGTTAGTAAAACACAAGCTCAACATATGGCGAGCAACAAGACTAAAAAATTTCTAAAGTTCACCTATTCGCCCACAATGAACAGTTGCTCACCAGAAGCAGGATGCATTAAGCACAAGCCCAACATACGGCGAGCAACAAGGCTTAAAGACATATAAGAAAGGCTAAGTCTAATAAAGACCATGAAAGCCCAATCAAATGAAGGTCAAGTTCCTATAGAACCAAAAAGACCCATATGAAGTCATACACACAAGTTTGCAAATACAAGTATTCTACTTTCGAGAAATGGAAAGGAATACTTAAGCAAGAAGAAAAAAAAAATAAGGTGAACAACAGGACAAAGGAAAGCATGAATAAGCTATGGAAGGAACAAGTTCATTTCATCATCAAAATATAGCTAGTACAATCAAAGAAAAAATTACAAGGCAAACACCTAATACAAAGACTACAAATCAAGGGGTAACAACTTCAACTTTGAGGAGCCAGGGGAGCAGGAGGAGCTTCAGGAGGAGGAGCATCTGGGTTGGTCGCCGTCGTGATCTGCTACTCGCCGGCTATAGCAGAAGTGCCAGCTTCATCCAGGGGAGCTGGAAAGAGATGACTCAGAGCATAAAAAACTGAGGCATCCTTATTCACTTCCTCAGTCCTCTCCTTTGGGGCGACCACCCGGATATCGTCCTTAAAGACGTCCAGGTTAACACCCATATCCCCTAAGTCGGCAACAAGGATATCAAAGCCGTCAGCAGGAGGGTTCTCAGTAACATAGTCCGTGAAGTCTTTGGTGACACAAGTCATGATGTCGAGACCATTATCAAGGGCATACTTCACGGACCTCACACAGTCAGCATACGCACAGATGTAACCAAAGTTCATGTTATCAGTTACATCCTGCACGTAGTTGGTGTAGGAAACGGTGTGCTTCTTTTCCCTCTCCAGCTGCGTGACGTGGACCTTCAGGGATTCAACCCTCTCCACTAGACCAACACGCTCGGTCTCCAGAACTTGCAGATGGTCAGTGGCCACTATCAAATCCAGCTTTAGCTTCTCGGAAGTATTGAAGGCCACCTTCTCTCACTCCTCCGCAGCTTTCAAACTCTTCTCCCAGGAAAGCTTGGCCTCTCAGATTCACCTTTTAGTTTGGCCAGCTCGTCATCTTTTTTCTTCAGCAAGGTAGCCCTCTCGGCCTCGAGTTGCTCAATCCTGCGTCCCAGGCCCCTATTTGTCCTCTTCAACTCGATAGCCTAATCGAGGAATCGTTGAGCAGATACAGCCTGATGACTAGCATTGTAACCTAAGAGACGAGCATTATCACTCAGGCTTTGGCTCTGGAGAATCTCTTCACCCAGCTTAGTCCAAGAAAGGGGTACGAGCTCAGTTGCTCGCCTCACATGCGAGTCCTAAATGTCTTGGTAAGCGGGGGCAGACTTAACACAGTTGAGCTGGTGAAGCACCTTAGCTCACCCCGGGTACTCTTCCTTCTTGTATCTACAAAAGAAAATAAAATAGTCAGATAAGGGAACTGGGGGGTGACCAGTCGAGCAACTGGGAAATACTTACTCTCTCAGCTTAACAGGGTCGTAACCCAATTATGAACTATTCGGAGAAGAGCTTCTTCCCCTGCTCGCCACCATGGTGGCAACCACTTGTTGTTCGTTCACTTCTTCAACGGAAGAGGAGCGAGGTGCATCCTTCTTGCTCGCCTGAGCCTGGCCCCTGGCTCGCTTTGAGCGATCATCTTCTTTCCGGGCTGGGGCGACCTCCTTGGTCAATTGTTTCTTACCCCGGGCATCTTTTTGAGTCGCAAGAGGCGAAGAGCGGGGAGGCAGACGAGGAGCAGGGTCCTTGATCTGAGGAGCTTCTTTTTCCTCATCCTCTTTAGCCCTCAATTTGATAAGAGAAATGGGAGGATCATACTTCTTCTTCTTGGAAGGGTCCTCAGCAGCCATTTGTTTGACACGGCGAGCAAGAATGTGGTAGCACTCTGGTATTTTTGGGACAACAACAGTCACCCTTTGCTCTGAAAATAAACAAAGATGAAAAGAATTAGATAATGGAGCAGGCGACCAGGCGGCCAAGGAATAAAAAAGGATATTAATACAAAGATAGGAAAAACTTTAAAGTACCTTACGGAATAGCAGCTTGAGCCTCTAAGTGGTGGGCACTCGTAGTCAACTGGGCAAGTTTTCGACAGTGGGGCTTCGAAAAGTGCTTGATGCTACGATCACTCGCGTTCCGAAGAGGAATTCTTCACTCAGCTTAGGATGTCTCCACTTCAGGATATGCGGCCCTGCAAAACAACAAAAAGGAAAAAATTAAAATTATTTTCACCCTAGACATAACAAGTCAAAAGTGAAACCTACGCCGAATCTCGCCGAAGCCTTCAGGAGAGTTGATACGACCAGGTCCACCAGAGAAGTCAGAAGACGCCCATCAATCGCCACCAATAAAGAAGAACTGCATGTGACAGCTCTTCACCTTATTCGGCATCCCTTCGATCAACTTTACGCCACTACGGGCCTTGATATAGTATCATCCAAATCCTTCTTCATTAGCAGCCGAGGAGATGGTCATCGCGTAATGTATCTCGACGGTACTTATCTTGTTCTTATAACCCTCAAGTCCGAAGAGGGTTATAAAAGCAAGTAAGTTACTCCATCCGTTCGGAGTGATCTGAGTAATCGCTAAGTTTGTGTCCTCAAGAAATCGGCCAATTATGGGGTGTAGAAGCAGCGGGAACCCAGCATTCAGGACATCAAGATTAATTGCAGTACAACCGGGGGGTGGACGGTCAGCCGTTTCTCCTTTTTGAGGGGCATATAAGTGGATGTCGTAAGGAATCCTGAAAGATGAACGAATACGAGCCAAGTAGGCCTCTATAATCAGACTAGGTTTTCTGCTCGCCGTATAAGGGGTCTCTTCAGCAGCCATAATAGTTCTTTCGGGTGGAGGAAAAAAGTTGTGATAACGGTTGGCATAGTCGATCCATTCCTGCCTATGAACAATTGCTTAAGGAATTTGAGACTCAGGAGTTGGTTTGGAGATGGGGAAGTTAATCTCTTTAAGAAACTTCCAAGTCACTCCTTGAGAGGGCTGATCCAGCTGGTCGTCTCTCGACTTGACCACCTACTCGCTGCTCGCCCCAACAACTTCTGGGACGCTCATTTCTTCAATCTCAGCAGCGACCTCCGAAGAATCCTCCCTCCAAATCTGACGAAGTGTTCCCCTCTACAGCCGGTCGAGCAATTGGTTGCGCGATGTCTTGCTCGCCGAGCTGTCCACAGCATAATATGCATCAACGGAGTGAGCAACGAAGCTCGCCTCTGAGCCTGTGTCTTTATCCACAAGTAAAGTACGGGAATTTCGAGCAACGGCTTGATGAAGTGAACGGCGAGGAGCAGGGGCGACATTTCAGATTCCATCGGTTTTTTTCTCGGATTCTGACCAACATTTTCGCCGGAGATCATTTTACTCGAAGAAGGGGATGCCATGAGAATCAAAACTAAAGATCTCCCGATAGAAAAAGCTCAAATGCAAAATTAAAAAAGGAATCACGGCGACACCGACGATAACACGGCGGCGGCGATTGAGATTGGCACACGATGGTAGTGATCGAAGAGAAAGTATGGAAAAATCGAAAGATTGAATATGCAGGAATAAGAAAAGAAGAATCAAAACAAAAAAAATAAAGAATCTACCTTGAAATCAAGTAAATCGATAGTAATCGAAGCGAATTGGAAGCAAGAAAACCTTGAAGATCAGCAATGGTGAATTTTCGTGTATAGGATGCGAAAAGAAATGAAAAAGGAAGAAGAGGAATATTTATAGGGATTGAAATGGGGAGCAAATTGGAATTTTATGAAAGTTAATAGGCCCCTACAAGCAAATTTTGAAACACGCGTGGGCGGCGGTGACATCACCAACCGCCCACTTCTCATCGTAAGACGCGCCTCGAGAAGCGAAACGTCACAAGTTCAAGAGTCGGATCCTTGCTGTCGCCCAAAATATTCCCGCTCAAAATATTTGAATCCCTGTTGCTCGCCTATGACTCCAACACATCGCCTAACGACTATAGTTTGATCTAAGAATGGTAATTTTCATTCTAATAGGTCAAACTAGGGGGCATTGTTGATAGGTGAACAACCGAACAACATGATTAAGCTAATTAAAAATTAAATAGTAGATAAAAAGGTCATCAGAAGTAAAAAAGATCAAATGGGCGAGCAACTGGGATTTGTGATTATTAAACTGAAACGTGGCGAGCAGCTGGGTAAGAAGTCAAAACACGTTGGACGAACAACTGGTCAGGCGAGCAACAGGTCATAAAGAAGTCAAGACAAACGAGCAGCATGCACAAAGAAGATTCAAGAGAAATCAAAGAGGCGAGCAGACGAGCAGAAGGGCTTCTCGGAAAGTTACCAAGAGTCCCACTAATTAGGCATTACATTATAAACAAACAAGTGTCTTAAACACTTGTCATTGTATAAGATGTAATAGCTTAGGAATAAAACAAGTGTCTTAACACTTGTCAAGATGTAAATAAGAGTGATTAAGGAGGTGACACCTCATGCTTGCTTGTACCCTATAAATACCCCTTCATGAGAAAGGAAAAATACGTTTATTTATTCAAAAACAAGTTCAAGCTCTTACAATTTTAATTCTCAAGCCCTACTTGTCTTAATTTAGCATTCAATCCTAGTTTAATCACCTTGTTTGCTGATCTTCCAAGCCTAAACAGTCACTAATCATCTACATTGAATCAAGATCATCAACATCGCTAATACCTGTTTCTTTTGTAGTGAATATCAACACACTTTTCTCTTTAAATACAAACTAACTCCAACTTCTTACTTTTAATTCCTCCCCCAACTTATTAGTAGAAAATCCCTACTTTTAAAAAAAAAATTGCATTACTTCATTTCTAAATCAACTAAAAGATATACTCACCACTATTGACTGATCACAGCTATTGACAGAGCCAGGAACTTTTACTAGGGTGGGCCAACTTAACATTAGTATAAAGCAAAATAATATTATAATACATTCATTTCAAAGAAACTTGCACATTTTCATTTTTAATTCATTTGTTCATAAAAAAATTCACACTCTTAAATTAGAAATAATATACAATTGCAACAACTTAATTCATAAAGTACCACACCCTTAAAGTATCATTTGTAAGTTGGTCAACAAAATATTTTTTTCTATTTAATTGTGAATTTTAAAGTGTGCAAGTTTTTTTTTTTTTTTTTTGGAGGGAATATTTGCTAATAGTTTTCATTATAAAATTGTCAATACATCTCATTTCATGAAGTTAAGAATATATTTTTTTGTGCAACAAGTGCATCATGCAACTCAAGTCTATAAAAAATTAATTAAAGCTTGAACAAGTCGACTTTAGTTATGTTTTGAAAAAAAAAATTGAAAACTGATGGATGAAGAGAAGCTTTTATTTTTTTTTAATAATTCTTAAAAAAGTTTATGATTGCTAAAAGAGCATTGTTGTTCACCCACCTAATATTGCTTAGTTCACCCACACTTTTATTTTTACAAAAATAACCTTATGTAGAAAAATTAATATACCCTTCGTAATTAAAATAAAAAAATAAATTACTAAGCCCACCAATTTTTTTTAATACCCACATCAAAATCTTATCTACGTTAAAATATATTCTCTTAATCTTCTGCACATAAAAATAAGAAACACTAAATTTCTTGAAAACCTCAACATGGACGACGACATCTAGTCTAGAGAGAAAAGAGAAGAAATGGAAAAAATATGCTTAAAGGGGTGCTGTTGTACATAAACACCAGGGAGGAGTTTGGTGTTGAATTGAGTTGGTACGGGGTGGGTTATGCAAAAATGAGTTGTGAAGATGGTCCAGCGCATGCAATTTGTGAAGGAATTTATGTGATTTTTTTTTTTTTTTATAGAAGAGGGATTCTGCGATTTTCTTTTTACGTGAAGGAGGTGTACTTTTTTTTCAATCTTATATTGTAAATTAAAATGGTGATGGGAGGTGTTTATTTAATAAAGTGGGTGTAAATATTATGTTAGGGTTGTAATTGTAAATTTAAAGAGAGTGTGTTTAGAAAAATTTAAAAACAACTAAAATATACAATGGGTTAATTTAGTGGTGGGTTAATTTAGCAATCCAGTGGGAAGTGGGTTAGAATAGCCATGCCCTTGTTAAAAACACAAATTGAAAAGAACAAAAGCTATATAACTAAAATTTGTTTGTAGTCTCCTGGTAACGTACCTGGTTAAATAACAAAAGATGATCAAGACTTTTACTATTTTACAAAACTGCAGAGACACCAAATAATATAAATAAATTACAGATTTCACATATATATACATAAATTACCTACGAACAATCTGTCTATGAAATTTATTGGTAATTCTTTTATAGGCAAGCTGCTTTTAGATAATTACTTATCTAGGAATCTACTTTATGAAACAAATTGATTCTCTAGGTAAGTTATTACGTAGATTGAGGAATGAAGATACTAATATGATTAAAAAATTTGTAGACAAATCGTAAGCAATCCACTCCACAAATTTTTTATTGGAATTTCTTTTAGTATTATTGAAAAAATTCTAGGCAATTCTAATTTTTTAGATAATTCTTTATTTAATTTTCTAGGCATTACTTAAATGTAAGCCATAAATACTAAGTCATCTTTATTGAAATGATAATAATGTTGACCCTATTAATTTGTCACTAAAATAGATTGCGTAATCAATCCTTTTATGACTTTGATGCATGTCATATACATGCATGGCCAATGTTAATATTTGGCACATGATATAATCCTAGAGAAACACTTGTCTGAACTTGGTTATGTGAATTTCATCTCATTTTAACCTATTAATAATGGATCTAACAAAAACTATAGTTTGTATATTAGATTTATTTAAAATTTTATTGGGTATGATCAATAAAAATTCATCATGAATTTCAAATTTGAGACAGATTCAAACAAGTTTTTATCTATAATGACTGATGTACATTGATTAAATGGAATTGAAAGACAGAAATGGTCCAAATGGATATCGTACTATCTATTGATAGAAATATATGGTGTAATATATATTAATTGTTGATGATTACTCGCATTGGAAAGTAATTCATCAGATTACACCAAGTATACATATTACAAAAAAGGTTACTACGTACTTAGACGTACATAAATAGCTAGGAAAGGAAGCTTAATCAAATATACTATCCGCTGAAGATTCATGAAAAGCGCTATTACATGTGATGAAGAATGTTGTGAAGCCTGTCAAACAACAAACAAATATCCGTAAGATAAATCGCAATAATTAATTAAGACTCATTACAGTTGATTTTAAAAGTTAATTAACTAACAAACAAATAGATGGACATATTGATTACTAATAAAATTGTGTGCGGCCAACAACATTATTAATTAATTTTACATATATAATAGTATAAGTGGTGCACTGTGGATCACATAATAAATTATCATAAAATAAAACTAGTGTGTGTGTGAGGGATTAAAATACGAGATTTCAATGTGATATTAAAAAAAAAAAAAAACCACACGTGCTCAAAGAGCCGGTTGGAAAAG
Source organism: Ballota nigra (assembly GCA_947034835.1). Classification (NCBI taxonomy): domain Eukaryota; kingdom Viridiplantae; phylum Streptophyta; class Magnoliopsida; order Lamiales; family Lamiaceae; genus Ballota; species Ballota nigra. The sequence continues at coordinate 39,584,346 of OX344721.1, forward strand.
AATTTCCCATCAATTGGAAGAATATCGGCGAATTATATATTCCTTTTCATTTTAATATAAAGTTCAACTACTCCTTTAACATTAATTAGCATAGATAACTTTAAAAAACATTAATCTAACCAACAATATTTTCTCTAATATTTTAACGTACTATGTAATATGCATGTCCTTTATAGTTAATTAATGAAAAGGTAGAAGTAAAATAGAAAAAAATAATACTATTATGTATAGTACATAATACCTTTTCTAGCTTTTCCTATACTTAGGAATAGGAATGTAGCCAAAGTCAATTCGGCGGAGATCCTCAATGAGAATATGGTAGTGCCTCTGCACCTCCTCCGCTGTTTTGCCACCGCCGACGGCCCGAGCAACGTTGAGCCACCGGTCGGGAGTGTCGCCGTCGAAGCGGGCTAGCGCCTTCTCGAACAATTTGTTCTCCTGCGGCGTCCATGCACTGCCCTTCTGTGAGCTCGCCATTAATGATCAAACACAAAATCTCTTCTTACCCCCTTAAAGGTAGCAAAAAAGGAATTAAAGGGATTTGAGACTTGGTTTGATACTATTAATTGGCCATGCAGGTTGTTATTTATAGGGGAGGTTGGGGGAGGCCAAGTAATAGGGAATCAGAAATAGCTAGGGGTAAAATTGGAAATGAGTGAGTTGCGCGTCTTCTTTGGAGCCACAAGCTGGTGAAGCTGCACGGGGGAATCGGTATCAAAATTAGCAAAACAAGTTGGTAAATTAATTAAATCCTCCAAAAAGTGAAAGGTGGTGGTCAATTGATTATTATTATAATTTCGACCTTGGGATGTAATTTGATATTATAATTCAATTGCTTTGATATGAATATGTTGCCTGATACCAATTGGGAGTACTGGCCCACGATTTAGTTGCACATAAGCTCGCTTTTCATGCTCAATATTTTTCTTGTGTTGGCTTATGGACTAATTCTCCTGATTATCATTCAATACTAGCTAATTAACTGATTTAATATATGAACTTTTTTCGCTTAAAAATTAAAGATGCCTGGTGGGACTAACAAACCATCCAATCATAACATTTAATTAGAATAAGACTTGATCAACGGAAATATCACAACTTTTGCTTCGACAGCCAAAAAATAATAATAATAACTTTAAAATAAAAATAACAGAGATACAACTTTCAACAGAAATGACTAAAATGTCAACCGATAGACACAAAACTTATACACCTACCACAAATGTGATAATAACACATAAGCACATATAAACAATCAATTAAAATAGATATAATGTATTAAAAAAAACCTAAACTATCAAACTTTTGTTTCAAAAGGTCCTTAATTTTTTTTTTTAAAGCTCCTAAACTTTTAAATTTTTATTGCATGAGGCCCCTGGTAATGAATATTTATGGATTTTACTAAGTTAATATAATGTAATGTATTTCATTAGAAAATGATGAATTAATCAATTTCAATTTTGTTAATATTGAATTCTAACAAACAGTGTTCACTAATTGATTGTCAAAAAATGGTCTTATGAAATAAAAAGGGAAAATTGGTTTTTTTGTCCTTTAAGTTTGGTCAGTTTTATTTTTCGTCCTCTAACTTTTGACTTTATTTTTTAGTCCGATAACTTTTAAAAAATTAACATTTTCGTCCTAAAACCGATAATTTTTTAGTCCTAAAATTAACATTTTAGTCCGATAACTTATGTTTTAGGACGAAAACGTTAATTTTTTTAAAGTTATCGGACTAAAAAATAAAGTCAAAAGTTAGAGGACGAAAAACAAAGTTGACCAAACTTAGAGGACAAAAAACTCAATTTTCCCAAATAAAAATTATATACTTTAAAGGTTTTTTAAAACAAAACAATAAAATAGTTCGAGGGTCTTTAGAAACAAAAGTAGATAGTTTAAGAATTTTTTAAAATAAAAAATAGTTCAAGGGCCTTTCGAAACAAAAATTGATAATATATGAGCTTTTTGATGCATTATGCCATTAAAATAATAATGAACTCCTAATTATAAATTATTATCACATTCGTAGTGGACATAAATTTGTGGTCATTGAGGTCCCGCACCTCTCAATTGATTAAAAGTCTTAATTTTGTGAAAAGGAAAAGTACAAGGAGCAAAACAAAACATAAGTAACAAAAGAAACACTGCTACTAAATATACGGGAACCAAAAATATATATTCCCTTTTATCAATGAATATATAGAATGCATGTATATTGTTAAATGTTAATTCTATTATCATCTACATAATTCATTAATGATAAATAAATTATCCCTCCGTCCCCTAATAATTTTTATATGTGAAGTGACACAATTTAAAAAAAAAAAATTGTTTTATTAACCTTTTGAACCAATTTAAAAAAACATATTTTAAAATAAAGTGAATATGTGAAATTATTTTATTTCTGTTTATTTGAGATATATAAAAGTTATTATTAGACATTTCACGAAGAACAGTGAAAATCATTAGGGGGTGAAAGTATAAGAAAATTTTATACTTTCTCAATGTCAGTCGAGCTCAAGCTTTAATTACTTAGCTAGTAACTTGCAAGTTCGAGTACAAGTGACAATATATATTCGTGAGTCTGCGAAATAATTAGCATTTTACTATAGTATTCTCTTTTTCGAAAACAAAATGCTATACTACTCTTAATAATATTTTGATATTTTTGGGGACAAGAAAAGAACCTCTGCTTGACAAAAAAAATAATAAGTAAAGGGCAAAAACTTGTATGATACCGTCTCATGGTATAAGATCACACAAATTAACACGTACCCCTACCAAAGTGTTAATGAATCAATATTCTAATTATATAAATTCTCATTGTCTCATGCCATGAAATTGTCTCATACAGACCAACTTTACTTGACAATAATCAAAAGTGTAGATATTAGTTAGATGATTCCCTTCGGACAAAATCACTTCACTCATGAAATGAATGCTCCAAGATCTGCTACGTCTTCGGGTCTTTGGGCCACAATTAATTGGTCCAAACTATTTTTGGGCCGGAAAAAGAACAAATTCTAGGCATTAATTTGAACAGAATATGTTAATTTATTAGCTTACAGAAGTGGGCCAATATGAAGAAAAAAAAAAGGAAAAAGTATAGGTTTGAAGATAAGCAGATATAAAGGGTTTTTGTGCCAAATTGTTAACCTTTTCTTTGTATCATATTAATGTAGGAGTAAATTTTATAGATGATAAAAAGAGGATTTTATATATGAGACGAATTCCCATCACATGTATTATTATATAATGTGTGAGTTTATGATCAAACCTAAATCATGTTTTAAAATAATTTTGGCGTAAATACTAAAATAATGTTCTATTTCATGCATTAGATCATTTTACAAATGACGTCACCAATTTTATATACTAAAAATATATGTGATTGGAAATTTTGTTTCAGTCTGTGAAAGACTACAAAAAATTTCCGTAACTTCTACAACTTGATTCGCTTTCTTTTAACACACAAGTAATTTACTTTCTTAAACCTTGATAAAGCTAATATAATGATATTTCTTTAACTTAATAAAAGAAAAATTCCTTCCACTGTATAAATTTAAGTATATTCCATTTGAATCAAATTCAACATGATGCAATAAAATACAAAACTGGTCCAGTACTATCAATAATGAGTTATACCTTTTTGCCTTGTTAGATATTTGATTTTACCACTGCTTTGAATATTATACTCAAACTTCTAGTTCTCCAATGTGATGCACATTTTGAATATTAATTTATTTTTATATAAAATTTTAGTCACTCTGTTACCCAAAAGAGTAATTCTCTTGTGCATTTGGTGTAGGGTGCACTTACTCAACAGTTGATCATGTTTACACTGAAAATCAAATTTTAGTGTAAATTTTTCAGTGCAATCCAACTACATTTTTCAGTGTAATTGAAACAAATTTTTTAGTATAAACATGATCAACTGTTGAATGAGTACACCGTACATTTGGTGCATATAAGAGTTTGTCTGCCGAAAAGGGATGCAAAGAATAAATAGTCGAGGATGACTGAGTACTGAGTAGCAATTACAACAAAGTCCATCCTACTAACCTGACAAGTTAAAACTTGACGAGGTGACTAAAATTTATTTTACTTGGTCCCCTGAGACGGATTGTAATAAAAAATTAAATTAAATTTATTTTGTTAATTTGTCAATTATTCTTTATTAATTGTTTTTACTATTATTTTATTAATAAATGAATTTTGAGAGATAGCATTTATATGAGTATTTTAAAAATATTTGATTAATTATATAGCTTATAATTGTGCATTAAAATTATTAACAGATACTAAATTTTACAAAATGATATTAAACTCAATAAAACTTATATAATCCCAAAAAATAAAATTATTTAAACTCATATAATTAAAATCAACAAAGAAATCTTTAAAACTTAAATTAATACTTCATATATCAATTCATTTTTTTTTATATAAATTAAATTTGAATTTTCAATTTAATTAAATTTCGTTTAAAGATGAATAATTTTCTTATCATTTTATAAAATACTAATTTTTATTAAGTCACGTGTCCAACAGTAGAAGAGAATAAGATTCATGGACGAAGGAAGTATTTGTTTCGATTGTTAAGACATTATTGATAACGACTTAGATGCCCTAACGAGAAAATTATATTTTAGGACCGTAACTTAAGGGAGTTGGAAAATAAGGACTGTAACTTTTCGGGCTGACAAAATGAGGACCGTAACCTTTTTAGTTTGGCAATTCGAGGATCATAAGTTTTAAAATTTGCAAATAAAGGTCAAGTTATTTCCAAACTAAGGCCTGATTCGGACCTATTCTAGTCCAAATCGGGTCAATTAGTCCGATTTGCATTTATTTAAGTTGGTTTGTCCTCAATTTACCACATTTCAAAGTTAGTGTCTTCATTTTGCTAGCCCAAAAAATTATGGTCTTCATTTTGCTACCCCTTAAGTTAGATTCCTGAAGTCCTAACTACCTTGACTCCATGCACCTAGGGGTAATGTAATAGTTTATAAACGGTTAAGATTTGATAACTAATTAATCGATCATCAAAACCTGTAATTATTGTTATTATATATTTTTATTTATTTGCTTAGAACTTTACACATGTCTGCCAATTAAGTGGTCGCTCTATTTTGTGTGAACCTTAACTCGTTTTAAAGTTGACATAAATTGGATAACTAGTAGTAATGGTCTAATTGATCTACAAGAAAGAGGTTTTTGTAGCAAACACATGAGGAATAAACAAAAGCAAAGTTTTGTGTGAACAAGTTTTACGGTTAAACTAATTTGAAATGTATGAGTTGTTTTATTAATTAGTTATATTTAAAGGTATTAGCTCTATTGTGAAACACTCTTCACAATTGACTTTTTCAGGGATTTTAATATGAAAGTTGATTCATATTTAAATGAGTAAAATATTTTTTTTATGATGGCTTATTGTTTAATTTAAGTAAATGAAACAAAAAAAACTTGTTTTAGTGTGTAACTATTAGTGGAATGAAGTGTAATTATTTTTTTTATTTTTTTTTTGCAGCAGGGAACAAATAGTAAATTGTGCAAAAAAATTTGGGAACAAAAGGTAGTATTAGTTTAGAATGACATTAGTTTTTTCATTAAATGATATTAATTGATCGGGTCTTTGATCCACCTTGTAACATCTTTCTCTTCATCGATTAAGTTCTTGATTGGCAATCATGACCAAATTGTGACCAACACTTCCTCCCCAATTTTTCTTAGCTATTGGCATAATATTGTTGCATACGAGATCGTCTCTAATTTTTCACAACCTCCATGTTACCCTAACCTAGATGACTGACGACACCTTTCGGCTTCTATCATCAAGCCCCAACACAATGCTAAATTGTGAAAAATTCATAAATGGGTTATTATAAAGAACACCTTGCACGCCCAACCCATACCATTTTAAAATTAAAACCTCTGCCCAAACTTCGGAAGCCAGGGAGAGCATTTGATGTTTTATGTTTTACCCCTATTTTCATCCCAAATATATATATATATATATATATCATAAGTTTGTCATTGCATCCATAATTTATTAACTAATTCTTAAGCATCAAAAAATAAAAAAGAGTAACACTTATATGAATTAATTGCACCGTATAATTGGTGTTCAAAAAATAACATTAAGTGAAATGGATGAAACATGATGCAATTGATTTTTTTTTTAGAAATATTATTCAGTTTAACGACTAATATTATTCAAAAGTAGTGAACGATATAAATAATGTATAAAAAATTTAATCAATGACTAAATCCTTAAAATACGGTCGAGAGTGCCCTATTTAGAGGCTCGTGTGCTCCGTTACTTTATCTGATTTCCAAAGAACTAGCTCGGACAAAATGTCATAAATTTGTTTCGATAATTAGAAGACATAAATCACTAAAAAAAAAAAGAATGCGCGTTTGAACAACAAGAATTTGCGATGGAAGTACATTTCATCGCTAATATGCGTGTTTTGCCACAGTTTTGCGACGAACCATAATCAATACTCGTCAATGGTTAAAATTTGCGACGGAGTGGACAATCCCGTCGCAAATTCCGTGAATTTGCGACGGATATGTCCGTCGTAAAATAAGCGGCCCTTGGCCTACGTATAAACCGCCATAATTTACAAGGGAAAGATCGTCGTAAATTTCAAATTTACAATTTGCGACGGACATGCCCGTCGCAAAATCGAAACGTTTGACCGAGACCTTTCGGAAACGGTGCAAATTATTGTGGCCGACAATTCTACGACGGAAAAGTCCGTCATATATTTCAACTTTGTGTTTTGGGACAGTTTTGCCCGTCGCAAAATCAGACCTTTTGACCGCGACCCTTTGGGAGCCGATGCATATTTATTGCCTACAACTGATTTGCGACGGATTAGGCCGTCGTAAAATTTAAATTTCATATTTGCGACGGACAATCCGTTGCAAACCACCAAATAAGGCATCATTTTGGGCGTCAAAGACGGTAAATTTTGAGACGAACTCCAGTCCGTTGTAAAAAAAAATTTGCCTATAAAATGCAGTATCCGGCGAGCTCATTCACCACAAGGGAGAAAAAGAGGAAGAAGAAAATAAGGAAGAGAGGTAGCGTCCGGCGAGCACCCAAGAGCCAAATTCTTCCTGATCAAAGTTCTCGTTTCGTCGATCTCTACACAATAATCGTAAAAAAAAAAAAAAAAAATTATACCGTTTAAATTTTTATTTTAAAACATGTTAATTAGTCTTTAGATTTTTGTATAATTATGAGTATTAATAGTATGTGATGAAACATATTGTTGTTATATTGCATTTTTTTAATTTTTAATATTTTAGGATAGTTGTTTAGAATTTTTTATATATGTTGATTGTTGTTATATTGAATATTTTTTATTTTTAATATTTTAAGATAATTGTTTAGATTTTTATATTTGTTGATTTTATTATATTGAATGTTTTAGATTTTTAATAGTTTAGGATAATTGTTTAGATTTTTATATATGTTGATTGTATTATATTGAATGTTTTAGATTTTTAATATTTTAGGATCATTGTTTAGATTTTTATATATGTTGATTGTATTATATTGAATGTTTTAGATTTTAATATTTTACGATAATTGATTAGATTTTTATATATGTTGATTGTTGTTATATTGAATGAGTAAATGTAGGAGAATTGTTATAATATTTGGGAGACTTTATTGATTGATTGTTGTTACACTATATATGAATAGGTAGTATTGTATTTTAGTATCGATTTAGTATGATGATTATGTTAGGAGAGTGGTATGATTAGGTTAGTTAAAATTTAATAATTGTGTGTTTATTGAATTTTTTTTATAGATGAGTGGACAAGACAGTGGATCTGGTAGTGGGAGTGGGAGTCAGCAGAGGGATCGAGGAAGAGAGAGGAGACGGACGGGATCACTCAGACCCGTGGTTGCTCCGATTGTCCCGTCTGAGGGATCCTCATCCGCATCTCAGGCTGGTTAGGGCTCATCTTCCTCTTGCCAGCACCCGATTGCTCAGAACCAGATTATTGTTGAGCCCCGTGGTTTAGCGTAAGTTTTAATATTTTATTAAAATATAATTATTTTACTAACTTTGAAATTTTAATGTTGCAGTTGGATTCCGGGACATGAGGCTACTACTCAAGTGTCCCAGTCCATCTGGAAGGGTGGATTCGAGCCCACCGGTTTCAACTGGGGGGCGGTGTCCGAAGAGAGAAAACAGATGTATTTTGAGGAGTTTAATATATAATTAATTTAATTCATTAACTTTATTCATCGTTTATTAATATAAATTATATAAATTGATATCTACATTTAAAAGTAATTGTAGAAATTATGCATCTGGGCATTAGAGCACGAGGAGCAGATGTAGAAGAACTTTTGCGGGAAGGGCGTCGAGCGATACAAAGACACGGAGGGGAAGGAGACTAATATGGGGACGAACAATAGGGGCCGAGAGATTTGACCCCAATTTTTAACTACTGGAATAGTGACACAAGCAAGTCGCAGAAGAACAAGGCGAATCGTCTTAGCGACCCTGATAGAGAAGGGATCGCGAGACATCGAGCCAATTCTCGGTCCATTTTGGAGCACGGGTTGCAATTTGTAAGTGACAATTTTTTTATTTTTAATAATTTTTTATGATTTTTTGGTAATATTAATTACTAAATATTAATTTGTAGGAGCGGGAACATGGACGTGAACCCTATCATTTTGAGAGATTGCAAATTGTCCACCCATGGGAAGAGGAGACAGGAATGTCCACCTACGTCTCACCACCGAGATCCACGTAAATATTATTTCTAATTTTAATTAAAGTATTATTTTAAAAATTTTAGGGTTCATTTATTAATTAAAAGTATTGTTAATTTGCAGAGAAAAATGCTCGGTGACCTTGCCTCCCAAACTCAGACTCAGCCTCATGAAGGGGCGGATGTGTCGATCTCTATGCCCACCCCGCAGAGCATTCTGTGGACGTTTAAAATGAGCTTTACTTTAAGAACATCTAGGCTAAAAAGGGGCGGTTCACTGGATTAGGTAGTTTTGGAAAAAAACTTGCTCCAATCTCGTGGATCCGGCTCATCCCAGTCTTTCACCGACTCTCATCCTAGCGACATCTAGAGACAGCTTTTGACTGTCGTGAAGCAGATGAAGCTCCTCCAATAGCAGCAGGAACATCAGCGAGAGTATGAGAGAAGGCAACGAGAAGCGGAGGAGAAGGCGGAGCGGAAGAATAGGGAGAAAATGAACAAGTGGTGAAGATTAATCTCCTCCACATTAGGTGGAACGGTACTACCACCACCGGACCTGGTGCAGCCTCAAATCCCACCGCCGCTCCAAAACCATGATGAGGAGGATGAAGAGGGGGATGATGCCGGATTTCAATCCGATTATTAGGAAACTTTAATTTTTTTTATCTTATATCATGTATTGAATTTATTTACTTTAATCGACATTACTTTTATTTTATTTTTTGCTGATTTTATATTTTTATTAGATGAATAATTTACATGTGTTATTTTACAAACAAACGAATTATAAATTTACATTGTTGAAATAAATAATTTTAAAAAATAAAAAATATAATTGGTTACAACAATTATTTAAACAAGTTAGAAACAAAAATGAATTTAATTTGATGAATTATAAAAAAAAATGAATCAATCTGGATACATATAGAATTAATAGCGTACAAATGAACGGATTATAATATTACGCGTTCTCGAATTAAAAAAAAAATTATAAAAAAAATTGGTAACAACATTTATTAAAACAAGTTAGAAACGAAAAAAAAAATTTGATGAATTAAAAAATGAGTCAATTTGGATACATATACAATTAATTGAGTACAAATGAACGAATTATAATATTACGCATTCTCGAATTAAATAAATTTACAAAATAAAAAATATATAATTAGTAACAACATTTATTAAAACAAGTTAGAAACGAAAATGAATTATACAAAAAAAATGAGTCAATTTGGATACATACACAAATTATTGTAAGAAATCGAACAATAGAAGAAAGTGCCCCAACGGGGCGCCCCCTCTACATGCAAGAGGGGTTGCGAGTTCGATTCTCCTTGGATGCGAATTTGAAATTAATTGTTCCGTTAAGGCTAATATGAAAGTTGGGCTTGATTATATAGCTTGAGGGTCGATAACCCAGTGGTTAGCACACGGGCGCGCGGAGGGTATTGATTCAAACCACACAGACCATTTTTTTCCAGACTAGTGATTTGCGATGGACACATGTCCGTCGTAAATTCATATTTTGCGACGGATATGTGCCTGTTGCAAAAAATAATTGGAAACATTAAAAAAATCAGAAATTCAGCCCTCACACGGGCGCGCGGAGGGTCTGGGTTCAAACCACATAGACCATTTTTATTCCAGGCTCGTGATTTGCGACGGACACGTGTCCGTCGTAAATTGATATTTTGCGACGCATATGTGCCAGTTGCAAAAGATTTCGGCGACATTAAAAAATCAGAAATTCAGCCTTTTTTGCGATGGCACTTCGCCCGTCGCAAATTTTGATAGTCCACCCGGGTCGTGACCCGGTTGGTCTGTGATTGAAGCCCAAAATCCGTCGCAAATATTTGCTACGATTGTTTTGTCTACGGACACGTATTTGTCGCAAAACACGTTTTGCAATGGAAAATCCGTCGCAAAACAAACCGTCGCAATACAGGGTGTTTTTTTTAGTGAATGTTTAAATAATTTTTATTATATCAGGATCATTTACTTATTGGTCCATTCATGTTTAGGTGGCCGAGTTTAAAGTTTTTCCTTGAGTGACAAATATCATAAGTGGGGTTTAGTAATCCATCATTAATTCCATTCCTTCACCCTATACACTTACCTTTTGATCGTAGAAAATTATATATTGGTTATATTTTGACGATTTAATTACTTCATATTCATAAGAATTATCTCTAGTATTTTTATTATATACTAGTGTATACCTCGTAAATTTCGTGGCTGGAAACAAATTTATTATTATTATTTTAAATTTTTTTTTAAATATATTGTAGTTTCGATACAATATTAAAATTGTAGTTATAATTCAACGAATAATAAAAATACTAAAAATGAATAAATAGAAAATTTGAAAAATATTAATTAATTCACACATTCAATTTCAAATTAGTACTAACTCCGTCCCTGAAAATTAGTCATGTTTTTTATTACGTAGTTTGATGTGGTATGTCGGGTTGGTATTACGGGCTTTTCTAAGGTTTATTTTTTAATAAAATGATTGTTAATGAAAAATTCGTTTCACATACTTTCCATTAACGATCATTTTATTAAAAAATGGACCTCAAAAAACCCTTTAATACTCTTCAACATATCACATGAAACCATGTGCAAAAAATAGGATCAATTTTCCGTGACGGATGGAGTATAACATAGTATTACTTAAAATTACATTTGATGTATAGTTGCATGCCAGTTTCCCCCCATGGTATGAAGATACAATAACAATCGAACGCAAAAATTTAACTCTAAAGGTAGAACCACACATTTCAGATCTAAAGGTAACATTTGACATAAAAGATGTCATAATGAAATATTGTGTAGATGTTGGTGTAGAAACAATTGATTAATGTATTGGTATTCATAATACACAATTCAACAATAAGAATTGACGTTTAAGCGCCAATTTTAGTTTTTTTTTTTAAATCCCTCCTAGACATTTCACATATACATATATATTGCAAAAATAAAAGATAAAAAAAAATATCGAAATTACTACTCTATAATATTTATATTTTACAGTTTTTGAAATTGTATTTTGCAGGTAAAATTTTATTAAAAAAAAGTGTGTTACAATCTAGTCCCTCCGTCCCGGGTCTTTTTTTATAGGATTACATGACACAATATTTAAGAAAAGTGAAGTATGTGAGTGTGAAGTTAAATAATAAAATAAGTAAAATGTGTTTTATTGACTTTTGTGAGTATGAATTATTTCCTTTGTAAGGGTGTGAAAAAAGAGTTGGGACTGTTGGAATTTATAGGCACGAACACCATGTTCGGTGCAGCGGAAGAATATGATTCACCAACAACGAATCTGAAACACGGTTGTATAACATAAACATAAAGGATAAATAACACGTATATAAATCCTTACAGCGATTTGTATGCGGAATCATCAACTATGGTATCCACGTAACGACTTTCTACCAACCCGCACCGATATGCCAGCGTTGAATCTCGAGACTAATTTGCTAGAAAAATTCAGACTGAGATTTTATGGAGAAATTATATTTCTTGTATTATTATCGGAATTCCCATAAGACACATATTTATAGGGATTAACTTGGCTTAATTCCTAAGCAAGATATCGGGCCTAGCCCGTAATATAATCTCTACAGATTATATCTCTCTAGATATGTTCCTACGAATAATATCTTGACCATATATTACTCTTGTATAATAATATTCCAAATATTATTATTGGGATTTCATATTTAATTAAATCTAATTTATTTAAATAATAATAATAATTAATTCCAAATATAATTATTATTATATTCTCCATAAATTAAATATTATATCTAATACAATATTTAATCAACCAACTATAATTGGTAAATTGTCATTACTTGTTGTGTGACCCATAGACCCTCGTATATCGAGCGATTAGTCAAACTAACGGTCTTAATTGAACCCTAGACAATAAATCAGACATTCTCAATATACGAGGTATGTTGCGAGGAAATCTGCAACTACCTGTAATATTGTAGGCTATTGTGATATCTTCCTTTCATTCACGAACACTCGATTAAGCCTTGAACATGATGAAGTGTCTATTCAAATAGCTTAATCATATTATCTCAAATCACTAATTGATCAAGTATATCACACTTAGCCACAAAGTCTAAGTTGATGCGCGTCGGCCGACGACTTAAATCCAATTATGATAAGAAGACGAGTATTCCCTCTAAATCCACATTGAGGAATGAATCATATTCTTGGGTCAACTACCACGCACATGTATTTCGTGATGAACCCAATCCATGCCATATCTACCCGTGGAAGGGTGCAAGCGTCGGTCATGGTCAAAGTTCACCACTCCACACATGTCGTGCATATTGACCTCAAGTCAGAGGAGTATCACATCGCTCCCACTAACCGAGACACCCGTAGACACATTATGTGAAATTACATCAAACGGTTTCTCGGATGGGTATACCAATACCCTCTAAGGTATCTGTGCATCCATCATGAGATACCCGGTATCTCGTAGTAAGTGAGATCTTACTACACTCTCTAAGAGTATGATGCAGATCGCACACCAATCTCAATTGCATCATCAATATCCCATTCTTGATGATCCTTGATCGGGGCTATTTGAGAATCATCCTTAAATCATCTGAGTTCTCACTCACTCAATAACAGTAGTGATTCATGGGAACACAAATAAGAATATATGCAAACAATCAAACATCATATTCAGATAAGTGTGACGTCATACATTTAATATTAAATCAATAATAATATTAAACTAAATCTGAATATTATCTTAGTATTATGTCCTTTCGATGGATTGTCTCTAGGACATTAACACTAATAATCTCCCACTTTGACTAGAGTCAATCACCTACATATCTAACCCCTAGACCATCAAATGTCTAGTGTGTACATGAACAGTGAAAATGATTTGCAAAATTATCCTTTATGGGAAATGTTTTAATTCCATTTCTCTTATCGATATGATCTCTTGGATCAAATGATAATGCCTCCGTACATGCTTATTTTTGTTATCAGATCTCGGTTCCTTTGCTTATGCAATCGCACCAATGTTGTCACAATACAACTCTATTTGACAACTGGCACTCGGAACTATCCCTAGTTCTCTCAAGAACCTTAGAATCCAGACAGACTCAAAGGCTTCTGATACATCAATGTACTTAGCTTCGGTTGTTGAACCTACGGTTAGATCTTGCTTTGAACTATTCCAACTTACCGCCTCATCATTGAGATTGAAAATATAATTTGACTGTGATTTGTAATCTTCACAGTCTGACTAGAAACTCTCATTAGCATAGTCCGCAACGACTAGCTCTGACTGCCTACCATAGACAAGAACATGTTCTTTAGTACGCCTGAGGTACTTCATAACATTCTTAACAGCAATCCGGTGAGACTCACTTGGATTCTGCTGGTATGTACCAGTGATGTTGACAGCGTAGGCCACATCTGGCATGATGCAAGTCATGGCGTACATGATGGATATGGAATATCCTTCATGTGCTCGATATCTGCTTCGCTAGAAGGATAATCCTTCTTCGATAACTTTATCCCATGATTTGCCTGTAGAGAACCTCTCTTAGAGTTCTCTATCGCAAAACGCTTCAACACCTTATCTACGCAGGTGGATTGTGACAGCCCTACCATCTTCTTGGATCTTGATCCCCAAGATGTAGCATGCCTCACCAAGATTATTCATCATGAAGGTCTTTGATAACCAATCTTTCATGGACTGCATTGGTGGGATATTATTTCCTATAATCAATATGTCATTGACATATACGACTATAAAGACAATACTCTTCCCGCTGCGTTTACGATAAACGCAAGGATCTTCCAAATTTCAGATGAAGTCAAAGGATTTGACAGTTTCATCAAATTGGATATTCCAACTCCTAGAAGCTTACTTCAATCCATAGATGGATCGTTTAAGCTTGCACACAAGATTAGATTTTGGCTTAGATATAAAACCCTCCGGTTGAGTCACAAACACTTCCTTATCAATGTTACCATTGAGGAGAGATGTTTTGACGTCCATCTACCAAAACTCATAATAGCGGTGTGCTGCTATCGCAAGTAAAATTCGAATGGACTTGATCTTCGAAACTGGCAAGAAGGTCTCGTCATAGTCAATGCCTTCACATTGACTATACCATTTCACCACCAACCTATCTTTATAGGTTTGTACTTTGCCATTTGCATCGGTCTTACCCTTGAAGACTCACTTGCAACCTATGGGTCTAACCCTTTTCGGCAACTCAATTAAGTCCTAGACTTGATTGGTGTACATCGAGTCCATCTCGGATTTCTTGGCTTTATGCCACTTCTCTGAGTCAACATCTAATGTTGCTTCAGTATAAGTTCTAGGTTCGTCTTTATCTGGAATCTCCACGTG
This sequence comes from Ballota nigra, assembly GCA_947034835.1. Classification (NCBI taxonomy): domain Eukaryota; kingdom Viridiplantae; phylum Streptophyta; class Magnoliopsida; order Lamiales; family Lamiaceae; genus Ballota; species Ballota nigra. The sequence continues at coordinate 39,599,500 of OX344721.1, forward strand.
GAAACCATAATACCTAGTGGTTGGATTACGAATCCTAGTCGACTTACGGAGTTGTGGTTGTGCAGGCTGTACATTTTAATCGTAAAAATTTTGTGGTGCAGCGACTTCATCGTTGACCGGAGAGTCCTCAAGAGCGACATTTTCATATGTCTCTTGGGCGGGAGTTTGAACTATGTTATTCTCATTCAACCCACTTGGAGGTTGTTGCGAAGGCAATGCAACTCCAATTACGCTCCCACTGGCTGAAAGAGGATCACCTAGTGATAAACTTCCACCATGAGAGTCGTTGAATGCTCCCACTGATTCTTTGTCATGTTGCCTTGACAAATCATCAGTCTCTATGTTAATTTGTGGTTCTTGAATCTCTTCAAGTTCTATCTTCTTACGGCTTTGTTCCTTAAAGACGTACTCGTCTTCTAGGAACTTAGCTTGCTTAGAAACAATCTATGTTTGTTTCTCCGGTAGATAGAAGTGATATCCTCTTGTATCCTTAGGATATCCCACAAAATAACTATTTTCACCTTCGGATTCCAACTTATCAGTTAGCATTTTCTTCACAACTGTGGGACAACCCCACGTTCTACTGTGTAGAAAAATAGCATCTTGCCGTGCCATAGCTCGTATGGAGTCTTCTCAACTGATTTGGATGTAATTCTATTCAAAATGTAGATTGAGGTTTGTAATGCGTATCCCCATAAGAATGTTGGAAGAGAGAAAAAACTCATCATGGACCTTACCATGTCTAACAAGGTTCGGTTTCTCCTTTCGGTCACACCATCCATCTGAGGTGTTCCGGGAGGAGTCCATTGTTACTGGTTCCTATGAAGCTTTAAGTAATCCATGAATTCATGGCTAAGGTACTCACCTCTTCGACCCAATCGAAGAGTCTTGATACTCTTACCAAGTTGTTTCTCTACTTTGTACATTAAGAACATCATGTCCATAACTCAACAAATGCCTAGCAGTTTGAACTATTAGTGAACATGTTTTATCTTAACAACAACCATACTTGTTCTAGCAGCTGAAACACCTTGTGTTTTCTTCTCGGTTGCTAGAACCTTATAGTCCTTCTTCCAATACTCTTTCTATTGCAGTGGGACATACATCTTTATCAACCCGCTCTTACTTTTGAACTCTATCTTTTGCCTTCAGGAAGTTGGGCTTGGGGCCCTCTTAGCCTTACTCCTTCCCTTCTTCTCGCCTTTCGGGTCAGAAGAAGTAGAAGCACTCACCATGAGCACGGATCTTTCCTTAGCAGTGGAAGACTAAAAAATCTTAAGCATGTTATGAGGCTCCGGCATCGTCGCTTCCATCTTTTTCATATTAAACTTACTGCGAAACTAGAATATGAATCGGGGAGCGACTTGAGGATAGCACATGAAGTGAAATCTTCCCTCCTTTCGCTAATCGACATCTGAACAGATCTCTCATCACTTCATAAATCTCAAACGAGATCTAGAATCAAAGAGATCCTTCAGACGCTTAAGCTTGTCGAAGGTATCCATTTTCTCATGTTGCTTTGCAATTTAGGAGTCATGCCGAGCAATCATAACATAGAGTCTGGGAAACATCATCTTGATGCTTCTTTGAGCCGTAACGTCAAACGTTGCAGCCTCAGCTGAACCAGCCTCATGGGTAAAGGGATTGTCGTGTCTAACACGTACTCAATCTCTTCTTGCCTTAGCACCAAATGCACGTTTTAGTGCTAGTCCAGAAATTTTGGCCCAGCCAATTTGTTTGTTTTCAGAACATTTCTCAATGACAAGTTATTTCATTTCAACAATTCTAGAGAAATAAATTAAAACTGGAATTAAACACATAATTCCTATGATCAATATTCAGCAATCAAAATAAACATGGCCTTTTAATTTATTTTGTCTCCATTATTTTCACATACTCAACGACCTCATCGGAAGAGTACGAATTTATATCTAATATAAATTGTAATGGACTAGGATCCACATTCTTACTATTACAATGACTGCTTGGGCTGAACAATGCAACAACAGAACTGGTAGGTCTCTAAACCAATTGCCTCACGCAATTCCTAGTTGATTGAACCTAGTTCAATCGGATGTCACCTAATTCTCGTTTCCCTGCTTGGGCTGGTGAAACAGAATTAAGTTGGTTTACAACCATTAAGCGGCGACAAACATGTCCCTATAAAAGTCCCGTTAGATGTAGATCCGAGCAAAAGACTTGGGCCTTAAATACTCATTGGAACGAAATCTCCGGTTTACTTTTAATTTTAATGGAAGACATCTTTCAATCCAATGAAAAACCATATTTTAGTGAGGAACATTTTCAAGGCGGGATATTAATTGCTTAATCGAGATCCAATCACGTTAATCTATATCACATTTGAGCAATAATAGGGCGCCACCTACCCAAACATGATTTTATGCGGACTAACACTTATTTGGGCGCCGTCTACCCAAAATATATACAACGGTCCGACAAATATTGGGTGCCGCCTACCCAAACAATTTAATGCGGGCTATAACTAATAATGCAAATATCGATTCACATAAGCAGTTATACAAGTGAGGATCAACTAATCAAGTTCTCATGCTTTATTTCAAAAAAATTAAATTTGCATAAATAAAGCACATATTAAATATTTAGCACATAAATCAAATAAACATGCAAAATATTTAATATTTATAAATAACACGTAAATCAAATAAACGTGCTTAACAATAATTATCCGTAGGTAAAATATTGCCAAAATTAGAAATACCAACGAGCTCCAAGCTCTCGGTTAATTTCTAAAGTCATTTTCAAAATTATTTTGCCCAAAATATTAATTTATCAAATTAATAGAAATTTGGTTCAACCAAATATTCCCTTTTATTTTGCATTTTAGAATTTCTAAAATTCTTCAAAATAAACGAGGCCTTAATATTTTCAGAATTTATAAATATGACTCGGGGATAAATTTACAATTTTTCTAAAATTCAGAAATTACATATGGACTCCAAGGATCAAACTGCAATTTCTAGAAAATCCAAATATTGCAGAAAGTTCTGAGGATTAAAATGCTAATTTCGGAATTTCAATTATTGCATAAAAAGTCCCTAAAGGAAATCTAATTTCCAAAACAAGTCCTTAGCAATCGGCCCCCTTGCGCCGCCATGGCCAGATCCGAATCAACGACAACAGTCTAGCCATGGCTCCCATTGAACATTCAAAACGCCACTATCCGCAAACCGCCACCATGGCACGCCAAACTTGCCCAGCAAGTTGCTCTTACCAGTCAGATGCGAACGGATGCTGAAATCAGAATCGCAATAACAGCGTCCACCACCGGGAACACTTCCCCTTGCCCGGATATTACTTGCCCAGCGAGGTTTCTAGATTAGCGATCTGGATCGACAGAGAAAAATGCCTAGCAATTACTCTTATCCGACGCTAGTGGTCGTCACCGTCATCAACAAATCGCCGCTGCCACCGCAAATCGGGAAGCAATCGTCGCGATTCAGCAGCCCTCAACCGCGATTGATGGATGCGATTTCCGCATCTATACTCCATCATCATGATTTCTCGGTGGTCGCGTTCGAAATCTGGATGCGATTTAAGCTTCCCAAAACCAGAACCCAGTGGAGGATTTCGCAGTGAGCACAGCTCACGTCCTTTTCCAGAAAAGGGAAATCGATCCTTGCTAAGATCCGAGAACTGGTATCCGCGTGAGACAATCGCGCCCTCACCGGAACGAGGTCCGGTTAGGATCGCCCATCGGCGCATCCATGGCAATTTCCAGTAACTAGATCAACCGCAATTCTAGTCATTCACTTGCAAAACCCTTTTTTTTTTTTATTAAAACAAATCAAATTTGTTAACTTTGGTAAAAAAGGTACTGCAGTTATTATTAAAGAATAATTCTTAAATTTGAAAACAGCTTTCAACTTTTAAAGTATCCTTTTGATTCCCCAAATCAAATATGAGCTATTAACTTCAAAAATTAAAATTTAATATATAATTCAAATTTATTCCAAATAAATTTGAATTCGGTTTTAGGCAAAATAAAATTGAATCACACACAATATATTACTTACAATTTACACAAAATTATGTATACAACCGAGCCTGAGCTCTGATACCACTGTTGGAATTTATAGGCACGAACACCATGTTCGGCGCAGCGGAAGAATATAATTCACCAACAACGAATCTGAAACACGGTTGTATAACATAAACATAAAGGATAAATAACACGTATATAAATCCTTACAGCGATTTGTACGCGGAATCCTCAGCTATGGTATCCACATAACGGCTTTCTACCAACCCGCACCGATATGCCAGCGTTGAATCTCGAGACGAATTTGCTAGGAAAATTCAGACTGAGATTTTATGGAGAAATTATATTTCTTGTATTATTATCGGAATTCTCATAAGACACATATTTATAGGGATTAACTTGGCTTAATTCCTAAGCAAGATATCGGGTCTAGCCCGTAATATAATCTCTACAGATTATATCTCTCTAGATATGTTCCTACGAATAATATCTTGACCATATATTACTCTTGTATAATAATATTCCAAATATTATTATTGGGATTTCATATTTAATTAAATCTAATTTAATTAAATAATAATAATAATTAATTCCAAATATAATTATTATTATATTCTCCATAAATTAAATATTATATCTAATACAATATTTAATCAACCAACTATAATTGGTAAATTGTCATTACTTGTTGTGTGACTCATAGACCCTCGTATATCGAGCGATTAGTCAAACTAACGGTCTTAATTGAACCCTAGACAATAAATCAGACATTCTCAATATACGAGGTATGTTGCGAGGAAATCTGCAACTACCTGTAATATTGTAGGCTATTGTGATATCTTCCTTTCATTCACGAACACTCGATTAAGCCTTGAACATGATGAAGTGTCTATTCAAATAGCTTAATCATATTATCTCAAATCACTAATTGATCAAGTATATCACACTTAGCCACAAAGTCTAAGTTGATGCGCGTCGGCCGAGGACTTAGATCCAATTATGATGAGAAGACGAGTATTCTCTCTAAATCCACATTGAGGAATGAATCCTATTCTTGGCTCAACTACCACGCACATGTATTTCGTGATGAACCCAATCCATGCCATATCTACCCGTGGAAGGGTGCAAGCGTCGGTCATGGTCAAAGTTCACCACTCCACACATGTCGTGCGTATTGACCTCAAGTCAGAGGAGTATCACATCGCTCCCACTAACCGAGACACCCGTAGACACATTATGTGAAATTACATCAAACGGTTTCTCGGATGGGTATACCAATACCCTCTAAGGTATCTGTGCATCCATCATGAGATACCCGGTATCTCGTAGTAAGTGAGATCTTACTACACTCTCTAAGAGTATGATGCAGATCGCACACCAATCTCAATTGCATCATCAATATCCCATTCTTGATGATCCTTGATCGGGGCTATTTGAGAATCATACTTAAGTTATCTGAGTTCTCACTCACTCAATGACAGTAGTGATTCATGGGAACACAAATAAAAATATATGCAAACAATCAAACATCATATTCAGATAAGTGTCATACATTTAATATTAAACCAATAATAATATTAAACTAAATCTGAATATTACCTTAGTATTATGTCCTTTCGATGGATTGTCTCTAGGACACTAACACTAACAGGGACGTCCCAAAAAGAAAAATATGAAAAAAGATCAGGGACGGAGGTAGTATTATTTATGGTAAAATATTACATGGTGGCAATATTTTTTTTGGGAATCATATGATATCTCAGTGACAATATCTCTTCCAAAATATTTCAATTTCCTCCTACAAATTTCACATATATCAATATTTTGCAAAAATAAATTTGAAAAATATCTAAGAAAAGAAATCGTTCAACTGTGAAAAAGATTTTTTTGCATTAATTTAATATTTAAAATAATATTTCATATTATACTTATTGTTTCCATTAATTAAAATATATTCATATTTATTATATTTTAGAATAAGATATTTTTTTAAATTATAATACTTAAATTGTTAGTAAAGAAACTTAATGTCCTTTTTTTTCTTTTTGGCCAACATTACAATTTTTTAACCATGAAAAATTTATTCCACATATTTTTTTTAAAAATATACACTAATTATATAACAGTCTTTTACTTATTTATCATTTACAATACTATTTTAATATTTTGCATGTTAAAACATTATAAAAGAAAATTCGAAATTCAAGTCTAGAAAATAATATATGTATTTATGGTCTATTTTGACAGTAAAATTTTATCAAAATATAATGTTACAATCTATTATTGAAGGTAAGATATTATATTTGGTGGCAAGATTTTTTTTGTAACATACACTTTTCGGTGACTATATTTTCTAAAATATTTCAATTTCCTCCTACAAAATTCACATCTATCAATACTTTGCAAAAATAACTTCAAAAAATATCTAAGAAAAGAAATCGTTCAAATATGAAAAAAAGGCATGCTTGCATTAATATAATGTTTAAAATAATATTCCATATTTTACATAAATAGTTTGTTTATTGAAGACAAGATATTATATTTGATGGCAATAATTTTTTTGGTATCATACACTATTTCGGTGACAATATCTTTTCTGAAATATTTCAATTTCCTCCTACAAAAATTTCACATCTATCAATGGTTTAATTGCATTTTTTGTCCCAAGAGAATTAGTTAAAAACACTTTTGGTACCTATGTGCAAAATTAGTCTTTTTTTTTTCAGATTTGGTCCCATCCATTAAATTTTGGAGGGAAACCGTTAGTTGACCAATTTGACTTCTGAAATAATATTAAAAATGAACAAATTATCATAAAATGAATTTCATAATTTTAAATATATATTAAATTTGAATATAATTTAAAAAATTAAACAAAATAACAATTTGTGTAAAACCTAGAGAGTAATACTTGAGTAATTTAAAAATTAAACTAAATTCCAGAAAATTTTTAAACTATATATAATAATTCAAAAAAATTAGATTTAATAAATGAACCAAAAAAAAAAATAGTTATAAAACAAAAATAAAAATATAGATATAATACATCTTCTACCCCAAAAATCTGCAAAAAAAATTACGCATATCTCCTTCTAAGTTCTAACCCCCATCACAGGCGCCGATGTATCCCACCCCAATACATCTTCTCCACCGCATCAACTCGATTCTGGTCATCAAATCCAACTAGAGTTCCCATCTTAGCATCGTCGCTTCCCCAGCCCTGCCTCGCCACCTCTCCCTTATAACTACCCTTCATCTGAAATTTGAAAATCGAAATCTGCAAATCAGAATTAAAAATATTCACTAACTAATCACAAAATTGAAGATGGATGGCAAATAGAAATCTGAAATAGATAAGGGGTTTTGATTCCAGCCGGGTGGGTAAAATCATCGAATTTCGTGATCGAATCAAATTTCTTGGTCGGATTCGAATTGTTGGTCGTGGCCGGATTTGGGTGAAAGGAGGTGCTGCCGTGGCAGTGGTGTGATGGCGATGTGGCGAAATGGGGTGGCAGTCCAGGTAGTGGTGGTGGAGGTGCGGCCGGGTGAAGATCCGTCGGGTAGGTTGCTCCGTTGCTGCATATTCATATATATTTTATTTAAATTTTATTCATTTACTTTTAAAATCAATATTTAATAACATTTGTATCTAAATAATTTTCAAAATTAACCTTTTGACGGAAGCAACACTCGCTCATTTCTGTTAAATATACTAATATTATACCCGTGCGATGCACAGTGATTATTTTTTTATAATATATAAGAAATAATTTACTTTTTGTAACAAAAATTGTAATAAAAAATTTACAGGAACTTTTACATAATGTAGTTGTAATATAATTTTTGATGTTGATTTAGTGTAATGTAAAAGATGAAAAAAAATATTTATCAAGTAGAATTGTACTAAAATAGGTAAGAACTTCCCATAAAATTAAAATTATTACAAATTTTGAAATACTTCTTTATACACTACGTTTGTTGTTGTATGCTGATCTTCATCTTGTGAATCGCACAGCAACATTTTTAGACCTTGACGACTCGTAACTCTAGATACAACAACATACAATTGTCCATGACTGAATACAAGTCTCTTAAAAAATTGTCCCAAATGTGATAATGATTGTCCTTGACTTTTATTTATTGTCATAGCGTAGGATACAATTATTGGATATTGTCTTCTTTGAAATTTAAATGGCAATCTCGGATCTGAAGGAGTTAGCGTCATCCTAGGTATTAATACTTTTTTTATTAACGTTATTCCCACCAAGAATTTTTGCTTCTAAAACACGGGAACCCAACTTTGTTATTATTAATCGAGTTATGTTGCACAAACCCATGGAGTGGTCAATGTTTCTCAACAACATTACAGGTATTCCAACCTTTAATTCTAATACGTGATTTGGTACCCCTGAACACTTAATGGTATTCAAGAATTCTGGTGTATGTATTGCGCCCAACATGTTTCCACCACCATCAGATGTGCAAGCACCATCAGAACTTAAGTATTGTTTTGACTCTCCACTATGCAATGACACCACATATTCATTTATGGATTCGACAATATCTAGTGTGGGAGCTAAGATCGCCCTTTCTTTCAACATCAAAGCATTTGAACTTAGAGTTTCAATAGATGGATAAACGTTGCAACAATGGTGCCAATGTGATTTCCGTTACTCTTGAGCAACAAATCAAATGGAAGTTTGATTTCTGCATAACCATCGTTATTTTCTCCAAGTAATCCATCACCTATTTTTGCCACCTAGTCTGCAAATTCTTCTACTTCAGAAGGTATAATCGTTTCTTTATTGTTTTGTAACTTTGCATGTAATACCTTTGGAGCATTATATATTAGTAATTATGTTAGCACTGAATTTGATGTATAAAATATATTGAATTATATCCTTCAAAAACTTTGCATGTAATAAATTTCTATGTTTCTATTTGCAGCTATGCATATTCTATATTGACTGTTTACTATTTGTACCTCCTTATCATGCAGTACACATTCAATGCTGAATGGCCTGTCACCACCTGCATATCCAGGAACTTCATATACTTTAATGCATCTGACTTTTATTGCCCAGATTATTTTTGAAGGATTTATGTTGCTAATACTTGTAAATAAAGAGGACATTTTTTACTGGTAAGGTAAGCTACTTAGTGTAATCTAAATCTGCCAACAGGTATTTTGGAGGAAATGTTTTTGCTACGTCATGCATTTATAGTAAACTCTTAAGTCTGTAATTTGTCCAGGTGTCTCATTTTGAGGTAGTGTATAATGTAATTTCTATATGTATTATTTTTTCAACTGCATGTAATTCCAGGTGTCTCTGTTTGAGAGTATGCGTATTATTATTTGTATTTATAAATTTTATTTCAGCAACTCTAGTAATTATTATAAACCTAGTTGTCATTTCAGTCAAATGCATGGAAATACAGGTGTCTTGCTGAAATACTACCTGTGTGATTTTTCCTAATTTATTGAATTATAAATTGTATTTATAAAATGTATTTCAGTAACATTGCTAATTTTTGTAAATCAAGTTGTCATTTCAGTCAAATGCATGGAAATACAGGTGTCAATTGCTGAAATACTACCTGTGACAATTTTCTCATTTTATTGTGTTTAATTTTATTAATATCTAATATTATTTTTAGCTTTACACTTGTCAAAAGTTTATATAATTTCTTTCCCACTAATTACCATAAATATTAAAAAAAAAATATAATTCATTTCCCACTAATTACCATGAATATTAAAAAAATTAGTGTACTCCATTATTAGGCCTAAATCAGAATATCCAAGGCTAGTTCACGCGCATAAAGACTTGGGCGGGAAGTTTGGGTCTTACGCACTTTAGTGCTTTTAGTATAGTAATAGATGACGGGAAATAACCAGGAGATTAAAATTGCTTAAAATAGAACCATTTTGAAATAAGTTCATTCTTTTGGGACCAAATGTTCAATTTTTTCCATCTATGAATATTTCGCAAAAATAAATTCCAAAATATCTAAGAAGAAAAAAAGACCAGCTTGCATTAATATAATATTTAAAATAATATTTCATATTATACGTAAATATTTAGTTTCCATTAGTAAAAAAAAAAGTTAATGTCTTTTTTTTTTCCAATACTATGATTTCTAATCCATAAAAAAATTATTTCACATATTTTAAGAAAAAACATATACATTAATTATATAAGATTTAACAATGTTTTACTTATTTATCAATTACAATACTCTTTTAATATTTCCATGTTTAAAAAAAAATTTGAAATCCTAGTCTAGAAAAGAATATATGTATTTTGCAATTTAATAGTCTATTTTGGCCGTATAATTGTATTAAAAAATAAACTTTTGTATTACAATCTATTATTGAAGGCAATATATTTTATTTGGTTATAAGTTTTTTTTTTGGTATTATAAGCTATTTCGGTGAAAATATCTTTTCCAAAATATTTCGAATTCTCTCCTACAAATTTCACATATATCAATATGTTGCAAAAAAAAAAAAAAATCCTAAAAAACAAAAAAATAAATCGTCCAACAATGAACAAGGAATTGCTTGCATTAATTTATTGTTAAAAAAATATTTCATATTATACGTAAATATTTTGTTTTCATTGATTAAATTTTATTCAAATTTATAATATACTATAGAGAAATAACAATTTAGTAGTAACAACTCTAAATTTTACAAATAATTAATTCCTAATTTTGTTTTAAAAAAAATCCCCATTTGTCGATTTTAAATTATCCCGACAAACTGGGCATTGAGACCGTTTTCGGTACGGTTGTGCTCCGGGTTGGATCGCCATACCAAGCATTTATCCATATATATTCAAGAAAAAAAATGACGATTCAATTAGATTAAAATAAAATTGATCTCTAATCCGATATGGCGGCATGCAGTGTTCCGATGCGGTTCGAGGGAGAAAACCCGTGAGGAGGCGATGATTCGTGAATAACCTGAGAGAAAAGGGACAACGACGTGAGAGAAGAAGAGAAGAGAAAAAACAGTATTATACCTATAAAGAAAAATAAGGAGCAGTGGTCCGATACGGTAGACAACAAATGAGAAAAATAAAGAGAATAGAAGATGATTAGGGTAGTAAATCAGAATGAAAACTATATAAAGTGAGATTTGACATTTATAGAAAATGTAAAATAGAATGTACAATTTATGGTGCAGATCAAGTCTTAATATGATTTAAAAGGCCAAATAATTAAATCTAGCCCATACTTTTAGTTTTTCATCAATTTTAGCACATACTTTTTTTCTTCTCCAAATCTAGCACATACTTTCACTTAATAATTAAATCTAGCCCATAGTTTTAGCTTTTCACCAATTATAGCACATACTTTTTTTCTTCTCCAAATCTAGCACATATTTTCCACTTGTCATTTTGGCATGTAAACGTTAACATTCAAAAAAAGATAAATTAAATTGTGCTAAACTAAAATACAGGCTTCTCCTTCATTCTTGCTCAAATCATCCAAAAATCCTAAATTATCCAAATCAAATCTCAAACACGCAAGAATCATTTTGTTTCTATACCCAATACATCATTCTCAAATTGAAAAGATGTTTTCCATTTCATAAACTTATTTGGCTAAACAGGGCCTCATTCATTCCATCATCATCATCATCATCATCATCATCATCATCATCATCATCATCATCATCATTATTTGCAAAACATGGCCTCTTAAAATAATGGTCAACAAAATATGAGCGTAAAACGTAGAACAAAGAATGTAGAACTATATTATCTTCTAGTGGACGTGATTAAGGTTGAGAGTTGAGAACATGGATCGTGACTGAAGATAATAAGTTGGAGATAATTAAATATTTTTCGATTTGGATAATCTAGGATTTCTGGATGAATTGGGCGAGTATGAAAATAACTAGTTTTATTTCTATATTTTAGGAAGCGTAATTTAATTTACGTGTTGAGAATTTTAATTTTTATCATTAAATTGTTTACACGTCAGCAAGAAAGGTGGATTATCGTGTTCACATAAGACAGACTTTATCAGAAATAGTGATCGGGATGTTTTTAAATATTAAGTAAAAGTATGTGTTATATTTGGAGAGAGAAAAAAAGTATGTGCTAAAATTAATGAAAAACTAAAAGTATGGGCTAAATTTGATTATTTAGCCGATTTAAAACATATCTAATATAATTTTTAAGGAGAACACATGATTTTGAAATAAAATGATTTGAGGTGCCACATCACTTTAAGATAAATGTGGTGCTGATATAATTTTTTTGAGATGTTTGAAAGTATAATATAGTAAGATATGATCGACTTTTTTTTATGGCAATTCATTACATATATACATTAATGAAATAGAGCAGAAAGATAAGATAGCTCGGTTAGATAATTAAAGGCGCCGAAATGCAAAGAAAATTACGCTTTCTAAATAAATAGACGTACTTGCATGGAAATGATCAGAAAGAAATGACATTTTCTAACTAAACTATAATCCTAATTAAAAAAGGAAAGAACACGATTTCTTCCTTCTTAATTTCCATGCAGCGTTAATAAGCTGATGATGACTCATAATTAAAGCCATTACATCGCAAGAGGGTTGAGAATCCTGCCAAACCAAAATTACATATCACTCAGTGGAATATTCTATATGAGTGAATATAAAAATACCATATATATATATATATACATTCTAAAGAATATAAATATACAACATATATTATAAATTATAAAAAGCTGGGTTAGACATTAAATTACTTTTTAAACCACGCCATTATATGCAAAATAAATTTGAAGTACCAAAATTAATGGGCCAGAATAAAGTGTATGTACCTAATTTAGTGCTCATGCAAGATCGATCACATTAAATATAAAAGTGTGTGTGTTTACCACTTAAAAGAATGCGGTTCAATTTGATTCGATAACTAATTAGATGGTACGAGAATTTTGTGTGTTTTTTTAAAAGAAAATTTTGTGTGTTTTTTTAAAAGGAAATTTAGTTCAAATGGAGAAACATTATTCAACACAGAAGAAGGCAAACGGTTAATAATATGCACAGCAGTCGCAAAAGCGTCAAACCAAAAACTAGCAGGCACATGAGCATGAAACATCATAGAGAGACCAGTTTCAGAAATATGCCGATGTTTACGTTCAGCTCGCCCATTCTGCTGAGGCGTATATGGACAAGAGAACTGATGATGAATGCCATGCAAATCAAAAAAATTACGAACACGAGTACTTGTAAATTCAGTACCACCGCCCGACTGAAAAACTTTCATAGGCCGGGAAAATTGATTGCATACGAAAGTGTGAAAAATTGATTGCTCTGATACCATGTGAAGAATAGATTTGTTTCACCGTGAATTGGTGATTGGGGATTTTCCACTATATAAATAATTTTACAATCAAATTTACAAGGAAAGTCAATCAAAGAGATATGACCAAATCATAAAGAATATTCTACACAATATTTACAATAATGTCTAAGATATGCTATTATTATGTTTATTGCATCAAGAACATATGCTTATTGGTCCATGCATGTTTTGGCCGATCGAGTTTGAAGTTTTTCCTTGAGCAACAAATTCATAAGTGGGGTTAAGTACAAAAGTTGTCCCAATCCACCATTAATTCCATTCCTTCACTCTATTCACTTACCTTTTGATAGTAGAAAATTACATATTGGTTATATTTTGACGATTTAATTACTTCATATTCATAAGAATTATCTCTTGTATTTTTATTATGATGTCCTTTTATGGCAATTCACATACAATAGTGAAATAGAGCAGAAAGATGAGATAGCTCGATTAGATAATTAGAGGCGCGGAAATACAAAGACAATTATGCTCTCTAATTGAAATAGACGTACGTGCATGGAAATGATCACTTTCTAATTAAAATATAATCCTAATTTAAAAAGGAAAAAACTCTATTTCTTCATTAATCTACATTCTTTCTTAATTTCCACGCATAGGTAATAAGCTGATGATGGTTCATAAAGCCATGACATCGATCGTAAGAAGGTTGAGAAGCCTGTCAAACCAAATTACATACCGTTAGTGGAATATTATAAATTATAAGAAGCCTGGATTAAACATTAAATTATTTTTTGAACCAGGCCAATTATATAATGAAATAAATTTGAAGTACCAAAACTAATGGACCAATATAAAGTGTATGTGATGCCTTTAGTGCACAGGCAAGGTCGATCACATTAAATATAAAAGTGTGTGTATTTACCGCTTAAAAGAATGCAGTTCAATTCGATTCGATAACTAATTTTGTGTTTTTTTAAGGAAATTTTGTGTTTTATTAACATACGTAACACAATTATGTTACGTTGCATGTATTTGGTGAAATAAAACACGAAATGCTTCTTGTGGGACAGAGAATCTTACCTTTCGAAATTTGAGATGAAAATTGTTTCATTTAATAAATATTGATAATAATTATCTTATTAAGAAAGAATTTTTTTTGACACCAATCAGTGTGTACTGTGTAGGAGTGTTCTCTTATGGCATATTACATACAACAAATGTCGACATATATAGTGCAGGTGCATTCACATTAGAAGAAAATAAAATTAAAATATAAGGAGAAAAAAGGGAAAGAAAAGTGCTAATAAAGATGCACCTGGGGGATGAGTTAGGTGTTCCTGTAGGTAGGAATGGGAATATAACCCGAGTGAATTCGGGTGAGATCCTCAATCAGAATATGGTAGTGCCTCTTCACTTCCTCCGCCGTCTTCCCGCCGCCGACGGCCCGAGCGACGTTGTGCCAACGGTCAGGAGTGTCGCTGTCGAAGCGGGCGAGGGCCTTCTCGAACAATTTGTTCTCCTGCGGCGTCCATGCACTGCCCCTCAAAGAACTCGACGCCATTATATGATTATATGATCAAACTCAAATCTCTTAATTAGCCCTATAACATGTACTCGCTAGCTATTACAAGTTAAAGGGCTGTTACAGAGATATTGTGGGATGATGCTAAAATTTGATATCCAACCTTCTTATTTATAGAGGGAAATGAGGGGTAAAGTTGGAAGAGGGTGACCCGTCTTATTTGGAACCACAATTAAGGTGAAGCCGAGGGACAAAGGGGGAGAGGAGTATCCAAATTAGCAACACAAGTTGGTTGATGTATGCATTCGTATCCATTCTTTTCTGATGCTTTTTTTTTTAAGAGATATATACGATGTTTTAAGAAGAAAAACTTGTACACACTTACGAGCATATATTGTACATTCATATGCTTTTCTCAAAAGTATTCCCTCTTTCCTTGTTTGCTATATAGCTAAAAAAAAAACTTTATCTCATATTTATTTGCTATATTCATTTTTGGCAAAACAAGTAATAATACTTTTTAATATTATATTCTCCATGCATTCCTAACCAATTTATCACTCTAAATACTACTAACTAACTCTTTTATTAAAATCTGCGCAAACAGTAAGTAGCAAACAAGTATGGGATGGAGGGAATATTACTTATTCCCAACCACAATTTTATATTCATTGGGATGTACACGAAGTTTTAAGAAAAATGAGATAAAGTGAAAGTATTGTAGGGTACATTTAATAAAACAATTATTTTAAAAAAGAGTATGAGAATAAATTTAATTAGAGGACAGACTAAAAAGTAAAAGTAGATTTAGGAGACAGGGGAGTGGTTATTTTCTTAATAGTAGGTCTCTTGTGACCTGAGTTCACATGAACCTTTTTTTTTTTTTTTTTGTTACTTTTTATGCATAACGGTGATAGTGTATACCAATCTTAATAATCCTAACATTTTAGAAATTTCGACACAATTTCGCCTCTTATGAGTAGGATTAGTCAAAACTTCTTCCTTAAAGTACCATTTGAAGTTGGTCAACAATGTCAAACAAATAATTTTTATTTAAACTGTGAATCTTAAAGTGTGATAGTTTTTTTTTTTTTTTTCTTTTTTTTTTGTATAGAAGGAGTATTTGCTATTATTTTCCATTATAAAATTGTCAATACATCTTATTTTATTGTGCAAAAGGTGTACCATGCAATTTAAATGCATAAAAGACTGAGTTTAATTTAAATTGAACAAGTCGAATTTGGTATGTTCAGAAAGAAAAAAAAAATTGGAAACTAGTGGATGAAGAGAAACTTTGCTTTTTTATAATTCTAAAAAAACAAAAGTGTATGATTTACAAAAATACATAGGATATTTTTTTACAACCATGTATAAAATTATTGTCACTTAAGGTCATTTTTCTTGTAATGATGAGACCTACTATTAATATTTAATCTGATGAAAATAAATTGTTAATGAATAAAACTGTAAAGAAAAGCCCGTACTATTTTCATGTTGTGAATTGGCAAGTATACATATATATATGCCACCAAATCCTGTTCAACAATTACTAGTTGTAAGACTCATAACCTAAGCAGCTAAAAGTCTCTTACTACCACTACGCCTTATCCTCCCTCCACCTACCACCGTTGTTCGTACCACCTTTGGGAAAAGCTTTAGATTAGAGTTCATGAGAAATCTTCAAGTTTTGATCATCGATTAGGGGTTATGGGTTGGAGATATGTTAGTTCCCAAATATGTTGGTGCTTCTGTGATACGATTCGGAGAAGTGCTGTGATTCTTTTTCAATTTTGCGTTTATTTTATAAAATAATCTGACATGGATATTATGTGGACGCCACATAAAACTCGGGTCCAATTAAAGCAAGTCATGTGAAAGGCATGTGCAAATCAACCCGTATTTTCTAATTTCAGCCAAATTTGGTCTATATTGACACAACTTAAAAGATAGTGTCCTAGTATTTATAGCCCGATCAAAAAGTGGCCTAAAATTGACACACCCCCAAAGTTAGTGTCCTAAAGAAAATTTAATCCGCAAATTGAAAAGAACAAAATAATATAATTAAAATTTGTTTGCAGCCTGTTGGAATCGAGACTTGGTTAATTAATAAAAGAGGATTAAGACTCTTACTTTCCCAAATTTACTAGGACACCAGACAATATAAGTAAATTATAGAATATATATTTAAAAAATAGGGTTAATTGCAAAAAAATCACGAAATTTATAGTCTTTGTTAATTACAACATGAACTTTTAAAGTTTGCAATTCGATGCACGAACTAATTTATTATTGCAATTCGATACATGGTGTAAATTTTCGACGATATGTATACTTATGTGATAGTCGGAGTCAACACCAAAGACACGTCATACTCCATGTTAGATGTCAAATCTGCAAAAAAAAAAAAAAAAATTAATAATAATAATAATATTTCAAAAAGTTCTTTTATAAAATATTACACAAACACGTTTAATAATGGAACATAAATGTTGTTATTGTCTAGTTTATGTAAAACAATTGTCTAACATCATTCAAATTTGTATTGATACTAGAAAACATTTATTTTAATATCTTTCACTATTATTAAACCGTGTTTGAGCAATGTTTTATAAAAAAAAAAATTGAAATAAAAAAATTCTAGATCTGGCATTTGATGTAGTGTGTGACGTATTTTTTTGGCGACTTCGGCGGCTACGTAACGTTAATATCGCCTAAAATTTACACCATGTATAGATTATCCCTGAAAATTTATATCGTGTATCAAATTGCAAACTTTAAAAGTTTATGTTGTAATTGATAAAGACTATAAAGTTCGTAATTTTTTTTTGCAATTAACCCTAAAAAATATTACAAAAATCTAAAGAGGCTAGTGCACCCCTCTGTACCCAACGTGGTTCATTTTTGTCATATTGTTGTTAATGCAAACCTCGTAAATATTACATAAATTGGTTGTTTTTATAAGTATACATGAATTTACATTTCATTTAAAGTTAAGCAAATATAATTAAGGGTATGAGAAATACTCCAAGATAATTCAAATTTCAAAAGAAGTTAAAGGTATTAATGACACTCAAACACCACGCACTTCTTTAGGGTTCTCTAACCAAGCTTGAAACAAAGATCAACACACTTTTCTTTTTCTAAGTACAAACTAACTCCAACTTCATACTTTTAAATCCTCCACCAACTTATATTTAGAAAACTTTATTTTTTTTAATCTTTGTATTTCCTTTCCAAATCAACCAAAAGATATACTTACAAATACTCACAGTCAGTGACAGAGTTAGGAACATACAGTAGGGTGTACCAGATTAACATTAGTATAAAGCAAATCAATATTATAATACACCCGTCCCAAAGAAACTTGCACATTTTTATTTTTAATTCATTCGTTTTATAAAACTTTTCACACCCGTAAAATAGAAATCATATACAATTACAACATCTTTATAAAATACCACACCGGCCCTTAAAGTACCATTTGTAAGTTGGTCAACAAAATCAAAAAATATTATTTTTATTTAAAATATGGAATTTAAAGTGTACAAGTTTTTTTTTTTTTTGGATGGAGAGAATATTTGCTAATATTTTTGTAATAATTGCCCCCTACTACACAATATCAACTCTTATTCCCTTCTACTATCAATTACAAATTAAATTTATAATAGATACATTTCTTTTTAAACACACTACATAAAATTGTTCAGCTTTCCAAAATTGACCTTGTACCTTTTATTATTATTTTAAACCATTATCTCTCTTACTTTAATTCAAATTGACACTTTCCCCCTCATTATCTCAGCCAAAAATCGTTCAATGCTCTCCAAAAATCGCCCCTCTCTCCTCTCTCACTAAAAGTATTCTTCCTCCACTTTCTGATGGGGCCGGCGAACGCCGCCGGCGAGGTATACATCATCGACGAAGCCACCACCACCATCATCGCCGACTAGGGTTTTGTGGCAACGAGGGCGCCGCCTCTGCCGCTGAGGAGAAGACGTCGAGATGTGGACACCGCCACCACATCATCGACGAAGCCGCCACAACCATCTTCGCCGATCTAAGTTTTTTAGGCAACCACACCACTGTTGATGTGAATTTTTGAAGGTCCGTGCTTTTATTCTTTTTTCCCCTCTTTGTCTTCTCTCTTTTGTACCTTGGATTTTCCGCAGCTTCGGTTTTGATTTTATCTGGGTTTTGGGGTTGACCCATTAATTTTCATCAGAAATGAGTTTTTCTTCATGCCCACTTTCTGTTTGATGTTTTGCCTGAATGAAGCCTGTGAAAGTGAAAACAAATTATTTCTCTTGAATTTGGGAATTAGGCTTTCTGGTTTAATTTTTTTCATGGAATTTGGGAATTAGGCTTTCTGGTTTTATGTTCTCTTGAATTTGTTTGTCATGGAGTTTGGGAATTAGGCTTTCTGGTTATTTAGGCAACCACACCAGTGTTGATGTGAATTTTTGAAGGTCCGTGCTTTTAGTTTTTTCCCCTTTTTGTCTTCTCTCTTTTGTACCTTGGATTTTCCGCAGCTTCGGTTTTGATTTAATCTGGGGTTTGGGGTTGACCCATTAATTTTCATCAGAAATGAGTTTAACCGGAGGCCGCTCTTTGGAAATGTATTTTACATATGGTATCCGCTCTTTGGAAATAAATATTAGTAAATGTATTTTACATGTGGTAACCGCATAGTGATGTTATCTTGTAAGCTGGTAAATTGCATTTAAGTCTATGAAGGTCTATATGCTGAAAGCAGAGATGGATTCCATTCATCTTTTCCAAGCGAAAAAGCACTTGCAAGTTGCAAATATATTTGCATGTTTAAATGCATTTGTTGTTTTAGAGTTTAGACTCTTGCACGAAATTTTTCCCTTCTCAATTTTGATTTTATGAAGTAGATAATATTGAATTTTGTTACTATTTCTTCCCTGTGTTCCCAGTGGCCTTTACTTTTACATCTCCACTTGGCTGATGGTTACCTTCAATGAATGTTTTTCTATTTTTGATGAATATCGACTTTCACTGCAGCCTTTGGGGAGGATCTGTGCTCAACTTAGGAACCAAAAAGCATAGAGATAAGCACTTTGAAGGCATAGACACTCTGGAGTATCCAGGGTGCTTTGCAATGACATAACTTCATGATGGTACTTTTCTTTTGGCATCCATAAAACCTCTTCTTTTAACTCGTGTAACCACAGTAGTGGATGCTGTTCTTTTCTTGATTATAGAAGCAGACAATATTTGTATTTCAAAATTTAAAGGATATATGCAGTATTTACGTACTCCCTTTGATCTGCTATTTGTATGTACGATCATGAGACGAATCATCAATTCTTCACATGAAATGCGACATGGATTTTGGTATTCTGGACGGAGAAGAAGTTGGAGCTAGCAAAGACGAAAACAACTTGAAGAGGCGAGCGAGAAGAGTTTTGGCAATTTTTTTTTTTTTAAAAAGTAAGAGTTAGTTAGATTGTTGGACATTGTACGTTGTAGCTATGATTTTGAAGATGTTCCTCGTAAGATTTTTGGAGTTAATTATAATGGAGAGGTTTGAAAGTGATGGTTTATTGATTGCTTCAGTTTTGCTTCAATATTTTCTAGCTTTCGGTTTGCTTTGGATTTGTTTTGATTTTTGCTTCAAAATAGTATAAAGAATAGCAATTATAACTATTATAGTGCACTGAATATAACTATAGTATACACAATAACAGTTATAGTGCACTAAATATAACTATAGTATACATAATTATTGTTATAATATATTGTACATAACTATAGTATAATGAAAAATTGTATACTATATTAAATATAACTATAGTATAAAGAATAAAGGTGTAGTATATTAAAAATAACGGTTGTTCTATAAAGGTGTAGTATATTAAGAATAAAGGTGTAGTATATTAAAAATAACAATGTAGTATACTCAACATATCAGTGGTATATAAAGTTACACTATAGTACACTAAAAAATAGTGTAGTATAAAAAATTGAAAAAGTTGCTGCAGTGAACAGTGTACTGTCAGTGAATAGTACACTATAGTCACATCAATGTCAGTGAACAGTGTACCGTCAGTGTACTGTTCACGAAATTACACTACACTACAATGTAGTGCTTGAAAAATGAAAATGCAATTACAAGTTTTAGGTAATAAAGTTCTCTATAGTGTACCTCTAGGTAACTACCCCAATATTTTTCATTAGAAAATCGTCAATACATCTCATTTTATTAAGTTAAAAATAAGTTTCAAGTTTCTTGTGCAATGTAATTCAATTGCATAAAAGATTAAAGCTTAATTTAAACTGAACATGTCGACTTTAGTTATGTTTTGAAAATTTTTGAAAATCGATGGATGAAGAGAATGTTTTTATTAAATAAGTTTAAAAAAAGTGTATGACTCGCAAGATATACATAGGATATTTATTTACGACTAGTATAAAATACTATAGGATAAGACTGAAAAATGTTAGACTGTGAAAAACACAAATTGAAAAAAACAAAAACCACAATAAAAATATGTTAATTTAGAGAGGGTTTTGGAGAGGGAATTGAGTATAGAGAGGGTTTTGAAGAGGGAAATTTTCTCTCTCCAAAAGGCTCGTCGCAAACCTTTACACGAGGGAAAATACATTCCCTCGAAAAATAAAGAGGGTCTTGGAGAGGGAATTTTGTGTGGGAACGGACGAGGGAATTTTCCCTCGAGAAAAAACCCTCGGCTATACCCTCGTAAAGGGCGAGGGAAATAACCCTCGGGAATGCTGCACGAGGGAACATTTCCCTCGGCACCTCTGACGCGGCGTGCAGGTACTGGGCGAGGGATTAATCCCTCGGCTGACGTGGCGAGGGAAAATCCCTCGTGAATGCCCTCGTGTCACCTACATGCATAATATAAAAAAATTCGTGGGTTTCGAACCCACGACCTCAGGCCCGAGCCACACCCGCGAAACCACTAGGCCACCACCCACCACACCATTTTATACGTGAAATGTCATATTTGCCCCCTACTTGGGGGCTGTAAATGGCGAATTTTCGCCCCCCAAGGGTTTCGAACACGCGACCTCCATGTATGCGGAGGCCTTGCGTGTTTCGCCGTGCCGCTCGGGCAAGACTATTTACTTGTTATGTTTTCAAGTGTAATATATATGTTTAATATATTTTCTGTTATATATTTTAAATATAATACTACTTAATATTAATTGTTTTTTATATTTTATATGAAAATTATCATTACATATAAAATTAAACTATCACTTGTATATATTATTAAAAATCAATATAATTTTAAAATAAATATCTTTTAATTATTTTTCACTATTACACATATATTGATTGTTTTTGTTTTTAAAAATAAATTTTTTTTAATTTATTTTTACTATTTACTAATGTGTGTACACATATACACATATATTGATCGTTAATTTTTTTAAAAATCAATAAAATAAAATAAAAGTAATTTTTAAATTCATTTTCACTATTTACTAATATATATGTGTACACATATACACATATAAATTCTATTTTTTTATTAAATCAATAAAATTTTAAAATAAATATTTTTGAAATTGTTTTTCACTAAAATCAATAATAATAATAATAACAAACCAACATATATAGTTCCAATTATATCCAGACATAACAATTAAAATATCCACACATGCTCAAATATCCAGACAATTAAATCTAAATAAACAGTAAAATCTTAAACCAACATATATAGTTCAAAAACACGATCAAATATTCATGACATCTATCTCACATCATCATCATCATCATCATCATCACCACCTCTTTCATTTCCAGAATAATTACCCCTCGGAGGGTAACCAGAATATGCACCTCTTTCAAGTAGGTCTACAAATCCAGTTGGAGATATGGAATTACGACGAGACGGGGAAGGACCAGAAGCTGGAGGACGAGCAGGAGAGGCCTGAGGATAAGGGGCGGCGGGAAAACCACTAGGAGGAACGGGAGGAACACCACTAGAAGGACCGGTGGGAGGACAAGGGGCGTAACCAGGGGCGGGAGGATAAGAAGGATAAGCTGGGTAAGGAGGATATGAAGTAGCTAGTTGGGAAAACCCACTAGGTAGGTTTCCCTGATGTCCTTGCATCCACGCCATCATCTGGTTGTGCACTTCCTGGCGCAAATTTTCGTTATACTGTCTCTGTTGCTCCGCCAGCATTCTTTCATATCTCGCGCGCTCTTCAGCCAACAAGCGATCAACATCTCTTTGGTCATAGCCGCCAACGTGTGTGCCAGATGATGTCCCGCCTGGGCCAGATTGTATGCGCATCGTCTTCATTTAACCGAGACCCCTAACTTTTCCGTGTTCTGGCCTCACTGTCTCACCATACGCTTGACTCAATCGGTTCAAGCGCTCATCTTCGTCCACTGAAGGCGGTAATTGCGAGACTCGTTCCTCCACGGAGCCCTAGACATACAAAATTATGTAAATAAAAAAGTATATAAACGTGTTATTTATATTATTAATGTTAATGTAAAACACTTACAATTATTTCAGCAATTCCCCCATACGTGTACTCCCCTTTCCCACAGTTGTGGAAATGTTGCACAATTTCCCATTCAGTTGGGAGCCGGTTATATTTCTTCTCCTGTATTCCAAAAAATTCGGGTTATGTATAATAAAGTAATTAAAATCTCCCTATGTTGTAGTGCAGGATTAATTACTTACGTATTCCTCAGTCCATTGTGCAGCTCCTTTTGCCCCTCCTTTGTGTTTTGAGGGGCCTCTTCTCCGACCGAAGATAAGCGGTTTGTCCTACACTGGTTGCTTTTGGCAATGACTTCGGGCAATTGCCAATACTCGAGTAGTGCAGTCCAGAATGTCGGCTCCCACGGTGGGTTTTTTCCTTCACGTCGATGGATCCTTTTCCAAAGACTGAGGAGATCCGAGAATCGTTCTCTACACCTCTGGATGAACAACTTTTTAATTACCACCGTATTTTCTGTCGTCGGATCCCAGTAGGTCTCCCTCTGAAGAAAATATATACAATCACGTTTATTTTAATTAAGTAAAAATGTAGACATACATATAATACTACATACTTAACAAAATTAACAATTACCTGGAATGTCTCCCACCACTCTTTCCTCCTTCCTTCTGACACCAGCTTATAAGTGAAACCACCCATCTCCATTCGACGGGACATGATGTTCCGAATCAACCTCGAAACAGCATTCGAGGGCATCAATCTGTAGAAACTTTGTTTCACACATTGATATATATATTTTAATAAAATTAAATAAAAAAGACAAAGTTATATTTAACATACACATTGTGATATGTATAGATGCGTAGCCGGTTCTGACGAGGTGCATGATTGGTGAGCTCTTCCGCAGTATCCGTAACGACAGGGTCATCCTCAACCATATCTGGTTCTTCATTCTGATTCTGCAAATCAGGAACCGGTACTCTTCCGGTTTGGGAGGAGGATCCCCAAAAGCTGTGTCGACCTGTATTTGTTTCCGATGTTTCCATCTGTATTTAACAATTACGTACAGTTATAACATGTGTACAATATATTTTGGTTGGGACAACTAAAAAGAGTTGTACCGGTTCTCTCTCTTGGTCCGACTCTGGTGTACGAGAGGACGATCACCGGCCACCGAACAAGTTACGGATACTTCTACCTCCAGCCATCTATATACATAGCAATATAATGTAAAATTAAAATATGTATGTACATAACAATTAAAACAAGTAAACACATCAATACATCAAACAAACACAACAAATACAGAATCCATTAATTAATTAAAACAAGCAAACACATCAATACATCAAACAAACACAACAAATACAGTATCTATTAATTAATTAAAACAAGCAAACACATCAATACATCAAACAAACACAACAAATACAGAATTCATCAATCTTCTTCATCTTCTTCTTCATCATCATCTTCTTCATCTTCTTCATCATTCTCATCATCTTCTTCATCATTTTCAACATCTTCTTCACCTTTTTCTTCTTCTTCATTCTCTACCTCAATTAGTGCAGCGTCAAAATCAGCCAAAACGACAGGATCATCATCTATTTGCACATTCATCTGAGATATTATATCGTCCTCTTGAAATGGGGGAAGCTCTGGTTCACACTTTCTATCGACTTCCACTAAGGATTGCGCGTTGGTGGTACAAACTGCCCACCACTCTCGACCCGGTTGGACAGATGCACCGGGATACTTGCAATAGTAAACCTGAGTAGCTTGACTTGCAAGCACGAATGGATCATAACGACCATACCGTCCTCTTGGATTAATGTCCACGAGTTTATACTCAGGATGTACTCTTGTTCCCCTCGGTACAGTAGGATCAAACCACTGACATTTGAACAGAACAACTTTTTTTTCAGTAAGTCCAGGGTATTCCAAAACCACTACTTCCTCGAGTATCCCATAGAAATCATTTTCATTGGAATCATAGTTTGTTCCTTTAATGCAAACTCCACTGTTCATGGTTGCTTTAGAGGCACCATAATCTCGTGTGTGAAATTTGAAACCATTCACGTAATACCCAGGGTATGTAGTGACAGTACTGCTAGGACCGCCCGCGAGAGCACGTATAAACTGATCCTGAATACGATTTCTCTCCACCTATATTTTAAAATTTTATGATATATTCCATTATATATAAAAATTAATAATAACAAGTTACTTATACATATCACTTACAAGTTGTTCAAACCACGACGCAAATTCCATTTGAAGCACATCGTCTTTTTCAGCACCTGATAGATTCGGTTGAACAAGCAGTAGTTGCTCGAAAAACACACTACGTACAATTGAGGCACAAATTAGAAGATCGCTAAAAATATTAAGTTTCCACTAAGAGGTAGGTTAGCTTACTCAATATACGGTTGCACCTCATTGCAATTTAGTAACACGTACGTGTGAGCAACTTGCTTCTCTAAGTCTACAATCCATCTTTTACCCTTCTTTCCAAGATGTGTACCAGGAGGCACAAATATCGAAAGATTACCTTCCACTGCTTCGGGTAATCCACGACCGCTGAAATTGCGAGGTACATTGTGTCGCCTCGTCAGCACATGATCCTCAAAATAATGGGAACAAAACATTGATGCTTCTTTTGTTAAATAAGCATTTACAATTGAAGCTTCCACATGCGCCTTGTTACCCACACTTAACTTTAAATTGTGAAGATACCTAATTCAAGGTCCACGGATGAGCTACTATAATTCTCGAACGAGATTATATATTAAAAATACAGGTAAATTAATAGATTACCTCTCAAATGGGTACATCCATCTGTATTGTACTGGACCAGTGATCTTTGCCTCATATGCAAGATGGACAGGTAGATGCTCCATTGAATTAAAGAAGCTGGGTGGAAATATTCGTTCCAACTTGCACAAGATGTCTGGGATATCATGGTCCAACCTAGTCATGTTTTCCACTGTAATGGTCCTAGATGTTAACTCCTTGAAAAACAAACTAATTTCAGTGATAGCTTTCCAAATGTTGACCGGCAGTAATTCACGGAAAGCAATTGGAAGCAGTCTCTGCATAAACACGTGACAATCATGACTCTTCATCCCAAACATCTTCAATTTGCTCCAGTCTACGCAACGAGACAGGTTGGACACATAATCATCAGGGAATTTCAACTCATCTACCCACTTGCAAACAATATCTCTCTGTCTCTTATCAAGTGAATAAGCAGTTTTGGGGTACTTTCCTGTATCTGGACATCTCTGCAATGAGGGTCGACGACAGTATTCATTGAGCTCATCCCTAGATTTATTTGTGTCCTTCGTTTTCCCTTCCACATTCATCACCGTGTAGAAGAGATTATCAAACACATTTTTTTCGATGTGCATCACATCCAAATTGTGTCGGATCAACAGCGTACTCCAGTACGGCAAATCCCAGAAAATGCTCTTCTTCTTCCAACCCCCATCTAGAACTTTGTTGTGAGCATCAGCATCCTCCTCCGTAACTTTCATAAATCCAATCCAATTAATTTCCTCAAGGATCGAAACACCTGTACGGATGGGCGGTGGATCATCATCAACTATTTTGTTCTTTCTGAATGCAGTCTTGTTCCTTCGATACGGATGATATCTGGGTAAAAACTTACGATGGTTGTCAAACCACGACTTCTTTCGACTGAGCCTCAAAGTGAAAGCATCCGTGTATTCTGCACAATATGGACAAGCAAGCCTTCCAGATGTGCTCTATCCAGACAACATCGAGTAGGTTGGAAAGTCACTTATGGTCCAGATTAGTGCAGCCCGCATCAAAAAATTCTGCTTTGTAGCAATATCGTACGTTACCACTCCATATTCCCATAAAATTATCAAATCACAGATCAATGGTTGTAAAAATACATCCAATTTATCCTTTGGATTTTTTGGACCAGGCACCAGAACCGTAAGAAACATGAATTGATCTTTCATGCACATCCATGGCGGTAGATTGTACGGTGTCAGTATCACCGGCCATGAGGAGTATTGTTTCCCCGACTGCCCAAACGGTTGAAAACCGTCGGTGCTCAAGCCCAACCTCACGTTCCGAATTTCTTATGCAAATTCAGGATACGACTGGTCCAAGTGTTTCCAAGCCTGCGAGTCTGCAGGGTGACGCATAACACCGGACTGATCATTATTAGAGCAACTTGCATGCCATGTCATATCCTTCGCAGTTGCATTGGACTGATACAATCTTTGCAGTCTAGGGATGATGGGAAAGTAGAACATCTCCTTGAAAGCGCTCTTCTTTTTCAGTCGACCATTCACATCGCGTCTAGCGGGTTTGAACCGTGGCCGACCGCAAAACTTACAATATTCAAGATCGTTGTCCGCACCCCAATATAACATACAATTTCCTGCACAACAGTCGATCCTCTCCACAGGAAGCCCCATCTCACCCATCAACTGTTTGCTATCGGAAAACTTTCTGGGCACCAAATTATCCGGAGGACAGATCTCACGAACCAAGTCAACGATTTGATTATAACCCCTTTCAGAAAGTCTATTTTCAGTTTTAATGTTCAGCATTCGGGCATTGAATGACAGCTGAGAGTGTGATTCGCACCCAGGATACAAATCTCGATCAGCTGCACGAAGCATATCATAAAACTGTGCAGCATACTGATTAGGGGGGTTCCTCAACAGGCGGCCCATCATCCACATTTCCGAAGTGGGAACCAGAAGTTAAATCTGTGACCATATCGTGGTACGAGCTAGATCCTGCTGTCTCATCAACCATCCCGTGAGAAGCCGATGTCTGATCAATGTATTGATGTGGAATTTGACCCCAATTTTCCTCGCCGTGAAAAACCCAATTGTAATAATTTGGCATGAAACCATTTCTATACAAATGAGCTTTCACATCATCGGGGTACTGAAACGTCTTGTTCCGACATCTAAATTTGTTGCAGGGACACCTAATCTTTCCTCGATTCATCCAATTCGGGTTACTAGTAGCGAAGTCTACGAATGAATCGAGTCCACTTATAAATTCGGGAGCTATCATGCCATTAATCGATCTTGGACCATACATCCAATGTAAACGACTTGAATAATTCATATCAATCTGTTTCATATTAATGAATTAATACTAAAACCCTAAAATTGATATTTTTTTTATTCTCCTATTAATTAATTAATTAATATTTTCTAAAAATTTCGACAGAGTTTCGTTTAATTTTTCCGTATTCCCAATTAATCAAAATTTCTACGTGCATCCATTTCCGACTTAATTAATTATAATTAATTAAGTCAGAGCGCACATATATTCTACAACAAACAAATTATAAGTCAACAAATATCAATACCCCTCCGGCTCCATAACATATATATGTACATTATTTCATCAAAATAAACTAGTCCTATATATATATCATAAGCAACAAGTATTAACAAAATTAAATAATTATAAGCTAATTTCGTAGCTAGGTATATTATTGTATTAATTAATTTACACTAAATAGCTAGTAATTTACACTAATTATAGCTAGTTAATTCTACACAATGTAATAACAAATACACTTAATATATATAATTTACACTAAATAGAGAATAATTTACACTAATTGCATACAAATTCAAAATAAATAATTTAACCGATTAAAATAAAAAAATTTACCGTAGAAATATTCACAATAATGTGTACAACACGTCCGACAATTGGAGGAGTATTTTTGGAGCAGTCGGAACTCCTTGCTTTTCCTTCTCTTCTCCTCTCCTCTCCTTCTCTTCTCCCTCCTTCTTCTCTCTTGCTTCGGAGACTTACTGGAATAAAAGATATAGGCTGATATAAGGACTTGGACGAGGGATTGTCGAGGTAAAAAACCCTCTTCAATGGTCAAACCTGCTCCCTGCCACCCTGCACAAAGCGGACAAGGGTTTAGATTCCCTCGTGAACTGACACGAACTAGGGGACGAGGGTTTAGATCCCTCGTGAACTGACACAAACTAGCGGACGAGGGTTTTGTTCCCTCGTGAACTGACCGGAACTGACATAATTCAAATTGAAGAGGGTTATAGTCCCTCGTGAAATGACAACTTGTACTGGACGAGGGATATATTCCCTCGTGAACTGACAACCGGTGCATGACGAGGGATTATTTCCCTCGAGAAGCTCTGACACATGCATTCCCTCGTCTGTACCCTCGTGAAATTGTCGTGGGATCTAAAATCCCTCGTGAAATCCCTCGTTTTTTTCGACAGAAAAAGTTCCCTCGTATAAACCCTAGTTTAGTATTTTCCCTCGTGTAATCCCTCTTCAAATACGAGGGCTATTTTTCCCTCTTTAAATACCCTCTTCAAATCACCCTTTTTTTGTAGTGAACAATATAACTAAAATTTATTTGTAGCCTGCTAGAAGCCTAGAAACTGAGACTTGGTTAACTAACTAAAGATGATCAAGACTTTTACTATTTTCTAAAACTACTGAGACACCAAACAATCTAAGTAAATTGCAGATTTGACATATAAACACGTAAATTTTCTACGAACAATCTGCCTATGAAATTCATAGGCATTTTTTTTGTAAGCAAGTTGCTTTGGGTAATTAATTATTTAAAAATTTAATTTCTCCTGCAAACTGATTCTCTAGGTAAGTTATTAGTAAATTGAGAATGAAGATGTTATGTGATTAAAAATAAATGTAGGTAAACCGTAGGCAATCGACTTTACAAAATAATTTGTTGGAATTATAATATTGGTATTATTAAAAAAATTCTAGACAATCTCAATTTTTAGATAGTTCTTTGTTGAATTTTCTAGGCATTAGATGTAAACCATAAATACTATCTATTTTTATTGAAATGATTATAATGTTGACCCTATTAATTTGTCACTATTACGTAACTTGGATCAATACTTTTATTTCTTTGATGCATGTGATCAGTCACATACATGCATGGCCAATGTTACTATTTGGCACATAATATGATCATAGAGAAACACTTGCTTAAAGTTGGTTATGTGAATTTCATCTCATTTTTAACCTATTAAAAGTGGATCTAACAAAAATTAGCTAGCTAGTATATTCTATTTATTTACAATTTTATTGAGTATAATCAACAGAGTTCCATTACGAGTTTCAGATCTGTGACAGATTCAAACAAATTTTTATATATGATGATTGATGTAGGAATTGAAAGACACAAATGGATAACATGCTATTTATTGATAAAAATATATGTTGTAATTATAAGGTTTTGTGGCCCACGTGCCACATAATAAATTAATTAGATATTTAATTATTAACTTAAATATCTAATATTAAGTTTTAAATAATATTTGATTTGGTCAATTAGGAAAAGATCATAACGAATCTTCGCGTTGATAGACCGTGTGATTAAGTTGTCTTATGAGCAATCTCTTGGAGAATAAGTTTCTTGAAAGATAAGAAACTAATTCTTGGAGAATAAGAAACTACTCCTCTCTCTGCTTGTAAAAGACACAGATTATTCCTACGAATTTGAATTTACTTCTATCACTTAAGTTTTATGTCCTGTGATTTATGGAGGCTAAGAGAGAGAAATATAATTCCATCAGAAGAATTATTATTGTTGCTCAAAGTTAGTACTCTGATTATTTAATTCATGATTTATTGATTTATGGATGTGAAAATCATGAAGTTTCAAGATCCATGCATAAATTAAACTTTATGCTTACACGTGGTATCAGAGCATGGTTTAGGAACTCGTAATTTTCCATTGCTTATAGATAATTTATGAACCCTAGAATTAGATTGAGGAACAATCTTACTCGAACTTTTTTATGCGTTCGGTTGAAATTGAATTTTATTTCAATTAATATAGCTTCCTCATAATTTTTCTACATATGAAACCCTATACCAATTATGGCAACATGCAACGCCTATTGATTATTATTTGTGCATAGTATTATGGTATGCAATAATTGATGTTTGAATCTAAAGATTAAGTTGTAATTAAACTTCCGCTGCAACTTGTATGTTAAATTTATGAATTAATTGTGTCATGGAAAGACATATTATGATGGAAGATTTTAACCACAAATTAAATGCATGTGCATGTGCTCTTTTGTACATATAATTTTTTTTAAATTAGTGGTTAAAATATTATCTATACATGTTAATCTTTAACCTGTAGCAATTATTGGTTTATGTTAATATGTGTAAACTGTATAAGGAATAATGGATTCATGGGTATTAGAGTAGAACCACCCTGATCTTCATTAATTTAATTTCATAACTCACGATTCTTATGATGTATATGTTAATTTGAGATTCGGACTTCGTCAAATTTTCGAATACTAAAATTGTATGATAAGATTTTATATGCCATCTTATACGATGTGATGGAATATTTTAATCTTATAAAGTGATGATTATGTGATTTAAATTTATTTAATGTTGGCCTGGTAATCACCAAAGTGGTCTGACTTAAAAAGGTTGATAAATTTTAAATTACATAATTAATTTAAATTACTTGTAATTATGTGATACTTGATTTAAGTAATTTATGGGTAATTAAATTTCATAATTATAAGGCATTAAGAATCACCCAAAGGTTATTCACTCGTCTTTATAAATTATGAATATAAATGTGATAATTGATATATTATATGAGACTCCTTGTATATCCAAAGATAACAAAAGAGTTTGAAGATGACCTTATTCAATTATCAAATTATGAAATATTTTCAAGCATCATTATATTTATGATTGTACATTGGTGTATCGCCCAAAGGAGAATAGTAGTGTAAACTTATTGTTAATCGATCTTGAATCTATTTTAAGTGTTTGAAAGCATTAATGTGAAATAATCAAATTATTCTTACTGTCGCTCTTCATTCGCTCACTTAGTTTGTTGAATAGACTAAACTTATTTCACCTTGGTGTTTTGGATTATGATCCAAAAGCCTGTTATTGGTGATATTAGCAGTGCTGATGAAAGATTTTCCTATGATGCTTAGGTAAATCGAACAAACTAAGTCTTATGTTTGTGCGAATGAATGTAGCTGACAATATTAAGTCCACCATTCCTTAATTTGGAAGTGCTAAATAATTTTAGCAATTATGAAAGAACGTCTCAGATTGCTGATGACTCCCATAATGTGATATTAATGGCTACGTCAACCACCATAATGTTTGACGGTTCTTGCTCGTAGCATTTATAAACATATTAATGAATTAATCAAGAAGTTTGTAAGAAAGCCATAAGAAAGGGACAAAGGCCGCTTAAGATAAATGAGTTCTATGTCCAAAGGAACATGACAATATCTAGTGCCGGTTTCGTAAGGAGTCTGAACACTTTAAGAGAAATTGTCAGAAATGTAGACCTCATTTAAAAATAAATATATACTTAATACCTTAGTATCTTTCGAATCTAATTTGGTTGGAGTTCCTAGTAAATGTGTGGTTGCTTGATTCTGATTAACCAATCATATTTCTGAAAATGATGCAAGGATTCTTTAAGACCCGGATAATAAATCCTATATGGGTAATGTAGTCTTAGCTTTAGCTAAAATCATTGGAATTTATGGTTTGATTTTGGATATCAGACATCACTTAGATTTGTTTAAAACTTTTATGTTCTTTATATTTTCCTTAGTTTAGTTTTCTTTATGTTGAATGTCGTTTGGAATTTGGAAATAGAAATTTAAGTTTGTTTAAACAAAATCAGCTTATCAACTTCGATATCCTTAATGATGACTTTTATATGTTTAAGCTTAATTATCCTTGCTGGGACCTTTTTGTTCCTGCATCATTATGTTAGAACTAAACATGGCTCTGTCAATGAAAGTCCTGCTTTCTTGGGCATAAACGTTTGGGGAAAATCTCCAAAAACGATTACAAAGACTAGTAAAGAATGAAATCCTTCATGATTTAGATTTACTGATCTTGGTATTTGTGTGGATTGTATTAAAGGAAAGCAAACAGCACACACAGAGAAAGAAGCGACAAGAAGCATACTACTTCTTGAAATGATACACACCTATATACGTAGGTCCTTTATGTGCCTTCTTTTGAGAATGCAAGACATTTTATCACCTTATCAATGATTTTTCACGTTATGATTATCTCTATCTATTACAAGAAAATTTTCAATTAAAGTATTTATTAATGAGGTTGAAAAACAATTGGATAGGAAGGTGAAAATCATTAGAACTGACATATGTGGTAAATTTTATGAATCGTGATAATTTCCATATTTGTTCGATAAATTCCTTGAAAAGCATGGTATTTTTGCTCAATACACTATGTCAGTTACACCACAACAGTATGGTGTAGCAGAAAGACGTAATTGTACTCTGATGGATATGATTAGGAGTATGTTAAGTAATTCCTTTGTACCCATTTTCTTGTGGATGTATGCATTGAAAACTGTTGTATTTGTTAAATAAGGTTCCTAGAAAAGCAGTTCCTAAGACTTCTTTTGAATTGTAGACGGTTAGGAAACCTAATTTAAGGCACCTGCATATTTGGGGTTGCTCAACAGAATTAAAATTTTACAATCCACATTAGAATGAATTGGATCCAAGAACCATAAGTGGTTTCAGTTATCCAGGAAAGTGTAAAGGGTATAGGTTTTACTGTCCTAATCATAGTACGAGAATTGTTGAAACTGGAAATGTTAGGTTCATTGAGAATGGTGAAAATAGTGGGAGTGTAGATCCACGAAAGGGTGGTCATTAAAGAAGCAAGGGTTGATAATTCTCTACCCAATACTTCTTCTCATGTTGTTGTTCTTGTTGTTGAACTACCAGACAACTTACAAGAACAACATATAAACGACATCACTCTCAATAATGAACATGCTATCAGTGGACCTGTTTTCAATGAACCTTTAGTAGATGAACCAAAAGAAACAACATTAAGAAGTTTTGAAAGATAAAGAAACTTTGTTATTTCTGAAGAGTATATGGTTTACCTATAAGGAGCAAAATTTGACATAAGAGTTGATGATAATGATCCAGTTTCATTTTCACAAGCCATGAAAAATAATATTTATATTAAGTGGTTAGATGCTTGAAAGAAGAGTTGAAATCAATGGATCATAATGAAGTCTGGGATCTTATCGAATTGCCAAAAGGTTGCAATAGAGTCGGATGTAAATGGGTCTTTAAGACCAAAGAGACTCAAACGACAATTTCGAAAGATATAAAGTTAGACTTATTGCCAAAGATTTTACTCAGAAAAGTGGCATTGATTATAAAGAGACATTTTCGACATCGTCTCAGAAGGAATCCTTAGAATTTTTATAACTTTGGTGACTCATTATGATTTAGAGTTACATCAAATTGATGTTATAACAACTTTTTGAATGGGAATTTAGTGAACAAAATGTATGGATCAACCTGAAAGTTTATTTCTATTGAAGTAAATGAACATAGGGTGTGTAAATATACAGAAATCAATATACGGACTCAAGCAAGCTTTCCATCAAAGGTACCTCAAGTGAAACGATGTCATTGCTTCATTTGGATTTAAGAAAATTATTATTTAATCGGTGTATATATCTTAAGGTCAGTGGGAGCAAGTTCATTTTTATTTTGTATATTGATTTAACGAATAATCTTGGTATCATGTATGAAAAATATGAGAGAGACAAGCAATGTGATCGGAATGAAAATACTTCGGGATAGATCACAATGAATGTTAAGGCTATCTAAAAAAGATACTCATAAATAAAGTTCTCGAGAGATTTAGGATGAAAAAGTGTTCAGCAAGCATCGTTCCAATCCAGAAGGGAGACAATTTAAGCCTTAGGAAATGTCCAAATAATGAATTGGAATGTGAGCAAATGAAAGATATTCATTATGTTTATTTATTGGAAATTTGATCATCTAGAGGTGATTAGATATTCAGATTAAGATTATGATGGATGTGTTGACATCCGAAAGTTCATGTTTAGTTGTTTACTCCTATTAGGCGGAGGAGCAATCACAATAAAGAATGTGAAGCAGTCTGTAATTGCTGAATTAAAGTTGAATTTGTGGCATGTTTTTTTTAAAGTCACAATTCAAGGAATTGGCTACATAATCTTATTTCAGGACTTGGAATAGTCGACAGTATTGCCAAGCCGCTGGAAACTTATTGTGATAATTATGTAGCATTATTCTTCTCTAAGAATGACAAGTATTCCAAATATGTTAAACATATGGAATTGAAGTATTCTGTCGTCAAAGTAGAAGTTCAGAAACAAAAGGTGTTGATTGATGATTCATTAACGAAAGAAGTGTCTCCAAGGACATTTATTGGACATGTCGAAAGAATGGGCATTATTGAAAACCTTAATGAATCTATGATATGTATTTGACCCTTTGAGCTCTTTTATGTTTTGTTTCTGATACTGAATAGTATCCTATTTTGTCATTAACGTATACATGAATGGTTGACATAAAGTTTAATCGGATTTGGTCTCTAATCGAGATGCTTAAATGATCTACTATTTTCTATTAATGAGTCATATTAAGTAGAAAACTAACATTGTGGTACACGGAAGGGACTATGTCGAGTAAATGATGTAGAACCGCCATGATTCGTGTTAGTATATACATAATATTGACATCATAAGTTGACCAATAAAGATATCATGTGATGTGCACATTATGTTATTATTTAAATCATAAAGATGTATTTTGCCACATGTGCCAAGTGGGAGAATGTAAGATTTTGTGGCCCACGTGCCACATAATGAATTAATTAGATAATTATTAACTTAAATATCTAATATTAAGTTTTAAATAATATTTGATTTGGTCAATTAGAAAAAGATCATAACGAATCTTCACGTTGATAGACCGTGTGATTAAGTTGTCTTATGAGCAGTTTCTTGGAGAATAAGTTTCTTGAAAGATAAGAAACTAATTCTTGGAGAATAAGAAACTACACCTCTCCCTGCCTATAAAAGACACAGATTATTCCTACGAATTTGAATTTACTTCAATCACTTAAGTTTTATGTCCTGTGATTTATGAAAGTCAAGAGAGAGAAATATAATTTCATCAGAAGAATTATTATTGTTGCTCAAAGTTAGTACTCTGATTATTTAATTAATGATTTATTGATTTATGGATGTAAAAATCATGAAGTTTAAAGATCCATGCATAAATTAAACTTTATGCTTACATTAATATATTACTATTGTTGATGATAACTCGCATTGGAAAGTAATTCATCAGATTACACTGAATATACATATTACAAAAAAGTTTACTATGTACTAGACGCACATATATAGGAAAGGACACTTAACTAAATAATTGAAGTTGAAAAAAGTGAAGAAAAAACGATTTTGCATTAATATTCCTTGTGTGTTCCTACGTATACGTCCGCTGAAGATTCATGAAAAGCGTTATTAATGTGAAGAAGAATATTATTGGAAGCCTGTCAACCAACAAACAAATTTCCGTAAGATAAATCGCCATAATTAATTAATACTCACAATACAATTAATTTTGAGAAAATACCATAAAATACCATTTTCAACTTCAAATAATATATTTTACCCATATCAATTTAAAAAAAAATTATACTCATTTCATATTAAATGACCAAAATACCCTTTAAAAGTGGGTATACAGATTTACATAAAATTAAACTGGGCCCCACACTTTTTCATATCTCCCTCCCACCCAATTATACCCACCCAACGACCCCCCCCCCCCCCCCCCCCCCCTCCCACCCCCACCGAAATCTCTTTCTCAAAGAATATATATAAATTCATCCATGCATAAAAATTAAGAGAAGAGAAATATACATAAAAATTCGAATATTATGAAAGGCAACCAATAGAACCATTTTTTTTTTTTTATCAGAAGAACCATTTCTTAATTTTGAGAATATTATATCAAATTAAAATAATTAACGGTACATTTTTCACTAATACAAAATAAGAATACATTTTTTTATTTGTATATCACTAGTGATTTTTAAAATTACAAATAGAATATCACTATATTTTTTTGTAAATACATTATTAAGTCATTAAAATCACAAACTTATTAATATGCATTGTATATTAAAGTTTGTTAAAAATGAAATAATACACACATATACACACATGAAAATGGGTATTTCAAAAAGTTTCTCATTGATTTTAGAGTAACTCTCTTGTGC
This sequence comes from Ballota nigra, assembly GCA_947034835.1. Taxonomy (NCBI): domain Eukaryota; kingdom Viridiplantae; phylum Streptophyta; class Magnoliopsida; order Lamiales; family Lamiaceae; genus Ballota; species Ballota nigra. The sequence continues at coordinate 39,636,962 of OX344721.1, forward strand.
ACTTGGTATATAGTGCACGCAATCAACAATTGAGATTGTTTACACTGAAAAATATGATTTGATTACACTAAAAAATGTGGTTAGAATATACTGAAAAATTTATAGCGAAAACACTATTCATTGTAAACTTTTTAGTGTAATTTAACCATATTTTTCAGTGTAATTAATTTATATTTTTCAGTGTAAACAACATCAACTGTTGAGTAAGTGCACCATACACCAGGTGCATATGAGAGTGCGCCTTAATTTTAAAAGTTAATTAACTAAAAAAACATAGATAAATGGACATAAGTGAGAATTGATTATAACTAATAAAATTTTGTGTGGCCAACAATATTATTAGTTTTACAAATAACGGTATAAGTGGTGTACAATGGAAACTGTAAACATAATAAATTATCATAACATAAAACTATGTAAATTACATAGTTCACATATTAATAATTAGTATATGTGAGGGATTAAAATACGAGATTTCAAGATGATAGGGAAAAAAAAAAAAAACACATGCTCAAAGGGTAATTGGAAAAGAATTTCCCATTAATTGGAAGAATATCGGCGAATTATTCTTTATTCTCTTTTTAATATAAAGTTAAATTAGTCCTTTAATTAACATTAATTAGCATATATATAACTTTAAGAAAAAACATTAATCTACATAAACTAAACCAACAATATTTTCTCTAATATTTTAACGTACTATGCATGCCCTTTACAATTAATTAATGAAAAGGAAGAAATAAAATATAAAAAATAAAAGGTATATATATATATATATATATATATATATATATATATATATATATATTAGATATTAAGAAAGTAATACTATTATATATAGTACGTAATACCTTTTCTAGCTTTTCCTGTACTTAGGAATAGGAATGTAGCCAAAGTCAATTCGGCGGAGATCCTCAATGAGAATATGGTAGTGCCTCTGCACCTCCTCCGCCGTTTTTCCGCCGCCGACGGCCCGAGCAACGTTGAGCCAGCGGTCGGGAGTGTCGATGTCGAAGTGGGCGAGCACCTTCTCGAAGAGTTTGTTCTCCTGCAGCGTCCATGCAATGCCCTTCTGTGAACTCGTCATTAATGATCAAACACAAATTCTCTTCTTACCCCTTAAATGTAAGAAGAAGTAAAAGGATTTGAGACTTGGTGTGATACTAAAATTGGACATGCAGGATTGTATTTATAGGGGAGGTTGGGGAAGGCCAGGTCATAGGCAGGGACAGATCCAGGAATTCGTCTCAAGGGGGGCGAAATGTAAAGGGGTAAAAGAAATTAGATTTATGTTAATAGGAAGAAATCCTTATTTCAGCCATTTTAATCCAAATGGAGTGTGAAGTGAACCTTATATATTGACTTAGAGAATCACGCGGGCACAAAAGCTAAAACACATGAGAATTCCAGGTGTTTTTTAAAATAAATTCGCTGGAAATGACATTTTCTGATTACAAAAGGACCATAATTGAGAAATCAAGAAGATAAACGACTAAATCTGGTCTCGGACAAAGTTATAGGACCACTTTTTATATTTTCTAGAAAAAAAAAATTCAGATTTCGAGACACTACACAAACCGAACTTATGGTCAATATTACTTAGAAGAACTACATTGACACACATTATTTCAAGATCAAACGATGATTTAGCATTCCTGAATAATCACTAAAAAAGAATTGGTCTTTAGTGATAATAATCATTTCATTATTGCTTCTCTAGCAAAAAAATACCACATTTTAGCAATCCAAAAAAAAAATCATATTCAATTACCAAGTAGAACTTTTTTTTTTTTTTTTGTTGCAAGTAAAATATGTATCAAACTCCATGCATGCTAGTTGATTTAGTTTTTAATGGTGATTGTTCAAAGATTAGTTACTTTGTAGACTGATATGTTAATTGTTGTGAATTTAAACCAAATCAAATCTACAATATTTTGTCAATAAATGCCAAGCTTGAAAGTGTGCGTGTGTTATAAAGTGTAGATGTTGTAACAAATGTTAAAGCAATTCTTACAACAATCTGGTAAATCAGAATATAAACGTATACATCGGAAGACTTAAACACACAATTGCAAAAGGGAATACTTTTTAACACAAACTATCATAAATAGTTTGTGCTAGCCTCATGGCGAAAGGTTCACTATAAAAAGATTAGTGATACAAAATTTGTGTGAAGAGTATAATCGTTCACAACGGAAACAAGACTCGATATCACCTATCAAATCTAAATTGGCTAAGTGTATAACATAATACACCGTCAAAATTGATCTCACTCTATATCTATGATCTCACTATCTATGGATATATGTTCGATCACAAGCTATGCGTGAAAAACTCTATTTCAAGGCATAACATAAACGTTGGAATAACTGTCCTATCACCTTTAAACTCAGGATCAACACTAGAGTAGGTGTACTCGTTTACTCCACACTTGGTACTGAAAGATTCGGCCTCTATTTATAGGCAGAAGTCTTCAATCCAAAATAACTTCTCTTTGTAACCGCCTCCATGATCTTTATGTTGTCCCACGTCTTATCCTTTATTCCTCATGCTTCTTGATGCAACCGCCTGATCTAGATAGTTCTAAAACGTCCTGGATAAGTCTGAAATGTGTAGTCCCTTGTAGATTCTTGTAGATCCTTCTAGAACCCGTAACTGCTCATGTTGTTACCAATGTTAAGCAACATTCACTGCAACATCGATAATTCCAGAACCTTGTAGATCCTTCTAGATCTTCATCCTGCATGTTAAAACATCTAAGACAACATTTGATCATAAAGTGTTGGTTAATGAGAAGAAAGGGCAAATTCATGTTGTTTCAAAGTAAATTGTGAATACTTCACTACCAACAACATCAACAATCTCCCCCAATTTGACATTTCTGCTTCAACACACCTGATGTATATATTAGTTCAATATATAAGTCAGTGATGTATGTACAATAGAGATCAACATCGTATTGTACACTTGTCTCTTCAACCTTGTGTAGCAAAACAGCCAAAAAACAAGATGATCAACTGTAAGTTGAATCATAAAAAACAAGATGAAATAACACTAAGTTAATTTCATCAAAACAAAATGAACATCATCATATATGCTCATCAAAATCAACAGAATGAGTAACATAATGTTTACCCATTCAAATTACAACTTCAAAAATTATCTGAAATAAATCCTAACAGTTCTAATATAATAACCTAACAGCTAATATAATACTGTCTTTCAAAAATTAAAACATCCTATCATAGCAACAATAATTAAAAGCATAAAACAATAATTAAGAGTACTTAGAGGCAATCACAAAAGAGGAACTTGATATCACTGTATGAAATATACAGCTGCAGCTTCAAGCATCTTGCACTAAGCTCCCCCATAAATTGTGCTTCCTCTAGTCTCTATGATAACTTCAAACTTTGGCAGAGATGTCAGGCAGATCACCATATAGTTCAGCTTCCTCCTGGATATCAAATGTTGCAAAGTTTGCAACAACATCTGCAGCAGCATCAACACTTCCTCCATCAGGTCCAGTTGCACCACCTTCCTTAGCAACAGACTCATCAACATTTACTTCATGAATCTCAACTCCCCTGGCAGCAGCAGCAGCAACTGGTACTCCCCCTGTTGTGGCAGAAAGGAGGTTCTCCCAGTAGTTCTTTAGGAATTGAAGTTCATCAATTGAGTCCTGCAAGTGCTGTAGTTGAGTTTGAATAAACTCAGGTGAGATATTCAGAGAATAGGTTGTGGGAGCTGGAATGTTGCTAGGTATGTTCTCAGCATTTTGTGCAGCATTTTGTGCAGGAGCAGGGTCAGGAACAGGTTGGTGTGGTTCTGCATCTTCTTCTTCAGCATTATCCTGCAGGGGTAAGTCTAACACTCTATTTCCAGACAATAAATAGTGAGATATACCCATCAGATGAACCCTCCCCCTCAACAACTCATTCCTTTTGTGAATGAAGTTGTGACTCCTCAAATACCCATAGATCAGCACAGGGTAAGGCAGGTTGCCCTTCTCAGAGATCTTACCAGCAAACTTCATCATGTGATGAAAAATAACCAAGCCCAGGTTAAAAAAATTCATCACACCAATTCTGTACATCAGTACAACTTGATCCCTGGTCACCTTTGTGGAGTTTGTAGAGGGTATCCAGTTATACACTACCAGCTTATGTAATACTGAATACAGAGAGGTCAATGAGGCAGCTAACATATTCTTCTTCCATTTGTTAACTCTTCCCCCAGTCAGAACAGTAATGATCTCATCCATATGAGGAACATCTTCTTCCTCAACATCCCCAACATGCAGAAACTGGTTAATTAACTTAGGAGTAAAATGAACACTCATATCTCTAAATCTTACAGTACCATACCACCTAGAATTCCTTCTAGCCTGGTTCTTTCTCAGACAAGTATAAAACTCATACACCCAATTAGTAACAAATGCATCAGCAAAAGTAACAGCATGCATCAAACTTCTTTCTTCTAAAAATCTAACTAGACCCTTGGATTCAAACTCATCAATGTTAATTTTTCTTTCAATTAACAGATTTCTCTTTCTTAACCTTTCCAACTTTTGGTCTAAAGATTCATCATCATCATTATCAGAACGAACATGCTCAACGGAATGTTCAGATGCATTACCTTGATCAGAATCAGTTTTGGTTCTGTCTGAGCTACTTTCAGAACTGCTGTCCTCAGCTTCAGGTTCTGGTGCTGCTGCACTTGTTCCAGCACCATCAGTAGCATACTCAAATTTCCTCTTAGTCCTCATCTCAAACTTCCTCTTAGTCCTCATCTCAACTCTTGCTCTCCTCCTCAGTTCAAAAATAGGAACATCACTCTCATCAGTTTCTTCTTTCTCCTGGCTTTCAGTTTGATCAGTCTCTTTCTCAGATGAGTCTTTGGAGCTTGACTCCTTTTCAGATTATGAACACACTCGAATAGGTCGAGTAGCAACATCTCCTTCATCATCCTTCTTCTTCCTTGCGGTTTCAGAATAGTTCACCCTCTTCTTTGCTCTACCTGATCTTCTCCTTGATTTAACAGGGCTCCGTTTCCTCTTGCCTCCCTTTTTCTTCACAGCTTTGGCTATGGGAGCAGGCTCAGAGTCCTCAGACATTGAAGAATCAGTTTTGGGTGATTCTCCTTTGTCCTCCTCTGACATTTCAACATCAGGGACTTCAGTATTAGGGCTTTTCTCCCTAGTTTCTTCAGCAACAGTTTCCTTGTCAGTGGGGGTCTTCTTTGTAGCCTGATCACCTGTTTCAACACTCTTTGAAACATTAGCAGTAGGGTTTTGGCTTGGCTAGAGGATTTAGGCTTTTCTGATTGTACTGTCGAAGAAGGACCTCCAACATGAACAGTAGGAGAAGGATTTTGAGGTTGGTTCAAGTAGGATGCAACATCTACTTCAATAGAGCCAATGGTTAGTTTGGGAACCACAGGGCTTCCTTGAAGGCTTTGAGCAATGCCGCGTGCGATCGTCTCCAACTGATCGACAGTGGCTTCATTTGGGATGTAGATGTTTACGGGAAAGGCTTGAACAGGGGTTAGAGTAGTAGGAGGTGTTGTGCTTGATGATGGAGCAACAGAAGCAGCATTTGGGTTTTGGCTTGAGGCCATTTCTGGAAGAAGGTTCAGATTCGAGTGGGAAGGAGTTGAAGGGTTTGCGCGAGTTTTTGAGCTATGAGAGGACTTCTTTTGATTTCCAGCCATTAAGTAGTAAATTTAAGCGAAAATAAAATTTAAAAGAAATAACACTAAAACCCTAAGATGTGAACACACAATTTTCAGCACTTAGTCGAAAAATCTGAATTTCACTCATATGCTTTGAACACTAAGGATTAGACATAAGATACGAAGGAAATATATATAGAAGAAGGTACGGAAGTTATTTTAACTACCCATGAAAGTGAATATTCTGGAATTTTTAATCAGTTGAAACTACCCTCTCCCCCGTAAGAGATCGTGGGTTATTTCACAATTAGAAATTAGAAATTTAATTAATTAAACACATTATATTATGCACTACTTGAATAAATTAGAAAACGTGGGTTTATGCATGTGGAATTTAACAACAAATCCCTGAAAAATCGGTTCATAACTTAACTTAGAAAAATAAATTCGAACTGTATATGATGTTGTATTCAAAATTGGAACACACACTTCAACATCGGTTTTAATATCCAATGTCGCACTTTTTATCAAACAATTTTAGCACTTTTTATTCACATTGATCCATCTTTTCAAGAGAGTGCATCGTAGCAGCGAACTCCGTGCCCCATAATTACTCAATGGATTTGTGACATGTTGATGTTTTACTAATCACCTTTTGAAAAGAAGACATCGTAGTAGCGAACTCCGTGCTCCATAGTTACTCAGTGAATTAGTTACATCTTGATGTGTTTTTTCAAAAACTAATTATGCGTTTGAGAAGAGTGATTCCTTTTTATTTTTACACAACAAACATACTTAGTTCAGATTTATTTTTCAAAGAAATTAAGAAACAAAATTCAAGAACAAGCTTTAATTAGAACATGCAAATACCCTGATGTTGTTATGGATGTTTTAACAAACATAACAGCATCCGCTTCTCAGTTACTCAGATTGTGCACATACCAAGAGATTTCCTCAAAAATGAGAATCTCTCATGGTCTAATGCTTTAGTAAACACATCAGCTAATTGATTTTCAGTGGGTATGTATTCTAACTTCACAATATTCTTCTCTACAAGATCCCTTATGAAATGGTGTCTAATACTTATGTGTTTAGTAAGTGATTGTTGAACTGGATTTTTCGAAATGTTGATAGCACTCGTGTTATCACAAAATACATTTAAAGTGTCACTCTCTAAACCATAATCACTAAACATTTTACTTAACCAAAGAAGTTGTGTACAACAACTACCTGCTGCAATGTACTCAGACTCTGCAGTAGATTGTGATACACAATTCTGTTTTCTGCTATGCCAAGAAATTAAATTGTTACCCATGTAAAAACAGCCACCACTCGTGCTTTTCCTATCATCAATATCTCCAGCCCAATCAGCATCACTTTATCCAACAAGTGCACTGCTTGTGTCTTTGGTATACCATATACCAAGATCAGTTGTACCAGCCACATATCTTATGATTCTCTTGACTGCATTCAAATGAGATTCTTTGGGACAAGCTTGGTACCTGGCACAAACACATACACTATACATAATATCAGGCCTGCTTGAAGTTAAGTACAGAAGACTACCTATCATGGATCTATACAAAGTTGGATCAACATCTTGACCAACAGTGTCTTTACACAACTTTTGTGTAGATCCCATAGGAGTTTTCATGACTTTTGAGCTTTCTAAACCAAAAATTTTCACTAAATTCTTTGCATACCTACTCTGAGAGAAGAAAATACCATTATCAGTTTGTTTGATTTGAAGTCCAAGGAAGTAATTCAAATCACCTACCATGCTCATCTCAAATGTTGTTGTCATTGCTTCAACAAACTTGTTTAACATGATGTTACAAGTTGAACAAAAAACAATGTCATCAACATATATTTGAGCTATTAACAAGTCTTCTCCAGAATTTTTAATGAACAAGGTTCTATCAGCCTCTCCTCTTATGAAACCAAATTGCAACAGAAAGTCAGTAAGTCTACCATACCAAGCTCTAGGAGCTTGTTTGAGACCATACAAGGCTTTCTTTAGTTTGTACACATGATCAGGATACTGTGGATTTTCAAAACCCTTAGGTTGTTCAACAAATGCATCTTCAATTAATATGCCATTCAGAAATGCAGCTTTTACATCCATTTGATGAAGATTAATGTTGATGTAACATGCAATTGCTAGTAACAGTCTAATGGACTCTATCCTAGCAACATGTGCAAATGTTTCATCAAAATCAATACCTTCAACTTGAGTGTAACCTTGTGCAACTAATCTAGCTTTGTTCCTAATTATGTTACCAGACTCATCAGTTTTATTTTTAAAGATCCATTTAGTTCCAATGACATTGACATCATCAGGTCTTGGAACTAATGACCAAACATCATTTCTTTCAAACTGATTAAGTTCTTCATGCATAGCATTAATCCAATTTTCATCTTTTAATGCTTCTGTAACATTTTTAGGTTCAATTTCAGAATAGTAACACTGAGCATTCACAATATTGCAAATTGAAGACATGCACACAGACCTTACCATATCAACTCGATTTGCACTTACTCTTCTTCTTGTTTGAACACCAACTGAAACATCTCCAATAATCTGATTTGAAGGATGACTTTTGGTAATCCAAGTAGCTGGATTCTTCTTTGGGGTATACTGATTGTTCTGTGAAGTATCAACTGAATCTACAGGTGATGTTGAACCAGATGCTGTAACATTTGGTGTAACATTTTCTGTTTTCAGTGATTCTTTTGGAACATCAGTAACATCAGTCACATCTTCAGTGTCATTTCCATCTATCAGATTCCTGTCATCATCAAAAACAACATTCACGGATTCTTGAACAGTGTTAGTTCTAAGGTTGTAGACTCTATAGGTTTTACTATTTCTAGAATAACCTAAGAAAAAACCTTTATCACTCTTAGAATCAAACTTGTGCAGTTGATCTCTATCATTCAGAATGTAACACACACAACAAAAAACATGAAAATATTTCACATTCGGTTTCTTATTGTTCAAGATCTCATATGGGGTTTTATTGCTTCCAAATCTAAAATAGATTCTATTAGCAATATGGCATGCTGTATTCAATGCTTCAGCCCAAAATTTCTTTGCAAGATTTTTTTAAGTAAGCATTACTCTTGCCATTTCTTGAAGAGTTCTATTTTTCCTTTCAGCTATCCCATTTTGTTGTAGATTTTTAGGAGAAGAAAACTCTTGGACAATTCCTTTCTTATTACAGAATTCTGAAAACATGCTGTTTTCAAATTCTCTACCATGATCAGATCTAATCCTGCTTACTTTCAAGTTGAAAACAGTTTTAAATCTTCTGTAAAGAGTTTTAAATATATCAAAAGTTTCAGGCTTCTCTCTTAAGAACTCAATCCATGTAAACCTAGAGTAGTCATCTACCACAACTAGTGAATATTTCTTACCACTAATGCTTTCAGTTTCCATAGGACCCATAAGATCCATATGCAGTAATTCAAAACAACGATGTGTCATGCAATGTGATAACATTTTATGTGACACTCTTACCTGCTTACCTTTTTGGCATGGACCACATACAGTGGGTGCAACAATCTTCAGTTTTGGTAAACCTCTCACTGCTTCAGACTTAACTAATTTTTGCATGAATCTATAATTTGCATGTCCAAGTCTTTGATGCCACAGGACATTCTCATCACAATTTGACAAATGACATACTTTGTTTGTTCCAATTAGATAACAATTATCTGCTGACTTATTTCCAGTCATTAGACACTTGTTATCCTTGTTTAGAACATAGCATGAATCTTTATCAAATTTAACATGCAAATTGTCATCACATAGTTGACTTATACTAAGAAGATTAGCAAGTAAACCATCAACATGCAAAACATTATTAAGTTTAGGAAAACCTTCAATTTAAGGTCCCTTTTCCAATGATTTTACCTTTTGATCCACCACCATATGTAACAGTTCCACCATTATAAGGTTCATAGTCAGACAAGTATTTAACATGACCAGTCATGTGTCTAGAACAACCACTATCAAAGTACCATAAATCAGGAACACATGCTTTCAGAGAAGTTTGAACAACATTACATGTAACATGTTCTTTCTTTTTCTTAGCAGATTTTGACCAGTGTTTCTTAGAATGTGATGACATTTCAGACAACACTTTCTGAATTTTTAGATCCCTTTTTAACTTTTGACAGTTAGGACGAATATGACCAATTTCAGAACAGTAGTGACACACATACTTCTTCACAGGTTTTTCAGTCTCATGTATTTTTGTTTTGGCAAAAAACTCAGTTTTTCCCTTAACAAATTTTACAGGATTATTCACTAATTTAGAAGTAGTCTCACCATAATAGCCTAAACCATGTTTGTTAGACTGTCCAGTAGTTAAGGAGTCATTTACAATGGAAGAACTCTTAGAGTATTTCTTAAAACTTAAGGTAGAATTTTCAATTCTTCCTTTAGCTTAGAAATTTCTAAATCCTTCCTTGTTAGAATGACTTCTAACTTTGTCACAGTTTCTTTGAGATCATCATTCTCTTTGGCTATATTGGAATCATCATCCCTTATGTCATTAGAACCTGTCTCATCAACACACCCATTAAAACAGTTCAAATCTGAATGATTTTTGACAAATGTTGTTTCTGATGTTATAACATTGGAAACAACACCAGTGTCAAGATCATCCAGATCATCATCTAAAGAATCATCATAATCAATTCTTGCAGAAAAAGCTAGTTCCTCATCTTTAGAACCTTCAGGTTCATCATCATCTGAGTCATCACTAAAGGTAACATTAAAATTCAGTTTTTATCTTAACCTGGTATTTGCACACGCATTTGCATAGTGTCCAAATCCAGTACATGCATCACATCTAACTGATTTTCTAAATTCAGGATCATACCTTGATTTATTACCTCTGAATTGCCTTGATTGATTCTGATCCTTCCTCTTTTCTGGGTCTGATGGTGTATTGTTGAAAGGAGTTCTCTGTTGACCATTTCCTCTGGATCTATTCAGTTTCTTCTTCAGGTAGGAATTGAATTTCTTTGTAAGGAGGGCAATGTGCTCAGGAGTGTTGTAACATTGGTCTAGAACATCTTCATCAGACTCAACTTTAGTCACAAAGGGCTGATTTTCAGTGTTGAGTGATGTTTCACCTTTGAAAATAACTACCTTCTTTCCTTCACTTGCATCATCAGATTGAGTTGTGTTCATCTCATATGTTTTGAGAATACTTACAAGCTCATTCTGACTTAAAGTGTCAGTGTCCTTGGCTTCTTCAATAGCACAAATTTTTGCATCGAATCGTTTAGGGACAGACCGCAAAATTTTGTGTACAACTCGTACATTGGAAATTGGATCACCAAGTGCGTGCGATTCGTTGACAATCTCACTCAGCCTCTCATTGTACGCCGTGATTGTCTCATCATCCTTCATCCTTAGATTCTCGAACTTGGTCCCAAGCAGTCGAAGTTTGGTCCTTCGAACACTTCCACTTCCTTCACAGTGCTCTTGAAGCCTCTCCCATGCATCTTTAGCCGTAGTACATGTTGATATAATCTTAAACATAGATACATCAACAGAGGTAAAGATAGCATTGAGAGCTTTGGAATTGTAGCTTGCCGTCGTGGTCTCCTCATTTGTCCATTCAATCTCCCGTTTGACTCTTGTCTCGCCATCATCATCTGCTTGGTTTCTGGGCCATTCCCAACCGGTCAGAACACTTCTCCAAGCACGTTCATCAATAGACTTGATGTACATGCGCATCTTAGGTTTCTAATAGGCATAGTTATTTCCATCTAGTATAGGGGGCCTAAGTGGGGTGTTTACAGGATATTCCATAGCAAAAGACACACTTAAAAACTCAGGATCTAAACTTAGTATATCAAGTTTATGGCTCTGGTGCCAATTGAAAGTGTGCTTGTGTTATAAAGTGCAGATGTTGTAACAAATGTTAAAGCAATTCTTACAACAATCTGGTAAATCAGAATATAAACGTATACAGCGGAAGACTTAAACACACAATTGCAAAAGGGAATACTTTTTAACACAAACTATCATAAATAGTTTGTGCTAGCCTCATGGCGAAAGGTTCACTATAAAAAGATTAGTGATACAAAATTTGTGTGAAGAGTATAATCGTTCACAACGGAAACAAGACTCGATATCACCTATCAAATCTAAATTGGCTAAGTGTATAACATAATACACCGTCAAAATTGATCTCACTCTATATCTATGATCTCACTATCTATGGATATATGTTCGATCACAAGCTATGCGTGAAAAACTCTATTTCAAGGCATAACATAAACGTTGGAATAACTGCCCTATCACCTTTAAACTCAGGATCAACACTAGAGTAGGTGTACTCGTTTACTCCACACTTGGTACTGAAAGATTCGGCCTCTATTTATAGGCAGAAGTCTTCAATCCAAAATAACTTCTCTTTGTAACCGCCTCCATGATCTTTATGTTGTCCCACGTCTTATCCTTTATTCCTCATGCTTCTTGATGCAACCGCCTGATCTAGATAGTTCTAAAACGTCCTGGATAAGTCTGAAATGTGTAGTCCCTTGTAGATTCTTGTAGATCCTTCTAGAACCCGTAACTGCTCATGTTGTTACCAATGTTAAGCAACATTCACTGCAACATCGATAATTCCAGAACCTTGTAGATCCTTCTAGATCTTCATCCTGCATGTTAAAACATCTAAGACAACATTTGATCATAAAGTGTTGGTTAATGAGAAGAAAGGGCAAATTCATGTTGTTTCAAAGTAAATAGTGAATACTTCACTACCAACAACATCAACAAAGCTGAACCCTATAAGTAATATATAAAAATATTACAACATAAATACACAAATATGTCATGTCATCATACATATCATTATTGGAGAATATTAAAAATTGGTCCCATAATTTATTGAATGTCCGATTTTTTACCCAATTTTTCTTACATATTTGATACGGGTCCATAAATTTTACGGTTTGCCTAATTTTGGTCTCATTCTCGCCGAGAATTTTAGTTTGGTCATGTAATTTATCACGTGTCCACTTTTAGACTAAAAAAATTTAAGTCTTCCATTTTGGTCTCGTAACTCCTACAATTTGTCAAATTTTTGTTTCATTTTTTCAAGCAATACAAATATAATGATATTTCTTATCACGTGGCTATCGTGTAGACGGAATTGGGAGTCTTCCGTCCTCCTTACTAACATGGTTGCCAAGTGGCCTTTTTTCCACTATACCAAATAAACTGATAATAATAAAATTTAACTAAACCAAAAAAATTAAAAACAAAACAAAAATAAATATATTATTCTTCCCTAGACTAATCCCTCTCAACTGCCACCTCCCCAAACCCCCAATTTGTAGGTTCTAATCCTCTATGTTTCCAACCATGTATTAGTGATATGAAAAAAAATTATTAAAAAAAAATTTGAAAAAAAAAATTCGTTTTGTGGCAACATGTTGAAACTATGTCATAGATGAATAGTAAACTTTAAGTCCAAGCCAACAAAGTTGTCAAATGTAGCATGAGTTTTAAATATCTAAAAGGCAATAGACACCTAGTTATTACATTTTATGTACTATAGGACCAATTTCAAAATTTTAGGAAGATATCCAATTATAAAAAATTAAAATGATAAATGATACATAGGAGCTAATATTCATCCACTCAACAAATAACATGATTAGTGTATGATTCAAGACAAAAAATAGCACCATGTGAAAACTATATCATAAATTATTAATGTAAAATAACTACACCAAAGTACACTTAATTAGGATACAAAAAAATTATGACCACTTTGTTGAAATAACTTTATTTTTTAAATGTAAAACATAACTTAATAATCTATCATTAATGTAATGATAATTGTTTTTGTTGTTTACCAAATATATTTTGCTGGGATTGAATGGCTATTTGTTAAAGCTTTGGTAAAAACACCAAATGATTGGGTTCTTAAATGCTAAAATGAATGCTTAGATGAAGAGAGGCTTTAAATGCATATGAACACTCAAGAACACCAAGAATTGTCAGGGGTTGTTAATCCCTGGACTTGAATGAGTATGTGTATTGATTATACTGAGAGTGATTCAACCTTTTTTACATTACAAGTGTTGGGGTATTTATAGTTTTCTCACTATAGGGGTATGTTGGTCATTTCCGGCCTCTCGGGGGACAGGTGCATTAAATGCCTCCTGCCTCTGAGGACGCGCGGGCTCTGATGTATCAGGGCTCGCAGGCGGCCGGCCACTTGGGTGTCGACTCGTGTCCAAAAAGGACGATTCTCTGACGAATTTCCTCATTTGGATGGAATATTCTCTGTTGCAGGGTACGGAGGCGGCCTTTTTCTTCCTTGGGAGAGGATCTTGCCTGATTCTGTCACGTGCTCGAGATCCCTCTTGCCGGCCGGGGGCCTTAAGTGATCGGATGTCGGTCTCCTGGCGGACACCGAGGTCGGAAAACGCTCCAGCCAGTCGGTCGCGTCCGGGCGCCTTCTGCTGGACCTCACTGAACATGGCCGGGCCGGACCGGCCACGGCGGGGCTTTGATGTAGCTGTGATCGACTTGGACGGACGTCCCAGGCAGGTTTCCGGCCTCGCTTTCGCGGCCGGAATCGCGTGATCGGAGCCCGCTGAGGTCGGATTCAGGCCGGACAGGTCGGTCCCGACCTCGGGGTATCTCCTTGCCTTTTCAGGCTTTCTTCCGGCCGGATCCAATGCGCGGTCCGAAACGGTCACAACAGTTTTTTATTTATACAAGATTGCAACAACAAATCAAAATATTATTGAATTTACACTAAGCAAATTAGATCCTAATCATGAGACATAAACAAAAGCCATGGATTGTTTTAGGAATAATTATTTAAGATGGATCTTCAACATCTTAAAGCCAAAAGACGACTACTTATCAGATAATTTAGGATCAATTTTAAACGTTGATGAAGCTATACAATTATGACCACTTTGACGAAATTACTTCATTTTTCATAAATATCAAACACAACTAAATAGGATAGGATTTTAAAAAATGATGACCCCCTTGCACTATCCCAAAATCGATTACGTTTGTAATTATTGTCCATAAATATAAGTCAAAAGACATATAATTATTTCACTAACACGCTTGAGGAACCATGCACGAATACGCTAGCCAATACACTCTCGTATAAGGCTTTGGACTCTATTGTTAAAAAAAAATGTGTAATATATTAACTGCAAATTACCATCCGTCCTAATTTTATTTTCTCATCTGTCCCAATTTTGTTTTCTCATTCCTAAAATAGAAATAAAGTATATTCACTCTTATAAAATTCACCCTACAATTCAACTACTTAATTCATTTAAATATTACTTTATTCATCATTCACTATTGTCAAGACTACTTTATTTATTTAAATATTACATCTCAACCCTCGATCCACACACCGTATAAAGTCAAATGAGAAAATAAAATTGGGACGGAGAGGTAAATTTAAAAATAATAATTGCTAAATAAGAGCTAATATCCATAACTCAACAAATAAAATTAATAGTGTATGATTTAAGGCAAAGAAATAGCAACATGTTGAAACTATGTCATAGATTATTAATGTACAATAACTACACCAAAGCACACTTAATTAGGATACAAAAAAAATTATGACCACCTTGTTTAAATAACCTTATTTTTAAATATTAATCATAACTTAATAGTAATGATGAATATAATGATAACTTTAGAAAACTTATAGTGGGATGGAGGGAATACAAATTTTGCAAACACTCATCACTTTCACCATTAAGCAAATTTTTCTCGTGATCACTAAATTAAATCACTTTTTCAACACATAATTTTTTGCAAACACGTTGAAATTATTAATCGGATTAAAAAAATTACCATTAATTTTTTTCATACACATAAAATTCATAAATATCATGATTTTCATAGCATTAGCATTTTTCTTTGTGAAACCTTTTGTTTAATCTTAGAAATAGGAAAATAAAATATTTCTTCAGTTTTACTATCTAGGACTTGTCGTGTACTCTTTTCATTAGTTGGAATAAGATTTTTCAAATTAATTGTGTTAATTAATTAATGGTCTTATATATATATTTAAAACCTTTGAATTGATACTAAAAATTGTAACAATAAATCAAATTAAATTATAATCAAGAGAGTTAAACACAATTTATTACATTATTTATGTACTATAGGACCAATTTAGAATTTTTAGGAAGATATCTAATTATATAAATTTAAAATAATAATTGCTACATAAGAGCTAATATCCATCCACTCAACAAATAACATTAATAGTGTATAGTTCAAGGCAAAGAAATAACAATATGTTAAAACTATGTCATAGATGAACAGTAAACTTTAAGTCCAAGGCAACAAAGTTGCCAAATGTAGCATGGATTTTAAATATCTAAAAGGCAACAAACACCTAGTTATTACATTTTAAGTACTATACGACAAATTTTGAATTTTTTTGGAAGATATCCAATTATAAAAGTTTTAAATAATAAATGCTACGTAAGAGCTAATATCAATTCACTCAACAAATAACATTAATAATGTATGATTCAAGGCAAATAAATAGCAGCATGTTGAAACTATGTCATAGATGAATAGTAAACTTTAAGTCCAAGACAACAAAGTTGACAAATGTAGCATGGATTTTAAATATCTAAAAGGCAAGAGACACCTAGTTATTACATTTTATGTATTATAAGACCAATTTCGAAATTTTAGGAAGATATCCAATTATAAAAATTTAAAATAATAAATATCATAAGAGCTAATATCCATCCATTGGGATTAAAATCGTTTTCATCCTGTAACTTTTTACCTTTTTCTTTTTGGTCCCATACTTATTTACTTTTTTGATTTAGTCCCAAAACAATTCAAATTTACCCAAATTAGTCTCAAATGGCCGGAAAACTCATGAAACGACGTCGTTTTGGTCACGTGCCAGTCACGTGCTAATATTTTTCGGTGGAATAGAATGACGGGTCTCGTTTTGCAGACATGGCACGCTGACTAAGTAATTTCTCTTATAAAATAAATATAAAACTAAAAAAATATTTTCCATCTTATTTTTTCAATAAAAAAAACCTTAAAACCTAAAACTAAAAATAAAGCTACCTGCAGTTAAAGTAATAGAAGGTCCCGATTCTACACGGTGTACTATATAATCCAGCAGTATTTGGCGGCGGCGGGGTGCTTGAAGCAGCAGAGCTGTGCCAAGTACATGTACGTGTCGGGAATGTACAAATTGGTTAGGGTTTTCTCAGATTTTTTAGAAAATTGCTAGTCGTTTTGATTTCTTTTTATTTTAATTGCAGATAGATTTATTTTTAGTTTTAAGTTTTTAAGGTTTTTTTTATTGAAAAAATGAGTTGGAAAATATTTTTTATTTTTATATTTAATTATTTTATAAGAGAAATTATTTAGTCAGCGTGCCACGTCCACAAAATGGGACCCATCATCCTATTCCGCTGGAAAATATTAGCACATGTCCGACATTTGACTAAAACGACATCGTTTCACGAGTTTTCCAGCCATTTGGGACTAATTTGAGTAAATCTGAATTGTTGTGGGACTAAATTAAAAAAGTAAATAAGTGTGGGACCAAAAAGAAAAAGATAAAATGTTACGGGATGAAAACGGTTTTAATCCCTCCATCCACTCAACAAATAACATGATTAGTGTATGATTCAAGGCCAAAAAAATAGCACCATGTGAAAACTATGTCATAAATTATTAATGTACAATAACTACACCAAAGTACACTTAATTAGGATACAAAAAAATGATGACCACCTTAGTGAAATAACCTTATTTTTAAATATTATTAATAGTAATTATTAATATAATGATAACTTATAGTAGAAAATTTATAATGGGATGGAGGGAGTACAAATTTTGCAAACACTCATCAATTTCACCATTAAGCAAAAAAAATTGGAAATAACCAAAATAAATCACTTTTTCAACACATAATATTTTGCAAACACACCATTAAAATTATTAATCGGATATAAAAAAATTACCATTAATTTTTTTCATACACATAAAATTCATAAATATCATTATTTTCGTAGCATTAGCATTTTTATTTGTGAATCCTTTTGTTTAATCTTAGAAAATAGGAAAATAAAATATTTCTTCAATTTTATTGTCTAGGACTTGCCATGTACTCTTTTCTTTATTTGGAATAAGATTTTTCAAATTACTTTATGTCTTAATTAGGGGTGAAAACGGATCGGATATTTCCCGACCGATCCGGAGCCGTATCTGGTTGGTATCGAATTCGGTATAAAAAATTAGTATTCGGGCGGATACGGAATCGGATACGGATAGTTGACTTCGGATTCGGAATCGGATTCGGAATACAGAATATCCGACCGTATTCGATTTTTACCATATTTTATCGGATATTATCCGGATATCAAATCCGGATATCCGGATATCTGGATTTTTTAATATATTTTATTTTATATTTTATATTAATATATATATTATATATAATAATATAATATCAGTCCCCTTCTAAATTCTAATATTATTAGTTTCATGTTATTAACAGTAGATATAATTTTTATAATTTGCATTAGAACTTCTATGAAATATTGCATAGGTGGTTTTTTTTATGTGTTTCAATCACATTTTGATGATTTTCGTATGAAATATATTATCCGATTATAGTTATTCGAATCCGGTCCGGATTCGTCTGATATCCTTCCCGTATCCGTATACCGAATATTCCGAATTCGTATCCAAATCCGGCTTTTCCATATCCGACTCCGAATTCGAGAAAAAAATATGGCTTAGGATACGGTATAAGCACTATCCGTCCGTATCCGATCCGTTTTCACCCCTAGTCTTAATGTGAATCCTTTTGTTTAATCTTAAAAATAGGAAAATAAGATATTTCTTCAATTTTATTGTCTAGGACTTGCCGTGTACTCTTTTCTTTATTTGGAATAAGATTTTTCAAATTACTTTATGTCTTAATTAATGGTCTTATATATATATATATATATATATATATATATATATATATAATCTTTGAATTGATACTAAAGATTGTAACAAT
This sequence comes from Ballota nigra, assembly GCA_947034835.1. Lineage (NCBI taxonomy): Eukaryota > Viridiplantae > Streptophyta > Magnoliopsida > Lamiales > Lamiaceae > Ballota > Ballota nigra. Next base: position 39,655,720 of record OX344721.1, read on the forward strand.
AAATTAAATTAAATCATAATCATAATCATGAGACTTAAAACACAATTATTACATTAAATTGTACGGGGCAAATATTGTACGGAGTTAGTGATCAATTTATGTTGTAATTTGTATGCAAGTAAATTGTAAGCAATCTAAATATAATGATAACTTATAGGAGAAGATTTATAGTGGGATGGAGGGAGTACACATTTTGCAAACACTCATCAATTTCACCATTAAGCAAAAATTTCTCACGATCACTAAATTAAATCACTTTTTCAACACATAATTTTTTTCAAACACACCATTAAAATTATTAATCGGATTTAAAAAAAAATTACCATTAATTGTTTTTCATACACATGAATTCATAAATATCATGATTTTCGTAGCATTAGCATTTTTATTTGTGAAATCCTTTTGTATAATCTTAGAAATAGGAAAATAAAATATTTCTTCAATTTTACTGTCTAGGACTGGCTACTCTATTCTTTATTTATATGGAATAAAATTGTTCAAATTACTTTTTGTCTTAATTAATGGTCGTATACATATCTTTTAAACCTTTGAATTGATATTAAAGATGGTAACAATAAATCAAATTAAATCATAATCATGAGACTTAAATATAATTTATTACATTAAATTGTACAGGGCAAAGATTTTGCGGAGTTAGTGATCAGATTGTAAGCAATCTTAATAGTTGGCTACACAATAAATGTTAGAACATTATAGGACCATCTTCGAAATTATGACAACGTTGCTGAAACGGCCGATGACTAATTATTTGAATATGAATTTTTAACATTTTAATTATGAGACTTAAACACAATTTAATAATATATCTCATATGGGGCAAAGATTGGGCGGATTAAGTGATCAACTTACATATATTTGGATCATTATTAAGGAGAAATCATGATACATCTTCACCAATTCTATGTTCATGAGCTTCATTGGCTTTTCATAAGTTGCATAGTTTTTATCTCAGAATTTTAGTAATTTGAAGCCCGGACTTCTTCTGCCAACTCTAAAAGAGTCATTTTCCAGAGAATAGCAACAAAAAACGTACATTTCGGCTATTTTTTCTTTTAATTATTTTCAGTTATGATGATCAAACACCATCTTTGGAATATTTCGGCTAATAAATCTTCTAGATTTGATATAATAAATCTGCTGGTGTTGACAGGCGAACATAAATCAATGATGTGCGAACAAGGATTAAAGCCATAAAAAGGATTACGAGAAATCAACGCCAAATCAAATCAATAAAGAAAATCAAGCCGGGGTGCATAAACTAATCCAAGGAGTGTATAAAGTGACGAACAACTATACCGACGAACAAGATATTGGCGAACAGGTTTAAAGACCGAAGACCAAATATGGACCCACCACCAAGTCAATAATGACGAACAACATTGGTAAAAGTGTTACAGTTATCAGCCTGAGGTGTATGCTGACGAACAAAGGACCAAGATCCCAAAGCCAATCTGTGCAAGACACAAAGGCGAACAACTTCTGAGCCATACACCCAAACGGCGAACAACTTTTATGAAAGAACCATCCTGGATCGATTTAAACCGACATGGACGAACAACAATGAAGTCCGAGATAAGACCAAAGAAGACTTTGTAACTAAGATTTAGCTTAGATAAGGTCAAACTAGAGTCAAAGGACACATGTCAAGCATGCAGGCTAGGGAGACCAAGAGTCAGGAACACCTCATGCTTGCTAGTCTCTATAAATAGTTGTTCTCCAGCTTATGAAATACAAGTTCAAATTCATAAACACTCCCAAAACACACACTAATACACCTAAACGTACACACATACGAAATTATCACGATTTCGATTTTCATATTTACAAGTTCATAACCCGACCCTCGATTTACCATTTACGGTGGTAACCAATCACACGTAATTGCTTGATGATCATTAAACCGAACCTAAACAGTCACTAATTCATCCAATAAAAATTGATCACCAACAGCTGGATTTATAACATGTATAACAAAGTAATAACATAAACGAATTGAATTTAATTGAGAATTTTGTCGAATCAAATTTAAATCACTTTTACAAATCCTCCCCTGAATAAGTATCCCAGTATGAAGGTGGATTCATTCAAAATTACTATTTTATTCATTCAATAATATTATAACATTAATTTAACAACACCGCTACTTTTACAAACTAATACGATAACGTTTTACACAAAAAGAACATGTTAAACTATTTGTGATATTAATTTTAAAGTATAATAGTATAACAGAAATGAATGTTATATTATCTCTTGCTAAAAAATTCTATGATAAACATAACTTTGCCTCAGACCGACTCAGAACGAAATAAAACTTAAAATACAGAAACAGTTATTTGTGTCACTATAAATTGTGACATTGTAATGTTAGTGGTCCACCCTAGAAATTTAGAATTTGGGAAATTGTTGGGGAAAAGAAAAGAACCTCTGCTTGACGAAAAAGTATAGGTAAAGTCGCTTGGCAATAATTAAAAGCGTAGGTATTAGTTAGATGATTCCCTTCGGACAAAATCCCTTCACTCATGAAATGAATGCTCCAAGATCTGCAACGTCTTCGGGTCTTTGGGCCACAATTAATTGGTCCAAACTATTTTTTGGGCCAGAAAAAGAACAAATTCTAAGTATTAATTGGAACAGAATATGTTATTTATTTTAATAGCTTACAGAAGTGGGCCAATATGAAGAAAAAAAAAAGTGTAGGTTTGAGGAATGAGGATAAGGAGATATAAAGGGTTTTTGTGCCAAATAAATGGTTAACTATTTTTCCGTTTTTTTTCAAATTAATCTAGGAGAAAATAATATAAATAAAAATAAGATTTTATAAATGAGACGGGTTTCCATCACATGTATTATATGATTTGTGAGTTTATGATGATACCTAAATCATATTTTAAAGTAATATGCAGTGTAAATGCTAAAATGATGTTCTATCTCATTCATAAGACCTATTAATATAAAAATCCGCCAATATTATATACTAAGAAATATGTATGATTGTAATAAAATAAAAAAAAATAAAAAAACAATCCAGGCCTTTTTGTACAAACAATGAAGAATTGTTTTCCCCTGCTTGCTGCATCAAATACCAAATCGCGGGCTTCTGATAAAAAACGAGCAGTTTTAGTAAGATTTGTAATATGAATACTCACTACAAAAAAGACGCAGTTTAACGACGGAAAATTTGCGACGGCCAACTATCCGTCGTAAATTTCGTGTATTTGCGATGGATTTTGGTTAGCCGTCGGAAAAAATGACAGTTTGCAACGGCTTTGTAAAGCCGTCGCAAAAATTAGTGTTTTGCGACGGGTATGTCCGTCGCAAAATCTAGGGCCCACCACCTTCGTTGTATACCGGCTATATTTGCGACGGAATGTCCGTCGCAAAATCGAAGTTAAAAATTGTGACGGCCATTTTCGTCGCAAAATCGACCCGTTTAAAAGTGGTTGTTCGGGAAACGGCCCATTTGACTGGTTTGCGACGGAAATGACCGTCGCAATTTTTAACCTCGATTTTGCGACGGACATTCCGTCGCAAATCTGACCTGTTTTTGCGTGACTGCTTTGCGACGGTGCATTGACTGCTTTGCGACGACAAGTCCATCGCAGATCTGATCCGGTTTTGCGTGACTTTTGGGAAAACGCCGCGTTTGACCGATTTGCGACGGACATTCCGTCGCAAAATTTTAATTTTCAAAGTTGCGACGGACATGCCGTCGCAAATTCGCAAAAACGACGCCGTCTTGGTGTTTGACGAGCACAATTTGCGACGGATGCCTGTCCGTCGTAATTTCCCTCCCCCCCTATATAACCAGGCCGCCGATGCAGACGGAGAGAGAGAGAGAAGAAGAGGAAGAAGAAGTTGGGTGTCGTCGCTGTAGAGCCAATCCGTCCCCACCGAGTGCTCGTTTCGTCATCTTCTACAAATAAACCGTAAGTTTTCTTCATTTTTACCGTTTAATATTTAATTTTAAAGCATGTTTACAGTTTGTTAAGTTTAGAATTGATTTTAGTTGAATTGTTTGAATTATATTAGTTGTTTGATTTTAGTTTAATAATTTTTAATAATATTAGTTGATTGATTTTAATTTAGTTGATCGAATTTAGTTGAGTAGCTAGTTTGAATTATATTAGTTGTTTGATTTTAGTTTAATGATTTTAAATATTATTAGTTGATTGATTTTTGTTTAGTTGATCAAATTTAGTTGAGTAGTTTGAATTATATTAGTTGCTTGATTTTAGTTTAATAATTTTAAATAATATTAGTTGATTGATTTTTGTTTAGTTGAGTAGTTTGAATTATATTAGTCGTTTGATTTTAGTTTAGTGGAATTGAATAATATTATAAGTTGATCGAATTTAGTTGAGTATTATTAGTTGTTTGATTTTAGTTTAGTAATTTTAAATAATATTAGTTGATTTATTTTAGTTGAGTGGTTTGAATAATATTATAAGTTTATTGATTTTAGTTGAGTAGTTTGAATAATATTAGTTGTTTGATTTTAGTTTAGTAATATTAGTTTATATATTTTAGTTTAATTATGAGTATTTCATTGATTTTAATTTAATATTTCTAATAATATTATAAGTATTTCGAATAATATTCGTGAATTTTGTTATAGATGAGCGGACAAGGCAGTGGCAGTGGCAGTGGCAGTCAGCACCCTCCGAGGGATGAGGAGGCGAGTCGAGGAGGGCGAGGAGGGAGGAGACGACGGGCCTCACTGAGACCCGTGGTTCCACCTATTTTCAGGTTGAGGTCTCTATCAGAGACCTCTTCACAGCCTGGTGAGGGCTACTCCTCCTCACAACAGACTGCTGAGGGCTCATCCTCCTCCCGCCAGCATCCGGTTGTTCAAGCACGGTTCAGCCACATGGTTCAACGTAAGTTTTAATATTTTATACTCAATTTTTTATTAATTAAAACCTAATTATTTTACTAACTTTGAAGTTTTAATTCAGTTGGATTCCGGGTCATGAGTCTAGTAATCAGGTTTCCAAGTCCATCCTTCGCGGTGGATTCGAGCTCACCGCTTACAGTTGGGGGCTAGTGTCCGATGCAAGAAAACGGACATACTTCGAGGAGTTTAAGGTATTAATTTAATTTATTAATTCACCATTTATTAATATCAAATATATAAACAAATATTTACATTTAAATTGTAATTGCAGAAAGAATGTGTCTGGATACCGGAGCACGATGACCAGATGTGGAAGAATTTCGAAAAATATGCGACCGAGAGATACAGAGACGTCCTTTATAGAATGAGGGACAGATGGTACAAGCAGGGAAAGGCCACCGACATGGGGACTGACAGTGAAAAGCGGTCGATTTGGGACCAATTCCTCCAGTACTTGAATTCCCCTGAATTCAAAGAGAAGTCGGAGAAAAACAAGGCGAATCGGCGTAGTGACCCTGATGGAGAAGGGATGGTGAGACATCGGGCCGGTTCTCGGTCCATTTATGAGCACGGGTTGAGATTTGTAAGTTTCGTCTTTAATTTTGTAATTTTTGAATTTTTATTATTTTTTTCTAATTTTTATGAGTGGTATTAATTTTTAATATCTTTTTTCTAATTAGGCGGTGGAGCAAGGACGCGGGCCCTCTCATTTTGAGAGATTGCAGCTCGCCTACCCACTCGTCGAGGAGACTGGGAAGTCTACCTACGGCCGTACCACCGAGATCCACGTAAGTATTATTTCAATATTAATATTATTTCAATTTTTAATATTAAAAGTATTATTTTATATTTTTTGTTCAATTTATTTAATTTTTTGTATAATTAATTTGCAGAGAAAGATGCTCGAGGACCTTGCCTCTCAGCCTCAGCCTGAGGAAACGACAGAGGGGTCGGGGTCGATGCCCCCCACACAGCCTTCTATTGACGTTCAAAATGAATTGTACTTCAAGAACGTCAAGGCTAAAAAGGGGCGGTTCGCTGGATTGGGCAGCTTCGGAAAGAACTTTTTCCGATCTCGTGGCTCGGGCTCATCCTCCTCTCAGTCTTCCATCGACTCTCATCCCAGTGAGGTCGAGAGGCAGCTTGCCACGGTGTTGGAGCAGATGCAGAACATGCAGAGGCAGCAGCGAGAGAAGGAAGAGTATGAGAGGCAGCAGCGAGAGGCGCACGACAAGTATACAACCGAGATGCGGTAGTATACAACCGTCATGCAGGAGTGGTGGCGGTTGTTCGCCTCTGATGTAGTGCCACGAGCGCACATGCCTGCGCCCCCGATGTCGCCGATCCCGCCGACCCAGCCACCGATGTCGCCGACCCAGCCGATGCCGCCGATGCCCCCGATGCAGCAGCCGATTGTTAACCTGGGCGAGGATGAGGAGGAAGAGGAAGGCGGATTTAATTCCGACGAGTAGAAAATTTTGAATTTTAATAAATGTGAAGTACATTTTTTTGGTTTGAATTGATGTTACTTTTATTTAATTTTTTGTGAAGTACAATTTATTTACTTTTAGTTCGAAATAAATAATTTTACAAAATAAAAAAATAGTTGGGCACAACATTTATAAAAACAAGTGAGAAACGAAAATAAATTAATTTGGTGAATTATGGAAAAAAAATGAGCCAATTTGGATACATATACAATTAATTGCGTACAAATGAACGAATTATAAATTTAAGCGGGAGTCGAAATAAATAATTTTACCAAAATAATAAAAATTAAATGGCCACAACATTTATAAAAACAAGTTAGAAACGAAAATGAATTAATTTGGCGAATTATGGAAAAAAATGAGTCAATTTGGATACATATACAATTAATTGCGTACAAATGAACGAATTATAAATTTAAGCGGGAGTCGAAATAAATAATTTTAACAAAATAATAAAAATTAAATGGCCACAACATTTATAAAAACAAGTGAGAAACGAAAATGAATTAATTTGGTGAATTATGGAAAAAAATGAATCAATTTGGATATATATACAATTAATTGTGTACAAATGAACGAATTATAAAATTATGCATTGTCGAAATAAATAATTTTACAAAATAAAAAAAATAGTTGGGCAGAATATTTTTATAAACAAGTTAGATACGAAAAGAAATTAATTTGGTGAATTATAAAAAAATGACTTAGTTTGAATACATATATAATTAATTGCGTAAAAATGAACGAAAGAAGCTCATGGCCTAGCGGCGCGTGCCTCCTTCCCATGCACAAGAGGTTGCGTGTTCGATTCCCCTTTGGGCGCAAATTTGGATTAATTGTTCAAGGCCTAATAAGGGTAATATAGAAGGTGGACCGCCTATAATAAGCTATGGGCCGGTGGCCCAGTGGTCCGCGCCCGCCCCGGGTGCATGGGCTCGAACCACACGAGCCACATTTTTTTTGTATAGGCTCGTTATTTGCGACGGCCAAATTCCGTCGCGCAAATAATAATCGAAAAAATAAAAAATAAAACATTAATAAATATTTGCGAAGGAACATTTCCGTCGCAAAATTTGAGCGACCCGGTCGAGTCTGACCCGGCTATGTTGCGACGGTTTTGTCCGTCGTTAATTTGCGACGGAAGACAAAAATCCGTCGCAAAAATTAGCTAAGACTGTTTTAACAACGGACGCGTGCCCGTCGCAAAACACTGTTTGCGACGGAATTTCCGTCGTAAATTTCGTCGTTAAACAGTGTTTTTTTTTGTAGTGACCGGGTATTCAAGAATCGGTCCACGAAAATTTAATAAATTTGAAAGAAATTGTATTGAGAAGTAATCTATATGGAACTTGTAGCCCGTCGATTTGCGCCAGGGGCCCTGGATATGTAACTGCTCAAGATATGATCTTACCGTTTTATGTGGAGATACTTATTTAGTTCATATGAGCCGAACCAAGGGGAAGACTAGATTAATTTTCAGTAACTTTTCAACTTGATTTTTTTTTTGTTAAACACACGTAATTTCCTTAATTAGACCTTGATAAAGCTATATATTGATTTTTCTTTAACTTAATAAAAGAAAAATTCCTTCTACTGTATATAAATTTAAGTATATTCCATTTGAATCAAATTCAACGTGATGCGATAAAATTCAAAACAGGTCCACTATTAATAATGAGTTATTCCTTTACGCCTTGGTAGTTAGATATTCGTTTTTTACAATTGCTTTGAATATTATACTCAAACTTTTAATTCTTCCATGTGATGCACACTTTGAATATTAGTATCTTAATATAAAATTGTAGTCACTCTATTAATTAATTTCCCAAAAAATGGGGGTGCAAAGAATCAAGGGCGAAAAAAGGGCAGCTAGACATTGTGCTACCAGATGATGTTTAATGAGTAGCAATTACATTTACAACAAGGTCCGACGCCATACTAACCTGATAAGTTAAAACTTAACGAAGTGACGTTGGGCTTAAAACGATTCAACGAAAGTTGATAGGATGGTTCTTGAAAAATGTTGATTGTTTTCCTTGGTCTTGAGTGGATTGTCATAAAAAGTTAAATTAAATTTATTTTGTTCATTTGTCAATGGATCTTTATTAATTGTTTTACTAATTTTTTTTTTTTATTAATGCACAAATTTTGAGAGATAGCATGTATATGAGTATCTCACAATTATTTCAGCATAAATTCTTATATGCATGTATATGAGTATCTCACAATTATTTGAGCACAAATTCTTATATGCACTCAAGTGCATGACATGCAATTGAATTTTAAACTTAATTTTAATTTTTTTTAATTTGAAATATATAATTAAAAGAAGTTGGGGTATTGTTGTTTACTTTTTGGGGTAATGTATTTCTGACAGCTGCTTAGGGTATTGTTGATTATTGCTCGTAATATTGCCGATTATTAGTTGGGGTATCACTGACTACTGCTTGGAGTATTACTGTACTGTTTGAGGTATTACTGATTCAAAACACACAGTACACACTGAATTATATGTTTTTTGCAATTGATTTTCAAAATTCAAGTGCATATCATGCAGTTGAGTGCACACAAAAATCACTATTATTGGATTGGTTATATTGCCTATAAGTGTGCATTAAAATTCTCCAAAGATGCTAAAATTTATAAAATGATATTGAAGTCAAGAAAACTTATATAATAATAAAAATTATCAATTCACATAATTAAAATCAATAAAAAAAAGCTTTAAAAATTAAATTAATACTTCATATATCAATTTATTTTTGTATATGGAATATGGATGTTCAATTAAATATCGTTGAAAGAGTATTAGTTTTTACCTAGTTTCTTGCTATATTATTTTATAAAATGTTAATTTTCATTAAATCATATACCCAATGTCAAATGAAAATAAGATTTACGAACAGATTGGACTATTTGTTTCTGATTGGCCAGATATTCTTGATAACAACTTTGACGCCCTAACTACCTTCGAGTTTGATTCCAAGCACCTAGGGCCGGGGCAATAGTTTATAAATGGTTAAGATTTGAGAACTTAAACATCGAAACCAATAATTATTTATTTTTTGCTTAGAACCTTATACATCTCTGCCAATTAAGTGTTCGCTCCTTACCTCGTGATAAAGTTGACATAAATTGGATAACTAGTAATGGTCTAATTGGTCTACATTGTTTAATGCAATGTTATTTTCCGTGAAACGCGATGCAAGGTATTTTAGTAATACCATTAAATTTAACGAATAATATTATTTAAAATAATGTGGATTTCAAAAAAAAAAAAAAAAAATGTCGAGCGTGCACCAGTTAGAGAGGCTCTAGTGCTCCGTTACTTTATCTGATTTCCAAGGAACTAGCTCGGACAAAAGGTCATAAATTTGTTTCGATAATTAGAAGACTTATATAGTTAAATTATACTCCATCCGTCCTGTAAAAATATGTTCGGTTTTTTGTACGTGGTTTAATGCGATATGTCGGAGATTATTATGGAGTATTGTGAGGTCCGTTTATGAATAAAGTGATTGTTTATGGAAAATATGTATGTGATATACTTACCATAAACAATCATTTTTTCATAAACGGACCTCACAATATCCCATAATACCCTCCGACATATTGCACTAAACCACGTGCAAAGAACTGGACATACTTTTACCAAGACGGAGGGAATACTATTTTAAGTGTTTTTCACAGTAAACTTTTTAATGTAATCTACCCACATTTTCAATGTAATCAGTCTACAATTTTCAATGTAAGTAACCTCAATTGTTAAGTAAGTGCATCAGGTGCACAAGACACCAACTCATATTTTAAATATATCAAGATCATATACTTATTGGCCCATATATGCTGGCATGCATGTTTAGGTGACTGAGTTTGAAGTCTTTCCTTGAATGTTAAACTATCATAAATGGCCAAGTGGGGTTATATACAAAAGTTGTCCAAATCCACCATTAATTCCATTCTTTCTCCTTTCACTGATTCACTCTATACACTTACCTTTTGATCGTTGAAAATTATATATTGGTAATATTTTGACAATTTAATTTGTTCATATTCACTTATTCAGAAGAATTATCACTAGTATTTTATTATATATATGATTTTATCTTTTTTACGGCAATCATGACATACAATAACGAAATAGAGCAGAAAGATAAGATAGTTCGGTTAGATAAAAGCGGGAAACACAAAGAAAATTACGCTTTCTAATTAAAATAGACGTACGTGCATGGAAATGATAAAGAAAATTACACTTTCTAATTAAAATATAATCCTAATTAAAAAAAGGAAAAAACGCGATCTTCATTAATCTGCATTCTTTCTTAATTTCCACGCATAGGTAATAAGCTGAGAGGACTCATAAAGCCATTGCATCATAAGAGGATTGATAAACCTGTCAACGCAAATTTAGAAATCAAGTTAGTGGAATATTCAATATGAGTGAATATATAAATACCACATAGATAATTTTAAAAATATTTATAAAATAAAGTTACTTTAAAGTTGGACATGCAATTGTTTTTCCACCGGAAACCAGAAATTATGGGGATATTAAATTACATGCAAAAGTTGGCTAAGTATTATATGAAAATAGTTCATGATAAGCTTATCATGAAAATATTTTAAAGTATCATTAATTTCATCGGGAGTATTATTAATATCATTAGGGGTATCATTAGTCTGAGTTCAAGAAAAATGTTTTAAATTTTCTTGAACTCAGACTAATGATACCCCTAACAGGTTTAATGATACTCCTGATGAGATTAATGATAATCTAAAACTATTTCATGTTAAACTTATTATGAAGCGTTTTCATATAAAACTTACTCGCAAAAGTTAAGTTGCGAAAGATGAAACACACTTAAGCATCCAAGTAAGTACCTAAATTAATGGAAAAGGATAAAGTATATGTGATATTGATCTTTCACAAGCAAGATCGATCACATTAACTATATAAGTGTGTGTGTTTAATTACCACTTAAAATAATGCAGTACTATAATTTTCTATTTTATAGATATAATTAAGTTAGCTAGATTGGACGTATTTGGTGAAATAAAACACGAAGTGCTACTGATGGAACAGAGAGAATCGCATCTTTCAACATGTGTGATGAAAGTTGTTTCATTTAAAAAACATTGATATTGAAAGATTCTAGTACACTACTTATAATATAATAAATAAAGATGCACGTACCTGTTTAATTTTGTGTTTGCGGGATGAGTTAGGTGTTCCTGTAGGTAGGAATGGGAACATAACCCGAGTGAATTCGGGTGAGATCCTCAATCAGAATATGGTAGTGCCTCTTCACTTCCTCCGCCGTCTTCCCGCCGCCGACGGCCCGAGCGACGTTGTGCCAACGGTCAGGAGTGTCGCTGTCGAAGCGAGCGAGCGCCTTCTCGAACAATTTGTTCTCCTGCGGCGTCCATGCACTGCCCCTCAAAGAACTCGACGCCATTATATGATTATATGATCAAACTCAAATCTCTTAATTAGCCCTATAACCTGTACTCGCTAGCTATTACAAGTTAAAGGGCTGTTACAGAGATATTGTGGGATGATGCTAAAATTTGATATCCAACCTTCTTATTTATAGAGGGGAATGAGGGGTAAAGTTGGAAGTGGGTGACCCGTCTTATTTGGAACCACAAATGAGGTGTAGCAGAGGGACAAAGGGGGAGAGGAATCAGTATCCAAATTAGCAACACAAGTTGGTTGATGTATGCATTTCTTTTCTGATGCTTTTTTTAAGAGATATATACAATGTTTTAAGAAGAAAAACGTGTACACACTTACAAGCATATATTGTACATTCATATGCTCTTTTTTTTTTTTTTTTTTTAATTGCAAATAAAATCACAACATTTTCGCAAATTGCAATTTAATCTAAATTTTTTAATCATTGCAAACAAAACCTCAATTTATAGTTTGTTAGCAATTCCAACTAAAAGACCGATTTCAATCTACCCAAACGTAATGATAAATTATGTGTTGTCATCCGAACCAATCTAAAAATATCAATACGATTACTTATTCATTGTCAGGTAGGTGAAAACATCAATTTTGGACCGTAAAAAAATTGGTTGTTGGTTCAAATTGCAACCAAACATTAAATTGGAGTTTTATTTGCAATGATTCAAAAGTCTAGATTGAATTGCAATTTGCAAAAAGGTTGTGATTTTAATTATTTGCAATTAACCCTTTTTTTTTAGAAGTACTCCTCCGCCCAAAAAAAAAAAACAATCAATTATTTCTTTTATGTGGTTTAATGCGATGTGTAAAAGGATATTATGGGGCATTCTGAGATTTTTTTTTTAATAAAATGATAGTTTGTGAAAAGTATATTTTTACAAGATATAAATATATTGGATTATTTTTTAATAATTCTAAATAAAATGTATTATTTACAAGATATACATAAGATTTGTTTTACGACAACTTTAAAATGCTATAGGATACGGTTGAAAATTGTTGGGATTATGTATTTGTAAGTCCCGTAACTTTGCACTATTTTGAATTTGGTCCACATGAATTACACGTTTTGATTTTGGTTCCGTAAGTTTGAGATTATTTTGATTTTAGTCCTTTTACCTTGATTTTTTTAATAGTGGTCCTGTAAGTTTGAATTTTTTCTAAAAGAAATTGGATTACACGTTTTGATTTTGATCCTATAAGTTTTAAAAGGACTAAAATAAAAAAATTTCCAAACTTATAGGACCAATATCAAAACGTGTAATTCATGTGGACCAAATTCAAAATAGTGCAAAGTTACGGGACTTACAAATATATAATCCCAAAATTGTTGAATGTTAAAAACACAAATATTTGAAAAGAAGTAAAGAACAAAACAATATAACTAAAATTTATTTGCATCCTGCTGAAATCGAAACTTGGTTAACCAACAAAAGAGGATCAAAACGCTTACTCTTTCCCAAATTAAATTACCGAACTTCACATATATATACAAAAAGAAATTACAAAAATCTAGGGGGCCAGTACACTGCAACCCCTGTACCCAATGTGGATTCGACCTTGTTAGTACTGACGTTAATACAAATCTTGTAAATGTTACTCCTTAAGGCATTAACATAACTGATTTTATCTTTTTTTATATAATAAAAAAAATTTACATTTCACAAAAAATCAAGTTGATGCAAGGATATGAGAATACTCCAAGATAATTCAAATTTCAATAGAGGTTCAAGGTATTAATCCCACTCCAACACCAAGCACTTGTTTAGGATTCTCTTATCAATCTTGAAAACAAAAATCAACACGTTTTTTCTCTTTATGTACAAACTCACTCCAACTTCTTACTTTTAATTAATTTCCTCCACCAACTTACTTTGTAGATTTTTTTATTTTTTTTTTAACATTTCTTCCTTTCCAAAGCAAGAGTTATACTCAGACCACCTTTAACGGTGACATTTTGATAGGGGCATAGGATAAAGACAAAAAAAATATATTAAAATAATGAGTGCATGAAGGAATGACACGCCCCAGTGGCTTTGCAGCAACCTAACAACAACAATCTTGTCAATGCCCATAATTGACACATGTCCTTCTTTGATTGGATGTATTAAATTTTTTTTTGATATAATTAGATTTTGCAGATATTGAAGATAATGTGTATTAAAAAAATATTAAAATTCGTAAAATAAAATTCACTACAAATAGAGTCTAATATCCAAATATTTTGAAACACAAACAAATTTTCTCTCCTCTTGTAATATTTCTAGTTTAATTTCTATCATTTGATCTATTATGGATCCAAATAATCCCAATTTTTTTCAAACTTTCAAAATTACCCATTCTCTCAAGAGTATCTAAACTTTGGATCTTATAGCTCTTCTTTTTCAAATTCTGAAGAATTTTCAAACACACAATATTATCAAAATTCTCAATTTTCTCCGGATTTTAATCAAGTTCCTATCTCCGAACAAGTCCCAACATCACAAAATATCTCCCAAAATTTGTTCCAAGAAGCTCCACCGAGAGGCAAAAATAAAAAGGGGGCAAGTGTTCCTTGGTGTGTGAAAGAAGATATAGCTGTAATGGCATCTTGGTGTTACGTTAGCACCAATAGTATACGTGGTAAAGATCGGAAGGCTGATTCGTTGTGGAAACAAGTGCAGAATATGTATCAGAAAGCTCAACAAGAAAATCCAAAAGAGATAAATGAAAGAAACATAGAGTCAATGAAAGGTCGTTGGAAACGACTAAGCGAAAGTGCAAACAAGTGGGTTGCTGCTTGCAAGGAAGCAAATCGTCGAAAAAGGAGCGGAATGAGCCAGAACGATATTGAGAAAGAAGCTCATGCAATTTATGAAGTTTGGATTGGCAACAAGTTTCAGGATTTTATTGTATTTAATGAGGTTATGTGTAAAAATCCCAAATGGGAAATTAAACTAGATCATGATTCAACACCTGTATTTGATGAAAATGAACAGGTTAATGCAGAAAGTGGTGGCAGCTCAAAGAGATCAAAGACCAGTGAAGATGGAGAATATTCCATCCCGACTAACCCAGAAAATCCAGGCAGTGGATATTCAACTATTCCACGTCCGATGGGTAGAGAACAAGCTAAAAGAAAAGGAAAAAATAAGGCATCACAACCTAAGGTAGTTGCTGAAGAGCTTCGTGCAATGAGACTCGTTAGAGAAAAAGAATTTGAAGCGATGAACAATCTGGAAAGAGAGAAAATGGAATTCGAGATTATGATGTCGAATCGCAAAATTTTGATGGCACTGATGGTGAAAGAACACTTAACCCCTGAAGATGAAGAGATGAAACGTTATTTGATGGGAGTTGTGTTTAAAGAGTGACTGTTTTTTATTTTCATATAACTTCAGTTTATGTTTTGTAAGACTTTTAGTTTGTGTGTGTGTTTAGTTTTTTGTATTGTCTTGTAGGCCTTTTAATTTGTGTCTAATTTTAAGTACTGCCTTGTAAGCCTTTTTATTTGTGTGTTTGATTTCAGTCAATAATTTTATGAAACATTATTGTATCAGATATCAAATATCACATGCAATTATATGGTTCACTTTATTATATTAGATATCACATGCAATTGTCTAATCAATATTATTATATTAAATATCATAAAAGTAATAAATCATGATAGAAGGCATGTGCATGACAAAATAATATCATATATCACATGTTATTGTCTAGTCCACTTTACTGTATCAGATATCACATGCTATTGTCTAGTTCACTTTATTATATCAGATAACACATGCTATTGTCTAGTCCATTATTGTATCCTATATCACATGTTATTGTCTAGTCCATTATTATCCCCTATATATACTTATTAAATCCACATTAGACCTACACCAAAATTCATAACTTTACTCAGTTTTTTCCTCTCAAATATAATTTCTCCCTTTGTTGTTTACTTTCAAAGCTTTTCAGATGTCTTCCAATGATTCAGATTCAAGTTCTGATTCTGTTGAGTTCAATGCATTTGATGAATGGAAGAAACAAGTTGCTCAACAGAATCGTCAACTTGATCTTTTCATCGAGAATATGATCATAGACAATCCTAATCTGGTTGTAGGAGATCATACTCCTAGAGCCAGAAGAAGGCATTGTGAAAGAAATCGCGAGATTGGTGAAGAGCGTTTGATCAACGACTATTTTAGCGACAATCCGACGTATGCTCCTGAGATCTTCCGACGAAGGTTTCGCATGCGAAAATCAGTATTTCTACGTATAGTGGAGGCCGTTACTGCGAATGATGAATATTTTCAACAAAGACCTGATGCTACAGGTAGACGAGGTCTTTCACCATTGCAAAAATGTACTGGAGCTATGAGGGTGTTGGCGTATGGGACAACATCCGATGCTGTCGATGAATACTTGCGAATGAGTGCAGCCGTGACCAGACAAGCTCTCATAAATTTTGTAGAAGGGATTATTTCTTGCTTTGGAAACGAGTATCTTAGAAGGCCTAATGAGCCCGATTTGGCCAGACTGCTCCATGTAGGGGATCAACGTGGATTCCCGGGCATGATAGACAGTATTGACTGCATGCATTGGGAATAGAAAAATTGTCCAACAGCTTGGGCTGGACAATATGCAGGGAGGAGTGGAAAAACAACAATCATTTTGGAAGCTGTTGCATCATATGATCTATGGATATGGCATGCTTTCTTTGGAACACCAGGTACGTGCAATGATATTAATGTACTCCATTGATCTCCGGTTTTTAGCGATGTCTTGGAAGGTCGAGCACCAACTGTTAGTTACATCGTAAATGGCCGCAAAAATAATATGGCATATTATCTTACTGGTGACATATATCCTTCATGGGCTGCATTTGTCAAGTCAATTACTTCTCCACAACTTCGAAAATATAAGTTATTCGCTCAACACCAAGAGGCTGCGCGAAAAGATGTAGAACGAGCATTTGGAGTTCTACAAGCTCGTTTTGCATTTATTCGACGCCCATGTCTTATTTGGGATAAGTCTTTGATGGGAAAAATAATGATGGCTTGTATCATCATGCACAATATGATAGTAGAAGATGAACGAGACACATACCAAAATTACTATGATCCCACAGAATTCTTAGTGGACAATCCCACAAATGATGATCAACGTTTTCAATACTCTACCGACCGCATTGCAAGTTTATCCACTTATATGGCTAATAGGGAACTTCTTCGCAATAGAGAAGCTCATATTGCTCTTAAGAACGACTTAATTGAGCATATATGGCAAAAATTTGGTCATCAAGACTAAATATGTTATTAGCATTGTTTGTGTTTGTAATTTAATATTTCATGCATTTCTATGTAGTTTGTTTATTTCCAATTTCGTATTTTCAAATCTTGTAATTTTAAATTTGTTATTGAGTTAGTAATTTATTTTAAGTGTATGTTAATTTTTTTCTATATGTTTAAGAATTTAGAATATCAAATAATTTTTATATACTCTTTTACACATTAAAATATAATAAAAATTGATTATTCATAATATATATTTAAAAATAATAGATAAAAAAATAATTATTGTAGGTTGAGTTGGTGTCATTGATAAAGTGTAAAAAAAATTAAAATTAAGTTAAATTGAAATTGTATATGTGGATGAGTGAGAAATGAATATTATATTAAAAAGGTGGGTTGTAGTAGTATCATTGATAAAGATGGTCTCACAACTCCTGACAAAGTCAGGAACTTTCTATAGGGTGGGCTAGATTAACATGAGCATAAAGCAAAATAATACTATAATACATCCGTCCCAAAGAAACTTGGACATTATAATTTTTAATTCATATATGAAAATTATATTTTTTTTTAATTCATATGTTTCATAAAAAAAAATCACACCCTTAAAATAGACATATTATACCATTACAACAGCTTCATAAAGTACCACACCCTTAAAGTATCATTTGTAAGTTGGTAAACAAAATTAAAAAATTATTTTTATTTAAATTGTGCAAGTCCTTTTTTTTTTTTTTTTGAATGGAGGGAGTATTTGCTAATATTTTCCATTATAAAATTGTCAATACATCTTATTTCATTAAGTTAAGAATAATTTTCTTGTACTGCATCATGCAACTCAAGTGCATAATTTAAAGATTAAGACTTAATTTAAATTGAATAGTTCGACTTCAGTTATGTTTTGAAAAAAATTGGAAACCAGAAAATGAAGATAAGTTTTTTTTTATTCTCAAAAAGTGTATAACTCACAATATATACATAGGATATATGTTTTACGACTATTATAAACTACTATATGATAGGATTGGAAAATACCGACTGTTAAATACACAAATTGGAGAGAACAAAAATCTTATATATTAAAAGTAGGATGTACCTACTCCAAATGCCACCAAGTGGCATGTCTAATATGTTGCCATGTGTTATTTTATTAAAATTAAAAAAAGAAATTTCAACAAGCGTAACCCATCTGCTAATTGTGCTATTAACAAAACAAAAAAACTGAAGGGTGAAAACTCATCGTTTCCATATACTTCTACCACATCTCCCTAAAAACCCATCGTTTTCTCAACTTAATTGAAAAATTAATTGCAAAAACACTTAATTGTTCCACGAACTGCTCGCTCTATACACCGGCGGATCGGATGCCACCATCATCATCTGTGGAATCTCAGTTTCTATCTCTCAACTCGCTGCTCACTCAGCTCTTCAGGACATGTAGCCATCTCTAAATCATTCGATACAAATATCGCCTCAGGTATCTCTGATCGTCATCATCATTTGTATGATTCTCCTTTCTTTTCCATTTATATTTGCGTGATTTTTGTCTGTAAAAATTGATGTTTACGTCAATATTCTCTCTATTGAAAGGTGTATAGTGTTACTCTTTATTTGTTATATCTACATCTCCTGACTCATTGTATGAATGCGCACGCACTGCATCGAAGGTGGAATTAATTGTACAGTGAGATGTGTGCGGTTAAACTGTTCGATGAAATGCCTGAATGAAAAGGTTCGTAAATCCTTCAGAAATCTGCCAATCAGATTGTTATTTTTGCAGCGAGCAATGGAGAAAGGTTTGGTATGGGCTATCGATTGGTCTACTTCCTGTAAGTATAGAACCAATGCTGGTATATAATTCATATATTGTAGTTGTGGTGTTTGATTTATTGTTTTAGAAGCCATTCCCAATAAAAACATACAAGGCAACAACTTGCATGAGAAACACTCAGTCATATTTTGTTAATGTGTCATGCCCAATTTATTTCCCATCCCATCGTCTTATGCCATGAGATAATTTTATACAAGACTCACTCAAAATATAAACATGAGAAAGCAAACTCCTCCTGATCTGGTGACGCTTCTTAGAGGCCACCACATTTTCATTAAGGACCTTTGCTTTCATCATTTGACTGCAAATATGGGATACATTACAACATTAGACTATGTCATCTTCATCAGCTTTGTTGGTATTGACTTTTAATGGTTTGCACTTTTTTTTTCAAGTGTAGAGTTTAAAGATGACTGCCAGATTTCATTGTTTATCAAATATTCTCATGTTTACAATTTCTTAAAAGTTTCGGGAATGACTCCATTCTAACAAAAGACAACTATTATCAAATAATCTCTGTGGTTTAAGACAAACGTATATCACAAAATACCCTGTAGCCAGATTCTAAAGTTATGTAACCATTGAAGGGACATAACAAGATAAGAAATTATGGATATGAGTATGAATATAAACAAGATGAATACCATTAAAGATATTTATTAGCTCATTCCTATTTATTTTGTTCCTGCAAAGCTAAAGTGTAGAAAACATTCATATAAATTGCATCTTAGAAATGGATGGTTTGTTGTGTCATACACCATGAATAGTTAAATATTTATTCTCATGAAGATCTTTTTGTTATTTGATCATTATTCTTGATTTAAGCTACAAGGTTTTCCATATACTCCTTATCAGAATTCTTGAATATATCTAGATAATATTGTATCGTACAGATACATGGTTGTACTCATTCACCTATGGAAGCAACCTTGCTTTTAATGTCCTCTTAGAAAAAGCGGAAGACAAAGTCTTTACCACTTTATTGAACATTAAAAGGTGAAATCCATCAACGAAGGACATGAAATTTTTAATAATTGATTCAGAAGGGTATTCTCAAAAACTTTTCTGCTGCCTTAATTTGAGCCTTCTACTATGACATGTGGTGGATAAAGAGTTTTCATTATTGTAGTTCGCACTAATATGAATCTGAAACATGAATTCGTCCAGAGGAAAATGCAATGCGTCTTATGGTGGGTGCAGACCACATGTTTAGAACAGTTCGTGGAGGCGGAAAAAGTCACTTTTAGCAAATGAAAGATGGGTAATTTTTCAATTCTCTACTATAAATTGAGATTCCAATAACATATGCCAATTTATGAATTTCGTTGTATGGTGTATTGTTTTCTATTTTATGTGTCTTTACTCAATCATGCTCCCGAATTTTACTTCTTTATGAAACCTAGAGATTTTAATCTCTTTTATATCTCAATTCTAATGCATGTATGCATGTTAGGTAATCATGATATTTAACCGGATGTGACTAAATATTTTTCATCTGCTTGCTTTACTGTGTACAATGTTATTTTTTAATTTTTGTGCGAGGATGTGAAACTGTCATTTTGGTCTATTCCAAAAAATATTATTTTGCTAATTACTCCCCCCCTCTCTCTCTCTCTGAAGGTTTGGAAACATGTACTACATTAGTATTGCTTTTACTCTCAGTTACATTGTCTCCTACAAACTATCCTAAATAATTTTTAGAGGGTGTCTCGTGTGATGAATATCAATTAGGTTATTAGCTCAAAAGCCTATTGAGTTTCCAACTTCGATCAGCTAAGATACACAAATGCCACACATGGCCAGCTTACACAAATAAAACAAATGTACTCTCATTTGTTTGTGAATTTAATTTTTATCAAACCCATGCCATTTTGGTTATAGATAATGTAGTTTTAATCTTTAAGTTATCAATTTTGCCTACTCTCATTTGTTTGTCTAGAACGCTTAATTTTTTTTTAGGGCTATGATATGTATTTAAAGCCTCATGAAAAAAAGACGATATGGTTTGTTAATAAATTACTTCAATTCTTCAGATAATTTTAAGCAACTAAGTTAACACTAATACTGTTTTATGTCGAAGAGCAAATATATACTTTCCATTGTAAAGATTATATACAAAGATTCTGACCATTTGAACTCTTTTATTGGGAAGTGCGGTTTCTTTAAGGTTAGAGAAAAATGGGATTGTGGTTGTTTTCCAGTTTTGGCTACAAAGGTGAGTAATGATGTTAGTCTTCTCAACATTAAATCCATTTAAGCTTCTCCTGTTTAGAAGCGGAATATGAAATATGAGATGATTTACTATAATTAACCAGATTTACATATTTAATTAGGTGATTGAACAATGTATTAACAGGCGAAATGTGGTCATGAGACCCCTACATGTCCGGAGATGTCAATTCATTCTGGAGATTTGAATTTTGAGTTTGATACCGAACTCAAAAATTTGGTAAGTATCATGAGTCAACTTCACTCTCATGTTTAATGTATTATGTACATAGTTTTTTTAAATTAAATTATTCATTGAAGTAAAATTTCATGACTGAACTTTTCTGTAGCTCTCCTCCTCATTTCTACATTTATACTTTGATTTATTTATTTTTTTGCTTTTGAGGTTTTTTGGAAAATGCCTCTACTACTGTAAGATAACGTTTCACGCAACAAGGTGAGAGAAAGGAGAAGATATAGAAGAGGAAAAGTTATTTTAGTGATGAGAACGAACAAGATGATTGAACACTGCTAAATTTTTTTATACATAATTTTTTAATTTCATCTCGAGGCTTGAAACATTAGGATATCTATAGAAATTGTATCTAACAATTGATGAAATATACCAGATATAACATCTATAGGACTTTGTTCTATCCGGATTGATCATATCTTATGTTGCCTTTGGTGATTAGAACTTTATTTGATTGAAATATTTTTAGTATTTGAACCCGGTTAGTTGTTTAACCTCAACTATGATTTAACAAAGTTGTTTGCCTGTTAGAAACCAACAATGAGATGAAGTTTTCCTTTGTATAAATACTATGCAATGTAATTAGTCGAGACATCTACGAATTCATAATTGACATTATTTCTATATTATTAACAATGTATCTTGACGATAGAGAACTTGATTTATTTTTATATTCTGGCAACCCAAGTGCAACAGAAAAGGACCCAATGACCCTAATTTGTACTGTGTAGGTGAATTTCTGAACTCACTTAGTTATGGGATATGGGTTCTGCAAGTTAAGGGGTGTTGATATGCTTAATTGGTATTTAATTTACATTTTTCGTTTTCCCTATTTAGTTCTATGTGATCGTCTCCAATGGTCAAAATCTTCAATTAGGGGATGTCTATAGGAATAGCATATGCCAGAGAAGGAGACTCATTACCATGTTCCTGTGGAGTTGGGGCAGGAGAATGTGTTTCCAAAAGAGAAGAGAAAGCGGGCAGGGCATATGAGGGGTTAATGGAGGCTGAGAGGTTCCATCGATGTGTGGTTGGGGAGGGATAGAAGGGGAAGGTGCCGACAAAGAAGCGCCAAGGACATGAAAGCAATAGAGAGGAGCGAGAAGAAGGGGTAAGAGAGAGAAACCAAATTTGAGCTAAAAAATGGTTACCAAAATAAATAAATTAGTAGATAAAAAGCATTTTGAGAAGGAGGGTGTGTTTTTTCCAATAATCTGTGAAAGTGGAAAAAGTAGGCTTAGATGGTTTTTGCCACTACTCATTTGTGGGTATCTCTAATTAATTTGTTGCCATGTATTTGAGCAACCCAATGAAAGACAGGGTGTTGTGGACTGCTTTGATATCAGGTTTGATTTTGTGGCTCAAGGAAGGAGAATTTAAAGTGTTGATTTGTTATTTGCAATGAAGAGGGGTGGTGTAAGGCCAAATGAATTTACTTTAGTCATTGCTTTAAAAGGTTGTTCACTATCATCAGATTTAGAATTTGGAAAGCAAGTGCATGCAAAAGTTGTTAAGATTGACATTCTATAAGATGTTTGGTTCTTCTATGCACGGGGGGGGGGGGGGGAATGGAGAGGTTGTCTATTGTTTTGAAGGAATTGTTAGCTTTGGTGCTTGATATTTATGTACAGATAGTTCTACAATTTAATTAAATATATTGTATCTATCGTACACTATTATTAATTGCAAAGTTCTAAAAGTATATATTTTCGCTTGGAACATGAAAACATTAGTATCGTTGATTAAGCAATAAGAGGCAAGGGAATCTAGGAGCAGCCAATAATCATTCGCATTCTTTCATTCATCAATAAATTTAAAAGAAATTAAAAAAATTTGCACTATATACATTCATTATTTTATAAATTACAAAAAATAATACCAAGACAACCCGTGCATCGCACGGGCAAATATCTAGTAATAAGTAAATTACAGAATTTGCATATATATATATATATATAAATTTACAAAAATCTAGGGGGATTTAGTGCCCCTCCAGTACCCAATGTGGTACCGTCCCTGCTCACAGCAACATGTTTATCTCTCATCCCTTTAAAAAGAATGTTGAAATTTAACAAGTTTATCAAAGAATTCAACAAAAACACATTGCTTAATTCCCACCATCCACACCAAATATGAGTAATTGCCTTTAGGAAAAAGTGTGTTTTATCATCTACAATTTGTCACGGCACGACACAATTAAAGTCCTCATTTAACCAAATTATTCATTTCCTTCTCAGCTAGTTTTTCGTCGGTAGTCTCCTCAGTACAATTCTCCAAGAGTACATAATAACTTTTCATGGAGTAAATTTGTTCCAAATATGCATTCGAAACCTTTCGCTTTTCTTTTTCACAGTCCTCTCCTCCACAGCTTCTTAACCAATCATATAATTTGCTAATCATGAACATCCCTTCTGTACCCCTCTTTCATCTCCATTTGTCCTTAATTAATTCCTTCTTTGGGAATGTACCTGTTAAGCACATCAACAAGAAATTTTTTCTTCCAACACCACCTCTCATCTCTTCACTCAGCCATGTCTCCTACCTTCCTGTCTTTCAAAATACTAAAAAAATATATATATATAATCTAGGAAACCTAGATTTGAGACACCCTTCCTCCCCCGCTCACTTTTCTTCCTAAAAAATCTATATCTTTTCCACTCTCCAACACCGCCCCAACTCCCACAAAAATTAGCCATAATTACCACTTTAATTGTTAATCAGAATTTGTGATTCACAAGAAAAACTTTTAATCAAGGAATCGAATATGGCACACTAAGTAAGAATATTGAAATCAACAGAGTAATAAAGAACACCAGAGTTTTACGTGGTTCAGAGAGAAACTCCTACATCCACGGGATCGAAGAGGTTCGATCTTTCACTATGAAAACTTAGGGAATGATACAATCACTCAATCTCACAAGCACTCAAGAAATTTCGTCCCAGCAATGAATGTGAAGAAACCCTAATCTGGTTACAGAGATATCGAATACAAAACCCCTAGGAGTTAAATCTAATTATTTAAGATTGGTCTTGAACAAGTAATCATATATATAGTAGTATCCCAGCTAGTAACTGCTTCAATACGTCTTTGGATGAAACCGTCTTTCCCTCAGCTTAGATTCGTAATCTCACTAATTATAGGAACAATAGGTCAGTAGATTTCACCTCAACTGATCAGGAGTCTTCAGGTTCACTGAGCATATTGCATTTCAGCTGACTTCCTCTAAGTATACTGACACAAGCTAACTCCAACTCCGCTGACGACTGAAACTCAGACTCGCCTAACTACATACTTCACATATGACTTCACAATTCTCCACCTTATATTTGAAGTATCAAACCTCTCTTCTTTTCCATCAGGCACCTTTAGGACTAAGGCACCTTCCATGTGTCCATCTTTACTGGTTCGACACAGAACTTGAACTTCAGGTTAGGTAAAGACTTCGTACACATGTCAGCAGCATTATCATCAGTAGATATCTTCTGGATCTGGACCACCCCTTTGTCTATGATTTCCCTCACAAAATGCAACCTTACATCAATATGCTTTGATCTCTCATGAACACTTGATGTTTAACCAGATGAACAACATTATGATTATCACAGTGAATAACCACATCTCTTTGTTGAATTCCAAAATACTTAACGATGTTTTTCAACCACAAAGCTTCCTTAACTGCTTTAGATACTACCAAAAACTTTGCATCAGTGGTGGATAAGACAACTCCACTCTGTAAAACAGATCCCCAACTTACAGCAGTGTTGTAAAGAGTAAATATGTACCCTGTCAAGGATCTTCTAGTATCCAGATTAGCTACAAAATCATAATCAATAAAACCTACCAGTGGTTTTTTCTTATCAACCACCTTCTCAAACATCAAACTCAAATCAGGTGACCCCTTAAGGTATCTGAATATCAACTTCAAAGCATCCCAATGTAATCTGTCTGGATTGGACATGTACCTGCTCACCATACTTAATGAATAAGCCAAATCAGGTCTACTGCAGACTAGATCATACATCAAACTTCCAACTCCACTTGCATAAGGAACTTTCATCATGTACTTATTTTCTTCTTCAAACTTGGGTTTCATCTCCTTGGATAACTTGAATTGTTGTCCCAGAGGAGTTGACACAGGACTACTCTCATGCATGTTGAATCTCTTCAAGACCTTTTCAATATACCTCTTCTGAGATAAAATCAATCTTCCAGTTGTTTTGTCCCTAAGTATATACATCCCAAGCATCCTCTTAGCATTACCAAGATCCTTCATATCAAACCTGACACTCATCTTTTGTTTAATGCTCTGAATCTTCAACAAGCTCTTGCTAGCAATTAGCATGTCATCAACATAGATCAGAAGATATGTTACCACTTCACTCCCTTGTTTCTGGAGATACACACAAGTATCATTACTTACTTCTCTTAAAGGCAATGGATAATATCACTTCATTAAATTTCTTATGTCATTGCCTTGGACTCTACTTGAGGCCATATAAAGATTTCTTCAGTAGACATATCTTCCCCTCTGACCCTGGTTCCACAAACCCCTCGGGCTGCTGCATATAGATGTCTTCAATAAGATCACCATGCAAGAAAGCTGTCTTTACATCAAGTTGTTGTAGCTCCAGATATCTTGGACTACTATACTGAGAAGTAGTCTAATAGAGAAATGTTTGACCACAGGTGAGAACACCTCATTGTAATATATATCTTCCCTTTGAGTAAACCCTCTAGCCACTAACCTTGTCTTGAACCTTACCTGATCTTTCATCCCGGATTCAAGCTTTCTTTTAAACAACCACTTGCAACTGACTAGTTTCTGTCCAGGTGACTTATTCACAAGAATCCAAGTTTGATTTTTCTTAAGAGATTCCATCTCTTCTGTCATGACAGTAATTCATGACTCTCTATCTTCACTGTCAATGACTTCTTTATAGTTTCTAGGCTCATGGTACTCTATGGCTTCAGCTATTACAAGTGCATATGAGACCAGATCAGCCTGACCATATACCTCGGTGGAAGATGTACTTGTCTTCTGGTTCTGTCTCTTGTCAAGCTATAATTTCTCAAATCAGCTTCGGATACTTCCTCCTCCTCTGATATGTTATCTTCACCAAATGCATTGTCTTCTTCTGCCTCCTGCTCTGATTCAAGACCAGTTGGGGTAACCTCATCTGAAGGAACATGTTCCACCTCAACTTGAGTATTTGGTTCAGAAATAACATCATCCACCTACTCTGAAGTAGGATCATCTCCACCAGTCTTGTAACCCATCCGAGACTCATTGAACATAACATCTCTACTGGTAATACACTTTTGGTTTCCAGGTTCCAAACACCACAACTTATACCCCTTAACTCCTTTTGGATAGCCAATAAACACACACTTCCAGCTTATCTTGCTTCACATGAACATAAGCTAAGCATCCAAATACTTTCAACTTAGAGTAGTCTGATATCTTTCCATACCAGATTTCATCAGGGGTTTTTAAGTCAATAGCAGATGATGGCACTTTATTAATCGAGTACACAACTGTGTTAACAGCTTCACCCCAAAAACTCTTAGACAAACTTGCATCAGATAACATACACCTAGCTCTCTCCAGAATGGTTCTATTCATCCTTTCAATCAGTCCATTCTGTTGAGGATTAGTAGGAACAGTCCTGTACCTAGTAATACCCTTCAGCCTACATAATTGTTGAAACTCCTCTGAGAGGAATTCAAGCCCATTGTCAGTCTGAAGATGTTTGATGCTCCTCCATCTCTTATTTTCAAGTTCAGTCACCACTCTTTGAACTTAGAGAAATCATCAATCTTTTGTTTGAGTATATACAACTAAACCTTCCTGGATTAATCATCAATAAGAGTAAGGAAATACCTATCTCCACCATGAGTGGACACCCTAACTGGTCCCCATACATCTGAATGTATGTAATTCATCACCTCAGTGGTGGTATGCTTCCCCTTCTGGTATGCCTTCTTCTTTGATTTCCCCAGAACACACCTCTCACATAACTTCAGCTTACTTATCCTCTTCCCAGGAATTAATCCCCTATTGGATAACTCCACCAAACCTTTCTCACTAACATGTGTTAATCTCTTGAGCCACAGGTTAGCAACAATGGACTCCATGGTGACATCAGCTGATCCTGTAACTGTCCTGCCAATAAAAGAATAAAAACTATTCTTGATGTTACCCCTCATCACAGTCCTTCCAGACTTAGTGATAAACAAGGTGCCCTTGTCTGTTCTGAATTCAAACCCCTTAGAATTCAGAGTATCAAGAGAAATCAAATTCCTCTTCAGGTCAGGTACAAATCTAACCTCAGATAAGATTCTATCAACTCCATCAAACATCTTGATTTTGATAGAACCAGATCCTCTCACTCTGCAGCTCTCATCATTACCCAAAAGGACAATGCCTCCATCAAACTTCTTAAGATCCAGGAACCAGCCTTCATGTGGACACATATGAAAAGTAAACCCAGAGTCTAAGACCCATTCTTGACTTAGTTTCTCATGACTAACCATCAAGACTTCAACATTATCATATCCTTCAACCTTCACCACAACTGCATCTCCATCTTGATCATCTTGATTGTCTTTCTTCCTTCTTTTAGGGCGATTCTTTCTCAGATGACCTTCCTTGTGACATGTGAAACACTTCCTTCGTTCAACAAAATCAGATTTTTATCACCTTTCTTTCCCTTTCCACTATCCTTCTTCTTAGCTTGAAACTCTTTTTTCTTCTTGGGTTGAACAGTCAAACCTTCAGCAGGTTTCTTGCCTTCAGATTGAATCTGTAGAAACTTGGTTTTGAGGGCTGCTTGCACATCATCAAACTTAACTTGATCTTGTCTTCCAAATAGTAAGGCATCCTTGAAATTCTCCAGAGACTTAGGTAGGGAATTCAACAACATCAATGATTTATCCTCATCATCGATAGTAACATCTAAACACTCCAAATCATCTACCAATCTGTTGAACTCGTCCAAGTGATCACCAAGATTCTTGTCTTTATTAATCTTGAAGACTTGAAGCTTATGTTTCATGTATAACTTGTTCGTAAAAGACTTGGTCTGGTATAACTGCTCCAGTTTATTCCAGACTTCAAGAGCAGTCTTCTCCTTCAATACTTTTCTCAACGGTTTATCTTTGAGGCACAAGATAATCGCACTATGCGCCTTCCTCTTGTTCTCCTCCACCTTCGCCGGATTAGTTCCAGACACCACCTGATCAGGCGGCAACAAGGCATCGTACAAACCGTTGTGTACCAGGAGAGTCTTCATCTTAATCTTCCATAAACTAAAATTGTTCTTCCCCCTGAACTTCTTAATATTGAACTTAGTTGCAGCCATGATTGCTTTCCCACAGACGGCGCCACTTGTTAATCTGAATTTGTGATTCACAAGAAAAACGTATAATCAAGGAATCGAATATGGCACACTAAGTAAGAATATTGAAATCAACAGAGCAATAAAGAACACCAGAATTTTACGTGGTTCGGAGAGAAACTCCTACATCTACGGGATCGGAGAGGTTCGATCTTTCACTATGAAAACTCAAGGAATGATACAATCACTCAATCTCACAAGCACTCAAGGAATTTCTTCTCAACAATGAACGTAAAGAAACATTAATCTGGTTACAGAGATATCGAATACAAAACCCCTAGGAGTTAGCTTTAATTCTTTAAAATTGATCTTGAACAAGTAATCATATACATAGTAGTATCCCAGCTAGTAACCGCTTCAATACGCCTTTGGATGGAACTGTATTTCCCTCAGCTTAGATTCAGAATCTCGCTAATTATAGGAACAATAGGTCAGTGGACTTCACCTCAACTGATCAGGAGTCTTCAGGTCCACTGAGCATGCATATTGCACTTCATCTGACTTTCTCTAAGTATACTGACACAAGCTAACTCCAACTCCGCTGACGATTGAAACTCAGACTCATCTGACTACATACTTCACATATGACTTCACATTAATAATATCCATTTCGGATGATTTCTCCTCCTCGCCAGACTAACAGCCCCACCACCCCAATTCTCACCAAGTCACCATGCCTAGACTAAATAATTAAGTTGTATTAATTACTTTCTCCGACCATAAAAAAGAGTCGTATTTCTTAAAATAAAAATAATAAATTTATTTACATTATTATTCAACATACACACATAACATTTTTAAAATAATTTATTGTTACTTGATTTGATAAAATATTATTACTTTTCATATATTATATATACACAAATTCTTGTATTCAATTTCAAATCAATTTCAATTTTTCAAAGGTCAATTTACTTAATGAGCTTTGATAAGTTAAAATTAATTTAGATTTGAAGTCAAATTTAAGTGCATGATATGCACTTGAGTGCACATAAAAAGCACTCTTATCTATAATATATTTAAAAGTGCCTAACAATTGTAAATCATTTTGGGACGTTTTTGCCCCTCTACTCTTTTGTTTCATACCATTTCATCCTCAAATTGATACAAGTACGTTAGACTTTTCAGTTTCTTCACAGTATCCCATCTCGCTCTTCAGGTCCCATGTTTATGTTTCTATTTCATTTACTATTTTTTTTATCATCGTGCTTGCCTTTTTCGATTCTTCCATTTATCCCTTCCTCACAAAACACTTCTCCGGTGAATTCTACCGCCAATGTCCCTGGTTCGCACCTATACCCACGATCTGTTTGGTCGAAGATTAATGTCATATATTCCTCTACCAACAGCCCCGTGGAATCTTCTCCTTTATCCCTTCTATGCTGGCGCTCGTCGACGATCCTTCTTTCTCCATTGTATGGCCAGATTTATCAGTTACAATCAGACCTGTAAGTGATTATTTTTTACCTTTTCTGTCATTATGTTCGGTGAAATGATCGCTTGTTATTTAGGATTTTTGTTTGATTGAATGGAAAGCTCCAGATTTTAGAAATATACTACATTTAAGTTTTAATTGTCCGGTATCGGTGAGAATTGATTTGTGTTGAAAGAGTTTGATTCAGAATTGGTTTTTATTGGTATTGATAGAAGACTCTTACCTTGCATTAATTTGTTTAAACTGGTTTTGGTTTCATCAATAGAGTTGATTTCATGCTTTGCTTGTCTACTCTTGGTAAACCATGAAACAGAACAATGTTATTCCCAAAGGGCAGTTGAGAAAGCTCTATAAGGCTGTCCAGACTAGAAAAGGAATTGGTGACTTCTTGTGATATTAACTTGCTCTTTTATGATATTTTATATGCTACTTATTTTATTAGCCATGTCTAGCACTATATACTACCCTCCCAATGAGTTTATTCTTTCTTCTCTTCTCAGCAAGACAGAAGAAGGCTATTAAAATTTTCCCCAGGCCTACAGCAGAACCCGTTCGTCTAATTATTCATTGTCAGAGCTAGAAGTACAACTTGAAGGGCGGAGGTGGGAGGCATTTTCTCTAGAGGAGCTAAAGGTGAGTTATTTCATCACTTTGAGCATATTCGTGTTTGCTTGATTAATCAGCTACACATAAAGACTTCTTTTTACACGTAGTTGGTTTGCATAATCTATCTAGACGATCAGTATTCGTGCTTATAGTTTATTTGCTCACCTTCTTTTGTTTCTACTCCTATTTCCTTCAATATTATTAATGCTGAGATCTAATTAATCTTCCCTCTTTTGTTATTAATATTTGTTTTCATTTTCAGACTCACAAGTCCGAAATCAGTGGTCTGAATTAGAAGTCACCATTTGGCCATTGTTCGACCATGTATTATTTACGTTATTGACAAACAAAGAAACACATTGTTATTTACACATTGTTCTTTCTTCTGTCTTGCTTTGACAAAATTTATTTTTGCTCATATTTGTTTTTACATAGAGCTTCACTTTCTGGGACTACTAAATGGAAAGATAAGTATATGGTTTGCTCAATGATGAATATATGTAATTTTTCCATCTACTTCTGTAGCTTCATATTAAGGTTGTGTCTGGATTATTTTTTGGTGTCTTAGAAGAAGAATTTGAAAGAGAAGTGTGTGGTTGTGTTTTAGGAAAATGAATGGGGGTGAGAATTGTTGGAACATAGAGTATTTATGTCCAAGCCCTAGCCTTCTGAATGCAACTTCTACCTTTTGAAAATTACTGGCCGATGGAAGAATTAATGCAAAAAGTTTGAATTATTTGCAATCCCTGAACTTACTGAATAAGCTCAATGGATTGAATTGTAGCTTTAATTTAATTTTATTTTATTTAAAGCTGAATGCATTTCCTTTTCCTTTTGGGTTAGTTTATAAGTTTTGGAGTTGTAAGTTATAGTATTAAGAGCGTTTATATTTTCTATGCAGATAATGCAACAAGCTTTAGTGACCTCTTGTTAAGCCTTTTATATTGTATGAAACATCGCGTTAATACAAAGTTGACCTTATCTTAAGCATCCTGTATGTTTATGAATTTGTACTTTTTGGTTTACAACACCCCAAATGTTATATTGATTTTATCTTAGGCACCTTTTGTACTGCTGCATTTGATTAATTACACCTTCTATGTGAGGGGGTGTAAATGAAAAACATGAACACTAGGAAAATAACCCCCTTTCAGTAGCATTGTATTTATTGTGAAATTTTTTTTTTGCATACATGTTTCTACTTTCTAGATGTTGCATCTGAAACACTCTCTCTCTGCGGGAAAAATGTTGTGAAGTTGGGCTATGGCTATGGATTAGTTGGGTAACAATGAAGAAAGAAATGGAAATGGACCTGGGTTTCGTGGTTCACACATTCGTGGCACTTGCATATGAATGTAATACACAGTCATGTGCCAAATTATCATTTTATTTAATTTAGTTATTTCAGTATAATATCAGCCATTTTTTATGCTCTTATTGTTTTAATTTTATTATTAAGACCCTACAATTGATTGGGTACATGTGAATAGATTAATTATGATACTTTTACAGCTTATTACACTGCTTAGGAGCCAGAGCCCCCCAAACCTGCATTTACTGAAAATGGTTTTAATAAAACACGGTAGGACAGATAAGGATTATGGTAGCTGCAAGGGTCAAGGTGACTGGGAAGAGGACTGGGGAGAAACTTGTGCTGGGAAAAGACAGTTGTTATTGACATTAATAGGCAAAAGAAGAATATTGTCCTTAATGCCTGAAAAGATAATTGATTCATTGATCATATCCTAAATTGAATATTCTGCAGTGAGGAGGTTTAGGGGGTGTCGCAGGGGTAGGAAGGTTATGACTAATCAATAATGAGATACTACTAAATTAGGAATGTGCATATCCTAGGATATTTTCTAATTTGAAAATTTTTATTGCATTTGTTGGTCTCTTAGAATTCTAGATTATTCATTCATTATACTTTATAATTTGATATACATATGCACACAATTTACTAAACTTTGTTGTTATTTTCTCTTATTGTACATACATTTTTTTTCAACAAGGAAAAAAACATAATTAAACATAAAATGTAGTACTCCCTCCATCCCATAAAGATAAACTTACAGGGATTTTCATACAGATTAAGAAATAGAAGTTATTATAGTTGAAACTTTACATTTTTTCTTTGATTTACTATTTAGCCCCTATAACCACTCATTTCACAAGATACTTATTAGTAATAAGATACATTAAATAGGGTAAAGATGGAAATGTAAATTTAATGATATCTTAAACATAGTAAAAAATCTATATTATGATAAAAAAAATTACAGTTTTTGTATTAAAAACTAAAAAAATCTAAACAAAATATTTATAATTCATAAATCGTCTAAAAAATTATCAAATAAAATTTAAGAACACACCTACATCAAATAAGATACCATGAAGAAGTTGACAACCTAAAAACTATACCCGAATGTAGAAGATCACGTGGCAGATAATTTTTCGATCTCTCGTAAAAATTATTTTTATGCTAAAGTCATTGTAAAAACCTTATGAATCACATATATGTGTATAAGCGAAGCCTCTAAACAGTTTTCTTGAAAAATTAGAATATTGAAATCTTGATTTTTAAATCTTTATTTTATTTTTTCAACTAAATTACATACAACGTGCAACGCACGTGTATACAACTAGTATATATTAATAACGTGAAAAGGATAATAAGTTTATTTTGTGGACGAGGAGTATTAATTTAAACAATAAACTTAGTTTGCATAACATTAAAATAGGCATGCATACTTTAATTCGATCCTTTGATGACGATCGATAAATTATCACATTAATTGTAATGCTAGCGGTAGTGGTCCTCCTTACAATTAGGAACTCTTGGGAAAAAGGCGCTGGTTGACAAAATATTACAGTTAAAGTCGCCTTTCCAATAATTAAAAGCGCGCGAAGATATTAATCAGAAGATTCGGTTAGGACAAAATCCCTTCACTCATCATGCCTGGGTCCATGAAATGAATGCTCCAAGATCTGCGACGTCTTCGGGTCTTTGGGCCACAACTAATTGGTCCAAACTATTTTGGGCCCAAAAAAAGAACAAATTCGGAGTATTAATTAGAACAGAATATGTGTTTAAATTTATTTGCTTACACAAGTGGACCAACATGAAAAAAAAGTGGAAAAAGTATTTTCAGGATAAGCAGATATAAAGAAGACTTGTGCCAAATGAATGATCACTAATTTTTGAGCTGGGATTCAACATTACATTTTTTTTTCGTATTTTATTATATTAATACATGAGAGATTTTATATACTAAGAAATAGTGGGCTTTGATGCGAAATTGTTTCGTACATTAAACGGTACTCCATTAAATATTTGAGTTGAAGTACTCCATTAAATATTTGAGTCAATCTCTTTTTAACTTGGTCATAAGTGCAGGGAAAACCCGTATTTGCTTAATAAAGCTATTAAAAATATATTGTCTTTAAACTAATAAGCAATATATTCCTTGTACTGTATATAAATTTATGGATATTCCATTTGAATCAAATTCCATTATTATGCAATAAAATACAAAAGAGGTCCACAATGATGAGTTATCCCTTCATGTTTTACATAGCAAGTGAGTCTCTTGTACATTAGGTCATGTACTATGCAATTCAAGTGTATTTTTAAAAAATATTAAATTTTTTTTTTTTTTACTGAACTGTTGTAGCTATTTTCACTTAACAATATCAGTTGGACAACTACAAATTTTAAATAAAAACAATTGATATTATGTAAAAATGCACTCAAGTTGCACTATGCACGTGATGCATATATAAGACCTTGTCTAAGATACTACTCCCGTCATCAAGTATAAGTAGGCATAATTCATTTTTCGTCCGTTCAATATAAGTAAGTAAAGACTAAAAAGACAAGTTTTAATTTATTTTCTCACTCGCAAACAATCACTTATTTATAAATGGACACCATAATACCCTCCAACTTAGTTACTTTATACATAAACAATTAATATTTTTTTAAGAGTATATATAGAGTGAAATTTGTTCATACACGAATCATTGAAGTGTATTAGTTGTTTTCACTAAAAAGTTTAGATTATTTTCAGTATACAACTAATACTCTCCAGTGAACTCTACCAATACCATTTGATGAAAACAACTAATACTCTTTAAAAAAAACAACTAATATTCTTTAGAAAAAATATACTCCTAATACCATAATTCCCATAGCACCGAGTACTGTTTTATATCCACTTTCACGAGCCTATGTTTTTCACCCAAAGCAGCCCCTCCTACAAATCTCGAACCTCTCCTTCATCTACATGCAATTTTTCGGGCAGCTTAAGAGTCCTTCCCGAAATAAAATCAGTCGCAATATCTTCGAAAGCTTGTTTGGTTTGATGAATTGGATGAATTTTTTTTTTTTTTTGGCTACGTTATAATTATGTTAAACTAGATTAGTGCCCCGCGTTTTACGCGGGTTGTTCGCAAAACTAATTTAAAATTTTATGTTTTATTGGCGCATCATCACATTATTAATTCAATCAATTTTAATACACACATATATTGTACGCTGAATTATTTTTAAAATTAATTACATATGCATTATATACACTTAAATAAATTTGATCATCGTAAAATAATATAATATAATTATATAATAAACATATTTAAATAGTATGTATGCATAAAAATATTGGTTAATTTTTTAGTAACCCACGACTTTTAGGCCCTATCTCAATTTAAATACAATTTTCAATATTTTTATTAAAATTCACATACTTTTTTTTTCCAGTTTGGTATACGCTTTTAATTATAACATATTTTTCTCAACTATGCACCACATACCTATCCTTTCCTCCCTAAGACGATTTCCTCGATGTAGGGGAATTTCTAACCCAAACAATAACACACACCCATGCATCATTTTTTTTTCTTGCTAAAAGTGCAGGGGAATTTCTAACCCAAACAATAACACACACCCATGCATCATTTTTTTTTCTTGCTAAAAGTGCAAGTCACATATTTGATTGAAAAATTAAACATTGATGAATTTCCATAACATTATTGAAAGTTTTGATTAAATTAAGATTAAGCTTAATGATCGTGAATTAATATTGAATTAACCCTATATTTTTAATACTTATATTTTAAGGATTTTTTTTCAAATATGTTAAATCTCTAAATTATATAAATAATATATTGTACATGTAAAAAATATTATATATATATATATATATATGTCATTTAAATTATATAATATTAAATAAACTAATATGCATTTCAGAATTAAAAAAACGTTAGTAATATAAATTTATTAGTGGGTTATAATACGACTTTTCTATTTAACAATAAATAAAATATATATGTGTGCAAGATTCAAATCCATGTAATTGCATTTCTTTTAATTAGAGACAACATTATTACACAAACATAATGTCACATGTTAAACACAATTAAATCAATAGAAATTGACATATCAAATTTTATTTAAGATATACAAAATCAAATAATTATAATTTTGGTTTATTATGTTTTCTAGACAATAAAAAATTATCTATTAAATGATAAAATTTCAAATAATTAGATTTAAATAAAAATTAATTAATCACTTAATCAATAGAATGAATTAAAATTATGTAATATTCTTAATTCCATTAATTATTTTTTACAAATAAAAAATTTCTAAATAGGATATTCTCAAATACATTGAGAATATACAAATAAGTTAATTGAACATTGACATTTCACATAATTAGATTTTTTTTAATTTATTAATCAATTTAGTAATAATACTGTAGAATTAAATATATTTAAGTTACTTGTTTTAATTATTAATACAATAAGATTTTTATATATAAGATATCCTCAAATGTAGTTAAATAAATGTAAATTCGTACGTAATTTTTTTATACGCTCAAGTTATAACAATACATATTCAAATTTCATAAAAACTCGTCGTATGACTAAACTGGTAAATATCATAACAATTGCTCATGATGTGTAGGGTTCAAATCCATTTGCATGCCCATTTTTTTATTTATTATTAGATTCCTTATTATATAAGGTCACATAGATGACACATAAGCCACAAATAGACGAAATAGATGGCACATAAATATTTGACACATAATTAGTTAATACAAAAGGATAATATAAAATAAATTTATTTTGCTTTTAATACAGAATGAATAAGTTAATTGAATATTAAATTTCACATAATTAGACTTGTTAAAGTCTAAAGTAATCAATTCTTCAATATAATAATTATATTTAATTCTTTTATTTGAAATGTTCACAAATTTGAGATTCATAAGTAAATAGATTTATAGACTTAAGTTAAATAATTGTTCAAAATACACAAAGATTAATGAATTGGTTTAGTGGCAAGTAACTTGAAATGTACACATTAGATGCAAGGTTCAAACCTTTGTTATTACAATTTTTTTTTCTAAATTGAACTTAATATGCCACATGGATGCCACATATATAACATAAATCAATAGGATAATAACACATCATCTAAAAAAAATCACACTTCATGAGAAAATGACACATCATCCAAATAAATAATATGACGACACATCAGCTTGTTAAACTCACTATTAGTATTATAGGGGATATCCATGAACATGACTTGACATTTTAACCCCTCTTGATTTATCAGGATTCTTGAACATTTTGTTATTTGGGGGAAATTTTGTTTTCGGATAATTTAGATTGATGCCATGAAGGATGATTAGTGGACTTAACTGACACGTGATAGTGTTCGATAATTTTGTGTACGGATATGTGATTGCAACTTTACTAACTTGTGGGATTATTTATGCAAGAATTATTTCGTTTGAGACCAAAATGAGATTTTTAGGCTATGTGACTTGAACCCGTAACCTTTTGATTATAGGTAGTGGAGCTCTAACCACATGAGTTATATCATTACTTTCTTAATTAGTTTCATTATATTTCTCGTTAATTTTATGGCTTTTGAAAAAAATGTCATTTTAATTGTTTTTCCAGGATTCTTCTATTTTACCTCATATGCAAACTTATAATATCTCCTTAATTTTGCATTTCTAAAAAAAATAAAAAATTGCACTCATACACCTTATTTCTATCTCACTCTTTTTTTTAAGATAATCAAATACAATTTTAACATAATTAATTATGTATCAAACTCAAGATCTTTGGGATTTTAGATGGTGGGCTCAACCAACTGAGCTACCAATTCTGGACTCTATCTCACTCTCTTGATATATTAATAGATGCAGTAAATATTTATCAGTCCCTTTAATTATTTTCACTTTTCAAAAGTCAACCGGGTAGGATAAACTATTAAAAATAAATTCTACAATGTATGGGAAATCGCAAAAGCAACCAACATAAAGGTCTTCAATTTTTTAATACGGACATTTGCTAGTACTTAGGAAAAGGTTTACATATATATAGCTTTAAAAAGATGATTTTGTTCTCCATGATGATAATGATAGTTTCCCCCTTAATTTATTTCATTGTTCTTGTTTCCAACATCTTAATTTTATTTTATTGTTAATTGTGTTTCATTATATTTTATTATATATATGATGAATATTGTGGATGTTATTCATGAACAAGGTTGAAAATATTGGTATATCCATGGGTATATTGAGACATTAAATTTGTAGATATATCATTAAATTTAAAAATATAAAATTTTAATAACAAATTTTTAATACATAAAATTTACAATAGAATTTGATCAAGTTTAACATTTGTAATATTTATCAAAATTATGGTTATTTTCTCGATATTTTTCAATACTTTTTCAATATTTACCGATTTTTTTCGATATTTTATCGATATTATGCT
Organism: Ballota nigra; assembly: GCA_947034835.1. Lineage (NCBI taxonomy): Eukaryota > Viridiplantae > Streptophyta > Magnoliopsida > Lamiales > Lamiaceae > Ballota > Ballota nigra. The sequence goes on from OX344721.1 coordinate 39,694,399, forward strand.
CAAAATAGCCAAATTTGATCTTATACACCGATATTTATCGATTTTTTTACGGATATTATGAAAATATCATTATTTTCAATATCAATATCAATAACCGCAAAAAATGGATATACCAAGAATATCGGTGACCGCAAAATGTGGAAATTTCCGGATATTTTTATCCTTGTTCATGACAAACAATAATGAAATAGATAAGATATATAGCTCAGTTAGATAAAACGCGGATCCATTAGCTAGCATTACAGCACAATTAGGCGTGCATGGAAATACAATAAAGAAAATGCACTTTCCTAATTAAAAAGGGGAAAATAAAACGAGATTTCTTCATTAATCAACCTGCGCTCTTCCTCAATTTAATTCCACGCGTAGATAATAAGCTGATGATGATTCATTAAAGCCATCACATCTTAAGAAGGCTGAGAAGCCTGTCAAACCAAAAATGCATACCATGAATTAGTGGAATATTATTCTATTTTAATTTTATTTAGCTACATCTCCTGTGATTACAAAATAATGATAAACGTACACAGATGTAAAGTACGTATATGATGTAAAGTCATAGTATAGAGTTGTTTTCGATAGGTTTTGAAACTAGAGTTTTTTGTTTGATACTTTAAAGAATTTCATGTCATTCAGAACTACGAATTTGGAAAAAAAAAAAGTGTGAAATTGATTTATCTATATTAATTTTAATAATAATAATATGTGAACAAGATTTAATTTAAAAGAAATCTATATATATGAATGTGTTTTTACCATATAAAAAATGTAGTTCGATCCGATAAGTGTTAACTGGTTGCACGTATTTGGTGAAATAAAACGTACGCTACTTTGAACAGAGATCACATTTAACTTTCAAAATTTGAGATGGAAATGAAAATTCATGAAAGGAAAGATATTTGCTCAATCTTATTCTTTTGGCATATATTACACATAACAAAAATTAATTGAATTATTTTTTTTTTATTATTAATTGAATTGATGAAAAAAATTAAAATAGAAAAGATTCAGTAATTATACCTTTTCTCTTCTTGGGCGGAGGTGTTGGTATAGTTAGGAAGGGGAACATGACCAGATTCGATTCGGCGGAGATCCTCTATGAGAATATGGTAGTGGCGCTCCACTTCCTCGGCCGACTTTCCACCGCCGACGGCCCGAGCAACGTTGAGCCACCGGTCGGGGGTGTCGCTGTCGAAGCGGGCGAGTGCCTTCTCGAACCGTTTGTTCTCCTGCGGCGTCCATGCACTCCCCCTCAATGAACTCGACGCCATTATATGATTATATGATCAAACTCAAATCTCACTACCCTTTTAACTTGTAATGGCTGCGACTGAGAGATGTGGGATGATGCTAAAAATTGTGATGCTGCATTCTTATTTATAGAGGGGAATGGAGGGTAAAGTTGGAAGTGAGTGACTCGTCTAGTTTGGAGGACAAAGAGGTGGCCAGGGGAAAGGGGAATGAGTATCAATTCATATTATTATGGCCGGATTCAAGATTTCATCCAATGGGCAAGGGGTAAAATAATTTCTTAAATTCAAATGCATAAAAAAATATGAACAAATTAAATTCCAAACATGCCGATCGGCTATTGGGAGCTATTACAAATGATTTAATTTTACATCTTTTTACAAGTTTGAAATTTTAAATAAGACGGAATTCTTTCATAGTATCAGATGAAGATTTTGGATTTGATTCTCACTGAAATGAGCTCTACTCATATTAAATTGTTCATTCATTAATCGCAAAGAAGGAAAGTTGAGTCCGACCATGAGTGAAGAAAGTATTAAGAAAATAATCAAATAAATTAATTCTAAACATTTCGCTCATCCTCCACGAGTTGACAAGCTAAATAGATAATTAAGCCCACAAGTAGGGGAGAATATTGGGAGCTATTACAAATTAATTAATTTTACACTTTTTTACAAATTTAAAATTTTAAATGAGACGGAATTCTGCGGTCCCACCCAAAACCGTCGTTGAATATTAGCAAGACAAGTTGGTTGAGACTTGACAGTACTTATGTATAATTTGTAGTATCCTTTTTCTTTTTCGGATTATCTTTATTTTGTCCACCCTACACCTCACCAACTATATAACTTATATTTTTTAATGCGACGGGGAATCTATTATTTACGAGAGTATATATCGAGAGGAATTGCAATATTCCCAATTAATCTTCAGGAGATCAAGAGAATAATATCAAACAAACAATTACCGACTCATTAACAAAATCGGTGCTTGAGAACATCGGTCGAGATCGATTTCACTTTCAATGGAAACTTTTAGAAAATGAATTGTACGATTACTTTTCAACAGTTACAAGTGTTTTATTTTTTGGCAAAAGTTTGTAATATATTTTACATTAAATAAATTGTATTCTCTCCTCTTTATATATCCGATTGGCATGATTTTGTATGCAGGTTTTAAGAAATTGTTTATTAGTATTTGAAAATATAAATGATATTAAATTGATGATATTGAAAAAATAAATTGACATTTACTTGATGACATTTCAGTCCTTTCTACTATATTATTAAAAATAAAATAAAAAATTGAATGGTTACTCTCGGAGATAAAGTGTGTTATTTTAAGGTATTTTACCAATTTAGGTAAGAGGTACTTCTTTTATAAAGAAACAATCAAGAATGGAAAGGAGTGATAATTGTTGGAAAGAAGATCATTTAACATTTTAAATGGTATAGAGATGTAGAATTGATCAATTTATTTTATTTCACTAACACTTCTCCTCTTATATGGGCTAGATTTTCAACTTTCCTTAGGAGTTGCTTTCAGCGGGATCAAATGTGAGCTCTTTTGGCTATGATACAATGAATTTTATTTTATTTTATCTAAAATTAAAAATTTATATCGAAACGTAGAATTAATCTATTTATTTTATGAGTCCCACTACTCAAACCCCAAAATCCTCTAAACAAACCCCATAATTTTAAAGACAAAAATAGACATAAATAAAATATCTAAGTTATCCTTATATATATATGGAATGAATTATACTCTAAATTTATGTTGATTTTGACTTTAGCCCTTCAAGCCATTAATTTCAAAATTAGTATTTTAACTTTTAATTGATTTTTTTTTCTTAAATTTTTTTAAACCCGAAAAAAAATAATCTAAAAATATGTTTAAAAATGTATTAAATATTTCAATAATCAAATAAAATAAAATTAAAAAATTCTTAAAATTTTGAAAATCAAAAGAAAATAAATCAACTAAATCTTCAAAATAATTTAATTAAAACAAATCCAATTTTTTTTTAAATAAACTAAAAAATAGTTATAAAGATCAACTAAATCTTAAAAAATAACTAAATTAAGAAAATTATTTTAAAAAATCATAAAAATTCAACCGAAGCTAAATAAAAATAAATTTTTAATTAATTATTTAGTTTAATTATTTACAATAATTTAATTAATATTTATAAAATATTTTTCTGATTTTATTTATCTGTAGCCTTTTACTTTTTGAATTTTTTTTTTTTTTTTTATTCTTTTTTAAATTTAATTTGTTTAGATTTAAATATTTTTCTTATATTTATGTAGTTATTTTATTTTTCAAATTTTCATTTTAAGTGATTTTTTTAGTTAATTGATTTTTTAGATTTTTTTATTATTTATTTTTTGTCAAATTTTATTTAGGTTTAAATGATTTTAAAAAATTAACTAATTTTTTTTTAAATTTTTATATTTTCTGATTTATTTTAAAATAATTGTCAAATTTACTTTTAATTTTTTATTTAAATATATTATACAATTTAATTGATTATTAAAAGTGTATTTATATTTATTTTATTTTTTGATATTCTTTAAGATATTTATTTTGATAAATACTTATTTAGAAGATTTAGTTAATTATTATATATTTTTTTCAATATATATTTAATTTTTAATATAATTTTTTTTATTAAAACCAAAGAATATGAAAAAGTTTACAAAGTAAAAAATGAATGATTTTATTGAGAATATGAAATGGTGAGAATTTTTAGTAAGTGACGTGGATTTAATGGAATTGTGGGAATGTTAATGTAGGAATGATATTATAGGAATGAAGTGGGGTTTGTTTAGTAATATATGTTGATTTTTTAAATTTTAATGGGGTATGTTTAGTAGGTGGGGTAGATTTAGAGAATTTTGGGGTTTGAATAGTGGTACTCTTATTTTATTTCCCTAACATATCTAATTCATTTATTTTATTTCTCTAACATATTTTCGTAGTGAAACAGTCTTACACCGAGTAAAAGTTTTGGTCTCATCTGAAATATTGTTTGCACCATCAAAAGAAAGAAGGGTTTTTCTACGGCCAGTAAAGCTTTTGCCCTTCCTGAAGTTAGTAAACCAATAAAAATTTGACACATCATTTAATTTCTCCATTTACGATCTAACTTTGCCAGGAGTAAAATTATTATTTTTATTTTAAAAAATTATAAAATTACAAAAATATCCTTATAGTTTTTTTATTCTAAAAATAATTACTTTAATCTTTGATCTTTTTTATACTAATTAAAAAAAATCAAATTACTTGATCGTTCTTCTTATTTTTTTTATCAATTCTTCTTGGTATTAAACGTGAGTTTCATCGGTCGGATTAAACGTGTCGGTGCTGAGCTCCGTCGCGGCGTACCTGCAGAATTACCTCGGCGGCCGGAGCACCGACCGAAACAATCTTGCATTAACTTTTACAACTTTTTGCAAGGCCATGGATTTTATACAGAAGGCGGTTACTTCTGTTAATTTGTTGAATCATAAACTTATGTCAGCGTTGCCCATTACCTTAACCTAAGCAAAGTAGCAGAGCAAAAATTCAATTTGTGTTGGGTTTCGAAGCTCACATCGGAAAGGCTCATTTATCGCTGGAAATTTGTTCGTCGGAAAGTTGCAATTCTTCGTTGGAAAAGCTGTGATATCGCCGGAATCCGTGCCTCACGCTGAAAATTCGATTATTCATAGGAAAAGCTCAACACCGGAAAAACACCAGCTCATCGGGAATTCGAAGCTCATGCCGGAGAAAAGCCAAATCACAGAAAGTGTCGTGCCGAAAATTCAATTTCGCGTCGGAGTAGCTTGGAAGCTTCGCACCGTGTTAATGGAGGAAGTCGGGAAGCTTCGAACGACGTCGTTCCGGGGTGAGGAAATGGGAAAGAATGGAAGGGAAATGGTCTAGAGTTGCACGACAGCAGACGGCATCACCGGGAAGCTTCGTCAGTGTGTTAATGGATTTCGCCGGGTTTGTTCTGGGTACTGGTACCGTGTTGGGGGGGGGGGGGGGTTGATTTTTAATTTAATTTTTTTATATGAATTTTAATTTAATATATATATATATATATATATATATATATATCACATATATCATAATAAAATTTATAAAAATAAAAAATTGTGTCACGTCAACATCACCGGTTGGATGACCTTCTGTAGCCGATTTTAGGACCAAAAAGTTAATTTTTGGAAAGTTATCGGACTAAAAAATAAAGTCAAAAGTTAGTAGGACGAAAAATAAAGGTGACCAAACTTACAGGACAAAAAACTATATTTTTCCAAATATTAAGTGTTAATTAATTAATATTATAAATTAATTTTTAAAGTAAAAAAGGTATTTTTATAATGTTATATTTATTAATTTAATTTATTAATAGGGCGATACAATGCGATTGTAATATGCAGAGTGCAGATGCTCTAATGCAAAATACAATCCGTTAAAAAAAATATTATACGTTGGATCTAAGATCCAACGGTAATCAATGAGTTTACTGACGTCAGGAAGGACGAAAGTCTTACTGACGGTAGAAAAGCCAAAGAAAAAAAAACTCAATTCAGTAGTAAAGTTGAAACAAAATCGTAAGTCTGTTCATATAAATTAAAATAAAGGAAGGGTCTTTAAAAAAAAATGAGAATGTGTATATATTCGTTTTTCTTATTCATACAGCGTGCATGGTCTATTCGTTTATAGATAAATAAGTGCATTTATAATTCAACACACACTACACGCCAAATGCACGTGCCTCATGTAATGGAACAAATGACGTGAATAATTGATACACTCCCTGAGTTCACTTATAAGCTTTTCAATTAAAAAAAAAAAATCACGAAAATTAAGGAGTATAATAAATAATTTAATACTCCTAACATCCACCTATAATTTTTTCATGAATTATTCTATAATAATTAAAGAGTATTTATAATTTAATATTTTCTCGGTTACAATGTCTATCGCTCTAAATTAAATTGGATTTAATTAATAAACACTACAAAAAAATAAAAAATTGTCTACAAAACTTGAATTGCCTACCGAATTTTCCTAAAAAAAAAAATCATAGTGGAGTTGTCTACAATTTACCTACAAAATTTTATAATCATGTAGTCACTTTATTATCAACCTACAAACAATTTTTCTACGAAACCAATTTGCCTACATAATAAAATTTCTAGGAATTAATTACCTACACAAATTTACCCACAAATAATTTGCCTACAAAAATTTTGTAGGCAAATTTCTTTGTAGGTGGAGAATGAAAATGTCTATATAATTAGTAATTTTTGTAGGCAAATCTGTAGGCAATCCCCACTACAAAAAATTTTGTTGGGAATTTCGTAGGCAAATTTATGTTTTGTTGTAGTGAAATATGAATTAGTATGTGTAAGTAACATGAGATATAAATATACTAGTGTTGGAAAATATAATTATAAAAATAATATTATTTTATTGTCATTTATGAAAATATCGACTAACTAAGTGTAGAGGTGTTTTCAGTAAATAACAATTAAATTTGATATAGAGTGAGTACAAAATAAAGTATAGTATAAATCATGTGATTTAATAGAGAGAAAAAAAAAAGATATGTAGGTTTTCAGAAAAATGGTACTCGCTCCGTCCACCAAATTTTTACCCGCTTTCCTTTTTTGTCCGTCCACCAAATTTTTACTCATTCCTCTTTTGGAAATAAACTACACTCACAAATAAAAAATGGGTCCCACAATACCCACCACAATACTCTTACTTTATCTACTTTATTTACTTTTTCAATAAAATATCAATTTTCATTAAAAACTGTGTCCAACAGTAAGCGGGTAAAATTTTCGTGGACGGAGGGAGTAGAAATGACTAGTATTTAGTATTTACAACCTCACTGCCTATAATCCAAAGATTATGAGTTCAAATCATTATTTTACCATAAAAAAATATATAAATAAAACACTATAGTAAATGTAACCGGAAAGTAAAAGGTGAAAAGAGAAGATAATTTAGATACTATAATAAAGACAAGGAGACGTGTATCTTGTCTTGGTTTGACGAGTAGAAATGCAATCTTTCGAATCTTTGATGAAGCCCCAGGCCCAGCTACTTAAGATTTATGACGTTGCCTATTTCTGAGACACAGATTTTTTGTTTTATAGTGATAAAGAAAAAGGCTGTGTTGATTCGGTGATCAGATTATTGGAACTGGGGTTTTCAACTTATTTTAATTTCAAACTCTGAAAATTACAAGAATCCAAACAGGGCTTATAGCTGGCAACTCATCACCTGATAAGATATACCAATCAAAGCCTTCCACATGTAATGCTTCTACTTCTTCGTTGAATTTTGCTTATCCAAGAGCTGCCGGATTGGTTGATTTAGGTTGTGTCGCTAGAAAGTTTTCACACTTCTTTTTTTCCTTAGTTCGGAAATATTTTTTATAATTTTGAAATACAAAACCTTCCATAAATTTAACTTTTATAGCATCCACAGAGTATTTTCATATTTTCATACGTGGTTCGCTTATAAATAGAGTAATTATATATAAAAAAAATATTACCTCTGATTCAAAATGTTTGATGTTTTAGGATTTGTTATGAGAATTAAGAAATGGTGTATAATGACTATTATACCCTTATGATATATTGATTTAATAGAGATTGATGGAAGGTCAACTAGTTTATTTATGGTGTAAAATTATTAAAAGGTAAGGAGAAAATATGAGTGATATTTTAGGAGGATTTAAATAGGGGCATAATAGGAAAATAAGGTGCAAAATACCCTAAAACATCAAATATTTTTAAACAAAAAAAACACTCTAAAACATTAAATATTTTGAATCGGAGGGAGTACATATTTATATCTTGTAAAATTTGCAAACACAATCTTTTTAAAGGTGAATTTGATTGCTAAAATTAGTCCACATTCTGCAGGACCTTGGTTGTCCAGGGTGTATGGAGATGAATGTAGGCGAAACTTTGTGTTTTGATGAAGCAATTTATTACAAGGGTGTAGGACGAGTATTCAATTATTCGGTCATCAAATTGAATAGTTAAAAGCAAAATAATTGAAAAGTCTCGAGCCGATAATCAAACCGACTAAATTAACACTAAAATCGAATTTCAACCGAACCGAAATAAAAACTACTATTCCTAAATAATTTATAGAAGTATATTAACATCCTAACAAACTACGAGTCCATAAAAAAGAGAAACTCTCTTGTGAAATATTTTGCATGTGAAATATACATAAAATAGACAAATATTAAAAAAAAAAAACTAGTGCATAATCCCGCAAATTTCGCGGACTGGAAAAAAATTTGTTATTATTATTTTAAATTATAAATATTATTTTAAAAAATATCTTGTAATTTTGATATAATATTAAAATTATAATTATAATTCAACGAACAATAAAAAATACTAAACACGAATAAAAAGAAATTTTAAAAATGTTAATTAATTCACATATTTAATCTCAAATTAATATAACACAATATTACTTAAAATTACAGTTGTTGTATACTTGCATGCCCAATTTTCCCATGGTATGAAGATACAATAACAATTGAACGTAAAAGTTTAACTCTAAAGATAGAATCACACATTTCAAATCTAAATGTAACATTTGACAAAAAGGATGTCATAATTAAAAAGAAATACTGTGAAGATTTGTTTGGGAACAATTGATTAATGTGTTGGTATTTATAATACACAATTCAACAATAAGAATTGATGTTTAGGCATCAATCTTAGTTTTTTTTTTAAAAAATCAATTTCCCTTCTAGACATTTCACATATACATATATTTTGCAAAAAAAAAAAAAATTAAAAAAATTGAAATTGTTATAAAAAAAATCAAAATCCTACTCTACAAAACAATATTTATATTTTACTGTTTCAAATTCTATTTTGCAGGTAAAATTATCCAAAAATAAAAAATAAATTGTGTTACAATCTATTATTGATGGTAAGATATCATATTTGGTGACAATATTTTTTTGGGAATAATATGTTATCTCGGTGACAATATCTTTTTCGAAATATTTCAATTCCTTGCTCCAAAATTTCACATCTATCAAAATTTTGCAAAAACTAATTCTAAAAATATTTATGAAAAAATATCATTCGACCGTGAAAAAAGATTTGCTTGCATTAATTTAATGTTTAAATAATATTTTATATTTTACGTAAATATTATGTTTTCATTGATTAAAATATATTCAAATTTATTGTATTTTAGAGTAAGATAATTTTTTAAGTTATAATAATGTCTTTTTTTTCTTTTTTCTTTTTGGCCAACACTATAATTTTTTATCCATAAAAAAAATTATTCTACATATTTAAAATAATATATATATATATACACATTAATTTATATTACATATAACAGTCTTTTACTTATTTATCATTTACAATACTATTTTAATATTTATATGTTAAAATAATATAAAAGAAAAATCGAAATCCTAGTTTATAAAAGAATATATGTACTTTATAGCTTGATAGTCTATTTTGGTGGCATAACTTTGTCCAATAATAAACTTTTGTATTACAATATATTATTGAAGGCAAGATATTATATTTGGTGGAAAGGTTTTTTTTTTTTTTTTTGTTATCATACATTATTTTGATAACAATATTTTTTCTTAAATATTTCAATTCTCTTTTATTAAATTTCATTATTTTGCAAAAATAACTTCCAAAAATATATTAGAAAAGAATCGTTCAACCGTGAAAATGGATATTCTTACATTAATATAATATTTAAAATAATATTTCATATTTTATGTAAATATTTTGTTTTCGTTGGTTAAAATATATTTAGATTTATTTATTTTAGAGTAAGATACTTTTTAAATTTATATAGTACTTAAATTGTTAGTAAAGAAACTTAATATCCTTTTCTTTTCTTTTCTTTTTTTTTTTTTTTGCCAACACTATAATTTTCTATCCAAAAAAAAAATTATTCCACATATTTTAAGAAAAAATATACTCCCTCCGTTTTTTAATAAATATCATTTTAGCTTTTCACACTAATTTTTTTAATAAATGTCATTTTGATTAATTTTCCTCAAACATCTCAATTTTGCCCCTATTAATTTTCCATAAATCTTTCCATTCATCTTTCCCTTAATTTAGAGATTTATTTTTGGTATATTCAATTAAGGGCAATATTGACAAAAAAAAATACTATTTTAATTTGTTGTTTAATTCTAAAGTGACATTTATTAAAAAAAAAAAAAAAGGAGGGAGTATATATTAATTATATAAGATGTAACAATCTTTTACTTATTTATAAATTACAATACTCTTTTAATATTTGTATGTTAAAAAAATATAAAAGAAAAATTGAAATCCTAGTTTAGAAAAGAATAATTGTATTTTGCAGTTTAATAGTATATTTTGGCCGCATAATTTTATCCAAAAATAAACTTTTGTATTACAATCTATTATTGAAGGCAAAATGTTATATTTGGTAGCAAGATTTTTTTGGTATCATACACTATTTTGGTGAAAATATCTTTTCCAAAATATTTCAATTCTTTTCTACACAATTTTCAAATCTATCAATATTTTGCAAAAATAACTTTCAAAAATATCTAAGAAGAGAAATCATTCAACCGTGAAAAAAGGACTCTACATCCCCTTTAGGTTACCTGCAATACAAAATGAAGAAACATAAAATTAAATTAAATTTCACCAATAACGCACACTTTATTCGGGAAAGAATAATAGTTGGACAAAATTATAGACGTGCAGTGGGAGAATCTTCTTTTTTGAAAGAGAAAAAAGTTATTGATGGTGGATTCCCAAAAAATACGAATTTAAATATATGAATATGGATATACTTTACAAACTTACGAATAATTTTTTAATACGTTCGAATGATCTTCAAATCAGATTGATGAACATATAATTTTCTCTTAATATGCGTCTAATCATCCCATGTGCATAATAAATTAGTTTACCTGCAAAAAATAAAGATGGATATGATCTACACAAAAAAAAAATACAGAAATAATCTAAACAAAAAATAAAATCATATTTTTCACATAGTAGACAACAAATGAGAAAATGTAGAGAAGAGATGAGGATTAGGGTTGTGAATCAAAATGAAACTAAAGTGAGATTTGACATTTATAGAAAATACAAAATGAAATGTACGGTTGTGATTAAAAGTGTAAAATATATGGTGTATATTAAGTTTTAATATGATTTAAAACATGTCTAAAATAACTTTTAAGGAGAATGCAAGATTTTGAAATAAAATATTTTAAGATGTGACACATCAGCTTAAGAGAAATGTGGTGTTGACACATCATCTTGTAGAGGTTTGATAATATGGTATAATAAGATTCATGGGTCGGGTCACCCCAGGACAAAATCCGTGAATCTTGACTTGGCTGGGTTTGGTAAAAAAAGATCAAAATTTCGCGCAAGTCAAGTTTCAGGATTTCTGCTCCCAATTTGTATTACTATATGAGCATATGCATGTTACTGAAGGGAAGAATGTGTGTTAATAGTCATTAAAACAGGTTTTTTGTACTTTAATATAACAATAAGGACAAGTATATGTTTTTACAAGAACAAATATGTGATTTTTAATTTATTTTCCATCCATTTAAATCTAGATTTATTGTTTCATACATTAACACACATTTGTTCCAATAATAACATACATTTTCTCTAACATTAACATAATTTTGCTCCAATATTAACACACATTTGCAGTAACACACATTTGCTCCAACAATAACATATATTTAATCTAACATTGACACACTTTGCTCCAATAGTAACACACATTTCCTCTGACATACATATTTCCTACAACAGTAACACACGTTTGCTCTTAACATTAGCACACATTTGCAATAACACATATTTACTCTAACATTAACACACATTTGCTCCAGTAACACATTTTGTAGTAACACACATTTACTCTAACATTAACACACATTTGCCCCAATAGTAACACATATTTGTAGTAACACGCATTTACTCTAACATTAACAAGTATTTACTCTAACATTAACACACATTTCCTCCACCAGTAACACACATTTGTTCTAACATTAACACATATTTGCTCCAACAATAACACACATTTGTTTTTACAGTAACATATGATTGTCCTTATGGTAACACAACCTGGGGGGGTGATTTTATGTATTTGTGCAAACACATTTTTATCCATTGAGTAAGACATTTAAGTTATTATAGTAATACATTTTTCACTATCTCATGGGTTATTGTATGGAAAAATAATAATTTTTGTAAAAATAAATAAATATTTGTGAAAACCAATATTTGAATAGATAGTAACACACATTTTGCTCTTATATTGTATGAAAAAATATTTATTTCAATAAAAACACACAAAAATTGGTGAAAAAATAACATTTAGTCTAATAGCAACACACATTTTGCCCTTTAATAGCATGCATTTGTCCATATAGTAACACAAACTGGAAGCGAAAATCCCGAAACTTAACTTGCGCGAGATTTTGAAAAAAAATATCAAATTCGATCCGACCCGATCAATATCCGCGAATTTTTTAAATATGGGCTATTCTACGGCAGAATATTTCATATAACAATTTGTCATAAAAAAATTTAAGTTTAGAAGAAGGAAATGAATTATTAGGGGGTCGTTGGGTGTTTGACTTACATAATAATGCATATTATTAATTATTTAATTTATTAAATACATTATTGTGATAATAATTATTAATTGAATTCGATTTTTGATTATTTCAATTCTTCTTTTACAATAACTGAAATCGAATTGAAATACCGATTTTAAACTTTAATGAACCGAAATAGTGAATAACCAAACCGAATTATACCATTCGGTTCAATTTTCGGTCGGTTAGTTGGTTTAACCGATTAGTACATACCCCTAATTTATTAGGTAAAAGGGGTGAAATTAATTCAGGTTGTGGAGATGATATTCCATCTGTTTCATACTAGATTGGTTATTCTTTAAATTATAATTAATTTTAAATTATACTCTTGAAATATTTCAATATTACACCACATGTTATTACTTTATTATTCTCCTTTTATTTTAAATTTTGAAAAGAAAAATTCGTATCTTTACTTTACTACTATAAATACTATAGTAAACAACTCACACTTTAAAATTAGTATCAAAATCGAGCAGTCAAATATGGAATAGTATTAAGACCGTGGTTGATGCTATCCGAGGCTCTAGTTCTAGCGATTCTATATATATATTGGCAGTTTCACTGCGGCATGTAAAACCCTTCCATGTCTAACTAATTGACTTAGAGCCGAAAATACTAGCTTTTACTAGTAGCTTCCCCGCAAGAGTACGGGTTCACTGTAGTATGGGCAAGTATAGGGACCAAGTATTATCGAACTCAAGGGAAAGTGTGTATGCGAATAGATCCCTAAAGATCTACGCATCGTAGCTAATATGAGTGTGTGTTTTTTGGATTTTTGGGAAAATTAATTAAACTAAACTAAAATTATCCTACGAATGCAAAAGGAAAATTAAACTAAGTATCAAAAGGTGTTGTTCAGGTATGTGATGATGATGCTTAGGATAGGAATCCCTACGTATACTAACGGAGCAGGTACATAATCAAAGTAATCGTGACAGCCAAGAATTAACCTAAGTAAAAGATCGTAGAATGAAAGCTCAAGATTTTATACTCTAATACTTTATCCTATCAATCGACTTCACTAATCCACTAACAAGTTAATGAATTGTGTTTAATTAATGAGACCCTAATTTAACTAAGGTGATGCGGTCGTCCTCCTTCGCTAAACCGGTAGATGAATTAACCTTTCCTAAACCCTCTAGTTAAGTCTACTCGTTGTTAAAGAGTGATACGGTCGTCCTCTCTCTAACACCTTTCGAACGAAATTCAAAAGTAAAGTTAAGATCAATTTTAAGAATTCATTAACCAAGAGAATTAAAACCTAACGTCACAAGTTACCCTAATTACGTACCCACATCCTACTTCTACGAGTTCATCCTACCCCAAGCATGCAAGGGTTTTAGCCGGACATGGCTTTAACAAACATAAAAGCAATAGAAGAAACAACGAACATAAACATAATGAATTGAACGAAGAAAATAAGAAACATGAACTAGGGTTTTAAAAGAAAATAATTCTAAGAACTGAAATTTAATTAACTAAAATGAAGTTCAAAGCGTTTAAAGTAATCAAGCTAATGAAAAGAAACTAAGAATTCGTACGAAAAACCTCAACAAAACGTAAGTAAAGCTTGCTCGTTCTTCTCCTCTTCCTCTCTCTAAAACTAAGTCTAAAAGTGATTTCTAAAGTTCGGGAATCCTTCAAAACGTGTTTGGAAGAGGTATATATAGGCACCGGTTCGAAACGGGAGTTAATGGGCCGAAAAAATGCGTCCGGAAGCCAAAATATTGAAGTGCTCGAGCAAAAACACGCTCGAGCGGCCCCATTCGAGCATATAGGTCGAATGAAACAGGTGCTCGAGCGCTCCCGCTCGAGCTGGTCGAGTGGCGAAATTTTTCTGCAAGTTTTTTCGCGTTCGAGCAACACGCTCGAGCGCCAGCGCTCGAGCTGCTCGAGCACTTTTCAGCAACAGTACACTTGTTCGTAAAATCTTCATATCTCCTCAACCGGGAGTCCGTTTTGGCCGATTCAAAATCCCACGAACTCCTCTTTTCTCCCTCTATACATCTATAAAATCCAAATAGACAAATTAATAATTTTATAAAAATGATACTCATTTGACTCCAAGCACTCATCGAAAACACTCAAAATATAGGCAAATCGGGCACCAAAACATAACAATTTCACGCCTAATCAACCCCCCCAAACTTACCATGTTGCTTGTCCTCAAGCAACGAAAGAATAAGTCAAGTGAAATTATTAGGAATGAGTCAAAGGATCAAATCATGCAAGCAAATGAACTCGAGCTTCAAAGATTAATCACATGTATACTCACTAATCTTCCCTCATCATACCAATGCAACAATAACAAGAACCACCAAGATCAAACATGGATGTGCACTCAACGATGTGTTTCACTCCCTCACAAGTGTATATCAATGATTAAGGGACTCACTCAAACAATCAATCACACATATTGGCAGCCATAGGCTTGTAAGCGCTCTTAACTCCGACCATACTCTAGAAATCAATGTCGAATCAAAAAGGACTTTTTTCAAGGTTGTAATGTAGGCTCTTTGGACAGGTGGGATAACAATATGGGTAAGTGACTTAAGTGAATGGAGAATAGAAAGTCAAACTTTGGCACTTCGAGATTAGGAACAGAATACTTCAAACATTTTCAAACAACACTCTTTCAATTCCACTTTTCTCAACACTTCAATTTTTTCTAACTCTTTTCACTTTTTTTTTTCAATAGCTTCAAATTTTTTTTCTTTTTCGCACAAACACATGAGCTCAATTTTTCTTTTGCTCATTCTCAATTTTTTTTTGTTCTTTCCCACAACTCAAATCTCATTCACACCCTTATTTTATCACCACTCAACCATCATAATTCCTTTTCTCAACTCAACTCAATCCCTTCAACATTCACACTTTCCTATTCTCCACTCAAATCAGGACAAAAAGCTTAGGAACTGGAATAGTGTTTAAATGTGCTAGCAAATAAAATAGGCTTAAGGCTCAACGGGGCTAACAAGGGACAAATATCAATGGTAAGGAAATTTTTTGGCTAAGTGACTCATTCAAAACAAAGATGGCCTAAGATCACATTCGGCATTTCAAACTAGACACAATCAAGAAGCAAGAGCACACACAAGTTCTAGCATCCTCTAAGGTGACGATCCTCTCACAAACGAAGAGATTAATTCATGTATTAAAATATCATAAGGCTCAAGTCTCTCGGCTTTCACATCCATGCTAGTCCTAGTGAGTTCTCACTCTCATCACACAAGCACTCAAAAGAAAAATTCACAAGCATACAAGTTCTTTCTCAAATCCACTCTAACTCAAACACTCACACAAAAGAGTCCCTAACTCACTCTCACACTCATCAACTCATCAACTCATGCTCAAAGATAGCTACCAACAAGCATAAGATGGTTGATAGGCATGAAATATGCAATAGCGAGTCAAATCAAAATCACCCCAAGGAGTATCTCAACAAACCAATAATCAATCAAACTCAACTCAAAAGATAAGGGGTGCATGCATGTGCAAAGTAATCATAAAACAAATAAAAACTCCACCCCCCCCCCCCCCAAACTTCGACCTTGCTAGAGGTCTAAGTTTGGGGTTGTGGGTTACCTCAACCAAATAATTCAATTTCTCTCAATAACTTTGCACACTCCCTTGTCTCAAGTTGGTTCCTTCAATCTCCACTTCTTTGACACTCCATCGAGACAAGCCTACAAAATAAAACTCTCAAGTACAAGGTTAAAACTTACGACTCAAAACACCATCCTAATAACATAAAAGGAAAAAAACTAAAAACACTCAAAAGCAAATAAAAATGGGTTGCCTCCCATTCAGCGCTATTTTTAAGGTCCTCATACCGGACCAAGCTCAAAGGAGCTTATGGGACATCATACTAAAAAATACCTCCCTTACTCTCATAAGAGTGGTGCTTGCATGTCTTTCCTTGATGCCCTTCCATCATGAGCTCTTTTGCTTTCCTCTCATCCCCAAGTGTTATGGATCTCAACTCCTTCTTACTCACTTTCCATGGAGGTACCCACTTCTTGACTTTTGGCTTCTCCTTTTTAACTCCTTATTTACCCTCTAATTGGGTCATGTCCATCTTTTTCACCTCTTCATCCTCAACTTCTTCACTTTACCCCTATCAAAATAATCATGATCATAATGCACATGGGTTAAATCATCAAGTGAAGGATTATAAAATTCATGAATATGAGAAGGATTAGGGATAGGAGATGTGTCTTCCACACGAGAATCAATTGCATCCATGCAATACAAACTCTCATCCTCCTTCGGGTGCTTCATGGCTTCATATAGGGAAATCTTCACTTCTTGATCATCGACCTTCAACGTAATCTTCCCATTTGCCACGTCTAGCACCATCCCGGCCGTCCCTAAGAACGGTCTTCCCAAAATCAAAGGCACGTGCTCATCTTCCTCCATCTCTAGCACTACAAAGTCGGCTGGAAAAATGTGATCTCCAACTCTCACGAGGACGTCTTCAACCACACCCTGAGGTCGAGTAATAGACCGATCGGCAAGTTGAAGCGTCATCATTGTGGGTTGAAGTTCACCACCTTCCAACTTCTTGAAAAGCGACAATGGCATCAAATTAATGCTCGCTCCGAGGTCGCACAACGCTCCCTTCTTGATCCCGTTCCCGATATCACAAAGAATGGTGAAGCTCCCGGGATCCTTCAGCTTTGGAGGAAGCGCCTTGTGCACTAACACACTCACCTCATGGTTCAATTGCACCAACTTCGGCTCATCCATTCGCCGTCTTTTCGCGATCAAGTCCTTCAAAAACTTCGCATAGTTGGGCATTTGTTCCAAAGCATCATAAAATGGAATATTAATATGCAATTGTTTAAAAACATTAAGGAATTTAGCAAACTTTTCATCAAGCTTCTTTTTCATGAAACGTTGTGGATATGGGACGGGTATCACAGATTTGGGTACCCCCCATTCATCTTTCTCGGTCTCTTTCACTTTCTCCCTTGCTTCCTTTGCCTTCTTCCACTTAGGAACTCTCTCACCCTTCTCAATGCCTTCCTCTTCAAGCTCTTTGCTCGCTTGAGTGCTTTCACCCTCTACTTTCTTCTTCTCAATCCCTTCACTTTCAATCCCATCTCTATCTTGGGGCGTCTCAGAATCAGCAGGTATCTATGGCCCTTCATAATTGGTCCCACTTCTAAGCTGGATAGTCTTACAATGCTCTTTGGGATTACCCTCAGGCATTGAAGGATACTTACCCGGCTCCCTATTCAATGATTTTGCAATTTGGCTCATCTGGAACTCTATGGAAGTGAACCTTCGATTGTTCTCTTGTTGAGTTCTAGTCCACTCAACGTTCATCTTCTGGAGCTCTTGATCACGTTGATCACCCTTTTTATGCAACTCTTTCACATCGTACTCCAAGGATGACAACATCTTACTTCCTTCCTCCACCTTCTGTAGAATCGCTCTCAACATCTCCTCAGTTGATGCACCGCCTTCTCCACCAGGAGGTTTAGAACCTGGGTCAACACCCGCAGGAACTGTAACACCCGCCTTCGGGTTAGCATACGAGAAATTCTCGTTCTTTCTCCATGTGTTTTGAGGAGGCTGCTGGCCTCCTTGATACCCTTGTGTGTTCCTCCATTGATTTTGAGGTGGCTGTGGGCCTGGAGGTACAAATGGTTGGCCATAAGGAGGCCTTCCATACTGATTTCCACCTTGTGGATACCCACCTTGTGGATAGTTAAGCCTTCCCATATAGTTGGCCTCTTCTTGCTGACTCGTGGGTGGGTCCACTTTCTCACTCACCGCTACATTCCCTCCAACCAAATTCTGCCACATCTCAAGGTTGCTGATCTTCTCCATCATTGCCATCAACAGCTTCCTAGTACCCTCATTTTCCTCCAACTTGCAAACTCTCTGAAACTCGGGATCCTCGTTCCATGTACCGACATTCGTGACAATGTTGTCCACGATCTCTCTACATCTCGCTATCCCTTGGTTCAGAAACGCTCCACTCGCACATGCATCTAAATGGGCTTGGCCAGCCTTGCTGGCTCCACTATAGAAGAACGCCATAATATCCCCCTCGTTGTACCCGTGCTGCGGGCACTCGATCAACATATTTGAGTATCTCTCCCACGCTTGGCGTAAATCCTCTCCTGACTTCTGGCGAAAGGAAGAGATCTCAATTCTCGCTTTAATCGTTTTCGATGGAGGGTAGAATCGCTCGAGGAACAGACGCTCGAGCTCGGCCCATGTGGTTACACCTCCCCGTGGGAGCGTGTTGTCATACCACTCTTTAGCTATTCCCGTCAATGAGAATGGGAACAGCCTAAGCCTCTTGGCATCTTCAGACATGCCATTGTAATTGAAAGTAGATGCTATCATGAGGAAACTCCTCAAGTGAGTGTGAGGATTCTCCTTCCCAACTTCCCCTTTGAACTGGTTCTCGGTAAGCAACTTAAGAATTCCCGGGGAAATCGAGAAGTTATTTGCCTCAACAGGAGGCAATGCCACTCCATCATAGTACCTTTGTGGCTGCGCCACAAACCTTCCTCTAATAGCCAGATTTTGATCTACGTTCTGCGGAACGTGTTGAGGGTTAACAGCTGGTACGGGTACTTGTTGGGGTGGTGGTGGTTGGTAAACAGGTGGTTGATTGTAAACTGGAGGTGGAGGATACGGGTATGGTGGGTAAGGATAAGGTGGGTATGGGTAAGGTGGGTAAGGTAAGTTGTTTTGTGGTAAGTTGGGATGTGGGTAAGCAGGGTTGTGATGAGGATTTTGGACCATGTTATGAGCTGGGCTATTTTGGTTCTGAGTACCCGGGTTTTGGCTCTGGCTTTCTCCTAAAGGATCTTGATTTTTGCTGGTATTGCCATCAGTGCCGTCAACCCGGTTCAATGCCTGATTGAACTCATTCTCGACATCGTCCAACTCATTAGTGATGTCCATCGGTTATTTCCCTCCGGCAGCGTTCATCCTTCTTAAGAAGGCTCGGTTCCTTCTAGCTATCGTCTCAGGATCTAACGGTATTCTCTCTTCGCTCGTATTGCCTTGTGAGCGTGTTTTCATAAACCTGAAACACTAACAGAAGAATCAAAACGCAACTGCTGAATATGTACGAAATAATAAAAAAAACAGAAAAGTAAAATCACTCACTACTAACTACTAAGCTATCGACAAATCCTATTCAAAAAGCATACAACGCCATCCCCGGCAACGGCGCCATTGACTTGAAGCGAATTACACTAGCTTTTACTAGTAGCTTCCCCGCAAGAGTACGGGTTCACTATAGTATGGGCAAGTATAGGGACCAAGTATTATCGAACCCAAGGGAAAGTGTGTATGCGAATAGATCCCTGAAGATCTACGCGTCGTAGCTAATATGAGTGTGTGTTTTTTGGATTTTTGGGAAAATTAATTAAACTAAACTAAAATTATCCTACGAATGCAAAAGGAAAATTAAACTAAGTATCAAAAGGTGTTGTTCAGGTATGTGATGATGATGCTTAGGATAGGAATCCCTACGTATACTAACGGAGCAGGTACATAATCAAAGTAATCGTGACAGCCAAGAATTAACCTAAGTAAAAGATCGAAGAATGAAAGCTCAAGATTTTATACCCTAATACTTTATCCTATCAATCGACTTCACTAATCCACTAACAAGTTAATGAATTGTGCTTAATTAATGAGACTCTAATTTAACTAAGGTGATGCGGTCGTCCTCCTTCGCTAAACCGGTAGATGAATTAACCTTTCCTAAACCCTCTAGTTAAGTCTACTCGTTGTTAAAGAGTGATACGGTCGTCCTCTCTCTAACACCTTTCGAACGAAATTCAAAAGTAAAGTTAAGATCAATTTTAAGAATTCATTAACCAAGAGAATTAAAACCTAACGTCACAAGTTACCCTAATTACGTACCCACATCCTACTTCTACGAGTTCATCCTACCCCAAGCATGCAAGGGTTTTAGCCGGACATGGCTTTAACAAACATAAAAGCAATAGAAGAAACAACGAACATAAACATAATGAATTGAACGAAGAAAATAAGAAACATGAACTGGGGTTTTAAAAGAAAATAATTCTAAGAACTGAAATTTAATTAACTAAAACGAAGTTCAAAGCGTTTAAAGTAATCAAGCTAATGAAAAGAAACTAAGAAACGAAAAGAAACTAAGAATTCGTACGAAAAACCTCAACAAAACGTAAGTAAAGCTTGCTCGTTCTTCTCCTCTTCCTCTCTCTAAAACTAAGTCTAAAAGTGATTTCTAAAGTTCGGGAATCCTTCAAAATGTGTTTGGAAGAGGTATATATAGGCACCGGGTCGAAACGGGAGTTAATGGGCCGAAAAAACGCGTCCGGAAGCCAAAATATTGAAGTGCTCGAGCAAAAACACGCTCGAGCGGTCCAATTCGAGCATATAGGTCGAATGAAACAGGTGCTCGAGCTGGTCGAGTGGCAAAATTTTTCTGCAAGTTTTTTCGCGTTCGAGCAACACGCTCGAGCACTTTTCAGCAACAGTACACTTGTTCGTAAAATCTTCATCTTCAACCGGGAGTCCGTTTTGGCCGATTCAAAATCCCACGAACTCCTCTTTTCGCCCTCTATACATCTATGAAATCCAAAAAGACAAATTAATAATTTTATAAAAATGATACTCATTTGACTCCAAGCACTCATCGAAAACACTCAAAATATAGGCAAATCGGGCACCAAAACATAACAATTTCACGCCTAATCACTAATCCCAAATTTTCTACTCATTATGTTAATCGCAGTGTTGATGTTATATGGCACATATTTTTGCAAGAGCATCTGGGTAGATTTACCTGACTTTTGTAGTAGGACTTTCCAATATTCCTTGTTATTGCACTTTGGAATAAGATGTAAAGTCTTGGATGATAATAAAAGTATATGTATGTTTTGAGATTTTAGTAGGGTGAAATTTTACTTTATGTCAAATCATGTGTAAGAGTAAAGTAGGATGTGTAAGAGAAAAATAGAAAAGAGAGTGTAAGTGAGAGAAAAGTGATATATGGGTAATAATTGAGTGAGAGAAAAATGATATAAAGTGAATTGTATTGGGATGCGTAATAATAAGTATTTATAGGTGTGGATGAAGAATGAGATGTAAAAACTGGATGTTACATCTCTAACTAGAATGGGATGGGGGCCGAAAAGTCTTATTCTTGTCCGGGTGAATCCCAAAACAAACAAGCTCTAAATAATTTGGAACGATTATAAAACTTAAGAAAATAAGAAAATATTATTGACATATTATCAATGCTAAAAAACTACGTGGTCCTCCTCACAATTGGGAAATACTACAAAAACTAGCTAAAATTCGAGATGAGGGAAAATCGCTGATATAAAGTTGCTTTATTTGTAAGAATCAAAAGAGTAGATTTTTGTAACAAGATTCGATTTGGGCAAAAGGCCTTCACTCATTATTGGGCTATCATATGAATGTTCCAAGATTTACCACTTTTTCAACAAGTCCACTCCACTCCTATTTGGTCCTTTAATATATATGTTTGGTCCAAGAAAAAGAACAAATTCTGTTTGTTA
Organism: Ballota nigra; assembly: GCA_947034835.1. Classification (NCBI taxonomy): domain Eukaryota; kingdom Viridiplantae; phylum Streptophyta; class Magnoliopsida; order Lamiales; family Lamiaceae; genus Ballota; species Ballota nigra. The sequence goes on from OX344721.1 coordinate 39,716,899, forward strand.
ATTTTTTTTTGACTTGCATAAAGGGGCTGGCATCTTAACATTAGTATACTTGTAATTTGAAACAAAGAGTGCAGACTCCTTGACAAACATGTACAACAGGCTCTCCTAGCAAATAACACCTACACATCTTTCGCAATTTTTTTTATATATGTTAGAAGAGTAAATTTTAAACTACTTATAAATTATACGGCAAATTTTTTTATATAGGCCAAAAATTAATTTTGATTGCAAAAATAGGGAGGTTTGAAAATTGTTTACGCAAATAGGGTTGATCGCGCCTGGGAGAGGCGATCTACTCAGTTGATCGCGCTCCCCAGGCGCGATCCTTGCAAGTTTTCATTTTCTCCTCATTATCGCGCCTGAGAGAGGCGATCTAAAGGAGTAGATCGCGCTCCCCAGGCGCGATCATCTCAAACAAATGCCACCTCATAGCTCGCCTTCCGCAAGGGCGAGGCTCGACCAGGTCTGGCCCACGCACATGGCCTCCCCTGCAAGATTCCCGCGTGCGATGCCTCCCCATTTCCCCAATGCATGGCTTGAATGCTATTCTGGCGTTTTCTTCTCTTCATTTGCATATAACAGATCCAAACCCACTTCTTCTTCCTCCTCATTTCTCTTCTTCCTCCTTCCTCCTTCCTCCTCTTTTAATTTCAGTTCTGTATCCTCATTTTAGTACTCCTATTTCATCAGTACTTCTTCCTCCTCATAACAGTACCGTGCACCGAAAATTTTAGTACTCCTACCAAAATTAATCCATCATTTTAGTATTCTTTCTCTCCCCTTTATTCTGTCCGAATTTTAGCCAAAAATAAAAACACAAGGGCTGCTTCCAAAATATAAACTAATCCCCACAAAAATGTAAGTATTTTGATATTTTTAAATTTTTTACAGTTTTTTTTTTATTCTAAATTTTTTTTTCTCAATTTGCAGTCTCACATATACACAAAAATAAAAGCTAGTTGGTATTTTGCTATCTACCTGAGGAGTACAGACACTACTATCAAAAGGTAAATTCTTAAAAAAATAATTAATAATATTTTTTGAATTATTTTGCATGCATATATTATCTTTTTTTTTTTTAAATAACGGTGCAAAGGAAATTGAAGTATATATGTAAATTGAAGTTATTGTACACATAGTATTTATTCTTGGTTATAAAGAAACAAACAATGTTATTAAATATTTTAATGAATTTAGAGTCAAAGTTGTTATATTTGATTGCTCATGGGTATTGACACATTGATACCTCTCATCTTTCTCAGTTTTTGGCTCGCGTTAGACAAATGATCTTTAATTAATTGATTATATTTTTCATAAATAATATAATTTCAGTATAAATACAGTATATATGTAATTATATAAACACATATTATATAATATTGTATATATTTTCATGTTTATAAGAAGAGCGGTGATTTTTTTAATTAAACCTTTTGTTTGGGATAACTAGAATATTTGCAATTTAGTAAGTGGGTCAATAAAATATGTTTACAATGATAAAATAATTTAAGATAATAAAAATAAATGTTAGTAGTTTAATTTTTATAAATCCTTTTTTAATAATTATAAATATAAGAAATATATAAATTAATTATATAATATTTTTAAATACGTATATATGTGCGCAATACTTATTTAATACACATATTCTATATATTTTAATATGTCTACAATTTTTATTAATGAAAATTTATATTATGCCAATTTAAATATTTGTCCATTTAGTGTGAGAATTAAAATTGGATTTATAATATTTTAAAGGATCATGCTATTTATATATGTTTTGACAGTTGATTGAAGAATAATATTGTTGGTAATTAATGAATAGGGAATTTTCCATACTTAATACTAATATATATGTATTATATATACACGCATCAACATAAAGAATCTTCAAATGAATTTTTGTTGGTTTGTAACCCTTATTTTATGATTGCATAATTATTCTTTTAACATATAAACAATAATTCATTTGAAATTGCAAAATACACCACATATATATAGTTGTTTTAATAATTGGCAAAGTATTATATAAAAATAATTCATGATAAACTTATTACGAAACAATTTTAAAATATTAAATAAATTTATTATTATATAATATTATAAATTATGAATTTTTTTTGCATAAATTAAAAAAAATTACAATGTATGTATATAAATTTATTATTATATAATAGTATGTAAATTTAAAAAATATATATATATATATATTAACCGTGCATCGCACGGGAGAAGTTCTAGTTGCTTAGTAATAGTAGATATTTCTTTAAGAAACATTAATGTATATCACTAGTTTAAGAAAATATCTAATTAAATAACCATCTTATTTTTATCACACCCGTCTCATAAATTAAACTGTCCCACATGAAAATGCATATTTAAAAAATATCCAACAGAGAATCATAATTCTGTGTTCATATATTTAAACAACCACGAGGGAAAATGCATTGGCAAAATAATTTTAAATAACACAAATTAATTTTGTTGCAAGAACCCCTCATTTATTCATTCATTCCTTCTTTTCATAGGTATATCTCCAATTCATAAATGTCATTCCCTTGGGTTTAGGATTAAAGACGGATGCACTTTTCTTCATTAAAAGAAATAAACATTGCGTTAATATGTGATGGTCATATATATTTAGGAAATCTTTAATTTGTGATATTTTAAACATGAAAATTAAATATATTTATTATGTTGATTAGTTGATTACCATTAAAAAGTTAGATATATTTTAGTTGATTAGTTAGATATATTTTAGTTGATTATGTTGATTAGTTGATTACCATTATGTTGATTAGTTGATTACCATTAAAAAGTTAAATATATTTCTTTACAGGATGGATGCTGCAAAAGAGACACTATTATATGGACCGGCGAGCCGATCTGTACTCACGATGCAAAATGAACATCGCTCGAGACTAGACCGTATTAATCGGGAATCAAGTGAAATTGTGCTCCATACATACCAAGGAGGCGATGGGGTGTTTTGGACATTTAGGCAAGATGACCCCGATCCTCGAAAGATTGTACTTCACCCCCGTGTAGTGGAGAGATTGAAGACGATGGGTTTTTACGGTCCACTTCGTTGTGGGTCCTTCAGACTTGATCGACATCTCATCACTGCATTAGTGGAGAGATGGCGTCGAGAGACGCACACATTCCATTTTCCCGTCGGCGAGGCCACCATCACACTACAAGACGTTGCCATTTTGTGGGGATTACCCATAGAAGGAGAGCCAATTATATGCAAAGATGAAAAACATAGTTTCGGTGAATGGCAAGCTAAGTGTAATGCGCTTTTGGGCATCAACGTACAAGAAGTTGATATCAGGGGCAGGAGTGCGATCCTGTTTTCTTCTCTGAAAAATATGTTGAGAAATGATATTGTTATTTACGACGAATCACCACAGGAGGTAGTTGATCAATATGCACGGGGGTGTGCACTTTTACTTCTGGGGACAGTAATGATCCCCGACCACACTCGAAATGCTATCCCGTTAGTGTATTTGAACTTTCTGGAGAACGTGAATACATCAGGGGAATACAACTGGGGAAGTGCTGTATTAGCGACTTTATATCGGGAACTCTGTATGGCTTGCCACGCTAATGGCAAGATTATCGGTGGACCATTATGCTTGTTACAGGTAATTCTTGATTAGTTTTAATTACTTTTAAACAAATCATTGATTAGTTGTATGTTGAAACTAATTTACCCATGAATACAACAGATATGGGCATGGTCAAGGATAATACCAATACAACCAAGGAACGTATATCCTATGCTCCAAGAAGGACACATCTTGAGTGTAGATGGTCGCAATTTGGGGCTTCCACCGAAAATACGCATCCGGAGGCGAAAATACGTGGTTGCTCGAGCAAAACGCTCGAGCGGTTCTGCTCGAGTGATTCGCTCGAGCGCTGAAACTGTTCTGTAAGTTTTTGGTCGCTCGAGCAAAACGCTCGAGCACTGGCTGCTGTGCACTCGTTCGTAAAATCTTCATATCTCGTCAACCGGGAGTCCGTTTTGGCCGATTCAAAGTCCTACGAACTCCTCTTTTCGCCCTCTATCCATCTATGAAAACCAAAGAGACAAATTAATAATTTTATAAAAATGATACTCATTTGACTCCAAGCACTAATCGAAAACACTCAAAACATGAGTTAATTGGGCACCAAAACATAACAATTTCACGCCTAATCACCTCCGTCCCAATTACACAAATAATTTAAGTAACACAAAGAAAATGGGATACAAATAACTTTTAAACAACGAATGTACATCACATTTTTCACATTCAAAGCTTGCAGTGCATGTCCAAAATAAAATCCTATAGATATCATTAGAGACAACAAGTTGATTAAGCAAATAGGGTTCAGAACATCAATGCGAAGGTCCAGCTCTATCTTGGGCTTGGTACTGTTGTCTAGCGCGGGTTTGGGCCCAATCCATCTCATTGTGAATCCTGGACGTCACATCTCGACCGCGACGCCTTATCCTGCGATCTGGATTATGCCTCAGTTGGAAATTGGGTTCATCCCACTCCTCAGGATCCGGCAATGGCTCAAAAAACCTAGATGTGTAAGTCGAAGTATACACATTTGTACTGTAACAGTCGGGCACATACACACTTGGATCAATCCTGAATTGTCTACACACCTCCAATGCATGTGAGCATGGGATACCATCCAACTTCCATAGCCCGCAATCGCACTCGCGTCTCGATAATGCAACTCTGTATGTACGATACTGTACTGAGCCCTTAATACGAGTAGAAACTCTGGCTGATCCCACCTCCTGATTAAAAAGGTCTACTCGATGTTTCATCCCCTCTCGCTGCCCTGCATCAAACCTGTCATGAACATATTTAGGCCACATCCGATTTCTCAACACTAAAATCCCTGCTTCTTTAGCACGTTCCATAAAGGCATTTTTGGATCGTGTGAAAGTTGCACTGACGATGGCTGTGATTGGGAGGCGTCGTGCACCCTTAAGAACACCGTTGATGCATTCTGAGATATTAGTTGTCATAACACCGAAACGGTGACCTCCATCATGGCAAAATGTCCACTTGGTAGGATCGATGTTTCGTAGATACTCATGACCTTCTTCACTTAAAACTCGTATTTCGTTCATCCTTATCTCAAAATGTCTTACAGACAATGCTCTTCCCGCAACATAACACAAGTCCTTCAGCTTTTGACTTTTGAACTGAGTATTGAAATTTGAAGCAACATGTCTTAAACAATAACGGTGCACTCCTCTTGGTAGTGAAAATGCTGGGACTTCGTCCACTGCCTTCAGTATACCCTTATGTCTATCGGAAATAAGGCATACCCCCTCCATATCACCGACAACATGTGTGGCTAACATATTAAGAAACCATTTCCAAGATTTATAACTTTCATCGTCAACAATGGCATATGCTACTGAAATGATCTTCTGATTGGCATCAAGGGTGTTAGCAATCAACAATTTGTGTTTATACTTAGTGTAAAGGTGAGTACCATCTACACAAAGTATTTTGCGATAATGCATGAATGCTTCAATGCATGGCTTGAATGCCCAGAAGACATAGCCCAACGTGTGCACATTCCACTCAATCGTTGCCTTGTGCTTCCACTCCACAATGGTCCCGGGATTGTATTTCTCCAAGGCCCTCATATACTTGGGTAAATATTGACATGAACTCTCCCAAGTTCCGAACACATTCTCTCTAGCACGTTTCAATGCTTGCCATGCCTTTTGATATGAAATAGTGTAATTATATTTCTTATCTGCATGCTCCACGACACATTTAACGTCGTATGCTGGTTCAACTTGTATGAGACTCTCCAAGTCAGCTGCAAGCAAGTTTTTACATAGATTTGAATGACTGCGTGAGTCAATATCCATCAGACAGGTATGTGGCGGTCCCAACCTGGTGATTTCCCAATGACCAGATCTTTTACGGTATGAGGCGCGCAAATGCCACTCACAGTGTTGCAATGTCGAGCAATTGTCATTTTCACTTGCATAGTTCTGCTTGCACACCAACTTCATTGACTTCGAGTTGCTCTCTTCGACTCTGTACTCACGTCTTGCATGTTGGACCGAGTAATTCTTCACGACATTGATCGCAGTCTCTTTGTCTTTGAAGATCATTCCTAACCTCAAAACTCCATCATCTGCATCGTAGCCCAGATCACCACTTGGAACGCCTACTGAATCAACAGGTACATCATCACATGACCTATCAAAAAATGGCACTCCAACCAAATTTGGATGAGGTCTCACTCTTGGCATTAGAGAATTTGGTACAGCAATACTTGGCATCCAAGGATTGTTAGTGGTATCATCCTCATCAGACGGCCCCTCGTCCTCAGAACCATTATCGCTTGGTTCAGAATTACAAGTAAAGTCTGGATATAGATCACCTTCTATATCAGCTATGGAGGTGCCGACAGGGGCCATTATCTTAGTGATACCAGAAGGTCCAACATTAGGATCTGAACCACCGGCATGACTAGACCCTAAACGTTGGTAGGGTTCATCTTCCCAAGCACCCCACTCATTATGGTTCACTTCCAGGGCCTCGTATGCAATGTTTGAAGGTCTATCCATATTGGCTCCCCCACGACCTGACCCTTCAGAAGGATAGTATTGGTTCTCCCACTGACCATGGGATGCTGGGTACTGCACCTTCATTTCAACCTCCACTAATAGCTCAACTGAATTGAGCCCCGCTTGTGGATGGAAGAAATAGAGAAGGTCGTTGTTGTTCCTAATAGGACAACTAGAGGAGGCATTCTCATTATTTATTATGCAGGACACATTCAAAGAATACACTCGCAAATCTAATCCCGTGATCTCAGACAACACACGTAATAGACCATAGAAATCAAGCATACGATCAACTCTTCTTGTTCCAATAACAGCTCCACAAGAGCGCACAAGGATTCCAATATCGCGAGAGATTGGCATATCTTCAAAAACACAACACACTTATAATTAATATACAAATCTATATTAAATTTGATACTTAAAATGCATCAAATAATTATATAATATATTGACGTATATAACAATTTTTTAAGTCTGTTTTGTGTAAACTAGTTTCACGGTTAAATTGGTTTACAATTAATATCTTATAATAAAATAACTAATATCTTTTAATGATACAATTAATATTCTTCGACTAATTTTTTTAATGAAACAATTAATATTATTCAAAATTACTATATTATAGTGTAAATAATTAATACCCTTTAAATAAGTTTTACAATGAAATTAAGACACCACTACTATTAAAAATAGTTTATTGTAATATAATATATTTATTTATGCATGATATATATTTTTTTTAATTAAAATTTAACTTTTTATAAGTTAGTTCCTATCAAAGAGTATATTTTTATTAATAATTTTAGGATATATTCCAAATAAATTTATAATTCAATAAAATTTATAAAATGATGTACAAAATAATTGTATTTTTTTTTTGAAAAAAATGGGTGAATCATATAATTATGTCAAGGAACATGCACCCTAAACCCTAAATATGATATTCCTTAATTTGATTGATGTTTCTCCAAGTGAAATGATATTAAACACCTCAAAATAAGTTATATATTAGAATAATTAAATTACAAAAAAAGACACCTAAACTAAATTCACAGCAAACACAATTACATGCATGGACAAACTAAATTCATTAAAATATTTAATAACATTGTTTGTTTCTTTAGAACCAAGAATAAATACTATGTGTACAATAATTGCAACAGTGAGTTTATTAAATTTTAATATATTTTGTGAGTAATATTTATCTTGAAATTTATTTAAAGAGTATTAATCGTTTCATTAAATAATATTAGTTATTTTCACTAAAAATATTAATTGGAGAAGTAATATTGTTTCTCAACTTTTTTTTATTTATTTACACCCTCTAAAATAAAGTCTTATAATTATAATGTAAGTTTGACCCACTAAATTAGCACATCCTTATATGGAAAAAAAGAGTGAATTTGTACAAATAATTAATTTATATCCATATTTAATTGGGTTAATTGGAAAAAAACTCACGAACTTAATAATATTTATCAATTACAACATAAACTCAATATCAAGATTTAAAACCTTTAGAACCAAGAACAAATACTATGTGTACAATAATTGCAATTTACATATATATACTGAGAATTTTTCATCTAGTAGCATATTTCATGTGTACCGTTATTTTAAAAAAAAAAGGTAATATATGCATGCAAATAAATTCGAAAAATATTATTAATTATTTTTTGAAGAATTTACCTTTTGATAGTAGTGTCTGTACTCCTCAGGTAGATAGCAAAATACCAACTAGCTTTTATTTTGTGTATATGTGAGACTGCAAGTTGAGAAAAATAAATTTTAGAATAAAATAAAAAACTGCAAAAAATTTAAAAAGAGAAAAATACTTACATTTTCTTTTTGGATTGGTTTGTATTTTGGAAGCAACCCTTGTGTTTTTTTTTTTTTTGCTAAAATTCGAACATAATAATGGGGGGTGAAGGAACAGAAATGAAATGAGGAGGAAGAAGAGCAGAAATAAAATGAGGAGGAGAAGCAGAAATGCAGCAGAAAGAATTGAAATGAGGAGAGGAGGAAGATGGGGTGAAAGGGTACTCTTATATGCCAAAATAGTAGTGGAGAGCAGCTGGCGTGGGGTGGTGGAGCGCAGCACGCGGAGTTGACTGGGAATCTCGCCATGTGCGTGCGTCATTTCTTGTCGAGACTCGCCTCCCGTAAGGGCGATCTACTACGTGGCACCCCTTGGTGTTGATCGCGCCTGGGGAGCGCGATTCTCCCTTTTGATCGCCTCTGCCAGGCGCGATCAAGGGGTTGTTATTTTAGCTATGTATAGATCGCGCCTGGTGAGCGCGATCCTCTCCTTTGATCGCCACTCCCAGGCGCGATCAACCCTATTTTCGTAAAAAATTTCAAACCTCCCTATTTTTTCAATCAACTTTGTGAATTGGCCTAAATAAAAAAATTTGCCTAAATTATACATATGTGGTCAGGTTATTTGACTTAAGAATATTTGCTCAAATACAATCACTCTACAATTTTTTTGTCATCTGATTTGTACATTTCATGACATCATTTCTCAACGTGTTTGAATTATATTACACTAAGTTATTTTCTTTAATACAAAGTACGATATTCGTTATTAATATATATATATATATATATATATATATATATCAGTGATGCAAAAATCTCTCTAGGCGCTACGCGCTAGGCGGTCATTAGACGACCTGATTTTAGTATAATCCGCCTAGGCAGTCTAGACGTCCATTATTTTATTTTTTTTCCGCCTTGAAACGACATCGTTTAGAGAATTTCACTTAATTTGATGTAAATTATTATATATTTTTGTTTGTCATTTAATTTTTATCAATTTGTAGCTTATATGTGTATTGATTATTATTTGTTGAATTATTAATTTATACCGTTATAAATACAAAAAAAAATTAAGTTGTATGTAAAAGGTTATCAAATGATTTTGACCATATTAGTGAGATATAGAGAGCATAAAATTTAAAAAGTTCATGCCGATTAGCCTCCGACTAGCCTCCGACTAGGCGGCCTAGGCGCTAGGCGTTCCAAATCCGTCTGACTAGCGATTTTTGACTTCTACACCCTTGATATATATATATATATATATATATATATATATATAACATGGCACGCATATACATATAAATAAGGAAAAATAGAGTTTTTTGTCCTGTAGGTTAGGTCACTTTTGGTTTTGGTCCTACTAAGTTTTGACTTTATTTCTTCGTCCGATAACTTTCAAAATAATTACATTTTCGTCCTAAAACCGGCTACAGAAGGTCACCCAACCGGTGACGCTGACGTGGCACGGTTTTTTATTTTTTATTTAATTTTATTATTATATATATTAAAATTAAATTAAAATTCATAAAACAATTAAATTTAAAAATCTAACCCTTCCCCACCCCCCAATCCCTCCCCCCAAACGTGTAACAACAAATGCCCACCAGCACCCCCTAAATTTCGATTGCTTTGGAACTCCGATGCGGGGCTGGGATGCGGCGGCAACTTCCAGGCATTAATTTCCGATTGCTTCGAAATTTTGGTGTGAATTGCTTCCAATTTCTGGTAATGAACATAGTGAGACTTCAAGCGTTTCCAGCGTCGATCGAACCATTAAATTAGTTCCGAATTCCGGCGAGATAACTTCAATTAATTCCGGATTCCGGTGAGATGGATTTAAAGCACAGATTCGAATTTTCGGCGATGCATTCACTCTTCCGATGAGCGTCGAAAAGGCCGCCTCCCCACCACTCGATCTCCACCGCCCATCGCCGCCGCCCCCAAACGCCAGCTCCCGCCAATGTAATCTCTCTGTTTCTCTCTCTATTTCAATCGACTGGAATTCTCTCTCTATTGGGGGGCTTATTACCTTGTATTTTGGGGGAGGATTGGAGTGAGCGGCGGCGTGGGTAGTCTGGAGAGTGAGCGATGGCGGGTGTTTGTTGCTGTGTTGGGGAAGGGGGTTATTTTGGGGACGGGTGTGATTAGGCGTGAAATTGTTATGATTTATAGCTCGATTTGCCCGTGTTTTGAGTGAATTCGATGAGTACTTAGAGTCAATTGAGTATTATTTTCATAAACTAATGAATTTGCCTCTTTGATCCTCATAGATGGAAAGAGGGCAAAAAAATGGAGTTCGTAGGACTTTGAATCGACTCAAACGGATGCCCGGATGAAAAGATATTGAAGAAATACGAAAAGTATTAGTTCGAGCAAGCAAAAGTGTCACTTGGAGGTGCTCAAGCAAGAGAACTCGAGCGCCTAGCGCTCGAGCATATGGAGGTCGAGTGTGGGATTCGTTCTGGAAGTGGAGGCACTCGAGCAACACTCACTCGAGTGGTGCGCTCGAGTGAACGCGAGTCGAGCGCCTAGCACTCGAGTAAGGCCTGCTCGAGCGGTTTGCGGGTTCTGGAGAGATTGAATGCTCGAGTGCAATCACTCGAGCGCCTAGTGCTCAAGTAAGTGCTCGACCTGAGCATTTTGCGTACGATTTCAGCCCATGACATTTTTAATCGGCCCATGCCTATATATACCCCATCCCAAGCACGTTTTTGGACACCATTTCATACTTAGAGATAGATTTTTATAGAGAAGAGCTTGAGAAAGTTTGGGAAGAATTTTGAACGTGTAATCGAGGTTTTTGATCTTACGAATTCATAGATTAGAGTTTTATTTCTTTATTTCTTTCTTCAACACTTGATACTATTGAACCTAGTTTTCGTAATTTATTGAGATTCGTTTTGAGACTTCGATTTATTGTTTTAACCCTAGTTTATTATCTTGAGTTCTTTCTTCAAATTCACCATGTTTATATTTATCGTTAATTTAATTGCTTTCGTTACCGTAATCACCATGTTAGGCTAGAACCCTTGCATGCTTAGGGTAGGATGAACTCGTAGAAGTAGGATGTTGGTACGTAATTAGGATAACTCGTGATGCTTAGTTTTTATTCTCTTAATTATTGAATTCTTAAAATAAACCCTAGAATTATCTTGGAATTGAGTACGAAAATTGTTAGAGAGAAGACGACTGCATCACTCTTTAATAACTAATAGACTTAAGGAAAGGGTTTTATAAGGGGTTTATCATCTACCGATTTATCTAGGGAGGACGACCGCATCACCTTAGTTAAAGTAGGGTCTCAATAATTAAGCACGATCCATATAACTCGATTAGTGGATTAGTGAAGTAGGTTGATATGACGAAGTATTAGGATTAATTCTTGAGATTTTAGTCTTTCAATCTTGTGCTAGATTAGGGAAGTTGATTGCCTAGTTTTAGTACACTTAGGATTATTATTTGCACATCACGATTATTTTAGTTATTGTACCAACTTCATTAGTATACATAGGGATTCCTATCTTGAGCATCATCACCCATATTTGAGTCTTAAACCCAAGTTATTAGTTTAGTTTAATTATTTGCATTAATAGTGGTAGAATATAGAGTAGTTTAATACAATTCTTAAACCAGAACATGCACTCATATTAACTACGACACGTAGATCTCCAGGGCTCTATTCGCATACATACCTTCCCTTGGGTACGATATACTTGATCCCTATATACTCTTGTGGGGTAACTACTAGTATAGCTAGTGTTTTGCATCAAGTCAATGGCGTCGTTGCCGGGGAAGACGGTGTATGTCCATTGAGTAGGACTTGGAGATAGTTTAGTAGTTAGTAGTGAGTGTCTTTTTCTTTTCTGTTTATTAGTATTCATTAGGCAGTTGCGTTTTGATATTTCTTTTGGTATTTCAGGTATATGGAAACACACTCGAAGGGAGAAACGAGCGAAGATAAAATAAAATCAGATTCTGAGACAATCGCCAGAAGAAACAAAGCCTTCCTTAGAAGGATAAACACTGCCGGTGGTGAGAACGAAAACATTGATTTAGGTAATGAGTTGGATGGAGATGCAACTAATTACAATGAGATCGTGGAACGGGTTGAAGGAGTTGAAAGCAGTAATAAGCAAGTACCCACAGGGGACAATCAAAACCAAAACCCGATTCCACAGATTACGAACAACTCTGCTCCTAACCAAAACCAAAACCATAACCCCAATAACCCTTTCAACCACCTTGTCTACCAACCTAACCAACCTTTCCCATACCCATATCCTCAATATCCGTATCCACCATATTACCCCCCACAACCCAACTATAACCAACCACCTATCGCACATATACCTCCACCACCAGTTTACCCTCAGCACGTTCCTCAGAAATATTGATCCTGGTATGACAATTAGAGGGAGGTTTGAGGCCCAGCCTCAACGGTATTATGATGGTGTACCTATGCCACCAGTGGAAGCAAGCAATTTTTCTATCTCCCCAGGGATCCTGAAGATGCTAGTTGAGAACCAATTCAAGAGGGAGGTCAGAAAGGAAAATCCTTACACTCACTTGAGGAATTTTTTGATAATAGCTTCAAAGTTCAATCACAATGGGATGTCTGAGGATGCCAAGAAGCTTAGGTTGTTACAGTTCTCTCTAACGGGAATAGCCAATGAGTGGTATGACAACACGCTCCCACGGGGAGGTGTAACTACATGGGCCGAGCTCGAGCGTCTGTTCCTCGAGTGATTCTACCCTTCTTCTAGAACGATCAAAGCAAGGAAAGAGATATCATCTTTAAAGCAGAAGCCAGGAGAGGAATTAAGTCGGGCTTGGGAAAGGTTCTCTAATATGCTCATAGAGTGCCCGCAACACAGGTACAATGAGGGTGACATCATGGCCTATTTCTACTGTGGAGCCAGCAAGACAGCTCAAGACCACCTCGATGCATGTGCTAGTGGAGCGTTCCTGAATAGTAGTGCAGCTCGGTGCAGAGAGACAGTTGAAAATATTGTCAAGAATGCGGGGCAATGGAATGAGGTTCAAGAATTTCAGCGGGCTTATCAGATGGAAGAGAGTGGGGGGACTAGAAAGCTGCTGATAGCGATGATGGAGAAGATCAGCAATCTAGAGGTTGGGCAGAATCTGAGTGGAGGGCATACTGCAGTGAGTGAAAAAGTGGATCAGCCAGGATGCCAGCAAGAGGTGGCCAACTATATGAGAGGGCCTAATTATAATCAGAATGACTATTAAGATGGAAATTATCAGGGGCGACCAACTTATGGTCAACCGTTTGTACCACCGGGTCCACAGCCTCCTCAGAATCAATGGAGGAATACTCAAGGGTATCAAGGAGGCCAGCAGCCTCCTTAGAATCAATGGAGGAAGAATGAAAATTTCTCTTATAGCAATCCCAAGACAGGAATAACTGTACCTCCAAATATCGACACTGGCTTAAAACTCCCCGGAGGAGAAGGAGGTGTTACCACTAATGAGATGTTATGTGTCATTCTCCAGAAGGTGGAGGAAGGTAGTAAGAGGTTATCCTCTCTGGAGTATGATGTGAAAGAGATGAGTAAGAAGAATGATCAACGTGATCAAGATCTCCAGAAGAGGGATATGGAGCTGAATAGAATTCAGCAAGAGAATAATAGGCGATTCACTTCCATGGAGTATCAGATTAGCCAGATCGCGAAATCATTGGGTAGAGAGCCCGAAAAATATCCTTCTATGCCGGAAGGGAACCCAAAAGAGCAGTGCAAGGTGATCCAGCTAAGAAGTGGAACCAAGTATGATGGTCCTCCACTACCTGCTGATGTGGAGGAAGCCCATGAAGAGAAGAAAGAGGGTGAAGAAGGTGTGATGGAAGAAGCTCAACAAGAGAAAGGGAAGAAAGACGAAGAATGAGTCCCAAAGTGGAAGAAGGCTAGAGAAGCAAGGCAGAACGTGAAGGAAACCGAGCGAGATGAATGAGGAGTACCAAAATCTGTGATTCCAGTCCCATATCCGCAGCGGTTCATGAAGAAGAAATTAGATGAAAAATTTGTCAAGTTTCTTGATGTTTTTAAAAAGTTGCATATTAACATACCTTTGTATGATGCTTTGGAACAGATGCCTAATTATGCCAAGTTCCTGAAGGACTTGATAGCTAAGAGGAGGAGAGTTGATGAGCCCAAGTTGATATAGCTGAACCATGAGGTGAGTGCATTAGTGCACAAAGCGCTTCCCCCGAAGTTGAAAGATCTCGGGAGTTTCACTATCTTATGTGATATCGGGAATGGAGTCAAGAAGGGAGCGTTGTGCGACCTTGGAGCGAGCATTAATCTAATGCCATTGTCGCTATTTAGGAAATTGGAGGGTGGAGAACTTCAGCCAACAATGATGACGCTTCAACTCGCCGACCGATCTATTACTCAACTTCAAGGTGTGGTTGAAGACGTTCTTGTTAAAGTTGGAGATCATATTTTTCTAGCTGATTTCGTAGTCCTTGACATGGAGGAGGATGAGCGCGTGCCTTTGATCTTGGGAAGGCCTTTCTTAGCTACGGCGGGGATGGTGTTAGATGTGGCGAATGAGAAGATCACGTTGAAAGTTGATGATAAAGAAGTAAAGATTTCCCTATATAAGGCCATGAAGTATCCGATGGAGGAAGAGATTGAAGAGCTCAAGAGTGTAGAAGTGGCCAAAGTAGAAGGAAAATGAGGAGTAGGTAAGAAGAAGCTAAAAATCAAGAAGTTGGTACCTCCGGGGAGAGCGAAAAAGAAAGTAAAACCACCGCCCGAGGTGAAGAAGGAGGATGGGAATCGAGCGAAAAACATAGACAACTTCTCTTATGAGAATAAGGGAGGTAAATTTGAGTATCATGTCCCATAAGCTCCTTTGAGCTCGGTCCGGCATTAGGACCTTAAAAATAGCGTTGAGTGGGAGGCAATGCACTTTTATTTGCTTTTGAGTATTTTTAGTTATTAGAGTTTTTGTTTTGAGTCGTATGTTTTAACCTCGTTCTTGAGTGAGTTGTTTGTAGGCTTGTCTCGAGGAAGTAAAGGTATCATGAAGTTATTCAAAATGGAGGAACTCAAGCAAGGGAGTGTGCTACATTGCCAAGTGCAACGGGGATTATGCGTATGAGGTAACCCACAACCCCAAACTTAGACCGCTTTACAAGTTTGGGGGTGGAGTGTTTATATGCTTTATGGTATACGTATGCACCGGCGCATTTGAGAGGTTTGCTTTACATTGCACAGGCGCACACCCTCTCTTTGAGTTGAGTTAGGTTATATATTGTGCTTTGAGATTCTCCTTGAGCTGCTATATTGTGAACTAATTGGGTGCTACTGCATATTTCATGCTTATTGACTTTCTTGTACTTATTGATTGCTATCTTTGAGTGTGATTTTATGAGTTAGTGAGCTGTGAAGTTGAGTTAGGAGCTAGATTGTGTGAGTGTAGGAGTTAGAGTTGATTTGAGAGAGAACTTGTATACTTACAAATTTTCCTTTTGAATACTTGTGTGATGAAAAGTGAGAATTCACTAGGACTAGCTTGGATGTGAAAGCCGTGAGATTTGAGCCTTTTAGAGATTAAAATTCATTATATTGATCTCTTCGTTTAGGAGTGGATCATCACCTTAGAGGATGCTAGAACTTGTGGGTGCTCTCACTTCTTGATTGTGTTTAGTTTGAAATGCCGAAAGTGATTTTAGGTCATCTTTGATTTGGTAAGTCACTTAGCCTAAATGAGCCTACCAATGACATTTATCCCTTGTTAGCCCGTTTGAGCCTTAGCCTATTTATTTGCTTTCACATTTGAACTTATCCAAATTCTTAAACTCTTTTTGTCCCAATTTGAGTGGAGAATAAGAAAATTTGTGAATGAGAAGGGATCGAGTTGAGTTGAGAAGGTGAATTGTATATGGTTGAGTAAATATGAGTTAGAGGTGTCATGAATTCTTGGGTGGTGGGAAAAAACAAAAAATTGAGAATGAGCAAAAGAAAATATGAGCTCATATGTACAGTGTGAAAGAGAAAAAAATGGGAGTGAAGTGATTAAAAAAGTAAAAAGAGTTGAAAAAAAATTGAAGTGTTGAGAGTAGTTGAAATTGAAAGTGTAGTGCATAAAGATGATTGAAGTATTCTGTTCCTCATCTCAAAATATCGAAGTTTGATTTTCTATTCTCCATTCACTTGAGTCACTTATTCCATTTAGTTACCCCACCCGTCTAAAGAGTTTACATTACAACCTTGAAAAAGTCCTTTTTGATTCGGCATGGATTTATGAGTATAGTCGAAGTTGAGAGTGCTTACAAGCCTATGACTGCTGATATGTGTGATTGATTGATTGAGTGAGTCCCTTAATATTGCTAAACACTTGTGAGGGAGTGAAACACATCGTCGAAAGCACATCCATATTTGATTTTGGTGGTTCTTATTGTTTATGCCTGAGTATGATGAAGGGGGTGACTTTGTATGTGGGTGATCGATCTTTGAAGCTTGAACACTATTACTTGCATGATTTGGTTCTATGATCCATTCTTAACAATTTCACTTGACTTATTATTTCATTGCTTGAGGACAAGCAATATGGTAAGTTTGGGGGGGTTGATTAGGCGTGAAATTGTTATGATTTATAGCTCGATTTACCCGTATTTTGAGTGAATTCGATGAGTATTAGAGTCAATTGAGTACTATTTTCATAAACTAATGAATTTACCTCTTTGATGCTCATAGATGGATAGAGGGCGAAAAATGGAGTTCGTAGGACTTTGAATCGACTCAAACGGATGCCCGGATGAGAATATATTAAAGAAATACGAAAAGTATTAGTTCGAGCAAGCAAAAGTGTCACTTGGAGGTGCTCAAGCAAGAGAACTCGAGAGCCTAGCGCTTGAGCATATGGAGGTCGAGCGTGGGATTCATTCTGGAAGTGGGGGCATTCGAGCAACACTCACTCGAGCACTTAGTGCTCGAGCACTCGAGTGGTGCGCTCGAGTGAACGCGAGTCGAGCGCCTAGGGTATGATGCTTAGGGTAGGATGAACTCGTAGAAGTAGGATGTTGGTACGTAATTAGGATAACTCGTGATGTTTAGTTTTTATTCTCTTAATTATTGAATTCTTAAAATAAACCCTAGAATTATATTGGAATTGAGTACGAAAATTGTTAGACAGAAGACGACCGCATCACTCTTTAATAACTATAGGCTTAAGAAAAGAGTTTTAGAAGGGGTTTATCATCTACCGATTTATCTAGGGAGGACGACCGCATCACCTTAGTTAAATTAAGGTCTCAATAATTAAGCACGATCCATATAACTTGATTAGTGGATTAGTGAAGTAGGTTGATATGACAAAGTATTATGGTTAATTCTTGAGCTTTTAGTCTTTCAATCTTGTGTTAGATTAGGGAAGTTGATTGCCTAGTTTTAGTACACTTAGGATTATTACTTGCACATCACGATTATTTTAGTTATTGTACCAACTTCGTTAGTATACGTAGGGATTCCTATCTTGAGCATCATCACCCATATTTGAGTCTTAAACCCGAGTTATTAGTTTAGTTTAATTATTTGCATTAATAGTGGTAGAATATAGAGTAGTTTAATACAATTCTTAAACCAGAACATACACTCATATTAACTACGACACATAGATTTCCAAGGCTCTATTCGCATACATACTTTCCCTTGGGTACGATATACTTGGTCCCTATACTCGCCCATACTACAGTGATCCCACACTCTTGTGGGGTAACTACTAGTATAGCTAGTATTTTGCGTTCAAGTCAGGGTGATGCCGTGTCTGGGGGTTGTGGGGGTTGGGTGTGGTTGTGTCTGAGAGGGGGATGGGGGGTGGGGTGGGTGGGTTGGGTATGAGGTATAAAAATTTAAATTAATATTTTTTTAATTTTAATTTAATTTTAATACATATACTCACATATAAATATTAACCAATCACACACTTCCACGTAGGATATATATCATAATAAAAAAAATTAAAAAAATGCCACGTCAGTGTCACCGGTTGAGTGACCTTCTGTAGCAGGTTTTAGGACGAAAAAGTTAATTCCTGGATAGTTATCAGACTAAGAAATAAATTCAAAAGTTAGTAGGACGAAAAACAAATATGACCAAACTTACAGGACAAAAAACTCTATTTTCCCTGTAAATAACAACAACATAAATCTATCTTCAACTCTAAAGACATATTTATAGATACAAATTAGGGTTTGTACCCCTTAAGCCACTGGTCATGCATTAATTGCATGGACACTTAGCATGTCTGAGTTATGCTAGTTATAGTGTCATCAAACCAGATGACCTCTTATAGGGCGTCACCTAGCGCTATTGTTGAATTTGCTTGATTTTCTTCCTCATTTCCTACCACTGTCCCATCTTCTGGAGAAAGGGGATTGTGTCCTCTTTGAGATCAATTGCCCACCATCGACGACCATTGGTGATCCTCGTGTAGGAACGTTTCTACAGTCAATGACTTAACGCCTAGGTGACCGACCCCGTCGGCGAGATCTCTTCCCCCTGGCTGACCCCTGGCCGACTCAACCAACGAGATCTTGCGGGTTGGTTGCTAGCCACCTTGCAAACGGATGAGACGTTCTCGATGAGTCCAACAAAGTCAAAATATTAGAATGTTACAAATTTTGAAAATGTGTAAAGGAAGTATATAGTGTATCTATTACTCCTTATATGCATAAGAATGTTACCATAAACAATCACTTTATTCATAAACGGACCTCACAAGACCCTTAAATACTCTCCGACATATTGCATTAATCCACGTGCAAAAAAGAGTGCATACTTTACATGAACAGAGGGAGTATATGTTTTGAGGATAAGCAGATCAAAATAGATTTTTCTGTGACAAATAATAAAATGATATGCATGACTATAAATCATAATGTCATCACTAGTTTTTTACAGTTTAGATTTAATTTATGGAATAAGAATTATATAAATTAAATAGCTTCAGTGTCGGCTTCAGCATCGAAAATAATTATATTCAAACTATGAAACACTACCCGAGAAAGTGAAAAAAACAAGATTATGAGCTACCATGCATGTTTCCCCAGCTCTTCATCCATGCAAGCGTAATCTTTAAAAAAAAAACTGTCAAGACACTTTCTATACAATATCTTTCAAGTAAAACAACTCTGTAACTGTAAGTGGTCTTAGTAAAGCATTCACCACCAGTTGAGCGTCGGACTTGTTAGGGCTTTTATTAAACAAGGGAAACAAAATAACAACAATAGGAGACTTGGTGATATGATCTTCTAGGCGTGAATACACACTTTCCTAAAAGCAATATTTCGTCCCTTATAAGAGCGTAGGGTATCATGAAATTCACTTTTGAGATACAAAGAAGATCGACAACAATAATTCACGCTCTTCGAATTAACGTCTAATAGGAACAAGAAATTATTTTTTTGAGTGTGTTTTTGGTGTCTTAAAATGAGAGGTACTAGGACTTCTCAACTATTCTCTATGTCTTTAATTCATAGGATGTCATCCTATTTATAGAAGTAAGGAAATGGATAAGAATGGGTGGGATAAGATTGAGTGGTTAATACTCTATTTGAATTTTAAAAATAAAACTTCATCATCTAATTTGGATAAATCTAATCTTCATCAACCACCCCAAAAGTTAATCCTAATTTGGATAAATTTAAACTTCATCAACCACCCTAGAAGTTAATCCTAATTTGGATAACTCTAAAATTTCCAACAATCCTCCCAAAATTTTAGAGTAATCTAAAAAAGAATTAAAACAAACACCAATATCACACTTGCAATCTCATGCATAAATGAAAGTGTGCATAGATTTGAACTTTCACTTAGTATAACACACATTCCAAGAATTCGTATTTCAATGGTATCGTAACGATTGAACCAAAGTAATACATATTGAAAACTTGAAGATGTTATACACACAAAATTAAATACATGTTCCTATTGTACTTGACACGATAAGGGCCATGTGTCCATATCTATTCATAAGTGCTGCAAAGCCATGTCCCCTTGGCTCCTTGAAGCAGCCAAAATTCGCACTTCATAGGTAGATCTCTTAAAAGTAATAAACATGCTCCTGTGATAAAACATACAATCAAGAGACCCATTAAGAATAAATCAACCTTCTTAACATCACAGGTTTGAAACACTCTTACCTTGGATTGATTATTTGTGCTTCTAATCATCATTTAAGAGATTTAATCTTATTGAACTTAAGACCTAATGTCATATTAGACGTTAAGTTAAATTCTCTTAAACGTGATTATCAGTGGGCTCCAATCCCATTCCAATTGCCATTCTTGCAACAGAATCTTTAGCTAATGCCTTGGTAAAGCATTCAGCTAAATTAAGTTTTGTTCTTACATAGTCGACTGTGATAATACCATCCTTGATAAGTCCTTGGACATAAATATGTCTCAATCCAACGTGTCTTGACTGACCATTATATATTTGGCTATATGATTTTGACTAAGTTGCAGAGTTGTCACAATGTATCGCTATGGGCGATATTGGCTTTGACAACAATGGTATCTCAAACATGAGATTTCTTAACCATTCGGCCTCTTTACCTGCTGATGCTAGAGCTATAAACTCCGAAGTCATAGTGGAATCTGTAAGACAAGTTTGTTTCTTAGAAGACCAAGAAATTGGACCTCCCCCAAGGAGGAAAACCCAACCACTTGTTGAAGAATGATCTTCTTCATTTGTGATCCAACTTGCATCAGAATACCTCTCTAATGCCAAAGGATAACCACTATATGTTAAACCATAATTCATTGTTTTCTTTAAATATTTAAGCACACGGCGTATAGCCTGCCAATGAAACATACTAGGATTACTAGTATGCCTACTCAACTTACAAACTGCAAAGGCGATGTCTGGTCGAGTACTTGTCATTGCATACATCAAGCAACCTATGATCCTTGCATACTCAAGTTGTGAGACTGCATTACCCCCATTTGTTAGTAATTTTAAATTTGGATCCATAGGAGTTGAAGCAAGAGAGCAATTAAACATATTGAACTTCTTGAGCACTTTCTCAATATAATGAGATTATGACAAGATTAATTTTTCATTGTCTCTCTTAATCTTAATCCCTAGAATGACATCGGCTTCTCCTATATCTTTCATGGAGAAATTTGATGATATGGATGATTTAGTCAATTTAACTTGATCTAAGTCAGTTCCAAAAATCAGCATGTCATCCACATACAAGCAAAATATTATACCATTACCAGCATCGTCAAATTTACTATACACACACTTGTCTGCATTATTTAATTTAAAACCATGTGACAATACAACATCATCAAATTTTTGATGTCATTGCTTTGGTGCTTGTTTTAGCCCATACAAAGATCTAATTAATTTGCAAACTTTGTGTTCTTGACCTTTCATAACAAACCCTTCTGATTTGTTGAAGACTTAACCACTCTAGGTCTGAGCGACTTCTTTCAAGAACTGTCGCCCTCGCCGATTCTCGCTCATAGCACAACACCGTCCGAGCACTACGATAATCTCAAGTGATTCGGGAGTTTCGTTCCAATTCACTCTCTTTTCTTTGCCTGTGCATTGTGAAGGCGGGGGCATGGGCACAAGTGACGACAGCGGAGGAGTAGGCACAGGCGGCGGCGGCGGCGTGTATGGATGTGTGAATAGATAGGGTTTTTTTTGTGCGTCGAATTGAATTCCTAAATTGGGGATATATAAAAAATTAATCATGAAAGTGGGTTTTTTAATTTTTAATTCTCTTTAATGAAAATTCCACATAAATGGTGATATATAAGCACAACCAATCAGATTATTCCAAATGGGATATTTCATCATAATAAAAATAAAAAAAATAAAAAATGAGTGCCATGTCATTAAAAACCGGAAAAGTACCTGCTGTAGCAGGTTGAAGGACGAAAAACAAATTTTTTTGTAAGTTAAGGGACCCTTTTCAAAAAGCAATAGTCAAGAGGACCAAAAGCATAATAGTTCTAAGATAAAGGACGAAAAAAACCATTTTCCCTTTTTTTTATTTTGGTCCTACAACCTACTAACCCATATAGGACTAAAATAAAAAAAATGGTAAAATTACAAGACTAGAATAAAAATTTGAAAGTCAACAGGACGAAAATAAAAAAATGGTAAAGTTATAGGACTAAAAACAAAATTTGAAAGTTAATAGGACGAAAATAAGAAATAGGTAAAGTTACAGGACGAAAAAAACTATTTCCCCTTATTATTATTAATATTAGAGTAGGTTTTGTATGAGACAATGAAATGGGTATAATTAGGGCATTGACTCATTAACACTTTGATAAGGGTGTGTGTTAATTTATGTTATCTCATGTCATGAGACGGTCTTATACAAATTTTTTCCTTAATGTTAACATGCATAATAAATTGATATTCATCGTCTGTAATGAGAATTTCTAAAAATTTTATACATATTAAAACTTCGCGTACTGAATAGTGATATACTTGAAAGAGAAAGATCATCAATTCAAATTCGTGGTGTAACAACAATAGGGAAACATATTTTTTAGGCCCGTAACTTAGGGGTAGTTGTGTTATAAGGTACAATATATTTTCGGGCTTAAAAAGTAGGACAATATGTTTTTTGGCATGTGAAAGAAGGACACTATATTTTTGAGCTTGTAAAAGTAGGACAATATATTTTAAAAACTTGTAAATGTAGGACAATTGAATCAGTGAGGGGTGTATTTTGGACTTATAATTCGAGCTCGATTGTCCTACATTTACTTATTTTTTAAACATATTGTCCTACTTTTACAAGCTTGTAAAAAATATTGTCCTACTTTTACAAGCTCGAAAATATATTGTCCTAAGTTTACAAACACGGAGACATATTGTCCTACTTTTACAAGTCCGAAAATATATTGTCCTTAAAACACAACCACCCCTTAGTTATAAGCCTAAAAAAACATTTTTCTCAACAACCATAAGGAAGGAAAACAAAAACTAATAGATAAAAATCCTACATGTACATAATTATACATTTTTAATATACAGACGAGAATTTAATTTACAGGATGGAAACATTTTCCTTCGTCACTCCAACATACACAATAGTAAGGTTGCATTTATAAAGAAACACAATCCGAACTAAAGAAGGGGGGGGGGGGGGGGGGGGGGAACTTGTTCAAACTTGTATTTCAACAATTAATACATGGAAACATAATTATACCAAATTGAAGGTACAGCAGCTTTGGATTGGGCCGGATTATTAATTTCAGTGCACCTGCAACTCCACTGGATAGTTGTGAATGCAATCAAGCCACGGATTATTTGGCGACGCCTTCACATTCTGCAGCGCTTCCCACACCGCGCTGTTACACTTAAATCCACTCCCGAATGCAATCTGCCACACCCGCTCCCCTTTTCTCACCCTCCCTTTCGCCTCGGTGTACGCCAGCTCGTACCAGATCGAACTGGAAGAAGTGTTTCCGAATCTGTGTAGAGTCATTCGCGACGCCTCCACGTGGACCGCCTCCAGCCGTAGATTCTTCTCCAGCTCCTCGATCACAGCCCTTCCTCCCGCGTGTATGCAGAAATGCTCGAAAGCCAGCTTGAAATCCGGTATGTACGGCTTGATTCTCGGATTGATGATTTTTCTCGCGATTAGGGTTACGAAGAAGAGTAACTGTTCGCTGAGGGGTAGAACGAGAGGGCCGAGGGTGGTGATGTTCGATTTCAGAGCGTTTCCGGCGATCGCCATTAGATCCTTCGATAGCGAGACACCGGTTTTGCCCTTTTCGTCTTGCTCTTGGAACACGCAGCGGAATGCGGTGTCGTCGGATCCTTTGTGCGTCCGTACGACGTGGATGTTTTTGTATTTGGACCTGCGTCTGTCGGAGCTCCGATTGGAGAGCAGGACGGCGGCGCCGCCCATGCGGAAGAGGCAATTGGGGATGAGCATTGATTTTCTGTTGCCGAAGTACCAATTTTGGGTGATGTTCTCCGTGCTCAAAACGACGGCGTATGTGTTCCTGTGAAGCTGGAGCATGTCTTTCGCTAAATCGATGGCGATTACGCCGGCGCTGCATCCCATTCCCCCTAAATTGAAGCTCTTAATGTTTCCCCTCAACTTGTATTTGTTCACAATCATGGCGGAGAGCGACGGCGTTGGGTTAAAAAGGCTGCAATTCACCACCAGAACTCCGATGTCCTTGGGCTTGACGCCGGTCGAGCCGAAGAGATTGTCCAGTGCGCCGAACATTACCTCCTTCGCCTCCTCACGCGCCGCCGCCATCGACGGCCGCGGCGGGACCTGATGCAGAGCTTCCGGCAAGTAGGTCTCCTCGCCGAGGCCGGAGCGCTCGAGGATCTTTCGCTGGAACTCGAGCGATGACTCGTCGAAGTCACCGGTGAGCCGCGAGTGCTCCATGAATTTATGGAATTTGACCCGGAGATGGTCCGAGGGACGGTAACAGGCATAGTCGACAAGGTAAATGGATCTGGGTCGGGTAATGAAGTAGACGGTTAGCCCGATGACCAGAACGCTGGAAAACACCAAAACGACGTCGAGATGGCGGTATAAATTCTGAAAGTCACGATAGTTCATTTTGGAAAATTGAACAAATGTGAGTGGAATTAAGCAGAGAATGAAGAAGTGAGTGGTTAAGTAATGATAACCGAGTTTCACAGTTTGTTGGAAATCCGGCAGCCGATTGCTTGTCATTCTTGTAATTAATTAGCAATTAATCTGTGTTCAATTTATTTTTTAAGTGAATGTAGATGTATAGGGTATTTATATGGGGAAGAAACGTATAAAATTGTATACGGATGGATAGATGGGTCTGGAATAGGGCGAAAAGGAGTTGGTTGAAGGTTTGGAAGTGGTAGATGCAACTGTGACAGCTGAAATTGGCAAATACCTTCAAAATCTAAAATCAACATCTTATCGAAACTAACGATAGCATTATAAAAATTAAACTAAATTTAGGAACAAAATAGACATGGCCCACTTGCGTGAGGTTGTATTAGTTTAGAAAGTAATCAGTTTATTGAGTTTTTTTGGTAGATAATGTTAAATGTGGAGATTGGAAAATTTGGCAAGTATCGTGTTGGGCTTCTTTTGGCTTGGTTTGTGTAGTAAGTAGTACTACCTCCGTCCCGGAGGAACTTGCCCAGTTACTATTTTCACGTGTTTTAGCGAGCGAGCTTTTTATTAGTATTTAAAATGATAAAGTAATTTTAAAGTTACTTTACAATAGAGTAGATATAGATCTATCATACCCTACCTTAAAAATCACTTTATCATTTCAAATATTAATAAACAACTTGTTCGCTAAAACACGACCTCCGGGACGGAGGGAGTAATCAGTAAGCAGTATGACAGGGACGTGTGGATGGATGAATGCTCGAAATCTGTCGATGAGAAAGGCTATTCATCTTGCGTGAATCAACAAGTCCAACCCCTTAATTTTAGTAACTGGTGTTGCGTGAGACGCTCGCGTTTCAATATTTAATACACATCAATTTACCATATACACAGTACATCAATCAATATTAAATACTCCAAAATTTATAAATAGTGTTGGAGTTACTATTTCACCTATAAAATACTTTTAAACTAGACAAATATTAAAAAAAATGCGAGTCATAGTCGTTTCAGGTCAAAAATCACGAACGTGTATTACTAAGCGGGTCAAGTTGACTTAAAAAAATAATTGTGCAAAGCTTAATTTAGGATTTTTGCTCCCAAATTGTGTTACTATATGAGAAAATGTGTATTACTGGTTCTTTCAAAATAGATTTTTGTATTATGTGTTTTTACAAGAACAAATATGTGTTTTTTAATTTATTCTTCATCCCTTTAAATCTATATTTATTGTTTCATATATTAACACACATTTGCTCAAACAATAACATATATTTGCTCTAACATGAACACACATTTTAAGTAACACACATGTATTATAACATAAACACACTTTGCCCAATAATACACATTTGTAATAAAACATATTATTATAATTTGAGATAGTACTTATTTATTAAACAAGTGAATATATAAAAATTAACTTTACTTTTATTTTTGTAAACAATGGATTTCAAATTCATGGATTTAATAAATCATTTTATAAATTCATTTTGAATAATTTGGAATATGTGGATTTGAAATATTCTAAAATCCATTCATTTCAAATTCATCCTCAAATCAAAATTTTCCATCCAAACATAACCTTAAATTAATTGTATTTTCATCCTTGCTACGCATTTATGATTCACATACTTAATCAGAATTTGTATTCGTTTTTTTTATTATATACTAATAAATTTTGAATTTTACAGTAGACGATTTTTCAAGAAAATTCCTCACAAATTATAGTTCCAGAACAATTATTGCTTCGTTCTTTTTTTCATTTGGACTAACATGAATTCTACTTGTATAATATGCGGATCTGCTTTTGAACCTAACTTTTTTTTTTTCCTTTTAACTGTTTGATATTTTAGGGTATCATTCTTAATTTAATTACTCCCTCCGTCCCGGGAATTTGTTCACACTAAAGTTTGACACATTTTTTTTAAGAAAAGTGAGAGCATGTGAGTGTTGAGTTGAATAAAATAATGATAAGTTTATGTTTTATTGACTTTTGTGAGAGATGATTATTTCATTTTTGGGGTGTGAATAAATTCCCGGGACGTCCATATAAAACAAGAGTGAACAAATTCCCGGGAGTCCATATAAAGCAAGAGTGAACAAATTCCCGGGACGGAGGGAGTATTTGATATTATATATATTTTTCACATTTTGTTCGTATTTTTACTCTATTTCAATTCCAATTATGCTTTCATAATTTTAAACTTATAATATTTAATTAATAAATAATAAATTTATAATTATTCACTCATCCACCACCAAATTTTAACACATCAAATAATCAAGAATAGGGAAGTAGTACTCCCTCCGTCCCAATTTTATTTTTTCAATCGATCATTCATCTCATTTAAATACCTCTAAGTCGCATCTCGTTTCACTAATAATTACACACAAAATTATTTTAGTTTGTCTCACTCATTTAAATTGATTAATATACTCTAAAAAATAAAAATAACTTGTTGTATTCATTATTAAATTATTTAATAATGTAAGTCAACTTTCACATTAAAATTTTTGAAATTTTAAATGAATAAACAAAATTGGAATGGTGTGGGTATTGATTGAGATAAAAAGTAATATTTCAAATTATTAACTTTTGTTAAAAGATTATATTTTATTAAACGGTCTCAAAGTTTTCATTTTTGCTTTATTGCTAGGAGGAGATATTGGGACAAAGTGTTATATATGAATGTTATTCACGATATATATATATTAGTGTGAATAATAATTTTTTATTTACTTAAAGTTAACTGATCATGTTAAAATATAAATCGTCGGTTATAATTTATTGTTCACGATATAATTACTGTGAATATCATTTCACATAAATTTTTGTTAATTGATTACTGGATTGAATTTCCCTAGTTATGATTATAATTAAATTAAGCTTTCAAATATACTTCCATCGTCCCAATTACCCAAAAGCTCAAAAAAGGAAGGTTTTATTTTGTTTACCCATTTCCTAAAATGGTAAAAAGCAATACCACTTTTTCAAACTCAACCTTCAAAAAATTAATTTATACTACTAAAAAAAATTAATAAATAATTTTTAAAAAGCTATTGTGTAGTTTTTTTTTTTAATGACAAAATATTTGTGTGCGACGAAGTTTCATTAACCAATATCATCAAGAAAATAAATAAGTTGAAGTAGCTTGGATCTTATATAACTCAAATATAAACTCATTTTACAAAATAAATTTTTAAATAGTCTCACGCAAGATCACTCTGAACGTTTTCATTCGTCTCACATAATAAAATTTTACCCGATCTCAGGCTAGACCAGCTGAAAACGTTTTCATTTGGGTTCCTATCACTTTGCAGGACCATCTCAAAACTTTTCCATCATTTGGGTCGCTATCAGTTTATGGTTATTGGTTAAACATATATTTTAATATAAAGTTAGATGTACATGTTTCATGTAGTTTCTAAACCACCAGACAAAATCTATCTGACTATCTCACAATTTTATGATCCTCCTATTTGTTATGACTTTATAAGATCATAAAATGCACTCAACTATTTCAGGTTTTATTACCAACAAAATCATACTCCATCTATCCCTTAATAAATTTTATAGGGTTCATTGACTTTATTTATAAATGAATAAAAATTATTTTGAAATAAAGTAAAAGTTTGTGAGATTATTTTTATTTTAAGAGTATAAAAAATAATGTGGAACATTTAAAAAAAAAAAAGAGTGAAATCTATTAGGAGATGGAGGAAATACTTTTTAATTTTAATTTCAACTGTAAACCACCTCGATTCTAACAAACCTTTTTGGGGATTTCGAAAAAATACCACAACTATGATTTCAGGGGTCACATGTGGATCGCATCTTAAGATCGCGCTAGTGGCATTTTTTCAAAAAAAAAAAATATCGAAATGGATGACATTTTTCCAAAAATTTTTTAACCTTTTTCTAGTCATGTTCTTTTCTATTAAAAAAAAACATGTAGAACACCCTGATCCAAGACTTCCTCCAATGATTATAGTGAAATATGGCAAAATGTAATTTTTAGATTTATATATTTTTTTTAAAAACTATCATTTAATATGGTTTTTTTTTTAATGACATGTGTGCCTTTTTAACGACCCTTGTGCGACATTTTCAGTGATATTTTTACAAAAAAAATTATATGTTAGGTGATATTTTGTAAAATATAAATCCAAAAGTGGCAAGTGTGTCATTTTTTTCATGAATTTTTTTTTAATAGTTTTGCTCAACTTTCTTAATGGTATCGAAAAGGAAGTAATGCAGTAAATAGACGTGAATCGCGTGACAAGTAAAAGTATCGTTCTGCACGAAGATGACAATTGAATATTGAAATGCTTAAATTTTAGAATGTGAAATGAAGAGTGAGGTAAATTTTGATTAAGGATTAAACTAAACAAGAATGTGGTTTTTTTTTTTTTTTAAATTCCAACATTGATATATAAAAATAAGCCACACTTTTTCACCTCTTATAAAAATATAAACCAAAGCGACCAAAATTTTTGCAAAGTTGGGCGATGGTGAATTTATTCAACTCTTTAGTAATAGAATGAGATATCCCCACCATATTAGAATGTAAAATAGTGATATCTGTAATAATATCTTATAATTATTATGTAAATTGAGCCTCTGCATAAACGCTCAGATAACATATCGCTATTTGATATATTCCACTAGTTGACAGTGGGTAATGGTTTTCCAAATTAGTCGATCTTTGGCCAAATACTATCCAAAAAGAAAATTCATACTATTCAAGATAAATTTTCTTCCTCTTCCAAGTTCCAAATGGAAAATTAAAAGACATTTTGAGTGGACTTCCCAACTTTTTATTCACATTTAATGAGTCCATTAGTGGTTCATTAGAGTGTTATTTTAATGGGCTTCATTCATTTTCTTATTGGGCCTTAAGAGGCATATTCACTTGGCCCAGGTTATTGGCACTGCAAGGTGGAGTAAATACACTACATGAATGAATTCACTACACTTAGGATGAATACACTACATTTATTCTCAAAATACCCAGTAAGCTCTTCGAAGGTGAAATTTTTGGAAAAAATTTCCGAACATTTTGGATATGTTCATAAAATTTATCCGAACATATTTGTTCAGAAATTTTTCTCGAACATATGTACATAGTTCGGAAAAATATTATGAACATCAAAGAAATGTTCACATAACAATTCCGAATATTCTGGTCGAGTTCGGAGAACCAAAGATGAACACGTGTAATCGCGATTTAAAAAAAAAATTGTTCGAAACAAGCAAACAACAATAATATTATCATACCCATACAATTTTATACACTCAATGTACAATAATATGCATGAAAAATATCATAACACCAATATAAATTATACTAATCAACATTTAAAAAACCTAGTTTCTAAAAAATACCAAAACACTTACATAATTGTATTCCGGACTTGGAGGATCGTTCATCCTTACAATCAGAGGCGGACCTAGGCGTGTGACATGGGGGTACAGTCGTACCCCCAACTTCATTCTTTTTAACTATACATACTATATATAAAAAATAATATTTTACTTAGTGTTCTCCTAGTTCCTCACCGTCAAAGCCAACATTCACTGTGGTTGAGATTGACCAAGTCATAAACTTTATTTTACTCTATTATAATAACAAGTTTACCATTATATTTAGTCCCTTGTTCATCATGGATAATTTCCTCACAAAATACTCCATTAAAAGGGAATTAGGAAAATTAGGGACAATTCCCGTAAAAACAAAATAAGAGAAGTTAGGGACAAGTTTGCCATTTTTTCAACATGATCTTCCCCCACCTTTGGTCTCAAGAGAATGAATCCATTTTACAATGGTATTTTTCTACTTTTTTAGTCCCGTAATTTTTTTTTACACTTTTGGTCTTAAAAAAAAAAGGATAAATTGCAATTTTGATCTCAAAAGAATGGTGTGAACCTGCAGTTTGTGTCCTGAAAATTAACAGATGAGACCATAACTGCAAAAAAAAAAAAAAAAAAAAAAAAAGGGAAATCACTTTCCAATTTTGCCCAATTTAGTTAGATTATTTAGTGAATTTTATAAATTCATAAACCGCTCCAAAATATGAAGACTTCACATACACATGTATAACTTGTAGTTTTAATTTTTTTTTTAACTTTATACATTTATGTACAATATTTAAATTATTGTCGATCGTACCCACAGTTTTGAAATCCTGGGTCCGCCACTGCTTATAATGTAGGCCGACAAAATACATTTCAAGCGCCTAGTGGTCGATTGATGGTGGGCTACATTCTTGAAGTATGAAGTTCGTTTGTATTGCTCGAAATTGGTTTCATAGTTCGAATGTGTATATGAAAATCAGGTGGAGTGTATTCACTAAAATTAGTTTTGGAGGGAAGACTAGAGGAATAATATTGTCATTTCAAGAATTGGCCTTAGAAATTAAATTTTGTGTAGTGTATTTACTTCACATTGTAGTGCTGTATTCACTTTGTCAATGGATCCCGTTAAAGCCCATGCTTCATAACCAATCGCTACTTGTTTCCCAAGCCAGAAGATATAATCATATGCTTCTCATATCGTTATAAAGGTATCTTCTATTCGTTTATTCCTCTTTTTACCTGATCAGTTTTTGACACGTGTGCAAAGATGAACTCTAGATCCTGCTCATAACCGGATTCATCAGAATTTTCGAGAATATTTAGTTCAGAATCAAGCTCAAGCTTTAATTTTTCTTATTTTCTATCAATTGAGCTTTCAAATTGTAAACTTGTCTCAATCACGCTGGAAATTAACTTGCGATAAGGTATTTGTATTTTCACTTTTGATAATTGAATTCGTTGAAGGCTATTTCGGTTTTATACTTTTGGATATTAGAATTCCATAAATTCAATTTCTCTGTTATAGAATATAGAATTTGATTTTGTTAATACATATTTTGTTGGATTTTTAGTGAACGTTCTAGGACAAGTTTCTCTATCAATGGAACAGCGGAATTTGCTATTCTCTCATTTTCTGTTGAGTTGAATTTTATCGGTGGAATATAATTGAATAATGCGAGTGTAAATCCTTTCCCGTTCCTTTTTGGAAAATACATCTATGGATGAACACAAAGAATGTAGGTTATAAATTGCGTTAATACCTGCTACTGTTGCTTCTGATTAATTAGCTAAATATAATTAGGAGTATAATTATTTTAAAGATTCTCTGTGATTTTTATACTAGTCCACTGGATAAAATGAAAGTTATTCTTATCTGAATCACATTTTTAATTTGCTCTTGATCTAGCACGATTCCTGGTTATATCATAAACTAAAACTACTGGCTAATATGAATTTTTGTGTTTGTGGGTGTGGCTTTTTACTTTTAAAGGCAACACTTGTCGTGGTTGAGCAATTGTTTAATTATTTCATTGGTTTAGACTTAGAACATGCTCTCTACTCAATTTAAGAAATTAAGATTAACCTGACCTATTTGAATCACGCGTTAAATCTGTGCTTGTGTAAATTTTGTTTTCATTTTCTATTATTTATTTCGAATGAAGAGTTCATTTGGCTCTGATGCCATTTCTTGCTGCTCTTTATACTTTCATGTTTGAGAAATTTGTTTAGTTGTTACCATAAGGTACTATAATGACTACTGAAAAGAACCCAAACGAGAATTCCAGTCCCAAACATGACTTCATGTAGGAAGAAGAAGAACGAAGAAGCATCTTTCTTGGAAGATGTGAAGGATCACATTGATGAATTCATTCATGCATCTATGGATGAACACAAAGCTTGCTTTCAAAAAACTATCAAGAAGGTTTGCTTTTAGCCTTTATGTGACAAGAATGTACATTTGTTCCCTTTTGGTTCCGAATGATTGATTGCCTACGCATTTCTAATGTGAAAATTTTATGCGTTCTCAGATGTTTAGCATGTCAAAAGTTGTTGCAGAGAGGACTTCGGAGACTCAGGAAGTGGAAAGTCGTCTACCTCTTCAAACAGAATTGGCTAAATAAGGTTTCTAGAATCTTGTTTGGACAGTGTATGAACTATTAATTAGGTAGTTCTACTTAAGAGAGGGACAACAGTTGTTTATACAAGTAAATGTGTGACAGTTATCTTATGTTCCCTATTGTTCCTTGAGGATCTATTTTGAAGTGTGATTACATGTTTTCATATAGCCAGGTTGTGTAGGAAACTAATTAAGCATTATTGTTTCTTACTTTTTATGCGTAGTTTTGTTAATTGGGAAAAATGGGGTTCTCTAATCTCTATATATATGCTGAAAATATGTTGAATTTTATACCGAAGATCCCTTTTGTTGTCTTTTTTGCTGAAGTGAGGTTTTATTTGCAAACTCGTGGCTTATGAATCGGTTTGGTATTGAAGATGATCATAAATTCCATGATAACGTGCTTTAGATCACTCCAGTACTGATGGTGTGCTAATTATTTTGTTCTGCATGAAATGAATGTAGATTTTTTGACCAACTGGGCAGAGTTATAAATTACTTTATTTATATCAAGCTACGTGCCAGACAGAATATGTTGGTTTTACATTTGCTTCATTCCTTTTACCTATTCTTGATGGACCATCACATGATTGGTGGTCATACTGGGACCAATCTAAGAAAGCAATGTCATGTAGCATTCATCTGTTTTATTATAATGCTGATATATGAATTTGATGTTGATAAGCCCATAAGAAAAAAGTAGCTCCAATTAGTTTAACAGTCTTCCTGTGGAGGTTCTCTATCTCGATTAAACATGATGATACGAGACCAGCAGAGTTTGGAGGACTTTAAACCCGGTAATTTCATCCTCGATTGATTGATACGATAGTTTCTTAACATGTGCCTTCCAAGTCTTGTGGCCCTAGCTCTAATTTGACATTGTTGTAGTAGATGTAGATTATATCTGGGGTGGAATATTACTATGGATGGTATCTGCATTAGCCATATATTTTGATAAAGCAAGCAAGCATATGAAGAATAATTAGATGCAGGTTCATGCTATTAAGTTGCACCATCATTATCACACTCGTTTTATGTGGATTCAGGAACCAGAATATTTGATGGCCAATTCATTGAATAGCCATCATATTATATTGTTTTGCTTATACATTCAACTTCTCTACATATTCTTTCTTGTATTCCTTGCTATTTGGTCAAAGGGATTTGATACGCTATATATGTATAAAAAAATTGTAGAAATAACTGTGGATTCTATTTAATACTCCCACCGTCCCCAAACACTCTTCACATTTTTTAAAAAATGTGTAATGAGTAGAGAATGAGAGTGATGTGTAAAATTTTATTATTAAAGTAATGAAATTGGTTGGAGAGAGTGTAAAAAGTAATGATATTTTGTGTAAATATATGAATATTTTGAAGATAAAGTTATGTAGAAATTTCCAGGGTATGCAAAGTATTTGGGGACGGATGAAAAAAATAAGTGTGTAAAGTGTTTGAGGACGAAGGGAGTAATTGTTTAGTAGATGAGCATGCAGGAAAATATATTTAAATTATATATTTTTTTAAACGTTATAATGGGGCCTCATTAACTTAAAGCTGTCAGAATGGGTCGGTAGGTTGTCCCACAACCCACCTAAACTCATAATTCGGGAGTTTTATATAGAGCCGTCCGGAATGAAGTGAACCGGAAATTACTAGGTCACCCACTAACGGGTCACGATTTGGCGGGTTAATCCACATATTGTTATCATTTGATAAATGTATTATTTCAATTGATTTGAAATAAATTAACAATAACGAATAATTTGTTGTTTGATCTGCTGGTTGAGAAGCCGATATTTTGGAGAAGCTCTATCTTGCACAATGTTGCACCTGTATTATCATCCCAACAATACCCATGTGATTCTCTCATCTTCTATACATGAAACAAGAGGGTCCCGCAAATTTGGTATTTTCCTTGTAACACAAAATACAATCATTTATACCAAATGAAATATGAGTCGATTTTATGTTAAATAGTTTTTGTGTATAATTATTGGTTCACAAATATATTTTATAATATAAAACTGCTAGTTTTTAATAAAACAATTAATTATTAATTATTTTTATGAATCAATTAATATTATTTAAAATTACACTACAAAAACTGATTTATATAAAACTTTTCCATAAAATAATAACGTTTGATCATCACTTCATGAATTTAAATTCAGTCACTCAAACCAAACACTAAAGTGTGTTCATGGAACATAAAAATTAATAAATCAAATCCTCTCTAGATAGTGCGACCATATTTAATAAATCCGATCAATCCTATCCCACAAAAACAACAAGTCCAAACATTTAAACGAATGTATATTGTACCTCTGTTTTTAGTGGTATTTAATTGATGTCAATATTAAAATCTGAAGTAAATCAATGTTATTATAAAGTAATTTCTCTCTGACTGAGAAGTAGATGCATTATTATGCATGTAAATGCATGATGAACAATATGTCTACAGTCTACATATGTTATCAAGTTTAACATTTTGAATTTTTTTTTACGGAATTTACTTTTTTCTTGGCATATAGTTGACCGATCGTATTTTATGTATTTATCATTGTATCTACTATGTGAAATGATAATTAATGTCATATTTTCATGCAGTATAAACTGTTATGCAAAGTAAAATTATGGTGGGAACCAAATTAAATTAAGTGATATATATATATACATATAATCATATATATAGCTAGTAAGCTAGAGATGTTAATTAATTGAGCCTAGTTAGTAAAATATTATTCCTTTTAATTAATAATAAGCCTCTCGCGCAGAAAAACGTAGGCGTGACAATTAGAATCATTTAAGTGAATAAAGACTGTTGTTGGTTATTAAGTTACCTGAATATCGCGCTCAAAAAAAAAAAAAAAAAAAAAGTTACCTGAATATCAATAATTACTTAATTCATTATACATACAACAAATAAATGGAATTGCAAATAATAATAAAATTAACGAAGCACACAATCGAGCGCTTCAATTTGATATTGGAATTCAACTGCTTCCTCAACAAAAGATCAGTACGTACATAGATTATTTCCGAGGAAACTAAAACTATCTATATATAATTTATTTATATATGGACGACAACTTTTTGTCCAATATATATTGCGTGGAATCACTACATACTACTACTATTTATGATTCTCAATTTACTGCTGCATTACATAATATATAAATATTCTTCACTCGATGCCCATGAATAAAATGCATCTCTTTATTTTCCTTGATCAGATTTTTCATCCTGCATGGGAACAAATTACATTAGTCCCAATTAAAACAATAAAATTAATACTGTGCATGCATCATGCATGGCCCTAAAGATTCATGCAAATTAAGTTAATAACTAACATTAGTATTCCATAAGAATTAATACAACCAATTTGCACGCAAGGCATATATATCTCTAAATAGGAGAGTATTACTATTAATTTAAAACACACAAAAATCCAATTCAAATATTTCAGGCTCATAATTTAGAGGGTACTTAGATAACTACGTCAATTGTAGGGCCCTCCCACACGAAAGGCCTAGCTTCATGTGTGGTGTTAATATAAGCTAAGATTTTACCTACCATAACTGGCAAGTCTGGCATGGTACGGAATGTTTCTTAATTTGAACAAAATATAATTAATCAGGGTCAAAATATAGGTATACATATAAAAATTAATCACATATATGTACACCAACCAATAAATCCAATGATAGACAGAGATTATTCCACGTTTTATTAGACATTAGAACATGCATTTTTATCCGTTTAATTTATACATACGTGCATTAATGAAATAAAAACGTACCTCATCTCTTAATGTTAATATTACCAGTGGTCCTGTACTTGGGAAATGGCACATTACCACTCTCAATATATTTGATGTCCTCAACAAGAACTTCATAATGTTTCTTCACTTCTTCCGCGCTTCTCCCCCCTATGGCTCGGGCAACATTCGTCCAACGGTCAGGGGTATCCTGGTCATAAACGGCCAGCGCCCTCTCGAAGGCCTTGTTTTCTTGGGCAGACCACTTGCTGCCCGACATCGAGGTTGAGGCCATTTTTTGATAAATGAAATAGTCTCCTTTTGTTATATAAAAAGACTAAATCAAGAGGTAAGTATGTAGTGGTGAGATGGT
This sequence comes from Ballota nigra, assembly GCA_947034835.1. Taxonomy (NCBI): domain Eukaryota; kingdom Viridiplantae; phylum Streptophyta; class Magnoliopsida; order Lamiales; family Lamiaceae; genus Ballota; species Ballota nigra. The sequence continues at coordinate 39,754,062 of OX344721.1, forward strand.
GTGAGAGAAAGGAGGGAAATAGTGATTATTTATAGGCTACATGGACTGGGGGGGGGGGGGGGTGTAGGGTGGGGTGGGGTCATGAAAGTTGGCCTATAAACTTGCAAAATGTGAAGAATATAAGTGATTTGTCTCCTTAAGAACCACAATTGAAGGCTGAAGCAGGATAAAACAGAATTACAGCCTAAAAAGAATCTGCATTGCTGTGTGAGAATGTTGATTAAGTTGTGTTTTTTTAGTTAAGAATACAATTTTGGAAGTATGTATGTTCCTAAATCATGTGAAATGGAACATATGAAACTACAAAAAATTCTTGTATACACTTGTTGATGTGTAATTGGTGAGTATTTGTAAATGATATTAGTTGTTTTTCATGAACAGTATTAGTTGTTTTCATTAAAAAAATTACTAGTTAACTCCGTCCATCCAATATAAGTGAGCAAAGAATCTTTAATATGGGTTTAAATAAATACTAGTTGTTTACATATAAAGTAGATACACTGAAGGGCATTGTGAGGTCCATTTATAAACAAAATGATTGTTTACGCGGATGAATATAAAGTAATTTTTTCCTTTTTAGTATATGTCTACTTATATTGGACGGACCAAAAAAGAATTTTTGCCTACTTATATTGGATGGAGGGAGTATTAGTAATTCAGTACTAAATGATTTCATTAAATAGTACTAATTTTTTTTATTCTATAAAGGGCAAACTTGCTTCACATGAAGGGACATAATTGATGACAGGATTAGTTAGTATTATGTTGTTTGGATGGTTATTTTCCCAATTAGGTGGTTGTTTGAACTAATAGATATAATTGTTATTGTTGTGTGATAAGTTATTTTTTCCAAACTTAGAAGAGGTGTTTCTTTTTTTTTTTTTTTTTGTGTCTAAAGAACAATTATCACACCCCTCTCCCAATACAAATAAGTCCATCCGTACGTGATTGGTAGATCAAATGAATCAAACGCTAGACTCCTCATAATTATTTTTTGTAATGCTAAGTATATATGTTACATCTAACTAGTAGTAATTACATAAACATATAGAATAATGCATGTCAAACAGGGAAGTGTGGAATATAATCTATGCTAATTGATAATAGCTAACTCAAATTCTTTTCCAACATGTGGAATATAATCTATGCTAATTGCTAACTCAAAAGACACAAGTAGGCAATAAATATCTAAGAGCAAAAAAGTTTGTGTCGACTTAAACGCGCCTGAAAGAGAGGAAAAACAATGTCATCTTATCTATACATTGTGAGGGGCCAAAAGTATTAAAAAAGTACAAGAGTTGTCACAAGGGGTGCTAAAATCCCAAGTGTACTTGTATGAAAGATTATATGTACAGGAAAGTTGAAATGATATATTATGGAGCAGTGAATAAAATATGATGTTTTACTTGTGACCTTAACAACATTCCAAGAAACTTGTAGCTGTCCACCTGAATTTTGGTACAATGATTGTGTCCAAAAGTTCAACAAGGAGAAAAATAAATCTCTATCTTGTATGTGTTTTTTTGGCAGAAAATAAAGGGTTCGATTTTCTGCTAGCTGATTTATTACATTTTTGTTTGATAGAGCTTTTGTGTGATTGCTAGGGGCCTCAATTCATTTTCAATGTATTGATATTAAATATATGACTTGAGTAATGGTCTGCAATTAGTACTAAGAGATCTTTCATTCAGTATTAATTAATTTGTGTAAACCAATTTTCCGTGCATTGGGGAATTAATATGAATAAATTAATTTCACATTTTCGACTTTTAAATGAGATATTATTCATGATATCAGAGCAAAAACTTTGATTCAAAACAACTTCACGAATATTAAATTATATATATGTTTGGTCTGATATGATAGAGTTGATGATCTAATGCAGGGACATCGAACAAGGGAGGAGGACTCTTTTGGTGGCTGGTAAGCCTCACGAGGTGTATCATAACCCGGGCGTATCACATCGGGTTATGATACAAGGCTATTCTCAATGCAAACTTCCACTATTCATCTTGGTTTTCAGATATAGTTAAAGTTAACCAGTTTGCATATCACATTGGTATGATGATGTAAGGTCATCAATTTAGCCCCTGCTAAGCCAAGGGAGCTATTTTTGGATAAAATGGTCAATGCAAACCTTCACTCTTGAGATGGGGTTAGGGTTGAACAGTCTGTATCATAGTCCAGCATACGATTGAGGATTGAGGAGGAGTTTAATATGAACAAATTAATTTTACATTTCTCTACAACTTCAAACTTTTAGATGGATAAAAAATTGCACTATGCACCACTTTTGCAATTAAAAATTAATTTCAAATTAAATAACTATATTTCACTTAAATGCAATATAATCTAGAATTTGCAAATAAATCACTAACTTTAAATATTGTTGCAAATTAGACTTTTGCCCCCACCAATCCGTTCGTGACATGGCTTTGCCAACGTGATATTCATTTGTGCAAATTAATTTTTCTGTGCCATGTCAGCAAACCACTCCAGACAAGGATATAAAGGATAATTTACAATCAAATCTTAAAAAACATAAAAAATCGCACTATTAAATTAGTTCGAATGATATTGTAGCTGATATAATAATGTTGAATCAACAAGGCAAGAATCTTATTTCTTTTTATTAAATCTATTGTCCAAGAATTGTGGTCGATGCTACTCATCGTCATCGTTCGATTTGATGGCATGAAATGGAATGGAATCTTGCAAAAGAATTTCCAAGATAAGATTTTTCGTCACGCTGGACCGATCTTCCTTCTTGGCTTTAGTTATCATCACAATTGGTCCAAACAAGGACCCTTTAAAATTTATGTAACTAATCGTAAATGTTAGTATATTTCAATACTTCCCACAACCATCTAATTTATTTTAGACTATAATATGTCTAAATTTAAACATCTTCAAAGAAATTAACAAGCATCTAAACACAGCTTTTGTGCGATTAAAGTGGTCAATTGAAAGTTGATCAAAAAATTGATCCCAGGAGATAAAAAAAATCCTCAGATATGAAAAATAGCAGCTAGTGTTTTTTTTTAATGGTATGAATGCAGAGAAAATGTAAGGAGATTGTGACCACAACGATGCCTTTGAAAATTAAAAAGGATGGTAGTGGTACCCTCCAATCATAGGTTAATTGCGCGATATCTTGCAATGATTAGCTGAAAGTTACAGGTGCATGTATTTTCAAGGAATCAATTTTGAGAACTCCGTTTCACAAAGATATGAGGTTTTTTTTATTCGTTCCACGATAATAAATAATTACTAATATTTTAAGATTAGCAAATTTCTTGTAAATCAATTTTATCATGTCACTTAAAATAATATTAGTTATTTTATTAAAATATATTACTATTAAACTAATATACTCCATCTTACCATTAAGTGTCAAAATGAGAAAACAAAATAAAAATGTAATCAAATTATAATAATTTTCTATTTTTTAATCCATATGAATGAATTTGTAAGTTCATCTTTTTATGATGAAGGGAGTAATTAGTATTTCCTCCGATCTACAAAGAGTAATGTTTTAGGGTAAATTAATTTAAAATATTTGATATTTTTCATATTTTTCACTTTATTTTTCAATTATACCACTATCTCAACACCCAATAAAACAAATCATTCATATTTCAACTCGCCTTTAAAAAAAATATTCACTAACTAAAAAAAACTACTCACATTCCATCTTACATTTATTAATTATATTCACTAATTTGGTACATTCTCTCCCTAAATTAAAAATAATAATAAAACTCACAATAAAATATTTATTAGTATATATTAATTTTTAATCTTAGCAAAAATATCAAAACATCACTCTTTTTTTAATTTAAGGGAGGATATGTGTTGATAAAAGAAGAATTTTAAGTTCCATAAATATGAGCATGTATGAATCTGAGCATCTCACATTAATTCAGAATTTACCAGGTGGTCCTTCCTACAACTAGTCAGAATCCAAGGGACCTTCAATTTTGGACCTATATAATCGCATAATATATTGGATTATGCCATTTCGAAATTCATGCAGTCATAATTTATTGGATTTTTTAATGGAAATTCATAAATTTAGAAACATGCATGGTCATTTGATACAGTCATCAAGGTTAGCATCAGTCAAATATATTGATAATACCTTGAAAACATAAACAATAAAGAGCATAAAAGATAAACCATTATCAATTAAAGACTTATAAATTTAAACTTTTTGTTCGACATCTTATACATTTGAGTTATTTAAAGATAGTTTTTAAATCATAATCTAGAAAGTTATGATAGCCGAGTTTAATGTGTATGAGAACAAATGCAAATAAAGATAGAATAAAAAAATTATATATTAATACTAATATATATATATATATATATATATATATATATATATATATATATTTACATATTATTCGACTCACTTTCATATACATCTGATGCACGGTGCACGCATTCAACATGAGTTGATGTTGCTAAAAAGTGTAGTTAGATTACACTCAAAAAAGAGTTTCAACTATTAAGTGAATATACACCAAATGTACAAGAGAGATATATATATATATATATATATTTCGGGTTTTAAACAAATGTTTGGATCTTTCATATCGAAATTCCCAATAATAAATGATGATAAAAAAAGTTCTAGGAACCAAGTTCTCGGTAATCTCAATAATACCCCCTTTAATTATTTTTAAGAAAAATAACCATTTTTTTTTAAATGTAGTAGTATTACTAAAAAAACCAGGTTTGCATGACGTGCTCATATAAGTCATTAACTAGATGAACCTAAAGGCTAAAAGAGCTAATTTAAGTTAAAAATTTTGAAAATAGTTTTGATATTTCAAAAAAAGAAAAATCGGTGGCAAGAAAAGAAAGAAAGCATAAGATTCTCCATACGCAATAAAGGGATAACGGCAACTCTTAGCTCATCCATGAGTAATAGGAGCGTCGTGGATGTTTATTTTCGGTTGGCATGAGTGATTCTGAGTAAAAATATGGTTTCCCAATCTGATAACTTATATGTGGCCACTCTGTAATTGATAAGATAGGATTTCAAATGTACCACACAAACCAACAAATTTATTAACAAAATAAAGACAAGAGTTGCATGATCTGATGGAGTGAGTTCAATGCAATTGTGGCAAAAGAGTTGAAAAGTATCAGTTATACAACGAACCAGTATTAATTGTTCTTGAACCGGTTTAATTCGAGTGAACCGGTAGTTATGTTACAAACCGGTTGTTATCTAATTCAAAAAGAATTAGGGCGCGCTCACTTGATCCGTTTTGGATTGGAAATCGTTGGAACAGAATCAGTTATGGGCTTGACTTGTTGATTGAGGGCTTTTATACTCAGAACAGTTGCGAATCCATTCATTCAGTTTTCCCTTTGTAACAGTTACAAATTGATAGCTTGATTTCGGTTTTAGGGTTCTTAGATACAAGTTGAGAGAATCCAGAAATTGAGTGCATTGTAATTTGTAATTCGATCCAGTTTAATAGTGAAGAGCTCTGATCCTCCGTGGACGTAGATCGTTAGTGATCGAACCACGTAAATTGGTGTGTTCTTGCTTGAATTTAGTTGCATTCGTTTTACAGAAAGTTTAGCTTGAAAGTTGAACTTGATTGAGCAATTAGCTTCTGTTAATTGTGATCTTGACTAACAAGTGGCGCCGTCTGTGGGAAACGAGCATCTCTAATGGCTTCTTTGAAGTTGGAGGTAGAGAAATTTACAGGCAAGAATGATTTTAACCTTTGGAAGATCAAGATGAGAGCATTATTGATTCAACACAATCTGGGCAATGCTCTCCTCCCGGATGATCAATGGCCTTCTACGATTAATCAAGAAAGAAAGGCTGAGATCATGGCAAAGGCTCATAGTGTCATGATATTGTGCCTTGGAGATAAGCCTTTGCGTGAGGTATCAAAGAAAAAAAACGGCTACTGAGATATGGAAGAAATTGGAGGATCTGTATCAAACAAAATCTGTGTCAAACAAACTCTATATGAGGCAGAAATTGCTTGCATTCAAGATGGTGGATGAAAAGAATCTGAATGAGCAATTGGAAGAGTTCAATAGGTGTATTGATGATCTGGAAGGATTGGATGTCATAATTGAAGATGATGACAAAGGGCTTATGCTACTCAACTCCCTACCTAAATCTTTTGAAAACTTCAAAGATACACTACTGTTTGGAAGACAATCAGGTCTGAGTTATGAAGAAATCCAAACAGCAATCAAAACAAAGGCTCTCCAGGTACAAGGCTCAATGGAAGCTGATAAGAAACCCCAAAATTCTGGAGATAGCCTGAATGTTAAGTTCAAGAAGGGTAAGAAGAAGTTCCAAGGGAAGAAGAAACAACAGACCAAAGAAGGAAACAAGAATTCAACTGAATGGGTGGAGAAAAGGAAATGTTTCTCCTGTCACAAGGTGGGCCATCTCAAGAAGAATTGTCCAGAGTCAAAGAAGAAACAAGGAGGGGATCAAGTTGAAGCAGCTATTGCTGAAGAAGGCTATGAGAGTGCTGAAGTTCTGTCTGTTTCAGATGACAAAATTGTAAATGAATGGGTACTGGATTCAGGGTGCTCATTTCATATGTGTCCACATGAGTCTTGGTTTAAAGACCTGGAGAGATTTGAAGGAGGAATGGTTCTATTGGGAAATGACCAGACTTGTAGAGTGCAAGGCATGGGTTCCATCAGGATTCAAATGTTTGATGGAATGTACAGAACCTTAACAAAGGTCAGGTATGTACCTGAATTGAAAAGAAACCTTGTCTCTCTAGGATCTTTAAACATGATTGGGTGTGAATTCAGGACAGAAAATGGTTACATACTTATAACTAAACATGGTAAGGTAATCATGAAAGGTAAGAAAGTAAATGGTCTGTACATTCTTATTGGGAAATCTGTGACTGATGAGGTAAATAGCACTATGGATAGTTCTGAAGCTCTGCTATGGCATAAGAGACTGGGACATATAGGTGAGAAGGGCCTAAACGAGCTAGCAAAGAAAAATGTCCTTGGAAGTACTAAGTCCATTAAACTTGATTTTTGTGATCACTGTGCTCTGGGAAAGGCTAAGAAATACTCATATGGCAAAGGAGTACACTGTACTAAGGGAATTCTTGACTATGTTCATTCAGATGTTTGGGGCCCTGCAAGAACTAAAACACATGGTGGTGGAAAATACTTCATGCCAATTATTGATGACTTCAGTAGGAAGGTTTAGGTGTTTATTCTGAAACACAAAAGTGAAGTATTTGACAAGTTCAAAACCTGGGTAACTGAGCAAGAGAACAAACATCAGAAGACATTAAAGCACATTAGAACAGATAATGGCCTTGAATATTTGTCTGAGGAATTCAACAGCTTCTGCAAGGAAAAAGGAATAACAAGACACAGAACAGTTCCTTTAAATCCACAACAAAATGGCTTAGCAGAGAGGATGAATAGGACAATATTGGAAAGAGTCAGATGTATGTTAGCTGATGCTAAGTTACCAAAAGTTTTCTGGGGTGAGGCAGTTAGCACAGCATGCTACTTAATCAACAAATCTCCTTCTTCAGCCCTAAATTTCAAAACACCAGATGAGGTCTGGTATGGTGCACCTTCTGATTATGGAATTCTTAAAGTTTTTGGGTGTCTGGCTTTTGCTCACATCAGGCAGGACAAACTTGAACCCAGAGCTGTAAAGTGTATCTTTATAGGTTATCCCAAGGGAGTAAAGGGTTACAAGTTATGGTGTCTAGAAGCTGGTAAACAGAAATGCTTGATCAGTAGAGATGTTAGTTTCAATGAGAAAGAAATGGGGTATAAACATACTGGTAGTGCTCAGGAGCTGAATGGAATTCTGATTGATGAGGAAACATCAATTGAGGTGGAGCCTTACATTGATGAAAATGAAAGGCATGAACCAAATGAGAATGGTGCAAGTTCAAGCCATCCTGGAAATGAGGTGCAAGAAGAAGATGAAGATACAACAGATCTCAGAAACTACAGTCTAGCAAGAGATAGGCATAGAAGGCATATACACCCACCAAGCAGGTTTGGCCAAGCAGATATGATATCTTATGCATTGGTTACTGCTGAAGATTTAGAGTATCAAGAACCAAAGACATACAGTGAAGCTATATCTAGCAATGACAAGGAGAAATGGATGTTAGCCATGATTACAGAACTAGAGTCACTGAGAAAGAATAATACATGGGAACTGGTTGAAAGGAAGAGAAATCAAAAGGTTGTTAGCTGTAAATTGATATACAAGAGAAAGGTTGAAGTGGGGGCCTCTGAGATTGTAAGATACAAGGCTAGACTTGTAGCCAGAGGGTTCACACAAAGAAATGGCATAGACTTCAATGAGGTGTTCTCTCCAGTTGTGAAACACTGCACAATTAGACTGTTTCTTGGCATGGTTACTCAGGAGGATCTGGAATTACACCAACTGGATGTAAAAACAGCATTTTTACATGGTGATCTTGTGGAACCTATCTTTATGCAGCAACCAGAAGGATTCATACAACCAGGAAATGAAGATAAAGTGTGTTATTTGAAGAAGTCACTGTATGGACTTAAACAAAGTCCAAGAATGTGGAACAGGAAATTTGATCAAGTCATGATCTCTATTGGATTCAGAAAGTGCAAGTATGATTCATGTGTTTACTTTCAGATTGATCCAGAAGGAGTTGCCACTTATCTACTCATTTATGTAGATGATATGCTAATAGCCAGTAAGTGCAAGAAAAGGATTGACAATCTTAAGTGTAAGCTGAGTTCTATCTTTGATATGAAAGATCTGGGACAAGCCAAAAGGATGCTGGGCATGGATATTATCAGAGATAGAATTCATGGTAAGTTGTTCTTATCACAAAGGGATTATCTGGTCAAGGTGCTTAAGAGGTTCTATATGCACAAAGCTAAAGCTGTCTCTACTCCACTTGGGCAGGAATTCAAGCTTTCAGTTACTCAATCTCCTAAAACTGAGCATGAGAAGAGGTATATGCTTGGAGTTCCTTATGCCAGTGGGGTTGGGAGTCTTATGTATGCCATGATCTGTAGTAGACCAGATCTTGCCTACAGTATAAGCATGGTAAGCAGGTTTATGTCAAACCCTGGCAAGTCTCACTGGGAAGCTCTAAAGTGGGTAATGAGATATGTAAATGGATCTTCAGAATCTGGTCTATTATTTGAGAAGACAGAAGATATCACTGATCCTGTGAAAGGTTATGTGGACTCAGACTTTGCAGGAAATCTAGACACAAGAAGATCATTAACTGGTTATGTGTTCACCTTGTATGGAACAGCTGTAAGTTGGAGGAGTGTACATCAGTCCTTAGTTGCTTTGTCCACAACAGAAGCAGAATATGTTGCTCTAACAGAAGCTTTTAAAGAAGCTATGTGGCTTAAAGGAATAGTACAAGACTTTGGAATAAAGCAGAAGAATGTTACTGTCTTCTGTGACAATCAGAGTGCTATTCACCTTGCAAAACATCAGTTGTTTCATGAACGGTCTAAACATATTGATGTGAAGTTACACTTTGTTAGGGACATGATGGAGAAGCAGATAGTTATTGTGAAGAAAATACCTACTGAGGAAAATGCTGCTGACATGTTTACAAAGCCTTTGCCTTACAGCAAGTTCAAGCATTGCACAAGCTTAGTCAAGCTTGTGATGCTTGATCAATCTTAAAGAGGAGCAGGCCTTGAGGATGTGATGAGCAATTTGCATTGAGGTGGAGAATTGATGGAGTGAGTTCAATGCAATTGTGGCAAAAGAGTTGAAAAGTATCAGTTATACAACGAACCAGTATTAATTGTTCTTGAACCGGTTTAATTCGAGTGAACCGGTAGTTATGTTACAAACCGGTTGTTATCTAATTCAAACAGAATTAGGGCGCGCTCACTTGATCCGTTTTGGATTGGAAATAGTTGGAACAGAATTAGTTATGGGCTTGACTTGTTGATTGAGGGCTTTTATACTCAGAACAGTTGCGAATCCATTCATTCAGTTTTCCCTTTGTAACAGTTACGAATTGATAGCTTGATTTCGGTTTTAGGGTTCTTAGATACAAGTTGAGAGAATCCAGAAATTGAGTGCATTGTAATTTGTAATTCGATCCAGTTTAATAGTGAAGAGCTCTGATCCTCCGTGTATGTAGATCGTTAGTGATCGAACCACGTAAATTGGTGTGTTCTTGCTTGAATTTAGTTGCATTCGTTTTACAGAAAGTTTAGCTTGAAAGTTGAACTTGATTGAGCAATTAGCTTCTGTTAATTGTGATCTTGACTAACATGATCGATTGATACGATACAAAATGTATGAAATGCATAACATAGACCAACTTCCTTCCGGATTTCAAAAGGGTATTAATGTCAAAGTCTCAAATATGCATGCTAAGTATAAACTCATTTTACCGTAAATTTCATTAGCACACAAAATTTGGGTCAACTTCTCTGGCAAAGTCTTTTGCTCAGTAAGCAAGACTTTTTTCAAACTTATAATCCATAGTCTTGAGATTTGTCATTCTTCTCCCTAATCCTAACAATATGATAGGGGTTCTATTTATGGATTGAGGTTCAGTTCCTTTATCTAAAATGCGTAGTTACGCATATACCTATGTCCATAGAGTTCACCTTATATCAATTTATGACTAGAAGACGTATTTAGAGACTATTATTTCGCAGTTATCGATCTCTTTCGTTATTCTTTTTGACAATTTTTTTTTTCAATGCAAAAGGTGTGGTTCTAATCAAATTTTCTTAGGTCGGATAGCACCTCTAGGGGTACAAAGAGGGTTCAGGGACTTAGTTCAAGTCTGTCGTTGTAATTAATAATAATTTATGATGTAATTTAATACATATGATACATATTAAAAAATTTAGTTAAAGAATATTTCACGATAAGTTAAACACCAACTAAAATAGAGTCGGGTGGAGGCCCCACCCAACCACCCTACCCTGCACAAATAACCCCACTTCTCTTTACTTAAACCATACAAACTTCATTTGATCTTGACGCAATTATGTAAAAGCGCTTCGTTCCATTTTGTTATCACTTTTTTATTTATTAAAATAAATTTATACCATATGAACCCAAATTATTGGGCTTTCAATGGATGAGGCCCAAAACAATACTACTCCAAGTTATTAACTCTCTTTTTTTTATTTTGTCCTCTTTTTTATATTTTCCTTATAAGAACTTTATCTAGAGATTTAACTCAAATGAACAAAATTTACAGCATTAATTAGTCGATTACTAAAGTTCCATCTTGAATAGAGGAGGACAGTCTAAGGTAAATGGGCTGAGAAATGTTAATGAAGCAAAGAAAAGAGCGGCAGCCCAAATAGGTGACACAACCTGCATGCATCAAGGCCCAGGCTAAATACCCCTCCAATTAATGGAGATACACCTCCGTCTAAATTCACCTACTCATTTTAATTGGTATTAGTATATACACAACCCTTATACTACCATTTATACCCTTAGTAATAAACGAAAAAATAAAATTATGATAAGTAGTATTCGGCAAACTGTTCCCAAACTTAATACAATGTTTCGGCAAAATATTTCCAAAAAATTAATCAGATTTCAGAAACTCGTAAACCATTCAAAATTTTGACAATTGTTGTTCGAAAATATGTAAAACTTTTGACTAACGGGTCCGAAAACTGGCTTGGCGAAAATTTGAAAAGAAAAAATCTGCAAATGACAATCATTCAACTTTCAACGTCATTCAATGCCTAAAATATCAATATTTCGTACACAAATGTAGACAATGTAGACAACTAACAAAATTCAACATTTTAAACTAGAGTTTATACATTAAAGAGAAAACCTACGGAATAAGGGACCAAAAAAAAAACATACATAGGAGGGTTGAAATGCTCCCATTTTCACCAGAATCTAGTTCAAAAACATGAATTAATCGTTGTTGTATCGTCTGATCATATTATGATGGAAACAAAATCAATTTCTTTTTTTTTTCCTTTCACACGTATATGGTTGAACGTCTTATGCGTAAGAATGAGATGGAGGGTGCACTAGTCTTAGATTTTCTTTTTATTTAAATATTAAAGTTATATATATAATTTTATAATTTTAATAAAATATTAAAATATTCATGAAGGTGTATTTCTTTTAATTGGGGGTATTTAGCCTTGGCCATGCATCAATAGATCGGTCCATTTCAAATATGATATTTTTATAGTCCTATATAGAATGCTGAAGACAAATGGAAATAAAGTTGAATGTCACAATAGAGGTTCAAAGATAAAATGGGTAGCTTGCCGTGGATCAGATTCACATCAAATCCATTTTTCAAAATAATAAAATGCTTAAGTATATGAAATAATATTGTTTATCACACTAATATCATATTTTTAATAATGTCTGATCTTATGTTTTGTTATTCTAAAAAAACACAAAGTTGTGATAATTTGTAAGCTAAAAAGTATTACTTCATATACTAAATAGTACTACCCAGTGGATGTAAATGGATCTATCTCATGAATGGTATCAAGAGTTCATTTTACAACGTCCCGTTCATTCTAACACGCTCTTATACGTTGATCCATTCAACTTTATTTGGTGCATCTCACAATTCCTATTCTATTTTTGGTATATTATACTCCTTTCATTTCATTGTGTTTGTTAGGGCTGTTCACGGAGTTCGGAGATTACCGAACCCGTACCGAAATCCGCACCGAAAAAGAACCGTACCGAAAAAATTATGGACTTTTTTATTTTAACCGTACCGAACCGAACCGAATATTTTTTTGGTACGGATCTGGATATTACCAAATTAACCGTACCGAAAAACCGAATGTGACCGTACCGAACCGTACCGTACCGAACCGAATAATCGAATTAAATATGTATTAATTTTAATTATTTTTTATTTATCAAACATTATTATAATGTTATTGAATTTAAGTACAACTAAGCGATTTCATAATTTCTCCTCATTTTCTTAACACAAACACTATATTATTTCTCTTTTAAGTTCTTAAAATGTTAACTTATGTTTAAATGTATATCAAAATGATTTAAATTTAATTTCTTATTCTTTTAATTTCATTGTTCATGTATATTCATTTCTTACAAAAACTTGGATATGGTGTACCTTGTGTCATGAATTACGACCAACATAATTTTAATATTGCACTTTTCATTCACAAGATATCTAATATATATATATATATATATATATATATATATATATATATATATATATATATATATTATATACTGTATTTTAAATACTTTATTGGTGGTGATTTACGTAAATATTGTAACCATCCATTATAATATAATGTGTTATATTATTCAAGCTTGTAATGATATATGTTTGATTGTAGTTGAAGTTGAGTAGTATTCGTGAGTGTGCATGCATCGAATATTTTTTTATGATTAAAAAACGGAGAGAATGATAAAAAGAGGGTAAAAACTCCATTTATCCGCTCCGTACCGTACCATACCGATCCGGTCCGTTTGTAACCGAAAATCCGTTCCGAACCGCACCAAAAAATAAAATATCCGTACCGTACCGTACCGAAAATTTGTTACGGACACGGACACTCGAATTTTAAAATAACCGAACTTTGGTACGGACACGGATATTTTCAAATATCCGTTTTGGTCCGTACCGTGAACAGCCCTAGTGTTTGTCATATTTGGGCTTATATTTTGTTTCAAAAAAATTATAATTTTAGCTATTTTTCACAATTCTCTTACGCTTCCAAATATTTTTCATTAATTTTGCACTCATACATTCTTTTTTCTTTGTCTTCAAATTTAGCGATATAAACATCCTCCTTTCCCTTTCTTTTCCCTCACTCAAATGTCACACTATAAAATCGTTAAAATGACAAACATTATAAAACAGGAAGATTAAATTCCGTGTTCTATTAAATAGCTAGCTACATTTATAAATTTGAACAAATCATTATTTATCAATTCTTTTAAATAAATATAATTATCATAATGAATTATCAGAAAACAAAATAAATGAATAAATTGCATGAATTAAAACAGTGAATAGTAGTAACAAACTGTTAAGTAGTAGTGGTAACTACAATTTGAGCACCGGTCACGCCACATGTTGGAGCACGATAAACGCGGCGTGCCCTTTCCACGAGAATAAGGGGTGTTTCATTAAGCTTATTTAAAACATTTTATAAGCTCTAACATCTTATAAGTTGTTTTAAGAGCTTATAAGATATAATTTTTAAGTAGTTTATAAGTTGCTAAAGTGTTTGGTTAATATAACTTATAAGATCTTTGGTAATTTAAAATAAATAATTTTTAAATATATAAAAAATATTTTTTTCTATTTTTTATCTTGAGGTAGGGGTGGGTAGGGGTTGGGGAGGGTGGAATGGTTCCAAGGTGAGGTGGAGGTGGTTTGAAAAATAAGTTGGGAAGTCTCAACTTATTTTTTTACAGCTTACAGCTTATAAGATGTTAGGAGTTTATTTTATGATCTTATAAGTTGTTAAACATCTTATTTTGCCAAACACATTGATAGCACTTATAAGCTCTTAAACAGCTTATAAGATGTTTTAAGTAGCTTATAAGCTCAGCCAAACACCCTCTAAATATCTTTTTAGAAAATTTTACAAGGGTAATATTTCTTTTACACTAAATATCATACTCTCTCTGTCACACTATTGGTTCGAGCATAAATATTAAAATAAATAAAATAATAATAGATATAGTACGATTGATGTGATGGAGAAAATAATAGTAATTATTTTAGGTAAAAATAGTGAATTATGTTTTTTTAGGTAAAAATAGTGAATTATGTATATAAATTATTTGTCAAAAGTAGAATAGTAGGGAAGGTATTGTGTGAATTAATATTTACGGTGAAACTTGTTTGAGAAGTATTAGTAAATTATACTAAAGGTATCAGCTGTGAAAGGTATTAATTGTTTTCACTAAAGGTATTATTTCATATTAGTCGTTTCAACATAAAATATTAATAAATTTTTATTTACGGTAATAATTATCGTGAGTATCATTCACATAATATTTTTGCTAGAATAGAAAGTATTCTAAAGTTTACCGTGGGATGGAGTATTAACTTTTTCAAATAATTATGTGAGAACTGAGAAGAAAAGCAAATGAATGAGGCATCCTCATAGTCATCTCCTAAAAAACAACACAAGCGAAGGTTTGTTCAATATCATGTTTAGTTGATGTGGTCTTTTCTATCTTCTTAAATCATCATAGCTTTTTTCTCGTGACATTTCATATTCTTTCCATGAATCTATTTACTCCCGTCAAAACGTAAAGTCCCTTTATTTTATGTAACAATAATAAAATTATATAGTACATACGAACATCTTGAAGGCGAAAAGAAAACGAATGATAATGGCAAAGTATTTGTGAAGATTACAATAGTGAATATTGAATTTTATTCACTAGCCCAATACCCAAACAAGAACAGAGGTGCAAAGCTTCAAAGAATTAAAAAAAATAAAAAAACTGAAATGAGTATATGTAATTAGATGCTCTGTGAAGTAAGTTAATATGGAGAACTTTGCTTTCTTATTATTGTCTTACTTTGGAAAGATACATATGAGTATTTATAGTGCCCGTGGAAAATGGAAATATCTAGACAAAGAGGATTTTAGATTACATAGGAACTAACAAAACATTAAAGACTTTAAGTACATTTAAGGCACTTATTTAAGATGATGTTTCTACACTAATTTAGAATCTTCAAGAAATCAGTTTTAACTATCAACACTCCCTCTTAAAGCGATTTTTTGAAGGTCATGCCGAGCATAGTTCGCAATTTCTCAAAAGTTCCTTTAGAAAGTGATTTGGTAAATATATCCGCCGTACTTCAAGTGTAGAAATTACTCCATCGAGAATTTTCTCACGAATAAAATGATGCTCTAGTTCAATGTGTTTCGTTCTTGCATGACAAACTGGATTTGATGCAAGCTTGATAGCACTCTGATTGTCAACATATAGTGTAGTGGGTTTGAGAATCTCCGTGTGAATATCGCTGAAAAGTCGTCGCAACCAAATACACTCTTGAGCTGCTAGAGAAGATGCCTTATATTCAGCTTCCGTAGTTGAAAGTGAAACTGAATCTTGCTTACTACACCAGGAGATACATGTCGGACCACAAAAGAAAATATAACCTGATGTAGATTTTCGATCATCCAAATCTCCTCCTACGTCGGCATGTGTAAAACCTAGCAAAGACATATTTGCACCCTTTTTGTAAAATAGCCTGAGATCTGCCGTAGAAATAACATGCTACAGAATTCTCTTGGTTGCTTGAAGATGTGGTTTCCTTGGTGATTGCATAAATCTGTTTACAAGACCCACATCGAAAGCAATGTCTGGCCTTGTAATGGTTAAATATATAAGACTTCCAACTAAAGCACGAGGATCCGCTAAGAGTGGGCCTTCTCCTTTCCTTAACTTCACATTCACATCAAGTGGAGTTGAGCATTTCTTGTTGCAATTTTGAAGAAATCTGCTTGTCAACTTTCTTGAATAATTTTCTTGGCTCACAAATATTCCATTATTCAAGTTATCCACCTCCAAACCAAGAAAGTGATTCATTTCTCCCAATTTTTTCATGTCAAAGCGTACCTTCAATTGCTCTCGCAATTTTGCAACTTCGTGCTCATCATTCCCTATGATAATCACATCGTCCACGTACAAAAGAACAATAATATGCAAACTCTCATTTTTCTTAACAAATAGACTTTGATCAGAGTTTGAAGCAAGATACCCACAAAATTGTAAATATTCAGCGATTTTTCCATACCAAGCTCGTGGAGCTTGCTTTAAACCATAAAGTGTTTTATGAAGCTTACAAACAAAATTAGGATGTTAGGAAGAAACGTACCCAGGTGGTTGCTCCATGTAGATGTTCTTATCAAGTTCCCCATACAAAAAAGTATTATTAACATCAAGTTGCCATAGTTTCCATCCAAAACTTGCTACCACTGCTATGACGGTTCTGACGGATGTCATTTTAGCAACTGGGCTGAATGTTTCCTCATAATCTTCGCCATATTTTTGTGAGAATCCTCGAACAACCAACCTCGCTTTAAATCTTTCAATGGAGTCGTCTACCTTTCTTTTGATTTTATACACTCATTTACAAGAAATGGGTTGCACTTCTTCGAGTTTAGGAAGGAGGCTCCACGTTTCATTTTTCTTTAACGCCTCCATCTCCTCATCCATTGTTATCTCCCATTCATTAAAGCAGGAGGGCTCTGCATCATCAAAAGGTCCTGCAAGATAACAAGAATAGGTGCTCACAAAATTTCATCCCGATAGCGAGCCGGTAGGATAATGTTTCTGCGCGGTCTTCGATTGCGCGATTCCTCTTGTCAGTTTTCTTCTTCTTTATTATCTTCATTAGAATTTGAGCTCCTTCTTTCACTTTGCTCTCTGGACAAACTTGGAGTGCTTTCAATTGATGTTGAAATATCCGGTACTAAAGGTAGATGCTCCAAGTTTACTAAATTTTGTTGATCTGTTTCACCTTTATTGTGCATATAAAAGGTTGACATTTCATCAAAAATAAAATCCTTGGATACAATAAATTTTTCGGAGTTGGGATCCATACATTTTCATCCCTTTTTTCTTTCATCATATCCCACAAAAATACATTTTCTGTCTTTTGCATCCAACTTAGTTCTTTGAGACTCCGGCACATGAACGTTGCATATTGGTCCAAAGACCTTGAGATGCTTCACATTGGGCTTTTCGCCGAACAATAATTCATAAGGAGACTCCATTTTTGTTGGACTAAGCGGCACCCAATTAATGACATGTGCAGCACACTTCATTGCTTCAGCCCACAAGCTCTAGGCAGATTTTTGGCATGCAACCAACTCTTACAAGTCTCTACTAGGTGCCGAATCTTTCGCTCCGCGACTCCATTTTGTTGTGGCGTTTCAGCACATGAAAGTTCTCTTTTAATGCCATGTTTACGAAAAAAAGAGAAGAACTCTTAGATGTAAATTCTCCCCCATTATCCAATCGCAACCGCTTAATTTTGGTACCAAACTCCCCCTTAACGGTTTCTTTAAATTCAAGAAATCTAGAAAAAAATTCAGATTTATTCTTAATAAAGTAGACCCACGTGAATCTTGAAAAATCATCAATAAAGAGTAACACGTAAACAAATCCAAAAAATAAAGGATTTTGAGTTGGACCCATTAAATATGTATGAATGAGTTCTAAGGGAGTTTTACATCTAGAGACAAACCTATCAAATGGAAGGCGGTGAGCCTTTCCATATTGGCAACCTTCACAAACATTGATATCACCAAATTCACTTATGTTTGGTAATCCATAAACCAAATTCTTTTGCACCATCACTTTCAACTTATTAAAATTGAGATGCCCTAGTCTAGCATGCCAAAGATGTGCATTTTCATTACAACTCATTTTATTTATATAAGAAGAAGCTGCAGATAAACAAATAAGTCATTAATTCTCTTACCGGTGTGGATGACATCCGCCTTGAGATCCTTAATAGTGAGTAGAAACTTCACGTCATGTGGTCCAAATAAGATGTAGTTTCCAGAATCCACCAAATTTGCAACAGATAAGAGATTCTTCTTCACTCCAGGGACTTGAAACACACTATTTAGTGTAATGGAATTGTTGTCTTCTCCATTGGCGACAATAATGCCTTCCTTTTTTTATGGGATGCACTGTGTTGTCGGTTATAATAATGGCGTCATGAAACTTGGTAAATTTAGTTTCATCTCCTGTCACATGACAATCCAGTCATCCGAAAAATGTATTGATGCCAATGCATTGAAAGACTTCTTCTCAGCAACAAAGCACCTTGTCCAATCTTCTTCGTTGTTCTCTTGATAATTTTTATTTTCAAGTTCAGCCAAGTTGGTAGAATTTCTTCGTATGCCCTAGTTTGCCGCATCGATAACACTTAATGATTCTTTTGTTACTTGTGGAGGATGCTCCTTCTTTGGCTTGAGAGTGATGATGCTCATTTCTCTTATCTTTTTCATCCAATTTCTTCTTGTAAGTAAACAAAGCTGCTCATTCTCCTTCTTTTGTAGTGATACCAGTTATTTGCTTCGCCAAGGTCTCTTGTGAGGACAAAAGATTTTCGAACTCCTCCAAAGATGGTTGTCGACTCCATCCTTGTATATGGGATATATTCTGGACTTGCTTCAGATATGGCTTCTTCTGGGTTAATAAGCGAGCATAACTTCTTGACTTTCAGTAAGTATTCTGAAATCGAAAGATTACCGAGCTCATTCTCCAATATTTGTAGTCGAGCCTCGTCCTTGTTGTTGAACAATCTATTGAGAGTCTTCCATATTTCTCTTGTCGATTTACAACCCATTATATGATCAAACAAGGCAGGATTTCAAAAGAAATTCAGCCTTGGCGTTAACCTGCCTCCATTTCTTTGTTGCATCGGTATTTTCCGGAGCCTCTGTGTTGTTCCCGTTGACAATATCTCCAATGAGATACGACTCCATACACGTTCTCCACACCTTATAGTTGGATTGATTCCCGAGTCCTCCGATGCGACCGCTCATTTCCATTCTTGAAGCACCACGAGACACCTTCACCAACGGATCTTGAAAATACTAATATGCAGAGCTCTTATGGCTCTCATGCCATGTGAAGATTACAATAGTGAATATTGAATTTTATTTACTAGCCCAAGACCGAAATAAGAACAGAAGGTGGAAAGCTTCAAAGAATAAAAAAAATAACTGAAATGAGTACATGTAATAAGAACAATGCTCCATCAGCATAAATATTTATGTATTAACTAAAATGGAAAAAAGAAAGCTGCAAAAGTAATGAATATTTAGTACAAACTCAGACCATGAATGGAGCACATAGTTTTCAATCGATTCCGAGAAATAATAAATAAGTATATATCTACTGAAACAAGTACTCCATATGCCAAAGTCGAGGATATTTGGACCACGGAATTTTTTAAATTGTATGTGTAAGTATCTGATTTATTAAATACTACCTCCATAAAATACACTTTTTTGAGTGAAATAATAATATGTGTATATTTTTGTAAATATACACACAAATTAATATTTTTTAGGGTGTGCAAATAATGTTGAAATGAAGTGTACTAAATATAAAAAAGAATCGATATTAAATACTCATATGTATGTGTTTTTTTGTTCAAAATCTTTTTCATCATTTATTTTTTAATGTTTGATAGATTGTTTTTAATATATATGTATATATATTACACTCTCTTCGTCACCTATTAAATGGGCACAGATCCTCTACTGAGACTTAAACCCAACGTTTTTATTCCTTAAAAAACAGTAAAACGCTCCATATATTAATAAACAAATACTTTCTTAAACAACTACTCGTTACTTTTTCACAACTCCCACTACTTTACACAAAAGTTAACGCATGGTCCACCATATATTAATAAACAATACACTTTCTGAAACAAATCAACAAAAAGAAACAAAAAAGTTATACCGAAACGGAGGATGTTGGTCCCAAAAATATTATTAGCGGAAAGCGTTTTATTCTTACTTTTAAGAAAAATCCTTTTTAAAGTGCTAAAATTAATTATGCAGAAATTATAAATAAAAATAGTAAATAAAAGAGACACGAGAATTTTTATAGTGGTTCGGATATAACGATCCTACATCCACTCAACCTTTCACCAAAGGGGTCTCACTCACCAACCAACTTACTTACTCACTGGAATTGGGAAGTACCAGCTCCTTCGTACAACTTACAACAACCTTTCAATGTAGTGAATAGGTTGAGTAATATTCCAACTAGAACTCCTAAAAGAGTAGATATAATATTTGTATGAACAAGGTGAGTGTATGGTGTGTTCGTGTATTATTCTAACTTTTATGCTCTCTTGCCCGTCTTTCTTGTATTGAACTTATCACCATGCACTCCTATTTATAGGTGTCAAATAACTAGCCGTTGAAAGCTAGAAATTCAAACATCTACAAATAAAGGAATATAATCAATCATCTTGATTGATTATATGATTGATTGGTTGACTCTTCTATGATTGATTCTTCTTTGATCTACAACCAATTTTCCTTGATATCAGTTGACATCCCTTTCTTGATTCTTCTTATCTTTGAATCACAAGATCTTCTTGGTAGAGTAGTCTAGTAGAGCTCATCTGGTAGAGTAGTCTGGTAGAGCTTATCTGGTAGAGCTCATCTGGTAGAGTAGTCTAGTAGAGTAGTAGTCTGGTACACTCTTCTTGTCTATCTCATCAGGTCCTTTACCTCATCTGGTCCTCTACCCATCTGGTCCTCTACCTCATCTGGTCCTATACCTTATCTGGTCCTCTGGTCCTCTACCTCATCTAGTCCTCTACCTCATCTTGTCCTCTGGTCCTCTGGTCCTCTACCTCATCTAGTCCTGACATCATCTTGTCCCGACCTCATCTTGTCCAAGACTCCTCCTGTTCAAGACTCATCTTGTCCAAGACTCCTCTTGTCCAAGGCTCCTCTTGTCCAAGACTCCTCTTGTCCAAGTCTCATTTTATCCAAGACTCCTCTTATCCAAGACTCCTCTTGTCCAAGACTCCTTTTGTCCATGACTCTTCTTGTCCAAGACTCCTCTTGTCCAAGACTCATCTTGTCCAAGACTCCTCTTGTCTGGGACTCCTCTTGTCTGGAACTCCTCTTGTCCGGGACTCCTCTTGTCTGGGACTTCTCTTGTCTGGAACTCCTCTTGTCTTGTCTAATTCCCTTCCCCCTTAGCCTAAGACCCATTATAGTCCTAGACTAGTTACCAATTCTTATTTTAACATCTTCAAAACATCTAATCTATATCCAAACAGAGGGAGTAGTATATAAATTGTTGAGAAGAGGTACAACCAATCCCTTCAACTATGGTGAAAGAAACGAATAAGCTCCTAAACTAAATTTGAGTACAAATGTACCCTTTATCTATTAAAAATATAACAGACGTGTCCTTCTGTTAGTGAGAAACCAAACAGACGTTTTCTTCCTTGACTACACCTCCAATTCGCCATCAACATTGCCATGGAATTTGCATGTATTAAAATAGGCATGAACTCGGTCAACTCGGTCTCGACCCAGTGCCAACTCGGTCAACTCGGCTGGAACTCGGCCGCGAACTCAGTCCTGGATCGGCTTGAACTCATCCGGCCTCTTCTATTTCCACTCGGCTGAGTTGAATTCATTTTGGGCGAGTGGTTTCAATGAAACTTCCACTCGGCCAAATTCATCTTCTCCTCTGGTCGAGTGAAGTCTGCTCCGAAACGAAGTCCACTCTGTAATTTCCGGCGGCTTCTTTCTTCGATTTACAGTGTTAACTTCATGGCTTGAGCTTTGAATTCCGGCATCCTCCATGAATACCGGTGAGGTACGGTGCTTTTTGGCGAGAATCGAATTTTGGCAACCTTTCTTCAATTCTTCATACTTGCCATTTATGCTCCGCCTCTCTCCCATCAAAAGACACAAGGCGGTGCTGGTAACTTGTCGAAAATCTGAATCTCCGCCTTCAAAACCAGAAGCTTCCCTCTTCGTACGATATGGACTTAGAAGTGAATATTACACTACAAAAAACTCACGTTTTTGTGACCGAAATTAGCAACCGTCTTTATATCGGTCTCTAAATAATGTATTAGCGACCGAAGAAGATCACTGGTCTCAAATTAAAAAAATTTGCGATCGACACAAAAATCGGTCTCTAAATCGAACGATTAGCGACCGTCTCGGCGATCGCTAAACTCAAAGTTCGCTGAATTCAATTTTGTAATCAGCGACCGCCAGTTGGCGGTCGCAAACTGGTCAGTTGACCCGTTCTTGGAAACGGGAAATGGTCATTAATACGGGGTAATTTGCAACCACCTAATCACAATTTTGGTCAATCGGGACCGTTGGTATCTGTAATTAGCAACCGCCTAAGGCGGACGCTAATTTTTTAACCCTTTTTAGGCGAAGTCCATACTCACTTTCGCCCATCAGTTTTAAGAATCCGCCGCCGTCGAGCAATTTGTTCCGGTCAATCACTTGTTGCCTTCCCGTCTATACAATAACAGTAAGTTTTTCAAACTTTAACTAGTTTATTATGTTTGTATATCATTTTTTAAAATATATAGGAGTTATATACATGAAATTAGATATATATGTTTGTATATATGTTTGTATGAATCATGCATGTTTGTTTATAGGATTTATATATATGTACGTATATGTATGATTTTATATGTTTGTATATTTTTTTTAAATCATGTATATAAATGTTTAGTATTTTTTAAGTTAGTTGGTATGTTAGTATATATTAAATTAGTTGGTATGTTAGTTTAGGAATATACATCTTTACATGTTGATTGGTATATGTATGTTATAGTTGATTGATATATATTTGGTTGATTGATATGTGTAGGTATGAATTTAATTAGTTGATTTATATACGTAGTTATGAATTTAGTTGGTTGATATACGTAGATATGAATTTAGTTGATTGATATGTGTAGGTATGAATTTAGTTGATTGATATGTGTAGGTATGAATTTAGTTGATTTATATACGTAGTTATGAATTTTGTTGATTGATATACGTAGGTATGAATTTAGTTGATTGATATACGTAGTTATGGATTTAGTTGATTGATATACGTAGGTATGAATTTAGTTGATTGATATGTGTAGGTATGTATTTAGTTGATTGATATACATATGTATAAATTTAGTTGAATGTGTATAAATATAATATGTTATGCAAATTTATTGAATTTATAATTATTACAAATGAGCTCTCAAGATAACCCTGGTTAGAGTGGGGGATAGGGTCGGGGGAGGGTAAGAGGAGTTCAGGGTCGTTGAGACCGGAGATCCCAGAGGTTAGATGGGCCCCGAAGATGATATAATCCTCCTCATAGCAGTCCAGTGTTGTTGGCTCTACTTCTGTTGCCGGATCTTCAGCTTCACGGCAGCATCCCGCGTTGGATAGTCGTTTCACTGTTGTCCTTAGAGACAACATGTAAGTATCCTTAGATAACAAATTAAATAATTTTAATTGTATTCATTAATATTAACTTGAATTTTTTTATGTCACGATATGCTTCCAGGCCATGAGACTAGCTCTCGCGTTTCAGAGGTCATTAAGAAGCTCCCGTTCGAGGTTGGTGCCTCCTCGTGGTCCATGGTGTCCGAGCGAAAGAGAATGGACTACTTCGAGGAGTTCAAGGTATATTTATTATGATTTTAATTTTTAATATTTTATTTTGAATTTATTTGTTAATATTTTATTTTTAATTTAATTGCAAAAGTTGTGTGTCTGGGACCCTGCCAATGATAGTGTTATGTACGGATTGTTCTGCGTGAAAGCGTAGGAGCGGTACAAAAATATTATCTACAGGTTGAAGAAGCAGTTTGATTAGGGGAAGCAGCTCGAGCTGGGTCGAGGGCTAGACGGACGTTCCGTCTGGGACGCTTTGGTTGCTCACTGGAATAGTGAGCAATTCAAAGCCAAGTCCTTGAAGTCCAAGGAGAACCGGTTGAAGGACCCCACCGGGCAAGGCGTCGTCAGACATCGGGCTGGATCCCGGTCCATCTACGAGCACTCCCTCACCTTTGTAATTATTATAATTTTTATTTACATTTGAATATTAATAAATTTTTAAATATTTAACATTTAAATATCTATTGAATTTGGTTCGCAACAGGAGAGAGAGCACGGACGAAAGCCCTCTCTGTATGGGCAGATGGAGATCTTCCACCCAGTGAACTCGGAGACTGGGACGTCTACCTACGCCCGCACCACCGAGATCCACTTAAGTATTTTTTAATTTTAATTTAATTATTATAATTGTAGTTTAACTATAATTTTATTTTATTTATATAATTTTAAAACCAGTTTAAGGATCGTCTCGCCCAGGCCTCGCAGCTGGTGGCTCCCTCCGACGACAGCGGAGAGAACCCAACCCCTCCCCGGATTGACGAGGACCGCATCTATTTAGATGTGGTCGGAGTCAAGAAGGGGAAGGTCGTGGGCAGGACGCTCACAGTAAGGCCATCCTACAGGCCTACCGCCAGAGTAGTGGATCGTCCTCCTCGATCGACTCTATTCCCTCTCATGTGGAGCGTGAGCTGAGAGACATCCGAAAGCAGATGGAGGCCCTCACGAGCTACAACGAGTCTTCGGAATTGGGTCTCCAGCATCTCTCAACAAATGGGATTAGCTGCTCCACCTCCACCACCACCCTTACAAAATTTTGCTGCCGGGGGGAGCGATGCCGGAGGAGCAGGTGGTGAGGGTGAGGATGACGATGATCGTGGGTTCGATGTGAACTGCTTCCTCTCTGATGATGATAGTTAGGTGAAGAGAGAGAGAGAGAGAGAGAGATGAACGTTCATATTTTTGTTGAATATTTTATTTTATTTGTTGAATATTTTATATTTTTATTGAATAATATAGTTTTGCATATATTTTATGAATCTATATATAAATGATGAATTATAAAAAATGGGAGTCAATTTGAAGTTATATACAATTAAATGGATAAAAACGAATGAATTAATAATTTTTAAAAGTCTAAAATATTAAATTTACAAAATTAAAAAAAATTAGTAAATATATATATATTTATATATATATATATATATATATATATATATATATATATATATATAAATGAATTAGAAACAAAAAGGAATTAATTTGATGAATTAAAAAAACGGGAGTCAATTTGAAGTTATATACAATTAAATGGATAAAAGCGAATGAATTAATAATTTTTAAAAGTCTAAAATATTAAATGTACAAAATTAGTAAATATATATATATAAACGAATTAGAAAAAAAAGAATTAATTTGATGAATTAAAAAAAAGGTAGTCAATTTGAAGTTATATACAATTAAATGGATAAAACAAATGAATTAATAATTTTTAAAAGTCTAAAATATTAAATTTACAAAATTAAAAAAAAAAGAATTAGTAAATATATATATAAAAACGAATTAGAAAAAAAAATTAATTTGATGAATTAAAAAAAACGGGAGTCAATTTGAAGTTATATACAATTAAATGGATAAAACAAATGAATTAATAATTTTTAAAAGTCTAAAATATTAAATTTACAAAATTAAAAAAAATTAGTAAATATATATATATATATATATATATATATATATATATATAAACGAATTAGAAACAAAAAAAACTTACTTTGATGAATTTAAAAAAACGGGAATCAATTTTAAGGTTATATACAATTAAATACAAATAAATGAACAACAATAGCAAGTGTCCTAGTGGTTCACACCTCTTTCGGGTTACCCAGAGGTCGTAGGTTTGATTCCCCTTGGGCGCATATTTGCCCATTTATTTCTACAAGCCTCATAAGGACTTATTTACTATTTTACTCGTCTAATATAAGCTAGTGGGTCAGTGGCTCAGTGGTTCGCGACCCGCTCGAACCCCAATGGGTGCGGGTTCGAACCCACTGAGTCACTTTTTTTTCACAGGTTCATCAATTAGCGACCGTCGGTCGCTAAGCCAAAATTATAATTTAAAAAATTAATTTTATTTTAAAAATAAATTAGCGACCGCCATTTGCCGGTCGCTAAAACCTGACCCGACCGGGTCAGTTCAGCTACTGGTGGTCGATATATGTTAACGACCGCTAAGGCGGTCTCAAATTAGCGATCGATTACAAAATTCGGTCGCTAATATTAGCTACCCGTGTTTTAACGACCGATTTTTATCGGTCAGAAATCGATCGTCAATCACGTTTTGCGACCAAAAAATTGTTGCTAATCCGCATTTTTTTAGTGTTATTCACAAAAATTGACCGATCGAATCTTAAATGACTTTATATAATAATTGATGCAGTGTTTTGGTTGAATTTGAAGAAAGGGTCCATTGAGTTTCTACCGTGGCCGTGCCCCATTTTTAAGGGATGAGTACATATTTTGATTGAGATCGAGGGATGTCTAGATAATTAATATGGGAGGCATCTCAATGGAAAATTGGAAATACCTGCAAATTTGATGGTGAATTAGAGGTGAGGGCAAGGGGAAAATGTCTGTTTGGTTTCATGTTACTGTAAACAAATTAATTTGCACCCAATTAAATGGTGACAAATTTACTATTTTATTTTGAGAATTTAATTAAATTAATTCTTGAATTAAATAGTTAAATTGATATTAAATGTACACGGTACAAGTTGGTCGAATTAAATAAGTGTTTGATACTCATATTGGGTAATAAATACAGTTTATTTATCAGAAGATTGAAAATTAAATGACATGTCGTCAAAAAGGGAAGCGAATTAAATTAAATTTAATTAATTAGCAAATCACGTCAATCAAATAGCATTGGCCAACTAGAACATGCCACGTGGCGCAACAGAAAAGGAAGGTTTCTCAACCTCCACCCTATAAATAGGGCCCTTGTTCATTCATTCACAGACACACACAACCGAAGCGAACAAGCATTCGGACGATCAACAAGCGAATCTTCTGCAACCGTTCTTGAAGACTCAAAGCGTTCTTCGACGTTCTTCGTAGAAAGCCATCAGAAACAGCCTCCGATCTGAGATCAAGGTCCAGAGTCCCTCCGATCCGGCGTTTCTTCTCGAGATTGAAGAAGCTTCAAACGCGTTCTTCTCAGAAACGACATCTGATCCGAGATCAAGGTCCATCACCCTTCCGATCCGGTGTTTCTCCTTGAAGATTTGAAGTTCAAATCTTCAAAGGCGTTCTTCGCACAAGTCCTTCACAAACGGCCTCCGATCTGAGACCAAGGTCCAGCACCCTTCCGATCCGACGTTTCTCCTTGAAGATTCGAAGGATCTTCAAGAACATTCTTCGCATCCGTTCGAAGATTCAAAGGACGTTCTTCGCCAAATTCAAAGTCGTTCATCCCTATTGATAGGCGAGCAGAATCAGCATTTGGGCAACCTGGCTTAGCACTAAACACCCAAGAATTAAGATGAAATTAACTCAAGATTCACTTAACAAGATATTTGGCGAGCAAAACTTGCATGCTACACAAAGGCGGATAGGCGAGCAAAACTAGATCAAAAGCTATTGTTGATGACCTTGCTTCAAACTTATGATTTAGTGGTTGTTTACTCTAATAAGATCATCAAACAAAGATTTGAATGAGGATTAAAATCACATTTCTTGTAGGAAGAATTGAGAAAAAGATTTGCAAGGGTTTTGCCTATTTTTGAATTAATTGAACTTATTTTCATGACCTCATGAAGAGGTATTTATAGAGGTACAAGCAAGTAGGAGGTGTCACCTCCTTAATCATCCTTATTTACATGGTGACAAGTGTTAAGACACTTGTTAATTCCTAAGCTATTACACCTTTACACAATGACAAGTGTTAAAACACTTGTTTGCTCCTAATGTAATGTCTAATTATTGGGATTTCTGATGATCTTTCGAGGTGCCCTCTTGCTCGCCTGGTCGTCTCCTTTTAATTTCTTCTTTACCCTTCTTGTTCTAGCTGGTCGCCTCTTTTTCATGTCTTAAATGACCATCTGCTCGCCTCCTCTTACTTGGTCACCTGTCCTAGCTGTTCGCCTCCTCTTAAATGTCTTATATGCCATGTTGCTCACCTCTTATGTCTTTATTCCCTGCTGCTCGTCTTTTTTATTTTTATTCTTAATGACTTCTTAATTTTATTATTTTTATCATCTTTTATTTTATTCTTATTTTCCTACTGGTCGCCTATCAACAATGCTCCCTAGTTTGACATGTAAGGATAAATTTTCCCTTTCATGTCAAACTATAAGACATGCTATATTTTATAACAGGAGGCGAGCAACAGGGAATTTATCTTTACTTTTTGGGGGCAGCGAGCAACAGGTTTTTGAATTTTTAGGCGGGAACTCCTGGAGGCGACCAGCAGGGAACGACACTTGGTCTAGCATCGTTTTGTTTCCCCCAGGCACGGAACACGAAGCGACGTGGCCGCCCACGCGTGTGCCCCCTAAATTGCACATAGGGGCCTCATTTTTTGAATTCTTTAATTCTGCCCCCGAATCCATATCTATAAATAGCCCTTTTCTCTCCCTTTTCTTTCTTTTTCGATTCTCACATGCAAAAAACTCCATTGACGAGTTCTTCAAGCTTTTTCTCCTCCGTTCCCTTTGAATCTCCAGTCGATTTCTTCTAAATCGAAGGTAAACATTTTGATCTGTTTTGTTTATCTTTATCATTGCCTACATTCTCCTTTCGATTTTGCCTTCCCTCTTTTCCTTCTCTACTATTTTCGTTCTTCCTTTTATTATTTTGCCATCGCCGCTGCGCCGCCGCCGTTAACGCCGCCGCTTTAGTGTTTTTCTTTTATTCGTTTGATTCTCTCAAAAGAAATCCCTAAAATGGTGTCCCCATCTTCAAGCAATACCCTATCCATCGAGTTTGTTGGACGAAACCCAGGAAAAAGACCCATGGAAACTGAAACGTCAAACACTGCTCTTCGCCGCTCGCTCCGGCGAGCAGTTGGGCAAAACCCTAGGACCTTGCTCGTCGATGAGGATACAGGTTCTGAGGCGAGCTCTGTTGTTCGCTCCGTCGATGACTTATATGCCGTGGACAGCTCGGGCGAGCAGGACGTCCAAGGCCCTGTTGCTCGCCCCTCGCCTCATGAAGGTACCTCTTCGGATTTGGGCGAAGACTCCGCTGAAGTTGCTACTGAGATAGAAGAGATGAGTCTCTCTGGGGATATGGAAGCGAGCAGTGGGCAACAGGCCAGGAGCAAGCAGGTGGTCCCTCATCCCCAAAGCCGTAGCCCGGAGACAAGATTGGATCGACTATGCCAACAAATATCACAACACGTTTCCCACTCCTCCAAGGCCTATCATGGAAGCCCGATAATCTCTATACACGGCAAGCAAGGTGGCGAGTGTAGTCACGGAAGATGACCTAGCTCGGATCCGCTCCACTTACCACATCTCATACGACATCCATCTGTATGCTCCACAAAAAGGGGAGACCGCTGACAATCTGCCCCCTGGATGCATTGCCATCAACTTAGATATCCTCAACACAGGATTTCCTCTCCCTTTGTATCCGGTGATTGGGCAGTTTTTGGAAGATATAAATTTGGCGATCACCCAGATTACCCCAAACGGATGGAGTACCTTGTTAGCCTTCATCACTCTTTTTGGATTGGAAGGCTACAGAAACAAAATCAGTACGGTGGAGATGCACTACGCGATGACTATCTCCTCGGCTGTCAATGAAGAGGGGCTCGGGTGGTATTATATCAAGGCCCGTAGTGGCGTGAAGCTGATTGAAGGAGTACCCAACAAAATCAAAAGTTGGCACAAGCAATTCTTCTTCATCGGCAGCGATTGGCGGGCGTCTTCCGATCTATCGGGAGGACCAGGGAATATAAATTCACCTAAGCATTTTGGCAAAATTCGGTGTAGGTTTTGCTCCTTAGTTCATCATATCTTAGGTGAACTAATTTTAATTTTTTCTTCTTGTTTTGTAGGTCCTCGCATCTTAAAGTGGGGGCATCCCGAGCTGAGCGAAGAGTTCCTCTATGTCCTTGCTCTGATTTCTTTACGAAACGTTAAGGATCGGAGTATTGGCCATCTTTCACAGGCGCACTGCCGGAAACTTGCTCAACTCACCACTAGTGCTCACCACTTAGAAGCACAAGCGGAGGTCCCGGAAGGTAACTTCTCTTAAGCACTTTGATTATTTCTACAAGTTCTTTTTCCCTGTTGGTCGTCTATCCCCTGTTGGTCGCCCCATACTGGTTGGTCGCCTAACCTCTCTTTTTATATTTTTGTTCTCAGCTCAAAGGGTTACGGTAGCCGTCCCTCAAATCCCTGAAAGCTATCATCTTCTTGCTCGCCGAGTAAAGCAAATGACGACCAACCAGCCATCGAAGAAGAAGAAGTTCGATCCTTGCACTTCCTTAATCAGACTAAGGGCGGGAGCACTTGATGAGGATGAGGCTCCTCCAGCACCTGCCCCCGTTCCTCGACCTCCTCCTCGCTCCTCGCCTCCCAGAGATACCCGGGGGAAGAAGAGGCTGACAAAGAAGACCGCTCCCAGGAAAGAGGATGATCGTCCAAGCGAGCTAAAGGGCAGGGTTCCTCTCAGGCGAGCAAATCGGTTGCTCGCTCCTCGCCCGTAGAGGAAGTGACCGAACAACAGGTCATTGGCGCAATGATCGCCGGTCGATGGAGCTCTTCACCTGACAGCTCCTACCTGGGCTATGACCCAGTGAAGATGAGAGAGTAAGTAACTTCCCTCCTGCTCGGCTGCTCGCCTCCCTGCATATGTTTCAACTTTCCTAACAAGTTTATCTTATGAAGGTACCAGAGAGATGATTATCCTGGTCGTTCCAGAGTGCTTCACTAACTTAGTTGTGTGAAGTCAGCTCCTGCCTACCCCGACATCAAAGATTCTCATGTTCGGCGGGCTACAGAGTTCGTCCCCCGCTCCTGGACGAAGACAGGTGAAGAAATTCTTCAAAGCCAATGTCTTAGCGACAACGCTCGTCTCCTAGGTTATAACGCTAGTCACCAAGCTATCACTGCCCAGAGAGTTGTTGACCAAGCCATCGAGCTTGAGAGGACGAACCGGAGCTTGGGATGGAAAATCGAGCAGCCCGAGGCTGATAGAGATGCTCAGCTGAAGAGAAAGGAAGAGGAGCTGGCCAAACTGAAAGCTGGCTTTGAAAGGGCCAAGCACACTTGGAAGCGGGAAGTGAAGGCATCCGAAGACCGGGAGAGGGTAGCGTCCAATGCTTCGGAAAAGCTTAAGTTGGATTTGGACGTTGCTACTGATCATCTCAAAGTCTTGGAGACTGAGCGAATTGGCCTGGTGGAGCGGGTTGAGTCTTTGAAGGTCCATGTCGACCAGCTGGAGAAGGAGAAGAGACGGGCCATCTCTTACAACACGTACGTGCAGGATGTAACTGATAACACTAATCTCGGTTACATCTGTGCGTACGCAGATTGTGTACGATCCGTGAAGTACGCCTTGGACAACGGTCTTAACGTCATGACTAGTACCGTCAAGGACTTCGCGGATTACGTTCTCGAGAACCCGTCTGCTGCTGGCTTTGAGATCCCTGTTGCCGACTTAGGGGAGATGGGGTTAGACTTGGGCATCTTTAAAGATGATGTCCAAGTCGTAGCTCAGAGGGAAAAGGTTAAAGTGAGCAACCACCGTTTTCGATGCTTTAAGCCCCATCCTTCCGAATCTCCTTGGTGAGATAAGTACTTCTGCCATTGTAGGCGAGCAGCAGGTCCCGGTGGTGACCAACCAAGATGCTCCTCCTCCCACCCCCACCCCCTCTACTGAAGATTTCCCAGCAGCACCAGCTCCTCCGGCATCCGAGGCTTAGGAGACTTTTTTTTTTCTGCTTTTCTAGTTTGATGTAGTAGGATGATTTATGCACACTTTTCCTTCTTTGTATCTTTGTATCTTGAATGAATAGAATTGCACTTCTTATTTTACTTGTTCGCCTTTTATTCGCCTTTTGTTTGTTTTTGCTTAAGTATTTTCCTTCATAAATGAAAGTTCAATACTTTTCTTGCAATAAAATCTTTGTTTGTTTGTTATACATGGGTCACCTAGGTCCTTTTGAGGACTTGACCATTTTTATGTTTTTAATGCCCTGTTGCTCGCCTCCACTATACTTGTGCTCATGCATTTAGTCTCTTGGGTGAGAAACTTTATGTTATGGGGCGATCAGTTGGGCTTCTGCGTTTCAAGAACCCTGCTGCTCGCCTTCTTCTGGACTTGTGCTTACAACACTTCCTCGTCCTCCGGCGAGCAGCTTTTCTGCTAGGTGAACAACTTGGCTTTAATGCCTTTTTGTTTCCTTAGTTACACAATTTAATGAATAATCGTCTTTACTTACAAAATTTCGTCAAAAAAGTTTGAAAATTTTATCAACCCTACCATAATACAAATGATATAATACAAACGATAGTCTTTATAGAAAACTCTACACTGGCTTCCTAACTACTGATAATATTTTTTCAATAAAGCCACATTCCAGGTGTATTGGGCCGAGTTGCCTTTCGTATCTTCAAGATCATATGTGCCGTTTTACCACTTGTGGGTTATCTTGAATGGGCCCTCCCAAGTCGGTCCAAATACTCCTGGCGGTGTTGCTAAAACCTTTCGGAGCACGAGATCCCCGACTTCAAATTCTCTAACTTTCACTTGCGAGTTATAGTATTTTGCGATCCTTCTTTTGTATATCTCATTTTTTATTTCTGCTGAGATTCTTTTTTTGTCAATCAGATCCATCTCTGCAGCTAGTACCTTGTTATTCTCTTGTTCATTAAACTCGGTTATCCTTTCAGTTGGTACTTTGAGTTCTATAGGTATAACTGCTTCTGTACCGAATGTCATAGCAAACGGTGTCTCTCTTGTGCTTGTTCTGTGTGATATCCTATATGCCCAAAGTACTTTTGGTAGTTCTTCTGACCATTTGCCTTTTTTGTCTACCAGCCGAATTTTTAAGATATGCTTGATTATCTTGTTAACTGCCTCGACTTGGCCATTAGACTGAGGGTGGTAGGGTGTCGAAAAATGCTTCTTGATTCCCCATTTTTTTTGCAGAAATCTCTTATCTTTTTTCCTTCGAACTGTCTTCCATTGTCAGTTAATATTGCTTGTGGAACTCCAAATCGACATACTATGCTCTTCCAAATAAAACTGATCATTTTCTCCTGAGTTATCTTTACTAGTGCTTCAACTTCGGCCCATTGTGTGTAATAGTCCACGGCCACTACTGCAAATCTTACATTCTCCTTTCCCGCTGGGAAAGGTCCTATGATGTTTATCCCCCACTTTGCGAATGGCCATGGACTATTTACTGAGATCAGTTCTGTTGGTGGCTTATGGATGTTGGGAGCGAACAGTTGGCACCTGTGGCATGTTTTTGCAACTTTGATTGCGTCTTGTAACAGAGTCGGCCAGTAGTATCCTTGCCTTACTGTCTTGTATGCCAATGCTCGCCCTCCTGCATGATTTCCACATACGCATTCGTGTATTTCTTTTAAAACTTCTTGGCCTTGCCCCCTTGCTAAACATTTCAGCAGGGGTAGTGAAAATCCTCTTTTGTAAAGGTGGTTGTCCATGATCGTGAATCTTGCTGCTCGTCTGGCTATCTTGGCTGCTTCTTGTGGGTCTTTCGGTATCTCATTGTCCTTGAGATATTTGTATATTGGCGTCCTCCAATCTTCTTTTGTTAACTCCTCTTCAACCTGGTTGATCTTGTAGTCACTGGTGGATGGATTAGAAATTCTTATTATTGTGACTTCTGTAAGTTCTGCTGGTCCCGTACTGGTAGCCAATCGAGCAAGTGCATCTGCATATGCATTGTTGTCCCTTGGCACTAGCTCGATGTAAATTTGTTCAAATAATGAAGCTAAGTGAGCAACAATCTTTTGGTACAGGGCCATATTTTTATCCTTGGCTTCGTACTCCCCACGGACTTGGTTGACTATCAACTGGGAATCTCCGTAGATTTGGACTCTTCTGACCCCCACGGCCAATGCCAGACGCAAACCAGCTATCAGTGCCTCGTACTCAGCTTCGTCGTTTGTTGCCATAAACTCGAATCTGACCGCTGAGGTGAACACTTGTCTGTCTGGACTGATTAGCACTATCCCAGCTCCTGCTGCTGTGTTATTTGATGACCCATCTATGTACATGTGCCATGGATGACTATGACCTCTCGTCGGATCTTGAGGGAAGGTTAATTCGACTATAAAATCGGCTAACGCTTGTCCCTTGATCGATGTTCGAGGTGCATAAGATATTCCAAATTGGCTTATTTCGAGTGACCACTTGAGGAGGCGACCAGCAGTGTCAGGCCTTTGCAAGATTTGCCTTAATGGGAAAGTTGTTAAAACCTCCACTTGGTGATCAAAGAAATATGACCGTAACTTTCTTACACTCATCACCAGTACGTAGGCCAACTTTTCCATGGGTGAATATTTAATCTCAGCCTCATGCAAAGCCTGGCTCACGTAGTAGATTGGCAAGTGAAATTTTCCTTCGGCTCGAACCAAGACCGAGCTGATGGCCACCTCTGACGCAGCGAGATACAGGTATAGTTTTTCTCCGGAGATAGGTTTTGATAGAATCTTGGTGTCACTCAAATACTCCTTTAGCTGCTCAAATGCTTGTTGGCAATTATTTGTCCACTGGAACTGTCCTTTTTTGATGGCGTCAAAGAAAGGCCGACACTTGTCTCCTGACCTGGAAATGAATCTGTTCAGAGCTGCCCAACATCCGGTTAGCCGCTGGACTTCCCTGACCGACCATGGTGGTTGCATGTCCATGATTGCTTTGACTTTTGACGGATTTGCCTCAATGCCTCGTTGACTAACCAGGTATCCAAGGAACTTTCCTGAGTGTACTCCGAAGCTGCTTTTCTTCGGGTTTAGCTTCATGTTGTATGCCCGAAGAATCTTAAATGCCTGTGTCATATGTTCCAAGTAATCCTCCTTTCTTAGGCTTTTCACGACTATGTCGTCCACGTACACCTCCATTGTTCTGCCGATGTGATCGTTGAAAATTTTATTGACAAGTCTTTGGTACGTGGCTCCTGCGTTGATTAACCCGAACGATATTCTTTTCCAACATAGCAGGTTCTTGTTGGTGTAGAATGTCGTGCTTTCCTGGTCGTCTGGGTGCATCGGTATCTGGTGATATCCAGCGAATGCGTCCATGAAGGTAAGAAGTTCGTGTCCTGCTGTGTTATCCACCAGTTGATCAATATGTGGTAGCGGAAAGTTATCTTTGGGACATGCAGCATTCAGGTCTGTGAAATCAATGCACAACCTCCACGTGCCATTTGACTTTTTCACCAACACCGGATTTGCCACCCATCGAGGACATAAGGCTTCTTTGATCAGATCATTATCAAGTAACTTCTTTACTTCGACATCTAATGCCTCGTATTTGTCAGGTTCGAATTTCCTTCTCTTCTGCTTCACCGGTTTCCTAGTTGGATCAATATTTAGCTTATGGCAAGCATGCTCAGGGCTAATGCCTACCATATCTGCATGCGACCATGCGAATACGTCGAGATTGGACTTAAGGAACTCGCTCATTCTGGATCTGTATGGCTCTGGGAGCTCAGATCCAATGAACAATTCCAAGTCTTCTCTGTTCGGGTCGACTTTTATTGTTTCCAACTCCTCAACCGGGGTTGCTTTCCTCTTTTGGCTTTTCCAACGAGGGTCAATTATCGGACCTTCTAAGTTGAGTTCATCTTCGATCATGGGTTCCGCCTCCAATCTTGGCTCAATGTCGTTTACTCCCTCCGGTTCAGGTATAACTTCTTCTCCCTTTTGCTCGCCCAGGCCCTCCTGCTCGTCCTCGTCCTGCTGGTCGTCCACCTCCATCATTTCCGTGTCGATGGACTCCATGATTTCGTCCAACATGGAAGGTTCATCCTCAGTCCTGCTGCTCGGCTGCTCGTCCATGACAGACACACTGTTATCTTTAGGTTGGAGTTGCAGGAGGCACTCTCGAGCTTTCTTTTGATCACCTTTAACTGTACCTGAACCTTTCGAAGTTGGGAATTTTAGACAGTAGTAGTACGTTGAAATAGCCGCTTTGAATTCATTTATAAAAGGTCGACCAAGAAACCCATTGTAGGCAGACTGTTGATTTACAACTAAAAACTCTATCATTCTAATTAGTCTCCTTTCGGGATTCTCGATCGATACAAGCTCGACTGGCAACGTAACTAGTCCTAAGGGAACTGTTACATCATCTCTGAACCCTACTATCTTATGGTCGCATTCTTTTACATACTCATTGCAATCACCTAACTGATCTAGTGTGCTTTTGAATATGATATTTGTGTAGGATCCGGTGTCCACAAGCAGACGGTGGACTCGGACCCCCATGACATTAGCACAGATGATTAGTGAATTATTGTGTGGAGTGAGTACCCCGTCTAAATCTTTCTCAGAAAATATCAGATCTCCAGTTTTCTTTGTTGCTTGGTTTATCCCGACCTCTCTGACCTGAGCCACTGCTCTCAAGTCTGTCTTTCTCTTTCTCTTGGATACTGGTGGCCTTCCGTCAGAACAGCCCCCTACCAGTCCGGATTGCTCAAGCATTAGGATTTCTCGGACGGGTTCAGCTGGCGCTGTCATTGTATTTTTCCTTTTTGATCCCTCCTACTCAGCTGTTCGTCACTCTTCTCATCTTCCGAGCCGGAGGATATCACCATCCTTGGTTTCTTTCCGGGTTGTCGCTTCACGAACTCTGACAGCTTTCCCTCTTCGTAGAACCTCCATAGCTGTTTCAAGAGGTCCCGGCATTCACTTGTGAAGTGACCTATGGTTTGATGATATGTACAGTACTTTTTGGGATTCATCTTTCCCCGCTCTTGTCGTATCTTTTGGGGCTCTGACAGCATGTCTTTATCTTTTACGTTGTTGTATACAGCTTCTATTGATATGGACAAGACATGGTTCAACTTCTCCTTCAGTTCGGAACCTTCACTGAAAGCTTTCATGTTCTTAGGGGCTTTGTATTCTCCTCCTGGCTTCTTTCCCAATTTTTTGGTATCAACTTTATCTCTCAATTCTTTCTGTAAAGTTTCTTGCATTGAGATGTAAATCCCAGCCTTGTGCCTGAATTCAGAATAAGTTTTAGGGAAAGCCAGGTGCATCTCCTTCCACAGATTTGTTCCCTTCCTGAGTCCTGCCATAACTGCCACAATCTTAGTGTCTTCACTCACCATTTCCCTTTCTAGCAGGACTTTATCAAACCTTTCGA
This sequence comes from Ballota nigra, assembly GCA_947034835.1. Taxonomy (NCBI): domain Eukaryota; kingdom Viridiplantae; phylum Streptophyta; class Magnoliopsida; order Lamiales; family Lamiaceae; genus Ballota; species Ballota nigra. The sequence goes on from OX344721.1 coordinate 39,791,820, forward strand.
GGAAAGCTCTATCAGATTCCTCATCTCCTTGCTTCAGATCTGCCAGCCTGTGTCTCTGCATAAGATAGGTTCCGACTGTGGAGAAATGTGATAGAAATTCCTTGCTGAGTTGTGCGAACGAGCTTATAGAGCCGGGGGCAAGTGTGGAGAACCATCTGTGAGGGCCATCGCCCAAAGTTAACGGAAAGTTGCGACATTGCATTGCGTAAGATGCTTTCACAGATATCATGTAGTCGGTGTACTTGGATAAATGTACTTTTGGGTCTGACGTCCCTTCGTATAGGCTAACAGCCGGGAACTACACCTTTTTTTGGACCGGTGCGTTCAATATAGCTGGATATAATGGCGATGATGGGAGTACGGTTTCTCCTCCACCGTTCTGAGCATCCAACTGCTTCTTCATCTCCTCAATTGTTCTTTTGAGGTCAAGCCACTCATTCGGAGGCGCTCCTCCATTCGAAGGCTGTTCATCGTGGTTTGGCTCGAAGCCTTCTCCACGGTGTAGTCCCTTGCTAACGGGACATTTCTCCTGTGTGACCCGCCGGGCCACATTACTTGCCCCATTGGGACCTAACCGGCCGAAGGCTGACCTTCTGAGTCTATCATGTACTGAGGGGCGAGCAGCAGGGTATGCTCGCTCCTCACTCCTCTGTGAGCCTTCTCTCCTGAGTTCATGATTTTGGTTCCTTATATCCCTGCTGCTCGACTCTCTATCCCCTCCTGGTGTGGACTCACCTCGGCTTCCAAGTCGCTCACTTACTGGTGTTTTACCTTTGGTTCCCCTTGCCTGACCACTATCAACCTCTTCTATCCTTATGTCTCCCCTTTGTTTAGCTCTTTGCTCTGTTGCCCGGTTGCTTGCCTCCGGGGTCTTAGAGGATTTGTGCCCTGCTGCCCGGTTACTCGCCTCCCAGGCTCTCGATGGTCCGGCAGCTTCCTGTCGCCGTTGCAATGATTGCAAAACGGCGATTATTTTTGCTAATTCCTCCGGGTTCTGAGCCAATGCTTCTACTTCCGGGGGAAGAGTGTCGATAGTGACTTGAACATTTCGTCGGGACGTGGCTCGCACCGTTCTTGCATGGTCACCCGTTGACGATACCCTAGTTCATGATTTGCTCGCCGGGTGGTTGCTTGATTCTTGGTGATCTTGTGATCGTACCATTTTCTGAACTTTGATGTCTTTTTGATGAAGATCTTGTATTTGTTGATGTCTTGACCTATAAACAACTAGCCTTGCATGTAAGGATTTGGTTGTTTACAAACCTTTATCCACGCATGCATGCATTCAAGCTTGTAGGTCTTGTGTAACACCACCCAAAACACTTAAACCTTCTTCCTAATTCCAGTTTCCGGCGACTTATTGCCGGATTTTTGCAATTTCCGGCGGATTTTTCCAGAAATTCCTTCAATTCTCCAACCGACGGAGGTTCGACCCCTCTCTCTAGCGCCAATTGTTGATGACCTTGCTTCAAACTTATAATTTAGTGGTTGTTTACTCTAATAAGATCATCAAACAAAGATTTGAATGAGGGTTAAAATCACATTTCTTGTAGGAAGAATTGAGAAAAAGATTTGCAAGGGTTTTGCCTATTTTTGAATTAATTGAACTTATTTTCATGACCTCATGAAGATGTATTTATAGAGGTACAAGCAAGTAGGAGGTGTCACCTCCATAATCATCCTTATTTACATGGTGACAAGTGTTAAAACACTTGTTAATTACTAAGCTATTACACCTTTACACAATGACAAGTGTTAAAATACTTGTTTGCTCCTAATGTAATGCCTAATTATTGGGATTTCTGATGATCTTTCGAGGTGCCCTCTTGCTCGCCTGGTCGCCTCCTTTTAATTTCTTCTTTACCCTTCTTGTTCTAGCTGGTCGCCTCTTTTTCATGTCTTAAATGACCATCTGCTCGCCTCCTCTTACTTGATCATCTGTCCCAGCTGTTCACCTCCTCTTAAATGTCTTATATGCCATGTTGCTCGCCTCCTATGTCTTTATTCCCTGCTGCTCGTCTTTTTTATTTTTATTCTTAATGACTTCTTAATTTTATTATTTTTATCAACTTTTATTTTATTCTTATTTTCCTACTGGTCGCCTATCAACAGCTATATGATGAGCTCAATCGGCATCCTGCCGACCAGATCCAATCACAGTGCCAAAATAATAATTAAGCAAGAAAAAAGGCCATCAGAATTAGACTAAAGACTCCTCAGGGACAAGTTCAATATGACGAGCAGCTCTTGACTGCGAGTCAGTGATTAGGCATGAAATTGTCATGATTCGTCACTTGAAGTACACTAATTTTGGCCGATTTTGTCGAGTATTTGGAGTCAATTGAGCATTATCTCTCTACATTGATGAATTTGTCTCTTTGATGCTCGTAGGTGAATCGAGGGCGAAGAACGGAGTTCGTAGGACTTTGAATCGTCTCAAACGGATGCCCGGATGAGAAGATATCGAAGAAATACGATTGGTGTTAGTATTGAAGAAGAAAAGTGCTACTTGGTGAAGATTTGGGAGCATTCGAGTAAAGCACTCAAGCACTAGCGCTCGAGCACGTTGCTCGAGCGCCCAAAACATACAGAAAAGTTTGAGCATTCGAGCAGCTCGAGCGCCACCGCTCGAGCGTGTTGCTCGAGCGCCCAATTTATGCAGAAGAAATCCACCATTCGAGCAGCTCGAGCGCGAGCGCTCGAGCACTTGTTCCATTCGAGCTCCATGCTCGAGCGCGACCGCTCGAGCAGGCATGCTCGAGCGCCTTCTATTTTCGCGCTTTCAAAGGCATTTTTCGGCCCACGAGTTCACGATTTGGCCCGTGCATATATATATTCGTCTCAAGCATGTTTGGAGAGGACCACACAGATACCACACTTGAGAAGATAGTTTTGAGAGTTTTAGAGTTCGTTTTGGAGAGGAAGAAGAGAAGCAAGTTTACGTTTACGGTTTTTGAGGTTGTCATTACGAATTCGAATTACGATCTTACTTTTTAGTTTCTTTTCCTTATATTTCGTTATTGAACACGTTGAGACTTCTTTTATTGAGTTAATTTCAAGTTTATTCTTTTATTTCGGAAAACCCTAGTTTATGTTTCATCTCTTCTTCGTCTTAATTATCATGTTCATGTTCGTTGCTTATTTAATTGCTAGTATTTACGTAAACCCTATGTCTGGCTAAAACCCATGCATGCTTGGGGTAGGATGAAATCGTAGAAGTAGGTTGTGGGTACGTAATTAGGGTAACTTGTGACGTTAGGTTTTAATTCTCTTGGTTAATGAATTCTTAAAATTAATCTAGACTTTACTTTTGAATTTCGTTCGAAAGGTGTTAGTGAGAGGACGACCGTATCACTCTTTAACAATGAGTAGACTTAACTAGAGGGTTTAAGAAGGGTTAATTCATCTACCAGTTTAGCGAAGGAGGCGACCACATCACCTTAGTTAAATCAGGGTCTCATTAATTAAGCACAATCTATTAACTTGTTAGTGGATTAGTGAAGTCGAGTGTTAGGGTAAAGTATTAGGGTTTAGAATCTTGAGCTTTCACCTTGCATTCTTTTACTTAGGTTATTTCTCGCGCGTCACAGTTATTTTGATTATGTACCCGCTCCGTTAGTATACGTAGGGATTCCTATCCTAAGCATCACCATCTCTCATTAGAAAACAACCTTTAGTTAATTCGCTTCTTTAATTCTTTAGTTTAATTAGTTTAGTTTAGTTTTAATTAATCTTTCAAAAAAACCCAAAAACATTACACTCATATTAGCTACGACGCATAGATCTTCAGGGATCTGTTCGCATACACTCCATCTCGTGGGTTCGATATACTTGGCCGTTATACTTACTCTTACTACAGTGAACCCGTCCGCTTGCGGGGAAGCGACTAGTAGAAGTTAGTATCATCGCTTCAAGTCAGCCAGTCCAACAGATAAGGATAGAATTTAGTTTAGATAAGGTCAACTTGGTCAAAGCCCAGGTGTCGTGCATGCAGGTCTGGTAGGCCAAAAGTCACGACACCTCCTGTTAGGCAAATGTCTATAAATACTTAGATTTTTTTAGCTAATAAAACAGGTACAAATTATTATACACGTCCAAACTTCGTCTACGAACCTAAAGCAGCTCGTTTATCTTACGATCGAATTTATCACGTAAGCTTATAAACATTCTGAATTGCTATAGAACCCGAAACTTTGTATTCACTAATTACATTAGTGATCAATCACACGTAATTGTTTGATGATCAATTAACCATCAAAAATAGCCACTAATCTTCGAGATTAGAGACGATCATCAACAAATTGGTGCTAGAAGAAGGGTTCGAACCTTCGATTCATTGAATAAGGAAAGATTACCCAAGGACTGTGGAATAAGTTTGAACCTTTGAAGAAAAGTGTTCTTGGTGTTCTTAGTGTTCTTCATCAAAGAACTAAGGAACAATACTTGAAGTCTCTTGTCAACATGCCTCAATCACGAGAAACACAACGTTCCCAACATATAACAAGGGATTCACACTTCCGGATGTCTCAGGCTGGTAGGCGAGCAGGGACGAGCAAGAATAACCATGAGAATCAGACCACTATTGCTCGTCAATTAATGCCACCTGAGTTGGACATTTTTGCTCGCGACCCAGATGAATTGGCGCGGACAATAGCCATGCTCCAGGCTCTACAAAGACAACAATTCCAACCTGGCCCCTCTTATGTATGGGCAAGGCTTAGCCCCATAAAGATCCGTGAACATGAGAAGGCCAGGGGTGACCATTTGAACGAGGCAGACAGTGCCCAAGCTCGTAGGGCAAAGGGCAAAGATAAACAGCTCGCTGAGGCCGCCAGCCAGGGGAGTTCAACCCAAAATCTGGCTGTGGGAGTGAGTCAAGGCACCCGTCAAAGTGCTTTGGAAATATTAGGTCGCCACGGTCAGGGAGTCGCGGAGTTGCATCCGACAGCCAGAGTAGCTCGCCCTTGGTCGACCTTTCTTAAATGAATTCAGGGTTGCATGTTCAACTTATCATTATTGCATAAAATTCCCAACAACAAGTGGAGTTGGCACAGTAAAAGGAGACCAAAGAAAGGCTCGAGAGTGTCTCCTGCAAATCCAATCGAAACAGGGACAAGTGTCAATGATGGAAGCGTCCACCAGTCAGCGCGAGAATGAACCATCGATCTTGGAAGACATCCTGGGGACCCAAAATGATCAGATGGACATAGATGATCATCCTTCATCTATGGGCGACCAGATACCGCAAGATAACAAACAGGTGCTGCAAAATGGTGAGCAGACTTTGCCAGAAGCAATGTTGCCACCTATTATTGACAGTACACGTCCAAACGATGACCAGGAGGGCCCAACCATGACGACCAAACCCTGCTCGGGGCCCAGTGAGGATTTTGACCCCCGTTTGGGTGCCGAGCCCATGAACACCGAGGATGAACTAAGCCCCGAAGGGCCAATAATTGATCCCCGGTGGAAGGGACAGAAGCGACAGGCAACTCCGGTCGAAGAATTGGAAACCATCAAAGTTAATCCCGTCTGGGATGACCTTGAATTATACATCGGATCAGAGCTCCCCGAGCCTTATAGAACTCGAATGGCGGAATTCTTAAAGGCCAACCTTGACGTATTCGCATGGTCACACGTCAACATGGAGGGAATCGATCCGAGGGATGCTTGTCATAGGTTGAATATCAACCCAATCCGAAAATCTGTCCATCAGAAACGGCGAAAATATGGACCGGACAAGTATCAAGCTCTTAATGAGGAAGTCAAAAAGTTATTAGACAACGACCTAATTAAACAGGCGTTGTGTCCACAATGGGTTGCAAACCCTGTCTTGGTGCGAAAGCCGAATGGAACCTGGAGGCTATGCATAGATTTTACAGATCTTAATGCAGCATGCCCGAAGGATAATTTTTCGCTCCCGCACATTGATCAACTGGTGGACAGCACTGCCGGGCATGAGATGTTCACATTCATGGATGCCTTTGCAGGTTACCACCAGATCCTGATGCACCCAGATGACCAAGAAAACACGGTCTTCTATACTAATAAAAATTTACTATGCTGGAAAAGGATGCCGTTTGGTCTAATCAATGCTGGAGCAACCTACCAGAGGCTGGTGAACAAAATGTTCGATGAACATATTGGGGAGACGGTAGAGGTGTATGTCGACGATATAGTCGTCAAAAGTACACGAAAAGAAGACCACCTCCAACATCTTTCCCAGACATTCGATATTCTCCGAAAATACAATATGAAGTTAAATTCGAAGCAAAGTAGTTTCGGAGTACATTCCGGAAAGTTCCTGGGCCATCTGGTCAGCAAGCGAGGAATCGAAGCCAATCCTGTTAGAGTAAAAGCGATCGTTGATATGGAACCTCCACGCTCTGTCAAAGAAGTGCAGAGGCTAACGGGTTGCCTAGCCGCTTTGAACAGGTTCATATCGCGATCGGGAGACAAATGTCGTCCATTTTTTTAGGCTATCAAGAAGGGCAACTTTGCATGGACGGGAAGCTGCCAAAAAGCTTTTGACCAATTAAAAGACTATCTGGGGGATGTAAAAATTTCTGTCAAAACCAATCCCCGGCGAGAAGTTATACTTATACCTGGCAGCATCCGATACTGCCATAAGTTCTGTACTGGTACGAGCAGAAGGTAAATTTTACTTGCCAATTTATTATGTCAGCCAGGCTCTGCATAAAGCCGAGGTGAAATATTCACCCACCGAAAAATTGGCGTATGCTCTTGTCATGAGTGTAAGAAAGTTAAGACCGTACTTTTTTTACCACCAGGTTGAAGTACTAACAACTTTCCCGCACTACACCGACCCGACACAGCTGGTCGTCTTTTAAAATGGTCCATAGAGATAAGCCAGTTTGGCGTGACATACGCACCTCGAACAGCGATTAAGGGACAAGCATTAGCCGACTTCATAGTCGAGTTAACTTTCCCTCAAAATCCGACGAGAGGGCTAGATCACCTATGGCATCTTTATGTGGACGGTTCATCAACAAATTTGGCCTCGGGGGCAGGAATAATTCTTATCAGCCTCGACCGGCAAGTATTCACTTCAGTGGTCAGATTCGAATTCATGGCCACCAACAATGAAGCGGAGTACGAGGCCCTCATTGCAGGTCTCCAATTATCATTAGCCATCGGGGTAAGAAGACTCCAGATTTTCGGAGATTCCCAGCTCATCGTAAGCCAAGTACGAGGTGAATACGAGGCCAGAGATGAACAAATGATCGAGTATCAACGAATAGTGGCTCACTTGGTGTCTTTGTTAGACCAGGTGGATATCCAACAGATACCTCGAGCAAGCAACACGCAAGCTGATGCCCTAGCAAGGTTAGCGACCAGTGACGGGCCAGCAGATCTAATAGACATCGTCATTACTAGAAAAATCCAACCGTCCACGATGGATTATGAAGTAAATCAAGTAGTTGAACAAAATGATGATGATGATTGAAGAACTCCTATAGCCAAATACTTGAAAGGCGGGGAACTACCAAGCAACTCTTTTGAAGCTGTGAGAATCGAGCAAGCAGCCAGATATACTCTGGTAGACAAACAACTTTACAAAAGAGGTTTTTCAGTTCCGTTACTCAAGTGTTTGTCTAGGGGGCAGGGAAGGACAGTTCTGGAGGACGTACATTCTGGAGCTTGTGGAAATCACGCTGGTGGGCAAGCTTTGGCCTACAAAACCGTAAGACAAGGTTATTATTGGCTAACCTTACGAAAAGATGCAATCCAGTTAGCCAAAGCTTGCCACCAATATCAAATTTTCGCCCCAAATATTCATACCACGGCTCAGGAGCTCGTATCGGTTTATAGTCCATGGCCATTTGCGAGATGAGGAATAGACATTATTGGTCCGTTCCCAGCAGGAGTTGGAAATGTTCGATTTGTTGTTGTAGCTGTTGATTATTATACAAAATGGGCAGAAGCAAAGGCCATGATGAAAATTACACAGCAAAATATGATCAATTTCATATGGCAGAACATTGTCTGTCGTTTTGGGATTCCATGAACCATTGTGACAGATAATGGTCCGCAGTTTGATGGGAAAGAATTGAGAGACTTCTGTACAAAGTGGGGGATCAAGAAATACTATTCAACTCCCTATCATCCCCAATCAAACGGGCAAGTTGAAGCTGTGAACAAGATCATTAAGCATACATTGAAAATACAATTGGCAGAGAGCAAAAGTAGTTGGTCAGAAGAACTCTCGGAGGTCTTGTGGGCATATAGAGTTTCTCCCAGGTCAAGTACTGGAGAAACACCTTTTGTAATGGCTTTCAGAATAGAGGCTGTGATACCAATTGAATTAAAGACCAACACGATCAGGACGACTAGCTTTGATGAACAAGTAAACAACTCTGCTCTAGCTACTGAAATAGATTTGCTCGAAGAAAAGAGATTACACGTCGAGCTAAAAAATGCAACATACAAACAAAGAGTGGAGCGCTATTACAATTCCCAAGTCAAGGCAAGAAAATTCGAAGTTGGTGACCTTGTTTTAAGAAAGAAGTTCGCCCCACCTCCATGCATATTTAGCCCGACTTGGGAGGGCCCGTACAGGGTAACGGACAGGTTATCCAATGGAGCATATGACATAGAGGACTTAGATGGCAACTCGGTCCAATACTCCTGGAATGCAGCTAATTTAAGGAAGTACTTTCAGTAGGCGAGCAATCTTACCTATGAGAGTGTGAATTCGAGATGGGTGAACTACTAAGTCCAGTGGGCGAGCTAGTATGGCATATGCACAAGATGGATCCAAAAACTTGCCTAATTTTTTGAAAAATTCACCTAATTTTTTTAAAAATTCACCAAGTATAAGTGGTCGAACAGAGTTGAATTAGGTCAAGTTTGGTCGCGATCTAGTATGCTAGCCTCTTGTATAGTCTTATTTTCTTTTAAGTCTAAAGATGCTTTGACAATGTATAGTGGTCGAGCAACTTTGGTCCTTAATGTAATTTATGTTTCTTGAATGGTTGGTGGTTTGACATTGTTTTGGTCGAGCAAATCCAACCTAGCTAGTACAGGATTATATTTTTGGTCGCTTTCAACACTTGTAATTTTTTAAGATATTTCCAATGTTAAGTTGTTCGTTCAAACAGAAATGCAAGCTCAAGGCGCAAGTTGATTATACAACCAAGCCCATCAAAGGCTGTTCGTTTTTAAATGAACATAGCCTAAGACCAAAAGCCCATCAAATTCTAAGGCAAAAAAGTTCTTAAGGAACAAAGCCCAACTACATTAAGATTGTTAAGCATGAGTAAAAGTGCAAAGAACAATTAATGTAAATCAAACAGGATGAGCAAAATAGTTTCATTAAAAACAAGGCTCGATCGCCCAAAAATTACAAAGAAGGCGAACAACAACAACAAAGAAGGAAAAATTACAAAGCCCTATCTAATCCTTTCCGCTAAGATCCTTGTCCAGCAGGTGGGGGAATGTCATCATCCTTGGGGTCTTCCAGAGGAGTCCCAGCAAGAGCAGGACCAATTGGGACCTCTTGAGTCAGATCGGCGATCAACCCTTCAGCATCAGCTCGCTCGCGAAGAGTCGTTTCACATGGCTCGACGAGCTGGGTCTGTTCGCCCTCGGCAGCGTCGCCCTCATCTTCCTCCTTGGCAGTTTTGACCTTTAGCTCTTCTGAGACCTTAACGTGCAGGTCCAGAGCTCTCTGCTCGCTGGTCTGATGCACCCTGACCTTGTCTTCCAGGTCGGCCACCATTTTCTTCGCCTCTGCCTTGGAGTCGTCTCTTTCTTTGGCAATAAGGCTGACGGTGGCCGCATGCTGGCAAGAGTCCTTCTCGAGATCCTCTACTTGGTCGACCAGATGCTGCACGACCGTTAAGGTGTTGCCCGTCTCGATGAGGCACAGGCGGCCATTGTCACGAGGCGTCTGTGCCTTAACAGTTTCGTTCAGCTCCTTTGTCCAGCTGCGAGCAACAACTTCAGAAGCACAGCGGACAAAGGAGTCCGGGATTTCGTGGAGATTGGCCGGCACCTTTGAACAAGCGAACCGGTACACCATGTTCGAGCGCCCAGGATATTGCTCGGGCGAGTAGCTAAAAAAATCATCAGTCAGTAAAAAAAAAGTGCTAAGTGTCCTGGGCGAGGAGAGACATACTTGTCAAGATGACCCTTATCCCAACCAAGGTACGTGGGGTCAGATGAAGGACCAGATCCTTCGCGGGTAACGGCGACCAGAGGTTGCTCGACGTGGCGCTCCACGGAGGGAGTTTTCTGGCTATCAGTCTCGGATGGACGGGCAGCAACGGTCACCTGCTCCTGAGCAGCTTTTGCTCGCTTGGCCGCCTTCTCAGAGTCGGAGACGGGAGTGCCGTCTCCGCGAAGGAGCCTCTTTATCCTCGAAATTGGAGCCTTGGGCGGACTGGCCACCGGTGCATGCGGCTGTGCCGAACTCGACCCTCCAGTCTGTCTTAGGTCGCCTTTTCCACCCTTAGCCGCAAGGGCAATGATCTTTGAGAGGGGATCCGACTTCTTGCGACCTCTTTTTTTCGGCATCTTCCAAACGCGATTATCGAGTTCGAGGTAGGAGGGGTGAAGAGCAACGGTGACGAGCTGGTCTGCAAGGAAAAGAATTAAGTCAATAAATTGTACGAGAACGAACAAATCTGTTCGCCCAACAAGGAAAGCCACTTACCCTCCGGAATGGGGGCTTGAGCCTCAAGATGGTGAGGATAGGTGGTGAGATGGGAAACTCGTAGTGTGGCCTCGGAGAAAAGATGGCCAATGTTGCGATCTTCTCAACAATGAAGGGCGATCAGACACACCACAAACAGGAACTGGTCGCTGATGCTCTCTTTAACAGTTCACCACTTCAAATTTTTGGGACATGAAACAAAACAAAAAGAGAATTAAAATTAGTTTAACCCCTTCAAAGTTATGGAAGAGGTGAGGCTCACGCTTTAATTCCCTAAATTCCGCCGGGGTCTCAACCCGCTCAGGACCACCATAAGGGCGAGCAGAAGCACGCCAGTCTCCTCCAATCCAAAATCAGTCGTGCTTCCAATCTCGCACCTTCCCAGGGATGTCCTCCACAATTTTTTGGCCTGGTCGCGCCTTTAAGTAATACCAGACCGCTTCGTCCCCGGTGCATCCAGTAATCGTCATCAAGTAACATCTCTCCTCGGCGGACAGCTTATTGGGGTATCCTCTAGGGCGAACAGAACCATTAGATTCATCCACCCAATGGGAGTCAGTTGGGTGATGGCCAAGTTCACACTCTCCAGAAACTTGCCGACCAAAGGGTGCAGCGGCAAGGTGACCCCGACGTCGAGGGTAGCTAGATTGATCGTCGTTAACCCGTGGGGTGCGCGATCAGTTCTGTCATCCACCAAAGGAGCATACATCGGAATGTCAAAGGGAATTTTATAATCCCTCCGAATCATGGGCAAGTCCTCCTCTGTGATGGCGGACACTATGCAGCTCGCAGCGAATTCGGTCGCCTTGAGCCTCCGTACTCCACGAGCAGGAATAGAAAACCGGTCTGAGTGCTCCCTCTCGTACTCGCCCCAATCTATTCAACGAGCAACAGCGACCGGAACCTGATGCTCAATTAGCCTGGGCATGGGAAAGTGAATATCTATGAGGTACGCCCAGGTCAATTCATCAGGATTCACTGGCTGGAGTACCTCAGCCTCCTCATCCTCGTCCTCGTGAAGGTCCGAGCTCGTTTCTTCCAAAAGCTGGCGAGCAGGATTTGCTCGCTCTTCCCTTTCTCCAGATGGACAGGCTCCCGAGTTAACGGAGCGAGCAACTGAAGCCGCCTCAGGGTCTGATTCCAGGATAACAGCGGGATTCTCCTCGGCGGGTTGTTTCTCTGGGTTTCTTGGATGGAAAGATCCAGTTTCGGAGTGTGACGACATCCAGTAAGCAAGGGGAAAAAATTCTAAGTATTTGCAGATTCCGGCGATGGAGAACTCAACCGAATAAAACTTCCCACGGCGGAGTTTAGGACTTTTGTGGAACCATAAAATGTACACAATACTAGAAAAGAAAAAGAAGAAGAAGAAAATGGAAGAGGAAACTACCTTGCAGTTACTTCGAAGTCGCCGGAAAGTGGGAAGCGTACGCCGGAAGTTTGAATGAGAGAAGAAGGAGAAATTCGCGCTTGATAAACAGTGAAAATGATTAAAATCGCGAAAATTTTCCCTTAAATACTCTCTGAAGAAACGGGGTTCCGGGCGAGTAGGTCCAAGAGTTGAAGGACTAAAATGCAATTTTTTAGCGCGTGCAGCACCTGTCCGACAAAGTGGGAAGGCGCGTCACCTCGGGTTCACGTGTCCGTGGGCGGCAGCAATCATTCCACCCACGTCACACCTCGAGCCGTACCCAGGCCTTGGGATCCCAACCGTCACTAACCCAAGTCTGCTCGGCCAATGTTGTCCGCCCGTGAAAAGTTGCTCACCCCCTCCCAACGTTCCTGCTCGCGTCAATAGCACCTAAAATTTGCCAACCCAAGAATTGCTCATTCATCCCCTTCACAATTTATTGATTGGCAAGGGGGCAATTGTTGATAGGCGAGCAGAATCAGTATTTGGGCGACCTGGCTTAGCACAAAACACCCAAGAATTAAGACGAAATTAACTCAAGATTCACTTAACAAGATATTTGGCTAGCAAAACTTGCATGCTACACAAAGGCGGATAGGCGAGCAAAACCAGATCAAAAGCTATATGACGAGCTCAATCGACATCCTGCCGACCAGATCCAACCACAGTGTCAAAATAACAATTAAGCAAGAAAAAAGGCCATCAGAATCAGACTAAAGACTTCTCAAGGACAAGTTCAATATGACGAGCAGCTCTTGACTGCGAGCCAGTCCAATAGATAAGGATAGAATTTAGTTTAGATAAGGTCAACTTGGTCAAAGCCCAGGTGTCGTGCATGCAGGCCTGGTAGGCCAAAAGTCACGACACCTCCTTCTAGGCAAATGTCTATAAATACTTAGATTTTTTCAGCTAATAAAATAGGCACAAATTATTATACACGTCCAAACTTCGTCTACGAACCTAAAGCAGCTCGTTTATCTTACGATCGAATTTATCACATAAGCTTAAAACATTCTGAATTGCTATAGAACCCGAAACTTTGTATTCACTAATTATGTTAGTGATCAATCACGCATAATTGTTTGATGATCAATTAACCGTAAAAAACAGCCACTAATCTTCGAGATTAGAGACGATCATCAATAATCCTGCCTTCGAAGGCGTTCATCCCCCAAATCTCCAAAATAACATTTAATCCAAAATAAGGCGTTTCGCCCTTGGATTAACGTTTAAATTCAAATTCAATCTCAAACGAAGATCGAGATGAGGACTTCGCCCGAAGATCATCTAAGTCAAGGTCAACACCGAAGAGAAGAATCAGAGGATCAAATCCAGAGTTGGTCAAACCCGCATAAATTCTTAAATCAAATTCGAAGAAATTCAAGTTGTAATCTTTTTTTGAGTTTTCACGAAATCTACAGTTACAAATTTGGCACGCCCGGTGGGACCGACTCTACCTCTTATCTCTTCTCTCCTCAAACAAGCTCAAGATCACTAAGATGGCTCCCCGCAAAGTTATTGTACCAAAAGCCAACTCCTCGAAAACTTCTGAAGGCTAGGTCTTGACAGGAAGTATGGCGAAGCGGTCACTGACAGAGACCTTTACAAAAGTCAATCCATCAGTGGAGGCAACAACTAAGAAGCTGGTATGCACTGCTGAAGATGAAGAAGTCAACTCTCCAAGCTCCACTCCACATTCATCTTCAAACTCACTGTCAAACTCAAGCGTTGCCCCAGTTATGATGACAAACTCCTCAACTATTAAGGAACGATTTACCAGCATTCTCAAAGCCATCGAGGGGCTCGCAGAACATGTCAAGAGGCAAGAAATTCAGCTTGCCAATTTGATGAACAAGGTGGAGAATAGTGATGCAAGTCACGCCCACGGCAAGCAAGTTGAGGACCAAGGAATGGAGGAGACCTCAGCCAGACGACAAGCAACTGAAACTGAGGAGGCTGCTAAGGGATTGCAAGTTTCATCCGATGGGGCGATCCAGATTGATCAGCTCAATGAGCTCATATTGGGGACAGTGAAAGGGAAGTTTGAAGACAACTCCAAGTCAACCTTCACCTACACTAAACCATACACAAAGAGGATTGACAACTTGTGAATGCCAGCAGGCTACCAACCTCCGAAGTTCCAACAGTTTGATGGCAAAGGGAAGTCAAAGCAGAACGTAGCTCACTTTGTTGAAACTTGCAACAATGCTGGAACTTATGGAGATCATCTGGCAAAGCAGTTTGTCCGCTCCTTGAAAGGGAATGCCTTCGACTGGTACATTGACTTGGAGACTAACTCTATCGACAGTTGGGATCAAATGGAGCAAGAGTTCCTAAACCGCTTCTATAGCTCAAGGAGGACAGTTAGCATGATCGAGCTAACCAACACTCGCCAGAAGAAAGATGAGCCTGTGATCGATTATATTAATCGATGGAGGCACTTGAGCCTGAAATTTCAAGGACCGAATGTCTGAGACGTCTACAATTGAAATGTGCATCCAAGGCATGCAGTGGGGTCTCTGATACACTCTTCAAGGGATTCAACCAAAGGCCTTCGAAGACCTGGCTACAAGAGCTCATGACATGGAGCTAAGCATAGCTGCAAGTGGATCTAGCGGGCCACAAGTTCAAAAGCATCGCGATAAGCCTTCAAATAAGGAATACATAACAGACATTCCTCGCAATAGGGGGCAAAATGGATTGACTCTGAAAGAGCTACGACAAAAACAATGTTCTTTCTTAGACTCTGGCGTATCGGGGATATTCGATGACTTGATGGATGCAAAGCTCATTGAGTTGCCTAAGATGAAACGGCCGGAAGAAGCTGGATGCACCGACGATCCAAAATATTGTAAGTATCACCGACTAGTGGGCCACTCAATTGAAGACTGATTTATCTTTAAGGAAAAAGTCATGCAATTGGTCGAGCAAGGAGATATAGTGCTCGAAGAGTCTATCTAAAGTTCTCCAAATCAATGCTCCTTGATATGAGCATAAACTATCTGTGAAGCTCCTCTGATACGAGCATAAACTGTCAATAAAGCTCCTTTGATACGAGCATAAACTGTCTGTGATGCTCCTTGATACGAGTGAAAACCATCTCAAAGACCATCAAATTCAATCTCCTCGACAATGGCAAAACCGTCTGAAGCTCTCAAGTTGGGGATCAAATTGAAGCCTCTCCGAATTAAATGAAGCTCCTTGATACGAGCGAAAACTATCTTAAGGTCAAATCAAGTCTCCTTGATGAAAGACTAAACTATCTGAAGCTCTCAAGTTAAAGATCAAACTGAAGTCTTCATCAAGTCAAAACTAATTGATTCTTACTAAACTGTCTGGAGTTCTCAAGTCGAAGAACAAATTGAAGTCTCTCTCCAAATCAAATGATACTCCTTGATATGAGTATAAACTATCTACAAGTTTGAAATTCAATGCTCCTTGATACGAGCCTAAACTATCTACAAATTTGGAAATGAAGTCTCCTTGACAAGAGATCAAACTGTCTACAAATTTGAAGTTGAAATACTCCTTGATATGAGTATGAACTATCAAACAAATTCAAATCAAATCTCCTTAATGCACGAGTTTAAACTGTATGTCACTCCTAACCACATGAGTATAAACTATATGGCACACAAATCAAATCAAATTTTGTTCACGAACTATGTTATGATTTGATCCTCTTTAAAGAGGTACGTAGGCAGCTTAGACATCCTCTAAGTTCAGTCATGATTCAAAACTCCAAATGCGTATGGGGGCGCAAAATACTTTTGTGCTTCATTCACTCCAAGTCAAAACGACCGTGAACAAAGCACGAGGGGACATTTGTAAGCAAATTAATTTACACCCAATTAAATGGTGATACGTGTACAAATCAAATATTAATATCAAGTTAAATTTAATTCTTGAATTAAATAGTTAAATTGATATTAAATGTACACGGTACAAGTCGGTCGAATTAAATGAGTGTTTGATACTCATATTGGGTAATAAATACAGTTTATTTACCAGAAGATCGAAAATTAAATGACATCTCGTCAAAAAGGGAAGCGAATTAAATGTAATTTAATTAATTCGCAAATCACATCAATCAAATGGTATTGGCCTACTAGGACGTGCCACGTGGCGCAACAGGAAAAGAAGGTTTCTCAACCTCCACCCTATAAATAGGGCCCTTGTTCATTCATTCACACACACAACCGAAGCGAACGAGCATTCAGACGATCAACAAGTTAATCCTCTGCAACCGTTCTTGAAGACTCAAAGCGCTCTTCGCCTTTCTTCGTGGAAAGCCATCAGAAACAGCCTCCGATCCGAGATCAAGGTCCAGAGCCTCCCCGATCCGGTGTTTCTCCTCGAGATTTGAAGAAGCTTCAAAGACTTTCTTCTCAGAAACGACATCCAATCCGAGATCAAGGTCCAGCACCCCTCCGATCTGGCGTTTCTCCTTGAAGATTTGAAGAATCTTCAAAGGCGTTCTTCGCACAAGTCCTTCACAAACGGCCTCCGATCTGAGACCAAGGTCCAGCACCCCTCCGATCCGACGTTTCTCCTTTGAAGATTCGAAGGATCTTCAAGAACATTCTTCGCATCCGCTCGAAGATTCAAAGCACGTTCTTCACCAAATTCAAAGGCGTTCATCCCGCCTTCGAAGGCGTTCATCCCTCAAATCTCCAAAATAACGTTTAATCCAAAATAAGGCGTTTCGCCCTTGGATTAACGTTTAAATTCAAATCCAATCTCAAATGAAGATCGAGACGAGGACTTCGCCCGAAAATCATCCAAGTCAAGGTCAACACCGAAGAGAAGAATCAGATGATCAAATCCAGAGTTGATCAAACCCGCATAAATTCTTAAATCAAATTCGAAGAAATTCAAGTTGTAATTTTTTCGTATTTTCACGATATTTGTAGTTACAGTTACAATAATAGATGAAGGGTGAATTTGTACTTAAATTTAGTTTAGGGGCTAATTTGTTCTTTCTACCGTAGTTTAGGGGCTAATTTATTCTTTCCACCATAGTTTAGGGGCTAATTTGTTCTTTCCACCATAATTGAAGGGCTTAGATGTGCATTTTCCCTAAATTGTTTTGTGGCAGTTTTGTTGATTACATAAATTTATACTCCATGTTTGGTCTTTGTTTATTATTTTAATTTGCTTATTATTTTAAATACTTGGTTTTTATGTTATCTTTTTTTCTTTCATTTCTTACTTCAAAAAAGAACTTTTCTTTTGCATTTTTTATTTTGCTTTTTATTTTTTGTCAAGTAACATAGTAATCCTATTAATATAGTATTATTCAATAAAAAATTATTGGGATTATTTATAAAAGATGTGCAGTAAAAAAATGTGCAAACAATTTTTAAAAAAATGCCTATTGAATTTTCAATAAAAATAATTTTGTCCTTAAACTCTGGGAATTGTCTACGACTTCATCTACAAATCATGTAGATATGTTCATTTCTCAAATTTATATAGGTAATTTGTTTATCTGTAACTTGAGAATTAAAACTATCTATAATATTAAAAAAATTGTAGACAAAGTCGTCAACCCCCACTATTTAAGGACAAAGTTAATTTTATTGGAAATTCTGCAACCATATTGAACAATTCAGTAGACACACAATACTTTATTTTTTTTACAGTGACTAAAATATAAAAATTTAAAATAGATGAAATTACAGTAAATGTCTAAATAATTCCATTACATTTATAACATGAAAACATAGTATCGAAATTATGAATCATATGTTAGCTATTTTTTTTTTTAAAAATACGTACCTCCATGTGAAAGGGTGTGAAGGGGAAAAAAAATGTATCTCCATTCTAAAGGAATTTGCGCCCAAATTAAAAAAAAAGTATATGAATCAGTGTTCTAAAGGTCGCTAGTTGGTCGCGACTAGACTGACTAAACGGATAGTCGGGAATTAATCGAAATCACTTAAATGAATAAAATAATTAATAAATATATAAAAAAATAACACCATCACCTTTCAATATTAAAATTATAAATAATACATCACCCTATACAATACCATAAAACTCAAAACTCAATAAAGTAGCAAAGATGTTAATATAAATATGAAGTCATTCAAATTCAATGGAAAGGCTGGGGAGCATCATGGAGGAATAAGGCCATTCGGTGGTGGAAAGTCATGTTACAATGTTCGATGGAGGGGTGGGGTACGACTTTCGATGGTGGAGGTGTACCGGCTTTTGACTTTTGTGGTGAAAAGATTTGATAGTTAGGTTTAAAAATAAAAAGGCAACTAATCACAACTAATCTGATTAGCCACCAACCAATTAAATGACCATTTTTTCACCGTTTTAACTAAAATTGGAACAGTTTAGGACTTTTTTTAGAACATTGGTATGAATATATACATTTGTACTCGGATCAAGAAAACAGTTGGGACTCTTTTCAGAACACATGTATGAATAAATACATTTGTACTCGAATCAAGAAAACAGTAAAATAGCGTGTGAATAAATGTGTACATATTTGAATCCAGAGGAATTTGCACCCATATTAAGAAAAGAGTTGAGTACTATATGAAAATATATATTTGCACCTGATTAAAAAAGAGTAAAGTAGTGCATGTAAAGCATCAAAGGCAGAAAAATATATTCTACATGTGGGGAGCACCTAAAACCAATTGCAGAAAATTAGCATTATCAAGACGATGACAATCACTGCAAATATCGTTTGCATACGTTGTTCTGCAAAAATCCATTATAACCTACAATGTCCAACTAAACTACACAAAATGAATAAAATTAACTAAACCAATTCTTCACAAACACATTCAATTTATTCCGCAACTTCATTTTGACAAACAAATAAATAATTCAAAACATCAATTTAATACGAACACCTAGGGGATTAAAAAATTAAATACCTGTCTGACTTTATACGATACAATTAGCCAAAATTTTGACCTTGGAAACTTACCGACTATTAAGAAGAAAATAAAATTCATTTTTAGTCCACACGTAAATTGAAATTAAAAGGAGAAAATTCGATAGGAACCTCAATTTACTTCATTCATCATAAAGTAAACATAGAACGATACATCGATAGGAAACACGAAACCAGTGACAAAAACAGGAACAATTGCACGAAATCCATAGCAACAAACGGAACGGGAAACGGAACAAGACACTAGTAAGCTTAAAAGCCAATTATTAACTCCTCCAGCTTCCTTCGTCCCTTGAGTAGCTACGGTCACCACCATAACCACCACCGCCACCACGGCCGCCACCGCCATAACCACCTCCGCCGCCTTCACGACGTCCATAACCGCCACCACCGCCGCCGCCGTTACCTCCATAACCGCCACCGCCGCCTTCACGGCGACCATAACCGCCACCACCGCCTCCATAGCCACCACCACCGCCTTCACGGCGAGGACCACGGAAACCTCCGCCACCTCCACCGCCGCCACCGCGGGATTGAGCCTCGTTGACGGTAATGCTACGGCCATCGAGATCCTGTCCATTCATCGCTTCAATAGCACTTTTCATTGATTCCTCATCCTTGAAGGTAACGAATCCGAATCCCCTGGATCTTCCAGTCTCACGGTCATTAATGATCTGCGGAAACAGCAATAAAACCAAACCAAAAACCTCAGATCTAGCGAAATAAACAACAGATCCGCACCAATTAACAACCAAATAATAAACTGAATATGGATTATTCAATCTTCAACCCTTCGATGAAAAAGAGGAAGACGGAACGTACCGTTTCAGGGGTAAATTATCAAGAGAAACAGTAACAGTAGTAACTCAGTAACAGTAGTAACAAGAGTAACAGTAGTAACAGTAACAGATCAGAGAGAACGAGAACGAGAACCGCGTCGTCTCCGGGACAAACAGACCTTCGATTCGATGACCTCGCCGTACTGAGAAAAGGCCTGCTCGAGAGATTGATCGGTGGTGGCCCAAGCCAATCCACCTACGAAACATCTATATTCAACGTCAGCGGCGGCCATTGATAAAGAAAGTGAAGAAGATAAGAAGGGGGTATAGATACGAAAAACCCGCCTCCAATTTGAGCTGATGAGAAAAGATGGGGGTATTTGGGGGTTTATATAGGGGGAGATAGCTAGGTTTTGGGGGGTAAAATCGGAATGCTAAACTTAAGCAGAGCGCAGTCGCTATAGTTAGTTATCCAACCATGGTTAGAAAAAGCTTTAGTATCCAAATGTCATGGTCAAATTGGAGTATGGTTAACTAACTCGGGTTATGGAGATATTTTTTATGTCGGTCCATGGTCACGTGAGGCGCACATGGAGAATAGTGTAGACTTAAATAAAAGAAGATTTTTATATAGTAGAGTAGATATTTTTCTTGGGTCGAAGATATTTCTACCATAATAATAATATATTATTTTTAGAAAAGGACAAATACTTTATAATTGATTAATAATAAACCAGAGTTGGTATTCAGATCTGTCATCATAAATATAATGCACCCAAATTGCAAGTTTTTCAATGCAAATATAACATAAAAAAATCCATTCCAAATCTCGTCTCAAGTTATTTAAAATCATACCCTCAATTTCAAAATTTTCGATCCAAAATCAATACTATAAAATTATTTATTATTCCAAGGCAGTTAATCAATTATAAAATTACAAATGCTCTATATAGTAGTATATTGTTTTAATATACTCCCTCCGTTTTCAAAATAAGTGTATTCTATAAATTTCGTATCAAATTAAAAATTATAGAATTTTAAAAATAAATATTTCACCTAAATTTCTAAAAAGATTTACTCCCTCCGTCTCATAATTGTTTGTACACTTTCTTTATTCGTCCGTCTCACAATTGTTTGCACACCCAAAAAATGAAACACTTTTATAAACTTCACCCTCACAATATTCATATATTTACAAGAATTGTCATTATTTTTTGCCTTTTGGGCCCACACTACCCTTAATTTAACCATTTTTTCACTTTATACCCCACAAAATACTATTCATTACACTTTTTTCTTAAAAGTAGTGCCCATTTTTATGGTGCAAACATTGGTAGGACGGAGGGAGTATTATATTTTGATAATTTCTATCAAATCTGTTACTATATTTTAATATAATTTCTAAAATATCTCTTATATTTTGAATTTGAATACAGGGTAAATTGGAAAAAAAACGTGAAAAAAAATAGCTAAAACGACATTTATTTTGAAATAAAATTTAAACTCTAAAACAACACTTATTTTGATAAGAATTGAGTATTTTTTTTAGCTACTAACAACATAGTAAACTCACAGTTATAAGTGGAGGTGTTATCTCGTTGATTGAATTACTAGGCTCTGTTTGGTTAGGGATAGTGGTGGATGAGGTGGAAATGAAGATGGAGAAAGTAGGATGAAGATATTTCAAAGAATAGTAAATATGTGTTTAGTTATAGATGGAGAAAGAGTTAGATATAAATATATGTCAAATCAAAATTGATGTTATAGGAAATATGATAAAAATTAGAAAAGATAATATGTGGGTGAAAAAAAATGTAAGAGAGAAGATAAGTAAATGAGAGAAAAGTGATATGATTTTTTAAAGTAGAGCGAAAATATGTGTGTAGGTATATAATATGGGTGGATGGACATTTGGATGGGGATGAGATGTGTCCATCCAAAATCGGATGGGAAGGAGGATTGTCCATCTCCATCCGGATGCATGGCTCCATCCCTAACCATAAAGGAAAATAATTAAATTGATTAATTTCACATATATCTACAAATTCAAACTTTTAGATAAGATGGAATTTTTTCTTTCACGCCCAAATAGAAATTTTGGGTTTTGATATTGTCCACTTATTAGACATCTCCAAAAAGGGAAAGTTGAGTGGGGGAGTATAAAGGAAAATAATTAAATTAATTAATTTTATACATCTCTATAAATTCGAACTTTTAAATGAAATAAATTATATCAAACCAAACAGGTCCTCGAGATTTAGTAATTAGTGACCAAATTGAGATTATTATGTGATTTATCCATTATTATTATTATTATACTCCCTCCGTCCAATATTAGCAGTCCTTCTTTTTGGGCTGTTATTTTTTGTCATAAGTTGGTTGGTATTGTGAGGTTCATTTATGAATAAAGCGATTGTTTATGGAAAATATGATACTTATATTTTCCATAAACAATAATTTTATTGATAAATGGACCTCACAATATATCATAATATCCTTCAACTTTTGACAAAAAATAACAGTAAAAAAAGTAGGACTGCTAATATTGGACAGAGGGAGTACTTTTTTTATTATAATTTTTTTTCTTTTCTTTTCTTTTTTCTTTTCTGCATTTGGCTGGATTTAGCCCGATAGATATGTATTTTTAAACGATCTATTTTTTTTTTTTTTTTTAGAAATATTGTATTTACTGTTTTACTTTTTCGATTTGCTCTTAACTTTTGGGCCTTCGGCATCCCTATTATACTAATAGGGAGTTTAAAAATGTTGAAGTGTCGACTAATAGGGAGTTTGAGAATGTTGAAGTGTCGATTTGTGGTTAATTCCGCCTATGTGTCGAATGCTCAATAACTTAAATCTAACGCGGCGCGGTTGTGAAAGTTATACATGACACTTTATCCTTTGTGTCATCTAAGTAACCTCTCATCAGAAGTCTAATAAAAAAAATTGTATTTACTTAGGTTAGAACTCAAGACCTCATTAGCATTATTCATTATGTTTACAAATTAAGCTAAATTACAAATTTTTATGAAACTTGAAGATTTATTGTATATAACTTGAGTTTATATCTTTTTTTTATTCTAATTTTTTTTCCACAAGATTTCAATATTGCTCTTCGATTATATGTTCACACATAAATCTCTAATTGTTAATATTCAGCTATTAAATTTATTTTTAAAGATTTTTTTTCTTCATGTAAATTATACTTTCTTATTTCTTCTATTTTGACGATACTATGCTTATATTCTATATATTACAAATTGAAGCGTACAAACTTTCAAGGATATTTTTTAAACTCCTAAAAGTTATTTCTGGTTTTTTTTTTTTCAAATTTCATTTCGACTGATAATCTTATTTTTTATTTCTCTCTCTCTCTCTCTCTAGAATCATGTCATCTTTCTTATGGAATAATGTTTATTGCATTTTGAAGGTGAATTTGTAATAAGTGATGAAGAATTAGACAAATTTTGGGGGTTTAACGATTATTTTTAATGAAAACAAGTTCAATATTTTTTTTCTCTATCTTTTCTTCATAGTGAGTTTTTTTTCGGAATTATTTTATCAGAGCAATTATTTATTGTAAAATTTTAAATATGATGATTTAGCCTCTATATTATAGATAGAAGGCAACAAATTGTATGAGACTGTCTTATGACATGAAACAACATAAATTAACACTCACCCCTACCAAAATATTAATGTGTCAATGTCCAATTTATAACCCATTTTGTTGTCTCATGACAGAAGACAGTCTCACACAAAACCTACTCTAGATTGAATAATTAAATTTTATTGAATTATATGTTCAATTTTAAATAAATTATATATGCATATTATATTTTATTTTTACTGTATGTGTGGTGTTCAAATAGATTATATTATATAATATTATAATATTGACTAATATAATGATGTGTCAATAAAATATATATTTAAAAATTAATTTTACAAACAACCCGCGTAAAACGCCGGGTGCTTATCTAGTTTATCAATAATAGATGGTCACTAGTAGGGTTGTACACGGAGTTCGGAGATTACCGAATCCGTACCGAAATTCATACTGAAAAGTGACTGAACCAAAAAATTGTGGATTTTTTTACTTTAACAGTACTGAAATCGAATCGAATAGTTTTTTAGTACGGATTTGGATATTACCAAATTAACCGTACCAGAAAACCGAATGTGATCGTACCGTACCGAACTAAACCGAATAACCGAATTAAATATGTATTAAATTTAATTATTTTTTATTTATCAAACATTATTATAATGTTATTGAATTCAAGTAAAACTATACAATATCATAATTTCTCCTTCTTTTCAGAATAAAAACATTATATTATTTTTCTTATTAAGTTGTTAAAATGTTAATTTGTGTTTAGGTGTATATCAAAATGATTTAAAATAAATTTTTTATTCTTTTAATTTTATTTTTATGTATATTCATTTCTTACAAAAACTTGGATATGATATAACATGTGTAAGGAATTACGATCAACGTGATTTTAATATTGCATTTTCCATCAAAAGAATTTTTTAAATATATATTTGATATATTGTATTTTATATACTCCATTGGTGGTGATTTGCGTTAATTTTTTTAACCATCTATTATCATATAACGTGTTCTATTCGAGTTTGTAATGATATAGGTTTGATTGTGATATATGATGCACGAATTCTTCTAAAAATATCACAATGCAGTATTGGATTCGCACCCGCCCCCTAAAAGGGGTGCGATTCTTGAATCCGCAAATTGGAATCTCCGCGTGTCGAATCCAATAATGGATACTCGAATCCTCCTCGCGAATCCTACTTTTTAATCATTAGATATGTTATTTCAATTGAAATTTATTATATAATACAATTTAAATTGTCAATGTGACACGTGTTTTATATTGAAATCACTATTATGACGTATATATTAGGCTAATGGAATCTGAATTGGTTTTTGGTTACTTAATTATATTAAATTATTGAGTATATTTAAGTTTTGGGTCAGAAAAAATGTGAATTGTATAAATTCGATTTACAAAATTTTAAAATATATTTATTTTTTAGATATTATATATAATAAAATATAAATAAACAGACGTATCCTTGATGAATTGCACCCTAAGTTTTTTGAAAATACGTATCCCCAAACCCGTATCGTATCGCCCCGCACTCCCGCACTCGCACCTGTGCAACATAGATTGTGATTGAAGTTGTGTAGTATTCGTGTGAGTGTACATGCATCAGTATGTTTTAAAAAAGATTGATAAAAAATGGGTAAAAATATGTTTCTCCACTCTGTTCCGTTCCGTTTGAAATTGAAAATCCACTCTAATCGTACTGAAAAATAACATATGCGTACCGTACCGAAATTTCGGTATGGACACGAACACACGAATTTTAAAATACCGAACTTTGGTACGAACACGAATATTTTCAAATATCCATTTTTAGTTCATACCATGAACAACCCTAGTCACTAGAG
This sequence comes from Ballota nigra, assembly GCA_947034835.1. Classification (NCBI taxonomy): domain Eukaryota; kingdom Viridiplantae; phylum Streptophyta; class Magnoliopsida; order Lamiales; family Lamiaceae; genus Ballota; species Ballota nigra. The sequence goes on from OX344721.1 coordinate 39,817,086, forward strand.
TATTGCTTATGTATATGGGCATATATTAATACTAGTGCTAACCCCGCGACTTCGCGAGCTTGCAATTATTTTTATTATTATGTTTTAAAGTATAAATACTTTGAACGTATAATACAAATTGATATTTGGAATACATCAACCCACAAAAGTTTAAAGGTTTGATAATTTTACTTTCGGTTACATATTAAAAAACAATATTAATTTCACTAAAATTGTAATTTATAATAACAAAAAACCCATGACACATTTATTCAATTGCAATATAACATATTCGAAATAACCAAAATAACAAAATAACTGAACACGTTGCTAATTTTTAGTCCAACACACATTGGAAAAAAATCACACATTCCGGAATATTTCTCTAAAAACCACATTTGTAGTGCTCTTTGACGGTTTACCTTCTGGATCCAAACACAGGATTTTTAAACCCTCCGGCTGGTAACTCTAGACATTGCAACATACAACTGTCCATGCGTGAACACCGGTTTGGGAAGATAGAGACCAACTGTAGACAAAGACTGCCCCTGACTCTTGTTTATCGTCATAGCAAAGCAGAGAAGAATTGGGAACTGTCTTCTTGTAAAGTTCACAGGCATTGTGTGGTCCGAATTAGTCAAATTCATCCTCGGAATGTAGACCCTGTTCCCAATATTTCTACCTGAAATTATCTTAGCCTCGAGCACATGACTCCCGAGCCTCGTGATTACCAATCTTGTGCCATTGCACAATCCGGCTTTCTGATCAATATTTCTCAAAAGAACCACTGGCACACCTTCCTTCAGAATTAGGCGATGATTTGGCATGCCCGAACACTTAACAGAATTTAGGAAATCAACAGATACCATCTCCTCATTTCGTCCATGCCTAAAGTCCGACTGACAGACGCTGTTGGAGCTCAAGTACTCTCTTGTATCACCAGGAATCATATTAAGAATCTCCTCATTTATCGTTTCAACATCACGATGTGTAGGTGCAAGAATGACTCTCTCTTCAAAGTATTTATACGTGCGTAGATTCTCAACTATATTCGGATAAATACTTTGAATCATCGAATGCACTGGGTCGCTCACATTAGAAATTAGGATATCATCAGGAATCTCAATTTCCGGAAAGCCATTGTTGCAACCTCCAAGAGTACCATCTCCAACACTCAAAATCCACTTGGAGAAATGCTCAACCTCAGTCAAGTTGCTACCAGAAGAGTTATACTGCAGCCTCATATTTTTAGTCAAAGTTAAAACCTGAAATAAGAATTTTAAAAAAAGATTTTTTATTATTAAAAAATCCAAACAAAAATTAGACAACATTAAAACTGATAATCAAATAATAAATACATATTTATCGAGAAACATACCTTGCAAAACTCCCACAGGTAGGATGCATTTATAGTAGAATGCACAACATCCTCTCTACTCCCTTTGGGTATAACGGGTAGAATTTGCCTAAAATCTCCACCAAGCACTACAGTTTTTCCACCGAAAGGAAGGTCACTCATTGAACCATCCGGACACCTAACAATATCCCTCATTGTTCGGTCCAGAGCCTCAAAACTAAATCTGTTGATCATCGGTGCTTCATCCCATATAAAGTTTCGCCTTCAGCACGAGTTCAGCCAGCTCAGACCCAGGTTTTATGTTACACGTAGAAGTTTCGTCAACACTAAGAGGTATAGCAAACCTCGAATGTGCCGTACGACCTCCAGGAAGCAAAAGAGCCGCTATACCACTCGAAGCAACGTTAAGGACAATACCTCCCTCTGACCTCAATGCGGCCGAAAGTGTCCTCCAAATAAATGTCTTCCCAGTACCACCATAACCGTATAGGAAAAATATCCCTCCATTTCCAGAATTAATAGCACCCAGGATTTCACTCAACACACCATTCTGCTCTGAAGTTAGACTCGAACTCAATTTCTCATACTCTGATCTAAGCTCCACACGATCATACATCAATTCCTCCCGTATAAGCTTATTCAAACCATCATTGAACATCCCATGATTAGGCACCGGCATAGATGAAAACCTACTCAGTGTCGACCCATTCATATGAAGAAGTTTTTCAATCTCAATCAGAGTGTAGTTTTTTAATTCATCATCAGCCAACTGCAGATCTTTACAAAAAAAATATTAATCTTAAGCAAATAAATCCCACACATATTATCTCATTAATTTAGTAATAAAAAATGAAATAATACCTGGAATACCCAACACACGTCTCATCCTATACTGTATATCGTCCGCCAGATGTTGTCAGGTCTTGTCAAAAACAATTTCAGGTGAGCTCATAGACGATGAAATTAGAAGTATGGAGAACAGGTTTCTCAAATAGTGGGTCGACGCCCAAAAACTTGTTTCCACAATCCCATCGATGTACTCCCTATCATCATCCAACAATCCCATGGAATAACACGCATCCTTAAAAGTATCATACACAACACCATTCACAGTATGTATCATCTCATGGGATTCTGCTCCATTGCTATGAGGCAACAAAAGACTCAAATAAAATGTCTCGCCTGCACCAGGAGGAACATTAACCAGTCTTCCTATTGCAGTCCTTCTATTATGTCTCTCATTCCACTGGTGCTCACTCCGATCCCAGACATATTGCGACGGAAATTCAACGTACGTTAACTTTTTCGCTTCACAATCCTCCCTGTTTCGCTCCATCCAACCCAAAAACATCGTTTTTTCGGACGATGGTCTATGGAGAACATCGCCAATGTAATCCTCATCCTCAAAATAGACATTTTGCTCACCCTCCAAATGGAAATACAACCTAACCACAGGCGGATACCTATAGTGTATCTCGTACTGTAAAGTTCTCCAAACAGCTTCACACGGAGACAAATATCTACAGTTGATATAATTCTCCACCTCATCCATACTGGTAGAATTCTTGTTCCTACCTCCATCCACATCAACAGTTGCAGTAATCCTGTTAGAACCCTTGTTAACATACTTGAAAAGATACTTAATGGACTTATGACGGTTGCACCATTCCACATTTATGTGTGTCTGATACCTCCTTAAAAGTACAGGACTGTACGGAACAATATATCGATTGTCCAGATTAGTCCGTCCCTTGGGAACAGATGCACCAGTGTTTCTCCTCCTATACAGTGGGAACCCATCTTCATCGACAGTAGTAGCTTCGTTGTACTTTTTAGAAAAATTCTTAGAGCATAGATTGTTCACCATGCAAGGAGAATCCTTCCTAGCTAGACCACACGGACCATGAATCATATGATCCTTCACCAAATCGTACAGGACAATGTCATCACGCATGCTCGGTATCTCAGCAGAAATAATACGATCAACATCCTGGGGGTTGGGAATCTTATTGTCGCGATTCAGAAAGAGGAGTACATGAGCATGCGGCAACCCTCTTTTTTGAAACTCAACCGTGTACACAACTGCAAATCCAAACAATATACATTAAATATACAAAAAAAAATACAATATCGAACACAAACACAAATAACAATTATTGTCGAAACACAAGGCAAAGATAGAAAAGGTAAATATTTAAAAAAACTTACGTGTATCAATCTTCCCAAATATTTCATTCTCCTTGAAATCCTTAACAATACGATTCAGCTTCATCTTAAACATGTGGCAAAGAATATCTGGTCTATCCGCGGAGTCAAGGCCACGATCGTTCAAGAATCTAACAATCTCTGGCCACTTTGGGTTGCAGGTGATAGTGATGAATAGATCAGGATACGAAAAATACTTACAGATAGCCATGGCATCATGGAAGTTGTTTTTCATGTAGCTCGGTCCTCCGGTGAACGAAGCCGGAATTATTCTCTTGCTCATGGATAGTGCATCAGCTTCACCACTATCAGCTGCACTTTTGATATCAGAAACCTTCCCGGACCTCAGTCTCACCTGATTATTTCTTATGTAGGACAGTCTCTCTGACTCAATCATAGTATATGAATCAACTAAAAACTGTTGAAACAGCCTTCTCGAACGGAACAAAGTGTTGGGCTCATTGTTTCGCTCATGTATTCTAAATGAAAAAAACTCTCGCATTGTTAACCAGACCCTCTTCCTTGTAGTGAAACCGCAGTCACTGTGAACAACATCGAGCCTATAACCATCCTCGCCATAAGGAAATAGAAGAGGATACTGAAGAGGAACATAACATGGATGCAGCTCGCTTATTGTAACCAATTCTCCACTACATGTTTTCAGGATGATATCTCGCGTCTTCATATTTATATCTATATCACCGGGTATCAAAGCCGCAACCTCATGTGCAGTTGGGAGATTGTGCATCCTCCCATCAGACCCTCTCCTTTCCAACAAATTGATCCTCAACATCGGCTCAGCACCGGACATGATACTTTCCCTAGCATTACGAAACTGTATTGCAAATGGATTGAAGGTGTCTATCATTGTCCGCAACTCAGAAATAATCACGTTATTTAATCTCTTTTCTTCCTTCTTTTCTCGTGCGCTGAAAATACATATATATATACTAACTGGGTTAGACATATGCAATATTTTTTAAAGAAAGAATTAATTTTTTTCTACTTATTTATAAAGAAAAAATGTAGATACATAAAGAAAAAATTAAAAACAATAAATAAAGTAAAAGCTCACCCCATCGCCCGAATTTTATTCTGATCCTCGTTCTCGGTGTCATATATATACAACTGGGAAAACTAGGCTTCTTTCCAGGTACAGGTAACAAACTACCAATTCTATGATAGTTAGCACCATGTAATTTATAAACATACGGACCACGACCTTTGTTTATTTCCCTGTCGACCTTTTCACTCATCGACGTAAAGCTGAACATCATATTAAAAAATCTGATTTTTCGAATAAAATGTTTGCTCTTCACATCTCCATTAGACAATAGATTTATTAGCGTATCAGGAGGGCGTCTTAACGTCGGCAACTGAACTTTTCCATTGGAACAACACGATGGAAATTTAGGAGGATTTTCATTTTTTTTTCTTACCACTTCTCTCATCATACCAAAAGAATGCATTGCAGTATACACAAACAAATACAGGATCTCCAAAATCAACATATCCTATCCAGAGAAAAAGGAAAAATTAAAAAAAAAATATGAATCTATTGTTTTTTTGTCTACATTCATAATTATATAGCCACATTTATTAAATAATTCTTATTTAAATCATAGCTATATTAATATAGAATAAAAAACCTAGAACATTCCAAAAAAAACATAATTCTTTTAAGAAAAAAATAACACTATATAATACATTATCACTAATCATATATTTTTAAAATACAAACAAAATCTAAAAACAATATTCACGCACTATATCTAATGACAATGAGCAAAATAAAAAAAATAAAAAAACTCACCAGAATTAGTGTCATTGCCAATCTGACCATGCACAACATTGGATTGAACACATCCACCAAGGTTTGTTTTACGAACAATCACAGAAGATTTATCAAGAAACATGTAATTTTCAGTAATAAAATCATTCTGTTGAGTATCAATCACCGGAGACTTCCCCTTATCTAAAACAGACATAAAATATTAAGTTACACAATGACATTTGAATAACATATAAGAAACATAAAATAGAAAAACATTGTTAACATATATTATAAAATATATTTCACAAATCATAGTTACCACGACTACTCCCACAATGTCCTCGACTCGATGAAGCTCCAGAATGCAAGTGTGCATTAACATTGGACACAAAAGATTGACTAACAACAACTGTAGGATTCATTCGCTCATCTGCATTATCAGAGTGTAAAATTTTAATAAAAAGACGTTAAGGTCCGTACAAGTGTAATGAAAATTACCCCTAAAAACAACAAATCAACAACAATACGAAAAATATACCATCAGAAATTCTCACACGTTTAGGTGGAGGTTCAACAGATGATAGTGAAAGTTCATTCGTATCTTGATGTGCAACGGATCCACCTAATAAAAATTAAGAAGCATATGCATTATATAATTTAAAAAACTCAATAGATTGCATTAAAAAAGTTAAATTATTATTCATCTGAATTTATATTTTTACGAACAATTATTTTGTAACAGCAAATGATATTTGTTAAAATAACAACAAATAAGAGAAAATATGGGTTATTCTATTCAACCAAATGCAAGACTTTCAACAAAAAACTACAAAAAATTAGATAGCTCAAATTAACTACAATATAAAATAATAAAATAATTCAATCAAATACATAAGATTATATATACAATAATTACGTGTATTGGAAATTTAAAAAATATAGCGAAATATAATTTATATTGCATGAACACACTATGAAAATTATTGGGCATAATTTAGAAATTAAATTTCAATAATATTCTCCTTCTACCGCATACAAAAGTCATTGACCAATATACTACTCTACATCTCAATATACCACACACCGATCATCATTTGCAATGTATGATCACCATATAAACAAACAGTTTTTTTTATGATACATGTAAAGAGTATACTATATAGTTTCAATGTCAAACCTGATAATGCGCGTCTCCTTTTATTCGAAAGAATAATCTTTCTTTCAAACCTTGCAACTCTACATCTCATTCTATCCAACTGTGGATCTATTCAAAAGATTCATTATACAGAATATTATTAATATAATAATCTATACAAAAACTAATATTCATGCTTACTTATTCAATAATTAATACAAACACCAACCAAATTGAGGCAAGAGTCCACGTTTTTGATAAATTATAGTCTTGCGTATCATCCGTGCATTCCTAGCAGTGTTCGCTGCAATAAGAAAAAATATTAAACAATACCAATTCAAATAATATGAAACAAATATGTAAAAAATTAAAAATTAAAAATTATGGACCTCTCTCCAAAGTCTTCTCATGATCCATCTCTTATCAACCTAAGCATAGGCAATATTGAAATACCAAACTCAATGACTTCCTTGAGCAAGTGTATCAAACCATACAAAATATAGAGGATATATATAGTTCAATTATAATATGGAGAATATATGTATTTAATATTGATAAATGTAGTACATTATACAATACATATACCATATAAACATACTCATACAATAATTGATAATTAATATGAAATATATAAACTTAAATGTTCTATATCATTATATGCTAAGTCAAAAGTATCCCAAAATATAGTTGCCAAGTTATAGGACAAAATTTAGGAAAAAAAACGTCCAAAAAAATTATTATATCATTATATGCTAAGTAAAAAAGTATTCCAAAATATAGTTCCCAAGTTATAATGTGCATATATATTAAGAAGCATATGCATTATATAATCTTAATCTCTAAATAATTTAATGTGCATATTTTTTGCGACAATTTAATGCGACAAAATAAATATTTTAATTTCTAAATAATTTAGAAATTTTAATGACACACTAATGTCCATAACTAAATAATTTAATGCAACAATATAAAAAATGTACAATATTTGTCTAATAACTCACACATGCAACACCGAGTCGTTGATAATTTAGAAATGAAAACGTACATGATTTTTTTTATTTTAGATATAATTTTTTTGAATTTTAAATCTAAACTTTTTAAATAATTAAATAATTTTAAAACCAAGATTTTAAACTTTTTGAATCAAATCAAGCAATAATCCAATGTAAACTATGCTAGTACTCCTAATTATTCATGTAATCATTTAATTCAATTTTACATAAAACTTCAATGGAAACTTTATATTGTACAATTATTAAGTATAAATTAAAATCTCTTAAATTTAACAATTTTATCACATTATATATAGATCCAAATTTACCGGAGTAATATGTAAAAAAACTTAGATATACTCAATCCATAATCCCAAACTACTCTTATACATAAAGTTACAGAAAATAATAATACACATTAACAAATCCATTCCATATAAACAAATACAACATCATCTAAAATTATCACTACATTATTTAAACTGCATAATAACAATAGAATTTACTAACAAAATAATAGATAATTGTATAAATTTTATTGCATCAATAACAAATCACTACACCCATTAAACACAAAACAACTGGAATCGAGTGTACATTTATTCAAGATGGAAAAAAAGAAAAAAAAAACATGACTTTATTTTACACTCGAGAACTCCACATAAATGAGCGAAACAATCAATCCTCCTCAATTTTAACGACAATCAACTTCTTCGGAACAAAGTCATCGACACTATCACCATTACCAACATCTACAACCAGTTCTTGGCGTTTTCTTTTAACTTCAAGAGAAGATTCAGGAACTTCAATGCAAACATCCCCACAGGTTGTAGAAATAACAGTTTTATTGTTCTCGTGATCAACAATCGAAGGGTCAATGGAGACTTCCTTAAAAAAAAATATCCGGTGATATTAACTCGATAATTAATTCCAATAATTCATAATTATCAAATTTTATTACTAATAATACCTTTCTAAAATGGTGTTTTGACACAAGCCTTTCAATTAAATCTTTATCAGACGAAAACTTGAAAACAGTGTACACCGGATATCCATTGTTTAGATTAAACTCAGAAATCAAAAAGCGGAAAATAAACTTCTTGCCAATCAATTGTTCAAATTCAGGTGGCACCCTGTCACCCAAGTTCATCTGAAAAAAAAAATAGTAAAAGAAATAACATAAATGAAATTTTGAAGAAGGGATAAGTGGATACGTAATTTATAAGTACCTCACTTGCATTCTCCAAAATCTCAATAGGTGTTTTACCCAACAAATCAACTGCATCTCGATGAAACAATACTAACGAAGCAGTCCCTGTATGATCCTTAACATTGATTGTAATTTTGTACCTACATTATCATTAAAATACAGTGATTATTAATTATTGGACAATACATAAAATTAGATATCCAAATACAAAGTCTACCTTGTATCAACAATTTCAGGATGAGAGTTGCACCTAGAACAATTCCACTTGCCACCACCAAAAAACACTTTTTTGCTACACTTTTGACATGCATGGTAGTACCAAGGGAATGCATCATCAACTGCATAAATAGTTGCTATAGCAACATAGTAGCACTCCTACAACAATTTTTTTTTTTTTTATCAAAGACTAAACAATATTATAAAGTTAAAAAAACACAATATTCTATCAAAATCAAGAAACTATTAATCGGAGAAATATAATCAATCGTTACCAATTTGACATCATCAATTCCATCCAAATACTTGACATCAACAGTATCTGAAAAATCATCATATGCAACCGAACGCTCGTATCGACCCTTGCCAGTAACAATTGGAGATGGAATCTTAACAAACTCTAGTTCAAGCCTAATTAATTAAACATAAAAATTATGAATAACTATAGGTCACCGAAAAATAAGTCGGTAAAAATAACGCGGAAAAAATTAAACATACCTACGGCAATACTCACGAATTTCTTCCGAATCCCCGTTAATTGTTAGACGACTCGAATACATTGAATTGGAAATATATTTGACTGCAATAATTTAATTTTTTTAATTGTTTAATGTAATAAATTGACTTGCGGAAAAAAAAATAGAACTAAAAAAATAATTGTATGTATACCTCTATAATGTGGTTGTATTTTTGCGTATTCCAGCACCAACACAATTGGCATAGTTGGATTTTCTTTGTTGTAGGATAAAAGCTGTTCGTAGTATCCTTCCCACAAGGTGCACATTATCCTCGATCGGCTATATATATATATATATATATATATATATATATATATTAGACATCATATTAAATTAAAAAAACCAAAGTTATATAGAAAACCAACAATACAATAAATAAGTATTCACTGACAAAAATTAAAAACTTGCCTTTCATCCTCGAGCTCCAAATCAAGTTTGGTTGTCGCTCGATCACCAACACTAACATCCTCAACATCCCATATCCGAACAACGAACGCAATAACGTCTTTTTTTGCGGAATAAATTTAAAGAGAAAAAAATCAAATTAATTTATACACACCGTACAGATGTTACATCATTATAGTAACAAAGAAATACCAATCAAAGTCTTAGAATCTTCTTCGCTCCTCTCTTTAATCTCATCAATTGGAATAAAATCGAACATTGGCCCATGTAGAATAAGATCAGAACATTTATCAACTCTAGTTTTGAAATTAAAGTTTAGATTGAAGGGATGCACAGTACACTGAATTTTGCCATTGTTCAAACCAATACCAAAATTGGATATAACATAAGTTGACCCTTCGATTAATATTTTCTCAAACTTGCGTATCAAATATTTTCTAACAGTGCACTGAATCCTTGTGCCCTGACATGATAATAAAAACATAAGGAAAACAATTATAATAAAAAACCTTATCATTGGAAAAATGAAAAAAAAAAACCTCATCATCGATAAGAATTAATTCCAAAAAAATCTTATCATGCTTAGAACCCTTCCCCAAGACATTCCACGATCTAGTGATCTTAGTCTTAATTGTGCAGTTATCTTTTTCTAGAGCAAGATCAGACATCTTACAAAAGAGAAAAGACATAGCCTGCACAAAAGATGAAACCATTGTTAATACACTTGCAATATTACATTACATAAAATGTAATACTCCATCTTTTACAAAGCGAAAATAACGTTTATTAACAAAATGCTTATACCAAATAATGGTGCAACTACCAATGTGTAATATAGATGATAGAAGATGATGAACACACCTACATGCAAGGGATGTATTTATACAAAAATATAATAGGGAGACAAAGGACGAAATCAAGGCAATAATCTTGGAATACTACATTAATTGTATTAATATTATTTACATGAAATTAGACACATTAACATACATAATTAGTCAACCATTAAAATAATATGCACATGTTTATTATGAACACACCTAAAATATATCAAAGTAGCAAGAAATTATACACTTCCCCTCCAATCATGCTAAATCAAATATACAAAATTTATAATTTGTAGATTTCACCATATGCTAAATTAATTATGTATGAAAATAATTTAAGATACCATCCACAAAACTTTTTTTTATTAGTTTTTATAACATTTATAAGATAATAATCGTGTGATTAGAACAATCTTTAAAAAAAAATTCATTATCTGATTTTCTTATTTGTATAAGCATAGGCAATATTCATATATAATCAATTAATTACCAATATATCAATCTTTTATCTTATTTGGATTGTAATATAATATATTAAAAATATTAATCGTTTTTTTTATTAAGGTACACTAAATTAATAATTAATAATATCTTAATAGTATAAAGAACACAACTTAAAAGTGGGATATCAATAAATATTAAACTAATCCAAGAACATGATCCATAAAGGTAGCCTCAATATTTGTCCGAGGCAATTTCAGGACAATGGATAAGTTATAGGACCAAAGTAATAAATTTAAAAATCAAATATTTGTTCTATCATTTGGCAAAATTTCAATTTTTTAATGTAATATGATAATACGGTATTTGCATTGCAAGATTAAAAGATTCGATCATCAAAATACAAAAGATGGCGAAAAAGATTCCAACTTTTGCAAATATTAAAACTTTCAATAATGAACAAAAAGACCACATAAGTCCGCCATAACTCAAATAAACAGATATGCTACTAAAGATTCTCATATGTAACAGAACTCCACGAAATAAAATTACAAAAATAAATAGCATCACAATCTAACGCATAAGACGTGGAACTGAAATCGTAAAATACTTTCCATCATGGCTGAACCATATAATATTGACTTGAAGCGAAAATACTAACTTCTAATAGTCGCTTACCCGCAGGCGGACGGGTTCACTGTAGTATAAGTACGTATAATGACCAAGTAGTATCGAACCCAAGGGATGGTGTATATGCGAATAGATCCCTGAAGATCTACGCGTCGTAGTTAATATGAGTGTATTGTTTTTGGATTTTTTTGAAAGATTAATTGAAAGACTAAAATGAACTAAGTAAACTAAAATACTAAAGAAATCAAATTAACTAAGGGTTGTGTTCTAATGAGAGATGGTGATGCTTAAGATAGGAATCCCTACGTATACTAACGGAGCAGGTACATAATCAAAGTAATCGTGACAAACAAGAATTAACCTAAGTAAAAGATCGTAGAATGAAAGCTCAAGATTTCTAACCCTAATACTTTATCCTAGCAATCGACTTCACTAATCCACTAACAAGTTAATAGATAGCGCCTAATTAATGAGACCATAATTTAACTAAGGTGATGCGGTCGTCCTCCTTCGCTAAACCGGTAGATGAATTAACCCTTTCTAAACCCTCTCGTTAAGACTACTAATCGTTATTGAGTGATGCGGTCGTCCTCTCTCTAACACTTTCATACGAAATTCAAAGGTAAAGTTAAGATTAATTATAAGAATTCATTAATTAAGAGAATTAAAACTAACGTCACGAATTACCCTAATTACGTACCCACATCCTACTTCTACGAGTTCATCCTAACCTAAGCATGCAAGGGTTTTAGCTAGACATGACGTTAACAAACATAAAAGCAATAGAAGAAACAACGAACATAAACATGGTAAATTGAACCAAGAAAAGATTAAACATGAACTAGGGTTTAAAGAAATAAATACTAAGAACTGAATTTGAATTGATAAAAACAAAGTTTAGAACGTTTAGAGTAATCAAGCTAAGGAAAAGAAACTGAGAAACGAAAAGAAACTAAGAATTCGTATGCAAAACCTCAACAAAACGTAAATAAAGCTTGCTCCTCTCCTTCCTCTCCAAAAACTAAGTCTAAAGTTATTCTAAAGTTCGGGGCTCCTTCAAAACGTGTTTGGAAGAGGTATATATAGGCACGGGTCGAAACGGGAGTTAATGGGCCGAAAATACGCATCCGGAGGCAAAAATCCGAAGTTGCTCGAGCAAAACACTCGAGCGGGACCGCTCGAGTAGTGTAGCTCGAATGACACAATCGCTCGAGCGGTTTCGCTCGAGCCGGTCGAGCGCTGAAATTACACTGTATGTTTTGGGCGCTCGAGCAATTCGCTCGAGCGGTGGCGCTCGACCTAGTTACTCGAGTGACTTCCAACTCATCCCAACTAATACTTTTCCTCGTCCGCACTCATACCAATCGTATTTCTTCAATATCTTCTCATCCGGGCATCCGTTTGAGTCGATTCAAAGTCCTACGAACTCCGTTTTTCGTCCTCGATTCACCTATGAGTATCAAAGAGACAAATTCATCAATGTGTAGAAATAATGCTCAATTGACTCTAAATACTCGATAAACTCGACCAAGATTGGGGTATTTCAAGCTACGAATCATGACAATTTCACGCCTAATCAACCCCCCCAAACTTACCATATTGCTTGTCCCCAAGCAATGAAATAATAAGTCAAGTGAAATTGTTAGGAATGAGTCAAGGTATCCAATCATGCAAGTACATAAATTCGAGCTTCAAAGATGCATCACAAGTAAACTCACTCACCCTCCTTTATCATACTCATGCAACAATTACAAGAAACACCAAGATCAAGCATGGATGTGCACTCAACGATGTGTTTCGCTCCCTCACAAGTGTATAACAATGATCAAGGGACTCACTCAAACAATCAATCACACAAATTGGCAGCCATAGGCTTGTAAGTGCTCTTAACTTCGACCATACTCTAGAAATCAATGCCGAATCAAAAAGGGCTTTTCTCAAGGTTGTAATGTCGGCTCTTTGGACAGGTGGGATAACAATATGGGCAAGTGACTTAAGTGAATGGAGAATAGAAAGTCAAACTTTGGCACTTCGAGATTAGGAACAGACTACTTCAAACATATTCAATCAACACTCTTTCAATTCCACTTCTCTCAACACTTCAATTTTTTCTTTCTCACTCTTTTCACTTTTTTTTTTCAATCACTTTTTTTTTTCTTTTTCGCACAACACATGAGCTCATTTTTTTCTTTTGCTCATTCTCAATTTTTTTCTCTTTTTCCCACAACTCAAATCTCATTCACACCCTTATTTTATCACCACTCAACAAACAACCTTTTCCCTTTTCAACTCAATTCACTCCCTTTACATTCACACTTTCCTATTCTCCACTCAAATTGGGACAAAAAGGCTTAGGAATTGGAACAGTGTTCATATGTGCTAGCAAATAAAATAGGCTTTAGGCTCAACGGGGCTAACAAGGGACACATGTCATTGGTAAGGAAAATTTTGGCTAAGTGACTCAATAAAATCAAAGATGGCCTAAGATCCTATTCGGCATATCAAACTAGACACAATCTAGAAGCAAGAGCACACACAAGTTCTGGCATCCTCTAAGGTGACGATTCACTCACAAACGAAGAGATTAATTCATGCATCAAAATCTCAAAAGGCTCAAGTCTCACGGCTTTCACATCCATGCTAGTCCTAGTGCATTCTCACTCTCATCACACAAGTACTCAAAAGAAAAATTCACAAGCATACAAGTTCTTTCTCAAATCAGCTCAAACTCAAACACTCACACAAAAGAATTTCTAACTCACCCTTACAACTTACTCTACTCATCAAATCATACTCAAAGATAGCAATCAACAAGCATAAGATGATTGATAGGCATGAAATATGCAATAGCAAGTCAAATCAAAATCACCCCAAGGAGTATCTCAACAATCTAATAATCAATCAAACTCAACTCAAAGATAAGGGCGTGCATGCATGTGCAATGTAACAAGAAACATAAAAAGAACTCCACCCCCAAACTTCGACCTTGCTAGAGGTCTAAGTTTGGGGTTGTGGGTTACCTCAACCGAACAATTCAGTTTCTCTCAATAGCTTTGCACACTCCCTTGTCTCAAGTTGGTTCCTTCAATCTGAATAACTCCATGATACCTTTACTCCTTTAGAGACAAGCCTACAAAATAAAACTCTCAAGTACGAGGTTAAACATACGACTCAACAACATCCTAGTAACATAAAAGGAAAATAACTAAAAACACTAAAAAACAAATAAAAAATAATGGGTTGTCTCCCATTCAGCGCTATTTTTAAGGTCCTCATGCCGGACCAAGCTCAAAGGAGCTTATGGGACATTATACTCAAATTTACCTCCCTTACTCTCATAAGAGTGGTGTTTGAACTCCTTTCCTTGATGTCCCTCCATCATGAGTTCCTTTCCTCTTTTCTCATTCCCAAGTGTTATGGGTCTCAACTCCTTCTTTCCTTTATCTGGAGGAGTCTTACCAAACAAGTTCTTGAATTTTGACTTCTTCTTCTTAACTCCTCCTTTTCCCTCTAGCTGGACCACATCCACTTTCTTCACCTCTTCATCCTTCAACTTCTTCACTTTATCCCTATCAAAAGAATCAAGATCATAATGCTCATGGGTTAAATAATCAAGTGAAGGACTAACAAAATCATGAATATCAGAAGGATTAGGGATAGAAGGTGTGTCTTCAACATGAGGATCAATTGCATCCATGCAATACAAGCTCTCATCCTCCCTCGGGTGCTTCATGGCTTCATATAGGGAGATCTTCACTTCTTGATCATCAACCTTCAACGTAATCTTCCCATTTGCCACGTCTAGCACCATCCCCGCCGTAGCTAAGAACGGTCTTCCCAAGATCAATGGAACGTGCTCATCTCCTCCATCTCTAGCACTACAAAGTCGGCTGGAAAAATGTGATCTCCAACTTTCACTAGGACGTCTTCAACCACACCTTGAGGTCTAGTAATAGACCGATCGGCAAGTTGAAGCGTCATCATTGTGGGTTGAAGTTCACCACCTTCCAACTTCTTGAAAAGCGACAAGGGCATGAGATTGATGCTCGCCCCTAAATCACATAGCGCTCCTTTCTTGATCCCGTTCCCAATATCACATAGGATCGTGAAGCTCCCGGGATCCTTCAGCTTCGGTGGAAGCGCCTTGTGCACTAATGCACTCACCTCGTGGTTCAGCTGCACCAACTTCGGCTCATCCACTCGCCGTCTTTTCGCGATCAAGTCCTTCAAAAACTTCGCATAGTGCGGCATCTGTTCCAAAGCATCATAAAAAGGAATGCTAATATGCAATTGTTTAAAAACATCAAGGAACTTAGCGAATTTCTCATCAAGCTTCTTTTTCATGAAGCGTTGTGGATACGGGACGTGTATCACAGATTTGGGTACCCCCCATTCATCTCTTTTTGTTTCTTTCACTTTATTGCTTCCTTTGCCTTTTTCCACTTAGGAACTCTCTCAACCTCCTCAAGGTCTTTGTCCTGATGGGACTCATCCACATCTTTATGCTTCTCAATCCCTTCACTTTCAATCCCCTTCTCAACTTGGGGCGTCTCAGAATCAGCAGGCATCTGAGGCCCTTCATAGTTGGTTCCACTTCTAAGCTGGATCGCCTTGCAATGCTCTTTCGGGTTCCCCTCCGGCATTCTATTCACTGACTTTGCAATCTGGCTCATCTGGAACTCTAAAGAAGTGAACCTTCGATTGTTCTCTTGTTGAGTTCTAGTCCACTCAACATTCATCTTCTGGAGCTCTTGATCACGATGATCACCCTTCTTATGCAATTCCTTCACATCGTACTCCAATGATGACAATCTCTTGCTACCTTCCTCAACCTTCTGAAGGATCGTTCCCAACATCTCTTCGGTTGAGGCACCGCCTTCTCCACCCGGAGGCTTTGAACCCAGATCAACACCTGCAGGAACAGTAACACCAGCTTTTGGGTTAGCATAAGAAAAGTTCTCATTCTTCCTCCATGTGTTTTGAGGAAGCTGCTGGCCTCCTTGAACTCCTTGTGTGTTCCTCCATTGATTTTGAAGTGGCTGAGGGCCTGGAGGTACAAATGGTTGGCCATAAGAAGGCCTTCCATACTGATTTCCACCTTGGTAGCCATTCTGATTGTAATACGGACCTCCCATGTAATTGGCTACCTCTTGTTGTCCACTGGGCTGGTCTACTCTCTCATTATCTACTGCATGCTCTCCAACCAAACTCTTCCCCAACTCGAGGTTGTTGATCTTTTCCATCATGGCCATCAGCAGCCTTCTCGTTCCTTCTCCCTCTTCAACCTGATGCACTCTCTGAAAATCTGCATCTCCACTCCAAGCACCGGCATTCGTGACAATGTTGTCCACGATCTCCCTACACCTCTCTATGCCTTGGTTCAAGAATGCTCCACCCGCATAGGCGTCTAAATGGTCTTGCCCAGCCTTGTTGGCACCACTATAGAAGAATGCCATAATATCCCCCTCATTGTACCCGTGTTGCGGGCACTCTATCAGCATGTTTGAGTATCTCTCCCACGCTTGGCGTAGGTCCTCTCCTTGCTTCTGGCGAAAGGATGAGATCTCAATTCTAGCCTTGATCGTCCTAGATGGAGGGTAGAATCGCTCGAGGAACAGACGCTCGAGCTCGGCCCAAGTGGTAATACCTCCCCGCGGAAGCGTATTATCGTACCACTCCTTAGCTATTCCCGTCAATGAGAATGGGAACAGCCTAAGCCTCTTGGCATCTTCAGACATGCCATTGTAATTGAATATGGAGGCTATCATGAGAAAGCTCCTCAAGTGAGTGTGAGGGTCCTCCTTCCCGATCACCCCTTTGAACTGATTCTCGGTAAGCAGCTTTAAAATCCCCGGGGATATCGAGAAGTTGTTCGCCTCAACAGGAGGCAAAGCCACTCCATCATAGTACCGCTGTGGCTGCGCTGCAAACCTCCCTCGAATAGCCATCTGATCTGCGTTCTGAGGAACGTATTGAGGATTAGCAGCTGGTACGGGTACTTGTTGGGGCGGTGGTTGGTAAACAGGTGGTTGGTTGTAGACAGGAGGTGGATGATATGGATATGGTGGGTAAGGATAAGGTGGGTATGGGTAATGTTGGTATACTGGGTTGTTGAAAGGGTTATTTGGGTTTTGTGGGTAAGCAGGGTTTTGGTTCTGGTTTTGGGGTTGTGTTTGTGCAGAGTTAATTGTGTCTTGTGGGTTCGGGTGTGGGCTCTCAGTTCCCCATATGGGTATCTGCTGATTACTGCTATTTCCATTGGCACCCTCTGCCCGTTCCACAAGAGCAGTATACTCTGCAGCTATTTTGTCTAACTCCCCAAGTTCATCAGAAATCTTGTCTTTGTTTCCCGCGGCAGTAGTCATTCTTCTCAAGAAGGCTCGGTTCCTTCTGGCTATTGTCTCAGGGTCTGACTGAATTCTCTCTTCGCTCGTATTGCCTTGTGAGCGTGTTTTCATAAACCTGAAACACTAGTAGAAGGATCAAAACGCAACTGCCCAATGAATGGAAATAAAAGTAAAAATAGAAAATAAATCACCCACTACTAACTACTAAGCTATCTACAAGTCCTATTCAAAAAGCATATAACGCCATCCCCGGCAACGACGCCATTGACTTGAAGCGAAAATACTAACTTCTACTAGTCGCTTACCCGCAAGCGGACGGGTTCACTGTAGTATAAGTACGTATAATGACCAAGTAGTATCGAACCCAAGGGATGGTGTATATGCGAATAGATCCCTGAAGATCTACGCGTCGTAGTTAATATGAGTGTATTGTTTTTGGATTTTTTTGAAAGATTAATTGAAAGACTAAAATGAACTAAGTAAACTAAAATACTAAAGAAATCAAATTAACTAAGGGTTGTGTTCTAATGAGAGATGGTGATGCTTAAGATAGGAATCCCTACGTATACTAACGGAGCAGGTACATAATCAAAGTAATCGTGACAAACAAGAATTAACCTAAGTAAAAGATCGTAGAATGAAAGCTCAAGATTTCTAACCCTAATACTTTATCCTAGCAATCGACTTCACTAATCCACTAACAAGTTAATAGATAGCGCTTAATTAATGAGACCATAATTTAACTAAGGTGATGCGGTCGTCCTCCTTCGCTAAACCGGTAGATGAATTAACCCTTTCTAAACCCTCTCGTTAAGACTATTAATCGTTATTGAGTGATGCGGTCGTCCTCTCTCTAACACTTTCATACGAAATTCAAAGGTAAAGTTAAGATTAATTATAAGAATTCATTAATTAAGAGAATTAAAACTAACGTCACGAATTACCCTAATTACTTACCCACATCCTACTTCTACGAGTTCATCCTAACCTAAGCATGCAAGGGTTTTAGCTAGACATGACGTTAACAAACATAAAAGCAATAGAAGAAACAACGAACGTAAACATGGTAAATTGAACCAAGAAAAGATTAAACATGAACTAGGGTTTAAAGAAATAAATACTAAGAACTGAATTTGAATTGATAAAAACAAAGTTTAGAACGTTTAGAGTAATCAAGCTAAGGAAAAGAAACTGCGAAACGAAAAGAAACTAAGAATTTGTATGCAAAACCTCAACAAAACGTAAATAAAGCTTGCTCCTCTTCTTTCTCTCCAAAAACTAAGTCTAAAGTTATTCTAAAGTTCGGGGCTCCTTCAAAACGTGTTTGGAAGAGGTATATATAGGCACGGGTCGAAACGGGAGTTAATGGGCCGAAAATACGCATCCGGAGGCAAAAATCCGAAGTTGATCGAGCAAAACGCTCGAGCGGTCCCGCTCGAGTAGTGTAGCTCGAATGACACAATCGCTCGAGCGGTTCCGCTCGAGCCGGTCGAGCGCTGAAATTACACTGTATGTGTTGGGCGCTCGAGCAATTCGCTCGAGCGGTGGCGCTCGACCTAGTCACTCGAGTGACTTCCAACTCATCCCAACTAATACTTTTCCTCGTCCGCACTCATACCAATCGTATTTCTTCAATATCTTCTCATCCGGGCATCCGTTTGAGTCGATTCAAAGTCCTACGAACTCCATTTTTCGTCCTCGATTCACCTATGAGTATCAAAGAGACAAATTCATCAATGTGTAGAAATAATGCTCAATTGACTCTAAATACTCGATAAACTCGACCAAGATTGGGGTATTTCAAGCTATGAATCATGACAATTTCACGCCTAATCAAATATCGCCATACTTGATCCTTAATTCTACCACGATCTTGTTCCATGACTTTCCAAAACGAACCATACTCGGCGTAGCACCTCGGGCGATAGACCTACATTCATACTTAACTCCAAATATCTGAACCTTGGAAGGGCTCCTTAGAAAAATTACTCTTGTTTCGAAACCAAAAAGGGTAGTAGTCAACATCGGTAATTTCTACAATTAAAGCGACAATTAAAAAAAATAAGCAACATACTATATAGAGAAGTATAAAATATAGAAGAATAAGAGATTGATATGTTTTAACAATACAAAACCCTCATACCAATAGTTTCCTCCACTCCACTGAATCACATCGGGCACTAATCTTGAATCCATTGGGTATTGTAAGTAGCTTGTAAAAAGGATTAAAAAATAAATAAATGATTAATCAATCAATTTAAATAGACATTCACAAACAATCAACTTCAAAACTTAATTTCAAGGCTTTACCTCAAGACGAGTGATTGAAGGAGGTAGCCACAAACTGGATACGGTATACTTGCTATGCACGTCAAATGGTATTGATTGCTTATCTATATAAAAGAATAGTATATAAGGTAATTAGAGATACGTAATAAAAAATTAAATATAAAAGCAAATAAACTTCACGAGGATTATGTATACATAACATTCTCCATATCTCCAACAGGCATAAAGACTGAACATCGGTCTTTATAATATGGAGTAACACACAATGTTTCCCATAATCATACAAAACAGTTATGCAAGCAATATCTGAAAGACGTATTCCATCGAGAAATTTTTCCCAATCACAAGTAATTTCATATTTTCCATCAAATAAATAACAACTGGAATTAACCGTTCTACCAGTGGGAGTCTTCATCATGCAGGTAAACGAAAATTTGTTTTCAAAATGCCTTTCAAAATTTGTAGGTACCGTCTGATAAATCAAGTAGCAAATATTACAGTTCACATTTCTGTAAGAAAAAAATATCTAATGCACAAATAATTAAAGTGTATCACTTACCAGTGAATCTGTGAAATCAACAACAAATTCCGGGACGAATTCAATATCAACGACCCTATCTAATAATTAACAAACAGTGAAAAAAAATATGTTATTAAGTTGATAATAAAGAGTGAAAAAAAAAATCAATTATACACACAATAAATAATTACACCAAAAAAAATGCAAAATAAATTACCACTATCAAGGGTGAAAAAGGTGTGACTTGGTACCGCGCCAACTTGATGAAATGTCCCGTCACCGTCGAACTTCTTAACATAGAGAGTTTTACACAATGGGAGCAACGCAAAGAAAATCACATCACCATCTTTGACATTGAAATACTGCAGAACATCACGCCATACACTTCCACAAAATGTTAAACAACCACCGTACTTCCAACGAACATTGACAGACCACTCCTTTCCAGAATTATCAATAATATTGACGTAAAGCCAATCATTGAATACCCACTCATAATATTTTATAAAGTTATCCGGGATGGACTACAAGAAAAAAAAACAATATTTTTCAAAATCTACTTTATAAACAATAATTAAAAAATGGAAAAACTGAAAATGCAAATATTATACTAAAATATCTTACCATTTTATCCAAATACTCATCTGAAAGTCCTGCCTCAGGAAATGTCATGTACTCCAAATAAAAAGCACTAACATCAATGCTATAGAATCTATCCTTCAATCTATCCACTGGATTCAACGCCTTAGAATTATAGCCAGCATGAATATCCATCCTATAGACATAAATTACTTAGCAAAATCCAAGAATCATAATCAATAAAAAATTCGAATATAGAATATGGAGACACGTCCACATTGATTAATATCCATTCTATGCGAATTTTATACCCTCCAACGAACTGACCATAAAATTTAAACCAGAACATATCCATACAAAATCTAGTTTTATTGAATATACTACCAAATCATGGCAGAATATGTAACCTAATAAGTTTTACTCATCACTAAATTTAATTTTTTTATCTAATAATTGAGTTATAAAAATATTAATATCACCATACATCTACTCATATTAATAGTTTATGAGTTGCCAATTAATTTCTAGACCGAGGAGACTACGGAAATATTATAAGATAGACTCTTTAATTAGTGAAATTAACTCGGAATTTTTTCTTATTTTAGTTTTTCTACAATTGTCATAGAACATGAATTCTACACAATCATCTGAATCTAAGTAAATTTTGGTACCGTTTTCTATGTAGACTTAATAATTTAATTAATTTCTGAGTTGCCAATTAATTTTTAGCATGAGAAATATATGTGAATTATTATGAGATTAGTCTAATTCACTCCAGCAATTTGTATTCTTTCATATCTCTGTGACTTAAGTTGTAAGATTCTCCTATTTTGATCCTCTTACATTTGCCCTTGCAAATAAAAACTACAATAAGTCATGCTAACTATAATATTAACCAAAATTTGTCAATTAATTAAATCCTTATTCATAAAGGTTCTTATTATACACTAAACGACATCACCCTATTCATGAACAAAACAAAGAAATATAATACAATTAGTAGAACATGATTTTTTACTAATTGGTCAATAAGTCGCCCACAAAGACTATCCAGTTGACAAAAAAAAAAAAGGAATTTCGGTATTATACTTTTGTAACGCCCCGAATCCAAAATACATAATTATCTCAGATTCGAGGTGCCACTTGCGACTAAAATCCGAACTATAAAATTTTTGATATAAAAATGGATAATAAAATCAGAGATGAGTTTTATGCAGCGGAAGAAATGAGTAGAATAATTTTAATTAGTATCTCACGCATGTATATCTATGAATATAAAGTTTAGTATTAACAGTAATAATTTATTTAAGTGGGGAACTCCGTGTCGTCTCTATTACTGTCCTTGCTCCACGAAATCGTAATCTGCAAGGGTTGTAAGAAGGGGGCGTGAGATTTGAATTCTCACGTATGGGTGATTTGCAACGTCATGGGATTGGTAAATCCGAAGTATATTACATTATACTCATTAATAAAAATATATAATTTATTTAAGCAGTTGACATAATAATACAAACATCATATATCATATAAATAATAAGTTCACATAATAATCAGTTGGGCACAACAAGTTTCACATCATATAATTGAAATATCGCAAGTTGGTTCACGTTAAGAGGCAAAGCCCACAATCATTTTCACATATAGTAAATCTCTTCCAAAACAATATAAACAATTCCCCGTGACCATGCACCTGATCTATTATCAAACATGGCCACATCCACTGTAAATAAATCCCCGTGACCATGCACCTGATTTAATTATCAAACATGGCCACGCACCACCTCCATAAACGAATCCCGTGACCATGCACCTGATCTATTATCAAACATGGCCACGCACCACTTCCACAAACGAATCCCGTGACCATGCACCTGATCTATTATCAAACATGGCCACGCACCACTTCCACAAACGAATCTCGTGACCATGCACCTGATCTATTATCAAACATGGTCACGCACCACTTCCACAAACGAATCCCGTGACCATGCACCTGATCTATTATCAAACATGGTCACGCACCACTTTCATCTTCATTACCAAAACTGACAATTCGAACTGTACACATAATTCACACTTAAATAGATGCATGCTCATAAAATGCTCTTATATCATGCAATAGTGACATATTTAAATAAACAAAAGATATTTGTATCATATATAAATATATCACGTAATTCAAACAGTTATATAATAGGGTTTACGTTTATGTTGGATTAATTGTTTTAGATTGATTTAGTTGAGTTCAGAGTATACCAGCACAACGTTATTAATAGCAGATCAATCAACGGATCATCACCCACCTGTTAACTCCGGGTCCCGTGAATGATGTACAAAAAGATGGTCGGAAACCTCGTGTGCGTTTCCAACTAGTACCGAATCCTAGTAGGAAAATATTTAATTAAAAGTTGACCTTTTAAAACGTTTAGGAAAACTTGAGAGTTTGTGTTACGAGAATCGAGAAAGTTGTGGTCTTATAAACTCAAAAAGGACTTGCTTAAGGGTCACACCCTATTTTGGTAAATACACCACTTCTAAAAAGGTGAGTGTATTGAGGGAGTGTATTTACTAGTTTCTGTGGTATGACTATTTCGATTACTACAAAAACAATCTTTTAATTCCTTTTATCCTTTTAACTAAAAACTTATAACCAAAAGCATTTATAACTTAAAAATATATCCATATAATACTCTTCTTGAAAAATAATTAAAAGAAAAAGAAATTTATTTAAATAACATTTTTATAATAAAAGTCCAATTTAAATATTATTCTTTCAAAAATCTATATTTTATTTTAAAAGAACTCTTGCATATAAATTTATATTTTATAAATAAAACTCCCTTTATTAATCTTATTAATAAACTTTGACTTGAAGAAATTTTCAATATAAACTAAAATAATATATAAATATATTCTTTTTTTTTCCTAATATTAGTAATACTTTCAAAGTTGATTAGTGTTACTTTTAAAACAAAAGAATAATACTATTTTCCCAAAAACACTCTTTTTCATTTGTTACTAGTTTTGAACATAAATATCTTTCTATCTTTTTGTTCCTTTTTCTAATTTCAACTAATATGATAATTTTGATTATCAAAAGTACTACTTTTATAAGCCAACCATATTAATCTTTTTCCCAAATAAACCAGAATTAGAATTTAAAGAATATAAAGTTTCTCCTGCCCCTATTCGAGTAGTAGGCAGGGGAGAAAGAAGGATTAACAAGGACCTCAACTAATAGTACTATACACATCTAACATCATCACCATACAGCTAGTTCAATGATACTAATCCATCAATCCAATAATACCAAACCTAACAAACTAACACCACATGACAAATTCAATAATACTAATCAATAACCACAGTAGTATCGATCATCAAAACTCCATCCATCCATCTTACAGTCTCTAAACAAAAAATTCCAAAGTTCACAAAACATTTAACAGTTCATTTTCCTATTTCAAATAGTACGAGAAATAGAGGAGGGGTTATTAATTCTTACGAGTCCCAAATCGGGCAGCAGCGATTCATCCTTCGGCCTCATCGGAAAAAGGTCGGAGATGAAGACAAATACAAGAAGCAGACGGCGACGCTCGTTCGGGAGAGGCGACGGTGCGACGGCGGCGGCGTCACTGTTGAAGGGGCGGCGCTCGGCGGCGCTGAGAGGCGACGGCATCGCAGCGGCGGAGGGCGACGATTGGGAGGCGCGACGCGGCCACCGGAAAGGGGGAGCGGCGTGGTTGCTCGGTGGCGCGACGGCGGCGCGCTGGTGGCGGAATGGAGAGGCGTCGCAACACGGGCTAGGAGCGACGGCGGCGATGCGAAGCGTGGCGTCGATCGGGCTGGAGAGGAGGCTGGACGGGGTCGGCAACGGCGTTCACGGTCGGCGGCCTTTCGCGGCTGAGGAGAGGAAGCGACGGCGGTTGATCGGTGAAGGGGAAGCGACGTTTGATCGGAGGAAAGGAGGAGAGATCGGCGTCGCTGGAGCAGTGGCTTCGTCGATTGCAGAAAAGGAGCGGCGCTTCGTGACTCCGATCGGCAGAGGCGACGGCGGTGGTTGGATTCTGGAAGGAGGAGAGAAGACGCGTTTGTGATAAAGGAGAGAGAGAAAAGGGAATATGGGAATGAGATATTTTCTGTGCGTGAATGAAGGTAAAATGAGAGAGAGGGGAACTAATTTCTTGGGGAGAGATATAAGCGTACGGTTTGGCTTCTTAGAGAAGAGAAGGAGATATTTTAGGGGAAAAATAATTTCTTAATCTAATTAATTTAAAAGAAAGAAATAAACATGTGGCTGTGATTAATTTTTTCAATTAATTTAATTTAAAAAGGGAAAGTAATTTATGTGGGTGGGGATTAACCCCTTTAATTCGGATATTTTCGTTCCTGTCTGACACGGTTTAGGGATCATTAGGTTTACGAGTTTAATCCCAATTTAATAATTAATACAGTTTTATAATTCGATTAATATTTTATTGTATTTGAATTATTCTCGATAAATTATACGGATCGAAAGCATAATTTTTAAACTTTAATAATTAATTTCTCATTGTCCTTTATTCGTTTGAAATATTCGATTTCTTTCTTCGAACTTGGGAATTTGAAATAGGGTATATATTTAAATTACACGGTAGCACACAAAAATAATAAAATTAAAAGAAACAAGGATAATAATATAAAATTATATAATTAAGGTCTCTATGAAATTAAAAGGTACAAAACGGGACGGGGTATTACAACTTTGACCAATCGAACCAATAAATTTTCGGTATTAGTTAAGAATCGAAATTCTGAAAAGTTAATATCACAAAATTTTAAATTTCAGTGGTCTCACATGTTTAGATAAATAAATGAATACTGATTAAGATTAAATGAAATCCTTAAATTGAAAGATATAGTACCTGTAAACTGGAAAATAGGAAGACACTCGAGCCTAGCAATGAAAGTCCCAATATACCGTTGAAGAAGAAGTTCCGCTGAATAGACCTATTCCATTAGACGCACAGAGCAAATAGTATGGTGGAAAAAATCAATCAATATTATAACAGTTGAATGGAGATATAATCAATAATAATTGGAGACGTGATCACGAACACCAAAAATCCACAAATAAATCGGGCCTCATAAGGAAAATATATATTTGGGTTGACCAAATTTTAAGGAACAAAATAATTGTGATTGATTATGGAGATAGAAAAAATATTATAAAATTTTAATGACTTAGTAAAACTTCCTAATAAGTAAAGACGGCTAAGATTTTTTTTTTTATAATTTTAGTAGATTTTTCTCAATCCTGAAATCTTGAATTGCAAATTAACAGTTTCAACAGTGAATGAGATATTATATCAAACAGTCTAACGAAGATATTATTGTTTCGATCAAATCCATAAATCAATTTAATATACAGTTGCATGTACAAATCAATAATATGTGTATATATGATCACGACTGAATTCTTGTGATCATATTTAATTGAATAAATTGAATCAAAATATGAATTACAAAATTATTCTTAATTTTTATACAAAAAGGAATTAAAATTAACGACAAAATTAATATATATTTATAATTTTGAAATTCATAATAATAAGTATTTATTACATTTTCCTAATTTTGTCATTTGACTTGGCAATCGGTATTTACCAGTGTGAATAGGATATTATTAAAATAAATTAATAAATAATCGGTATTCCACACACAAATATACATATATATATACATATATATATATATATATATATATATATATATATATATGTGTATATATTTCCGTGTAGAAATTGATAACACATGTCAGTATTTCCATTATTAAAACTTAACGGCGAAATTAATATTAATTAAGATATGCATAGGATTACACTTTAGGACAATATTAATAATAATAGGAAAATAATAGCCATTCATTAAAATTATCTAGGTGCAGCATATCTCAATTGAAATTGTATCAAGAATATGAAAAATAAGGACATGTAGAAATGTCCAATACAATATAGCCTAATTTGTATTTCAATACGCACACAACGCAAGTGCTTATACCCATTATTCTAAAACATAACAACAATAGCAACATCAGATTCCAATCATGCCGAAACGATTAGCTAAATCCATATCGAGATCTTCATAAAAAAAATCCTCGTAGCATGTGGAACAACACCCAACCGTTTCTCTGTAAAAAAAAAAAGACGGTTAAAGATTATTATTAAATGATAAAAAAAGATTTAAGGCATAAATACATAAAAATAATAGATAAAAAAAAACCTCCATTGGAAACAAATATTCTGACATTCTGCAATACAATAGTCAATGGAGGGAGAGGATGCTCTGTAATTGCAGCAACAAATCTATCACATGTTTCACTCGCCAAGACACATAGCATTTGGATGTTACTAAAACAATAGCAAAAAATATACAATAGCAGTCAGCAGAAAAATAAAATATACACAAACATAATATTTTTTTTTTAAAAAGAGATAAAAATTCAACAAAATCACCTATCATCCTCCAAAATAATATGTATAAAATTAACAAACCCAGATGTAGGTAAGTCAATAACACGTACTGAACCAATATGTAGTAATCGACCGCGAACATCTATCAAAATTGAAATATAAAAAAAATTAGACATCTCCATTACAATGAAACCAGGTAATGCGACAAAATGTCAAAATAATTAAATATATATATTGTTGATAGGCGAACATTATCTAGATATGGAGCGAACAATTATTGAAGTCTAAAACAAAGAAAATCACTAAATGGGCGCATTAACCAACCTGGGAGGTGTACGAAGTGACGAACAACTCTCCCGACGAACAACTAATGGGCGAACAGGTATTAAGGCCCGGGACCAAGAATGAGCCAACTGTGAAGTCATCCATGACGAACAATTTGGTCAGAGTATGATACAACAAATAGCCAAGGAGGTGTACAAGTGAACAAAGGACAAAGATCCCAAAGCCAAGCTAAACAAAGGCATAAGGCGAACAACTTCCCAAGTACAACCTCAAGAGGCGAACAACTTTCGGTTGGAGAATCAACAAGATCCATCAAGCCGACCTAGGCGAACAACAATGAGTCCGAGATAAGACCAAAGAAGACTTTGTAACTAAGATTTAGCTTAGATAAGGTCAAACTAGAGTCAAAGGACACATGTCAAGCATGCAGGCTAGGGAGACCAAGAGTCAGAGACACCTCCTGCTTGCTCGTCTCTATAAATAGTTGCTCTCCAGCTTATGAAATACAAGAAAAAATTCATAAACACTCCAAAACACACACAAGTATACCTTAACGCGCACGCATACGAAATTATTTCAATTTCGATTTTCATATATCCGAATTCGATAACCTAAACCCCGATTTACCATTTACGGTGGTAATCAATCACACGTTATTGATTGGTGACGTAAAAACGGATTAAAACAGCCACTAATCCTCACGATTAGATTCGTTCACCAACAATTTGGCGCTAGAAGGAGGGTTCGAACCTCCGGTTTAGTGTGATTACTCAAGAACTTCAAGTTGAAGACTTGAAGATTCAAAGAAAACCTCAAGAAATACTTGAAGATTCAAGCAAAGGTGTTCTTGGTGTTCTTGGTGTTCTTCAATTTTAAGATTAAGAAACAATTTAAATTGAAATGCCTCAATCTAAAGAGACCCAAGGATCACGTTTGTCGAAGAGAGCGTCTCAGACCCGAGCCACGTCGGCCGACCACCAGGACCGTGACCCAAAACATGCGAACAGGTCACAGCATACAGCCATAACACATAACCTCCCCCCTGAGATGGAGGCTTTGGCGAACAACCCCAACGAGTTGGCTAAAACCATAGCTGCTCTCCAGGCCCTCCAGAGGCAACAAGAGCAGGTTAGGCCAACACAAGCAAGGCCAAGGGACAAGTCCCTAGAGGTTGTTAGGCCCAAGACTACCAGGGGCGAGCAACGAGAAGTTGATAGTGCTCAAGTCAGACGAAATAAGGGAAAGGCCAAGGTGGTCGACCAAAGAGAAGTACAGGCTGAGTCTGGTCGCGGACAAACAGCTATGTCTAGCCATGGAACAACACGTTCCAGTGCCCAAGACAGGCTTAGCCAACCCCATCAACGAGAAGCTGCTCGCCGGGGAGCAGAAGATGGGCGAGCAACTTTTGATCAGCCTCGCCCATCAGTCCATGAGAGACTCACCCAGTCGGCCTTTAGGCGGCTTGGGCCAAATGCGGCGAACAACATTAGAAGGCAAGTCCAAGAAGTGCCCACTCCAAGCGAGGGACTGCGACGAGCAGAAAGGTTAATGCCTTTGCTCGCTGAACAGCCTCCAAGTCAGGGGGCACCTCTTGATGAATTATCAAGCCTAAGGAGGGCTGTGGAGAACATGCAAGGGCAATTAGACCAACAGAGGGGGATGGGAGCGACCAGCATGCCGTCCTCACCTTTGGCAGCCCACATTTTGAAGGCCCCGATCCAGAAAAAGGTTCAATTCCCAGCAAGCATTCAATATGAGGGCATTACTGACCCCCGGGTCCACTTATCAAAGTATACGGACTACATGGTCTCCGTAGGAGCCAGCGATGCCACCCAATGCCGGAATTTTCCATTAACATTAGGCGATCGGGTTCACAAGTGGTTTTCATCAATGCCGCCGGCATCAATCCACTCGTTCATTCAGCTAAGTCGAGAATTTCTCTCTCACTTTTCAACGGCGGGGTCGTATCTTTCCCAAAAACACCGGCTATCAGATTTAAGACAAAATGATGATGAAACTGACCGGGCGTTTATGGAAAGATTCGATAAAGTTTTGCTAGAAGGAGAACCAGTGAGCGAAGATACAAAGATCGTCGCTGTGATGGCCGGATTGAAAAAAGGGTCGAAGTTATGGAAGGAGGTACGTCTGAAGTGCCCAAAGACTTATGCCGAGTTCAGAAACCAAGCTGGCATTTTCGTTTCCATGCACGAGGCCCTACAAACAAATTTAGGGGAGAACAAAGCTGATCCTAAGGAGAATAACAAAAAGCCTGTCGGGACAAGCTACAGGGTCCCGAAAAACATGAAAGCATTCACTGAAGGATCGGATTTGAAGGAAAAACTGAACCAAGTATTGACAGTATCAGTAGATACTGTGTATGAGAGCGTAAAGGAGAAAGAGTTGCTCTCCCCACCACGTAAAATCCGTCAGGATACTGGCAAACTCAACCCAAACAAGTACTGTGCCTACCATCAAAGTGTGGGGCATTTTACAAGTGAGTGTCGAGATTTGCTCAAGCAACTCTGGCGATTTTATGAGGAGGGAAAGCTCTCTGATTTCGTTAAAAGGCAACCTGGGAAAAGAGCTCGGGAGAACAACTCAGAAGACGAAGAGGATGGTCAACCTCAGAGAAACAGCAGACCCGGGCGACCAGTACCCAATATGCCAGCTCAACCTTTAGAAGACCTGTTCATGATGGAACCCGCAGGTCCCGCGGGAGGATGTTTTGACGGACAACCACCCGACTCTAACCGGAAGAGGAAAGCGGAGCTACGAGCGATTGGCCAAGTACAAGAGATGGGAGTTAAGCCGTCTATCATGCAAACGGCGGAATTAACTTTCACCGAAAAAGACCTTGAAGGCGTCTTAACTCCGCACAACGATTCGCTCGTAATCTGTGCCAAGATTATGGGGACCAGAGTCCACAGACTGTTGGTGGACACCGGAGCTTACACGAACATCTTATTCAAGAAGACCCTCGATAATCTGGGAGATTATTCGGGTTATGTTCGAAATACAACACATAGAATTGTAGGTTTCGGAAATGCTGTGACAACGCCGTTGGGAATTGTAACATTAGCTGTACAACTTGTAACGGCCAATGAACCCGAAAGAAATATAACAAGAATGGTAGATTTCTTGGTTGTAGACCAGGAGTCGACCTATAACGGGTTTCTTGGCCGACCTTTTCTTAATGAATTTAAAGCTGCGTGTTCCACTTACCACTATTGTTTGAAATTTCCAACAGCTAGTGGAACAGGCACAATTAAGGGAGACCAACGGAGAGCACGAGAGTGCGTTCAACAGCTACGAGCAAAATTTGTACAAATATCCATGATGGAAGCAACAAGTTATCCCATCGACGAACCATCAATACTAAACAATATGATGGACATAGACGACCACATGGATGCGGACGAACAGCACTTGAACGAGCAAGTGTTGGACGAACAACTCGTTACCACCCGCGGGGAACCTCCATCTGACGAACAACATAGGGGTGATGACGAACAACCTTCAGTGAAGGACTTGGAGGGCCAACTACAAACGAACAACAATGGGACGGAGCCAACTGATGATCTAGAACCCCGCTTGGGGGCAGAACCCATGGACATCGAAAATGATTCCAACCCTGAGGAACCCATACTTGATCCCCGTTGGAAGGGACAAAAACGACGAGCAACTCCAGTCGAAGAGCTGGAGGCGTTCAAAGTTAATCCCGACAACAAAGATCTTGAATTATTCATAGGATCAGAGCTCCCAGAGCCTTACAGATCCCGAATGAAAGAGTTCCTCACCAAGAATCTAGATGTCTTTGCTTGGTCTCACGCAGATATGGTGGGGATAGATCCGAAACATGCTTGCCACAGGTTGAACATAAATCAAGCAAGGAAGCCCGTTCATCAAAAGCGAAGGAAGTACGGCCCAGACAAATACCAAGCCTTGAATGAAGAAGTTAAGAAGTTGCTAGACAACGATCTCATTCGACAAGCACTCTGTCCACAATGGGTAGCAAACCCAGTACTCGTGAGGAAACCAAACGGGACCTGGAGGCTATGCATAGATTTTACGGATCTAAATGCAGCATGCCCGAAGGACAATTTTCCTCTCCCACATATCGATCAATTGGTGGACAGCACTGCAGGTCACGAGATGTTAACATTTATGGATGCTTTCGCTGGGTATCATCAAATTCCTATGCATCCAGATGATCAGGAGAACACGGCGTTTTATACAAACAAAAACTTGCTGTGTTGGAAAAGAATGCCTTTTGGCCTCATAAATGCCGGAGCAACATATCAAAGACTGGTGAACAAGATGTTTGATCAACAAATTGGAGACACGGTTGAGGTCTACGTAGACGATATCGTTGTCAAAAGTCCCAAGAAGGAGGACCATCTTCAACATCTGGCTCAAGTGTTCGAAATTCTTCGACACTATAACATGAAGTTGAATCCAAAGAAAAGTAGCTTTGGAGTCCATTCAGGGAAATTCTTGGGTCATCTTGTTAGCCAGCGGGGAATTGAGGCCAATCCTTCAAAAATTAAAGCCATCCTGGATATGCAGCCACCACGTTCAGTGAAAGAGGTGCAAAGACTCACCGGGTGCCTAGCAGCGTTGAACCGGTTCATATCCAGGTCGGGGGACAAGTGCCGTCCATTCTTCGAGGCCGTCAAAAAAGGAAAGTTTGCATGGACTAACAACTGCCAGGCGGCCTTCGATCAACTTAAAGACTACCTGGGAGATGTCAAAATCTTATCAAAACCAGTCCCAGGAGAAAAGCTCTTTTTATACTTAGCCGCATCAGAAGTTGCCATCAGCTCTGTTTTGGTGCGCGAAAACGGCAAATTCCATCAACCAATTTATTACGTCAGCCAGGCTTTACACGAAGCAGAGATCAAATATGCTCCAACCGAAAAGCTGGCGTATGCTTTGGTTATGAGCGTGAGAAAGTTACGACCATACTTCTTTGACCATCAAGTCGAAGTTCTAACAACTTTCCCGCTCAGGCAAATTCTCCATCGCCCCGACACGGCAGGTCGTCTCTTAAGATGGTCACTGGAGATTGGCCAATTTGGGGTGACCTATGCTCCTCGAACAGCGATCAAAGGGCAAGCATTAGCCGACTTTATAGTCGAACTAACTTTCCCACCAGATCCGACGAGAGGACTTGATCATCCTTGGCATCTCTATGTGGACGGGTCATCAACCAATATAGCCTCGGGGGCAGGAGTAGTATTAATAAGTCCAAACAGACAAGTATTCACCTCGGCAATCAGATTTGGTTTCATGGCAACCAACAACGAGGCTGAGTATGAAGCTCTTATCGCTGGTCTCCACCTATCCCTCGCAGTTGGTGTCAGACGCTTGCAAATATTTGGCGATTCACAATTGATCATGAACCAAGTCCGAGGTGAATACGAAGCAAAAGATGATCACATGATCGAGTATCAACGGATTGTTGCTCACCTGATGTCCATGTTGCAGCAAGTTTTCATACAGCAAATTCCAAGGACGAACAACACTCAAGCAGACGCACTTGCCCGACTAGCAACAAGTGAAGGCCCCATAGAGTTGGCAGATATTATAGTTACAAAGATGAAAGATCCATCAACAGTAAGTTATAATGTCAATCAACTCGACGATCAAACCAGTGAAAAAGAAGACTGGAGAACAAGTATAGTCAAATACTTGAAAAATGGGAAAAAACCAAACAATCCTTTTGAAGCTGCCAAGCTAATAAAGCGAGCCGCCAGATATACTCTGGTGGGCGAGCAACTTTACAAAAGGGGAATATCAATCCCACTTCTCAAGTGTTTGCCTAGGGGGCAAGGGCAAGCAGTGCTTGAAGAGATACATGCTGGAGTATGTGGAAATCATACTGGGGGGCAAGCTTTGGCATACAAGACAATCAGACAAGGCTATTATTGGCCGACTTTACGTCAGGATGCAATCAAAAAAGCCAAAACTTGCCATCAATGTCAGATTTTTGCCCCAGGCATCCATACCCCGGCTCAGGAACTTGTGTCAGTATACAGCCCATGGCCTTTTGCAAGATGGGGGATGGACATCATTGGTCCTTTCCCGGCTGGGGTTGGAAATGTTCGATTCGCCGTCGTGGCAGTCGATTATTACACAAAATGGGCGGAAGCAGAGGCCATGATGAATATAACACAGCAGAAGATGATCAACTTTATTTGGAAGAACATTGTCTGTCGTTTCGGAGTTCCACAAGCAATTGTGACAGACAATGGTCCACAGTTTGATGGACAAGAGTTGAGAGAATTCTGTACGAAGTGGGGGATCAAGAAACATTACTCTACACCTTATCACCCCCAGTCGAATGGACAAGTTGAAGCTGTAAATAAAATCATAAAGCATACATTAAAAGTGCGACTGGCGGAGAGTAAAAGCAGTTGGTCTACAGAACTTCCGGAAGTCTTATGGGCATACAGAGTTTCTCCCAGGTCAAGCACCGGAGAAACACCCTTTGCAATGGCTTTCGGGACAGAGGCCGTAATACCAATTGAGTTAAAGGCCACTACATTTAGGACGACCAACTTTGATGAACAGGCGAACAACTCTGCTCTAAATGCTGAATTGGATTTGCTCGAAGAGAAAAGGTTGAATGCCGAGCTAAAAAATGCCACATACAAGCAGCGAGCAGAACGTTACTATAATTCCCATGTAAAAGTTAGGGAATTCAGAGTTGGAGATTTGGTTCTAAGAAAGTTGCTCGCCCAACCTCCAGGTGTATTGGGACCAACTTGGGAGGGCCCGTATCGAATAACAGAAAAATACGTCAATGGCGTATACGATATTGAGGACATGGAAGGCAAGCCGGCCCAATACTCCTGGAATGCTGTACATCTAAAGAAGTACTATCAATAAAGTTGGGCGAACAAATGTCTTGGGGGGCAAGGGATGCGTATGAGTTGAAGGAAGGCTAAAAACTTGCCTAATTTTTTAAATTTTCTTAAGTATGGATTCAAAAGTTGCTCGGCACATTGTATAGTCTGGTGTTAGTTCTTTTGATTTTATAGATAGAGTTGCTCGGCAAAAAAACATTGTAAGCGAGCAAGTTTTAGTTTGTGTTTAAAGCTGTTCGTCAGATTGTATATGATAGTGATGGACAGTCTTATAACACTTGTAATTATTTTGCAATGTAAATATAATAGTTGTTCGTCAAAAGAGGAAAAGTCCAAAAGCTCGAGGTACAAGTCCATTCAAGGGTTGTTCGTTTTTTAAATGAACAGAACCTAAGGACCAAAGCCACTTAAAGGTTGTTTGTTTTTTAAAACGAACAGAACCTAAGGCTAAACCCTGATTCCACTAAAGGCAAAGTTCAATTCGAACAAAAGCCCAATACTATATGTCATAATTGTAAAAGCATTGACAGAAATGTAAAGGCAATTGACATATATAAGAAAATGAGCGAACATGAGAAAGACATTTTCCATTAAAGAAAGGCATTAAGCCCCAAAAATAGTACAAGCTGGAAGCAGCCATTACAAGTACCACAAAAAAGGAACGAGCAACTATTACAAAAGAGATGAAGAAAAAGCTAAGTCCTAAAAACTACTGCTGTTCGGCGGGAGGAGGATCTTGAGGTTGCTCGGCAGAGGGGTCGACAATCATGTCCCGAGCAAGGTCTTCAGCCGCCTTATCCTCCGCTTCTTTAGCACTTTGCTCGTCCGCGGCAGCCGGTTCATCTTCTTGCTCGCCATCATCAACGATTGGTGGAGGATGAGTGATGGTGATGCTGGGGTCGAGTTTATCCAGTTTAACCCCCAGCACAGCCAAATCCGCCAATTGGATTTTGACGTTGTTCGGCGGAGGATAGTTCTCGAGGAACTCATTCAAATCCTTAGCCATCTCCTCCACCATCTCCTTGTAGTCATAGGCATCGGCCGTACGGATGCTGTCCGCGTAGGCACAAATATATCCAAGATTGGAGATGGGGCCGGTGCGAGTTTGAACCTCCTCTTCAAGTTGCTCGCGGGTGAAGAGGTTGGCCTCTGCTTCCCGGAGACGAGCATTCTCCACCTCGAGCTCAGCAATTCTTTGTTCGGCCGAAGTCAATCTTTTCTCTCCCTCGCCGAGCAAATTCTCCTTATCCTTCAGCTCTTTGGACATGGCCTGAATCTCTTCAAGGCGCTTGTGTTCAGCATCAATGTAAACATTGATCTGGTTGTTAAGGCGAGCAATCTTGGCCTCATATTGGCTCACCAGGCCATCTTTTTCTTCAGAGAGTTGCCGAGCTGTACTAGCATAGTGGCGAGCAGACTCTTCCTGCTCGGCAACTTGGGCGATTGCCCTTTGGGCAGTGACAAGGCCGTTGGCGACGAGCATCATTGAGAGATGGAGATTGTCCATCTGCCCCTGCTGAAGGATGGCCTTGTCCAGAGGACGCGTCCAGGCCCGGGCGACCAACTCCGTCGCCTTGCGAACATGTTCGCCGGGAATCTCCCTTATGTTTACGGGAGTCTTCGAGCAAGCGTACTGATGTACAACACTTGCTCGGCCGGGATAATCATCGGCACGGTATCTGCAAACAAAAAAGCAATTGATACTTAGAAAAATAAAAAAATGGATGAAAGTTGTTCGGCAAGAGAGGATAGATACTTACTCGGCAAACTTCCGATCGTCCCATCCAAGGAACGTAAGATCTTCTGGGCCACGGAGCGAGCCTACATCCTTGCTCGCCTTCCCCGACCTTTCCGTGGGCTCCCCAGAACGCCTTATAGCATCCTCTTCGTGGCGAGCATGGCTTTCACCCACCTTTTCTTTCCCCTTGCCGGGGACGTCTCCGGCTAGTGGGGTCCCATCAGCCTTCTTAAGGCGCTTGCCACCACGAGGTGGGGAGACGGGAGGAGACCGAATCTGAACTGGGGGGGCGGCCGGTCTTGGAACTTTGGCCCCCTCAGGCCTGTTCGACATGGCGAGCACGGCTTGTGGAGGGTCCCCTCTCCTTTTCTTCCCTCTTGGTGGCCCCATTTCAAGGACCCTCTGTTCAAGAAGAGCGTAGCTTGGGGGAACGGCGACTGTTACTTGCTCGGCTAAAAAAAAAAAAAAAAAAAAAAAAGAAGTTAAAATTAGATGAGCAAGTTAAACATGTTAGCGACGAACAAAACTTGAGCAGGGAGTTAGGAATTTCCATACCAGGGGGCACCTCAGCTTGAGCCTCCAAATGATGTGGGTAAGTCAAAAGGCGAGCAGCTTTTTGACACCTTGATCGGCAGAGATAGTCTATAGTCCTATCTGCTTTATTGCGGAGGCCGACCAAGCACGATGTAAACAGGAACTCGGAGCTCAACTCTTCTTCCGAATTCCACTTGGGTAGACGAGGGCCTGCGAACAAACAAAAAAAGTTAAATTAGAACAACTGTCCAAAGGCGAGCAAGAATTGAACTTACGTTTCAATTTTCCATAGGCTGCTGGAGAATTTATTCGTCCAGGGCCGCCGTGTGGACCAGAAGATGCTCGCCAGTCACCCCCAATCCAGAAGAAGTGCTGTTTCCAATCACGAATCTTGTTCGGCACCTCTTCCACCATTTTCAACCCAGTCCTGGCCTTGAGGTAGTGATAGCCATCTTCTCCTCGGGGGCAACTTGTGATTGTCATCAGGTAGTTGATCTCTTCCGCAGTGATCCGATCAACGTACCCTTCCAAAGCGAACAGGCACATGGAGCCCAAAAGGTTCATCCACCCAATTGGAGTAATTTGGGTGATGGCCAAGTTGGTCGCCTCTAAGAATCGACCAACAACAGGTGGAAGAGGTAACTTCAACCCAGCAATCAAGGTGTGGATGTTGATCGCCGTGCACCCTGGGGGTGGGCGATCAGCTCTTTCCTTCCTATGAGGTGCCCACATGTAGATATCATATGGGATCTTATAGTCTTTCCGGATGGAGTCCAGTTCATCTTCGCGAACAACGCTCTTGATCTTGCTCGCCTGGTAATCAGACTTCACCTTGTCCATTATTTGTCTTTGTGGACGAGGAAAGCTGTTCGCATACCTTTCAGCATATGCTCGCCATTCGAATAGGCGAGCAACCCCAGCCGGGATCTCACTTTCCCGCATCCTTGGGGATGGAAAATTGATACCCTCCAAAAATTCACGAGTGAGCTCGTTGAGATCTGGATCTTCAGATTCGGCAGAAGACGAAGAATTTTCGTCCCGATTTTTGTTCGCCACAACCGTTAGTTCTCTCCCAGATGGGCCCACACCGGTGTCCTCCACAGAGCGAACCACAGAATCCACGTGAAGATCCGACGCCGAGGAAATCTCGAAGGGAGGTTGATCGACGGGGATCGCAACTGGAAAGAGTGGGTCTAAGGTCTCCTCAGTCTTATTGCTCGAGTGCGAAGACATAGAAGAGAAAGAAAATTCCAGGCGGCGGTAGAAAGAGTTGCAGACGGTGGCGTTGTCCCGGAGAAGACGATGGCGCTCTAACCCACACGGCGGCAATGGCGATTTCGAGAGAAAAAGTAAAGAAAAGAAAAGAAATAAGAGGATAACTACCTTGTTTCAAAGATTGGAGGCCAAACACTGGAAGAATAGACGCCGGAGAAGCTTGGAATCGCCGGAGGAGGAAGGAAATCGCCGGAGCACTGTAGCAAGTGGGAGAGAAGTGGGAAAATTTTCAGTTTTCCCACTATTTATACCCCAGGAAAAAACGGGGTCCCAGGCGTAATTTTCCGAAAGTTCTGGGGCTCAATTGAGAGAAAACGGGGTAAATTCCGAGCTGAACTAGAAGATGAAGGACCTATAAATAATTATAGGGGCGCGTCGCCTTGGGGCTGCTCGCGCGTGAGCGGCGCGCAATCATTGCGCTGGCGTCATCTTCGTGATCTCCCCAGATCGTGGGAAGACGAAACGGTTATTCCAACATTGCTCGTCACAGAGATGCTGTTCGTCCAAATCTTGGTCAAGACGATATCCTAACTACAGTTGCTCGCCGCAAAATTACTCGTCTGATGCAACATCTAGTCAGGATAGGGGGCAATTGTTGATAGGCGAACATTATCTAGATATGGAGCGAACAATTATTGAAGTCTAAAACAAAGAAAATCACTAAATGGGCGCATTAACCAACCTGGGAGGTGTACGAAGTGACGAACAACTCTCCCGACGAACAACTAATGGGCGAACAGGTATTAAGGCCCGGGACCAAGAATGAGCCAACTGTGAAGTCATCCATGACGAACAATTTGGTCAGAGTATGATACAACAAATAGCCAAGGAGGTGTACAAGTGAACAAAGGACAAAGATCCCAAAGCCAAGCTAAACAAAGGCATAAGGCGAACAACTTCCCAAGTACAACCTCAAGAGGCGAACAACTTTCGGTTGGAGAATCAACAAGATCCATCAAGCCGACCTAGGCGAACAACAATGAGTCCGAGATAAGACCAAAGAAGACTTTGTAACTAAGATTTAGCTTAGATAAGGTCAAACTAGAGTCAAAGGACACATGTCAAGCATGCAGGCTAGGGAGACCAAGAGTCAGAGACACCTCCTGCTTGCTCGTCTCTATAAATAGTTGCTCTCCAGCTTATGAAATACAAGAAAAAATTCATAAACACTCCAAAACACACACAAGTATACCTTAACGCGCACGCATACGAAATTATTTCAATTTCGATTTTCATATATCCGAATTCGATAACCTAAACCCCGATTTACCATTTACGGTGGTAATCAATCACACGTTATTGATTGGTGACGTAAAAACGGATTAAAACAGCCACTAATCCTCAC
Organism: Ballota nigra; assembly: GCA_947034835.1. Lineage (NCBI taxonomy): Eukaryota > Viridiplantae > Streptophyta > Magnoliopsida > Lamiales > Lamiaceae > Ballota > Ballota nigra. The sequence goes on from OX344721.1 coordinate 39,857,008, forward strand.
GATTAGATTCGTTCACCAACATATATATATATATATATATATACCGCGTAAAATTGAATCGTCAGAGTGTAGTTGGTTTATAATTTCACCAAAACTAATAAATTCGAATGATGACCCATTAATACTTCTCCCAAAAACCTCTTGTACCTCAGTTTGACACGTAAATTCCAACTTATAAATATTCTTGGTATACCTAATAGAAACAACATTTGGAACAACACCAAAGAAATTGATACAATACTCTCTACCCTCAGTAACAAAATCGGCAAACCTCGCCACCAGAAAATGAGGTACTGAACAATAAATTTTAGTACCCTGTAGTGAAAAAATACAACAAAAAATAATATTTACATACAATTAGAATAGTGTAAATTAAAAAGATGAAGACATTAGGAATTTTGCCAAACCTGACAATCCATCATCATAATATTCATAATATTTCCTCCACCAGAAATTCAAGTTTGCAAAATTCTTACATGAATCATCAAAGAACACAATTCAGATACATAGAGGAATAACAAAGGATAAATCATTATGAAAGTATAGATACGAAACAACCAATGAAAAATAGGAAAACTACACCAATGGAGCTATATATAAGGGACATAAGGGACATATGTACAAATTATCATAAATACAACTTCCAAATTTACACAATTAAAACACACCAATTAAGAATTAACCCCAAGCACACTCACATTCTAAAATTACAACATGTGGACATATTAATTATATTTATTAACACCATAATGAATTATATAAATTAATCTTTTTAAATTAAGAAAAGACCAAGGTGATGGAACTTTTATTATTTACTTTTAATTTTTCTTCAACGGGTAAAAATAACTACTAAGCATGCCAAATGAACATAAAGGCCCACACAGTATTTTGTGTTGAAGATTCCATACGCATATGACAAGCATGTAATTGAAACGACATCATTTCATATGTTTTTCGACCAACTTGGACTAAATTGGCTAATTTTAAATACATACAGGACTAACTAATTAAAGTCAATAGTTAGAGGACCTTTCCAATAAAGATAAAAAGATACAGGACTAAATTGGTTTAAATACCTGTTATGCATAGTACTGTTAAGAACTAACATTAAGCACACCCACATGCTTAAATTACAACATGTTGACATATTTATTATATTTGTTATCACCATATGAAATATATAAATTAATCCTTATAAATTAAGAAAAGACTAATGTGATGGAAGATTTATAATTTATTTTTAAATTTTTTTTAATAGATAAAATTAACCACTAAGCATGCCACATGAACAATAAACCATTAACGTGATATAGTTCGTCCAAGTGGCATTCAATACGCGGCATACATGCACAGGCAACCCAAATAAATCTTATTTAAAAAGCAATAATATAGATCTAAACTTAAATCAACTAATATTTTTCTCATATTTTGATATAGCTTCCGTAGAATATTTAACCATATTCCATAAGAGAACAACAAACAATATCAATATATATATGATTGGCAAATTAAATTGTGTTATGAAATCGAGAGTCATGATATGAACATGATTTAAATCAATTTAGCACTGTATCTTTTTACCCTATTCAAATGGTCCTCTTATATGTAGCTTTATCATTTTAGACATGTATGTATTCAAAATTTGTCAATTTAGTCATATTTGACAAGAAAAAATGCAAAACAATGTTGTTTTGAACATGTGTCAATCTTGTGAATAGATTCTCCGGCTAAAGTTGTTGACACGACTATTTTTATAGTACTTGACATAATGTGCGGACTAAGCTACAAAATAAATTAAATTATGTCGACATATTTATTATATTAAACAACACATCACTAAATTTTACATAAACATAGAAAAATGAATTTTTTATCACAATAATGAATTATATAAATAAATAAATAAAGTCAATATTTACAGGACTAAATTGGTTTAAATCAATGCTATGCATTCTCCCTATTATTTTTTTTATTTTTTTTTTTGCTTTATCAATTTAGCCAGTAGTGTTTTAAAAAATTTAAACATTAATAATAATTTACCAAAAGATTAACGTGTTGGAAGTCTAATTATTTATTCGTTTATATTTTTTAACAGGAAAAAATGGCAAATTTTGAATACATAAAGGACTAATTTGGCGAATTTTGAATACATGTAAAAACACAGTCATAATTTTTAAACAAATCACGAAGAATTCACATAATGAAAAAGTATATGCAAGAATCATGACAAATTCAAAATACTATACACCAGCAATGTGCTATAGCTCGGACAAATGACGTTCAATACGCGACATACATGCTCAAGCAAACAAAACAAATATTGTATAAAAATCAATAATATAGGAACGAAATCAAAATCATCAATACTTTTATTACATTTTGATCCAACTTCCGCAAAATATGTAACCATGTTATATTTGAGAACAAACAATATCATTTCATATATGATTGACAAATTAAAGTGTGTTACGAAATCAAGAGACTTGATATGAATGGGATTTAAATCAAATTAGCCATATATCTTTTTACATATTTTAAAATGACCCTCTCATTTTATGCTTTATCAATATATTCATGTATGTATTCAAAATTTGCTAACTTAGTAATATTCGACGAAAAAACACTGGCAACAATGCATAGAACATGTATCGATCATGGGAGTTGATCTTCCGGCTAAAGCTATAGACACAAATATTTTCATACTAATTGGCATAATATGCGCACCAATTTACAAATTAAATTAAAACATGTGGACATATTTATTAGATTAAATATCACATCACTAAATTTATTTTTACATTTTTTAAATAGGTAAAAAATATCCGCTAAGCATGCCATTTTTATTTTTTAAAGCAGTCCTATATCTTTTTATAGTTATTCAAATGAACCTCTTATTTTTTGCCTTATCGATGTATTCATGCATGTTTTCATAAGTTGTCGATATAGTCCTAACTGACCAAAAACGCGGAAACAATGCCATTTTGAACATGTATCGATCCTATGAGCTGATTTTCTAAATGTCTACATTCAAAATCAATCCCTAAAAAACAAAATTTTAATTTTATGTAGTAGGTTGCACAAATAAATAAAAAAAAGGACAATACAGAATATATGACCATTTAATAAACGTTCAAGTACATAAGTGATGCAAATTCAACAGTCCCAACATTACAATAAAAAAGTCAAGATAGTGCAGCCAAACACGACAAATATAAAAAATAAAAGCCACCAACTAAAATGGCTGACGCGTAACAGCAATAGTGAAGTACTTATTATCATACTAAAAAATTAAAAGATCATTATGGCCAAGACCCATTGCCTTAACAATATTACCCCATCCACGAGAGAAACGAATCATGAGACTTTTGTCATTCTTCCCAAAACGTCTGTACTCGTAATCAACCAAGTAGACACTATTTGTGGAAGCACGACGCAACCCAATGGTCTGACTAACAGTCCCAAATAGTACAGCCGCATCAAGAGGCAGAGTCTATAACAATAAAAAATTGCAGTATAAGCACGGAATAAAAAATAATAATACCAATTTTTTTTATAAAAATATACACAGGAAAAAAATGGAAAATATAAAATTTAAAGTATTCATCTCATAATTAAATCTTGGTACCAGTCGACTACGCCACTCAGTAGAGTGACAAAGAAGATTCACACGATAAAATGTCGGCAACCTCTGACGCTACAACAAAACAAAAAATGAATTTGAATCAGAAAAAAAAAACATAACGATAGAAGATAATGAACACACACAAACCTTAACCCAAGTTATAGAAGGGGGAGGACGAATATCGCACTGAGGAAAGGAAGAGAGATTGCCAAATGACGCTCCAAACAAATCTAATCAACAAATGAACAAAATAATTAATTATACGACACAAAAAACATATTATTATTAACTGCAAAAAATATATTATAACAATAACACATACCTTCTTCATCAGACAAAAAAAGTGAGCAACGATCACTGTTATAGAGGGAAACACAAAATGTATCCACCGCATCGTAGAAGACAGTTGCACACATAATTTTAGAAGGTTGTAGATACCTCAATAAGTAACTCCAATCACATGTAAGCTCCCATCCAACCTCACCAACATAACATCTACAATAGACAGTGCGACCAGTGGCAGTCCTCAATAAACAGGTATCGGGAAAAACACCACCAAATCCACGCGAAAAATTAAGCGGAATAATCTAAAATGACACAAAAATATAGAATGAAAAATCCACAATTAAAAGAAAACAATAAACAACATAAAAAGTCAACTAATAAAATCAATATACCAGTGAATCTCCAAACGGAACAACAAACTCAGGAATGAACGGAGTATCGACCAAATAACCTAAGACAAAATGAATACAAATGAAAATCACAACCTTGATAATAATAAGTATTAAAAAAAACACACACACAAAACTGTGTACACAAATAACTAACCATGAATGTTATTAAAAGTAAAATCGGGAACAATGTTACCAACTTGACGCAACATTCCACCAGCTGCATACTTCTTAACATAGAGAGCATTAGATAACAGAAGATGCCAAAAAAAGAGCATATCACCAGGTACAACACCGAGATAATCGATAAGATTATCCTACTCAGATCCGCAGAAACATAGCGCAACATCACGAACCCAACAAAGCATGACACGCCACTGCCTACCAGAGTTGCTTACAATTTGAACTTCCGGTAAAGGATCAGAAGCCAAACCATACAACTCGACGAACTTATTCGGAATTGACTAAAATAAAAATAAAAAGATATAAGGATAAAATTAAACCAAAAAAAAAAATATAAAGAATACAATTTAACTAAAAAAAAAGAAGAAAAAAATTACCATTTGATTCAAATACTGCCTTCCCCTACCAGGTACATACTTCAAGTAGAAAGATTGAGAATCAATTTCAAAAAACCTATCTTTTGCAAGGTGCACAGCATCCAAATCCACCTCAAACATCATCTATAAAAAAAAATAGAACAAATAATTAAAATTGAAAAACACTTAAACCATGCACAAAATTATATATTTTTCAAGAAAATCAGTGCAAACTAATTTTTTCCTATACAAATTATCTTCTTAAAACGATAATCCAATTTTTAAGATAAAAAATATAAAGGATGAATATATAAATTTAAAAATACAAAATATTCACAAATATGGAGGTAATTATAACATGAAAACTATTAATCTATTCATGTAAACGGCCACGTAAACTCAATAATAGTTTTACACATCACATTCACCCAAAAAATTGTACGACCTATTCCACATTTTCTATAAGATATATTTATTCAAGATTTAAACAAACTGATTAAATATACAAATTCAACAGTTGCATGCCATTCGTTCAATATAAGTAGCAAAGAAATAAAATTACTAAACAGATTTGAAAGTCGGAATTTTTTATGAAACAAACTAACAAAAGTTTCAAAGCACATCCACCAAATATGATATTCCGAAAAAGGGACTAAATCTTATAAAGAGAAACATAAGCAGCGTAATTCCTTTTATTTATAAACATACGAAGCACTTTTCACATATTGAAACAATTAAGCAGAAACACTACAGAAAATCAATCAAATACAATCCAATGCAAACACCAAATAAGAACAATACTTACTTATGTTGATGAAGTAGACGAACGCGTAAACTAGAGAAATGATATACCCGAAGGAACAATATCCACCAAATGACGTGACTCTAATTACTGGAAAGATTTAACTATTATAAAAAAAATAAAGGAATAACTTTCGAATTTCTTGAAAATGAAAAAAACTCCAGGAACGGCAGAGTAGGAATAGACCTGTCGAAATTTCGTCTTCACGTGTATGGGAATAATATACATATCCAAGGAAAGATTTTGTTCAGAAGCCAAAGTATATGACTGCACTCGCGTGAATTGGCTAATCAATCAAGGAAAAAATAATATGTATATATGTTCATGTGAACCGCCCGATATAATAAAATTACCTAAAGAAATAAAATATATCTTATTTAAAATGATTTAAAAGATATTTGAATATTTTAACAATTATACAGAGGACCAAAATATTATAATTATTAATTTTGGAAATTAGAGAAATTTTCCTAATTTATTTTTCTTGAATTATTCAATCAATTTTGTTGATACATATCCAAGGAAAGATTTTATTTCAGAAGCCAAAATATATGACTATATACTCACGTCAATTGGATAATCAATCAAGGAAAAAATAACATGTATCTATCATCATATGAACCACCCAATATAATAAAATTACCTAAATTCTTTTAAAATATATTTCATTTTAAAAGATTTAAAAGATATTCGAATATTTTAACAATTATACGGAGAACCAAATATTATAATTATTAATTTCGGAAATTAGAGAAATTTTCCTAATTTATTTTTTCTTGAACTATTCGATCGAATATATATTATGATCACAAAATCACAAGGTATCTTATAGAAAATATATATACACCTAGATATAGCTAATTTCGATTTTTTGGATACGTTTTATAAGAATTTTTTTCTTTCAATTACTCAATGGAATATATACTATGGTCACAAAATCACAAAGTATCTTATAAAAAATATATATACATATAGATATAGCTAATAAACAAATAAATAGATAATACTTTAATTAATTAATAACCATAATAGCAGTAAAAAAGTAGGAAGGTCATTAAGGGGATAAACTCACGTTAAAACGATTTTTGAATGTGATATAATATAGGAATCTGTCAAAATTGCCTAAATCACGGATTGACTAATAATTAGGTTTTTGAACGTGATATAATATAGGAATCTGTCAAAATTGCCTAAATTACGGATTGGCTAATAATTAGGGAAGTCTTAGTCAATTCTAACTAAAATTTTGGATTTAAAAATCACGAAAAATATTCAAAATGATGAACAATTATAACACAAACTGATATAAAAAATTAGAGTAATTTTCCTAATTTATTATAATTACGAATTAGAGCAATTTTCCTATTTCAGTCCTATTGACTTGCCATCTCCGAAATTAGAGTAATTTTTCTAAGTTATTTGTAGTTTCGAAAAAACTCCTAATATTCCTATTATAGTCCTATTGACTTGCCACCAATTCAATAAGGGAATTCTTAATCAATTTTAAATAACGAAGTTAAAAAAAACATTAATACCATCTAACATATATTGATTAAAATTTATTATTATAATTACGAATTAGAGCAATTTTTCTATTTCAGTCATATTGACTTGCATTTGTAGTTTCGAAAAAGTTCCTAATATTCCTATTTTAGCCCTATTGACTTGCCACCAATTCAAAATTTGGTCACATATGTCAACACTACCAAGTTATAAAAATTCATAATATTATTATAAGAAAATGATGAAAAATTATAACACAAATTGATGTCAAAATCATCAAAATGATTTTTAAGAATAAAAAGGAATAATTAGCATAATCAGAAATATTTGAATTCGAAAGAAGTTTTTAAAAATAGACAAAACAACTTGAAAACTTTCCTATTTTAGTCCTATTGACTTGCCAACCAGTAATAGAGACCAAGTGAATTGTATGGAGGACCAAATATTATAAACATTAGTTTCGAAAAATTAGAGCAATTTTCCTAATTTATGTTACTGTCGAAAATTTTACCAAATTTCCTATTAAAGTCCTAATGTCTTGCCATATCCGAATTTAGAGTAATATTCCTATTTTAGTCCTATTGACTTGCCACCAATTCAATCATAAAGAGAATTGTATGGAGGACCAAATATTATAATTTATTATAGCCGATAATAAGGGAATTCTTAATCAATTTTAAATAACGAAGTTTAAAAAAAATAAGGAAAAAAATTCAAAACAATAATATCACCTAACGTAAATTGATCCAAGATTTGGTCACATATGAAAATTTTCCTATTTTAATCCTACTGAATTAGCATAATCAGAAAGATTTGAATTCGAAAGAAGTTTTTAAAAATAGACAAAACAACTTGAAAAATTTCCTATTTTAGTCCTATTGATTTGCCAACCAGTAATAGTGACCAAGTGAATTGTATGGAGGATCAAATATTATAAACATTAGTTTCGAAAAATTAGAGCAATTTTCCTAATTTATGTTACTGTAATTTTTTTTACCAAATTTCCTATTAAAGTCCTAATGTCTTGCCATATCCGAATTTAGAGTAATATTCCTATTTTAGTCCTATTGACTTGCCACCAATTCAATTGAAGACTTTCTTATTTTAGTCCTATTCACTTGCCAACCGGTAATAGTGACCAAGAGAATTGTATGGAGGACCAAATATTATAATTATTAGTTTCAAAAATATTTTAGTCCTAATTTACATATTCCAGTCCTATTGACTTGCCAAATAATATAATTATTAGTTTCGAAAATTGGAATAACTTTAATAATTTATTTTTCTTCAATTATTTAATCTCCAATATTAAATCGTAGCAAATATTATCCACTAATCCAATCATAAAAAACTAATAGTTGAAACTTATAAAAATAGACAAATAAATTGAAGACTTTCATATTCTAGTCATATTATAATTAATAGTTTCAAAATTAGAGTAATTAGAGTAAATTTCGTAATATTCCTTTTCTTAACCTGTTTCGAAATTTTTTACCAATATCCCTATTTTAGTTAGAAATTTAACAAAATATTATTATCAAATTGAAATCAAATTTATTATAGCTGATAATAAGGGAATTCTTAATCAACTTTAAAAAACGAATAATCACACGTCTTTATTGTTAGGAATAATTTTTAAACATAAATAGAAAACTCAATTGAAAAAGAAAAATTCCATTATTTGGCGCATTGACATATTTTTTTTCGAAAGAATAGCAACTAAAAAATTATACAATAATTCGAAAATAATTCATAGATTGACAATACAAAATAAATCGTCTCATTATTATTAAAGACTTTTATCAAATTAAATGATTCATTATTATCAATAACAACAGTTTTATTAATAAGAATTATTGTAGGAAATCAGTCACAATATTAGCTAAATTTAAATGAATAACGAATCATTTGCATATTCCAAGTTTAGTCCTACCGTATTGTGTTTCGAATATAATTTCCAATCTAAAATTGTGTTTTGGATACAAAGTAAAATAAAGGAGAGATAATAAGGAAGATGTCGTTATTCGTTTAATGAAATACAAGCAACTAAACGAAGATCGAGCAAATGACAACAAATATTAATATGTCCCAAAATCACTAAATTTAATAGATTTTACTGAGACGTCTAGAAATTATAACCTTTTCTAGACAAAATTATTAATGAAGATAATACATTCATCATAATTGTATCAATAGGTCCCAAATTCAACTATCCTAACATTATACTTCTCCTTCAAGTATTTGATTCCACGGAACGCAGCATCGTTTAGGGCCTCTTCACTGGAACCACAAAAATCACCGTGAATAGCATGCACACCATCACATGTATATAAATAGGCAGTTGTTTTGAAACTGGGTACGATCTCATTCACGGTATGCTCGGTTTCATAACGAACTTGTTCGAAACCCAAAAACACTACCAAGTCTTGAAGAACAACTATCAAATTAACATAGAAAGTTAAGGGACAAAAAACACACACCATTGAAGAGAATTTGAATTGCTTTTTGTTTCTTGGGGATAGAGATATAGCTTATATAATATCGGAAATGAGAATCATGAAATGTTGGAAGGATAAAATGGTTATGTCAACCAAAAAAAAAGTATGAGACAATGAATTTTTTCTAGACTAAGGAGCTTATTATATAGAGAAAGGAAATGGATGATCAACGGATGAGATTAAGCTAGACGATCGGACGGTGAGAAAGGATTGGAACAACAAGAATTAAGGAGAAAATAGAATTTTTTTTATAAAGAACAAAGGCTTGCCACATAGGACAAATCATACTTGTCTTTATAGTATGGTAGGATGCGCATATTACATTTCCTACCTTTCTTAATATCTGAATATATTAAGAGTGTTTCCTGTGAAAAAAAATTATATATATATATATATATATATATATTAAGATAGTATTTTACTTTACATTTTTTAGTCATTTTTCTTCATTTTATCTCTATTTCAATCCCAATAATCTCTCATAATTTCTAAAATCTCTAAAATTAGGGGATAGTAAGAAAATGTTGTAGATAAAATTAAACATTATGGGTGAAAGATAATTTTTTTTATATATTTATCATTTTGGTTGTCAGAGATATTTCAGAATCTTTCACATAATGTTTATTACTACCTCCAAAAATAGTATCGTTTTAAAGGTTAAATTTTACTATTGCGTATTTCCGCGAATTACGCGGACTGAAAAAAGAATTGTTATTATTATTTCAAATTATTAATATTAATTCTTTAAAATATCTTGTAATTCCGTTATAATATTAAAATTGTAATTATAATTAAACGAACAATAAAAAATACTAAACATGAATAAATAGAAAATGTGAACCATTGATTAATGTGTTGGTATTTATAATACACAATTAAACAATATGAATTGACGTTTAAGCTTCATGCTTAACTTTTTTCTTAAATATCAATTTTGAAAGTGTGCGTGTGTTATAAAGTGCAGATGTTGTAACAAATGTTAAAATAAATATTACAACAAACTGGAAAATCAGAATATAAAACGTGTACAGCGGAAGACTTAAACACACAATTGCGAGATGGAATACTTTTTAACACAAACTATATAAAATAGCTTGTGCTAGCCTTACGGCGAAAGGTTCACTATAAAAAGATTAGTGATACAAAAGTTGTGTGAAGAGTATAATCGCTCACAACGGAAACAAGACTCGATATCACCTATCAAATCTAAATTGGCTAAGTGTATATCATAATACACCGTCAAAGTTGATCTCACTCTATATCTATGATCTCTCTATCTATGGATATATGTTCGACCGCAAGTTATACGAGAAGAACTCTACTTCTAAGTATAACATAAATATTGGAATAACTGCCCTATCACCTTTAAACTCAGGATCAACACTAGAGTAGGTGTACTCGTTTACTCCACACTTGGTACTGAAAGCTTCGACCTCTATTTATAGGCGCAAGTCATCAATCCGCAAATAACTCCTTCAAGTAACCGCTTCCATGATTTTCATGTTGTCCCACGTTTCTTATCTTTATTCCTAATGCTTCTTGATGCAACCGCCTGATCTAGATTGTTACGTCCTGGATAAGTCTGAATCGTGTAGGCCCTTGTAGATACTTGTAGATCCTTCTGGAACCCCATAACTGCTCATGTTGCAACCAATGTTATGCAACATTCACTGCAACATTGAGTATTCCAGAACCTTGTAGATCCTTCTAGATCTTCATCCTGCATGTTAAAACATCTAAGACAACATATGATCATAAAGTGTTGGTTAATGAGAAGAAAGGGCAAATTCATGTTGTTTCAAAGTAAATAGTGAATACTTCACTACCAACAACATTAACAATCTCCCCCAATTTGACCTTTCTGCTACAACACACCTGATGTATATATTTCTCAATATATAAGTCAGTGATGTATGTACAATAGAGATTGTTGACAGCGATTTCGTGAGGATCTCGCCGTCGGGTTCCTAGCTGGTAGGATTTATATAAATGTAATGACCGAAAGCAAAAAATGTGGGAGTAAATGAGCTCTCAAGGGTAGGTTTACAATAAATATCCTGTGTTACATTTGGGTATTAAAGGCCCTATTTATAGTATACAAGGTGGGTTTCCCCATATTGGGTTGGTGGGCCTGAGAGCCCCTCCTACTCCTAGCTGGAAGGTAATGAGTGGCTACAACCTCCCCTATGAGCCAATGGGAAGACGCCACATGGCACTGTTGCTCCTGAGATGATGGGACTTAGCCCCAGCTGCCCTCTTTGACCCTGTCACATCCTCTGGACTGATGGCACTAGACGTCCCCTCATAGCTGGCGCAGCCTGAGGTCGGGCAGACGGGTACACGGGTACCCGGGTGACGAGTTAGGATGCGAGCACCTTGGTGGTCCTTTCACGGGTAGGCGGGTAGAGAGACTGCCTCGGAGCTCGTCGCTGGCCATCTGACCCCCCGGGCCTGTGGGTTTAAGTACCCTGCCCGACAGCTCCCGGAGGTCCGCGTCGGGTAGCTTCTTCTTCCCCGCTCGCCTGCTCGTCTAGGCGGCGGATTACTCTCATCTGAGCCCGCTACGGTTAATGGGTTTTATGTCCGATACCCGATGGGTCGGGTAGTAAATATTGGGTGTAACAATTGCCCCACCAGACCGACATCGGGGGGCCACAGTCGTCGGGTGGCGGGCTGGTCGAATTGCAGACTTGATTTTGAATTTGAATTTGAATTCCGGGGGTGACGTTCTGTCTTCCGAGGTGACGCCTCGTATTCCACGCCCGATGACGTCACGAGGTGGCGTGATTGATGCACTAAATCCCAGAGGTCACGTCCGCCGGATCTGCCTCCCAACCGTTGCGCACGTGCCTTTCACGCGTCCCCCAGGGTTTTGCTAAATTCCATTTTTGACCCCATTTTTTTGCAATTCAGTCCCTTCTATTTCCCCTATAAATAGGGATTCTCATTTCATTTTCTCATTTTCGCTCTTTGTAACCTTGCCCCCCTCTGCAAGCTTTTCAACCTTACGATCCATTTTCTGGTGATTTTCCCAGAATCCGGCGATCCTTCCCCATCTCCAAGGTAATCTCTTCTTTCCTCTTCCATATTTCTTCCTACCCTCTCTTCGTCATGAGTGATTCTGTTGAGAGCGTTGGGGCCGCCGACGTCTTCCATTTCTGCCGCCGCCGATGCCGAGAGGCCTCTTCGACCGACCAGGAAGGGTACGTCCCGCACCGCCGCCGCCAGAGAAGGCGAGGGCAACTCCACGGACGTGGATGCCTTCGCCGACGACTTGGAGGGGATGAGCCCCCAACGAGAGAGGGAGGCGCTAAGCGTTTCCCCGGTCTCATCCTACCCGCCTCGGGCCGAGGAGTTTTTGTTCGAGCAAGAGGTCGTGCCCGACAACATCGACTACGCGAACAGTCGGTTGATCGGGTTCGAATATTCTAAGTACATGAGCCGGTTCGTGCGAAGGCATTCTGCCCGTGAATATCTCGAGGCCCAGGAAATCGACTTTGGGGCCTCTCGTCGCCCCAGCTGCTTGCCCCTGGACGCCGACCTAAAGGAGCTCTACTGGACCTTCCAGACGCCCTCCGATGTCTTCTTCTATGCCCCCCGGGAAAACGAATGGGCAGATCAACCCCCAGAAGGCCTAATCGCCATAAACTCGGATACGCTACATGCCGGGCTCCGCTTCCCGCTTCACCCGACCATCTCTAAGTTGCTCGCCGCATGGAACTTATCAATCACCCAAATCACTCCCAACGGGTGGAGCTATATCCTGGGAGCAATGGTCGCTCTCGGTCGCCGTGGGCTACACCGTATGCCGACTCCATCCGAGATCAACTATATGTACTATACAGTAGCCTCGGTTGGTCGGATGAACCACGAGTATTACTTCGTGAAGCCCCGGGGTGGCGACGCTATTGTCTTCGGCATCTCGTCGAAGGTGATGCATTGGCAAGAAAAGTGGTGGTGGGTCGGCGGTGCCTGGGAGAGCGTCGGCGTCGATGGGCAAATCATCTCGGTTCCCCGGGAGTATCGAGATTGCAACCGCCGAGGTAAACACTGAATTTCTTCCTCACCTCTTAGTACTGATCTAATTTTTCTTTCACTGTGCAGGCTGCGCGGTCCCAAATCAGGCCGACTTGACCGACGATTTTCGGCAGGCACTTGCCTTGGTGAGGTCAGAGAGCCAGGATAACCGCGACGTCGACCTTCTCAACAGCAACAACAACCGAAGGCTGTCCGGGCTCTAAACCTTCCCGCACCATCTGGATTTTGGTGGTAAGAATCTTCCCGCCCGATCCTTCTTTATGCTTGTTCTTGCTTTCCGATTTCTAACACATCGCTCCTCTTGCAGCACAACGCTTCCCGGCGGAATCCTCCACACCGACTACTTCCCCGGTACCTTCCCCGGGGGCAGTACCCGAAGCTGGTCAGGCCGCCATACCCGTCGTGAACGTCGAGTCCTCCGAGGAGATCGTTGACATGCCTCCTAAGAAGAGTGCGATGGCGAAGCTGGTGAAGCGGGGAGCTGTTCGAGCCGCAGGGGTGGTGATCCGCAGCCAACCGACGACCCCGGCGCCGCCCGTGACCTCCTCCCCGACGGACGGCCAACAGCCATCTAAACAGGCCCGAGTGGAGGGTCAGACCTCGGTCGACCCGGCTATGGTGACCATGGACGTGGATCCGGCAACCGGCGGGCTGATAGCCGGTACCGTCGAGGCGACCATTGGGGGCCCGGCCTCTGCCTCTCGCGATCGAAGCGACTTCTCCTTCCTCGGCTGGGGCAACCACCTCACGTAAGTGTTTTCCTTGCGTAGTTTCCTGGTCGTCTTGTGATTTTTATTTCCCTTAACTTGTTACCCCGGTGTTCTATAGGCCTGACCCCCTGCCCCCTCCTGAGGTCCTCCAGTTCCTGCGCTCGCAGGATCCTCCCTACCCGGAGGCCATCCCGGAGTCCTGGCCGGAGGAGATTCGCCGGGCAGCGGTGAATCTGCCCCGATCTTGGACCATCAACTGCAAGAAGGCCTCCCGGACCGTCTCCGTGCCCGACCACCTTCGATCTGCCGCCATCAGAGCTTCCCACGATGCCATCGCTCTGGAGGGCATCATGCTCGACTACGAGCGGGACGCACAGACTTTGGCCGCGTACAAGGCCAACTTCCAGGCCAAGCGCGACGAGGCCGCTCGGTTGGATGAAGAGAACCAGAAGCTCCGGGAGGAGCTGGAGGTCGCCCGCAAGAGCCGGGCGGAGCTGGAAGAGGAGAAGAAGAGAGCGCTCGCCGAAGCTGAGACGAGGATGGCTGAAGAAGTCCGCCAAGCCAAGGAGGCCCTTGTGGTGGAGGCCGAGGCGCGCCTGGAAGCCGAGCGTGCCCGTCTGGCCGCTGAGAACGAGTTGGCCAGATCCATGGTGTATATCAATGCCTATGCCGACTCGATCCACTCCCTGCTCCGTCGGAATCCTGAGGCCGACTATTCCTGGCCTTTGGAGGACCTGAGGAGTTATGTTGAGTCCAATCCCCCTTTCGCGGACTACGACATCACCCTGAAGGACTTGGCTGATCGCGGGTTGGACCTGTCGTTCCTCGGCGACCCGGCGACATTCATCTACCCTCTGGCCGACGAGGAGGTGGCTGAGGATCCGGGGGTGGTGGACGAGGCGGCTCCGTGAACTCTCTTCTTTTTTTCTTTTTTGTTTTGTCAAGTTTGTTGGCCGCGGGCCGTTTGTACCCTTTCCTTTCCCGAGCTTTTAATGAAATCATCTTCCTCATTTATCATCGCTTTCGTTCTTGTTTTCTTGAACTTGGACTGATAATCGAATTAATAATGGGATTGAATCATGAGATTGAATCACCGGTCGATTAAAATTAACCAAATGATTGAGTGAAGTGCTTTATCCGATAGTCGGGCAGCAGCCTCACGAATACGAGATTAAATTAACAATCGATTAAAGATTAACCAAACGATTAATGAGTGAAGTGCTTTAGCCGATAGACGGGCAGCGACTTCACGAAGATGGGATTGAATTAACAACCGCTTAATTAACTTAACCAAATGATTAACGAGTGAAGCGTTTTAGCCGATTGACGGGCAGCGACTTCACGAAGATGGGATTGAACTAACAACCGCTTAAATAACTTAACCAAAAGATTAATGAGTGAAGTGCTTTAGCCGATAGTTGGGCAACAACTTCATGAATACGAGGTTGAATTAACGATCGATTTTATTGGTTACAACTTTGCGCTCGAAGAGCGATTACATTGAGGTCGCTCGACAGGACGATGCAGGCTAAATCATTTCGCCGCTACTGGTAGTATTTTTTGAGTAGGGAGGCGTTCCAAGGGTATTGGGCCGGGTTGCCCTCAAGGCTTTCTAGCTCATAGGCACCGTTGGCTAGACGCCTGGAGATCTTTAGGGGTCCCTCCCAATTCGGACCAAATACCCCCTTAGGTTGCCCGACCATCCGTCGTAGCACCAGGTCCCTGGCTTCGAACTCTCTGATCTTGATTTTCGAGTTGAAGTATTTTTCAGCCCGGCGTTTGTAAGCTATGTTTCTTTGTTCGGCGGACAACCTTCTCTCCTCCAGCAAGTCCAACTCGTTTAGCATGGCTTGGTCGTTCTCGGTCCCCACGGGTTGCGAGGTGCGGAGGCTTGGGATGATAACCTCGGCCGGGATGACTGCATCCGTTCCGAAGGCCAGAGCGAAAGGAGTCTCCCCGGTTGCGGTGCGACAGGTTGTTCTGTATGACCACAATACTTCGGGTAGCTTGCTCGCCCATGTTCCCTTGCTCTCCTCCAACCTTGCCTTCAGCGTGTGTTTGATTATTTTGTTTACTGCCTCGACCTGCCCGTTCGATTGGGGGTGGTAGGGTGACGAGAACAGCCTCTTGATTTTGTGCTTCAGGCAGAATCTCTCCATCTCCAACCCGTTGAATTGCTTCCCGTTGTCCGAAATGATTATCTGTGGGAGGCCGAATCGACAGATTATGTTGCGCCAGATGAACCTAATGACATGCTCCTGGTCGATCATTTTTAGTGACTCCGCCTCCGCCCATTTGGTGAAGTAATCCACGGCGACAATTGCGTACTTGACGCTGCCCGGGGCCGTAGGCAAAGGACCAATGAGATCGATCCCCCACTTTGCGAACGGCCACGGGCTTAGGATTGAGGTGAGCTCGGTTGGAGCCTGGTGGATTGCTGGCGAATAAATTTGACAATTATGGCATGCTCGCGTATAGTTGATTGCGTCCTTCTTTAGAGTGGGTTAGAAATATCCCTGCCGGATAACTTTCTGCGCGAGCACCTGGCCGCCGGCGTGGTTCCCGCAGCGCCCCTCGTGGACTTCTACCAAGATCTTCCTTTCCTGCCCCGGCGTTATGCATTTTAGGAGGGGTAGGGCGAAGCCTCACTTGTACAACTGGTCCCCGATGATCGTGTATCGGGCCGCCCAAAGTTGTAACTGTCTTGCCGCTACTCGATCGTCTGGGAGTCGGCCGTCGCGGAGGTACTTCAGAATGGGAGTCATCCTGCTGTCCTCCTCCTCCCCCAGATTGGTCACCCGCTGGTTCGAACTAGACAGTGCGGTTAGGTAGGTGACTGTGATTTGTGATATGTCGGCTGCCCCCTCGGATGTTGCAAGGCGGGCGAGGGCGTCTGCTTGAGTATTGTCGAGTCGAAGTACTACCTCTATGTGGACTTGATCGAATTTTTCGAGGAGGTTCTTGGCTAATCCTTGGTAGGCCAACATTCTGTCGCTGCGTGCCTCGTATTCTCCTGAGATTTGGCATGTGATGAGCTGCGAGTCGCTGTAGATTTGGAGCCTCTTCACTCCCATGGCCATGGCCATTTCCAGGCCGTTGATTAATGCTTCGTACTCGGCCTCGTTATTAGTCGCGTGGAAGCCGAACCTGATGGCTGTCGTTAACGATTGGTCGGACGGGCTGAGAAGGATAATTCCCGCGCCTGCCCACAAAGACGTGGAGGATCCGTCGACGTACATTTTCCAAGGTGGCTACTCGATCTTGGACATCGCCTCCGGGTAGGTGAGCTTGACTATGAAGTCGGTCATGGCCTGGCCTTTGATGGATGTTCGAGGAGCGTATGTGACTCCGAATTGCCCGACCTCCACTGCCCACTTGAGGCACCTGCCCGCCGTGTCTGGTCGATGTAGCACTTGGCGAAGTGGCATTGTGGTCAGTACTTCTACTTGGTGATCGAAAAAGTATGGGCGTAACTTACGCACACTCATTACTAGCGCGTTAGCTAACTTTTCCAGGGGTGGGTACCGTAGCTCGGCGTCGTGGAGTGTCTGGCTGACATAATAGATTGGTAGATGTGCCTGCCCCTCAGCCCGCACTAGCACGGCGCTGAGAGCTGAGTCTGAGGCCGCCAAGTATAGAAAAAGTTTCTCGCCGGGGACGGGTTTGGCCAATACCTGGGCGTTTGACAAATATGCCTTCAAATTATCGAATGCGAGCTGGCTCTGGGGTGTCCAGTTTAGTTTCCCTTTCCGCATGCTGTCGAACAATGGTTTGCACCGGTCCCCCATGCGGGAGATGAAACGGCTGAGAGCGGCCAGGCTGCCCGTCACCTTCTGCACTTCCTTCACCGTTCGGGGAGCGCTCATGTCGAGGATCGCCTGAACTTTGGTTGGGTTTGCTTCGATCCCTCGCTGGCTAACCATGTGCCCCAAGAACTTACCCGACTCGATGCCGAAACTGCACTTTTTCGGGTTGAGCCTCATCCGATATTTCCTCAAGATTTCGAATGTTTTGGCTAAGTGAGTGAGGTGGTCTTCCTTCTTCTCGCTTTTAACGACGATGTAGTCGATATATACCTCCATGGTCGCCCCGATTTGGTCATGAAATATGTGGTTGACCAGCCTTTGGTAGGTTGCCCCTGCGTTCATGAGCCCGAATGGCATCCACTTCCAGAAGTACATGTTCTTCTCGGTGAGGAAAGTGGTGTGTTTCTGGTCGTCGGCGGCCATCGGGATCTGGTGGTAGCCGGCAAATGCGTCCATGAAAGTGAGCATCTCGTGCCCGGCCGTGCTGTCCACCAGATGGTCGATGTGTGGCATCGGGAAGTGATCCTTGGGGCATGCTTTGTTCAGGTCCGTGAAGTCGATGCACAGCCGCCAGGTGTTGTTGTTCTTCTTGACGAGGACGGCGTTGGATACCCATTGGGGCTTGTCGTCGGGGTCGACCATCCCGATAAGCTTGTTGTCGAGCAACTTTTTAACCTCGGTAGCTATGACCGCGTACTTGTCTGGGCCGGATTTTCTTCTCTTCTGTGAGATTGGCTTGCGGGATGGATCAATGTGCAATTGGTGGGAACATACGGTTGGATCGATTCCGACCATGTCTTCGTGGGACCATACGAACACGTCTAAGTTTTCTTCTAAAAATGCGGTCATCGCTGTCCGCATCTCGTCGGACATCGATGAACCGAGTTGAACACTAACTTCCGGCTGATTCTTCATTGTGACCAAAATCAATTTTTCGATCGGACTGGCTCCCCGCTCGCCGTAGCGTGGATCGTCGATCTGCCCTGTTAGGGTGCTGTCGATCTCCATGGGTTCGTACCCGAGCCTGGGCTCTAGGTCGACTTGAGTGTCTTCAAAATTTTGTGAATCTTCTTCCATTGGGCGGGCAGTGGGTGGGATTTCTTCGTCTATTTCCATGTCTCCCTCCCCGATTGTGCAGATATAATCTAAATTTGCAGAATTTGAAATAAAACCGATATACGCTAAACATCCGCGTGCCATTTTCTGATTACCCTTAAGAGTCCCAACCTTCCCGGAGGGGGTTGAGAACTTGATACAATAATAGAATGCTGAGGCGGCGGCTTCGAACTCGTGCTCGAACGGCCTGCCGAGAAACCCGTTATAGGTTGACGGCTGGTCGACAATAATAAAGTCGAGCTGTTTCGAAGCCTTAACCTCAGCGTCTATACTAGAAATTAATTCTACGGCTAGCCTAACTATCCCGTAGGGTTTCACCATGGCGTCGCCGAAGCCCTTGATGACCTGTTCGCACGGCTCCACGTATTTCTCGAAGGAGCTGTCTAGCTGGTCGAATGCGGTTTTGAAGAGAATGTTGCAGTAAGCCCCATTGTCGACGAGCATGCGATGGACGGTGACGCCCATGATATTGACGGACACGACCAGGGCATCTTGGTTCGGGTAGATGACCCCAGTGCGATCCTCCTCCTTGAAGGCAAGGAGGTCTGTCTCTCTTGCCGTCATGTTGACCGGCATGGTGATTTGGTGGACGTTGTCCATTGCTCGCAGCTCGCTCTTCTGTCGGTGGTTGGAGAGCGAGGTGGTGGGCGCGAACCCTCCCACAGGGGAGAGCATGTTGACCGCGCGTCGGGCTTGATGTTCCGGCATCGGCGGGCATATGAGGGCCGCCTCTCGGTTTGGCTCCACGGGGTGGGCAGCGGCTTGAGCCTCCGGCCTATCCGCCGGTCTTTTCACGAACTCCTCCAGCTTCCCTTCCTCGAAGAGTCGCCAGAGTTGCTTCAGGAGGTCACGGCACTCACTTGTGTTGTGCCCGACGGTTTGATGGTAGTGGCAGTATTTGTTGGGGTTGAGCTGCACCCCCTGTTTGTGGACCCACGACCGCACTTTGGGCACCATATTCTTGTCCCGGATCTGCACGTAGACATACTCCGGGGTGGCCGACAACCTCTCGGCCAGCTTCACTTCGACGGAGTCGAAGGGTTTGAACAGTTGAGGGGCGCGGTAGGAAAAGCTTCTCTGGGTCGGCGTGTCGCGGGGCTTCTCCTTCTCCGCTGGGGCATTCCTCGCCTAGCCGCTGTGCCAGAATGTCAACGTTATAAATGATTTTTTCGGCTCGCTGCCGGAACTCCGCGTAGGACTTGGGATAGTCCTTGTTTATAGATTTCCACAACTTCATTTTTAGGTGGAGTCCGCCTATAATGCCGACGAGCTTGACCTCGTCCCCGATGGGCTCGCCCTCCATGATGATGTGGTCTACCCGGTCGATATATGCCCGGTCCGTCTCGTCTTTTCCCTGGGCCAGGTTGGCCATGCGATTGGCGCTGGCTAGGCGTGGCGCCATCGAGGAGAAGTATTCCAGGAATAGTTCTCCCAGCTGGTGGAACGAAACCACCTTCCTCGCGGGCAGCGAGGAGTACCACCGGTGAGCTCTATCACCGAAGGTTAATGGAAACATCCGGCACTGGGTGGCGTCCGTTGCCCCCATGGAGATCATGTAGGTGGAGTATTTACTTAGGTGGGTGACAGGGTCTGTCTCCCCATCGTACTGGCCCACCGCGGCCACGTTGATTTTTGGTTGGGCGGGGGCCCGTAGCAGTATGTCGGCGAGAGGGGAGTTAGGCATGTGGACGACGTGGTGTTATCCGTCCCGCCTTTCGAGCTTGGCCTCGAGGTCCGTCACCTTCTTCTAGATAGCGGCCATAGCGCTGTCGGCAGCGGGGGGAGAACGATGGCGCGGGTTGTCCCCTAAACGGTCACAGACCGACGGCCTCGGGGCCGCGTCGTTGTGACGCCTGGGAGAGCGTACCCGTTCTCGCTCCCGGGGTCTGGAGCTGGCGTTGGACTCGCAGGGTCGGGCAGCTCCCTGAGCCTGGGAACTCAGTTTGGATAAGACTGATCCCGCAGGTCGGCGAGACACCCGCTGTGAGTCAGCCTCCTCGTCGAGGTACCTCTTTAGATTCTGAGGTCGGGGGTTACTGGCGGCCCTCCTGGCCGCCTCTTGCTCCTGCTGTGGTTGGCTGGTGGCCCTGGTCCAGGCTGGCTCCTTTCCGGGTCGATGAGTGCGGATTGGAGCAGCGTCGATCTCGGCCTGGCGGTGCTCAATCATTGCCCTTGCGGCCTGGAGGTCCTCTGGAGTTCTCATTGCCGATAAGAACTCGAAAGGGCCTTGTAGGGTTTCCGCCGTGGCCGGAGCCGGAGTGGCGGTCTCGCCGATATCTTCGACTTGCTGCTGGGTTCGTGTAGCTTTTGAAGTGGTCATTTTAGGAATGGAAACAGGTAAGCCTTTCGAGAAAGGGTTTGTTCGAGGTGACTAGATGAACGAAACCGAGTGTACTTCGATATTAGTCACCCTCCTTCTAGCGCCAAAATGTTGACAGCGATTTCGTGAGGATCTCGCCGTCGGGTTCCTAGCGGGTAGGATTTATATAAATGTAATGACCAAAAGCAATAAATGTGGGAGTAAATGAGCTCTCAAGGGTAGATTTACAATAAATGTCCTGTGTTACATTTGGGCATTAAAGGCCCTATTTATAGTATACAAGGTGGGTTTCCCCATATTGGGTTGGTGGGCCTGAGGGCCCCTCCTACTCCTAGCTGGAAGGTAATGAGTGGCTACAGCCTCCCCTATGAGCCAATGGGAAGACGCCACATGACACTGTCGCTCCTGAGATGATGGGACTTAGCCCCAGCTGCCCTCTTTGACCCTGTCACATCCTCTGGACTGATGGCACTAGACGTCCCCTCACAGCTGGCACAGCCTGGGGTCGGGCAGACGGGTACACGGGTACCCGGGTGACGAGTTAGGATGCGAGCACCTTGGTGGTCCTTTCACGGGTAGGCGGGTAGAGAGACTGCCTCGGAGCTCGTCGCTGGCCGTCTGAACCCCGGGCCTGTGGGTTTAAGTACCCTGCCCGACAGCTCCCGGAGGTCCGCGTCGGGTAGCTTATTCTTCCCCGCTCGTCTTTTCGTCTAGGCAGCGGATTACTCTCATCCGAGCCCGCTACGGTTAATGGGTTTTATGTCCGATACCCGATGGGTCCGGTAGTAAATATCGGGCGTAACAGAGATCAACATCATACTGTACACTTAGCATTTCACACTTGTGTAGCAAAACAGCCAAAAAACAAGATGATCAACTGTAAGTTGAACCACCAAAATCAAGATGAAATAACAATAAGTTAATTTCACCAAAACAGAATGAACATCATCATATATGCTCATCAAACAGCAAAATGAGCAACAAAATGTTTACTCATTCAAATTACAACTTTCAAATTGAAATAAATCCTATCGATTCTAATATAATATCCTAACAACTAATATAATATTGTCTTTCAGAAATTAAGAACTTCCTATCAAAGCAAAAATTTCTAACATAGCAAACTTAATCAAAAAATATGAATCAACCAAGAGTACTTAGAGGCATCACAAAAAGGAACTTGATATCACTGTATAAGATATACAGCTGCAGCTTCAAGCATCTTGCACTAAGCTCCCCCATAAATTGTGCTTCCTCCAGTCTCTAAAACATCTTCAAACTTTGGTAGAAATATCTGGCAGATCACCATACAACTCTTCTTCATCTGCTTCCTGGATATGAATTGTTGCAAGGTTTGCAACAACATCTTCAGCAACATCAGGTCCAGTTGCAATAGCTTCATCAGCAACTGTCCTTCCTTCCCCAACAACCTCAGCAGCAGGTTCAGCAGCATCATCCATCTCATGAATCTCAACTCCTCGAGCAGCAGCAACTGGTACTCCCCCTGTTGTGGCAGAAAGTAGGTTTTTCCAGTAGTTCTTTAGGAATTGGAGTTCATCTATAGAGTCCTGCAAATGCTTCAGTTGAGTTTGAATAAACTCAGGTGAGATATTTAGGAAAGGAGCTCTAGAAGCAGGAATGTTGCTAGGTATGTTCCCAGCATTCTGTGCAGCATCTTGTGCAGGAGCAGAGTCAGGAACAGGTTGGTGTGGTTCAGCATCCTCTTCTTCAGCATTATCCTGCAGAGGTAAGTATAACACTCTATTTCCAGACAGTAAATAATTAGATATACCCATCAGATTGACTCTCCCCCTCAACAACTCATTTCTTCTGTGAACAAAGTTGTGACTCCTCAAATATCCATAAATCAGCACAGGGTAAGGCAGGTTGCCTTTCTCAGAGATCTTTCCAGCAAATTTCATCATGTGATGAAAAATAACCAACCCAAGGTTAAAGTTTTTCATCACACCAATTTTGTACATCAGTACAGCCTGATCTCTAGTCACCTTTGTGGAATTTGTAGAGGGTATCCAGTTATACACCACCAGTTTGTGTAGGACTGAATACAGAGAGGTCAATGAGGCAGCCAACATATTCTTCTTCCATTTGTTAACTCTTCCTCCAGTCAGGACATTTATGATCTCATCCATATGAGGAACATCTTCCTCCTCAACATCCTCAACATGCAGAAACTGATTAATCAACTTAGGAGTAAAAGGAACATTTCTATCCCTAAATCTCACAGAACCATACCACCTAGAATTCCTTCTAGCATGATTCTTTCTCAGACAAGCATAAAATTCATACACCCAATCAGTGACAAATGCATCAGCAAAAGTAACAACATGCATCAAACTTCTTTCTTCTAAGTATCTAACCAGACCTTTAGACTCAAACTCATTAATGTTAATTTTTCTTTCAATAAACAAATTTCTCTTCCTTAGTCTTTCTAACTTTTGGTCTAGAGATTCACCATCATCATTATCAGAACTGACATGCTCAACAGAATGTTCAGATGCATTACCTTGATCAGAATCAGTTTTGGTTTTGTCTGAGCTACTTTCAGAACTGTTGTCATCAGCTTCAGATTTTGGTGTTGCTGCACTTGTTCCAGCACCACCAGTGGTATACTCAAACTTCCTCTTGGTCCTCATTTCAACTCTTGCTCTCCTCCTTAGTTCAAATATAGGTACATCACTCTCATCAGATTCTTCGTTCTCCTGGCTTTGAGAGTGATCAGCCTCTTTCTCAGATGAGTCTTTGGAGCTCGACTCCTTTTCAGATTCAGAAAACACTCGAATAGGTCTAGTAGCAACATCTCCTTCATCATCTTTCTTCTTCCTTGCGGTTTCAGAGTAGTTCACCCTTTTCTTTGCTCTACCCGATCTTCTTCTTGATTGAACAGGGCTCCTTTTCCTCTTGCCACCATTTTTCTTCACAGCTTTGGCTATTGGAGCCGGCTCAGAGTCCTCATACATTGAAGAATCAGTTTTGGGTGATTCTTCTTTGTCTTCCTCTGACATCTCAACATCATGGACCTCAGCATTAGGGCTTTTTTCCCTAGTTTCTTCAGCAACAGTCTCCCTGGCAAAGTGAGCATCCTCCATGGCTTGATCACCTGTTTCAACATTTTTTGAAACATTAGTAGTAGGGTTTTTGGCTTGGCTTGAGGATTGAGGAACTTCTGGTTGTGTAGTCGAAGAAGGGCCTTTGATATGAACAGTAGGTGAAGGGTTTTGAGTTTGGTTCAGGTAAGATGCAACATCCACTTCAATAGAACCAATGGTTAGCTTGGGAACCACAGGGCTTCCTTGAAGGCTTTGAGCAATACCTCGTGCGATCGATTCGAGTTGATCGACAGTGGCTTCATTTGAGATGTAAATGTTTACGGGGAAAGCTTGAACCGGAGTTAGAGTAGTAGGAGGTGTTGTGCTCGATGATGGAGCAACAGAGGCAGCATTTGGGTTTTGGCTTGAGGCAATTTCTGCAAGAAGGTTCAGGTTTGAAGCTTGAGAAGGTGGAGAGTTTGAGGGAGTTTTTGAATTGTGGGAGTTTTTCTTTTGATTTCCAGCCATTAAGTACTTAGTAAACGCAAGTGAAATAAAATTTAAGAGATATAACACTAAAACCCTAGAATGCAAACACACTGAATTCAACACTTATACGAAAAATCTGAACTTTACTCATATGCTAAAACACAGAAAATTAAACATAAGACACAAAGGGTATTTATAGGAGAGAGTACGGAAGTTATTTTAATTACCCACAAAAGAATATTCTGGATTTTAAAAAGTTGAAACCACCCACTCCCCCATAAAAGATCGTGGGTTATTCCAGAAACAAAAATCCGAATTTTAATTAATTAAACACATTAAATTATGCACTACTTGAATAAAATTGAAAACGTGGGTTATGCATGTGGAAATTAAAAATAAATTCCTGAAAAATCGGTCCATAACTTGACTTAAAAAAATAAATATGAACTGCATATGATGTTGTATTCAAAATTGTAACACACACTTCAACATCGGTTTTAATATCCAATATCGCACTTTTTATCAAACACTTTTAGCACTTTTTATTCACATTGATCCATCTTTTCAAGAGAGTGCATCGTAGCAGCGAAATCCGTGCCCCATAATTACTCAATGGATTTGTGACATATTGATGTTTTACTAACCACCTTTTGAAAAGAAGACATCGTAGTAGCGAACTCCGTGCTCCATAGTTACTCAGTGAATTAGTTACATCTTGATGTATTTTTTCAAAAACTTATTATGCGTTTGAGAAGAGTGATTCCTCTTTATTTTTACACAACACACATACTTAGTCCAGATTTATTTTACAAAGAAATTATGAAAACAAAAATACAAGAACAAGCTTTAATTAGAACATGCAAATACCCTGATGTTGTTATAGATGTTTTAACAAACATAACAACATCCGCTTCTCAGTTATTCAGATTGTGCACATACCAAGAGATTTCCTCAAGAATGCGAATCTCTCATGGTCTAATGCTTTAGTAAACACATCAGCAAATTGATTTTCAGTGGGTATGTATTCTAACTTCACAATATTCTTTTCTACAAGATCCCTTATGAAATGATGTCTAATACTTATGTGTTTAGTAAGTGAGTGTTGAACTGGATTTTTCGAAATGTTGATAGCACTTGTGTTATCACAAAATACAGTTAAAGTGTCACTCTCTAAACCATAATCACTAAACATTTTACTCAACCAAAGAAGTTGTGTACAGCAACTACCTGCTGCAATGTACTCAGACTCTGCAGTAGATTGTGATACACAATTCTATTTTCTGCTATGCCATGAAATCAAATTATTACCCATATAAAAGCAACCACCACTCGTGCTCTTCCTATCATCAATGTCTCCAGCCCAGTCAGCATCACTATATCCAATAAGTGTACTGCTTGTGTCTTTGGTATACCATATACCAAGATCGGTTGTACCAGCCATATATCTTATGATTCTCTTGACTGCATTCAGATGAGACTCTTTGGGACAAGCTTGGTACCTAGCACAAACACAAACACTATACATAATATCAGGCCTGCTTGAAGTTAAGTACAGAAGACTACCTATCATGGATCTATACAAAGTTGGATCAACATCTTGACCAATAGTGTCTTTACACAACTTTTGTGTAGATCCCATATGAGTTTTCATGACTTTTGAGCTTTCTAAACCAAACCTTTTCACTAAATTCTTTGCATACTTACTCTGAGAGAAGAAAATAACTTTATCAGTTTGTTTGATTTGAAGTCCTAGGAAGTAATTCAAATCACCTACCATGCTCATCTCAAATGTTGCTGTCATTGCTTTAACAAACTTGTTTAACATAATGTTACAAGTTGAACCAAAAACAATGTCATCAACATATATTTGAGCTATTAATAAGTCTTCTCCAGAATTTTTAATGAACAAGGTTCTACCAGCCTCTCCTCTTATGAAACCAAATTGCAACAGAAAGTCAGTAAGTCTACCATACCAAGCTCTAGGAGCTTGCTTTAGACCATACAGGGCTTTCTTTAGTTTGTACACATGATCAGGATACTGTGGGTTTTCAAAACCTTTAGGCTGTTCAACAAATGCATCTTCAATTAATATGCCATTCAGAAATGCAGCTTTTACATCCATTTGATGAAGATTAATGTTAATGTAACATGCAATTGCTAGTAATAGTCCAATGGACTCTATCCTAGCAACAGGTGCAAATGTTTTATCAAAATCAATACCTTCAACTTGAGTGTAACCTTGTGCAACTAATCTAGCTTTGTTCCTAATTATATTACCAGACTCATCAGTTTTGTTTTTAAAGATCCATTTAGTTCCAATGACATTGACATTATTAGGTCTTGGAACTAATGACCAAACATCATTCCTCTCAAACTGATTAAGTTCTTCATGCATAGCATTAATCCAATTTTCATCTTTTAATGCTTTTGTAACATTTTTAGGTTCAATTTCAGAATAGTAACATTGAGCATTCACAATATTGCATAATGAAGACATGCACACAGACCTTACCACATCAACACGGTTTGCACTTACTCTTCTTCTCGTTTGAACACCAACTGAAGCATCTCCAATGATCTGATTCGAAGGATGACTTTTTGTAATCCAAGTAGCTGGATTCTTCTTTGGGGTATACTGATTGTTCTATGAAGTATCAACTGAATCTGCAGGGGATGTTGAACCAGATGCTGTAATATTTGGTGTAACATTCTCTGTATTCAGTGATTCTTTTGGAACATCAGTAACTTCAGTCACATCTTCAGTGTCATTTCCATCTATCAGATTCCTGTCATCATAAAAAACAACATTCACAGATTCTTGAACAGTGTTAGTTCTAAGGTTATAGACTCTATAGGTTTTGCTATTTCTAGAATAACCCAAGAAAAAACCTTTATTACTCTTAGAATCAAACTTATGCAGCTGATCCCTATCATTCAGAATGTAACACACACAACCAAAAACATGAAAGTATTTCACATTCGGTTTCTTATTGTTCAAGATCTCATATGGGGTTTTGTTGCTTCCAAATCTAAAATAGACTCTATTAGCAATATGGCATGCTGTATTCAATGCTTCAACCCAGAATTTCTTTGCAAGATTTTTTGAAGTAAGCATTACTCTTGCCATTTCTTGAAGAGTTCTATTTTTCCTTTCAGCTATCCCATTTTGTTGTGGAGTTTTAGGAGAAGAAAAATCTTGGACAATTCCTTTCTTATTACAGAATTCTGAAAACATGCTATTTTCAAATTCTCTACCATGATCAGACCTAATCCTGCTTACTTTCAAGTTGAAAACAGTTTTAAATCTTTTGTAAAGAATTTTAAAAGTATTAAATGTTTCAGATTTCTCTCTTAAGAACTCAATCCAGGTAAACCTAGAGTAATCATCTACCACAACCAGTGAATATTTCTTACCACCAATGCTTTTAGTTTCCATAGGACCCATAAGATCCATATGCAGTAATTCAAAACAACGATGTGTCATGCAAATGTGATAACATTTTATGCGACATTCTTACCTGCTTACCTTTTTGGCATGAACCGCATACAATAGGTGTAACAATCTTCAGTTTAGGCAAACCTCTCACTGCTTCAGACTTAACCAATTTTTGCATGAATCTATAATTTGCATGTCCAAGTCTTTGATGCCATAGGACATTATCATCACAATTTGACAAATGACATACTTTGTTTGTTCCAATTAGATAATAATTATCAGCTGACCTATTTCCAGTCATTAGACACTTATTATCCTTGTTTAGAACATAGCATGAATCTTTATCAAATTCAACGTGCAAATTGTCATCACATAGTTGACTTATACTAAGAAGATTAGCAAGTAAACCATCAACATACAAAACATTCTTAAGTTTAGGAAAACCTTCAACAATTAAGGTTCTTTTTTCAATGATTTTACCTTTTGATCCACCACCATATGTAACAGTTCCACCATTACAAGGTTCATAGTCAGATAAGTAGTTAACATGACCAGTCATATGTCTAGAACAACCACTATCAAAGTACCATAGACCAGGAACACATGCTTTCAGAGAAGTTTGAACAACATTACAAGTAACATGTTCTTTCTTTTTCTTAGCAGATTTTGACCAGTGTTTCTTAGAATGTGAAGACATTTCAGACAACACTCTTTGAATTTTCAGATCTCTTTTCATCTTTTGACAGTAAGGACGAATATGACCAATTTCAGAACAATAGTGACATACATACTTCCTAACAGGTTTATCAATCACATGTACTTTTGTCTCAGCAAAAAGTCCAGTTTTTCCCTTGACAAATTTTACAGGATTATTCACATATTTAGAAGTAGTCTCACCACAATAGCCTAAACCATGTTTACTAGACTGTCCAGTAGTGAAAGAATCACTTACAATAGAAGAGCTTTTAGAAAACTTCTTAAAACTTAAGGTAGAATTTTTCAATTCTTCCTTTAGCTTAGAAATTTCTAAATCCTTCCTTGTTAGAATGACTTCCAACTTTGTCACAGTCTCTCCGAGATCATCATTCTCTTTGGATATACTGGAATCATCATTCCTTATGTCATTAGAACCTGTCTCATCAACACACCCATTAAAACAGTTCAAATCTGAATGATTTTTGACAAATGTTGTTTCTAATGTTATAACATTGGAAACAACATCAGTGTCTAGATCATCCAGATCATCATCTAAAGAATCATCATAATCAATTCTTGCAGAAAAAGCTAATTCCTCATCTTTAGAACCTTCAGGTTCATCATCATCTGAGTCATCACTAAAGGTAACATTAAAATTCAGTTTCTGTCTTATCCTGGTATTTGGACACTCATTTGCATAGTGTCCAAATCCAGTACATGCATCACATCTAACAGATTTTCTAAATTTAGGATCATACCTTGATTTATTACCTCTGAATTGCCTTGATTGATTATGATCCTTCTTTTTCTCTAGGTCTGATGGTGTGTTGTTGAAAGGAGTCCTCTGTTGGACATTTCCTTTGGATCTGTTCAGTTTCTTCTTCAGGTAGGAATTGAACTTCTTTGTGAGGAAGGCAATGTGCTCAGGAGTCTTGTAACATTGGTCTAAAACATCTTCATCAGACTCAACCTCAGTCACAAAGGGCTGATTTTCAGTGTTAGAAGATGTTTCACCTTTGAAAACAACAACCTTCTTTCCTTCACTTGTATCATCAGATTGAGTTGTGTTCATCTCATATGTTTTGAGAATACTTACAAGCTCATTCTGACTTAAAGTGTCAGTGTCCTTGGTTTCTACAATAGCATAAATTTTTGCATCGAACCTTTTAGGAACATATCGCAAAATTTTGTGTACAACTCGTACATTGGAAATAGGATCACCAAGTGCGTGTGACTCGTTGACAATTTCACTCAGCCTCTCATTGTAAGCCGTGATCGTCTCATCATCCTTCATCCTTAGATTCTTGAACTTGGTCCCAAGCATTCGAAGTTTGGTCCTTCGAACACTTCCACTTCCTTCGCAATGTTCTTGAAGCCTCTCCCATGCATCTTTAGCCGTGGTACATGTTGATATAATCTTGAACATAGATACATCAACAGAGGTAAAGATAACATTGAGAGCTTTGGAATTGTAGCTTGCTGTCGTGGTCTCCTCATTTGTCCATTCAATCTCCCGTTTGACTCTTGTCTCGCCATCATCATCTGCTTGATTTCTTGGCCATTCCCAGCCAGTCAGAACACTTCTCCAAGAACGTTCATCAATTAACTTGATGTACATACGCATCTTAGGTTTCCAATAGGCATAGTTGTTTCCATCTAGTATGGGAGGCCTAAGTGGGGTGTTTACAGGATATTCCATAGTAAAAGACACACTTAAAAAACTCAGGATCTAAACTTAGTATATTAAGTTTATGGCTATGATACCAATTGAAAGTGTGCGTGTGTTATAAAGTGCAGATATTGTAACAAATGTTGTAATAAATGTTAAAACAAATATTACAACAAACTGGAAAATCAGAATATAAAACGTGTACAACGGAAGACTTAAACACACAATTGCGAGATGGAATACTTTTTAACACAAACTATATAAAATAGCTTGTGCTAGCCTTACGGCGAAAGGTTCAATATAAAAAGATTAGTGATACAAAAGTTGTGTGAAGAGTATAATCGTTCACAACGGAAACAAGACTCGATATCACCTATCAAATCTAAATTGGCTAAGTGTATATCATAATACACCTTCAAAGTTGATCTCACTCTATATCTATGATCTCTCTATCTATGGATATAGGTTCGACCGCAAGTTATACGAGAAGAACTCTACTTCTAAGTATAACATAAATGTTGGAATAACTGCCCTATCACCTTTAAACTCAGGATCAACACTAGAGTAGGTGTACTCGTTTACTCCACACTTGGTACTGAAAGCTTCGACCTCTATTTATAGGCACAAGTCTTCAATCCGCAAATAACTCTTTCAAGTAACCGCTTCCATGATCTTTATGTTGTCCCATGTTTCTTATCTTTATTCCTAATGCTTCTTGATGCAACCGCCTGATCTAGATTGTTATGTCCTGGATAAGTCTGAATCGTGTAGGCCCTTGTAGATCCTTGTAGATCCTTCTGGAACCCGTAACTGCTCATGTTGCAACCAATGTTATGCAACATTCACTGCAACATTGAGTATTCCAGAACCTTGTAGATCCTTCTAGATCTTCATCCTGCATGTTAAAACATCTAAGACAACATATGATCATAAAGTGTTGGTTAATGAGAAGAAAGGGCAAATTCATGTTGTTTCAAAGTAAATAGTGAATACTTCACTACCAACAACATTAACAAATTTTCCTACTAAACATTTCACATATACATATATTTTGACCAAAAAAAAAAAGTTAAAAAATTAAAATTGTTAAAAAAAAAAATTCTACTCTACAAAACAATACCTATATTTTACAATTTCATTTTCTATTTTGCAATTAGATTTTTTTATAAAAAAAATTATGTTACAATCTATTATTGATGGTAAGATATTATATTTGATGGTAATATTTTCTTGGGAATCATATGTTATCGGTGATAATATCTTTTCCAAATTATTTCAATTCTCTACTACAAATTTTACATCTATCAATATTTTGCAAAAATAAATTTCAAAAATATCAAAGAAAAGAAATTGTTCAACAGTAAAAAAAAAAGATATGCTTGCATTCATCTAATGTTTAAAATAATATTTTATATTATACATAAATATTTTGTTTCCATTGATTAAAATATATTTAGATTTATCGTATTTTTTAGTAAGATATTTTTTTAAGATTGTAATACTTAAATTGTTAGTAATGAAATTTAATGTCTTTTTTTTGTTTAGGCAAACACTATATTTTTTAACCAAAAACAATTTATTCAACATTTAAATATATATATATATATATATATATATATATATATATATATATATAATTTAATTATGAGTAGGTATTGTATGAAATTAGTTCATACTATGAACTACTATCCATTTTTTTTATTTGACCCATTTTGTTTATGATACAACCCATGAATATATGACCCAACCCATTAGATATGCAACTCAAGTAAATTCTACACACAAAATATATGAGTCTGACCCAATTCATTCGACAAGAGGAAGCCCATTAGATATTCTACAAAATCGTGCGATAAAGAGGGAGTTTCATGGAAGCCATTGACATTGAGCACTTTCGACAAGAGGAAGACGACGATACTTGCATGAATTGAAATCGTAGTGAGAGGATGACAACAATCTAAGGCGAGAGGAACGATGAAGATGGACATGAAGATGAAGACTGTGAATTCGATAATTGATTCTAACTTTACACAGATTACAGGTATTTCACCTATATCATATTTGTACAATATAATTTGATTT
This sequence comes from Ballota nigra, assembly GCA_947034835.1. Classification (NCBI taxonomy): domain Eukaryota; kingdom Viridiplantae; phylum Streptophyta; class Magnoliopsida; order Lamiales; family Lamiaceae; genus Ballota; species Ballota nigra. The sequence continues at coordinate 39,890,055 of OX344721.1, forward strand.
TGTGAAATTGTAGTTGAAATCGTAGCTAGTGAAATCTAAGACTCCAACTCTAAGATTGTGATTGTAGCTAATTGTCTAAGTTTGTGGTCGTAGCTAATTGAGATACGCAGAGAGGGAGAAGAGAAATAAAATTTTGTGCTCATAACCTGTTTGATGAAATGTTTGCTAGAAATAAAATGAAATATAAATATATAATTTGTGTTCATAACTTGTTTGATGAAATGATGGTTAGAATTGATATTTGTTAACTTCTGTATTTTTAGTTGCCAGAGCCGTAAATCGAAATTTATCCTATGTCCTGTGTTTTTAATCATTATGCTTCGTCATTTTCATTTACATTATTTATTATGTCTCAGGGTTGAGCTTTCTACACTGTCAGGACTATGTTAACATATATATGGTGCCAGGAGTATCGATTATATGTGCAGAAGTATCATTTATGAGGCCAGGAGTATCATTTATATGGTGCTCGTCTTTAAAAAAGTAAAATAAAAAGAATATGAATATTGACCTGGAGAGTGTAAAAAAATACTAAATGGCGGGTTTCGAGGAAATTAAAGAGGCTTAAGGCGGCCCTTAAAGTTTGGAATTTGACGATGTTCAAGAATGTTTTCACTGAGATTGATGCGGCCAAATCGGATTTGGGAGCCATCCAAGAGGATATCTCGAGGCTTGGGGATTCAGATGACAAATTTGAAGCTGAAATAGAATCCACGATTAAGCTTAATGGTCTTTTGCATCGTCGTGAGGAGCTCTTGAGGCAGCAAAACCGCCTTAAATGGCTCAAGGATGGTGATCGTAATTCCGAATTCTTTCATCGTATCCATGCGGTACGTAAAGTTAAGAATGTTATTTCTTCTTTAATGATAAATGATTCTCTTTCCTCTGATGAGAATCTAATTTGCTCACATGTTGTTAATTTCTACATGAATCTATTTGCTGAGGACAACCATAGAGATCAAGCTGATTTTTCCATCCTGGATGATTTTATCACTCCTGCTGTTTCCACTCTTCATAATATGGAGCTTATTTGCTTACCTTCGGTTGATGAGGTCCGGGATGCGGTCTTTGGTCTAGAGGCTACTAGTGCACCTGGTCCGGATGGTTTTAGTGGTGTTTTCTTTCAACATTGTTGGGAGATTGTGAAAGATGATATGTTGGCGGCCGTGGTCTTCTTCTTCACTGAGAGGACTATTCCTTCTGGGGTTAACTCTAGCTTTGTCTCTCTTATTCCGAAAGTTCAGGGGGCTTTAAAGATTGAAGATTTCCGGCCCATTGTTATGGGCAATTTCCTTTTCAAGGTGTTCACCAAGATTCTTGCGACGCGTTTGGGGAAGTTCATTGGGGCATATATCTCCCCGTTTCAATTTGGGTTTGTTCCGGGAAAGAGGATACACACGTGCATTGCTCTTGCTTCAGATGCCGTTAATTGTTTGGATCATGGTTCGATTGGCAATATGGCTATCAAAATCGACATGATTAAAGCCTTTGATACCATTTCTTGGGGTTTCTTGCTCAGGGTTATCCAGAAGATGGGTTTCACGAGTTATTTTGTGGATATGGTTTCGAGTATCCTGCAATCGGCTAGGCTTTCTATTCTCATTAATGGTTCTCCCAGGGGGTGTTTTGGCTGTTCTCGCGGAGTGCGACAAGGGGATCCACTCTCTCCTCTACTCTTCTGTATTGCGGAGGATGCGTTGGCAAAATTATTGGATTATCACGTCACGATGGGACATCTTACTGTTCATCGTGGTCTTCCTAGCTACCTTCTTTATGCTGATGATATTATGCTCTTTGCCAAGCCCACAATGATGAATGTGGATCGGCTTCATGCGGTTCTTCAGGAGTACGGTAGTATTTCCGGGCAAATATATAATCCTCGCAAATCAAAGGTTTATTTTAGCAGGTGTGTTAGTACGGCTGTCCGTCTCCATGTTTCTCACAAAATGGGAATTCTTGCGGGATCTCTACTGTTTTCTTATCTTGGTGTACCTATCTTTAAGGGTACCCCAAAGCTGCGACATTTGAATGCTCTTGCCGATGGGATTCTGGTCAAGTTTAGTCGTTGGAAAGGCAATGCTCTTTCTTTAGCTGGACGAAAGTGTTTGCTTAATTCGGTCATAGCAGCGTCTATGGTGCATTCGATGATGATATATCTTTGGCCTAGTGGTCTTATTCAGAAAATGGAGCGAGCCATGCGTAACTTCCTGTGGACTGGGGATATTCATAAGCAAGGGTTCACTAGGGTCTCTTGGGCTCGTTGTTGTTCTCCTCTGAATGAAGACGGCCTTGGCATCCGGTCGATTAGGCTTGCTAATCAGTCTTTTCTGTGCAAGTTGGCCTGGGACATTATGTCTAATAACACTCCAGCTTTTTCACTTCTCCGACAGAGATATTTGACTTCAACTGGTGAACCGAAACGTTTCACTCGTACATCTTCTATATGGAAGGGAGTTAGACGGCATCTCACTCTTATTCAGAGGAAATCAAGATGGTTGTTGAGCATGCATTCTAAACTTAGTTTTTGGAATGATAATTGGCTTGGTTATATTATTTCCGAGAGGATTGGTATTCCGCATGATGTCGCCGTTACCCTTAAGAGTGAAGTGCGGGATTTTTTCTATGACGGGACTTGGCATTTCCATGAGTACTTCTTTGTCCGCTACACTGATATTGTTGTGGATATTTTGAAGTTGCAAATATTGGATGTAGATAGAAGAGTTTGGCCGGATTCTTCCGGGGGGGGGGGGGGGGGATCTCACGGAAAAGGCGGCTTACGAGCTGCTACGCTCGCCTTTCTTGACCACATCTTGGGCGACTTGGATTTGGGGTCATTTCATTCCGCAGTGCCGCAGCACGGTTATTTGGAGAGCTATTCTAGGGAAGTTACCCTTTACTTTTGGTACTTGCATGTTATGCGATGATGGTATTGATGAGTTAGATCATTTATTCACTTCTTGCACTTTTGCACGTGCTTTATTTGCGGAAATTTTACGTATCTTTGATACCACTCTTTACTTTGACTCTGGTTTTTTGGATGTGGTGCTTCAGGCTGTTGGGATGCATTTTAGTAAGCAGGTGAGGAACTATTGGCGTCTGACGGTGGTGTCGCTTATTTGGCTAATTTGGAACGCTCGTAATACTTCCTTCCATGATCAATCGCGGCCTACTGTAACTGGCTCATTGATTCGGCTCCTTGCACTCATCAAGGAGGGTGATTATTTTGAGTTAGATTGCTCTTCTAACTCTGTTAGTGATCTGGCCATCCTTAGACGCCTCAGAGTTCGCTTACAACCAAGGAAAGCGGTTGTTGCTGTTCCGGTTCGATAGAAGCCGCCAGATCCTGGATGGGTGAAGGCAAATGTAGATGTCAGTTTGGCTCACATGGGATGTGCTTACGTTGGGGGTGTGTTTCGAAATAACCGGGGTTTCTTCATGGCAGCAGTCTCAAAAGAAGTTGGGGTGGTCACGGCTTATGAAGCGGAGATTTGTGCGATTTTGCTTGCCATTACCACAGTGCATGAAATGGGATGGAGACGTCTTTGGATCGAATCTGACTCTACTCTTGCTGTTACTTTCGTCAATAGCCGTTCAACAGATATCCCTTGGAGAGTTCGTCCATTTTGGTACACGGTTTCCCTTATTATTAAGGACATGGAGATTCGCCTCACTCATATTTTTCGTGAAGGAAATAAGCCGGCGGATATTCTTGTGAAGAGACATTCTAGTGTTACTTTTATAGGTGTTTGCCCTGATTTTCTTGAGAATCATTTGTACTCAGACATGAATCACGATTCATTTCGTATTTCAAACATTTTGTAGAGGTGCTCGGTTTTCCCTTGGTTTTTGGGTTTAGCAAGGGTTTTTCCGGGTGCCGGCCGTAGATTTTGACATGAGTTCGACTTGTGATTCTCATGTCACCTCTGCGGCTTGTAGGACTTAGGGTCAGGTTTTCATTTAAAGTTAATAAAATAGTTATTAACTATATCACATATCTCAATTTAGTTAGGAGTATCAATTATTCTTCCAGGTGTGTCGATAATATGGCCAGAAGTATTATTTATTAGGCCAGGAGTATCATTTATATTGTACGCATTTTAAAAGGAAAAAAAGAATGTGAATATTGACATAGGAGTGTAAAAAATACACTGAATGATTTCTAGGTATATCACATATCTCCATTTAATTAGGAGTATCAATCATTCTACCAGTAGTATTGATAATATGTGCAAGAGTATCATTTATTTGGTCAGAAGTATCATTTATATTGTAGAAGGTCTAATAGATTAATAATATGATACCCTTGACCCAATATTTGATACTTACTTTTATATTACTTCATAAAATATAAATTTTTTATTAAACCATTAATGACGACCTTTAAATATTAAATATAGATGTTGGAAGTGCAATAGTTGAACAGTGTGCAGAAACTACAAATGAAGGTAATAAAATATATGTTTAATTGGATCAGGTGTATCAAATATTGGTCCAAGAGTATAAAAAAAATTATATTATTTTTTCATACTCTCGGCAAGATATTTGATACAACTGAATAATAATATGATACTTTTGATCCTATATGTGATACTTACTCTTGCATTGCTTCACAAAACAAAAATTGATGATCAAACAATTGGTACTGAGCTTGAAATACTTGAACAAGATGCTACATTAACTGATAGCACTGCAATGGTTGAATATGATGATGAGCTTGCAATTGTTGACCAAGGGGCATAAACTGAAGATGAAGGTAATAAGTATTTGTTTAATTAAAGTGTATTACGTATGTATTAGACATAAAATTGAAACATTTGAGTAGACACAAATATTTTTCTATATATAAAGTAGGGTTATTGTGGGAGAGTGGATATTGATAGGTTGATCTTTGATAGAATGTTTGTTACCTGGAATGCAATGATCTTGGGGCACTGAATTCACGGTAACCCAGTTGATGGGCATAGTCTCTACTCTGAAATGGTTAATCTTTGTCAATAGTATCAGTAATATGGGCAGGAGTATTAATAATATGGGCAACAGTATCGATCATCTGTACAAAATATACATGATGTCTATATTGTGAAGAAATGGACGAAGATAGCCAAATCACAAGTGTGGGATACATTGAAATCTCAAAGCAATTGAAAGGAGAACATTGAGTATATCACTTGGGCAAATGGCATTGGAAGGAGGTACTACAATCTAGCTTTGTCATACAAGGAAAATGAAGTTGCAAGAACAAATCTTAAAGAGAGCTATAATAGAGATCTGATTTTTACGAAAAAAACTGATGTGTACAGAACAAGAAGAAAATTATACACAATCAACATCATCATCTAGGACAATGTTGGATCCTACTCGTGCAGTAACGAAGGGAAGAAGCCAAAGAAAAAAGAATTTTCTTCAACAAAACAAGAGAAAGAGGACAAGCTCAACATAATCAGCACTAACCTTGGAATTTAGTTATCTAACACGTAAACCACATTTAATTTAGTTAGAAATTGTGTTTTTTTACAAGTTCAGTCCTTTAGATTGGTATTATTGGCTTAAATCAACACCAGTCATTTAGGTCATGTGGCTGGTTTGCATTTAGATTGACAATGCTGGATTTTGATATTTTGTGTTTGAATACGACATGAAACTGCTATCCATAATATATTGTTGTTTTTTTATTAGATTTTGATAATAGCAGGTCAATATCCAACTTCCTGCTGCACTCTTGTTTAGAATTCTTCCTAAACAAGTTTGCTAAGCTTTTCTATTCATTACTGATTCATGGTTGCATGATTCTTCCAGGGGTATCGATAATATATGCAGGGGTATCATTTGTGAGGCCAGGAGTATCATTTATATGGTGCTCGTCTTCCAAAAAAATAAAAGAATTTGAATATTGAACTTGGAACTTGTAAAGAATGTTTACTATATGTATCACATATCTCCAATTAGTTAGGGGTGTCAATTATTCTTCCAGGGGTATCGATAATATGACCAGAAGTATCATTTATGAGGTCAGGAGTATCATTTGTATGATTCTCTTTTTTTTAAAGAAGAAAATAAATGTGAATTTGAATTTTAAAAACCATATATCTCCATTTATTAGGAGTATCAATTATTAGAAAAATAAATTTGAATTTGAGTATATCACATATCTCCATTTAGTTAGTTATTCTTCTAGGGGTATCGATAATATGACCAGAAGTATCATTTATGAGGTCAGGAGTATCATTTGTATGGTTCTCGTTTTTTTTAAAAGAAGAAAAATATATGTGAATTTGAATTTTAAAAACCGTATATCTCCATTTATTAGGAATATCAATTATTAGAAAAATAAATTTGAATTTGAGTATATCACATATCTCCATTTAATTAGGAGTGTCAATTATTCTTCTAGGGGTATCGATAATATGACCAGAAATATCATTTATCAGGTTAGGAGTATCATTTATATTGTACTCGTTTAAAAGGAAAAAAGAATGTGAATATTGACCTGGGTAGTATTAAAAAAATACTGAATGGTTACTAAGTATATCACATATCTCCATTTAGTTAGGAGTGTCAATTATTCTTCCAGGGGTATCGATAATATGACCATAAGTATCATTTATGAGGTCAGGAGTATCATTTATATTGTACTCATTTAAAAGGGAAAAAAATGTGAATATTGACCTGTGTAGTGTTAAAAAAAACACTGAATGGTTACTAGGTATATCACATATCTCCATTTAGTTAGGAGTGTCAATTATTCTTCCAGGGGTATCGATAATATGACCAAAAGTATCATTTATGAGGTCAGGTTGTACTCCTTTAAAAGGAAAAAAGAATGTGAATATTGCCCTAGAAGTGTAAAAAACACTAAATGATTACTAGGTATATCACACATCTCCATTTAGTTAGGAGTATCAATAATTCTGCAAGGAGTATTGATAATAAGGGCATGAGTATCGATAATAAGGGCATAAGTATTGATAATATAGATATCCATCAAGTGCAGGTACTACTAGTGCATGTGCTAAAGAGCTAGCTAGTTGGATGAACATGAACTTGTAGTTGACAAGCTAGCTAGACTATAGAAGAAATCGGTAATGTAGATACAAAAAGAAAATAAAAAAAAATCATTAATTCTTCTTTTTCCTCTTCTTTTTCTTGAGCTCCTTTTCCACATCTTTTGTGGATATCTTCTTTTTCTTGAATTCTTCCACCTCTTTTGTGAATCTTTGAACCTCCAATAACGCAGGCTTCTGACTTGAACCGAATGTACCAGCTTTCTACTAGTAGTTTCCCCGCAAGAGTACGGCTTCACTGTAGTATGGGAAAGTATAATGACCAAGTATTATCGAACCCAAGGGAAAGTGTGTATGCAAATAGATCCCTGAAGATCTACGCGTCGTAGTTAATATGAGTGAAATATTTTTGGATTTTTGATAAAAATTAATTAAAATAAACTAAACTATCCTACGAATGCAAACATAAAATTAAACTAAGAATTTAAGATGTGTTTTCAAATAAGAGATAGTGATGCTCAGGATAGGAATCCCTACGTATACTAACGGAGCAGGTACATAATCAAAATAACCGTGACGCGCAAGAGATAACCTAAGTAAAAGAATGCAAGATGAAAGCTCAAGATTTTATACCCTAATACTTTATCCTAACAATCGACTTCACTAATCCACTAACATGTTAATAGATTGTGCTTAATTAATGAGACCCTAATTTAACTAAGGTGATGCGGTCGTCTTCCTTCGCTAAACCGGTAGATGAATTAACCCTTTTAAAACCCTCTAGTTAAGTCTACTAGTTGTTAAAGAGCGATGCGGTCGTCCTCTCCCTAACACGTACGTACTTAATTCAAAGGCAAAGTTAAGATTGATTTTAAGAATTCATTAATTAAGAGAATTAAAACTAAACGTCACGAATTACCCTAATTACGTACCCACAACCTACTTCTACGAGTTCATCCTACCCCAAGCATGCAAGGGTTTTAGCCGGACATGGTTATAACGATAACAAAAGCAATTGACGAAGTAACGAACACAAACATGATGAATTGAAGTGAAAAACTAAAAAGCATGAACTAGGGTTTTGAAAGAAAATAATTCTAAGAACTGAAATTAGATTAATAAAACGAAGTCTAAAGTGTTTAATGTAATCAAATTAATGAAAAGAAACTAAGAAACGAAAATAAACTAAGAATTCGTACTAAAACCTCGATTAAACGTAAAGTAAAGCTTGCTCGTCTCTTCCCCTCTTTCTCTCTCTCTAAACTAAGTCTAAAAGTGATGTGGTAAGTGATAATCCGTTCAAAACGTGTTCGGGAGGGTATACATAAGGATCGGGCCGAATCGGGATCTCATGGGCCGGAAAAACGAACTTGGAAATTTGCTCTCGGAGGCGCTCAAGCTGTCCAGCTCGAGCAGAGGCGCTCGAGCTTGATGGTCGAGTGAAACGGTTGGTCGAGCAGAGGCGCTCGAGGGGTCTTGCTCGAGTGTAGAAAAGTTTCTGGAAGTCAGAGGCGCTCGAGCTCATCAGCTCGAGCGGAGGCGCTCGAGCTCATCAGCTCGAGCGGAGGCGCTCGAGTACACTGGTCGAGCGGGTCATGAGGTCGAGCGGAGGCGCTCGAGTGCTCTCGCTCGAGCACTTTTCAGCAGCAGTACACTTGTTCGTAAAATCTTCATATCTCCTCAACCGGGAGTCCGTTTTGGCCGATTCAAAGTCCTACGAACTCCTATTTTCGCCCTCTATCCACCTATGAGCATAAAAGAGACAAATTCATCAATGTATAGAAATCATGCTCAATTGACTCTAAATACTCAACAAAACCGACCAAAACTAGGGTATTTCTAGTGACGAATCATGACAATTTCACGCCTAATCAACCCCCCAAACTTACCATATTGCTTGTCCTCAAGCAATGAAATCATAAGTCAAGTGAAATTGTTATGAATGAGTCAATGAATCAAATCATGCAAGCAAATGAATTCGAGCTTCAAAGATCAATCACAAGTATACTCACTCACCTTCCCTCATCATACTCATGCATCAACAGCAAGAATCACTAAAATCAAACATGGATGTGCACTCTACGATGTGTTTCACTCCCTCACAAGTGTATATCAATGATAAAGGGACTCACTCAAACAATCAATCACACATATTGGCAGCCATAGGCTTGTAAGCACTCTTAACTCCGACCATACTCTAGAAATCAATGCCTTATAAAAAAAGACTTTTCTCAAGGTTGTAATGTAGGCTCTTTGGACAGGTGGAATAACAATATGGGTAAGTGACTTAAGTGAATGGAGAATAGAAAATCAAACTTTGGCACTTCGAGATTAGGAACATAATACTTCAAACATTTTCAATCAACACCCTTTCAATTCCATACTCTCAACACTTCAATTTTTTTTTCTAATTCCTTTCACTTTTTTTTCAACCACTTCACTTTTTTTTTCACAAACACATGAGCTCTTTTTTCTTTTGCTCATTCTCAATTTTTTTGTCTTTCCCACAACTCAAAACTCAATCACACCCTTATTTTATCACCACTCAACCATAATAATTCCTTTTCTCAATTCAAATCAATCCTTTCACTTTCACACTTTCCTATTCTCCACTCAAATTGAGACAAAAAGGCTTAGGAACTTGGATAAGTGTTAAAATATGCTAGCAAACGAAATAAGCTTTAGGCTCAAAGGGGCTAACGAGGGACAAATGTCAATGGTAAGGAATTTTTTTGCTAAGTGACTCATTCAAAACAAAGATGGCCTAAGATCACATTCGGCATATCAAACTAGACACAATCAAAAAGCAAGAGCACACACAAGTTCTAGCATCCTCTAAGGTGACTACTCACTCACAAACGAAGAGATTATTTCATGCATCAAAATCTCATAAGGCTCAAATCTCACGGCTTTCACATCCATGCTAGTCCTAGTGACTTCTCACTCTCATCACACAAGTACTCAGAAGGAAAACTTGCAAACATACTAGTTCTCTCTTATATCAACTCAAACTCAAACACTCACACAATAGAATTCCTAACTCACTCTCACAACTCAACTCTACTCATCAAATCATACTCAAAGATAGCAATCAACAAGCATACGATGATTGATAGGCATGAAAGATGCAATAGCGAATCAGATCAAAATCACCCCAAAGAGCATCTCAAGGTACCAAATAACCAAACATACTCAAAGATAAGGGGTGCTCCGGTGCAATGTAACAAGAAACATAAAAAACTCCACCCCCCCAAACTTCGACCTTGCGAAGAGGTCTAAGTTTGGGGTTGTGGGTTACCTCAACCAAACAATTTAGTTTCTCTCAACCACGTTGCACACTCCCTTGCTTGAGTTCCTTCAATCTCCACTTATTTGGCACTCCTTCGAGACAAGCCTACAAAATAAACTCTCAAGTACGAGGTTAAACATACGACTCAACAACACCCTAATAACATAATAAACACTAAAAACAAATAAAAATGGGTTGCCTCCCATTCAGCGCTATTTTTAAGGTCCTCATGCCGGACCGAGCTCAAAGGAGCTTATGGGACATCATACTCAAATTTACCTCCCTTACTCTCATAAGAGTGGTGCTTGCATGTCTTTCCTTGATTCCCCTCCATCATGAGCTCTTTTGCTTCCTTCTCATCCCCAAGTGGTATGGGTCTCAACTCCTTCTCACCTTTATCTGGAGGAGTCTTACTAAGCAATTTCTTGCGCTTGGACTTTTTCTTCTTAACTCCTCCTTTCCTCTCGAGCTGGACCACATCCACCTTTTTCACTTCTTCATCCTTCAATTTCTTCTCTTTATCCCTATCAAAATAAGTCAGATCATAATGCTCTTGGGTTAAATCAACAGGTGAAGGATTATCAAACTCATAAATAAAAGAAGGATTAGGGATAGGAGGTGTGTCTTTAACACTAGGATCAATGGCATCCATGCAATACAAACTCTCATCCTCCTTCGGGTACTTCATGGCCCCATATAGGGAAATCTTCACTTCTTGATCATCAACATTCAACGTAATCTTCCCATTTGTCACGTCTAGCACCATCCCCGCCGTCGCTAAGAACGGTCTTCCCAAGATCAGGGGCACGCGCTCATCTTCCTCCATTTCGAGCACTACAAAGTCGGCTGAAAACATGTGATCTCCAACTTTCACGAGGACGTCTTCAACCACACCTTGAGGTCGAGTAATAGATCAGTCGGCTAGTTGAAGCGTCATTATTGTCGGCTGAAGTTCACCACCTTCCAACTTCTTGAAAAGCGACAAGGGCATAAGATTGATGCTCGCCCCTAAATCACATAGCGCTCCTTTCTTGATCCCGTTCCCAATGTCACATAAGATGGTAAAGCTCCCGGGATCCTTCATCTTTGGAGGAAGCGCCTTGTGCACTAATGCACTCACCTCATGGTTCAACTGCACCAACTTCGGCTCATCCACTCGCCGTCTTTTCGCGATCAAATCCTTCAGAAACTTTGCATAGTTGGGCATCTGTTCCAAAGCATCATAAAAAGGAATGTTAATATGCAATTGTTTAAACACATCAAGGAATTTAGAAAATTTCTCATCAAGCTTCTTTTTCATGAAGCGTTGTGGATATGGGACGGGTATCACAGATTTGGGTACCCCCCATTCATCTCTCTCGGTCTCTTTCACTTTCTCCCTTGCTTCCTTTGCCTTCTTCCACTTAGGAACTCTCTCAACCTTCTCAATGCTTTCCTCTTCAAGCTCTTTGCTCGCTTGAGTGCTTTCACCCTCAACCTTCTTCTCAACTCCTACCTCCCCACTCTCATCTCCATCTTTCTTATGTTCTTTCCTCTCTATCTCAACATCTCCTTGAGGCGTCTCAGAATCAGCAGGCATCTCAGGACCATCATAATTGGTCCTACTTCTAAGCTGGAGAGCCTTACAATGCTCTTTAGGATTACCCTCAGACATTGAAGGGTATTTGACAGGCTCTCTATTCAATGACTTTGCAATCTGGCTCATCTGGAACTCTATAGAAGTGAACCTTCGGTTGTTCCCTTGCTGAATTCGATTCAGCTCTACATCTCTCTTCTGGATGTCTTGATCACGCTGATCAACTTTCTTATGCAGATCTTTCACATCGTACTCCAAAGAGGATAATCTCTTGCTTCCTTCCTCCACCTTCTGAAGGATAGCTCTCAACATCTCCTCAGTTGAGGCACCGCCTTCTCCACCCGGAGGTTTAGAACCCGGATCAACACCTGGAAGAACTGTAATACCCGATTTCGGGTTAGCATATGAAAAATTCTCGTTCTTCCTCCATTGGTTCTGAGGAAGTTGCTGGCCTCCTTGGTACCCTTGTGTGTTCCTCCATTGATTTTAAGGCGGCTGTGGACCTGGAGGTACAAATGGTTGGCCATAAGAAGGCCTTCCTTGAAAATTTTCACCTTGTGGATACCCATTCTGATTGTAATAAGGATCTCCCATATAATTTACTACTTCTTGCTGAATTGTGGGCTTGTCCTCTTGCTCATTCTCTGCTGCATTCCCTCCAACCATATTCTTCTCCAACTCAAGGTTGTTAATCTTTTCCATTATAGCCATCAACAACCATCTCGTTCCTTCACCTTCCTCAACCTGATGAACTCTCTGGAAATCTGCGTCCACATTCCAAGTCCCGGCATTCGTGATAATGTTGTCCACGATCTCTCTACACCTCACTATTTCTTGATTCGGGAATGATCCACTAGCACATGCGTCTAGATGGTCTTGCCCAGCCTTGTTGGCACCACTATAGAAAAATGCCATGACATCTCCCTCATTGTACCCGTGCTGCAGGCACTCTATCAACATGTTTGAGTATCTCTCCCACGCTTGACGTAGGTCCTCTCCTTGCTTCTGGCGGAAGGAAGAGATCTCAATCCTTGCTTTGATCGTTCTGGATGGAGGGTAGAATCGCTCGAGGAACAGACGCTCGAGCTCAGCCCAAGTGGTAATACCTCCCCGTGGAAGCGTATTATCGTACCACTCTTTAGCTATTCCCGTCAATGAGAATGGGAACAATCTAAGCCTCTTGGTATCTTCAGACATGCCATTGTAATTGAAAGTGGAGGCTATCATTAGAAAACTCCTCAGATGAGTATGAGGATTCTCCTTCCCGATCACCCCCTTGAACTGGTTCTCTGTAAGCAGCTTTAGAATTCCCGGGGAAATCGAGAAGTTATTTGCCTCTACTAGAGGTAATGCCACTCCATCATAGTACCGTTGCGGCTGCGCCGCAAACTTTCCTCGAATAGCCATATTCTGATCTGCGTTCTGAGGCACTGGCTGAGGATTAGCAGCTGGTACAGGTACTTGTTGGGGTGGTGGTGGTTGATAAGCTGGTGGTTGGTTGTAAACAGGAGGTGGGGGATACGGGTATGGTGGATACTGATAAGGTGGGTATGGGTAAGGTGGATAAGGTAAGTTGTTTTGCGGTAAGTTAGGATGTGGGTAAGCAGGGTTGTTATGAGGGTTTTGAACAATGTTATGAGCTGGACTGTTTTGATTATGTGTCCCCGGGTTTTGGCTTTGGCTTTCCCCTGACGGATCTTGATTCTTACTGGTATTGCCATCAGTGCCATCAACCCGGTTCAATGTCTGATTAAACTCATTCTCGACATCATCCAACTCATTACTGAGGTCCATTGGTTCTTTCCCTCCTCCGGCAGTGTTCATTCTCCTCAAGAAAGCTCAGTTCCTTCTAGCTATCGTCTCAGGGTCCAACGGTATTCTCTCTTCGCTCGTATTGCCTTGTGAGCGTGTTTTCATATACCTGACACACTAGCAGAAGGATCAAAATGCAACTGCCGAATGAATAAAAATAAAAATAACACAGAAAATAAAGCACTCACTACTAACTACTAAGCTATCTACAAGTCCTATTCAAAAGACATACAACGCCATCCCCGGCAACGACGCCATTGACTTGAACCGAATGTACCAGCTTTCTACTAGTAGTTTCCCCGCAAGAGTACGGGTTCACTGTAGTATGGGCAAGTATAATGACCAAGTATTATCGAACCCAAGGGAAAGTGTGTATGCAAATAGATTCCTGAAGATCTACGCGTCGTAGTTAATATGAGTGAAATGTTTTTGGATTTTTGAGAAAAATTAATTAAAATAAACTAAACTATCCTACGAATGCAAACATAAAATTAAACTAAGAATTTAAGATGTGTTTTCAAATAAGAGATAATGATGCTCAGGATAGGAATCCCTACGTATACTAACGGAGCAGGTACATAATCAAAATAACCGTGGCGCGCAAGAGATAACCTAAGTAAAAGAATGCAAGATGAAAGCTCAAGATTTTATACCCTAATACTTTATCCTAACAATCGACTTCACTAATCCACTAACAGGTTAATAGATTGTGCTTAATTAATGAGACCCTAATTTAACTAAGGTGATGTTGTCGTCCTCCTTCGCTAAACCGGTAGATGAATTAACCCTTTCTAAACCCTCTAGTTAAGTATACTAGTTGTTAAAGAGTGATGCGGTCGTCCTCTCCCTAACACGTTCGTACTTAATTCAAAGGCAAAGTTAAGATTGATTTTAAGAATTCATTAATTAAGAGAATTAAAACTAAACGTCACGAATTACCCTAATTACGTACCCACAACCTACTTCTACGAGTTCATCCTACCCCAAGCATGCAAGGGTTTTAGCCGGACATGGTTATAATGATAACAAAAGCAATTGACGAAGTAACGAACATAAACATGATGAATTGAAGTGAAAAACTAAAAAGCATGAACTAGGGTTTTGAAAGAAAATAATTCTAAGAACTGAATAGATTAATAAAATAAAGTCTAAATTGTTTAATGTAATCAAACTAATGAAAAGAAACTAAGAAACAAAAATAAACTAAGAATTCGTACTAAAACCTCGATTAAACGTAAAGTAAAGCTTGCTCGTCTCTTCTCCTCTTCCTCTCTCTCTAAACTAAGTCTAAAAGTGATGTGATAAGTGATAATACGTTCAAAATGTGTTCGGGAGGGTATATATAAGGATCGGGCCGAATCGGGATCTCATGGGCCGGAAAAACGAACTTGGAAATTTGCTCTCGGAGGCGCTCAAGCTGTCCAGCTCGAGCGGAGGCGCTCGAGCTTGATGGTAGAGTGAAACGGTTGGTCGAGCAGAGGCGCTCGAGGGGTCTTGCTCGAGTGTAGAAAAGTTTCTGGAAGTCAGAGGCACTCGAGCTGATGAGCTCGAGCGGAGGCGCTCGAGTACACTGGTCGAGCGGGTCATGAGGTCGAGCGGAGGCGCTCGAGTGCTCTCGCTCGAGCATTTTTCAGCAGCAGTACACTTGTTCGTAAAATCTTCATATCTTCTCAACCGGGAGTCCGTTTTGGCCGATTCAAAGTCCTAAAAACTCCTCTTTTCGCCCTCTATCCACCTATGAGCATCAAAGAGACAAATTCATCAATGTATAGAAATCAGGCTCAATTGACTCTAAATACTCAACAAAACCGACCAAAACTAGGGTATTTCTAGTGACGAATCATGACAATTTCACGCCTAATCAGCTTCCTTCTACAAAAATCAATCACCTTTGCCCGTATTTCATTTTTCTTCCCGTTAACATCACTATCAACTATTCTTCCACATTAACTACCTCTAAGAATCGTGCGTACCAAAGCCTTGATTGTAAGACAAAATATAAAAAATTATCATAATTCACATTACAAATAAGAATTAACAAAAAGATAATTAAGAATTTACATACCTTTCCCATATTCAGAGCAGTATATACTTCACCCTCAAATAATTCCATGTTGTTTAGTAAGAAAACGCTGCAATCAATATTAGGTTCCTGGTTTTCCATCTAAATGTGACAGTTTCAAACTCATAAGTTAGAATGTTAGCAGCATCTGGGTGATCGTACTTTTGCAAGAAGACTGGTATTCGCTCCCGCTATTAAAAAAAATCTTCAAGTTAACAAGAAATAACATTAAAAAAACAATAACAAATAATAACACTATATATTTTACCACTATTTCAACAGCCTGGGGAAAAAAGAATGTGAATATTGACATGGTTAGTGTTAAAAAATACTGAATAGTTACTAGGTATATCACATATCTCCATTTAGTTAGGAGTGTCAATTATTCTTCCAGTGGTATCGATAATATGACCAGAAGTATAATTTATGAGGTCAGAAGTATCATTTATATTGTACTCGTTTAAAAAGAAAAAAGAATATGAATATTGACCTGGGTAGTATTAAAAAACACTGAATGGTTACTAGGTATATCACATATCTCCATTTAGTTAGGAGTGTCAATTATTCTTCCAGTGGTATCGATAATATGACCAAAAGTATCATTTATGAGGTCAGGAGTATCATTTATATAGTACTCATTTTTTAAAAATATGTAGATTTTGAACTGGGGTCTGATCTCCTTCCTAACTAAACATCTCATTTTTATTCTGCTTATATGATAATTTGAAATATTATGGATAAGAGTCTCAAAACACCATATAAGAATCAAATCTAAGATATCAAAGAGTAGAAGGATATGTTACAGAAAGTTAAACCTAATTTATGATGTAGAGTTTCAGAGTTATCAATATAGAAATTAATTGAAATGAAAACACCCGCTATCAGATAAATCAGTTTACTTCTCGACTCTTCTCATGTCCTTGCCATGTCAAGAATTTATTATGAAGCAATAGAATTAAGCATCCTACTGAAAATTATATTCCAACAAGAAAGAAGATAAATAGTACAAAGGAATACAGAGTCTAAATCGAGCAAAATTCTTTAACATACAATAACCATAAGGAATTAGACCAGATTCTGCAATGCCTACATGCACAAAAGAGTACTTTCCACATCCAAATTCATACAAAAGAGAGTCTGGAAAACATGCACGCAAGCATAAACTACACAAGTAATTTGAAAGTCAAATTCAAACAACAGAGACAGGTACATAGATTACAACAATTACTTAAGGCAATCAAATGCAAAAGTATCAACACACCAAGTATAATAAATCATCTTACCTCACAAAATTATCTTCATTGGAGCCAGCATCTTCATCAGTGATTTTTTTTCTTTATCTCGACACAACTTCTTAGCTAAGGTTTCATTGCGAGCCCTTATAGCACGAACTTTTGTACGAGGCCCCATACTTAATAAAAAAAATAGAAACCAGTCAGAATTATATTATCAAGTATTTTATCAAAATAGCCATACCAAAGATGGAACTTGCGAATACATAAAACTACAGATGAAGGGTGTTGGAAATTGGAGTTCAGATTACCAGCCTCGTTAGCTGCAAAAGAAAAATGAACCAATTGAAATCTGTGTACCGTGATTATGAAATATGTGGCAACTTCCTTATTTGACTTGGTCTAAAATTCTGCAACAATTTAAGTTTCTGTAAAACAATATACATATGTACAATTACAAATGTCACTAATTACAATCTAGGATTATTTTATGAACTCTGCATTTTTTTAGTCTAGCCTACAATCATATTTATTAAATAAATCATGGTTATGTTGACAAAGGATGTGCCTAAGACAAAGATGAGTGGCAACTTATCAATCAGAAAGGCAAGCACATGTCAATTAATGTTACCAAAACAAGAATAAAGTTATGTTGATCTATCTGATATGCATGGAGCAATAGTTTTAACAATTCCAGAGTGAAGTGATATTTAATGCTACTCGATCATCTTCTAAGTAAAAATCCCCTCGATCAGATATTCTCCAGACCAAATATGATCAATTCTACTCATTACAATTCCCATCACCCACCCAACCCGAGTTTTAACCATGATTATTGACTTTAAACTTCTACTTTCACTAATATGATATCTTGAGATTTAACAATTAATAAGTTACCTAATAAAACTTTAATTAATATTTGTGTAGCAAAAGAGAGGTGAAGTATAACGAGATGCTAGAATATCCAAGGTTTTCCTTCGTGATTCTCGTATGAAAAAGTCCAAATAAAACCCAGAAAAGCCTCGAGTAATCGATTCTAAGAATAAGACGACCCATAATCAATGCTGAATAAATTCCAGATTTATTCGAAAAATACACATGTTTCAGAATTATTTTTCAGAAAAAACAAAAAGAACAACACACGCTTGTTTCATTTCTCCAGTACTTAATCACAAAAAAAGAAAAAAGAAAAAGAGAGGTGGTGGAGCGTCAGGGAGGAAGGAGAAAATAACACAGATCTAGAAAATTAACATGGTGGAAACATCAGTTTCGCCAAAGAGAGGGAGGTCGGAGAGACGATGCTGAGAAGGAGAGCAATGACGGCGACCGGAGAAGGGCGACCGTGAGCGTAGAGAAAGATGGAGGTGATTCCGTTGTGATGCCACATGCTACGGTGAGTGCCAGCGGTGGGGGCATACGAAGGGGAGAGATATTAGATCTGAAATTGGGGGAAATTTGGAAAATGACTATCTATATATTTGACCCGTTAACCCATTAATCTAACCCAAGTATAAATGGATAGTGGTTCAGCATAAGCCTTACCATGAAAATGGTCTATACAATACTTTGCCGGGATAGAAACATTTAGTAATAATCTCTATACAATACAATACAATATAAGATATAATACATTACAATACAAAATATAATGTATAATATAATACAAGAAGATGAATATTACGTGATACAATACAATTAGTGCCAAAATGATAACCTATGAGGTTCAAATACAAAGGATGGAATGCCCCAACTCATCACATTTAAGTAATTCTAGATAAAGAGTATTAATTGATGACCTATTAGTTGTTTTTATTAAAATATATTAGTTTGGAGGATATTAGTTATTTCCACCGAAAGGAACGAAAAACATTTATTATTTAACTAAAGAGTATCAGTTGGTTACACTAAAGAGTATTAATTGATTACACTAAAAAGTATTATAAAATAATTCATGTATGAACCAATTTTACTACGTACGTACTCACGTTAATGTTACACCAACTTAGAAAAACAATAAACATATAAACACATAAAAAAATAAGAAAAAAAATAAACATAAAAATCGCGATATTTTTATATATCTGCGATATTTTCTGATTCTCATTCATTTTTGTACTACAAATGAACCGATACCGATAATTTGCGATATATCGCTATATATACACGATACGCTGTAAAAAATACATTGCACCCTAATATATGTATCTCAATCTCAAAATTTGCGATATATCAGTGATATATCCACGATATTTTTATCCCTGTGTATAATATGGAATATTAATTTAACATTAAATTAATGCAAACAATTCTTTTTTCACCGTTGAACGATTTTTTAGGATTTTTATTTTTATCTTTTTGCAACATATTGATATATATGGAATTTGTAGGAGGAAATTCGATATATTTTGGAAAATATATTTTCACCGAAATAGTGTATGATACCAAAAAAATATTGTCTTCAGTAATAGATTGTAATACAAAAATTTATTTTTGGATAAAATTGTGCTGCCAAAATAGACTATAAAACTGCAAAATACAGATATTTTTTTCTAGTCTAGGATTTTAATTTTTCTTTTATATTTTTTTAACATACAAATATTAAAAGAATATTGTAATCGAGAAATAAAGAAAAGGTTGTTATAGCTTATATAATAAATGTATATATTTTTCCTTAAAATATGTGTAATAATTTTTTTATGGATAGAAAATTGTATTCTTGGCAAAAAAAAAAAAAAAAGGAAATTAAGTTCTTTACTAACAATTTAAGTACTATAACTTAAACAAAATATCTTACTCTAAAATACTATAAATTTGAATATATTTTAATCAGTGTAAACAAAATATTTACGTATAATATGAAATATTATTTTGAATATTATATTAATGCAAACTGATCTTTTTTTACAGTTGAACGAGTTCTCTTCTTAGATATTTTTGGAAGTTATTTTTGCAAAGTATTAATAGATGTGAAATTTGTAGGAGGAAATTAAAATATTTTGGAAAAGACATTGTCTCCGAAATAGTGTATGATACCAAAAATATCTTGTCACAAAATATAATATTTTGCCTTCAATAATAAACTATAATACAAAAAATTATTTTTGGATAAAATTATACCGCTAAAATAGACTATTACAAATATTCTTTTCTAGACTAAAATTTTGAATTTTCTTTTATATTTTTTTAAGATACATATATTAAAATAGTACTGTAATTGATAAATAAGTAAAAGATAGTTATATCTTATATAATTAATGTATATATATATATATATATATATTAAAATATCTGAAATAATTTTTTATGGATAGAAACTTATAGTGTTGGTAAAAAAATTAAAACATTAAGTTTGTTTACTAAATAAACCTGAATATATTTTAATATTTGAAACAAAATATTTACGTAAAATATGAAATATTATTTTAAACATTATATTAATGCAAGCAAATCATTTTTCACGGTTGAACGATTTCTCTTTTTAAATATTTTGGAAGTTATTTTTGCAAAATATTGATAGATGTGAAATTTGTAGGAGGGAATTGAAATAATTCAGAATTGTCACCGAAATAGTATAAGATACCAAAAAATTATTGACACCAAATATAATATCTTGTCTTTAATAATATATTGTAATGCAAAAAATTATTTTTGGATAAAATTATACCGCCGAAATAGACTATTAAATTGTAAAGTACATATATTTTTTTTTCTAAACTAGGATTTCGATTTTTCTTTTATATTTTTTAACATATAAATATTAAAATAGTATTAGAAATGAAAAATAAGGAAAATACTGTTATATGTTATATAATTAAAGGCAAAGTATTGTATAGACCATTTTCATCTTCATGTCCATCTTCATCGTTCCTCTCGCCTTAGATCGTTGTCTTCCTCTCACTACGATTTCAATTCATGCAAGTATCGTCGTCTTCCTCTTGTCGAAAGTGCTCAATGTCAATGGCTTCCATGAAACTCCCTCTTCATCGCACGATTTTGTAGAATATCTAATGGGCTTCCTCTTGTTGAATGAATTGGGTCAGACTCATATATTTTGTGTGTAGAATTTACTTGAGTTGCATATCTAATGGGCTGGGTCATATATTCATGGATTGTATCATAAACTAAATGGGTTAAATGAAAAAAAATGGATAGTAGTTCATAGTATGAACTAATTTCATACAATACCTACTCTTCTATCCCTAGTGTTATATAACACTTTGGTATACCACCTTTTACAAATACCATTTTGGTTCAAAAGTGGACCCCTAAAAAAAATCAGTGCCCCCCCACTACACCCCACCTGCCTGCCCCACGCACCACTCCCTCTTATTACTCTCTTTCTCTCTCACATTATCATCCAAACCCCACCGCCACTACCCACCCCCCTCTCTCTCCTCCATAATTTGAAACCCTCTTCCCTCATTCTCTCTACAATCAGTCACTGCCGATGAAGAATGGTGAACCAGAGGCTGCACGAAGAGCTATGCCAGCGCGGTGTGAAGAGCGAGAGAAGATCGCGGCGGTTGGGGTGCACCTTTCTGGATCTTGCTCCAGACTCCTAAATCGTTGCCGCCATCACCGATCTGGTGTGCCCGAAGTGCTGCCGCCATGCGCTGTCGCCTATCTACGTTTCTCCTCCGATAACGCTGTCGCTGTCCAAGCAACAACGACACAACTTCAAGCGAATTTGTTCATCCAGATCGCGAGAGAGACGCAAGCTGCTAGTGAGCCCCAAAGGAAGGGGTTCACCGGGCACCGGGATGGGGCGCACCACTGCATCTACTGTCACCAGCATCGATAAATCCATCTCCCAGAATCCCCCGTCCATCGCCCATCACTGCGCGTGCATTTTTCGGAGGGTATGTCAAGAAATCGATGCAAATATATTGTAGAAATGGCGTTGCCGCCTAATTCTGATTCGCCTCCGATCTATAACACAGCCGCCGTTTAAGCAACAACAACGCCACATTGTTTTCGAATTTTGAGGAATTGGGTCAGGAGAAAATGGGTCGGAGCTCTGAACAGGGTAAATAGTCTCCAGCTAGAAACCTGCACCGACGCCAATTTCAAGTAATTATTATTTTGATATGGGCAGTTTTTTTTGTTCTATGCTGCTGGTGATTATCCATTATTTGGCGCCAATGTATTGAAACATGTACTAATTTTTTGGATGTGGAGTACTAATTTTAGTTGAATACTAATTGAATCTTTTTTTTGTTCTTTTTTAAATGAAATGAAGTCCTTGAGCTTAGGTGATAAGTGAATGGGGAGAAGAATGAAGACGAAGATAACATGCAGAAAATGAAAATTTTGGATTAGAATATGTTGTACACAAACACAAATGTTGCTCGAACAAGTATTTTGCACAGGATTTTGTGTGTGTGATTGTTTTAACTGATCTTTTGCATAGGATTTTAGATATGAATATATTTTTTATACGAATGCAAATATCTCTTGCACAATTGGTTTGAACAAGTGTTTTGCACAGAGTTTTGGGTGTGAATTTTTATTGAACAGAGCTTATGTTTGCAAATGATTTTTGCATAGAGTTTTTTCACATAAATTTTGAACATTCAATAAAAGATAAAAAAAATAAAGGTATTAAATTCGTAAAAATGTAGAAAAAACTGCAAAAAAAAAAAAAAAATCAAAAGAAATAAAAAAATTAAAAAAAAAATTGAAAAAAAAACTGGGCAAAAATTTGACAGTCTTAAAAGTTGGACGAAAAAACTTGAAAATTTGAATAAATTATGCATATTGGGGGTAGTGGTGTTGGGGTGGGGAATTGGCAGTAATTAATTGATTAAATTATACATATTGGGAGTTGTGAGTGTTGGGAATCGTGTGGGGGGTGGAGGGAGGTTTGGCTGATTGTCGAAGAGGGGAAGTAGGGTGGCCTGACATGTGTCAGGCATAAAGTAGAGAAAGTGGCAGATGTGAAGTGGAGAAAGGACCCACTTTTGAACCAAGATGCATTTTATGAAAAGTGGAGAACCAAAATGCTATTAAGGGGTCCAAAATACACCAATATGTAACTACCCCTATTGTATAGTATTATGTATTATATTGTCAATTTTTTTACGTTAGACATTGTTTATATAGTCTATTATCTATATGTTTGTTTTAAACATGTAATTTTATAGTGATTTTAAATGGAATATATGCATAATATCATATTATAATACTCCCTAAAATTTCATGTTAAATTTTCAAAATTTTAATAAAGTTTTCGTCTTTTTTTCAAAAAAAATTGCGATATGCGATATCGATATATCCATCGATATTTCCGTAAATTTAAGGTTGCGATATTACTTGCGATAACGATATTTTCATCCTTGATTATACGTATATATTTTGTTTACATTGATCAAATTTTTTTCAGATTTATATTATACTATAGAGAAATAACAACTTAGTACTAACAATTCTATATTTAACAAATAAACAATCCCTAAAAAAATTAAAGAAAAAATCTTCATCCGTCGATTTCCAAATTTTAGCCATAAATTGGGGCCTAGAGTCCATTTTCGGCAAGGTGGTGCTCCGAGTTGGGATCGTCACACCGAAGATTTATCCATATTATGCAAGAAAAAAATGACGATTCAATTAGATTTAAAAAATTATATTTTACCCGATGCGGAGGCATGCGGTTCGAGGACGCATGATCCGATGCAATTTGAGGTAGGAGATCTGTGAGGAGGCAGCAGTTCGTGAATAACCTAAGAGAAGAGGGACGGTGACGTGAGAGAAGAAAATAAGAGAAAAAAATCAGTATTATACCTATAAAGAAAAATCAAAGAGCGGTGGTCCGATTCGGTTTGAGACGACCGGATAAAGCTGCTGAATAATTTGACCGGCCACCTCATCGTGGTGGCAGAAAAGGGATAGGTCGAGTCATGTGAGAGAGAGAATGTAATTTTGAGAATGAAGAACAAACACCATTATATTAAACCGTAGATGAATAAATGTATGATTTATATTTAATTGGGTGAGATGGATGGTCGAGAAAAAAAAATTAAGCAACTTTTAATGAGAGAGCAGTATTTCAAAATGAAATGATACGAGATGTGTCACATCAGCGTAAGAGATATGTGGTGTAGACGCATCATCTTACAAAGGTTTAGGCCTATAAATCAAACCGAGTAGCTCGAGGCTAAGCTCGAGCTCGGCTTGTCGGTGACTCATTTGAGCTTGTTCACCTTCATCTCAAACCGAGCTTGAACACTATTTTAGGTTCGTAAAGAATTCCGAGCCAAGCTCGGACAACCCATTGTTTGTTTCGTCAAGCTCGTGAGTCACTTTATTTTCCTATAATTACTTTACTTTTCCGTTATTTTGATGGTGGGTTTCTAGGAATTTTTGGTGCATTTATAATGATTTGGAGATTAGAGAGGGTTTTTATTGGTACTTTTTTACGGGCTTGTAGCTCTAATGGAGATTCAAAGCATCTGCAAATATAGATGAGGGATAGATTGAAATTTTCATGTATTGCGGTGGAGCTCTAATGGAGATTCCAGCCCTTCATTTACTTCAATACCATTGGTACAACTTTTTATGAAAAGACAGGTCTCCCAAAAGTAGATTTGCAGCTTTAAGTTCTTTAAAAAAAACCTGTGCACTTTGTTGGGACAATGTCAGTTTTGAGTTGATCCCAAAGCCCCTGAAAAGATGATTTGCCTAAGTGTTTGTAATAGTCAGGCTAATCTTGGTTAGGTTTGTAAGTTAATTTATTTTACAATTTACAGGTACTCAATGAGAGGAGTACTCATTAATGACAATCAAGACTAAAGCCTGAAGAACACAAGAGCACCATCCTGAGCTTATGGCAGTCCTTCTAAGCTGGCTGAGTAAGTGACAGGATGAAGAGCAAGATCTTGAGATCTTCGCTAAACTCAGTCCTGTAGGGAACAAGATCTCACTGAGTCTTGGGAAAAGACTTGGAGTAGGATCCAAGCAAGTCAAAAGGAATGTCAGGCCTGGGAAACGTATGTAGATGAAGACAAACCTGAACTCAGTAAAGACAAGATTGAACTGAAGAATGAGTTCTGACATTCTCACCTACCTGATGACGTGGACCAATCAGAGAGAGCCAAGTCATGTACGACCACTAACTTGAACCTGACATCCCTACACAGTTCAATGGTCATGCATTTAATGCACCTTACCAAATACATGCAAGGATGGGTGCTGCATGTAGATTATATCCGTTGAACAATCCTACGAGAAGACAACCTAGAAGGCTATCTCTTCCAACTGATAGTTTTCAACGTTGCCTATAAATACAGAAGACCTTGGACCCAAGCAAAGTTACGGGAAATTTTCGAAGGCAAGAAATTACTCAAACTCTCAGCGAACAAAGCATCCAGCATCCAAAGAAGCACTCGAAACATCTTAAATTTCCTAAGTGTTTCTTATTTAGAGAGTTATTCTGTATTCCACTGAGCGTACTAGAATTATCTTAAGCTTAGAGTGATTATCCAACTCTTAGCATAGGTTTGCCTTGTAAGGATAATCACAACCTATTTGGAATCCAAACTGAAACCAAAAACCTCTAGTCAGGTTTGTTGGTGGAAGTTAGTTAGTGTGTTAGAAGGAGGAAGTAAGGGTCAGTAAGTGAAGCTGATCTTGGTGCACCTTGGCACGTTAAAAACAAGACAATCCTTAGTTGATTCTCCTGTTAAATTAGGACCGTGGACCTAGGAGCTTGAGTCTCTGAACCACGTTACTTTCCTGTGTTCTTACTGCTTTGATATTTGTTCTTAATTATTTATTTGATTAAGTCACTCATTGCATATTTAATCAGGCTTGAATCAATCAGTCTGATCATTAATCTGAGCACTGCCCTTCTAACCACGACTTCATAAAAAGGAAAACAAGTTTTCAGAAAGCAAACTAATCAAGACTATAAACTTTCAGGGCTCACACATTCCGCACTGAACATAAGTAGATAGTTATCCAACTGACTTGCACTCAGTGTTGTTAGTAGGTGGACTATCTACTCAGTGTTCATACACCACTCTGAGTAAGCGGACTCAGTCAGTTTGAAAGTAAGAAAAATTTGCATACGTGTATTCCCCCCCATACACGTATCACCCAGTCTTGTACCGGGACCAACACACTTGATATGTTAAAAGAGTAAATAATAATAAAAAATGAAATCATCACTCAGAGTAAATACGAGCCGAGCCGAGTATTTTATGAACATAGATACCCTCTTTCGAGCTGAATTCAAACACGGAAGTTGTGGCTCGCTCAAGCTCGAGCCGAGCCGAGTGCTAGTCCCTTTATTTCCGAGTCGAGCTTGAACATGTTGGTGTTTGGTTCGTTTGAGCTCGTTTTCAACCCTACGGAGGTTTAAAAATATAGTATAATAAGATTTAAAAATAAGTGTCGTTTTAGCTATTCTTTCACATTTTTTCCTAATTCACTTAAAATCCAAATTCAAGATATAAGAGATTTTTAGGGATTACATTAAAATTAACAGATTGGTTAAGGATTATCAAAATATAATAGAACTTTTAGAGATTTATGTGAGTTATATATGAAATTTGTAGAACGACACTTATTTTAAAACAGAAGCGGTATCTAATTTCATATCTTTTGATATTTCTTGTACCTTAAGTTTAGAGATATGAAGATTTATTTCCTTTGTAAAAATTCTTGTATCATGTACATGGATGAGTAAGTAAATATTTTAAGTATTCGATTTGTTCGCTTTGATTCAATTAGATAAACTATTTAAATGTTTGTATTTGTTTGAATCTTGAACATTATTTATATTCTTATGAGAGAGCATTCGACTATTCTATTTGAAATTGTATTTTTAATATATTATAGGACAAATACAAATTTTAACACACACCTAAGTGAATACTATGCACTTGAATTTCAAACTCGATTTTAAATTTAATTTTGACTTTTTCAATTAGAAATATATAATTAAAAAAATATTGGGGTATTGTTGATTACTGTATAGGGCATTGTCGATCACAGCATGGAGTATTGTTGATTATCACTTGGGATTTTGTTGATTATTATTTGGGGTATTGTTGATTATTGTTTGGAGTATTGTTGATTTGACACACACAATACACACGGAACTATATATATTTTTTTTTACACTTTTTGCAATTTTATCCATATGCATGAACTTGGTTAAACATTAGAACAACTTTAGAAAAAAAAAATTATAATTTAATATATTATTCATTGAAAATTAAAAAATAATAAATTATATTAATTGATATTGTTAGCACCATTTCTTCAAACAATAATATTAGATTGTATTTGGATGGAAGAATTTGAATTGTTGATTTTAAATCCACAATCCAATTCACTCCACTTATTTTGGTAAGGTATTTAAATTGATTGATTCCAAATCTCTAACATTGATCCTAATTCAAATTGGATGAATTTTAAAAACCTAGTAAAAGCATGTAATTTAAAATTTATAATTTTTTAAATCCATTCATTTTCAAATCTCTTACATTTCAAATGACTATATCAAAATGGAATATTAGTGGTGTACATTACAGTTGTGCACATCTCATTTCGATTTCCTGGACATGCTACTGTCTAACCCATCTTAATATTTGTGTCTTTTAAAAAAAAAATACAATTGATTTCGATTGATATAAGCCCTAAGTCAGGACCGTCAATTTATTTGAGATAGCCTCAAGTTAGATTATACATTGCTTATCAATTATATGAACTCTTTCTTTTGTCATTCAAACTCTCAACAACTTTGAAGTGAAAGTTCACTTATACCTCAAATTCCTCTAAATATACCTCATTAAAAAATATAAAAAATTATTTTACATTATTGTTAATGTTGTTGGTAGTGAATTAATTAATCACTTTTTATTTTAAACAACATGAATTTGCCATTTCTTCACATTAACTAATACTTTATGATCACATGTTGTTTTAGATGTTTTGACATGCAAGTTGAAGATCTAGAAGGATCTACAAGAATCTGCAAGACCCAATGTTGCAAGCAATGTTGCAACATAGAGGTCAACATCCATAAGGTTCTACAAGGACCTAGACGGTTGAGTCATTCCAGATTATATAGAAGGATCTAGATCAGGTGGTTGCAGTCAAAATATTCAGAATAAAAAGAGCATAATGGACGGTTAATAAAGATCATGGAGGAAGTTACATGAGGAGTTATTTTGGAATGAAGATTGAGACCTTCCATCTATAAATAGAGGACGAAATCTTCAATGCCAAAGTGTGGAATAATCGAGCACACATACTTTAGTGTGGATCATGAGTTCAAAGGTGATAGGGTTATTATTTCAACTTGTATGTTATGCCTAGAAATTTAGTACACCTCGCATAACAATGGGTCAATCATTTTATCTTTATATAGAGAGATCATCAATAGAGTGAGAGATCAACTTTGACGGTGTATTTCATACACTTAGCCAATTTAGATTTGATAGGTGATATCGAGTCTTATTTCCGCTGTGGAAGATCTATCTTAGAATCTTTCCACACAACTCTTTGTATTCACTACTTTGATATGGTGAGGGTTTCGTTGTAAGGCTAACACAAACTATCTTATAGTTTGTGTTAAAAGTTATTTCTTCTTGCAATACTGTGTTTTAGTCTTCCGTTGTACAAATTTTATACTCTACTCTTCAGACTGTCGTAGTGTTTGTTTTAGCATTCATTACAATATTTATTCTTAACACACAAGACACCTTTCCAATTGGTATCAGAGCTATCTGATATCATACATTTGTACTTCCAATTATTAGGTGTTGTTACCCAAAATATATGTAAATTCTAGTTTGGATGACTAACAACTAAATGATTTAGGAATAAAATATTAATTGCTATGAGAAATGAAGTAATAAATGAAGAACATAAAATAATAAATGCAAAGAGATTTGTCAAGTCCTAGCGTAGACTTGGACTTAAAGTTGGTGATCTGTTATTAAATGTCAAGATGACTCTATTTATAGCCAAAATGTATACCCTTGGGCTGCCCAAGAATTTAATGCTTGGGTCGGCCCTAGTTTCAAGGTTGGGTCGAGTCCCTTTAAGTTGGTAGACTCGGTCCAATACAAAGATGACAAGTGGAAAGTAATGTGTACTTCTCCCCCAAGTCGTGGGATTTAGTACTCTAAGTATAGCCCACTGACTGGGGTTGGTGTCGATGTTGGGGAAATTTGGGGTGCCCGAATCTATTCCGGATAAAATTTAAATATAAATTTAAATTTAATTATTACTAGCATGAATTAATCCTAAATGAATTCAAATAATAATTATACCAACAACAAATTAATCATGCATATGAATATATTCACATAAAATTCTATGGCGGAAAAACTAAGAATTTACGTGATTACGTACCTCTTGAAGCGATGTCCAATCGAGATCAACGGGACAAGCGTATTGATCCTATCAACCGTAAAAACATTATCAAGTATTTCCCTTTCGGCTTATTCGTTCGCCGGTGGGAAGCGCTCACGAACAATTTAATATAATAAGGAAGAAAGAAAATATTTTTGCTCTTGATTTTTCCAACACATGAAATTATGTACTTGGGGATGAAATAATCATCCTCAAGTGCTGGCCGAAATTTAGGTGTAGAATATGGGGAGAGAAAATCTTTTCTTAATCTCTAAGAAATCTTGAATATATATCATATATTCTTTTCTCCATAGTAAAATATTTCACAAAAATCTTAACTTCCTCATCTTATGCTTATTTTCGAAAATACAAGGAGAAGAATTCAAGATTTGGATCTTTTTGAATTTATGAGGTAATCTTGTATTCCAAGAATACATATCTTCCATAATATTTTTTCAACAAAATCAACAAAATCTTTTCTCTCACTTGATATGCTATTTTAAAAAATACATGGAAAATTAGCAATAATATTTTTCTTTTATTTTAATCACCTTATTATTATCGGGCTACTTGAGGGGCCTTTAGGAGAATTAAGATTGGACCTCCAATGAACATCTGAATTTCAATATTGAGCTCCAATATAATTCAACCAATTAATATTAATTAATGCCACTAATAAATTAATATTGCACTATCCATCTTAATCCATATTACGATAATATGGGCTCCCGGTTATTATTTCCCGTATTTAAGATTATCTAGTCCATTAATTGATTGAGCTTCTGAATAGCTCTAAATTAATTAGTATATTTTTACCTTGGAGTAAAGAAAGCTCAACATTATTATCTGTACCAAAAAAACTAATTTTTCATTTGCAAGATTTGGTACGATAAAACTTCTGAGCCCACCAAGGGGACAAATCACACGAGCCATACTCGCACACGTTTCTCTGTATTAAACCTTAGCAACCGTCGTATGATTAATATTATTGTCCAAAACACAAGGTTCGAAGTCACGATGATTCTCACCCAACATGAATCAAAGTAATAACTATTAACCACACACGGTCCTATTTAAGTGACGGAGATTAAGAAATCAATAACCACTAAGGTCTAATTCTTCACATTTCAGAACAGAAGAATTTATCCTCACTGTAGGTCCTCTTCAACACATACTAAATGTGCTAGTACAATCTCTTGGTCAAGACATGCCAATCTGAGATATACACATCGACCTTTAGCGGCGGATTGTTCAATTCCACATAGGTCATGAATTTGTACGTTTAGTTACAAGGAAACCGTTAATGTGATCTTCTGTGATCTGGTATCACCACATTAACTACAATGTAACACATACTATATATATATTGAACGAGTTGCAATAAATATATAACATTCATTCATATTCAAAGCAAATGTGATAAAAGAATTATTCTCATAAACAAAGTGTTTAATACATGAGTTATACAAAGTAAAAACATACTTTCACGTATCTCCAACAATCTCCCACTTATACTTAAAGTCTGCTTTTTAGTATACATCATCCATGTCTAGTGTAGTACTACGTGACATCACATGTCAACTTACACTAACCTAATAATTCCTCCCACTTATACTTAAAGCAGATTAACAATAGTCTTGACACCCATTCCATCCACATGTCTCTCGAATGTACTCTGAGGCAGACCCTTTATGAATGGATATACTAGGTTATCCTCCGACGTTTATCTTTGCCACCTCTTTATCTCATCTCTTAATGATTTCTCGTATAAGATGGTGTTTTCTTTCAATGTGTTTGCTGGCCTTTTGGTCTCTCGATTCCCTTGAATTTGTAACTGCTCCGGCATTATTACAATATACAGTGATTGTGCTGGGCAAATTCAGAACAACGTCCAAGTCCACTAAAAAGTACTTGAGCCAAACTGCTTCTTTCGCTGCTTCACAAACAGTTAATTATTCGGCTTTAATGGTCGAATCGACTATGCATTTCTGCTAATCGCTTCTCCATGTCATAGCTCTTTCTCTCATGCAAAAGACACTACCCGAGGTAGATATTCTTGATTCTATATCTGATTGGAAATTTGAGTCCGTGCATCCCATGAGAATTATACTGTCTGACTGTTAAATCAACATTCAATCGCTAGTTCTTTTAAAAAACTACAGAATGCATTTAATTGCAGTCCAATGAGCTTTCCCGGGGTTACTTTGATATCTTACCATCATGCCCGAGGCAAAGCAGATATCCTGTAACACCCTGTTTTCCATAAAAATACATTATATATATATGGTTTTTTTAGCAACTTAATTATTTTGGTGGACTATTTTATTGTTTCTAAAAGTTATAATTATGAGATGAGAGAACTAATGATAATATTACAATTTTTAGAAAATTTTTGCAGGATAGCCAACTGAGGAGACCGGGCTCGATTGCAATGCACTTGACACAAATAAATGGAAATAGGAAAGAAAAAAAAATATATATATACATATAATTCAGTGATAATAAAAAGGAAGTACTAAAGCATAATATTTGAGACTTATGTGTTTAGAAAAATATTACTGCTAGTGGAAAAAAAAGAAAACAATTTTTTTAATTAATTATGAATTAATTAGGAATCATATATGAGTTTAATTATGTCTATTTCCAAATACATATTAAGATGATTAAATTAAAATTTTAAATATATATATAAAGAAACTGATCTTTTTTATTTTGCATACGAAGTGGTTTTTTCTTTCCCTTTCATGTGGTCTTCTTTTCTACAATTCTTAGTAATGAGGTGCTCAAAATATTACCTTTTGAAACAAAAATAAAAATATAAATTCATTTTAGGGTTTTTGATTTAATATCCTGCAGAAATTTTGGTGTATCTTGTGAAAATTGCTAACTATGTGACTCAAGAGTGTTAATTTATGGAGTGCATGTGATATATGTCATTGCATGTGAATTTTGTGTCGTTTTTCTTTCCCTTCTCCTACTTCAAGTCCTTTCTTTTTATGTGCGAAAACTTATTTGGTGGATATGTGGTGATTAAATTGAGTTGGGTGCCCCAACTAGACTATTATATGTGTAAATTTTGATGTTGGAAATCTGCTATGAAATTGCATGTTAATTTCGAGAGTTGTCCTGACCTTTCCGAATGAATTTGATGAAATTCTTTTACCCAATAAAAGTTCTGGAAGTTTTTAGTGCGTGGTAAAAGTTTCGGAATTTTTGAAGTCGTTTTCACTTTTATATGAATTTTATATTATACTGCTGTACAATAGAAAATCAGCCCCATTTTTTGTGATGATTGTAAAATTTACTGGGTACAGATTATTTTGTATTTGAAATTGATTTTCGGCTATATTGTTATATTGAATTTTATATTTCATATGAATTTTATTTTGATGAATTTGGAGTTATATTATATTTTTAATGAATTTTCTAACAAACAGTGACCTCACAGTAAAAACGAGCAGTTTTAGAGCTCTAGAACAATATATAAATAAATAGGGAATTCAAAGCCTTAAATTGTGATAATTTTTATGGTATTACTACTGACTCTTAGGATCAAATTGAAATTTTCACTTGACCTTACTTAAGTCATATTCATGTGTTACTAAATGTTGGAAAATGACGGGTCACAACAGTATTTTGGGGCTTGTTCTTGCCTAACTTGGAAAAATCCATAAATCACAAACTAGAGAGTATTTCTATGTGAAATTTTTTATTGTGTGTACCTATACGTATTTAGAAGATACTGTATTAATTTGATAAATTCATAGTGTGTTCAAAATTTATGGTGAATACTTCGTTTCAATGTGTTATTCTAATGTGTTAACCTAAGATATAAGTTATTAAACTATTTTCTGATTATCTTGTGTAAATGAGAATTAATACCTTTGGTATGATTATAACATGTGAGGTTTAAAAATATACCTATTTTTTTTATAACATTTAATGATTATGAGACTAAAGGACTACAAAACGTGTCGAGTGCAGCATGAGTTAGCGGGCTTCCGGGAAGTTATCTTGAAACGTTCGGCTCCAAGAAAAGTGGGTAACATTTAATTGATTTTGTATTAGTTATTCCATTTGTATGTGAGATGCAAATAAGTATATCTTCGGATTTTGCTCTGTGTGGATTATGCTGTGTGGATTATACTGTGTGGAATTATGCTATGTGGAATAGTCGGGTCGACGGGCCTCGACAAGTACTCACTCTTTCATATCAAATGGATATTCTTTAAAGCAATAGTATATTGAATGTTATCCCACTGGGCTTCCTCTCCGGGGGAAGACTCATGATGCTCCTTAAATTATTTCAGGTTTTGTTGGAGACGAGGCGGACGTGTAATTGACAGTGGCGGACTCCTCAAACTTTAATTGTTATATTTCAAAACTCCGTAAGAAGTGTACTAAGTATTGTGTGAAATATTTAGTTTGGTTTAGATGTTTTATTATCGTGGTTGTGTCTAAATTTTATGACTTGAATCTAACTTTTCGTATAACTTTAAGCTAATATGACGACTCTTAAACCTAACTCTCATGCATGACACGATCAACTCTTTTGAATGTGTTTTAATCTAATTATAATATCTTATTTTGTGTATGGTATCACATCTTGAGAATTGTATTTGAATAAGTGTTTGACTTAGATGTGTGGGTAATATATGAGTTAAATACAAATTGGTTTAAGACATGTTACTTAGAAAAAAAAAAGGGGCTCGTATTTTCATAGTGTGGTCTTCCACATTAATCAATTTAAGTATGAAACTTTAAAACTATTTTGAAAAAAAAAATCCTAAGTATGTGGCGCTGGTTTTGGGGCGCTACAGCGTTGTATCAGAGCCGAGGTCGAGTTTTCCCTCCTCGGACTCAAAGTCAAATATTTTCAAAATTTAAATGATCATAAGTTAGTAAAATGTATGAAAGTCATTATGTGGCGATCAAGATAAATACTAGTAAAGAGAGAGTCTGCGGTCAGTACACTTCCAGATCGTCTTCAGGTAACCATCTAAGATTGTATTTTTTTTTTTATTTTTTGCGTTTTAAGAAAGGTTTTATGGGAGACATGTCATAATGAAATGATTTGTCATCATATTACTTTATATTGAGAACAATTTATGAGAAGTGAAGTGCCTTAAAATTTGTGTTTGTGGTTAATGAATACATTTTAAATGATGAATTGATTATTGCTTTTATCGCAATTATTTAATTTATAGATTTTTTTTATTATATTGATTAGAAAATATTGGACATTTGAAACCACATGCATTGATTTAAATGTAACCCCATGATTATGTGACCAACTCCTGACCTAGAACTAGTAGTTTAGGATAGACCGTGATGCAGCCCGCAGAGAGCATTGCGAGATAGAGTATCGCGAGTGCTACCAGAGAGGATGAGAGACTATGGAGAAATTTGTGGTACGCATTAGTGAGGCACGTAGGCGTGCTCAGGCTTTTGGCATGACAGACACAGATTACGAGGCAGCTAGGCATATGAGGGATAGGGTTTATCCTTTATACCGAGCGGTTGCGCAGAGGACATTTCATTATTTGACTATCTACGATTACGCGGAGGGACCTCAGATGCACCTTGAGACTTATTAGTCGGAGTTACAGGAGGAAGCGAAGAGGTATGATGCGAGGGTGCAGGAGATAGCTGATTTGGAAGCTGATGGACATCGCTATACTATACGCGCGACTGATTCGGCGATCCGCCTCCAGAAATTGGAGGAGCGTATTGCCGAAGAGCGTGTAGCTCAGGAGGTTTATAACACCCATGCTCAGGAGGCCTTCCAGCGAGCTGAGGCCATCCGGACATACCTCCAGACGGAGTATAGCTCTGATGATATAGGCAGTGGTCACTCTATCGTGGTTGTTTCACCTGAGTATACCCCGACCCCTTACCCGCATGTTGGCCAGATGGTAACCCCGACTAGGGATGGAGTGGTTCCTGATAAGGCTGGACCGAGTGAGCCTCCCCGTGAGGATATTGGACGTACCGCAAAACGTGCACGCTATGGGCAGTTTGATGAGGATCGTGATGAGAGTTGAGTGGTAGGATGACTTTTGTGGGTGTATCTTTTGTGCGCCGGTTGAAAGGCATAGTAGGCCTCCCGGCTAGACCTTAGAGATTGTATGTATATCATTTTGCTGACATGATGGATGTATCTTTTGTAACCGGTTGAGAAGGCATAGTAGACCTCCCGGTTAGATTGTAGGGGACTTATGCTTTTACCTTTTGTTGTGTATAACGGTGGGCCATAACACTAACCCCTACCTTGACATGCTTTTGCTCCTACCTATGATAAAGTCGTTCCACTTTTGTCCGTACGTGAATGTTATTTAAGAAATTGGTGTTATCTTGATAAAATCAAATGTATACTTTCTCGCGTGTCCATGAATATTTCTTGTTGGAAGATAACTTTTTAACTACTTGTATATCTTCACCTAGTTATAACCAATAGATTGAATATGGGACTTTATATTTTTTTTCCCTGTAGAGAACAAGTACTATGGCCACCCCACCATGAGGGAGAGGTAGACCACGGACTAGGGAGCAACCTGATGAGGAAAACCCAAATGCGAATATGGCAAGAGACTTTTTCGCTCAAATGCGGGAGTTCATGTAACAACAACAACCACCACCTGCACCAGTTCAAGATAATCAGGAACACAACCCAAGGCCAAGACCCGTGGTGGAACAGTTCAGGAGGTTCCAACCACTTAGATTTAATGGGAGAGATGGACCAGCAGTGGTTGAGGAATGGATTGCTGAGCTCGAAAGGATTTTTGAGCATATGGAATTAACCGAAACACAAAAGGTTTCATGTGCAAGATTTCAGTTGGTTGAGGACGCAGGGCAGTGGTGGCTATCCCATGAAAGGACCCTGACAGTGGAGGCAAAATGAGCTCTAGTATGGACAGATTTCAAGGAGATTATCCTTGACCGCTACTTCCCTCAGTCACTGAGAGACCAAAAAGAAATAGAGTTTATGAATCTGTGGCAAGGGACCGATACCGTGACAGAGTATGAACGTAAGTTCAACTTGCTCTCTCGCTATGCCCCACATCTAGTGGACACGGATGACCGAAAAACACGTAGGTTTGAAAGAGGACTACGCCCAGAAGTGGGAGGGATAGTGTCTAGTTTAAGACTACCACACTTCAGGGACGTTTTTTAAAGGGCAAGGATAGTGTCGATGAGTTTGGGTTTGGAGAATGAACAACTACAGATGTCAAAACAATTTAAGTGGAAAAATGCACCACGTCCTGCACCGAGATGAAATATTGTGGCTAGGAATGTTCGACTCTCTGTGATCCCACCCCCGAGTATGAACCCACCATGTCCGATGTGCCACAAGAATCATCAAGGTGAGTTCTTTCTAAGAACACGATTCTGTTTCCGCTGTCGAAAACCTGGTCACATAGCTAATGAATGTCCAAATTTGAAGGATACCCAAACCGTGAGTGGTGGAAATGTTGTACCATGACAGCCAAGGGTGGTAAATCCTCGAAAAGTGAACCAGAAGGGTAACGCCAAGCTGAACGCAATGTCCAATGCTGAATACACTGAGAAAGAAGAGTACCCAGAGGAAGGACAATTTGAGGAAGGTGATGAGGCAAATGAAACTGTGGCAGGTACGATACTTGTCTCAAATATTTCTGCACATGTTTTATTTGATACCGGAGCGTCACACTCATTTATGTCTGATACCTTTAAGAAGAAACTTAAGCTAAATTGTGTTAAGATTTCGAACTTAGAGGTTAGTGTGCCTTCAGGAGAAAATATTAGAATTAGAAACTTAGCTAGAGGTGTTAAGTTAAATATCGGTGGAAACAACCTATTGGCCGATTTGCATGTGATTGGAATGAAGAGCTATGATGTCATCTTGGGGATGGACTGGTTGAGCAAACACAAAGCTGTGGTCCGATGTATGGAACGAGAAGTAGACTTAGAAACCTTAGATGGTCAACGTCTCACTTTCTATGGGATAAATAAGTGAGGGTACATACATGTCATATCTGCAATGAAGACGGTTAAGCTGTTGAAGAAATGAGGATGTCAGGCGTACCTATAGAAAATGAGAAGCTGGCACCGAAAGATGTGCCTGTGGTGAAGGACTATCTTGACGTCTTCCCAGAAGATCTTCCTGGTATCCCACCAGATCGATCCATAGAGTTCACCATCGACCTGATCCCCAGGGCCGCACCAGTGTCTAAGCCTCCATATCGAATGACACTAAAGGAGTTGCAGGAATTGAAGGTGCAGTTAGGGGAACTACTGGATAAGAAGTTTATCCGACCTAGTGCTTCGCCATGGGGAGCACCCGTTTTGTTTGTGAAAAAAAAAGGATGGGACGATGAGAATGTGCATTGATTACCGAGGACTTAATCAGTTAACAATTAAAAATAAATACCCATTACCAAGAATTGAAGATCTTTTCGATCAGTTGAAGAACGCAGGGGTATTTTCTAAGATCAATCTCAGGTCTGGGTATCACCAACTCAAGGTCAAGGAAAGTGATATACCTAAGACAACATTTAGAACGCGCTATGGTCATTATGAGTTTACTGTGACGCCATTTGGGTTTACAAATGCTCCTGCAGTATTCATGGATCTAATGAACCGTGTGTTTCACGAATACCTGGACAAGTTTGTCATTGTGTTCATTGATGACATCTTGATCTACTCAAAGGACACAGAGCAATATGAAGGACACCTCAGAATAATTTTGGAAGTATTACGTCGAGAAAAGTTGTATGCTAAGTTCAGTAAATGCGAATTTTGGCTCAACAAAGTAGTTTTTCTGGGGCATGTAATTACGATACGGGGAATAGAAGTTGATCCGGCTAAAGTTGAGGCAGTCCTGAACTGGAAAATACTTGCCACCACATAAAGTTCGCAGCTTTCTTAGCTTGGCAGGGTACTACAGAAGATTCTTCCAAAACTTTTCACGTATTGCAAAACCACTCACACATCTTACAAAGAAGAGTGAAAATTTCAAGTGGACGCTTGAATGTGAGGCTAGTTCCCAAAATTTAAAGCAGAAGCTAACCACAGCACCAGTTCTAACAGTGCCTGAAGGATCAGAAGGGTTCGTAATCTACACGGACGCCTCTAAGTCGGGATTGGGATGTTGATGCAACATGGGAAGGTTGTAGCTTATGCATCACGACAACTTAAGGTGCACGAGCAAAACTATCCGACGCATGACTTGGAGTTAGCTGATGTCGTACATGCACTGAAAATTTGGAGACACTATCTGTATGGCGGGAAGTGTGAGATTTACACAGACCATAAAAGTCTGAAATATTCCTTCACACAGAAGGAACTAAACATGCGTCAAAGAAGATGGCTGGAATTAGTCAAGGATTATGATTGCACTATCCTTTACCACCCAGGTAAGGCGAATGTGGTGGCAGATGCACTCAGCAGGAAGGAAGAAGGACAATTAGCCGTGCTACCCACTCAATAAGAGTACTTAATTAAGGAATTTGATAAGATGAAGTTGACAATCGTCAACCCAGGGAAGTCAACCTCAATATTAGCTGCAATGATAATCCAACCGACTTTGAGAGAACGAATAATAGAAGCTCAGAAAAGTGACCGGTTTCTACAGTTAATGAGCAACAAAGTGAAAGTGGGATTAAGCAAGGATTTTTCCATAGCCTTAGAATGGAGCACTGACATTTCAAGGAAGGATTTGTGTGCCCAAGAAGGAGGATCTGAGGGATGACATAATGAGAGAAGCTCATAACACACCGTATATTGCACATCCCGGTGAAACAAAGATGTACCGAGACCTCAGAAGTAGTTTCTGGTGGAGGGGCATGAAACGGTCAATTGCACAGTTTGTTAGGACATGTCTCACGTGCCAAATGACCAAGTCTGATCATCAACGACCTGCTGGATTGTTGAAACCATTAGATATTCCTGAATGGAAATGGGAACATGTGACAATGGACTTTGTGATGGGATTGCCGAGAAGCCCAAAACAACATGAAGCAGTATGGGTCATAGTAGACAGACTAACAAAAGTAGCTCGATTCATACCAGTCAAGATGACCTACTCGATGGATCGATTGGCTAAGTTGTACATTGATAAAGTAGCACGATTACATGGGGTGCCGATATCCATCGTATCCAATCGTGATCCGCGGTTTACTTCAAAATTTTGGAAGAGTTTACAGATGGCCATGGGCACTAAACTGAATTTTAGTACAGCTTTCCACCCGCAGACGGATGGACAATCAGAGAGAACAAATCGAATACTAGAAGATCTATTGAGGACATGTACTTTGGACTTTGGAGGAAACTGGGAAGACTACTTGTCATTAGTAGAATTTGCTTACAATAATAGCTATCAGTCTACCATTGGAATGGCTCCATATGAAGCACTCTATGGACAAAGATGTAGAATGCCAATCCATTGGGATGAAGTTGGAGTGAGAAAATTTTTGGGACCAGAACTTGTAGAGAAAGCAGTGGAAGCCGTCAGTAAAATTCGAGAGAGAATCAAGATTGCCCAAAATCAATAAAAATCTTATGCCGACTCTCGGAGAAAGGACTTACAATTCAGAAAGGGAGAAAAGGTGTTCCTGAAAGTTTCACATATTAAAGGGATAATCAGGTTTGGAAAGAAAGGGAAATTAAGTCCAAGATTTGTGGGACCATTTGAAATCTTAGAGCGAATTGGAGATGTAGCATATCGACTCGCCCTTACCCCAGAGTTATCTGCAATCCATGATGTATTTCACGTATCCATGCTTCGAAAATATATACCCGACCCCAGTCACCAAATAAAACACAAGGATTTAGACCTCAATAAGGATCTTACATATGAAGAGCAACCCATAAGCATACTCGGAAGGAAAGTTAAGACCTTGAGGAATAGAGAAGTACCCCTAATTCTAATACAGTGGAATAGACATTGGGAAAGAGAGGCGACATGGGAACGTGAAGAAGAAACTTTAAGCAAATACCCTGAACTTTTCACATAGTTGGTCCAAATTTTGGGGGCGAAATTCTAAAAAGGTAGGGGGAGCTGTAACACCCCGTTTTCCTTAAAAATACATTATATATATATATATATATATATATATATATGGTTTTTTTAGCAACTTAATTATTTTGGTGGACTATTTTATTGTTTCTAAAAGTTATAATTATGAGATGAGAGAACTAA
This sequence comes from Ballota nigra, assembly GCA_947034835.1. NCBI lineage: Eukaryota > Viridiplantae > Streptophyta > Magnoliopsida > Lamiales > Lamiaceae > Ballota > Ballota nigra. Next base: position 39,930,569 of record OX344721.1, read on the forward strand.
TGATATCTACAAGTTTTAAAATTTTTTTGCAGGATAGCCAACTGAGGAGATCGGGCTAGATTGCAATGCACTTGACACAAATAAATGGAAATAGGAAAGAAAAAAAAATATATATATACACATATAATTCAGTGATAATAAAAAGGAAGTACTAAAGCATAATATTTGAGACTTATGTGTTTAGAAAAATATTACTGCTAGTGAAAAAAAAAAGAAAACAATTTCTTTTTAATTAATTAGGAATTAATTAGGAATCATATATGAGTCTAATTATATGTATTTCCAAATACATATTAAGATGATTAAATTAAAATTTTATATATATATATATATATATATATATATATATATAGAGATATGAATTATATATTCTTGAAATAAATTCAGGATTTGAATTGGTCTCTCCCCAATAGATAATTATATTCCGTAATATCTTACTCAAGAATACGAACCGTCATTCTCTTCTTCACCATGTCTTCTTCCTCTTTCTCTCTCCACTCCTTCCTTCCCTTCTCCGGATAAAAATAAAAAAAATTAAAAAAACCCTCAACCTCCGTCATCATAAGAGCTTTCATTGAAGTAGAAGAGTCTCTTTAAAGCTTTCATTGAAGTAGAAGATTTTATCTAGAGGTAAATGAAAGAAAGAAACTGATCTTTTTTATTTTGCATACGAAGTGGTTTTTTCTTTCCCTTTCCTGTGGTCTTCTTTTCTACGATTCTTAGTAATGAGGTGCTCAAAATATTACCTTTTGAAATAAAAATAAAAATATAAATTCATTTTATGGTTTTTGATTTAATATCCTGCAGAAATTTTGGTGTATCTTGTGAAAATTGCTAACTGTGTGACTCAAGAGTGTTAATTTATGGAGTGCATGTGATATATGTCATTGCATGTGAATTTTGTGTCGTTTTTCTTTCCCTTCTCCTACTGCAAGTCCTTCTTTTTATGTGCGAAGACTTATTTGGTGGATATGTGGTGATTAAATTGAGTTGGGTGCCCCAACTAGACTATTATATGTGTAAATTTTGATGTTGGAAATCTGCTATGAAATTGCATGTTAATTTTGAGAGTTGTCCTGACCTTTCCAAACGAATTTGATGAAATTCTTTTACCCAATAAAAGTTCTGGAAGTTTTTAGTGCGTGGTAAAAGTTTCGGAATTTTTGAAGTCGTTTTCAATTTTATGTGAATTTTATATTATACTGCTGTACAGCAGAAAATTGGCCCAGTTTTTTGTGATGATTGTAAAATTTACTGGGTACAGATTATTTTGTATTTGAAATTAATTTTCGGCTATATTGTTATATTGAATCTTATCTTTCATATGAATTTTATTTGGATGAATTTGGAGTTATATTATATTTTTAATGAATTTTCTAACAAACAGTGACTTCATAGTAAAAACGAGCAGTTTTAGAGCTCTAGAAAAAAAAAAAAAATAGGGAATTCAAAGCCTTAAATTGTGATCATTTTTATGGTATTACTACTGACTCTTAGGATCATATTGAAATTTTTACTTGACCTTACTTAAGTCATATTCATGTGTTACTAAATATTGGAAAATGACGGGTCACAACAGTATTTTGGGGCTTGTTCTTGCCTAACTTGGAAAAATTCATAAATCACAAACTAGAGAGTATTTCTATGTGAAATTTTTTATTGTGTGTACCTATACGTGTTTAGAAGATACTGTATAAATTTGATAAATTAATAGTGTGTTCAAAATTTATGCTGAATACTTTGTTTCAATGTGTTATTCTAATGTGTTAACCTAAGATATAAGTTATTAAACTATTTTCTGATTATCTTGTGTAAATGAGAATTAATACCTTTGGTATGATTATAACATGTGAGTTTTAAAAATATACATATTTTTGATAACATTTAATGATTATGAGACTAAAGGACTACAAAACGTGTCGAGTGCAGCAAGAGTTAGCGGGCTTCCGGGAAGTTATCTTGAAACGTTCGACTCCAAGAAAAGTGGGTAATATTTAATTGCTTTTGTATTAGTTATTCCATTTGTATGTGAGATGAAAATAAGTATATCTTCGGATTTTGCTCTGTGTGGATTATGCTGTGTGGATTATACTGTGTGGAATTATGCTATGTGGAATAGTCGGGTCGACGGGCCTCGGCAAGTACTCACTCTTTCATATCAAATGGGTTTTCTTTAAAGCAATAGTATATTGAATGTTATCCCACTGGGCTTTCTCTTCGGGGGAAGACTCATGATGCTCCTTAAATTATTTCAGGTTTTGTTGGAGACGAGGCGGACGTGTAATTGATAGTGGCGGACTCCTCAAACTTTAATTGTTATGTTTCAAAACTCCGTAAGAAGTGTACTAAGTATTGTGTGAAATATTTAGTTTGGTTTAGATGTTTTATTATCGTGGTTGTGTCTAAATTTCTATGACTGGAATCTAACTTTTCGTATAACTTTAAGCTAATATGACGACTCTTAAACCTAATTCTCATGCATGACACAATCAACTCTTTTGAATGTGTTTTAATCTAATTATAATATCTTATTTTGTGTATGGTATCACATCTTGAGAATTGTATTTGAATAAGTGTTTGACTTAGATGTGTGGGTAATATATGAGTTAAATACAATTTGGTTTAAGACATGTTACTTAGAAAAAAAGGGGGGCTCGTATTTTCATAGTGTGGTCTTCCACATTAATCAATTTAAGTATAAAACTTTAAAATTATTTTGAAAAAACAAATCCTAAGTAAGTGGTGCTGGTTTTGGGGTGCTACATATCCGGTCTCGTTCACAGCATTGCATACATAAGGTTTCCTACGCCCGAAGCGTATGGAACATCTTTCATGTCATCTATCTTCATATGCGTCTTAGGGCCTATTTCTTTGGATAGATGGATTCCGTGCCTAAAAAGGTACAAAGTCTTTCTTGGAATTTTGCATGCTGAACCGCTTCAAAACAATATCTTTGTATGAAGCTTGCGATAAGCAAAACATTCTTTTCTTGCGATATCGAGTGATCTTGATCCCAAGGATGTGACCGGCTTTCCCTAACTCCTTCATATCAAACCGATTTGACAGTCATACCCTTACATCTGACAATACCTTTACATTGTTTTCAATGAGTAGAATATCGTCTACGTATAATAATAATAATACCACCGCAGTTCTGTCACACTTTTTACACACACAACTTTCGAACTTATTTTGATCAAACCCATAAGACTTAATAACTTGATCAAAATACTGGTTCCAAGTACGTGATGATTGCTTAAGTCCATAGATGGACCGCTTGAGCTTGCATATAAGATGCTCTTGGCCTTTCGCAATAAAACCTCCGGGTTGTCGTATATAGATATCTAAACCATCAATACTTCTGTTAAGGAAAGCTGTCTTGACATCCATTTGACAGATCTCATAATCTAGATGTGCAGCGATCGACAAGAGAATACGGATGGACTTAAGCATAGCTACAGGCGAAAAGGTTTTCTCATAATCGATCCCTTCCTTTTGAGTATATCCTTTTGCCACTAGCCTAGCCTTGAAGGTTTCAACCCTTCTGTCCGGTCCTCTTTTCCTCTTGTATACCCACTTGCATCCAATGTGTTCTACCCCACTGGGTGGTTCGACCAGCTCCCTCACTTGATTATGATCCATTGAACCCATCTAAGCTTCCATTGCCGTTTGTCGAGATTCAGCGTCTTTGTCTTGGAATGTCTCGTTGTATGTCTATGGGTCCGATTCATCACTGGGAATCAAATCCGAGGATTCTCCTATTCCCATGAATCTCTCGGGTTGTCTGACAACCCTCCCACTACGCCGGGGTTCCAGTTGTGTAGGTGTAACGATTGGTATATCATCTTGTACACTTGGTATAGGAGTTTGCCCTCTTAATTCGTAAAATGTAATCTCACTTTTAGGCTTTGTATTGTTCATATAGTCCTCCTCCAAGAATTTAAAGGGTGTGCAAAATATGGTCTTTTGATTCTTGGGACTATAGAATATACACACTTTCGTTCCCATGGGATATCCTATAAACAACCTTAATTCTGAACGTGGATCCAATCTACCGGCTTCCTTGTCTAGCACGCATGCCGGACACCCCAGATTCTCATGTGTCTCAGACTGAGCTTTCGTCCGGTCCACAATTCTATCGGGGTTTTAGGAACCGATTTGGATGGCACCAAGTTTAGAATGCAAGCCGTCGTTTCCAAGGCATTACCCAAAAAATGACTAGGGTAAAACTGAATAACTCATCATGGATCTAACCATTTCTAAAAGAGTCTGGTTCCTTCGTACCGCTACACCATTCTTTTGAGAGGTTCCGGGTGCGGTCAACTGGAATACAATCCCTACGTCCAATATGTAGTTCAAGAATTCATCGCTGAGGTATTCGCCTCCACGTTCAGGTCGTAGAAACTTGATACTTCTTTTCCTATGCAATATAAGGTAGATGTATCCATATCCCGAGTAATCGTCAACTAAAGTGACAAAATACACATACCCACTCCTTGCTATGATCGTCATTGGACCACACATATCGGTATGAACGAGTTCCAACACTTCTGTGGCTCTATTCCCCTTGGCTCCAAATTCCCTCTTGGTCATTTTACCCTCTAAAAAAGATTCGCAAGTTGGAAACAACTCAACTTGAAGAGACTCCAAGGATCCGTCTTTCACCAATCTTTGTATCCGCATTAGATTAATATGATCTAATTTAAGATGCCATAGAAGTGTTTCGTTCATGTGAGAAGAACACTATCCTTTATAACTTGAAATAGTCGATGTGTTATTAGATTCAATTTTGTGAGTGGTGTGCCCAATTAATGGTATAAAGATCATCCAACAATATTCCGGAATAGATAAACTCATCGTTTCAAGAAATAATAACATCCTTATTTAAAGAAACTAAGTATCTATTCAAAACAGTTTATAAACTGAATGTTGAGTTCTTTCTAAAACTAGGAACATGAAGAACGTATCTCAAGACCATAACTCTATCTTCAAAGATAGGCGCACTTCTCCCACTGCTTCAGCTGCCACTCTCGTAGCATTGCCCGGTGCGATGGGGATCTCACTTCCGCTAAGTCGTCGGGTTAGCTTGAACCCATGCAAAATGAAACAAACGTGATCAGTGGCTCTCGTATCCACTATCCACGAATGGACAACATACGCCACTTCACAAGTTTTGACAACTAGGGCGTGTGAGTTACTTAACTTTCCTAGCCTCTTAGGCTTGGAACATGCAGACCTCCAATGTCCTCTCTTACCGCAGTTAAAACATTTCCCCTTCAGTGCTAGCCTTGGCTTTGCCTTTCGCAACAGTTGGATTTGCTTGGGTCCGACCTTTGATTCTCTTCCTCTTCTTCCCTCCCTTGGGACCAGAAGAGGTAGACGGACCATTAGCCACCATAGCAGTGGACTGGTGCCCCATTATCGCCTCCACCAAAACTAAAGCTTGCAAGAGCTTGGGCAAACGGCTTGTCCGTTCATTCATCTGACAGTTCAGATGAAACTGGTCAAAACTTCTCGGTAGAGAATGGAGTATGAAATTTACCTGAGTAGGAACATAAAAAATCCGCACCAAGTACTTCCAACTTGTTAAGGTATGCTATAATCTCGAGATCGCGCTCCCTCATGGGCGTTCCTTCCACCATTTCCAACTTGACCGAGTCATGTTTGGTGAACTGATTAGTCATGGGTTTCTAATGTGAAAACATCACTTCAAGGCTTTCCATGATTTCAACAACAGATACTTTGTCTAGCTGGAAATTATCGCTCTACAACACTAAGCATACCTCATATCATTCTTGTTATATTCTTACACCCTAAAAAAATACTTTCCTAACTTTCACTCCTCTTATAACTTAAAAAAAATTGTTTGATTCTTTCTTGTTCATTATTTTATAAAAAAAGGAAAAATCTAAAAATTAAATATTATTTGAAAAATATTATAAAAAATCAACTAAAATATTCACATATATATAAATTTAAAAAATTAATTCACAAAATTTATCTTTAGAAAATGACAAAGTATAGAGTGAAACTCGTTCATATCTGAATAATTGAATGGTATTAATTATTTTCACTAAAGAATATTAGTTGTTTTAACTGAAGAGTTTTAGTTGTTCAGTGAAAATAAACTAAGACTCTTCAGTAAAAACAACGAATACCCTTTAATAAAAAAATTAATACTCTTTAGTGAAAACAACTAATATTCTTTTAATGATTCATGTATGAACCAATTTCATTATATAAAAAATAATAAGTTATGAAAAATATTTGAAGATCAACTTAGTTTTAAAAAGTAAAAAAAAATTGAAAAAAAAATACTAAAAAAAATCAGTAAAATATTAAGAAAAAAAACTAGATCTTCATAAATAATTAAATTTAAAAAGTAAAAAATAAAAAATCAATTAAACCTAGACAAAATACAAAAATTATTAAATAAATCAAATATAAATAATTAAATTAAAAAAAATCAACCGAAGATTACATTTTTTGAAATATATATAAAGAAAAATAAAAAAATATTGATATAAAAAATTAAATAATAAAACTCTTCAAAAAAGAGGGAAAAAACAAAAAAACCAAATCTAAACATATAAAAAATTAACTCAAAATTTATTTCACCTTTAATTAAGTTATAATTAAGCTTTGAAATTATATATTTATTTGTGTTTGGAAATTTAGTTTGATTTTTTATATTCCCTGCTTCCCAAATTTGTTCCCATTTTTCATTTTCGTCCTTCCCAAAATTTATTCTCATTTTATTTTTAAAAAATATTATTTCATCACGTTCACAACCAATTATTTTATATATTAATGGACCCACAATACATTTATTTTATCTACTTTATTTATTTTTTTTAATAGGGAGATAAATAGAGTAATATTTTTTGAATTTTATGTCATTTTCTATGATTTTTTTAAAAAAAAATTCAATTACATTTAAAGATTAAGTTGATTTTTTTAAATATTAGCTTATTTTCAGTTTTTTTAATTTATATTTTTGTGTGTGAAGATTATGTTTTTTTTTTTTAATATTTATTACTATTTTGAGGCACTCTCTTATAAATATTTTCACATGTAGAATATACCTAAAATAAGTAAATATTAAAAAATTCCCGGGTCAGGTCGCTCCACCTCAAAATTCGCGGATACTAAGCGTATCAAACTGGTTTTCAGAAGAAAAAAAATTCGTGCAAGGCTTATTTTAGGATTGTCACTCCTAGATTATATTACTATATGAGTAAATGTGTATTACTTTGAGGCAAAATGTATGCTACTAGTCCTTAAAAATAGTTTTTTGTACTTCAAAGTAACAATAAAGACAAACATGTATTTTACAAGAACAAATTTGTGTTTTTTAATTTATTCCCCATACTTTTAAGTCTAGATTTATTGTTTCATATATTTACACGCATTTGTTCCAACAATTACATACATTTATACATTTGCTCTAACATTAACACATTTTTACTTCAAGATTAACAAACATTTACTCTTAAATCTGTTGATGATCGGTTCTAATCGCATTAATTAGTGGCTATTTTTAACCGGAAATAGGATCACCAAACTATTTTGTGTGATTGATTACTACCGTTTATAGTAAATACGATAGGGAAAGAAATTGAAAATACGTGTGTTGATTACATATTTATCTCGTATGTGTGCATTTTGTTGTGTATGCGTGTGAGTAGGGAGAATTTTGTGTGTATTTGAACTTAATTTTTCATAAACGGAGAGCAGCTTATTTATACAAGCCACCAAGTAGGTGGTGGACAAGACTTTTGGACTTCCAAGCTTGCATGCTTGACATGTGTTCATTTGACCTAGTTTGACCTTATATAAGCTTAAACTTAGTTACAAAGTCTTCATTTGGGTCTTATCTCGTCTTCATAGCTGTTAGCCATTGATTGTGTTGCGGTTCTTCGTTTGATTCCTTTCGTTATAAGTTGTTCGCATGGTCAGAAAGGGGCTTAGAAGTTGTTCGCTCATCATTTCCTCATGGTTGACCAATCTGGATCTTCATTTCTGTCAGATGCTGTTCATTTAATAGTTGTTTGCCGAGAATGTATGGTGGATATCAAACACTCTTCAGATTGATTAATACACCATTTCTTCATTAAACCTGTTCGTCATTCATGCCTCGATTAACTTAAGCCATGATCCAGGTTTAGGGTTCAAGACCTGCTCGCCTAGAATTTGGTCGCCAGGTATTAAGGTAATCATGATATGCACCTCTTCGGTTGGTTAGTGCACCCATTCCTACGTCATCCTTATTTAATCAAGTATGGCTCATTCAACTGATGCTAAAATCTGTGCTTAAGCTCTAGAACCTGTTCGCCTAAGGCGGAATGCTGTTCGCCTATCAACAAAATCAACACACATTTTCTCCAATAGTAACACATTTAACACATGTTTTTTCTAACATCAACACACATTTACTATAACATTAACACATATTTGCAATAACAAATATTTACTCTAACATTAAAACATATTTGCTCCACCAGTAACACACATTTGCTCTAACTTTAACACACATTTGCTCTAATAGTAACATACAATTGCTCCTACAGCAACACACATTTACTTTTACAGTAACATATGATTGTTTTTATGGTAACACAATCTTGGAGAGTTTTTTTTTATGTATTTGTGTAAACATATCTTAATCTATTGAGTAAAACACTCGTGTTATTATATATAGTAATACATTTTTCACTAACCTACATGTGTTATTGTATGGAAAAATAATTATTTTTATAAAAGAAATAATTATTTGTGAAAATCAATATTTGAATAGACAGTAACTCACATTTTGCCCTCATATTATATAGAAAAATATTTATTTCGTTAAAAACACACAAAAATAAAAAATTGATAGAGAAAAATATTTAGTTTAATAGTAACACACATTTTGTCTTTCAATAACATGCATTAGCCCATATAGTAACACAAACTGTGAGCGAAATTTTTGGAACTAGACTTATGCGAGATTTTGGATAAAATTCACTATAATTTTTTTAAATATGGATTATTCTATGGATCCTATATCTGTGTATTATTTTATATAACAATTTGAGTAATATTTTAATTAGTTTTGATTATATTTATGTGTCTAAATAAAAAAAAAAGGACCAAAGTTGTCACATTACTGAAACCTGTTGGGGCAAATTTGGAAATATTTTAAACATAAAGGACTAAAATTAAAGGACAAATAAATTATTTTACCTCATATTTACATAAGGGTTACTAAGTAATTTTATGTATATTTATTTTTATTTTTAAATTTATAGAGTAAGTTTAGAGAATTTTTTATTTGAATTTTGGTATTCCACTATACATGTAATTAAAATTATAGTTTTTCGAAAGTAATAAAGGTGTCATTTTAGTCTTTTGCATAATTTATTTAATATATGTCATTTTGGAAAAGGATTCTTATTTTATTTCTAGTTAATTATTTTTGGGGTACTTTTCATTGCATATCAAGTAGTCCCTCCGTCCTCTCTTAACTTTCAGAGGTGTGGTGACACAGATTTTAAGGAAAATTATTTTATTGACTTTTTGAACCAATAAATGAAGAGGATTTTGAATTAAAGCTGATATTGTGAGAGTGTTTTATTTTCATATTTGAGTTGTAAAAGTTATTGTGGAAAGTAAAAAAAAAAGTGTGAAAGTTATTAGGGGACGGAGGGAGTAGTATATAAGTTCTTATTGACTAATAAAATTAAGACAAATTCTAGGGTGCATCCAAGTGCATAGCATGCACTGGGATTTTAAGCTCAATTTTGACTTCAATTTTGATTTTTTTCAAAATACACACAAACACACCGAACTGTGTGTTTTTTTGGAGTTGAGGTATTACTCACGTCTTCTTGGGGTATTACTGAAGTCTTCTTGGGGGTATTACTAATTACTTCTTGGGGTATTGCTGATTTCTGCTTGAAGTATTTTTTTTTTCAAAATCCAAGTGCATGTCATGCACTTAAGTGCACACTAGAACTACTCTAAAATTAATCTTTTCCAAAAAATTAATTATTATTTAGGGGTAATCTTGATAAAATATAAATGTCTTAATATATGTGAAAAACCTAAAATAACATTTGTTTAGAATAGAATAGAATACTTATCATTGTTCCAAATATGAGAGTATATTTTTAGAATTTTTTTCCCTAACATAAGTAGAAGTGTCACTTTTTTTCTAGGAGCATGTGCACCTCTTTTTTTCTAGGAATTTGTGTACCCAAATGCGTGAGGATGTTAATATAATTGCAGGTGACTATTATCAAAATATACAAATTAAGTTTAACTAAAAAAATAAAATAAAATACGCAAATTATCATATAAAATATTCTACGGATCCAGAATTCGTAGAATAACCCGTGACTCAGTACCCGACCCGCGAAATTTGGGACAAAATATAAGTTAGTTTTCAGCCCCTTTTCACGCTATTTTGAAAATTCACTGCGATGGTTTATCTCCCATTCTCCCTCGTTCTCTCTCCCCTTTTCCCACCTCTTCGAAGGTTTTTGCCGGCGGTTGCAATCAGTTTCCACTTCATATATTCGTTCCCATGGTGAAGAGTTCGTGGTTTTTTCTATGTAGAGTTCTTCGTTTTTTCGTCATAATCATCATATTAAACCTAGGTTCGTAGTTTTTTCCCTAATCTTTCATTTCTTTGTTTCTATTTGATTCTTATGTTCGTTCTTTGAAATCTAACAAAGTTTTTGGTGTTTATGTTCTCGATTTTATATTTTTTTTATTTTGTTTCAGTACAGATCTATATTTTTTTGTCTTATTTTTTTTCCTTTCGCACTAATGCTCTGTTTCTGGTGTTAAGATAATTATCATAATTGCTTTTCCATGCTCTGTTTTGTGTAGTAACACATATTTATCGTTTATGTAACATAATATATGCTTTTCAATAACACAATGTTCCTTTGTGTAGTAAGGTAATATTGTTGTTTCTGTAATGTTTATGTTCGTTCCTGGTCTTTTTGTGTGTTGAACAATGTCTTTTTGTTTTGGTAACACATTTTTTGCTTTTGTGTAACATATTCTTGCTATATATGTAACACACAATATATGTCCTTGTGTAACACAATCATCATGTATCTGTAATTTTTTATGTGTGGTAACATTGTTTTTTGGTATTGTAACACATTTTTCGCTTCTGTGTAACATAGTCTTGCTATATTTGTAACACACAATATATGTCCTTGTGTAACACAATATTTATATTTCTGTAATCTTTTTGTTTATGGTAACATTGTTTTTTGTTATGGTAACACATTATTTGCTTTTCTGTAACATAGTGTTTGGCTCTGGGTTCTGGTTAGGCTCAGTGAAGTTTGAAGTGATGGGCGCTGACTCAGTTTGTGGAGGGGTAAGGTCAGGGTTAGATGAAGGTAGGATGGTTTCAGTGGGGTGAATAATAGGTTCAGTGAGGGCCACCACCACTGAGGAGAAGTTGTCCAGCGCTGAGAGGAAGCTGACTGACACTGAGCAACACTTGACTTCTGTCATGGAAAGATTTGAAGCTAAGATCAATTAAAGTGTTGTGAATGTGACGTATGCGGGATCCAGAATAGCATCCGGAGTGGACCTGATGAAGGAGCACTTGCTCGAAGTTTAATCCCTCACTGCCTTTGTCATCAACTCCAAGGAGATGCAACTCAAAGTGTTGCACCTAAAGCTCTTCCTTCTCCTAGAGATGATGCCAAAAAAGGGGAAAAGATAAGGAAAAGATCCGCTCCCGGAGGTTATGAAGGACCACTGAATGAAGTGACTATGAGGTCTTGATTAGGCGTGAAATTGTCATGATTCATCACTTGAAATGCCCTAGTTTTGGTTGATTTTGTGAGTATTTAGAGTCATTTGAGTATCATTTTCATAAACTAATGAATTTGTCTCTTTGATGCTCATAGATGGATAGAGGGGGAAAAGAGGAGTTCGTAGGACTTTGAATCGACTCAAACGGATGCCCGGATGAGAAGATAACGAAAAGAAATACGAAAAATACTAGTTCGAGGGAGCGAAAGTATCATTGGAGTGCACAAGCTAGAAGAGCTCGAGCACTAGTGCTCGAGTAGGTCGAGTATAGTGCACGAGAGATGCAAGTCGAGCACTTAGTGCTCGAGTCGGTCGAGCAGTGTGCTCGAGTGGAATCCAGTCGTGCACTAGTGCACGACCACGTATGGTCGAGCACTTTTTGCTCTCGGGAAGAATGGGGTGCTCGAGTTGGTTTTGCTCGTGCACCTATTGCACGAGTAAGTGCATGACCTGTCGCGTTTTTGGCCCATTAACTCCCGATTCGACCCGTTGCTTATATATACCCCTTCCGAACACATTTTTGACAACCACTTGATACCATACTACGTTTTTAGACTGAGTTTTTAGGGAGAGAAAGAGGAGAAGAGACGAGCAAGCTTTACTTTACGTTTTGTTGAGGTTTTTCATACGAATTCTTAGTTTCTTTTCGTTTCTTAGTTCCTTTTAATTAGCTTGATTACTTTAAACGCTTTAAACTTCGTTTTTATCAATTCAAATTCAGTTCTTAGTATTTATTTCTTTAAACCCTAGTTCATATTTCATATTTTCTTTCGTCAATTCATCATGTTTATGTTCGTTGTTTCTGTTATTATTTTCGTTATCGTTATAGCCATGTCTAGCTAAACCCTTGTATGCTTGGGATAGGATGAACTCGTAGAAGTAGGTTGTGGGTACGTAATTAGGGTAATGTGTGACGTTAGGTTTTAATTCTCTTGATTAATGAATACTTAAAATCAATCTAGACTTTGCCTTTGAATTTCGTTCGAAAAATGTTAGAGAGAGGACGACCGTATCACTCTTTAACAACGAGTAGACTTAACTAGAGGGTATAGGAAGGGTTAATTCATCTACCAGTTTAGCGAAGGAGGACGACCGCATCACCTTAGTTAAATTAGGATCTCATTAATTAAGCACAATTTATTAACTTGTTAGTGGATTAGTGAAGTCGAGTGTTAGGGTAAAGTATTAGGGTCTAGAATCTTGAGCTTTCACCTTGCATTCTTTTACTTAGGTTATTTCTTGCGCGTCACAGTTATTTTGATTATGTACCTGCTCCGTTAGTATACGTAGGGATTCCTATCCTGAGCATCACATTCTCTCATTTAAAAACAACCCTTAGATTCTTAGTTTCATTTTGCTTTTTGCATTCCTAGGATAATTTTAGTTATATAATTAATCTTTCAAAAAAATCCAAAAACATTACACTCATATTAGCTACGACGCGTAGATCTTCAGGGATCTGTTCGCATACACTCCATCTCGTGGGTTCGATAATACTTGGCCATTATACTTACTAATACTACAGTGAACCCATCCGCTTGCGGGTAAGCGACTAGTAGAAGTTAGTATATTCGCACCAAGTCAATGGCGTCGTTGCCAGGGATGGCGTTGTATGCTTTTTGAATAGGACTTGTAGATAGTTTAGTAGTTAGTAGTGAGTGCTTATTTTCTGTTTTTATTTTTATGTTTATTCATTCGGCAGTTGCGTTTTGATTCTTCTGTTAGTGTTTCAGGTTTATGAGAACACGCTCGCAAGGAAATACGAGCGAAGAGAGATTACAGTCAGATCCTGAGACGATAGCACGAAGAAATTGAGCCTTTTTACGAAGGATGAACGCTGCCGGTTTAGGGAAAGAACCGATGGACATCACTAATGAGTTGGAAGATGCCGAGAATGAGTTTAACCAGGGGTTGAACCGGGTTGACGGCACTGATGGTAACACTAGTAAGAACCAAGATCCGTTAGGGGATAGTTAGAGCCGAAACCCGGGTGCACAAAACATCATCAATCCAGCTCAGAATTTTGTCCAAAATCCTCTGAACAACCCTGCTTACCCACAAAACAACTTACCATATCCACCATACCCATACCCACCATATCCCTATCCACCTTACCCATATCACCCACCTCTTGTTTACAACCAACCACCTCCAGTTCAACAAGTACCAGCACCACCTGTTGCTCCTCAGCCTGTGCCCCAGAACGCAGATCAGAATATGGCTATTCGGGGAAGATTTGTGGCACAACCGCAGAGGTACTATGATAGAGTGGCTTTACCACCTGTTGAGGCAAACAACTTCTCAATTTCCCCAGGAATTCTTAAGCTGTTTACCGAGAATCAATTCAAGGGGGTGATCGGGAAGGAGAATCCTCATACACATCTGAGGAATTTTCTAATGATAGCCTCTACTTTTAATTATAATGGCATGTCTGAAGATGCCAAGAGGCTTAGGCTGTTCCCATTCTCATTGACAGGAATAGCTAAAGAGTGGTATGACAACACGCTCCCACAGGGAGGTGTAACCACATGGGCCGAGCTCGAGCGTTTGTTCCTCGAGCGATTCTACCCTCCATCGAGAACTATTAAAGCTAGAATTGAGATCTCTTCCTTTTGCCAGAAGTCAGAAGAGGATTTACGCCAAGCGTGGGAGAGATACTCAAATATATTGATCGAGTGCTCGTAGCACGGGTATAATGAGGGAGATGTGATGGCATTCTTCTACAGTGGAGCCAGCAAGGATGGCCAAGCCCATTTAGATGCATGTGCGAGTGGAGCTTTTCTGAACCAAGGGATAGCGAGATGTAGAGAGATTCGTGGACAACATTGTCATGAATACCGGTGCATGGAACGAGGATCCTGAGTTTCAGAGAGTTTGCAAGGTGGAGGAGAAAAGAGGTGAAGGAACGAGAAGGCTGTTGATGGCCATGATGGAAAAGATCAACAACCTCGAGTTGGGGAAGAGTTTAGTTGGAGAACATGCAGCAGAGAATGAGAGAGTAGACCAGCCAAGTGGACAACAAGAGGTAGCCAATTACATGGGAGGTCCGTATTACAATCAGAATGGCTACCAAGGTGGAAATCAGTATGGAAGGCCTTCTTATGGCCAACCTTTTGTACCACCAGGTCCATAGCCTCCTCCTAATCAATGGAGGAACACTTAAGGCTATCAAGGAGGCCAACAACCTCCTCAAAACACATGGAGAAAGAATGAAAATTTCTCATATGCTAATCCAAATGCGGGTGTTACAGTTCCTGTAGGTGTTGATCCGGGGTCTAAACCTCCTGGTGGAGAAGGCGGTGCATCAACCGAGGAGATGTTGAGAGCAATTCTACAGAAGATGGTGGAAGGAAGTAAGAGGTTGTCATCCTTGGAGTACGATGTGAAAGAGTTGCATAAAAAGGGTGATCAATATGATCAAGAGCTCCAGAAGATGAACGTTGAGTGGACTAGAACTCAACAAGAGAACAATCGAAGGTTCACTTCCATAGAGTTCCAGATGGGCCAGATTGCAAAGTCATTGAATAGAGAGCCGGGTAAATATCCTTCCATGCCGGAGGGGAACCCGAAAGAACATTGCAAGGCGATCCAACTTAGAAGTGGAACCAATTATGAAGGTCCTCAAATGCCTGCTGATTCTGAGACGCCCCAAGTTGAGAAGGGGATTGAAAGTGAAGGAATTGAGAAGAAGGTTGAGGGTGAGAGCACGCAAGCGAGCAAAGAGCTTGAAGAGGAAGGCATTGAGAAGGGTGAGAGAGTTCCTAAGTGGAAGAAGGCAAAGGAAGCAAGGGAGAAAGTAAAAGAGACCGAGAAAGATGAATGGGGGGTACCCAAATCGGTGATACCCGTCCCATATCCACAACGCTTCATGAAAAAGAAGCTTGATGAGAAATTCGCTAAGTTCCTTGATGTGTTTAAACAATTGCATATTAATATCCCTTTTTATGATGCTTTGGAACAGATGCCCAACTATGCAAAGTTTCTGAAGGACTTGATCGCAAAACGACGTCGAGTGGATGAGCCGAAGTTGGTGCAGTTGAACCACGAGGTGAGTGCATTAGTGCACAAGGCGCTTCCTCCAAAGCTGAAGGATCCCGGGAGCTTCATCATTCTTTGTGATATCGAGAACGGGATCAAGAAGGGAGCGTTGTGCGACCTCAGAGCGAGCATTAATTTGATGTCGTTGTCGTTTTTCAAGAAGTTGGAAGGTGGAGAACTTTAACCCACAATGATGATGCTTCAACTAGCCGACCGGTCTATTACTCGACCTCAAGGTGTGGTTGAAGATGTCCTTGTAAGAGTTGGAGATCACATCTTTCCAGCCGACTTTGTAGTGCTAGAGATGGAGGAAGATGAGTGCGTGCCCCTGATCTTGGGAAGACCGTTCTTAGTGACGGCGGGGATGGTGCTAGACGTGGCAAATGGGAAGATTACGTTGAAGGTTGATGATCAAGAAGTGAAGATCTCCCTATATGAAGCCATGAAGCACCCGAAGGAGGATGAGAGTTTGTATTGCATGGATGTCATTGATCCTAGTGTTAAAGACACACCTCATATCCCTAATCCTTCTCATATGCATGAATTTTATAATCCTTCACTTGATAATTTAACCCATGAGCATTATGTTTTGATTATGTTGATAGGGATAAAGTGAAGAAGTTGAAGGATGAAGAAGTGAAAAAGGTGGACGTGGTCCAGTTGGAAGGGAAATGAGGAGTTAAGAAGAAAAAGTCCAAATTCAAGAACCTGTTTGGTAAGACGCCTCCAGATAAAGGTGAGAAGGAGTTGAGACCCATAACACTTGGGGATGAGAAGGAAACAAAAGAGTTCATGATGGAAGGGCATCAACGAAAGGAATGCAACCACCACTCTTGATGGTCCCGGATTTCGAAAGCCAAAATGGGAATTCAGGAGCAAATTTTTTTTTTTAAACCTGCGTTGCGCTCTGAAAGAGTTCAGTGAAGAAATACTCAAGTCACTGCGTTGCTAAGAGGCTGAGCTACCAAGTCAGTGAGACTTGAAGGCTCATGCTCTTAGCAACACAGTGACTCGAGAGACTGAACTCTCGAGCGCGTTGCCTGATCTGGTCAGTGAGAGGAATCTCCCTGACCTGATTGCTTAACCAAAGTTTTCTTATAACAAGGCTCAGTGAGCTGACTTTCAGTACTTTGGTAAATACTTTTGAAGAAACGAACGCTCAGTTTAACGTGGTTCAGAGACTCAAGCTCTTACATCCACGGGTCTGATTTAACAGGAAATCCACTAACTGGGATTCTTGTTTTTAACGTGCCAAGGTGCACTACAACTGGACTCACGCCACTCCCTGGGCTGCCTCTCCTCACTGACTTACTCCCAACAAACCTAACTAGAGGGTTTTAGTTTCGGTTGATTTTCTCCAACTATGTGAGGTTTTCCTTTACAATGTGTTAGCCTTAAGCTAAGATTAGGAAAACCTCTCTAAACTATGAGTTACAAGCTTGACACTCAATGAATATAAGTGCTAATCCTAAAGATCAGTGTCGTGGGTGTGAGCAACACTTCCTTATGACTCCCTAACAACTCACACACTCTTATAGCTTGTAGGTGTTGATTTTTCTTTCTTCACACACATTACAACGAAGCTATGAGCTTGTATTTATAGTGTGGATTCAAATGTAACCGTTGGAGGAAATTACATTTGAATTCATACAATTAATGGTTCAACCACTTTACTTGGAATGCGGCCTTTGTCAGTGTCAGAGTTGCTGCCTCGTGCTGATTGGTCCACGTGGCCTGGATTCACGGATCTTTGACTCAGTGGGTTTGACTAAGACCCACTGACTTTAGGTAGCTTCCTCCTTCACTGACTGATGATCTTCAGTGGACTGAACGTGTTCAGTGTAGTTGTCCTTCAGAGACTGTTTGAAGATCACTCCAAGAAGTTTGTCATAAGGCTGAATGACAAACTTCCCTGACCACAGTAGCCTGACTCCTTCAGGGCCTACTTGGTGCAGCACTGATCCTCTTGATCATGCTCTTCACTGAGTGGTCCACCTGACTTAGCTTAGATCAGTCTGGTTTACACTCAGTGGGACATCCTTCAAGCTTCTCTTCAGATCCAGGTCACAAGCATGGCTTCAGTCAGTTCTTCTGGGTGTCATCTTGATATCTTCAGGCTGTGTTGCTGAGTTCCCCCTCGCTGAGTTCCCCCTCACTGAGTTCTTCTCAACTAACAGCCTATTCTACTGAGAACTAACCTATCCTGACCTGAAACAAAAGATACAATCCTGACTGCTTTCAAACCTATTACATGTTGTTTTGGAAAATCATCAAAACTAAAACATATCCCAACAACTCTTATGAGAGTAAGGGAGGTAAATTTGAGTATGATGTCCCATAAGCTCCTTTGAGCTTGGTCCGGCATGAGGACCTTAAAAATAGCGCTGAATGGGAGGCAACCCATTTTTATTTGTTTTTATTTGTTTTTAGTTACTTATTATGTTATTAGGGTGTTGTTGAATCGTAAGTTTTAACCTCGTACTTGAGAGTTTATTTTGTAGGCTTGTCTCGAGAGAATAGAGGAATCATGGAGTACTCGAAAGGGAGGAACTCAAGCAAGGGAGTGTGCTACGTTTGAGAGAAACCGATTTGTTTGGTTGAGGTAACCACAACCCCAAACTTAGACCTCTTCGCAAGGTCGAAGTTTGGGGGGTGGAGTTTTTTTTTATGTTTCTTGTTACATTGCACCGGAGCACCCCTTATCATTGAGTGTGTTTGGTTATTTGGTACCTTGAGATGCTCCTTGGGGTGAATTCGATTTGATTTGCTGTTGCATATTTCATGCTTATTGACACCTTCTACTTATTAGTTGCTATCTTTGAGTATGATTTGATGAGTAGGGTGATTTGTGGATTTGAGTTAGGGATTCTTTTGTGTGAGTGTTTGAGCTAGAGTGGATTTGAGATAGAACTTGTATGCTTGTAAATTTTTCTTTTGAGTACTTGTGTGATGAGAGTGAGAATTCACTAAGACTAGCATGGATGTGAAAGCCGTGAGATTTGAGCCTTATGAGATTTTGATGCATGAATTAATCTCTTCGTTTGTGAGTGGATCGTCACCTTAGAGGATGCTAGAACTTGTGTGTGCTCTTGCTTCTTGATTGTGTCCAGTTTGATTTGCCGAATAGGATCTTAGGCCATCTTTGATTTTATTGAGTCACTTAGCCAAAATTTTCCTTACCATTGATATTTATCCCTTGTTAGCCCCGTTGAGCCTAAAGCCTATTTTATTTGCTAGCACATTTTGAACACTGTTCCAATTCCTAAGCCTTTTTGTCCAATTTGAGTGGAGAATAGGAAGGTGTGAATGTGAAGGGAGTGAATTGAGTTGAAAAAAGGAAAATGTTGTTTGTTGAGTGAATATGAGAAGAAGGTGTGATGAAGTTATGAGATGTGGGAAAAAGAGAAAAAAATTGAGAATGAGCAAAAGAAAAAAATGAGCTCATGTGTTTGTGCGAAAAAGAAAAAAGTGGAGTGATTGAAAAAAAAAAGTGAAAGAGTGAGAAAGAAAAAAAAATGGAAGTGTTGAGAGAATTGGAATTGAAAGTTGTTGATTGAATATGTTTGAAGTAGTCTGTTCCTTATCTCGAAGTACCGAAGTTTGCTTTTCATTCTCCATTCACCTTAGTCACTTTACCATATTGTTATCCCACCTGTCCAAAGAGCCTACATTACAACCTTGAGAAAAGTCCTTTTTGATTCGGCATTGATTTCTAGAGTATGGTCGAAGTTAAGAGCACTTACAAGCCTATGGCTGCCAATTTGAGTGATTGATTGTTTGAGTGAGTCCCTTGATCATTGATATACACTTGTGAGGGAGCGAAATACATCGTTGAGTGCACATTCATGTTTGATTTTGGTGATTCTTGTTGTTGTTGCATGAGTATGATGAAGGAAGGTGAGTGAGTATACTTGTGATTGATCTTTGAAGCTCGAATTCATATACTTGCATGATTGGATTCTTTGACTCATTCCTAACAAGTTCACTTGACTTATTATTTCATTGCTTGAGAACAAGCAACATGGTAAGTTTGGGGGGGTTGATTAGGCGTGAAATTGTCATGATTCGTCACTCGAAATGCCCTAGTTTTGGTTGATTTTGTGAGTATTTAGAGTCATTTGAGTATCATTTTCATAAACTAATGAATTTGTCTATTTGATGCTCATAGATTGATAGAGCGGGAAAAGAGGAGTTCGTAGGACTTTGAATCGACTCAAACGGACGTCCGGATGAGAAGATATCGAAGAAATACGAAAAATACTAGTTCGAGGGAGCGAAAGTATCATTGGAGTGCACATGCTAGAAGAGCTCGAGCACAAGTGCTCGAGTAGGTCGAGTATAGTGCACGAGAAATGCAAGTCGAGCACTTAGTGCTCGAGTCGGTCGAGCAGTGTGCTCGAGTGGAATCCAGTCGTGCACTAGTGCACGACCACGTATGGTCGAGCACTTTTTGCTCTCGGGAAGAATGGGGTGCTCGAGTTGGTTTTGCTCGTGCACCTAGTGCACGAGTAAGTGCACGACCTGTCGCGTTTTTGGCCCATTAACTCCCGATTCGACCCGTTGCTTATATATACCCCTTCCGAACACGTTTTTGACAACCACTTGATACCATACTACGTTTTTAGACTGAGTTTTTAGGGAGAGAAAGAGGAGAAGAGACGAGCAAACTTTACTTTACGTTTTGTTGAGGTTTTTCATACGAATTCTTAGTTTCTTTTCGTTTCTTAGTTCCTTTTAATTAGCTTGATTACTTTAAACGCTTTAAACTTCGTTTTTATCAATTCAAATTCAGTTCTTAGTATTTATTTCTTTAAACCCTAGTTCATATTTCATATTTTCTTTCGTCAATTCATCATGTTTATGTTCGTTGTTTTTGTTATTGTTTTCGTTATCGTTATAGCCATGTCTAGCTAAACCCTTGTATGCTTGGGATAGGATGAACTCGTAGAAGTAGGTTGTGGGTACGTAATTAGGGCAACGTGTGACGTTAGGTTTTAATTCTCTTGATTAATGAATACTTAAAATCAATCTAGACTTTGCCTTTGAATTTCGTTCGAAAAGTGTTAGAGAGGGGACGACCGTATCACTCTTTAACAACGAGTAGACTTAACTAGAGGGTTTAGGAAGGGTTAATTCATCTACCAGCTTAGCGAAGGAGGACGACCGCATCACCTTAGTTAAATTAGGGTCTCATTAATTAAGCACAATTTATTAACTTGTTAGTGGATTAGTGAAGTCGAGTGTTAGGGTAAAGTATTAGGGTTTAGAATCTTGAGCTTTCACCTTGCATTCTTTTACTTAGGTTATTTCTTGCGCGTCACAGTTATTTTGATTATGTACCTGCTCCGTTAGTATACGTAGGGATTCCTATCCTGAGCATCACATTCTCTCATTTAAAAACAACCCTTAGATTCTTAGTTTCATTTTGCTTTTTGCATTCCTAGGATAATTTTAGTCTTATAATTAATCTTTCAAAAAAATCCAAAAACATTACACTCATATTAGCTACGACGCGTAGATCTTCAGGGATCTGTTCGCATACACTCCATCTCGTGGGTTCGATAATACTTGGCCATTATACTTACTAATACTACAGTGAACCCGTCCGCTTGCGGGTAAGCGACTAGTAGAAGTTAGTATATTCGCACCAAGTCAATGGCGCCGTTGCCGGGGACGGCGTTGTATGCTTTTTGAATAGGACTTGTAGATAGCTTAGTACTTAGTAATGAGTGCTTATTTTCTATTTTTATTTTTATGTTTATTCATTCGGCAGTTGCGTTTTGATTCTTTTGTTAGTGTTTCAGGTTTATGAGAACACGCTCGCAAGGAAATACGAGCGAATAGAGATTACAGTCAGATCCTGAGACGATAACACGAAGAAATCGAGCCTTTTTACGAAGGATGAACGCTGCCGGTTTAGGGAAAGAACCGATGGACATCACTAATGAGTTGGAAGATGCCGAGAATGAGTTTAACCAGGGGTTGAACCGGGTTGACGGCACTGATGGTAACACTAGTAAGAACCAAGATCCGTTAGGGGATAGTCAGAGCCAAAACCCGGGTGTACAAAACGTCATCAATCCAGCTCAGAATTTTGTCCAAAATCCTCTGAACAACCCTGCTTACCCACAAAACAACTTACCATATCCACCATACCCATACCCACCATATCCCTATCCACCTTACCCATATCCAGTATATTCGCACCAAGTCAGGTCTCCCTCCCACAAATCAGCTAGGCTGGAAGCTGCGGTAAAGGCTTGTTGGGTTTTAGAGGCACGAACACCATGTTCGGCGCAACGGAAGAACACGATTCACCAACAACGAATCTGAAGCATGGTTGTATAACATAAAACAAATAGGATAAATAACGATATATATGTCCTTACAACGATTTGTACGTGGAATCCTCAACTATGGTATCCACGTAATGACTTTTTACCAATCCGCATCGATATGCCAGCGTTGAATCTCGAGACGAATTTGCTAGGAAAATTTCGACTGGAGATTTTATGGAGAAATTATATTTCTTGTGTTTTTTTAGAATTCCCATAAGACACATATTTATAGGGATTAACTTGGCTTAATTCCTATGCAAGATATCGGGCCTAGCCCGTAATATAATCTCTACGGATTATATTTCCCTAGATATGTTCCTACGAATAATATCTTTACCAAATCTATTATTCTTCTATAATAATATTCCAAATATTATTATTGAGATTTCATATTTTATTAAATATAATTTAATTAAATAATAATAATAATTAATTCCAATTATAATTATTATTATTATATTCTCCATAAATTAAATATTATATCCAATACAATATTTAATCAACCAACTATAATTGGTAAATTACCATTACTTGTTGTGTGACCCATAGGCCCTCGTATATCTAGCGATTAGTCAAACTAACGGTCTTAATTGAACCCTAGATAATAAATCAGACGTTCTCAATATACGAGGTACATTGCGAGGAAATCTGCAACTACCTGTAATATTGTGGGCTATTGTGATATCTTTCATTCACGAATACTCGATTAAGTCTTGAACATGATGAAATGTCTATTCAAATAACTTAATCATATTATCTCCAATCACTAATTGATCAAGTATATCACACTTAGCCACAAAGTCTAAGTTGATGCGCGTCGGCCGACGACTTAGATCCAATTATGGTGAGAACACGAGTATTCTATCTAAATTCACATTGAGGAATGAATCCTATTCTTGGATCAACTACCACGCACATGTATTCCATGATAAACCCAATCCATGCCATATCTACCATAGGAAGGGTGCAAGCGTCGATCATGGTCAAAGTTCACCACTCCACACATGTCATGCGTATTGACCTCAAGTCAGAGGAGTATCACATCGCTCGCACTAACCGAGATGCCCGTAGACACATTATGTAGAATTACATCAAACGGTTTCTCAGATGGGTATACCAATACCCCCTAAGGTATCTGTGCATCCATCATGAGATACCCAGTATCTCGTAGTAAGTGAGATCTTACTACACTCTCTAAGAGTATGATGCAGATCGCACACCAATCTCAATTGCATCATCAATATCCCATTCTTGATGATCCTTGATCGGGGCTATTTGAGAATCATACTTAAGTCATCTGAGTTTTCACTCACTCAATGACAGTAGTGATTCATGGGAACACAAATAAGAATATATGCAAACAATCAATCATCATATTAAGATAAATGTAACGTCGTACATTTAATATTAAACCAATATTAATATTAAATTAAATCTGAATATTATCTTAGTATTATGTCCTTTCTATGGATTGTCTCTAGGACACTGACATTAACAATCTCCCACTTGGACTAGAGTCAATCACCTACATGTCTAACCCCTAGACCATCAAATGTCTAGTGTGTACATGAACAGTAAAAAGGATTTGCAAGATTATCCTTTATGGAAAATGTTTTAATTTTATTTCTCATATTGATATGATCTCTCGGATCAAATCATAACGCCTCGGTACATGCTTATTTATGTTATCAGATCTCGGTTCCTTTGCTCATGCAATCGCACCAACGTTGTCACAATACTATATTATTTGACAACTGGCACTCGGAACTACCTCTAGTTCTTTCAAGAACCTTAAAATTCAGACAGCCTCAAAGGCTTCTGACACAGCAGTGTACTTAGCTTCGGTTGTTGAATTTGCGGTGAGATCTTGCTTGGAACTATTCCAACTTACCGCCTCATAATTGAGATTGAATATATAATTTGTCTGTGATTTGTAATCTTCACAGTCTGACTGGAAACTCACATCAGCATAACCCGTAACGACTAGCTCTAACTGGCTACCGTAGATAAGAAAATGTTCTTTAGTACGCCTGAGGTACTTCATAACATTCTTGACAGCAATCTGGGGAGGCTCACCTGGATTCCGCTGGTATGTACCAGTGATGTTGATAGCATAGGCCACATCTGGCCTCATGCAAGTTATGGCGTACATGATGGAACCCAATTGCAGATGCATACGGAGTGTCCTTCATGTGCTCGATATCAGCTTCGCTAGAAGGACAATCCTTCTTCGACAGCTTTATCCCATGATTTGCTAGTAGAGGCCCTCTCTTAGAGTTCTCCATCGCAAAACACTTCAACACCTTATCTACGTAGGTGGATTGTGATATCCCTAACATCTTCTTCGATCTATCCCTATGGATCTTGATCCCTAAGATGTAGCATGCTTCACCAAGATCCTTCATCATGAAGGTCTTTGATAACCAATCTTTCATGGACTGCATTGACGGGATGTTAATTCCTATAATCAATATGTCATTGACATATACGACTATAAAGACAATACTCTTCCCGCTGCGTTTACGATAAACGCAAAGATCTCTCAGATTTCAGATGAAGTCTAAAAATTTGTCAGCTTCATCAAATTGGATATTCCAACTCCTAGAAGCTTGCTTCAATCCATAGATGGATCGTTTAAGTTTGCACACAAGATTAGATTTTGGCTTAGATATAAAACCCTCCGGTTGAGTCACAAACACTTCCTCATCAATGTTACCATTGAAGAGAGCTGTTTTGACGTCCATCTACCAAAACTCATAATCGTGGCGTGCTGCTATCGCAAGTAAAATTCGAATGGACTTGATCTCAGCAACTGGCGAGAAAGTTTCATCATAGTCAATACTTTTGCATTGACTATAACCTTTTGCCACCAACATATCTTTATAGGTTTGTACTTTGTCATTTGCATCGGTCTTACCCTGAAAATTCACTTGTAACCTATGGGTCTAACCCCTTTTTTGGCAACTCAATTAAGTCCTAGACTTAAATAGTGTACATCGAGTCCATCTCGGATTTCATGGCTTCATGCCACTTCTCTGAGTCAACATCTAATGTTGCTTCAGTATAAGTTCTAGATTCGTCTTTATCCGGAACCTCCACGACATCATGTTCCTCCACGAGGAACCCATAATACCTTGTGGGTGGATTACGAATTCTAGTCTACTTACGGAGTTGTGGTTGTGCAGACTGTACATTCTGATCGTGAAAATTTTGTGGTGCAGCGACTTCATCGTTGACTTGAGAGTCCTCAAGAGCGACACTTTCATATGCATCTTGGGCGGGAGTTTGAACTATGTTATTCTCATTCAGCCTACTTGGAGGTTGTTGCGAAGGCAATGCAACTCCAATTATGCTCCCACTGGCTGAAAGAGGATCACTTAGTGATAGACTTCCACCATGAGAGTCGTTGAATGCTCCCACTGATTCTTTGTCATGTTGCTTTTGGCAAATCATCAGTCTCTATGTTAATTCGTGGTTCTTGAATCTCTTCAAGTTCTATCATCTTACGGCTTTGTTCCTTAAAGACATGCCCGTCTTCTAGTAACTTAGCTTGCCTAGAAACAATCGCTGTTTGTTTCTCAGGTAGATTATAATGATATCCTCTTGTCTCTATAGGATATCCCACAAAATAATCATTTTCACCTTTGGATTCCAACATATCAATTAGCATTTTCTTCACAACTGCGGGGCAACCCCATGTTCTAATGTGTAGAAAAGATGGCTTCTTTCCATGTCATAGCTCGTATGGAGTCTGCTCAACTGATTTGGACGGAATCCTATTCAAAATGTAGATTGAGGTTTGTAATGCGTATCCCCGTAAGAATGTTGGAAGAGAGGAAAAACTCATCATGGACCGCACCATGTCCAACAGGGTTCGGTTTCTCCTTTTGGACACACCATTCATCTGAGGTGTTCCGGGAGGAGTCTATTGTGATTGGATCCCATGAAGCTTCAAGTAATTCATGAATTAATGGCTAAGGTACTCATCTCCTCGATCCGATCGAAGAGTCTTGATACTCTTACCAAGTTGTTTCTCCATTTCTGCCTTGTACCCTTGAATTCCTTAAACGATTCGGCTTTGTATTTCATGAGATACACGTATCCGTACCTTGAGTAATCATCGGTAAAGGTGATTAAGTAGCCGAATTGACCCCTAGCTAGAGTGGGCAGTGGTCCACAAACATCTCTGTGAACCAACTCTAGAACTTCTTTGGCACGTACCCCTTTCCCGGAAAAGGGTTTGTTGATCATCTTGCCCATGAGATAAGATTCGCAATCACCATAAGACTCTAAGTCTAATGGGGTTAAGTAGTCCAACTTTCTTAACCTTGCGATTTTTTTCTCGTTTGCATGACCAAATCTACAATGCCACAAGTAAGACGGGTTTTTATGATTACTAAGCTTGAGTTATCATACTTAATAACAACCATACTTGTTCTAGCAGCTAAAAGATCTTGTGTTTTCTTCTCGGTTGCTAGAACCTTATAGTCTTTCTTCCAATGCCCCTTTCCATTGTAGTGGGGCATACATCCTTATCAACCCGCTCTTACTTTTGAACTCCACCTTTCACCTTCAGGAAGTTTGGTTTTTCCTTAGCAGTGGAAGACTCAAAAGTCTTAAGCATGTTATGAGGCTCCGGCATCGTCGCTTCCATCTTCTTCATATTAAATTTACTACAAAACTAGAATATGAATCGGGGAGCGACTTAAGGATAGCACATGAGGTGAAATCTTCACTCCTTTAGCTAATTGACATCTGAACAGATCTCTCATCACTTCACAAATCTCAAACGAGATCTAGAATCAAAGAGATCCTTCAGACACTCAAGCATCTCGAACGGATCCATTTTCTCATGTTGCCTTTACAATACAGGAGTCATGCCAAGCAATCATAACATAGAGTCTGGGAAGCATCATCTTAATACTTCTTTTGAGCTGTAACGTCAAACGCTGCAACCTCAACTAAACCAGTCTCGGGGTAAGGGGATTGTCATGTCCAGCACGTACCCAATCTCTTATTGCCTTAGCACCAAACACACATTTTAGTGCTAGTCCAGAAAATTTGGCCCAGCCAATTTGTCCGTTTCCAGAACTTTTCTCAATGACAAGTTATTCATTTCAACAATTATAGATAAATAAACTAAAACGGGAATTAAACACATAATTCCTATGATCAATATTCAACAATCAAAATAAATATGGCCTTTTAATTTATTTTGTCTCCATTATTTTCACATACTCAACGACCTCATCGGAAGAGTAAGAATTTATATCTAATATAAATTATAATGGACTAGGATCCACATTCCTACTATTACAATTACTGCTTGGGCTGAACATTGCAACAACAGAACTGGTAGGTCCCTAAACCAATTGCCTCACGCAATTCCTAGTTAATTGAACCTAGTTCAATCAGATGTCACATAATTCTCGTTTCCCTGCTAGGGCTGGTGAAACAGAATTAAGTTGGTTTACAACCATTAAGCGGCGACAAACGTGTCCCTATAAAAGTCCCGTTAGATGTAGATTCGAGCAAAAGACTAGGGCCTTAAATACTCATTGGAACGAAATCTCTAGTTAACTTTTAATTTTAATGGAAGACATCTTTCAATTTAATGAAAAACCATATTTTAGTGAGGATCGTTTGAAAGGCGGGGTATTAATTGCTTAATCGAGATCCAACATGATAACTACTCCCTCCGTCCACAAAATATAGTCCTGGTTGCCTTATTGGGTCGTCCACGAAAAATAGTCTTGTTGCCTAAAATGGTAAGAATAAACTTTATCTATTTTTTCAACACACACACATAACATTTTTAAAATAATTTATTTTGTACTTGATTTGACACAATATTCTTATTTTTTACATATTATATCAACTTTCTTAATAACCGTGATAAAAGTAACAAGTCCATTTTTCATGGACGGAGGGAGTACGTCACATTTGAGCAATTATTGGGTGCCGCCTACCCAAACATGACATGTGCAGACAAACATATATAGGGCGTTGTCTACCCAAACATTTAATACTGTCCGACAAATATTGGGTGCCGCCTACCCAAATAATTTAATGCGGGCTATATAACTAATAATGTAATTTCGATTTACATAAGCAGTTATACAAGTGGGGAGCAACTAATCAAGTTCTCATGCATTATTTCAAAATTTAAATTTGCATAAATAAAGCATATATTAAATATTTAGCACATAAATCAAATAAACATGCAAAGAATATTTAATAACACGTAAATCAAATAAACGTGCTTAACAATTAATTATCCGTAGGTAAAATATTGCCAAAATTAGAATTACCAACGAGCTCCAAGCTCTCGGTCAATTTCTAAAGTCATTTTTAAAATTATTTTGCCCAAAATATTATTTTATTAAAATAACAGAAATTTGATCCAACCAAACCTTAACTCGTTTTTGGAATTTTGGTCCAACCAAAATATGCCTTTATTTAAAAATTTCAGAATTTTAGTGTTTGGTCCAACCAAACAGCCACTAAAGTAATATCCAAAAAATTTCAGAATTTTAGCTAGAGGCAAACAGACCTTAAGCCACTTTTCAGATTTTAATAAATACAAATAAGGACTTAAAATTTTCCAGGATTTTAAAATAAGGCATAGGGACTGAATTTGCAATATTCTAAAATTTATAATTTACAGAAGGGCCCAAGGACCAAATTGTAATTCTAAAAAAAATCTGGAATTTGCATAAAGGGGGCCAGAGAATTCCAAATTCTCCAATGTCCGTCCCTAATCCCTAAGACTTGCATCACCAATCGGCTCTAATCGACCAACTCGCGACCACCAGCCATGAGCAACCGACTGCTACAATGTCCATCGCAGCAGCCAGCGTCGCGAGAGACGAATTGACGACGACCGGTCTAATTGACGATGGAGAGAAAATTTGCCCAGCAATTTCTCCCTTCCCAAGCCGCAACCGTGTCGTTCCTGTACAGAAGCGCCGCCTAGTGTTCCGTCCGCGAGACTCGCCCAGCGAGTTCGCTCCAGGCGGTGACTCGATCCGTGGTTGGCCCTTAAGCGATGGTGATGTTGGGGCCGAGTTGTTCACGATTCGGAGCAGAAAAGGAGTAAAATTCTTTTTTGTGTGTTTCCCTTACAAACACCTTCCCTTTATTTTAAAAAACAAATTTTATAATTTGGTCAAAAAGTACGGCGGGGTTGAATAGCAAATAAGTTTTCCAAGAAAACTCTATCAAGTACTTTTTAGAATAAGATTTTTTTTATTAAACAAGAATTATCCTACGAGGCATAGGCGGGCTGGGTCGGTACGGTATACCGTACCGAAAATCGCATACCGTATACCGTACCGAAAATTCCAGTATGGCATTTTACCATACCGATACCGTACCGAACTTTTCGGTATACCGAAAATCGGTATACCGAAAAATCGGTATGCCTAATTATGTATACCGTACCGAACCGAATGTTATTCGGTATACCGAATCTTAATACGGTATCGATATATACTGTTTCATACCGAAATACCGAAATATACCGATTTATACCGATATTTTGACCATGCCGAAATACCGACATACCGATTTATACCGACCATACCGAAATTTCGGTATATGTAAGATATTTCGGTATATGTGCGGTATTTCGGTATATGTGCGGTATTTCGGTATATGTGCGGTATTTCGGTATATGTTCGGTATTTCGGTATATACCGAAATACCGAAAATTCAAGATATCTATACCGTTACCGTATCGAATATGTTCGGTACGGTATCATACCGTACCGAAATTATCGGTATACCGAAATTTCCGGTATTTTCGATATTTTTTCGGTACGATATGCGCGGTATTTCGGTATTTCGGTATTTTTCCCCACCCCATAGCAGTCTGGTGCAAGGATACATGAATCTAATTCCTATTCTATTTAATAAACAATTCTAAGGGGAAAATTTATCAAAACCAAATCAAGAAAGAATTTCGGGCAAATAAATTTGAATATCGTACAAAAATTTACCCACAATATTTAATATATAATTTTATGTTATATGCAACCATTGAATCAAAGTCTGGGCTCTGATACCACTGTTGGGTTTTAAAGGCACGAACACCATGTTCAGCGCAATGGAAGGATACATGAATCTAATTCCTATTCTATTTAATATGAAACATGGATGTATAACATAAAACAAATAGGATAAATAACGATATATAAATCCTTACAGCAATTTGTACGTGGAATCCTCAACTATGGTATCTACGTAACGACTTTCTACCAACTCGTATCGATATGCCAGCGTTGAATCTCGAGACGAATTTGCTAGGAAAATTCCGACTGGAGATTTTATGGAGAAATTACATTTCTTGTGTTTTTTTTTTAGAATTCCCATAAGACACATATTTATAGGGATTAACTTGGCTTAATTCCTAAGCAAGATATCGGGCCTAGCCCGTAATATAATCTCTACGGATTATATTTCCCTAGCTATGTTCCTACTAATAATATCTTTACCAAATCTTTTATTCTTGTATAATAATATTCCAAATATTATTATTGGGATTTCATATTTAATTAAATCTAATTTAATTAAATAATAATAATAATTAATTCCAAATATAATTATTATTATATTCTCCATAAATTAAATATTATATCCAATACAATATTTAATCAACCAACTATAATTGGTAAATTGTCATTACTTGTTGTGTGACCCATAAGCCCTTGTATATCGAGCGATTAGTCAAACTAACGGTCTTAATTGAACCCTAGACAATAAATCAGACGTTCTCAATATACGAGGTACGTTGCGAGTAAATCTGCAACTACCTGTAATATTGTGGGCTATTGTGATATCTTTCTTTCATTCACGAATACTCGATTAAGTCTTGAACATGATGAAGTGTCTATTCAAATAACTTAATCATATTATCTCCAATCACTAATTGATCAAGTATATCACACTTAGCCACAAAGTCTAAGTTGATGTGCGTCGGCCGACGACTTAGATCCAATTATGATGAGAACACGAGTATTCTCTCTAAATCCACATTGAGGAATGAATCCTATTCTTGGCTCAACTACCACACACATGTATTTCATGATGAACCCAATCCATGCCATATCTACCAGTGGAAGGGTGCAAGCGTCGGTCATGGTCAAAGTTCACCACTCCACACATGTCGTGCATATTGACCTCAAGTCAGAGGAGTATCACATCGCTCCCACTAACCGAGACACCCGTAGATACATTATGTGGAATTACATCAAACGGTTTCTGGGATGGGTATACCAATACCCTCTAAGGTATTTGTGCATCCATCATTAGATACCCAGTATCTCGTAGTAAGTGAGATCTTACTATACTCTCTAAGAGTATGATGCAGATCGCACACCAATCTCAATTACATCACCAATATCCCATTCTTGATGATCCTTGATCGGGGC
The DNA here is from genome assembly GCA_947034835.1 of Ballota nigra. NCBI lineage: Eukaryota > Viridiplantae > Streptophyta > Magnoliopsida > Lamiales > Lamiaceae > Ballota > Ballota nigra. The sequence continues at coordinate 39,962,202 of OX344721.1, forward strand.
TATTTGAGAATCATACTTAAGTCATCTGAGTTTTCACTCACTCAATGACAGTAGTGATTCATGGGAACACAAATAAGAATGTATGCAAACAATCAAACATCATATTCAGATAAGTGTAACGCCATACATTTAATATTAAACCAATAATAATATTAAATTAAATCTGAATATTATCTTAGTATTATGTCCTTTCTATGGATTGTCTCTAGGACACTAACGCTAACAAGGCTAAGGACCCTTCTGTTCCGGCCCTACCTTCAATCCAAGAAAGCTCAGAGCACTCACCAGTCAATACTAGAAAGAACCCTATCACATACGACGCTGATAAAGTCGCGGAGTTGTGTGAAGAAGCTTGGGGCGTTGATCCTAAGAAGAGTGAGGCTCAGCGCAGGGCGGACATTGCTGCCAAGGAGAAGGTGCGCATTTTGGAGAAGAAGGTGGAAAAACTCACTGACCTCACTGACTTGCAACAAAGAGAACTTGACGATGCAGTGGTCAGTTTGCTAAGAAGGAAGAAGGCGAAGCCTGAGCCAAGGATGTACAGGAAGAGACCAACAGCCAGGAAATCAACGATTCTTCATGTTAGAAAGCCTGAGGTGATTCAGAGGGAAGCTCTTGTCGATGAGTTCATCTCAGAGACGTTGAAAGAGTTTTGGTTTGATGCAAGGGATGAGTTCGTTAGAGTCTGGTATGTAGTGAAGAAATGAGGCGACACTGAAGACATCAATGCCCACTTCACTGACTACATGATGGACAGTCATCCTGAACTCATTCAGAAGATCTTGGAGGAAGCTGAAATAGCCAATGTCAGAGTGAAGGCTCATGAGTTCATTGCTCGACCACCACCTCTAGTCCCTGGAGCAAGCAAGCATGATACCAAGGCGATTATGATTGAAGTGTTGAAGATAGCCAAAGCTGAAGGATATGTGAACCAACCAAAGAGAGTAGATGAGCTGAAGGTCAGAGTCTATGTTGGTTATGGACTCGAGACTGAAATGAGATTGGTTTAGGTGCTCACATATTTTTTTGATGTAATAGATCAGGTTCATTATACTCATTCCATATTATCATTGAAATCTATTATTTTTCCCACAGACAAAAACTCACTGTCTTTTTGGCTGTCATTTAAATTCTGTACTTTATCAAGAATTGCTCTAACACTGACTTATCTTATAGATAGAATTTTGTTTTTCCTCTAAGTGTTTTGAGGATCTTTTCAGTGTTTTGGCATCATCAAAAAGGGGGAAATTGTTGGGACAATGTCAGTTTTGATTAGATCCCAAAGCCTTTGAAAAGATGTTATGCCCTAGCTAGTCAGGCTAATCTTGGTTAGGTTAGCACTTAGTTATTTTATAATTCACAGGAACTCAATGAGAGGAGTACTCATTGTTGACAATTAAGACTGAAGCCTGAAGACGCAGAACACCATTCTGAACTTATGACAGTCTTTCTAAGCTGGCTGAGTAAGTGTCAGTGATGAAGAGTATGACCCTGAGGTCGTTACTAACTCAGTCCTGAAGGGAACAGAATGACACTGAGTAATGGGAAAAGACTTGGAGTAGGGCCAAGCAATGCAAAAAGAATGTCAGCGTCAGGACAAGACCGTTGTGCTTGAGATAAAAAGAACTTAATAAGACAAGCCTTAAGCCCAGGAATGAGTTCTGACATTCTCACCAACATGATGACATGGACCAATCCAGGAAGGACACGCACGTACGGACCTGACATGAAAACTGAGTTCAGACTGCACTTTTCAACGGGCAAGCATTAAATGCATTTACCTAATCCATGCAAGGACGACTGCTGCATAGGAGACATGTCCGTTGAACAACCCTATGAAGATGACTAGAAGGCTATCTCTTCCAACAGATAGTTTTCAAATCCATCTATAAATACAAAAGGCTTTGAACCAATTCAAGGTTACAGGAAATTTCCAAGCCAAAAATTACTCAAACTCTCAAGCGTTCAAAAACTCAGCGTTCTAAAAGAAGCACTCGAAACCAGATAAATTTCCCAAGTGTTTCTTAGATTAGTGAGAGTTATTCTGTATTCCACTGAGCTTTCAAGCCATACCTTAAGTTTAGAGTGATTATCCATCCTTAGCATAGCTTAGTCTTGTAAGGATAATCACACCTTAGTTGGAATCCAAACTAAAACCAAAACCCTCTAGTCAGGTTGTTGGTTGAAGTTGTTTAGTGAAGTTAGGAAGGAGTTTGTATAGGTCAGTGAGGTTAGCTGATCTTGGTGCACCTTGGCACGTTAAAAACAAGTTAATCCCAAGTAGTGGATTATCCTGTTCAATCAGGATCGTGGATGTAGGAGCTTGAGTTTCTGAACCACATTAAACTCCTTGTGTTCTTACTGCTTTGATATTATCCTTAACTGCTTATTTGTTTAAGTCATTCATTGCATTAGCTTTATTAGGCTTGAATCAATCAGCCTGATCATCAACTTAAACACAGCCCTACTAATCACTATTTCAGAAAAGAGTAATCAAGTTTTCAGAAAGCAAACATTAACATGACTATAAACTTTCAGGGCTCACACATTTCCGCACTGAACTTAAGTTGATAGTTTGCCAACTGGCCAGCATTCAATGCAGTCAGTAGGTGTGTTATCAACCCTGAGTTCTTTATCACTCTGAGCAAAGGGGACTTAGTCAATTTGAAAGTGAGAAAAATTTGTATACGTGTATTCCCCCCCATACACGTATCTCTCAGTCTTGTACCGGGACCAACACACAGGCTTCCTCTATTTGTACACACAAATATTTGTCCTTGTGTTATGTCCTTGTGTTACATTATTTTGTTTGATTTGGTAACATACCTTCTCCTTTTTAGTAACATAGTTTTTTCAGTATGTTTAGAAACACATACACTCTCTGTTTGGTAACATAACAATATTGATTTTAGTGACACATATATGTACTGCTATTGCAGTGTTAATTGTCTTAAAGGGAGTCGTCGGATTCATATGAGGATGATTCACCTATTTTGAGTTCTGAGGGGACTTCAAAATAATCCAAGAGGAAGGTTAGAAGAAAGGCAACTACTGGTGCCATAGTTGTTCACAGATCTCAACCATCAAGGTATGCTTATAGTTATTTTTATTCTTTTTTTCATTTATTCATCTTGTTGTTTGTATATATATTAACCATATTTTATTCATCATTGTAGGGATTTTATCCCTCACGACAGACCTACTACTATATTTGAACTTATTCAATCACTTAATAAGAAGCAGAAACTATTTGTTGAGCATTGACTTTGTTAGTTTGCTTGATATGCCCCTCTCTAAGCTCAACAAGTATACAATGCTTCGGTGGCTTGCTGAGAATTTTAATCCGGTTAGTTGGCAATTTTCTGTTGATCATTCTCGTCGATTTGCCATCACTCCTAATGACGTGTTTGATATATTCATGCTCCCGAGGAATGAGGGCTTTGATGTTGCACACTTTGGTCGGGGTGAGGTGAATGTCTTGCTGGAGAAGTACTCTGAGCTTTATAATCTGAAGTCCAATTCAAAATTCAGTGCTCTTGCCGATATTTTTAAAAACAATTTGAAGGATGGTGGTGATGAATTTAAGCGTGTGTTCGTTTATTTCTGTATATCATCGATATTTACTCCAATAGTCAATCACTCTGTTTGTTCGCCTTCTATTTTGAAGTCTGTGGTTGATGTTAATGTGATTTCGAAGCTGAACTGGTGTTCTTATGTTTTTAACAAGATGTGTGAGAGTGTTGAAGCTTTTCGGAAGAATTATGTCCACAATATTACAGGCGGTTTACTCATACTTCAACTTGCTTATCTCCACAGAATACGGTAGCATGGGGTTCATTTGCCATGCAGTATTCCTCTTATCCAGCATTGAGATGATGAGAGATTGCAAGCCCTTTGTAAGTAAAAAGTTGATTCCGGTTCATATGGTGATGGGGAGCTAGTGGTGGACGAGTATCTGGTAACGGATAAAGGATCTTTGAGGAATCCGAAGGGTGGAGATGCGAAGCTGTCCCTTATGGGAAGAGTTGAGGTACCACTTACCTATTTATTATGTATTTCTTATGTGCTAGTAGTAATGATAAATATTTTATACCAGTAATACACTCATTTCTAAATAGTAACACATATTGTTACTATGTAGTAACATGCCTTAGTATAATTCACATCAGTATTATTAAATATTCAATATCACTTATGCACTCATTTCTATATAATAACACACATTATTACTTTGTAGTAACACTTCTTAGTATAATTCACATTAGTAATACACCCATTTCTTTATAGTAATATTTATTATTGACATCAATAACACACCCCTTTCTCTATAATAAAATAACTTATTTATACTATGAACACATATTATTAGTATGTAGTAACATACTTTAGTATAATTTCTCACCAGTGACACACCCATTTCTTTATAGTAACACATATTACTGACACCAGTAACATAAGTAATATTTATTTAGTAACATTGAATTAGGAACAACAGTAATACATATTAGTTCATATGTATTACACTTTGTTGTAGGCTGCGCAGTCGATGCTGGAGAACTTGACGAAAGAAATCAGAGAGTCATCTACTGGTTTAAATTCTATGTTGACTGAAACTAAAACCGACTTGCCTGATTCAAATACAGATTCTGATTCCCAATTTTGGGTGGATGAGTCATTTCTTAGTAGGGTTGATGACTTGGTTTATGGCTATAACCTTAACCGTTCTTTGGAAATTTTTTATGCGTCTTCTTTTGAATTGTTTCTTGACAGTCCTCTCCTTAAATTTGAATGTAATTTTTATAAAAAATTTAATTTTAATGTGGTTATGATGTCCAATCATGGCGTGTCTACTGTAAATATCAGTGAAGTTAAGGATGTGTAGGGTGACAATAAGACATATTTTGGAGAGGATGAGAGACAGGGAGAGGAATCAGTTGTTGATAATGAGGTGGATGAGGAGTCTGATGATGAAAGTACTGATCAAAGTGATGAGGAGGAGGTTTTTTATGGGATTTCCGAAAGTGATTAGGAAGGTGATGAAGATTTTCACCTGGAAGTGAGGGTTGTTGAGAAAGAGAAAACTGAGGAGAGAGAGAAGGAAAAAGAGGAGGAGATAGTTGAGGAGAAAGAGAAGGAGGAAGAGAAGGAGAAAGAGGAGGAGATAGATGAGGAGAAAGTTGAGGAGAAAATGGAAGAGAAAGTTGAGAAGAAAAAGGAGGAGAAAAGGGAGGAAAAAACCGAGGAAAAAAACAAGGGAGTGGTTGAGGAAGGTGATGCTAAGAACAAGAGATGTAATGATGAGGAAATAGTGGGTGGTGAAGAAGAGATTAATGAGGATGAGGAGTTTAATAAGTTGGTGAAAAGTTTTGGAGACGAAGTTGGTTTTTTGTATCCTTTTGTTGAAAAAAATAAGAAGTATTTTGATCAGTTGGAAAGGCACGAGATGGAGTTGTTTGATTATGTTTTTCATTACAAGGATAGTGAATTGTAAGTGTTTACTGTTTATTATCTATTTTTTTGTCTATTTTTCATAATTGCTTTTACATGCTCTATTTTGTGTAGTAACATATATTTGTCGTTTATGTAACATAATATATGCTTTTCAGTAACACAATGTTCCTTTGCATAGTAAGGTAATATTGTTGTTCTATAATGTTTTATTTTTGTTCCTGGTCTTTTTGTTTGTTGAACAATGTTTTTTTTTTGGTAACACATTTTTCATTTTTGTGTAACATAATCTTGCTATATTTGTAACACACAATATATGTCCTTGTGTAACACAGTCTTCATGTATCTATAATATGTTTGTGTGTGGAAATATTGTTTTTTGTTATTGTAACACATTATTTGCTTTTTTGTAACATAGGCTTCCTCTATTTGTAACACACAAATATATGTCCTTGTGTAATACTATTTTGTTGTTTTGGTAACATACTGATGAAATTGTGATATTTTGATGCTCATTTAGGCCACATTATGAGTGCTTTTGGTGAGATTTTAGAGTTATTTGTGTACTATTTTTATAAACTCATCAATTTTTCTCTTTGATGTGCATGATAGGAAAGAGGGCGAAAAATGGAGCTCGTAAGACTTTGAATCAACTGAAACGGACTTCCGGTTGAGAAGATATGAATGGTTTTCAAAAAGTATTAGTTCAGGAGAAGAAAAGTGCTAGTGGGCAAGAACAAGCCAAAAGCGCTTTACCAACACCTTTGGTCGAGCACGAGCCGCTCTACAAAACGTGGTCGAGCGCCATTGAAATGCGGGAGAAAAGAGTCGCTCGACCTTTGGTCGAGCAGGAGGTGCTCGACAAGGCCATTTGTTCGAGCGCGACTTTCACCAAAAGAAGAAATGCCAGAGCATTTAAGAAGAACTGCTCGACCAGAGGCTGTGGTCGAGCGGGTTCAAAGGAAATTTTTGGAAATCGTATAAATTTGAATCAAAACCCCATTTTCAGATACCAACACACGAATTTTCAGAGAGAAAAAGCTTAGAACATACTTGAAATACCTTTGATGGGTTTGGAGAGAAGATTAGACGATTTACAACACCACAAGATAATCTTTACGGTTTATTTTTGTTCTTCGGTATTAATTATTTCAAGATTATTGAGATTGATTTTCCAGATTATTTACATACTTTAAGTAAAAGTTTAAGGATTCTTAATCGTAATTGAATTCCATAGTTAGTTATATGTTCTTGAATTTCTTGTTGAATTTGATTATGCCTTTGATTATCATAGTTATTACTTTTGAATCGGTCATCAATATGCTTGGCTAAATTCGTATATGCTTAGGGTAGGATTAGGAGTAGTTCGGTACGGTATACCGAAAATTTCAAGTCATACCGTATACCGTACCAAAAATTTCGGTATGTGATAAATGCATACTGATACCGTACCGAAAATTTCGGTATACCGAAATATTGAAATACAAAAACACATACCGATGTCATACCGATATTTCGGTATACCATTTCTTACCGGTTTTATCGTTGCATATCGAACTAATTTTTTTACACCAAGAACAAATCTGCAGAAGTCTGAGTCTCAGATCTAAATTAATGACAAAAAATGCATAATTGAAGAAATCTGCAGAAGAACGCAATCTGAACCTCAGATCTAAATTAATTAAGAAAAAATATGCATAAATGAACAAATCTGCAGAAAAACGCAATCTGAGCCTCAGATCTAAATTAATTTATACACAAAAATTGTTAAAACTCAATATTAATACATCTAACCACTAATTTTCATTAAAATTAAAACATCTCATTTCCAGATTTTCTTCCGCGAAATCATAACATCCCATTTCCAGGATAAGTAAATCATACAAAATATTACTCCAAACATGTAGTTAAGAAAAAAAAAGAAAGAGATATTGTATTTTCCCTTCGCGACCTTCTCTGATGTAGAGAGTGACAAATCAGTGGAGCAACAAAGTTAATGTGAAGTCGATTACCATCGTTGCTGGGTCATTCCATCACCGGAAAATAGAAGCAGAGAGATCGAGTGTGAACGAGATGCTTCGTTACTTCATCGAAAATTAGAAGGAGACAGAGCAGAGAAGCGCTGATGGGAGAAGGAGAGAAAAGATGCCAAAAGGCTAGGGCTTCATTGGTATGTCGAACGAATTTGGTCTTTTAAAATTTTGATAGGTTGTAAATGGAATGGTGAGCATTATGGGCTTAGTTACCAGGCCATTAACTTCATTTATAAATTTAAGATTTTATGGGCTCAGTAACTTTTTATAAAATAACTAAAAAAATGGGTATTTCGGGTATACACCGAAATACCGTGGAATGCCAAATTTCCATACTGTTACCGTACCAAAAATTTCGGTACAACATCATACCATACCGAAATTTTCAGTACACCGAAAATTACGATAATTCGGTATTTTTTTCGATACGGTATGTACGGTATACCGATAATTTCGGTATATTACCCACCCCTAGGTAGGATGAACTCGTAGAAATTAGAAAATTGGTAGGCGATTAGGATAATCCATGGTGTGACGTGTTTTATTTCTCTTAATTATTGAATATTTCTAACAAACCCTAGAATAATCATAGAATTAAGTACGAAAATTGTTAAGGAGAGGACGACCGTATCACTATTTCTCAATGAATAGGCTTAAGGAGAGGGTTTTTGAAGGGATTTATAAATAACCGGTTTATCTAGAGAGGACGGCTGAATCACCCTAGTTGAATTAGGGTCTTAGTAATTAAGCACAACTCATATAATTTGATTAGCGGGTTAGTGAGGTTAAGTTTAGTAAGAGTTGAGTATTGGAGTAAATATCTGAGCTTTTACCTTTACAATTCTTAGTGCTAGATTAGGAAAACTGATTGCCTAGTTTATTACACAATTAGGATTTTACTTTGAACACCACGATTATCTTAGTTGTCGAACCAATTCCGTTAGTATACGTAGGGATTCACATCCAAAGCATCATTTCTCTTAATTGCACTTCAATCGAAGTTAGTATAGGTTTGTTCTTTGTTTGTGTTGGTCCCACTCGATAGATTAATTGCGGAAGCTTATGTTATAATGTCTTTCCAAAATCTTTTATAAGAGAGCACTAAACAATAATTAAAATAAAGCGATAAATGACACAAGATATATAGTGGTTCGGATAAATATCCTACGTCCACTCTCCCTTATCACCAAGGGGTCTCACTATCAACCAACTCACAAACTTACTCACTGGAATTTCCGAAGTACCAGCACCTTCTTACAAACTCTTTAGATCTAACTTCGATCTAAAGATAGACTTACTCCAACCTTGTCTAACAAGATGAACAGGTTGAGTATATAAACTCCTTACGAGTAGATGAGTAATTAAGAACACAAGTGAGTACAATATGCGTAGTGATCAAAAGCTTAGTATGGCTATATGCGCGTGAATGATTCTAGGGTTTTTTCTTGATCTGCACTCAAGTATATATAGAGGGGATTAGGGACATAGCCGTTGGGAGGCTGATCCAATCAGATCCTCTATATATGGAAGCTTCAATCAATCAATTCCCTAATTGATTGATTGGGTTGGTGAGATCTTGATTGATTGTCTACATATCTTCTCAATCCAATCTTGTGTTGACCTGATTAATCACCAACGGAACAATGCTTCCAATTGCCTAACTCTGATTCTCTACAGAGAAGGCAGGACCAGACACCAGGCAACCTCGGTGTCTTCTGGTCCTTATCTGGTGAACAACCAGAATACTCAGTAGAAAGAGGGGATCAAACTGAGCATCTTTTGTTCCACCAGACTCGTCTGGTCCGGACTCGTCTGGTCTGGGGAAGGTCCTCTGCCTCTGGTCTTGATCTCTTCTGCTGAAGTCCTCTGGTGGAGTCCTCTGGTGAAGTCCTCTGGTGGGGTCTTCTGGTGACTCTTCTGGTGAGGTCTTCTGGTCTGGCAGTTCCCCCTAGACTAAGTCCTAATCTAGATCATCATCTGGCTAACAGGTCCAAATGGTCCTATTACATCTTCTGGTTTGTTTTAACTCATCAAAACTAACAATTTTTATCCTAACAATTTCCCCCTTTTTGATGGAGTTAAAACACTACCAGAACTGATCAAAAGTAAACTTAAGCAAGAAAAACAAAAAAAAAAAAAATAAAGGGATGAGACCTTAGAATAGATCTCATCAGGCAAATAATAAGACAACAAGGAGTTGTCTTTAGAACAAGGAAGATATGTATTTTTCATTAATAAACAGAGGACAGAATAATTACAGATTACATTGAAGTTCATAGTCCTACTCTAGGCATATCTTCTGTTCTCTTTAGGGACAAGAAACCAGTCAAGGAACCTATCCTGGACGGCCTTCAACTCTGCAGAAGATGTTGGGGTGAAATTCACCAACACCTTGGTCTTGTAAAGCTTCTTCAGTTCTGCCCAATCCACCTGGTTCCCAATCATGGGAGTGTTAAGATAAGTAAATTCAGGAGCAGTCACCTCCAGGTTGAACTCAATGGTTGAATCCATCAGCTGCTTGTACAAGTCTGCATCGTAGGCTTGCATCCAAGAATGGAAGGTTCTGTTGATTAGCTCATCATCTTCTGGTGCTGGCATCTGGATATAATGCTGAATGAACCAGAGGGTCTTGGCTTCTCTCCATCTCTCAATCAGAGGATATGGCACAGTAGAGTCAAAAGACCCTTCTGTCCTGAGTGGCAAGATGTTCATAACTTCCACAGGAGCTTTTCTCTTCTGACCTGAGCCACCTGCACCAGAAGAAATACCAGCTTCTCTGGCCATCTTGTTCTGTCTCCTAACATATCTGAGTCTTTGCTCTTCATCTATGTTCTTCCTTATTCTGGCTTGCCTCTCCTCTGGAGTCTCTTCCTTGTATCTCTTCTCTGCTTCTTCGACAACAGATTCAAGGAAGCTCTTCTTTACTTTTCTAATCTTTCTCTTAGCAGGACCAGGAATGGTAGAAGGATCCTGCTCAGCTTCAGATGACTCTTCTTCTGCAGCAAGTTGTTTAGCCATAGATAGAGATTTCAACTCTTCTTTCTTCTTCTTCTGCAACTCAGCCTGGGCCAATGTGTTCTCCAGCAGGTCCAGACGAGCTCCATGGCTAAAAAGAGTCTCATTTGTGGTCTTAGCCAGATCATTTCTGGCCTTCTCTTCCCCCTTTTTAACTTCATCAAGGAGGGGCTCCACTACCTGCCTTATGAGATCAGGCAAGGCAGTGTTGGAGGAAGAGTGAAGATCACGAAGCTGCTTGGCCTCCTCCAGGAAGGCTTTAGACTCTGCAACAAGTCTCTCCTGCGTCTCCAACATCTCCTGGAGGGAGTCTTTCAACTTAGCAGTCTGAATCATCTGGCTGGCCATCTCCACCTTGAGAACAGAGACTGGCCTCATCTGCTCCAGCACGTGCTCCTGGAGCTGCTTCTGGCTATGCATGACATCTAGCTTGACAAACAATCCATTAGCCTTGAACGAAGCTTTAACCTCTGCCAGAGAGGACTTGAGCTGCTTCATGAAGATTTTCCTCTCTTGCTTAATCTGATGCTCAATCATAGCAGGGGCCATATGTTGGATTGCTTTGGAAAAGCGCCCTATCTGCATGATCTGCTCGTTGAAGAAAGCCTTCATCTTCTGAAGCACAGCAGGAGACATCTCAAAGTCCTCCTCGTCTGAATAAAGCTCTGGAGGGAAGACAAAATGAGGACCAAACTTGTAAGTGGGGCCCTCTGGAGTGAGCATTACTCCTCTCTGGATGAGCAGGGTGCGAATCAAGACTTTAGCTGCACCAGGGGTCTCCAGCTCTGCTGGGTTCTGGATGTTCATCTTCTGCTTCAGCTCAATCTCCCAAGCAGTGAAGTTGGAGGCACCCATTTCCTCAAGCAATAGCATCAGGTCCTCCACATCTTCAAGTCTGGCCTTGCTCCAGACCTTGGCATCAGTAAGCTCTGCCAGAAGTGGTAAGTGCTCCAGAAGAACTGGAAAATGCTCTCTTAGCCAGAGCTGAGCACTTACACTCATACTCTGCCTAATGGGACCCATTTCTGCAGATGAGAAAGTGAAGGGTTTGGGCCCAGAGGCAGAGGAGGAAGGGGCTAAGTCAACAGGCTCAAGTGAAGCTTCCTCATCTTCACTATCATCGCTGGTTAAACAGGTTGGGGAGGGGGGAGGGCCAACGAAACCCAGGGCCATAGAAATGGTTGGGTCCTGGTCTGTATGGGTTTGGGGAGGGTTTGGATATTGTGAAGTAGAGGTGGTAGGGATTGGTTGCTCTGCACCAGAAGAGGAAGGAATATCTGGTACAGAATGTGTATGAGGGATTTGGGAGGTGGAAGTGTTTGAAGGGGGGACTTCTGCACCAGAGGAGGTTGAGGGAACCTCTGGTTCAGAAGGTGGGGGAGAGGGATTAGTGGGGAGATGTGTTTGGGAGTTTGGGGAAGAAGGTGTTTGTGTAGGAAAGGTAGAGGGAGTATAGACGGGGGTATCTGGGATAGTCTGCTCTGGTGGAAGAATGGGGTTACCAGAGGCAGATGGGGTATGGGGAATGTTATCTGGGGGAGAGGTAGAAGGGGAAACAAGATTTATGGGGGAGGAAGAGGGAAAGGAAGGATTTACCTCTGCTGGGTCAACACCAGCAGGCACAACAAGCTCTGGAGCATCCTCCATCATCTGGGTGGCATCCTCAACGGCCTTCTCCAAGGCCTCTCCAAGATCAGATCCAGAGTCTGAATCTTGAAGAAGGGCTCTCTTAGCCTTGGATTTCCTCACAAGAGGCACTTCCTCTTCTTCCTCTTCTTCTTCTGATGGCTCATCCACCAGAAGGGTTTTCTTGGGAGCACTTCTGCCAGTCCTTGGCATCTTGGCAGATTTCTTCTTGGCCTCCTCTGGCCTCTTCCTCTTTGAAGCTCCTGCCTTTTTGGCAACCTCACTCTTCTTCTTCAGTACATCAAGAAGAGGAATCTGGTCCTCCTCAGAGGAACCAGAGAAAGCAACAGTTGAAGAACCAGTTGCTCCAGCAGCTTTCTTCTGGGTCTTCTGCTGCTGCTGCTGCTTCTGCCCCTTAGCAGGTGAGGGAATGGCTTGAAGGGGAGGAGCAGGGATGGCTTGCTCACCATCAGAATCAGGATGGCCATGGAGAGGACCATCCTTGGAGAACATAATCTTGGACTTATGAAAGCCCTTACACCAGGATTGTCTCCATTTCTTCTCTGGAAGAATCGAATCCAGAATTAGGGTGAGTTTTGTGCCCAATGATACATTAGCATTGAACACAAATTGTTGCTCTCCTGGCAACTGGGGGCATTCTTCCTTCTGAATTTTCACCTTGTTCTTCCTCAGCACCCCCCAGAAGAACTCAGCCCAGTTACATTGAACACCATCCAGAATGGCCCTCATAACACAGAGCCTGCCAACGAAGATGGCATCTGTGCTATGGCTCTCACACATGAGAATCTTTACCACAATGTCAAATAGCACCTTATACTTCTGCCTAAGATGCTTGTCCAAGAAACCCTTAGTAATATTCTGGCATGAATTTATGGCAAACAACTTGAAGGATTCCAACGCCTCTCCTTCTCTGTACTTCAGTGGGTCCACACCTTCCGCAGAAAGGTTACCAAAAAGACCACAGAAGTCTGCCTTAGAGAAAACAAGATCCTCTGAATCAATCTTGGATGAAATATAGTCTTCATGGATCTTCATCCGGATAAGAAACTGTGCAGCATATCCATCCAAGGTACGCAGATCCTTGGGAACCTTTGAGATCAACTCCTCCAGCCCAGAACGTCGGAGAAGTTCCAAAATCTCCAAAGCGGCCGGATTCTTAGTGGAATAGAAGTCCACCACCATTTCTGTCTTGAGTTTCTTGCAGACATAGTCTGGATCGAAATTGCACTTGGGTGCCATAACTGTGAAAGAGAGAGAGAGAGAGAGAGAATGCTTTGCAGAGAGAGGTTAGGGTTTGAATAGTATAGAAACGTGAAAGGACAGATTGAAAACAAAATTGATTTAAATAGAGTAATACGCGTGGCTTGAAAATTAAATGAAGTGTGAACGCGTGTTGTTTCAAATTTAATTTAAGAAACAAAATCAATTTTGGCATTGATTGACATTTTGCACAGTGATTAAATCCGATGGCCATGATGAGAGGCGAAATACAGATTTAATCTGGTGCGTTGGCATAGTCATTGGGACTGGGCATAAAGGGGTTTTGTGGCAGTCAAGAGAAAAAGCGAAATGATTGCCTAGGCCCTATACCCTAGTCTTAAATACACTCCGAAGTTGAAAGGTTTTGAGTGTACTTACTAATTTGAAAAATGTATCCCAATGATCAGAGGCCAGAGTAGAAAAGACATACCTGTCACCTGATATTGTAACCAGATGATACCACAACTAGTCTGGTGATACTTCTCCTCTGATGGAACTCATCTGGTCCTGGTCAGTAAAGACTTTGGACATATCTCTGACGCAGCACCTCATCTGGGATAAGTGTCACCTGATGTATACCTCATCTGGAAGTATACCCTCTCTGATATATCTAATCTGCAGGTATGTTAGCATAAGGAAAATTTATGAAGGAAATTAATAAAGTAAGGATACTTCTCTGATGTTCCCCCTAAATCAAATCTGTCTCTGGATCCAACAAACCTAACTCAAAGGCTAACTCTCTGAATCTGGTCTCAGCCAAAGGCTTGGTTAAAATATCTGCTCTCTGCCTCTCTGTAGCAATCTTTTCCATCCTTATATCTTCCTTCTCAACATGATCTCTGATAAAATGATGCCTTATATCAACATGTTTGCATCTGGTATGAAGAACTGGATTCTGGGTGATTGCAATGGCACTATTACTATCACAGAAAATAGGAATATCCTTAGCTCTAATCTGGTAGTCCCTAAGCTGTTGACTAATCCAAAGTAGTTGAGAACAACAACTCCCTGCAGCCATATACTCTGCTTCTGTTGTTGATGTAGCTACTGAAGTCTGCTTCTTGGAAAACCAGGATACCAATTTATTCCCTAAAAATTGGCATGTTCCACTTGTAGATTTCCTATCTATTCTGCACCCACCATAGTCTGAATCTGAATAACCACTCAATTCCAAATTGTCATCTGCAGGATACCATAATCCTAAATTCACAGTTCCCTTGAGATATTTCAATATCTTCCTAGCTGCTTCCAAGTGACTTTTCTTGGGATTAGCTTGAAATCTGGCACAAACTCCTACAGCAAAAGTAATATCTGGTCTGCTTGCAGTCAAATACAAAAGAGAACCAATAAGTGCTCTGTACTGAGTCTGGTCCACACTCTCTCCAGACTCATCTGGATCCATGTTGAAATTTGTCATCATAGGGATCTTGGCTGCCTTGCTAGATCCTATTCCAAATTTCTCTAACATGTTTCTGGTGTACTTAGCTTGATTAATAAAAATTCCCTTCTCTGATTGCTTAACCTGCAAACCCAAAAAGTAATTCAATTCTCCCATCATGGACATCTCAAACTGTCCCTGCATGAGCTCACCAAACTTCTCACACAGCTTCTTGTTAGGGGATCCAAATATGATGTCATCAACATATATTTGGACCAGAAGGATGTCCTTTCCTTCTTCTTTCCTAAACAAGGTCCTATCAATCTTACCTTTTGTAAAACCATTGTCCAGAAGAAATTGAGATAGAGTGTCATACCATGCTCTGGGTGCCTGCTTCAGCCCATAAAGAGCTTTCTTAAGCTTAAACACCTTGTCACCTTGTTCAAAACCAGGAGGTTGTTCCACATACACTTCCTCAATGAGAATCCCATTAAGAAAGGCAGATTTCACATCCATCTGGTATACTTTGAACTTCATGTGAGCAGCATATGCTAAGAACAATCTGATAGCTTCTAGTCTGGCAACAGGAGCAAATGTCTCATCATAGTCTATTCCTTCAGACTGAGAATAGCCCTGGGCCACTAGCCTTGCCTTGTTCCTAGTAATGACATCATTCTCATCTTTCTTATTTTTGAAAACCCACTTAGTGCCTATCACCTTTTGATGACTTGGTCTGTCTACCAGCTCCCAAACATCCTGTCTGGTGAATTGATTCAATTCCTCCTGCATAGCAACAATCCAATTTGAATCTTTCAGTGCCTCCTTGATGTTCTTGGGCTCAATCAAGGACACATAGCAACTGAATAAGGCAGCTAAGTTAATAGTTCTCCTAGTCTGGACACCCTTAGTTGGATCTCCTAAGATCAGGTCATTGGGGTGATCAACCAGGGTCCTCCTTCCCGTGGTCTTGCCTGGGTGATCATCTTCTGTAGTACCTTGGTGATTATCACCACCTGCAGAAGAGCTTCCCCCTACAGGAGTTCCAACCTCTTCTGGTTCTGCTCCTCGTGAAGGCTGCTGCTTCAGAGAACCAGGAGATGGTTCATCATCTGAATCTGAATCTGAATCTGAATCAAGAATGGGTGGATTGACCTTGATAACTCTGGGTGTAGTCTGATTCTGGGTCTCATCTGAAGACTTAGAATCCACCTTGCACTCAAAAGTAGATTCATCAAAAACAACATGAGGTGTTTCCTCCACACAAAGTGAATTCTTATTAAAAACTCTAAAAGCTTTACTGGTGCTGGAATATCCCAAAAATATTCCATCAGCCACTTTAGCATCAAAGGTTCTTAATTTAGATTTCCCATTGTCATGGATGAAACACTTACATCCAAAAACATGAAAATATGAAACAGATGGGGTTTTACCTTTCCATACCTCATATGGGGTCTTATTGTGTCTCTGGGCAATCAGGCACCTGTTCTGAGTGTAACAAGCTGTATTGATGGCCTCTGCCCAAAATCTCTGTGGAGTGTTGTACTCTGCCAGAAGTGTTCTTGCAGCTTCTTTGAGAGTCCTATTCCTCCTTTCTGCAACTCCATTTTGTTGAGGTGTTCTGGCAGCAGATGTCTCATGAAAAATCCCATGATCCTTGCAGTAATCTGCAACATGTGAATTCAAAAACTCTGTTCCTTTGTCACTCCTGATCCTGACAATGCTCTGGTTCTGCTCATTCTGAATCTGCTTGAAGAACTCTGGCAGCTTAGTCATAGTTTCATTTTTCTTAAACAAGAACACTACCCAAGTGTATCTTGAAAAGTCATCTACTATTACTAAGGTGTACTTCCTTCCACTGAAACTAAGAGGAGAAACAGGTCCAAACAGGTCCATGTGAAGTAGTTGAAGTACTCTGGTTGTGGTTGTGCTCTGGACATCCTTAAAGGAAGTCTTGGGTTGTTTACCCTTCTGGCATGAACCACAAACCTGATCCTTCTTAAACACTTCATTAGGAAGACCTCGAATGAGACCTTTTCTGGCAATCTTGTTCAATGTTTTGAAGTTAAGATGACACAATCTCTTGTGCCAAATCCAGCTGTTCTCTGCAGATCCTTTAGCAACCAGGCAAGCATTTCTTGGGCAACTGCTAAAGTCTGCAAGATAAATGTTACCCTTCCTCAAGCCTATTAGCAAGATATCATTATAATCAGAAGAGAAAACAGTGCATGAATCACTAGAAAACTTCACTGAGTATCCCTTGTCACAGAATTGGGATACTGAAAGCAGATTATGCTTGAGTCCTTCTACGTAGTAGACTTCATCTACAGATACTCCATTGAAGGTCAACTTTCCAACTCCTCTGGTGACTCCATAGTTGTTGTCACCAAACATCACTCTTGGTCCATTTAATGGCTTGAAATCTTGGAGATTGTCCTTCTGGAAGGTCATGTGCTTGGAACATCCACTATCAATGTACCAGACATGGTTGCTTGAAAATCCTTTCTCCAATGGACTCTTATCTACCTGCAGAGAGATCAATTAGGCCCCCTACTAGTGCTGGGTCCTGATTGGTTAGTTGCAGGTTTTGTAGGAATCCATAGATAAAGATCATCCCTTGATGGATGAGGAGATCTTATCTTCCTTCCAAATCTATCTACCAGTACATGTCCTCTTACTATGACATATTGAGCTACTGGTCTGATAAGGACACCTTTCTTATAAACTGGTCTGGTGTACCTTTTCTCGAATCTGGCCTTTGGAATAGCCTGCCTCAAAGACATGGTCTTAAAGGTCTGGTTATAAGGGTACATCCTAGAAGAGCCATCTCTGGTGTCATAACTTCCCAGATCAGTTGGTTTTCTAGAGATGGGTCTGGAAGACCTCCTCTGGTTCTGATAATTAGACTTGTTCTGGTGATTATAGTTCCTTTGAGTATATCTATTCTGGAATTGATTCCTCTGAGAAAATTGTCTCTGGGGTACCTGGTTCTGCTGAACATTGTTCCTTCTCTGGTAGTTATTACTCTGATTGGTATTCCCCCTTTTTGAGTGTTTCCTTTGAGGATTTCTCTGGGGTCCTCCAATTTGAGTAATATCTACTCCTTGGGACTCATTGTTCACAGAACCATCAATCTTTAATGGTTCCCCTTGTTGACATTTATTCTCTAAAATCTTCTCTTCCAGAACAGTTAACTCTTCTGGACCATTTGTTATGTGATTAACAGAGTGGTTCCTTTTCCAATCAGGATTGTGAACCACCTTGTAACCATTACCAGTTAAGTCTTTATCATTCCAAATTTCTACCAATTTACCAGCTCTTACAGACTTGTCTTTGTTATAAAAGTACTTGTGAGTTTTAGTGGTAATTCCAGAATATCCTAAACCACTCTTATCACAAATGCGCTGAGAAGACTCTGATATGATAGATACAACAGATGGTATCTTAGGAGCTTCTCTGGGCATAGGTATCTCCTCTATGTTGTGGACAACTTGTTTTCCCTTGATAAGAGTTTGGTATTTGGCTCTGAGTTCAGTGATCTCATCCTCTTGAGAATTCCTTTCTTTCATGAGTTGATCTACCAGAGTATCTCTTTCTTTGATCTTATCCTGAAGTTCAGAGACTTCTTTGGAATGATATTTCATGAGTTCTCTGGTGGATTTGTGCTCATGAGAGAGAGATTGAACTTCAGCTCTGAGCCTACCATTCTCTTTCTCAAGTTTTTGACAGAGTTGGACACAATTTTGGAGATCTGATAGCATTTGTTGCATATCAGACTCTCTGGAGTTACCAGATGAATTAGAGGATTCAGTACATTTGGAATTAGATAAAACAAGAGTAGTTTCATTTACCTCAGTAATGTCTGCCATGAGACACACATCATCATCTGAACCAAAGTCAGAAGAAGAAGAACTGGAACTAGTATCCTCCTCCTCTGCTTCTGCCAGCAATGCCCTCTTATCTGCATACCTCCTATCTCTCTTGATCCTTTTCTCTTCTCTTTCCCTAGGAGTAAGTTGAGGACAATCATAACTGTAGTGACCAGTCTTGTTGCATGTGTAGCAGGCATTGTCTCCTCTGGGACTAGGACTTGGCTCTCTCCTCCTCTGGTTGTATTCTGATCTGGCTGGACTACTTTCTCTCCTCTGGTAGTCAGGTCTGCCAGAGCTACCATCCCTCCTCTGATAATCTGATCTCCCAGAGTTGCCAGGGTTGTCATCTCTCCTCCTCTCTGGAGTTCTGAATCTGGTCTCCCTTGAGTCTCCAGATGTCTTCTCCTTCTCTGCAGGCTTGAAAGAACTCTTCCTGTCTCTGGTAGACTCCTTCCAATGCCTTTTGTACCTGCCATACTTTGAACTCATTTTGTCTAATTTATGAGTTAGAAGTGCTACCTGCTCCTTGAGGCTCAAGTCATCTGCAGTAGACTCCTTTGGCTTGGCATCAGATTTGAGAGTTGAAGAGAATGCAACTCCTTTCTGGCCAGAAGAGGAAACCTCTTCTGTTTGATCCTCCTCTTGAAGATCATATTCGTAAGCTTTGAGATCAGACAACAGAAGATGGTGATCCAGAGTGTTGAGATCCTTGTTGTCCTTGATCACAGTGACTTTAATTCTCCACCTGCTTGTTAGTGAACGTAATATTTTACTATTAATCTCTTTTTCAGAATAGGTCTTACCTAAGGCACTAGCCTTGTTCAAGAGATTCGTGAGACGCATGTCCAGCTGGTCAATGGTCTCGTCTGGTTTCATCTTAAATGTGTCAAAGGAGTGTTGAACAGCTTGGAGCTTGTTATCTTTAATCTTCTCTGTTCCTTCACAGAGCAGAGCTAACTTGTCCCACATCTCTTTTGCAGTGGTGCACGTCCTGACCTTTTCAATTACTTCTTTAGTAAGAGTGTTGATAATCTCAGTCCTCGCCACCTGGTCCAGGTTATGTAGCTTTCTCTCATCGTTGTCAAGTTCGTCTTTCTTTTTGAGGATTCGTTGTCTGGGAACTCTATCCTCTGCAGCGTCGCTAGTTTCTTCTCTGGATTCAGACCTGCCACTATCAATAGGAGTCCAGTAAAATTTAATGGGGCCACTTTCAACCACATCTAACATGCGGTGGTGAATAGCTCCAGGATGATTACTCATCATGAAGCTCCAGTGGCTATAATCCTCGAACGAGAATTCTGGCAGTTTGCGACTCTTATAAGAAGATTTCGAAGACATATTGATAAGAAATTTAGGGAAATAACAAGAACTTGAATAAAAGCACTAAAGAGCAATGGATCTGCCCGGTGACCACCAAAAGCTTTTCAAAGCAGTGGTCGTGGACACACCGCTCTGATACCACTTGTTGGTCCCACTCGATAGATTAATTGCGGAAGCTTATGTTATAATGTCTTTCCAAAATCTTTTATAAGAGAGCACTAAACAATAATTAAAATAAAGCGATAAATGACACAAGATATATAGTGGTTCGGATAAATATCCTACGTCCACTCTCCCTTATCACCAAGGGGTCTCACTATCAACCAACTCACAAACTTACTCACTGGAATTTCCGAAGTACCAGCACCTTCTTACAAACTCTTTAGATCTAACTTCGATCTAAAGATAGACTTACTCCAACCTTGTCTAACAAGATGAACAGGTTGAGTATATAAACTCCTTACGAGTAGATGAGTAATTAAGAACACAAGTGAGTACAATATGCGTAGTGATCAAAAGCTTAGTATGGCTATATGCGCGTGAATGATTCTAGGGCTTTTTCTTGATCTGCACTCAAGTATATATAGAGGGGATTAGGGACATAGCCGTTGGGAGGCTGATCCAATCAGATCCTCTATATATGGAAGCTTCAATCAATCAATTCCCTAATTGATTGATTGGGTTGGTGAGATCTTGATTGATTGTCTACATATCTTCTCAATCCAATCTTGTGTTGACCTGATTAATCACCAACGGAACAATGCTTCCAATTGCCTAACTCTGATTCTCTACAGAGAAGGCAGGACCAGACACCAGGCAACCTCGGTGTCTTCTGGTCCTTATCTGGTGAACAACCAGAATACTCAGTAGAAAGAGGGGATCAAACTGAGCATCTTTTGTTCCACCAGACTCGTCTGGTCCGGACTCGTCTGGTCTGGGGAAGGTCCTCTGCCTCTGGTCTTGATCTCTTCTGCTGAAGTCCTCTGGTGGAGTCCTCTGGTGAAGTCCTCTGGTGGGGTCTTCTGGTGACTCTTCTGGTGAGGTCTTCTGGTCTGGCAGTTCCCCCTAGACTAAGTCCTAATCTAGATCATCATCTGGCTAACAGGTCCAGATGGTCCTATTACATCTTCTGGTTTGTTTTAACTCATCAAAACTAACAATTTTTATCCTAACAGTTTGCTAGATAGTAGTATTTGAGAATTGAATTTCAAATATTTATCGTTATACCCAAATTGCATTTATATTAGCTAGGACACATAGATTTCCAGGGATTTACGTGCATACTAATCCTCCTACGGGATCGATACTACTTGGTCCTATACTTGCCTATGCTACAGTGATTACATACTCTTGTGGGGTAACTGTTAGTTAAAAGCTAGTATTTTACGGTCAAGTCACATACCTCCTCCCTTTTGGTAACACTATATTTTTTTTTACTTGCAACAATGAGAATTTTTTTTTTATCAGCCAGACAACATGTATCTTATTTTGAGGGAGGACTTATTTACCTTGTCCCCAGGGAAAGAAATTGCCCACAATGTTCTTAATGTCATATGTTATATTTCTAACGGTGACACAAATGAGTCCTCCTCCATTACAAATGTAAAGCGTTTTGTCTTTTGCTTGGATCACAGTGTAAGTTTTATATTCTCTTTATTGTTTTTATTTTGTCAATATTATAATTTTTTTTATTTAGACTCCGCTGAACAAAATTCTGAGAGGTGAAGGTGTGAAGGACCATCTTGAGGATGAAATATTTGGTGCCTGGAAAATGTTGTTGGAATCTTCAACGAACGATCACTTAATGAAGGCTGACTTGGTAACACATTTTTAACTTGCTTAGTAACAAGTATTTGTTCTTTGTTGTAACACATTTATTGTGTTATGGTAACACGTTTTTATTGCAAATTTTTATCCCGTTCTGCATTTATGGGCGTTATATTGTTGCTGTTGTTAACTTCTCTGCTTTCAAAATTCTATGTTTGAATAATAAAATTCATGTTGAGCCGAAAACTTTCGATGATTGCGTCCTTTATTTGGTTAGTCTATATTTCTATGTAGTAATATTTATGTTTCTTTTATACTATTTTTCTTACTTTCTGTTTTATATTTATTTTTTTGTAGAGAGGGTGCATTACAAGGTTTTTGGTTGATAAGAAGCACCCTAAGGCTGAGCTCATTGAAAAATTTAAACTTCAAACTGTGAAATTGAGTTGGAGGTCAAATGAAGCAAACAACGATTGTAGGGTGTTTTTATGCACCATATTTTGAACTTCAAAGATAAACCTTATCAAATGTCAAATCTATGCCAAATAATACACTGAATTATTTTTTGTAACACACTCAATCACAAGTAGTAACATAGTATCATTATTCATGTTTATACAGTAACACATTTTTTATTGAAGTCTGTAACACATGCATGTCTCATTCTAGTAACATAGTGATAATAATGGATTAAAATTATGTGCTTCTGCTACATGGTAACATTAATTAAGTAACATTAGTAACATGTATATAGTTATATAGTAACACACATTTTTAGTTATATTATAGGACTTACTATTTGGGTTAGTAACATTTTTTCTTTATTTTTTTGGTTTTTTTTAGGCTGCTTACAAGATTTTTTTGAGAGCCTTTTATGGCTCCAAGGTTCTTTGATCTGGGGTTAATAAGCTTAGGACTCGTGTAATGAAGAATGTACACGATTTTTATGTGAACAAGCCTGGAATGTTGGAACTGCTAAGGAAATGAGAGATACTACTTCTTTGGATAAGAAACATAAACGTCAGGAAATTGCTAGTAAAAGGAAGAGAAATTTGAGATCGAGGAACAAGAAAGACTGAATTATGTTTTATATTTGGGGTTTTTAGAAATTTTATCTTATTTGGTGGGTAATATTTTAGTATGGTATCGTTGTTATGGTGTTAAAATGGTAGTTGGTTCGAGGTTTTTATGGTGTTAATATTTTTAGTTGGTTCAATGTTTTAGGTATTATATGGTAGTTTCCAGGGGTTTGGCATATATTAAGGTTCAAGAATTTTAGATATTATGTTGTAGTTTCCAGTATTTTTTGGGGGTAATGATGCTGGATATTGTTGATTAATTATAGTTTCTCTTAGATTTTTATATATATTTGTTCTCCTGTTTAGTGAATGCATTTACCTTTTTTCACCAAATATAATATGAATAGTAACACATATTTAAAGTGAATATTAACACATGATTAGACGTGAAATTGTGATGTTTTGGTGCCCGACTAGTCCATATTGTGAGTATTTAGAGCTATTTGAGTAATATTTTTATAAACTCATCAATTTGTCTCTTTGGTGTTCATATTAGGAAAGAGGATGAAAAATGGAGTTTCGTAGGACTTTGAATCGATTTAAACGGACTCCCGGATGAGAAGATATGAAGGAAATACGAAAAGTATTAGTCGAGGTGAAGAAAAGTATCAGTTAACACCAAGAGGAGAAGCACTCGAGCGCCCCAGACGCGCTGTGACCGAAGAGCACTTGACTTGAGAGGGCTTGAGCGCTAGGCGCTCGAGCGATGGCCCAGCTCGAGCGCCCTGGATGAATTTTCAACTATATCATATAAATACCCGTCTCAAGCCTATTTTTAGATATCTACACTCGTTTTTTGAAGGGGAAGAGTCTTGGGATGTGATTTTGAGAGTTTGGCAAGGATTTTGAGTTTGTAATCGAGGTTTTTATCGTACGGATTCATTAGAACAATTATTACTCTGCACGGATTGGATTTTCCTTTTTATATCTTGAATTCTTTGATACTTTAAATTCCAAATTTTCTAAGATTTGTTTTTCATATTTGATTGAATTGCTTTTATAGATAGTTTAGTTTCTTGGATTTCTTAATTCGTTCAATTATGTTTATGGTTATTGATCATGTTATTGCTTTTAATTTCATAATCACCATGTTAGGCTAGAACCCTTGTATGCTTATGATAGGATGAACTTGCAGAAGTAGGATGTTGGTACGTAATTAGGATAATTCGTGATGTATAGTTTTAATTCTCTTAATTATTGAAAAATTCTAATAAACCCAAAAATAATCATAGAATTAAGTACGAAAATTGAGAGAAGGCGACCGCATCACTCTTTAATAACAAATAGGCTTAAGGAGAGGGTTTTTGAAGGGGTTTATAATCAACCGATTTATCTAGGGAGGATGGCCGCATCACCTTAGTTAAATTAGGGCCTCAATAATTAAGCACAATTCATATAATTTAATTAGTGGGTTAGTGAAGTAAGTTGCTAGAACTAAGTATTGGGATTAATTCCGAGCTTTTATTCTTTCAATTCTTTGTGCTAGATTAGGGTAGTTGATTGCCTAGTTTTAGTACACTTAGGATTTTCACTTGAACATCATAATTATTTTAGTTACCATACCAATTTCGTTAGTATACGTAGGGATTCCTATTTCGAGCATCACCATCATATTTGCACTTCAAATAGGAGTTAGATTTGTTTTATTTTTGTTCTTAGAATATAATGAGTAGAATATAGCTTAGCATTAGTATAAACCAAAATCGCATTCATGTTAGCTACGACACGTAGATTTCCAGGGATTTACTCGCGTGCAAGCCTTCTCACGGGTTCGATACTACTTGGTCCCTATACTTGCCCATACTACAGTGATCTCATACTCTTGTGGGGTAACAACTAGTAAAACTAGTATTTTACGACCAAGTCAACACACACATCAGTAAATAGTAACACCTTTTTTTTAAAAGTAAATTACTTGATGGATTTTAACATATTTCAAGTGAATTCGATGTTAAAACTTTGACAAATATTTTTGTTTACGTTGTAACATACATATAATTAAATAGTTACACATTTTAAACTGTTTGGTAACATCCACATAACTGAACAGTAACATATATTTATATAATTAAATAGTTATACATCCTTTTTAACCAAGACTTTTACATTTGTTTTCTAACTTAGAAAACAATATCAAAACAATAATATATATTTTGTTTACTATGTAACACACACATAATTCAATAGTAACACAATATAAACTGTTTTGTAACATCAACATAATTGAACAATATCACAATATTGAATGTATAAAATAATATTTTCCAGAGGTCAATATGAATTTAAATTAAATGAGCATTTAATGTTTTGGTGTCATATTTCATTGGTAATCTTGCCTTCTTTTTTTGTCTTCCTTTGAAGTGTCGTTTCATCCTTACTTTTCTGTCTTTTGTGATCGAGCGATTAGGATCCTGTATATCTAGTCCTTCCACTGTTTCGTTTGACTTTTGCGGCTGGTGTTTGGACTTGAATGCTCTGGCAGCTATCGAATCTCTTTCGTGACCATTGTTGACAGCGTTTTTGTGAGGATCTCGCCGTCGGGTTCCTAGCGGGTAGGATTTAGTATTTATGATAACTAAAAGAAGTAAATGCAAGAGTAAATGAGCTCTCAAGGGTTGGTATGCAATAAATGAGATGTGTGCTACATTTGGGAATTCAAAGCCCTATTTATAGTGTACATGGGGGGTTTCCCCACCTTGGGTTGGTAAGCGCGTGGGCCCCTCCTATTCCTAGCTGGGAGGTAATGAGTGGCTACAACCTCTCCTACGGACCAATGGGAAGGCGCCACCTGGCACTGTTGCCCTTGTACCGATGGGACTTGACCCAACTACCCCCTCTGACCCTGTCACATCCTCTGAACTGATGGTACTGGCCATACTCTCACAGCTGGCGGAGCTGAGATCGGGCAGACGGGTAACCGGGTACCGTGTGGGCAGTGAGTAGGCCGGGAATCCATTCTCGGAAAGCGGGTAGAGATCTCTTTCCCCGGGCTCGCCGCTGGCCGACCGACTTTTGGATTATATAATAAGTACGCTCCTTGATCCGTCACCGGAGTTTTCGTCGGGTAGACTTGGCGCTCTACCCGCCTACTCGGTTGAGCACGGCGATTCTGCTGTCCTCACCCACGCGCCACTTCGGTCTGACGGGTTGAGCACGTTACCAGAATATTTATCGGGTATAATAATTGCCCCACCAGTCCGTCATCGGGGGGCCATTGTTGTAGGGTGGCGGGCTGGTCGATCCGCAGATTTGAATTTGAATTTTTGAATTCTGGGGGTGACGTTCCGTCTTCCAAGGTGGCGCTTCGTATTCCGCGCCTGCTAACGTCACGGGATGACGTGACTGATGCACAAGATCCCAGGCATCACGTCCGCCAAATTCGTCCCCAACCGTTGCGCGCTTGTCCCTCACGCGCCCCCTAACTTTTGATTAATTTCACTTTTGACCCTGTTTTTTACAGTTTAGTCCTCCCCCAATTTTCCCTATAAATAGGGGTTTTCACTCCTCTTTCTCATTTTCGCTCCTTGTTATCTTGCCCCGCTCTGCAAGTATTCCATTTTCCGATTCAATTTTCCGGCGACTCATCCCAGAATCCGGCGACCTTTTTCATCTTCAAGGTAACTTCTTGCTTTCTTTCACCCATTCCTCCCTTTCTCTCTTCCATTATGAGTGATTCCGTTGAGAGGGGTTGCCGACATTTTTCACTTCCACCGCCGCGCTGCCGCCGGTGCCGAAAGACCCCTCCGCCAAACCGGGGAGGGCACCTCCCGTGCCGCCGCCGCCCGTGAAGGCGAGGGTACCTCCACCGACGTGGACGCCTACGCCGACGACCTGGAGAGGATGAGCCCTCAACGGGAGGGCCCTGCTCTCAGCGTTTCTCCGGTGTCCTCCTACCCGCCTCGAGCGGAAAATTATTTGTTCGACCGGGAGGCCATGCCCGAAAACGTCGACTACGCGGATAGCCGACTCATCGGGTTTGATTTTTCTAAATACATAAGCCGGTTTGTGCGAAGGCGCCCAACCCGCTGTTATCACGAGGCCCGCGAGACCGAGTTTGGGGCCTCTCGCCGCCCTAGCTGCTTGCCCGTGGATGCCGACCTCAAAGAGATCTACTGGACCTTTGAGACGCCCTCTAATATCTATTTCTATGCTCCTCGGGCTGACGAGCGGGTAGACCAGCCCCCAGAAGGGCTGATCGCCATCAATGCGGATACGTTGCACGCGGGACTCTGCTTCCCGCTCCACCCGGCTATCTCCCGGCTGCTCGCCGCGTGGAATCTGTCCATAACCTAAATCACCCCGAATGGGTGAAGCTACCTGTTGGGCGCCATGGTCGTCCTTGGGCGTCATGGACTTCATCGCATACCGACCCCCGAGGAGCTAAACCACCTCAATTACACGGTGGCCTCGGCCGGGCCGATGAACTTGGGGTATTATTCTGTGAAACCCGGGGCAGCGATGCTATCGTCATTGGTATCTCACCGAAGGTGACGGGATGGTATGAAAGGTGGTGGTGGGTCGGCGGTGCCTGGGAGAGTGTTGGAGTCGACGGGGAAATCATCCCGGTTCCCCGGGAATACAGTGCTCGCAATCGTCGAGGTAAACCCTTGGAATTCTTTCTTCCTCCTCAGTACTGATCTAATTCTTATTTCGTTGTACAGGCACCTCGGCGCCCCACCAGAGCGACCTTACCGATGACTTTCGGCAAGCCCTTGCTCGTGTAAAGGCGGAGCCCGACGTTAATCGGGACGTCGACCAGCTCAACTGCAACGAGCAGCGACGCTTGTCCGGTCTCCAGACCTTTCCCCGCCATTTGAATTTCGGCGGTCAGTTCCTTAGTATTACACATTTCTTTTCGTACACTCTTACCCGAAATATTCTTACTCGACTTTTCTTTTTGTACCTTACAGAACAGCGCTTCCCGGCGTCGAGCTCCACCCCGTCGTCCTCTCCAGTTCCATCTCCCCCGGCTCAACCCGTGGCCGGTCAAGCTCCCTCCATCCCCATCATCAACGTCGAGAGCTCAGAGGAGACCATCGATATGGCCCCCAAGAAGAGTGTAATTGCCAAGCTCTCGAAGGGGAGAACCGTCCGAGCGGCTGGGGTGACGATTCGTACCTAACCGCAAGCACCAGCGCCGGCAGCGCCTTCCTCCCCGGCTGGCGACCGACGCCACTCTAAACAGGCCCGGGTAGAGGGCCAGACATCGGTCGAGCCGACCATGGTGACCGTGAACGTGAGCCCGGCCACTGGCGGGTTGGTGGCCGGATCAGTCGAGGCGACCGCGGGGAGCCCGGCCTCTGCCTCTCGTGACCGCAGTGACTTCTCCTTCCTCGGCTGGGGCAACTATCTTACGTAAGTTAGCTTCATCTAGGATTCTTTTCTTCCCTTATTTTCCTTGCTAACTGCCCACGTCGCCACTTGATGCAGGCCTGACCCCCTGCCCCCGACGGAGGTTCTCCAATTCCTGCGCTCGCAGGAACCTCCCTACGCGGAGACCCTCCCCAAGTCCTGGCCGGAGGAGCTTCGACGGGCAGTGGTGAACCTGCCCCGGTCGTGGACGCTCAACTGTAAGAAAGCCTCCCGCACCGTTTCCGTGTCCGACCGGCTGAGGTCAGCCGCTATCCGTGCTTCCCGTGATGCTTTTGCCTTGGAGAGCATCATGCTCGATTACGAGCGGGACGCTCAGACACTGGCCGCGTACAAGGCCAGTTTCCAGACCAAGAGGGAGGAAGCTGCCCGGCTGGACGAGGAGAATAAGAAGCTCTGGGAGGAGTTGGAGGCTGCCCGCAAGAGCCACGCGGAGCTGGAGGAGGCCGCCGCCGAGAGGGAGAGGAAGGCGCATGCCGATGCCGAGGCGAGGGTGGCTGAGGAGGTCCGCCGGGCTCGCGAGGCCCTTGCTGTGGAGGCTGATGCTCGTCTGGCCGCGGAACGAGACCGCCTCGAGGGGGACCACGAGTTAGCAGGCTCCATGATCTACAACAATGCTTATGCCGACGCCATCCGCTCTCTGCTTCGCCGGAACCCTGAGACCGATTACTCCGGACCCTTGGAGGACCTAAGAAGTTATGTTGAGTCCAACCCCCCTTCTGCGGACTACGACATCACTCTGAAGGATTTGGCTGATCGCGGGGTGGACCTGTCGTTCCTTGGCGACCCGGCGACTTTTCTTTACCCTCTGGCCGATAAGGAGGTGGCTGAGGAGCCGGCGGTGGTGGATGAGGTGGCCCCGTGAATGTTTTTTTCTTCTTTTTTATTTCTCAAGTTTGTTGGCCGCTGGCCATTGTAATCTTTTGTCCTTTCGAACTAAACGAAATTGTCATTTTCTTTTACTGTTGTTTTCTCATTTATTTTTCCTTTCCTGGTTTTTAATCGAATCGAACAAGTGGGATTGAATTATCAATCGATTTAATAACTAACCATATGATTAATGAGTGAAGTGCTTTAACTGATAGATGGGCAGCAACTTCACGATTACGAGATTGAATTAACAATCGGTTTAATGATTAACCAAATGATTAACGAGTGAAGTGCTTTAGCCGATAGACGGGCAACGACTTCACGAATACGAGATTGAATTAACAATCGATTTAATACTTAACCAAAATGATTAATGAGTGAAGTGTTTTAGCCGATAGACGGGCAACGACTTCACGAATACGAGATTGAATTAACAATCGGTTTTATTGAGTGAAGTGCTTAAGTCGATAGACGGGCAGCGACTTCACAAATACGAGATTGAATTAACAATCGATTTTATTGTTTACAACTTAGCGATCAAGATGCGATTACATTGAGGCCGCTTGCGGTCAAGAGGATGATGCCGGCTAAACTATCTAGCCGCTACTGGTAGTATTTTTTGAGTAGGGAGACGTTCCAAGGGTATTGGGCCGGATTGTCCTCAAGGCTCTCTAGCTCATAGGCACCGTTGGCCAGGCGCCTGGAGATCTTTAGGGGTCCCTCCCAATTCGGGACAAATGCCCCCTTGGGCTGCCCGACCGTCCGCCGTAGCACCAGGTCCCCGGCTTCGAATTCTCTGACCTTGATTTTCGAGTTGAAGTATTTTTTAGCCTGGCGTTTATAAGCTATGTTTCTTTGCTCGGCGGATAGCCTTCTTTCCTCCAGCAGGTCCAATTCGTTTAGCATGGCCTGGTCGTTCTCGGTCCCCATGAGTTGCGAGGTGCGGAGGCTTGGGATAACGACCTCTGCCGGGATGACTGCCTCCGTTCCGAAGGCCAGAGCGAAAGGAGTCTCCCCGGTGGCGGTGCGGCTGGTCGTTCTGTATGACCATAATACCTCGGGTAGCTTGCTCGCCCATGTTCCCTTACTCTCCTCCAACCTTGCCTTCAGCGTGTGTTTGATTATCTTATTCACCGCCTCGACCTGCCCGTTCGACTGAGGATGGTAGGGTGACGAGAACAGCCTCTTGATCTTGTGCTTTTGGCAGAATCTCTCCATCTTCAACCTGTCGAATTGCTTCCCGTTGTCTGAAATGATTATCTGTGGGAGGTCGAATTGGCAGATTATGTTGCAGCAGATGAACCTAATGACATGCTCCTGGTCGATTGTTTTTAGCGACTCCGCCTCCGCCCATTTGGTGAAGTAATCCACGGCGACGATCGCGTACTTGACGCTGCTCGGGGCTGTGGGCAAAGGACCAATGAGATCGATCCCCCACTTTGCGAATGGCCAAGGGCTCAGGATCGAAGTGAGCTCGGTTGGAGCCTGGTGGATTACCGGCGAATAAATTTGGCACTTGTGGCACGCCCGTGCATAGTTGATTGCGTCTTTCTTCAGAGTGGGCCAAAAATATCCTTGGCGGATAACTTTCTGGGCGAGTACCTGGCCGCCGGCGTGGTTCCCGCAGCGTCCCTCATGGACCTCGACCAAGATATTCTTTCCCTGCCCCGACGTTATGCATTTTAGGAGGGGTAGGGCGAAGCCTCACTTGTACCACTGGTCCCCGATGATCGTGTATCGGGCCGCCCGAAGTTGTAACTGTCTCGCCGCTACTCGATCGTCTGGGAGTTTGCCGTCGTGGAGGTAATTCAGAATGAGAGTCATCCAGCTGTTCTCCTCCTGCCCCATATTGGCCACCCGCTGGTTCGAGCTCGAAGGGGCGGGCAGGTAAGTGACTGTGATTTGCGACATGTCGGCTATCCCCTCGGATGTTGTAAGGCGGGCGAGGGCGTCTGCTTGAGTATTGTCGAGCCGGGGCACCACCTCTATATGGACTTGGTTGAATTTCTCGAGGAGGTTCTTGGCTAATCCTTGATAGGCCAACATTCTATCGCTGCGCGCCTCATATTCTCCTGAGATTTGGCATGTTACGAGCTGCGAGTCGCTGTAGACTTGGAGCCTCTTCACTCCCATGGTCATGGCCATTTCCAGGCCGTTGATTAATGCTTCGTATTTGGCCTCGTTATTGGTAGCGTGGAAGCCGAACCTGATGGCCGTCGTGAACGATTGGCCGGACGGGCTGAGGAGGACAATTCCCGTGCCTGCCCGTAAAGTTGTGGAGGATCCGTCGACGTACATTCTCCATGGTGGTTGCTCGATCTTGGACATCGCCTCCGGGTAGGTGAGCTCGACTATGAAGTCGGCCATGGCCTGGCCTTTGATGGATGTTCGAGGAGCGTACGTGACTCCGAACTGCCCGATCTCTACTGCCCACTTGAGCTATTTGCCCGCCGTGTCAGGTCGATGCAAAACTTGACGGAGTGGCATCATGGTCACTACCTCCACCTGGTGATCGAAGAAGTATGGGCGTAACTTACGTACACTCATTACTAACGTGTAAGCCAACTTTTCCAATGGTGGGTACCGTAGCTCGGCGGCATGGAGTATCTGACTGACATAGTAAATTGGCAGATGTGCCTGCCCCTCAGTCCGCACTAGCACGACGCTGAGAGCTGAGTCCGAGGCCGCCAAGTAAAGTTAGAGCTTCTCGCCGGGGATGGGTTTGGCCAATATTTAGGCGTTTGACAGATACGCCTTTAGATTATCGAATGCAAGCTGGCTCTGGGGTGTCCAGTTTAGTTTCCATTTCCGCATGCTATCGAACAATAGTTTGCACCGGTCCCCCATGCAGGAGATAAAACGGCTGAGAGCGGCCAGACTACTCATCACCCTCTGCACCTCCTTCACTGTGCACGGAGCGCTCATGTCAAGGATCGCCTGAACTTTGGTCGGATTTACCTCGATCCCTCGCTGGCTGACCATGTGCCCCAAGAACTTGCCCGACTCAACGCCGAAACTGCACTTTTTCGGGTTGAGCCTCATCCGATACTTTCTTAAGATTCCGAACGTCTCGGCTAGGTGAGAGAGGTGGTCTTCCTTCTTCTCACTTTTGACGATGATGTCGTCGATATACACCTCCATGGTCACCCCAATTTGGTCGTGAAACATGTGGTTGACCAGCCTTTGATAGGTTGCCCCTGCGTTCATGAGCCCGAATGGCATCCGCTTCTAGAAGTACATGTTCTTTTCAGTGAGGAAGGTGGTGTGCTTCTGATCGTCAGCGGCCATCAGGATCTGGTGATAGCCGGAAAATGTGTCCATGAAAGTGAGCATCCCGTGCCCGACCGTACTGTCCACCAGGTGGTCGATGTGCGGCATCAGGAAGTGATCTTTCGGGCATGCCTTGTTCAGGTCCGTGAAGTCAATACCCAGCCGCCAGGTGTTGTTGCTCTTCTTGACCAGGACGGCGTTGGATACCCATTGGGGTTTGTCATCGACCATCCCGATAAGCTTGTTGTCGAGTAGTTTCTTGACCTCAGTGGCTATGACCGTGTATTTGTCTGGACCGAACTTCCTTCTCTTCTGCGACACTGGCTTGCGGGCTGGGTCGATGTGCAACTGGTGGGAACATATGGCTGGATCGATCCCGACCATGTCTTCGTGGGACCATGTGAATACGTCCAGATTTTCCTCCAGGAAGGCTGTCATCGCTGCTCGTATTTTGTCGGTTATCGACGAATCGAGCTGAACCCTCACTTCCGGTCGATTCTTCATTGTAACAGAGATTAGTTTTTCGATCGGGCTGGCACCCCGCTCGCCGTAGCGTAGATCGTCGATCTCTCCCATCAGGGTGTCATCAATTTCCATAGGCTCGAAACCGATTCTCGGCTCTAGTTCGATCTGAGTGTGTTCAAAATTTTATGAATATTCTTCCATTGGGTTGGCCGTGGGTGGGATTTCTTCGTCTATTTCCATGTTTCCCTCCCCGATTGTGTAGATATAATCTAAATTTGCAGAATTTGAAATAAGATCGATATACGCTAAACAATCGCGTGCCATTTTCTGATTTCCCTTAAGAGTCCCAACCTTCCCGGAGGGGGTTGGGAACTTGATACAATAATAGAATGCTGAGGCGGCGGCTTCGAACTCGTGCTCAAACGGCCTGCCGAGAAACCCATTATAGGCTGACGGCTGGTCGACAATAATGAAGTTGAGCTGTTTCGAAGCCTTAACCTCAGCGTCTATACTAGAAACTAATTCTACAGCTAGTCTAACTATCCCGTAGGGTTTCACAGTGGCGTCGCCGAACCCCTTGATGACCTGGTCGCATGGCTCCACGTATTTCTCGAAGGAGCTGTCCAGCTGGTCGAATGCAGCTTTGAAGAGGATGTTGCAGTAGGCCCCGTTATTGACTATCATGCGATGGACGGTGACGCCCATGATGTTGACGGATACGACCAGGGCGTCGTGGTTTGGGTAAATGACCCCAGTGCGATCCTCCTCCTTGAAGGCGAGAAGGTCTGGCTCTTTTGCCGTCATGTTGACCGGCATGGTGATTTGATGGACATTGTCCATCGCTCGCAGCTCGCTCTTCTGCCGGCGGTTGGAGAGCGAGGTGGTGGGTGCAAAGCCTCCCACCGGGGAAAGCATGTTGATTGCACGGTGGGCTTGGTGTTCTGGCATTGGGGGGCAAATGAGGGCTGTCTCCCGGTTTGGTTTCATGGGGTGGGCCGCGGCTTGTGTCTCCGCCTGGCTGCTGGTCTCTTCACGAACTCCTTCAGCTTTCCCTCCTCGAAGAGCCGCTAGAGCTGCTTCAGGAGGTCGCGGCACTCGCTCATGTTGTGCCCGACGGTCTGGTGGTAATGGCAGTATTTGTTGGGGTTGAGCTGCACCCTGGCTTGTGAACCCATGGCCGCGCCTTGGGCACCATGTTTTTGTCCTGGATCTGCACGTAGACGTACTCCGGGGTGGCAGATAATTTTTTGGCCAGCTTCACTTAGACGGAGTCGAAGGGTTTGAACGGCTGGGGAGTACGGTAGGAAAAGTTCCTCCGGCTCGGCGTGGTACTTGTCTAGGTGCGGCGCTTCTCCTTCTCCGCCGGGGCGCTCTCTCCTAACCGCTGCGCCAAGATGTTGGCGTTATAGATGATCTTCCCTGGTCGTTACCCGAACTCCACGTAGAACTTGGGGTAGTCCTTGTTCATTGATTTCCATAGCTTCGTCTTAAGGCGGAGCCCGCCTATTATGCCGACCATCTTGACTTCGTCCCCGACCGGTTCGCCCTCCATGATGATGCGATTTACCCGGTCGATGTACGCCCGGTCTGATTTGTCCTTGCCCTGGGCTAGGTTGGCCATTCGGTTGGCGCCAGCCAGACGTGGTGCCATCGAGGAGAAGTGCTCCAGGAACAACTCCCCCAGTTGGTGGAAAGAAACCACCTTCCTCGCGGGTAGCGAGGAGTACCAACGGTGAGCTCGGTCACCAAGGGTTAGTGGGAACATCCGACACTGGGTTGCGTCCGTGGCCCCCATGGAGATCATGTAAGTAGAGTACTTACTCAAGTGTGTGGCGGGGTCCGTCTCCCCATTATATTGGACCGCGGCCATGTTGATCTTCGGCTGGGCAGGAGCCCGCACCAGGATGTCCGCGAGAGGGGAGTTGGGCATATGGGCGAAGTGGTGTTGCCCGTCCCGCTTCTTGAGCCTGGCCTCCAGGCCCGATACTTTCTTCAGGATTGTGGCCATAGCGCTGTCGGCCGCAGGGGGAGATCGGGGATGCGGGTTGTCCCCTAGATGGTCACGGACCGATGGCCTCGGGGCCGCGTCGTTGTGATGTCTGGGAGAGCGTGCCCCCCTTTGCTCCCGGGGCCTGGAGCTGGCATTTGACTCGCAGGGACGAGCAGCTCCCCGAGCCTAGGATCCCAGTCTGGAGAAGACTGATCCCGCAGGCCGACGAGATACTCACTGAGAGTCGGCCTCCTCGTCGAGGCATCTTTTCAGGTTTTGAGGACGAGGGTTATTGGTGGCCCTCCCGACTTCCTCTTGCTCGCGCTGAGGGTTGCTGGTGGCCCTGGTGCGGGCTGGCTCCTTACCGGAGCGATGAGTCCGGATTGGAGCGGCGTCGATCTCGGCCTGTCGGCGCTCGATCATCGCTCTGGCCGCCTGGAGGTCCTCCGGAGTTCTTATTGCGGACAAGAACTCGAAAGGGCCTTGGAGAGTTTCCGCCGTGGTCGGAGCCGGAGTGGCGGCCTCGCCGACATCTTTGACTTGTTGCTGGGTTCGTGTAGCTTTCGAAGTGGCCATTTTTAGGGTGGAAACAGTTGGGTTTCTTGAGAAACAAGGGATGTAGTGGTTCGTTTGAGGTAACTAGATAAACGAAACCGAGTGTACTTCGATATTAGTTACCCTTCTTCTAGCGCCAAAATGTTGACAGCGTTTTTGTGAGGATCTCGCCGTCGGGTTCCTAGCGGGTAGGATTTTGTATTTATGATAACTAAAAGCAGTAAATGCA
Source organism: Ballota nigra (assembly GCA_947034835.1). Classification (NCBI taxonomy): domain Eukaryota; kingdom Viridiplantae; phylum Streptophyta; class Magnoliopsida; order Lamiales; family Lamiaceae; genus Ballota; species Ballota nigra. The sequence continues at coordinate 39,997,767 of OX344721.1, forward strand.
AGAGTAAATGAGCTCTCAAGGGTTGGTTTGCAATAAATGAGATGTGTGCTACATTTGGACATTCAAAGCCCTATTTATAGTGTACATGGGGGGTTTCCCCACCTTGGGTTGGTAAGCGCGTGGGCCCCTCCTATTCCTAGCTGGGAGGTAATGAGTGGCCACAACCTCTCCTACGGACCAATGGGAAGGCGCCACCTGGCACTGTTGCCCTTGTACCGATGGGACTTGGCCCAACTACCCCCGCTGACCCTGTCACATCCTATTAATTGATGGTACTGGCCATACTCTCACAGCTGGCGGAGTTGGGATCGGGCAGACGGGTAACCGGGTACCGTGTGGGCGACGAGTAGCCCGGGAATCCATTCTCGGGAAGCGGGTAGAGATCTCTTTCCCCAGGCTCGCCGCTGGCCGACCGACTTTTGGATTATATAACAAGTACGCTCCTCGATCCGTCACCGGGGTTTTCGTCGGGTAGACTTGGTGCTCTACCCACCTACTCGGTTGAGCACGGCGATTTTGCTGTCCTCACCCGCGCGCCACTTCGGTCTGACGGGTTGAGCACGTTACCCGAATATTTGTCGGGTATAACAACCATCTTCTAGCATTTTTCTTATTTCAACATCTTTTTCACAGTCCAAAATCAGATTGTATCTCTTCCTTGCCATTTGATGTCTCCATGGAATCGAACTGTGTACTTTCTTTGTTTCTGTCCATGTCTTTTTCTCCCAAATCTCTAATTTTGTAATTCTCGTCCACCTTCTACATATGTATTCATTCGGTATTTCATCTACCGAGTTAATATGCAACACCCGTATGCAGTGACAGCACAACATGCCACGCTCTTCAAAATTTTCGCAGCTAGAGTTGATCCTAACCATGATTTGTTCAAAAACCACACTATACATATCACCCTTTGTGTTGACTTCGTACACTAATGCAGTGTCCTCTCTTCCCACCTTTTTGGAAGTACATGACAGACTCTTTAGGAATTCACTCTCAAAAGTATTGAAAAGGGTAAGAGTGTAAACTTCTACAGTGTATTCCACAATCCCGTTAATCATCAACGTAGAATCTGACTTCATATGTTGACACTGGAACTCGTCATTTCTTTCGTTTGCTCTCCACACCTTTACTATTTTATTGAATATTCCATAAAAGTTCGTCAGTCCAGTTGACTTCCTTGAGTTGAAAGATATTGAGTTGTTTGTACTTTCACCATGTTGGGGAGATTTTATTCTGGCAGATAAGAAATTCTTGCTCAATGTTGTGCACCATCTCTCCTTCAGAGTGTAGAGCCTTTTAAGCCATGCATGATTCTGCAGGTTATACTACTTAATCATCCCTTTCCAGCAATTCTCAAACTCCTCTCTATCGTTGCAACCCTATATGCACTTTTTGAATGTGTCCATAAATTTGTTGTTGCCCTTTAGCTGTCCAAATCTGCTAACTGCATTCTGCTGGAGGTGCCATAATTATACCTGATGTCTTAATTCTGGGAAAATCTGAGAAGCAGTAACAAAACTTATGCTTATACAGTAACACATATTATACTTAGATAGTAACACATGTTATACTTATATAACAACACATTTATTTACTATTCAGTAACACATATAATTCCTTTTTTTGCAATTTTAAAGCAACACGTTCATTTTCATATAGCCACACACCATTTAATTTTGTCAGTAACACATGTTTAGCTTTCACAGTAACATAATATTAGTGCGTGTAGTAACACTTATACACTGTTTAATTTTTTTTAATATTCTTGTAATGGCGTACCTTTTCTATTGCCTTTGCAATTGCTAGATCTTGATCCGTGAATATAGTGATTGGACCTCTTCCACCCTTTGATTTCCTGAACACGTCAAACAGTCACTCGAAAGTTTTTGTTATTTCTTTGGATAAGAATGTTATTCCGAACATTGTATTCTTCCGGTGGTTGTTTATTCCGTGAACGGTGCACAGATGAGATCGTATTTGTTGGTCTTATAAGCAGTGCCAAAGATCAGTACGTCACCGTATATATCGAAATCTTCTTTCATCATTGAGTCTCTCCAAAAAATATTACTCAACTTCCACTCTTCGTTCATTTGCCCCCTGTAGAAGAACTGAGGTTCTTCCTCTTTTTGTTGTTGTATCAACTCCATGAATCTCTTTGCATCGCCACCTTCTATGTTATCCCTTTTAGTACGGTTCACATAGTTCATGTGGTCCATCATTGTATGTCCGACTTGGTCTTCACCTCCAGCACTATAAGTCATGTAACGAAAGAGTCTGCTGGTCGTATACCAGAAGATAACATTTCGTCTATCGCTTCAGCCTTTCCAACACTGATAACTCTCTCAGAACGGTGCAAATGATTCCATTCTCATCTTGTTAATGGATGATTGTGCTCCATTATGTGTTTTACTACTTTATACTTCCCATCTTCAGTCAATTTTATCCTCATTTGCGCCTTGCAATTGATTCTTCTCTCTCAATTTCTTCTCTTTGTTGTTGTTTCTTTAGCTACTGATCCACCAGTTTTCGCTTTTAGACCATTAGAAGAGCAGACGTACAGTTTAGATGTCAACACGTTTGTGTCATCTGTTGACATTATTCCTGTTGTCTTGCGTACACTAAATCCTAACAAACGGGCATGTGCCCGGTACAATTCATACATCTGATCCACCGTATTCCTTTTCATTCCCATCAACGAACCACTTAATTCTTCACTATCAAAGTTCTCCCCTTCATTCTGTGTGTTACGTGTGTTGTTTAATATTTATATTTGTTCATCAGTGATAGCAAATCATTTTTCTGTTCATGATGCATTCCTGCATTGTAACATTCATAGTCACATGTCAATATAATAACATATTTCTGAATTAGTAAACTGTAACACCATATACTTGACATTTGTAACACAAGTACACTGTATGAGTAACACCATTCATTCTATATAGTAGCATTATGTATTTCACATAGTAACATAGCTTTTCATTAAAGTGTAACATATATATATATTTTTTTTATCGGTAAATGTTAGTGGTTAGATTAGTTCACCAAGCCCCCAAATACTCCAATAAAGTGTAACATATATTGATAACATATTTATAATCAGTAAACATTTAATACTGTGTAATTCATATAGTAACACACCTAACTCCTATGAGTAACACATATTTCCATTAAACAGTAACATGGAGTAATTACACACGTAAATTATTTCTCAGCAATTACACAGTAACACAGATTACTTCATACAGTAACATATATTTGTTATATAACATATATGTCAATTAAGAATTTGTAACACTAGTTTTATTTTCCTCGAAACAGACATATCATTAACACGTAACATGTTTTTCAATTCATTAATCTGGTTCTATTAAGTTCATACTTTGTGTTTTACGACTTGAACGGTGTGTGTGTGTGTGTTACCTGTTGTTGTTGAACCAGTAGAATTTGCTCTTGTTATTATCTGGAAATCTTCGAAATTTTCATCCATGTCTATTTTTTGCTTGAATTCAACGTCGGGTTTTGTTTTCGATTGTTTCTTCTTCCTTGATTCGGCGGTCGAATCTCCTCGAAATCCTTTCTCTCTCGCGTTGTTACCGCCTGCTCTCTCTCTCTCCCTCCCTCCCTCCCTCCTTCCCTCCTGTGTTTTTCGCGGAGCTAAGGGTTAATTACCCCAGGATCCGTGAATTTTTTTGACCTGGTTTCAAGGCTGCGACTATTTTTAGTATATTTCATGTGTGAAATATTTCAATGAGACCTCCTTAATAAAATATGTAAATGAATATAATTGAAACATGATGAGTCCACTCATTTAAAATACGTGAACGGTGCATGTGCATAAATAACTTGATGTTTTTCGAGTACTGGACTACCAGTATATCAGAACGTTCGAGCTAGAATGTGTACAAAATTCCCATTGGGCTATAAAGGGTCCAATTGCTTCATGTCTGTGAAATTATGAAATTTGTAATTCCGGTCAGGCCCATTGGATTCCACACCACCGTAAAGAAGGAAATGTAATTGTAAAAGAACTAAAAATGTTATATTTGACACATAATTAATATGCTTATTCCAGTAAAAAAAATTAATACTATCATTTATCGAAAACAACTAATATACTTCAAATGGTTCATGAATTAAATATTTTCATTCTATATTTTACAAAAAATTAAAGTGTAGTCTTATTTTATTTTTCAGATTAATAAATATTTATTTTAATAAATTCTACGAAAAATAAATTTCTACAAACTATACATCGAATTATTTATATCCATTGGCCATTCACAGAATTATTTAAAACTATTACTTTTAAATAATTGAAATATTTTCATACTACAAAATAGAGGAATTTATTATAATATACTATATTTCAAAGATATATTCAACATATATTTATATTATTTCTCAATATTTATTATAATTTATATTTTAAAAATATATCCAATATATTTTGTAAATAATTATGTGTCAATAATTATATTAAAATATATTTAAAAAATATATATTTAAAAATTTAAAAAATTAAAACGAATATTACTCAATTTAGCAATAATTTTGACAGGAAAATTCAATTGTTTTCAAATGTAGACCGATCAATGTTGTTATTATATATATAGATTGTGGGGTTTATTAATTTTGATTGGTTGCTTTGTAGGATTAATAAAAATAAGCATGATTCATTTGTAAAAGACACTACTATAACCTAGATTACTATTTATTTGATGCCAACAATCATTTTATTTTTATACTTATAAATAATTATACCTTATTTTATATATACCTTATTGATTTTTTTTTTTTTAAATTTGTACCCAAATAAATAAATAACTAAACGAGCATAGTTTTTTTTTTTTTTTTTTTATACAGATGGAGCACAATATACTTACCTGAATTTGATCCAATTAAAGTTCTTCCGAGCCCTATTTCTCTCAAACTTAGCTAACGTATAAATAAATAAAAATATTAATCGCTCCCATCCCAAATGCATCTATAATATTTTTATTCAACTAAAAAAGTGATCATGATTGATCACCATTCATGATTCAACATTTCTCACAAATTTGTACGTGTATTTTATTGAAATATGCACCAATCATAAAATTTTAGTGTTATTATTTAATTAATTTATACTTAGTGGTCATCATATTTGCTGCATATTGGATAAAGTTGAAGAGGTCAAACAATTCGCCACATAAATAAATATATGAAGAAATTGAGGTGGCTCTTTGTCAACTTTTATGAATATAACAAATACAGTGTTGAAGAAGCACGCGCCCTTACTCACTCAATAATTGAGGTTACATAACACTAAAAAAAGTTTGATTATATTGAAAAATATAATTAAATTATACTGAGAAGTTTATACTAAAAATTAATTTTCAATATAATCTAATCATATTTTTCAGTGTAATCACTCTACATTTTCCAGTGTAAACAACCTCAAATGTTGAATGAATGCATCATGCACCAAATGCACCGGGGAATTATTCTACCAGAAATGGTCAAATACTTTTAGGCCAATAGCATTTGTAGTCTTCTTGAGATCAAACTCTTATGATGCAATGAGAATGCCGAATTTGTGATCGCATACTTCAGCTATAGACCAACAACCATAAAGAAGGTTGAAGAAAATGTATTGCTATTTAAAATTATGTATGTCAAATAATCATGTCTAAATTATAAAAAATCGCATAAAATAGATAAATAATTGCATAGAAGTCATATTTGTTTTCATATTTTCTTATAGATCAATTAATTTTTTAGTGTTTATTTTAATCAAGTTGTTTATTTTAAAAAAAAATGAGTAAAAGAATGGTGAACAACCAAAAAATAAAAATGAATAAAAGTTATATCGAATTGTATCGAGTACTATCAACTGGTGTCTTATTATTCCATTATTATATTAAATTTAATAGTTAAATTATTAATTTAGAAATTTATCCTTCTTTAATTTATGATTAAAATCCTTTTTAATTAATATGTAATCATCAATATTTTAGGAAGATTAAGATCACAACATTCATCTCCTTCCTTGTTGAATTGAGACGCACGCCACAATCATATTTTTTCATCACTCGTTTAGAAAGATGGGAGACGCATCATCTCATGATATGAAATAATTTCACACCAGACATACTTTTTAATTTAGACATAAACACAATACAATTGATACAAAATACAGACACATCTACCATTGCTTTGATGTACCATGTAATAATAGTTGTCAATTGACAATCATTTCTTATTCTACTCTCTTCCTCTGTAACGAAAAAAGAGGTCACGATGAACAAATTAATGGTCCAAAGCCATGAAGAAACGATCTTACCAAATGATTGTCAGTCAATACTCATTATTCCACGATTTAAGATATGTGTATATAATTTTTTAGAGTAGGTCTTGTATGAGACCGTCTCATGGCATGAGACAATGAGAATTGGTGTAATTAGGACATTGACTCATTAACACTTTGGTAAGGGTAAGTGTTAATTTGTGTTGTCTCATACCATGAGACGATCTCATTCAAGTTTTTGTCAATTTTTTAATTTTTTTACGGTAAGTTATATATTCACTTTTTCTCGAACGGTAAGTTAGGCTGATTTTTTTTATTAAATATGTAGATAAATTCAATACATATACCTAATAAATAAAAAAAGGGACATTAACAGTTTTTTTTTTTTACTTTAATGAAGACTTGGTAATTTGTTGGTTTATTATGTATAATTTTTGGCAAATTCTCATATGCACCAAGTGCACGGTGCACTCACTCAACAGTTGATACTGTATACACTAAAAAGTTAGTCTCAATTACACTGAAAAGTTAGTCTCAATAACACTGAAAAGTTTACATTGAAAACTGATTTTCAGTATAAACTTTTCAGTGTAATTGAGACTAACTTTTCAGTGTGATTGAGACTAACTTTTCAATCAACTGTTGAGTGAGTGCATCATACACCAAATGCACAAGAGACTTACTCATAATTTTTATAGCAATATGCTGCGATAGTTCAAAATTTTGAAGTGCGAAGGAGAAATATTAGGTACAATTTTATTAAATTATTAGTGAGTGGGTCTTGGGTGCAATATTGTGCTAATAAAAAAAAGTTGAAAAACTCGCGGATCAACACTGAGATCCGGGTCAGCATAATAAAATTTGCGGGTCAAATTGATCTTTCAAAAAAAATTGCGCAAAAACAAACAAAAAATTCCGCACTCAGGTCTGTGTTACTTTAAGGGTAAGTGAGTAAAGAATACATATGTGTTACTATATCAGAATTAGTGTGAAATCGCGAAAAAACAAAGGATTAAATCATGAAGAAGAAAAATTTGATAAATACCAAAAAAATCTTAGAATTATTAGATAATTATAACATCTAATTCTTATTCATGTGTTACCATATGAAATTGGAAGAACTTGTACAATAAAAAGGCTATATGCTTTTTTTTTTTAAAGGAAGATTATATGATTAAGTAATTCATGTGTTACTATATTAAAAAATGAGTGTTACTACAAGAACTAAACAGTGTTACGATATGAGCTAGTAACACACTTTTGTTCATCCAGTAACACTCGTTTGTTCATACAGTAACACAATTTTCAGCAGTATGAAAAAATGGGCGACCGTTTGACCCGTCTATGACCTGCGAATTTTAGAATTTTCTATTTAAAGCAGTAACACACTTTTGCTCATGCAGTAACACTCGTTTGTTCATACAGTAACACAATTTTCAGCAGTATAAAAATTGGGCGACCCGTTTGTCCGACCTTTGACCCGCGAATTTTGGAAATTTCTATTTTAAGCAATATTGCACCATGCAATATTGCATATTAGAATTTGGAGTAGTTCTAGTGTGCACTTGAGTGCATGGTTGATTAGGCGTGAAATTGTCATGATTCGTAGTAGCTAGAAACACCCTAGTTTTGGTCGATTTTATTGAGTTTTTAGAGCCAAATAAGCACTATTTCTATACATTGATGAATTTGTCTCTTTGATACTCATAGGTGAATCGAGGATGAAAAACGGAGTTCGTAGGACTTTGAATCGACTCAAACGGATGCCCGGATGAGAAGATATCGAAGAAATACGATTGGTATTAGTACGTGAAAAGAAAAGTGTTAGTTGCAAGGAAGGAGGGCCCATTCGAGCTCCATCACTCGAGCACCTCGCTCGAGCAACGTAGGTCGAGCACTCCAAACTTACAGAACATTTTTGCCGCTCGAGGGGCACAGCTCGAGCGCATCATTCGACCACTAGAACCATTCGAGCAACATGGCTCGAGCGCCCCATTCGAGCTATTGATTCATTCGAGCAATGCAGCTCGAGCGCCCCGCTCGACCGGGACAGCTCGAGCGCTTCCGAGGCCTATTTTCTAAAGTTCGTTTTTCGGCCCATGAGATCCCGTTTCGACCCGGTGCCTATATATACCTCTTCCAAACTCATTTTAAAGAGGACTTAGACGACTTGACACACACACTAGATTTAGACTTAGTTTTGGAGAGGAAGGAGAGAAGGAAGTTTACGTTTACGTTTTGTTGAGGTTTTTCGTACGAATTCTTAGTTTCTTTTCGTTAGTTTGATTTCTTTAAACACTTTGAAACTTCGTTTGAGTTAATTAAATTTCAGTTCTCAGATTTATTTTCTTTTGAAACCCTAGTTCATGTTTCTTATTTTCTTCGTTCAATTCATTATGTTTATGTTCATTGTTTCTTCTATTGCTTTTATGTTTGTTAAAGCCATGTCTAGCTAAAACTCTTGCATGCTTAGGGTAGGATGAACTCGTAGAAGTAGGATGTGGGTACGTAATTAGAGTAACTTGTGACGTTAGGTTTTAATTCTCTTGGTTAATGAATTCATAAATTAATCTAGACTTTACTTTTGAATTTCGTTCGAAAGGTGTTAGAGAGAGGACAACTGTATCACTCTTTAACACCGAGTAGACTAAACGAGAAGGTTTAGGAAGGGTTAATTCATCTACCAGTTTAGCGAAGGAGGACGACCGCATCACCTTAGTTAAATTAGGGTCTCATTAATTAAGCACAATCTATTAACTTGTTAGTAGATTAGTGAAGTCGAGTGTTAGGGTAAAGTATTAGGGTTTAGAATCTTGAGCTTTCACCTTGCATTCTTAGACTTAGGTTATTTCTTGTGTGTCACGGTTATTCTGATTATGTACCTGCTCCGTTAGTATACGTAGGGATTCCTATCCTAAGCATCACCATCTCTCATTAGAACACAACCCTTAGTTAATTCGTTTTCCTTAGTATTTTAGTTTACGTAGTTTATTTCAGTTTTAATTAATCTTTTTAAAAAGATCCAAAAACAACACATTCATATTAATTACGACGCGTAGATCTTCAGGGATCTATTCGCATACACTCCATCCCTTGGTTCGATACTACTTGGTCATTATACGTACTTATACTACAGTGAACCCGTCCGCTTGCGGGTAAGCGACTAGTAGAAGTTAGTACAATCGCTTCAAGTCAATGGCGCTGTTGCCAGGGATGGCATTGTATGCTTTTTGAATAGGACTTATAGATAGCTTAGTAGTTAGTAGTGAGTACTTTATTTTCTGTTTATTTTTATTTTTATTCAATCGGCAGTTGCGTTTTGATCCTTCTGCTAGTGTGTCAGGTTTATGAAAACATGCTCACAAGGCAATACGAGCGAAGAGAGGTTACCTGCAGATCCTGAGACAATAGCTAGAAGGAACTGAGCCTTCTTGAAAAGGATGAACGCTGCCGACTTAGGGAAAGAACCAATGGACATCACTAATGAGTTGGAAGACGCCGAGAATGAGTTTAACCAGGGGTTGAACCAGGTTGACGGCACTGATGGCAACACCAGTAAGAACCAAGATCTGTTAGGGGATAGTCAGAGCCAAAACCCGGGTGCACAAAACGTTAGCAATCCAGCTCAGAATTTTGTCCATAATCCTCTGAACAACCCTGCTTACCCACAAAACCAAATAACCCTTTCAACAACCCAGTATACCAACATTACCCTTACCCACCTTATCCTTACCCACCATACACGTTTCCTCCACCTCCAGTCTATAATCAACCACCTGTTTACCCACCACCACCCCAAAAAGTACCAGTACCTGCTGCTAATCCTCAACACGTTCCTCAGAACGTAGATCACAGTTGGGATATTTTAGTTTTGATGATTTTCCAAAACAACATGTAATAGGTTTGAAAGCAGTCAGGATAGTATCTTTTTGTTTCAGGTCAGGCTAGGTTGTTTCTCAGTAAAACATGTTATCAGTGGAGAAAGAACTCAGCTGAGGAGGAACTCAGCTGAGGGGCACTCTACTGAGGGGGAACTCAGTGAGGGGGAACTCACTGATAGAGCCTGAGGAAGTCAAGATGACATCACAAGGAAAATGACTGAAGCCATGTCAGAAGACCTGAACCTGAAGAGAAGCCTGAAGGAAGTCCCACTGAGTATAAATCTGATCTTTCTAAGCTGGTCAGTGGACTACTCAGTGAAGAGCATGATCAGGAGGATCAGTGCTGAGCCTAGTAGGACCTGAAGGAGTCAGGCTACTGAGGCTGGGAAGCTTGACAAATAGCCTTATGTCAACTCCCCTGAGTGGACTTCAAGTCTACTGAAGGAAGGTATCCTGAGAGGATTACAAGTCAGCTGAAGACAAGTCGCCTGAAGTCAGGACTACCCTGATCAAGTACCCTGAACAAAAGAGCCGTTGGACTCAGTCCACGTGGACCAATCAAGTCAAGGCAACGAATCTGACAAAAGCTGACAAGGCCATACTTCACTGAAAAGGAGGATTTCACTCCAGAGATAGTCTGGATTTGAATGTTACTCTCTCCAACGGTAACATTCAAATCCACACTATAAATACAAACTCAAGCTTCATTTGTGAATAAGCAAGGAGCTGATGTGAGAGTGGTGCGTTTCAAGGGAGGCATAAGGAGGCACCATCTCCATCAAGAACACTGACCTGAGTTCTTCATAGTCATATTTGAGTGTTCCAGTTTGTATACTCGAGCTCATCATATACATCCTAAGCTTAGAGAGATTTTCCCAACCTTAGCTTAAAGGCTAAAACCATGTAAGGGAAAATCTCACCTAGTTGGAGAGAACCAAACCAAACTAAACCCTTTCCAGAATAGTGTTAGGTGTTGCAGTGAGGTGAGGAGAGGCAGTCCCTGAGTGAAGAGGGATGTGAGGCCAGTTCGAGAGGCAGCTCCGCGGAGGGGTGTGAGTCCAGTTGTGAGTGCACCTTGGCACGTTAAAAACAAGAATACCGGGTAGTGGATTTCCTGTTAAATCAGGCAGTGGATGTAGGAGCTTGAGCCTCCGAACCACTTTACATTGTTGTGTTCTTTATTGCTTTACTGACTTGCATAACATCAGTGTTAAAACAAAAATTTCTCCTAATTTCCCATATTGTCTTTGTTTGTGAATGAAAAAACGGGACCAACAATTGGTATCAGAGCAGGTTGTTCACATGACCACTGATCTAGTTTTGTTAAGAAAATTGGTCAACCGAGCAGATCTTAAATGTTTTAAAACTATGGGAATTTCTGCATATTTCAAACTATTACATGTGCTCTGACCTCATTCTTGTAATAGAAAATCTTTTTTTGAAGTTTTGGAATCATCAAAAAGAGGGAAATTGTTGGGATATTTTAGTTTTGATGATTTTCCAAAACAACATGTAATAGGTTTGAAAGCAGTCAGGATAGTATCTTTTTGTTTCAGGTCAGGCTAGGTTGTTTCTCAGTAGAACAGGTTATCAGTGGAGAAAGAACTCAGCTGAGGGGAACTCTACTGAGGGGGAACTCAGTGAAGGGTAACTCACTGATAGAGCCTGAGGAAGTCAAGATGACATCACAAGGAAAACGACTGAAGCCATGTCAGAAGACCTGAACCTGAAGAGAAGCCTGAAGGAAGTCCCACTGAGTATAAATCTGATCTTTCTAAGCTGGTCAGTGGACTACTCAGTGAAGAGCATGATCAGGAGGATCAGTGCTGAGCCTAGTAGGACCTGAAGGAGTTAGGCTACTGAGGCTGGGAAGCTTGACAAATAGCCTTATGTCAACTCCCCTGAGTGGACTTCAAGTCTACTGAAGGAAGGTATCCTGAGAGGATTACAAGTCAGCTGAAGACAAGTCGCCTGAAGTCAGGACTACCCTGATCAAGTACCCTGAACAAAAGAGCCGTTGGACTCAGTCCACGAGGACCAATCAAGTCAAGGCAACGAATCTGACAAAAGCTGACAAGGCCATACTTCACTGAAAAGAAGGATTCACTCCAGAGATAGTCTGGATTTGAATGTTACTCTCTCCAACGGTAACATTCAAATCCACACTATAAATACAAACTCAAGCTTCATTTGTGAATAAGCAAGGAGCTGATGTGAGAGTGGTGCGTTTCAAGGGAGGCATAAGGAGGCACCATCTCCATCAAGAACACTGACCGGAGTTTTTCATAGTCATATTTGAGTGTTCCAGTTTGTATACTCGAGCTCATCATATACATCCTAAGCTTAGAGAGATTTTCCCAACCTTAGCTTAAAGGCTAAAACCATGTAAGGGAAAATCTCACCTAGTTGGAGAGAACCAAACCAAACTAAACCTTTTCCAGAATAGTGTTAGGTGTTGCAGTGAGGTGAGGAGAGGCAGTCCCTGAGTGAAGAGGGATGTGAGGCCAGTTCGAGAGGCAGCTCCGCGGAGGGGTGTGAGTCCAGTTGTGAGTGCACCTTGGCACGTTAAAAACAGGAATCCCGGGTAGTGGATTTCCTGTTAAATCAGGCAGTGGATGTAGGAGCTTGAGCCTCCGAACCACTTTACATTGTTGTGTTCTTTATTGCTTTACTGACTTGCATAACATCAGTGATAAAACAAAAATTTCTCCTAATTTCCCATATTGTCTTTGTTTGTGAATGAAAAAACGGGACCAACAATTGGTATCAGAGCAGGTTGTTCACATGACCACTGATCTAGTTTTGTTAAGAAAATTGGTCAACCGAGCAGATCTTAAATGTTTTAAAACTATGGGAATTTCTGCATATTTCAAACTATTACATGTGCTCTGACCTCATTCCTGTAATAGAAAATCTTTTTTTTGAAGTTTTGGAATCATCAAAAAGGGGGAAATTGTTGGGATATTTTAGTTTTGATGATTTTCCAAAACAACATGTAATAGGTTTGAAAGCAGTCAGGATAGTATCTTTTTGTTTCAGGTCAGGCTAGGTTGTTTCTCAGTAGAACAGGTTATCAGTGGAGAAAGAACTCAGCTGAGGAGGAACTCAGCTGAGGGGAACTCTACTGAGGGGGAACTCAGTGAGGGGTAACTCACTGATAGAGCCTGAGGAAGTCAAGATGACATCACAAGGAAAACGACTGAAGCCATGTCAGAAGACCTGAACCTGGAGAGAAGCCTGAAGGAAGTCCCACTGAGTATAAATCTGATCTTTCTAAGCTGGTCAGTGGACTACTCAGTGAAGAGCATGATCAGGAGGATCAGTGCTGAGCCTAGTAGGACCTGAAGGAGTCAGGCTACTGAGGCTGGGAAGCTTGACAAATAGCCTTATGTCAACTCCCCTGAGTGGACTTCAAGTCTACTGAAGGAAGGTATCCTGAGAGGATTACAAGTCAGCTGAAGACAAGTCGCCTGAAGTCAGGACTACCCTGATCAAGTACCCTGAACAAAAGAGCCGTTGGACTCAGTCCACGTGGACCAATCAAGTCAAGGCAACGAATCTGACAAAAGCTGACAAGGCCATACTTCACTGAAAATGAGGATTTCACTCCAGAGATAGTCTGGATTTGAATGTTACTCTCTCCAACGGTAACATTCAAATCCACACTATAAATACAAACTCAAGCTTCATTTGTGAATAAGCAAGGAGCTGATGTGAGAGTGGTGCGTTTCAAGGGAGGCATAAGGAGGCACCATCTCCATCAAGAACACTGACCTGAGTTCTTCATAGTCATATTTGAGTGTTCCAGTTTGTATACTCGAGCTCATCATATACATCCTAAGCTTAGAGAGATTTTCCCAACCTTAGCTTAAAGGCTAAAACCATGTAAGGGAAAATCTCACCTAGTTGGAGAGAACCAAACCAAACTAAACCCTTTCCAGAATAGTGTTAGGTGTTGCAGTGAGGTGAGGAGAGGCAGTCCCTGAGTGAAGAGGGATGTGAGGCCAGTTCGAGAGGCAGCTCCGCGGAGGGGTGTGAGTCCAGTTGTGAGTGCACCTTGGCACGTTAAAAACAAGAATCCCGGGTAGTGGATTTCCTGTTAAATCAGGCAGTGGATGTAGGAGCTTGAGCCTCCGAACCACTTTACATTGTTGTGTTCTTTATTGCTTTACTGACTTGCATAACATCAGTGTTAAAACAAAAATTTCTCCTAATTTCCCATATTGTCTTTGTTTGTGAATGAAAAAACGGGACCAACAATTGGTATCAGAGCAGGTTGTTCACATGACCACTGATCTAGTTTTGTTAAGAAAATTGGTCAACCGAGCAGATCTTAAATGTTTTAAAACTATGGGAATTTCTGCATATTTCAAACTATTACATGTGCTCTGACCTCATTCTTGTAATAGAAAATCTTTTTTTTTGAAGTTTTGGAATCATCAAAAAGGGGGAAATTGTTGGGATATTTTAGTTTTGATGATTTTCCAAAACAACATGTAATAGGTTTGAAAGCAGTCAGGATAGTATCTTTTTGTTTCAGGTCAGGCTAGGTTGTTTCTCAGTAGAACAGGTTATCAGTGGAGAAAGAACTCAGCTGAGGAGGAACTCAGCTGAGGGGAACTCTACTGAGGGGGAACTCAGTGAGGGGTAACTCACTGATAGAGCCTGAGGAAGTCAAGATGACATCACAAGGAAAACGACTGAAGCCATGTCAGAAGACCTGAACCTGAAGAGAAGCCTGAAGGAAGTCCCACTGAGCATAAATCTGATCTTTCTAAGCTGGTCAGTGGACTACTCAGTGAAGAGCATGATTAGGAGGATCAGTGCTGAGCCTAGTAGGACCTGAAGGAGTCAGGCTACTGAGGCTGGGAAGCTTGACAAATAGCCTTATGTCAACTCCCCCGAGTGGACTTCAAGTCTACTGAAGGAAGGTATCCTGAGAGGATTACAAGTCAGCTGAAGACAAGTCGCCTGAAGTCAGGACTACCCTGATCAAGTACCCTGAACAAAAGAGCCGTTGGACTCAGTCCACGTGGACCAATCAAGTCAAGGCAACGAATCTGACAAAAGCTGACAAGGCCATACTTCACTGAAAAGGAGGATTTCACTCCAGAGATAGTCTGGATTTGAATGTTACTCTCTCCAACGGTAACATTCAAATCCACACTATAAATACAAACTCAAGCTTCATTTGTGAATAAGCAAGGAGCTGATGTGAGAGTGGTGCGTTTCAAGGGAGGCATAAGGAGGCACCATCTCCATCAAGAACACTGACCTGAGTTCTTCATAGTCATATTTGAGTGTTCCAGTTTGTATACTCGAGCTCATCATATACATCCTAAGCTTAGAGAGATTTTCCCAACCTTAGCTTAAAGGCTAAAACCATGTAAGGTAAAATCTCACCTAGTTGGAGAGAACCAAACCAAACTAAACCCTTTCCAGAATAGTGTTAGGTGTTGCAGTTAGGTGAGGAGAGGCAGTCCCTGAGTGAAGAGGGATGTGAGGCCAGTTCGAGAGGCAGCTCTGCGGAGGGGTGTGAGTCCAGTTGTGAGTGCACCTTGGCACGTTAAAAACAAGAATCCCGGGTAGTGGATTTCCTGTTAAATCAGGCAGTGGATGTAGGAGCTTGAGCCTCCGAACCACTTTACATTGTTGTGTTCTTTATTGCTTTACTGACTTGCATAACATCAGTGTTAAAACAAAAATTTCTCCTAATTTCCCATATTGCCTTTGTTTGTGAATGAAAAAACGGGACCAACAATTGGTATCAGAGCAGGTTGTTCACATGACCACTGATCTAGTTTTGTTAAGAAAATTGGTCAACCGAGCAGATCTTAAATGTTTTAAAACTATGGGAATTTCTGCATATTTCAAACTATTACATGTGCTCTGACCTCATTCTTGTAATAGAAAATCTTTTTTTTGAAGTTTTGGAATCATCAAAAAGGGGGAAATTGTTGGGATATTTTAGTTTTGATGATTTTCCAAAACAACATGTAATAGGTTTGAAAGCAGTCAGGATATTATCTTTTTGTTTCAGGTCAGGCTAGGTTGTTTCTCAGTAGAACAGGTTATCAGTGGAGAAAGAACTCAGCTGAGGGGAACTCTACTGAGGGGGAACTCAGTGAGGGGTAACTCACTGATAGAGCCTGAGGAAGTCAAGATGACATCACAAGGAAAACGACTGAAGCCATGTCAGAAGACCTGAACCTGAAGAGAAGCCTGAAGGAAGTCCCACTGAGTATAAATCTGATCTTTCTAAGCTGGTCAGTGGACTACTCAGTGAAGAGCATGATCAGGAGGATCAGTGCTGAGCCTAGTAGGACCTGAAGGAGTCAGGCTACTGAGGCTGGGAAGCTTGACAAATAGCCTTATGTCAACTCCCCTGAGTGGACTTCAAGTCTACTGAAGGAAGGTATCCTGAGAGGATTACAAGTCAGCTGAAGACAAGTCGCCTGAAGTCAGGACTACCCTGATCAAGTACCCTGAACAAAAGAGCCGTTGGACTCAGTCCACGTGGACCAATCAAGTCAAGGCAACGAATCTGACAAAAACTGACAAGGCCATACTTCACTGAAAAGGAGGATTTCACTCCAGAGATAGTCTGGATTTGAATGTTACTCTCTCCAACGGTAACATTCAAATCCACACTATAAATACTAACTCAAGCTTCATTTGTGAATAAGCAAGGAGCTGATGTGAGAGTGGTGCGTTTCAAGGGAGGCATAAGGAGGCACCATCTCCATCAAGAACACTGACCTGAGTTCTTCATAGTCATATTTGAGTGTTCCAGTTTGTATACTCGAGCTCATCATATACATCCTAAGCTTAGAGAGATTTTCCCAACCTTAGCTTAAAGGCTAAAACCATGTAAGGGAAAATCTCACCTAGTTGGAGAGAACCAAACCAAACTAAACCCTTTCCAGAATAGTGTTAGGTGTTGCAGTGAGGTGAGGAGAGGCAGTCCCTGAGTGAAGAGGGATGTGAGGCCAGTTCGAGAGGCAGCTCCGCGGAGGGGTGTGAGTCCAGTTGTGAGTGCACCTTGGCACGTTAAAAACAAGAATCCCGGGTAGTGGATTTCCTGTTAAATCAGGCAGTGGATGTAGGAGCTTGAGCCTCCGAACCACTTTACATTGTTGTGTTCTTTATTGCTTTACTGACTTGCATAACATCAGTGTTAAAACAAAAATTTCTCCTAATTTCCCATATTGTCTTTGTTTGTGAATGAAAAAACGGGACCAACAATTGGTATCAGAGCAGGTTGTTCACATGACCACTGATCTAGTTTTGTTAAGAAAATTGGTCAACCGAGCAGATCTTAAATGTTTTAAAACTATGGGAATTTCTGCATATTTCAAACTATTACATGTGCTCTGACCTCATTCTTGTAATAGAAAATCTTTTTTTTGAAGTTTTGGAATCATCAAAAAGGGGGAAATTGTTGGGATATTTTAGTTTTGATGATTTTCCAAAACAACATGTAATAGGTTTGAAAGCAGTCAGGATAGTATCTTTTTGTTTCAGGTCAGGCTAGGTTGTTTCTCAGTAGAACAGGTTATCAGTGGAGAAAGAACTCAGCTGAGGAGGAACTCAGCTGAGGGGAACTCTACTGAGGGGGAACTCAGTGAGGGGTAACTCACTGATAGAGCCTGAGGAAGTCAAGATGACATCACAAGGAAAACGACTGAAGCCATGTCAGAAGACCTGAACCTGAAGAGAAGCCTGAAGGAAGTCCCACTGAGTATAAATCTGATCTTTCTAAGCTGGTCAGTGGACTACTCAGTGAAGAGCATGATCAGGAGGATCAGTGCTGAGCCTAGTAGGACCTGAAGGAGTCAGGCTACTGAGGCTGGGAAGCTTGACAAATAGCCTTATGTCAACTCCCCCGAGTGGACTTCAAGTCTACTGAAGGAAGGTATCCTGAGAGGATTACAAGTCAGCTGAAGACAAGTCGCCTGAAGTCAGGACTACCCTGATCAAGTACCCTGAACAAAAGAGTCGTTGGACTCAGTCCACGTGGACCAATCAAGTCAAGGCAACGAATCTGACAAAAGCTGACAAGGCCATACTTCACTGAAAAGGAGGAATTCACTCCAGAGATAGTCTGGATTTGAATGTTACTCTCTCCAACGGTAACATTCAAATCCACACTATAAATACAAACTCAAGCTTCATTTGTGAATAAGCAAGGAGCTGATGTGAGAGTGGTGCGTTTCAAGGGAGGCATAAGGAGGCACCATCTCCATCAAGAACACTGACCTGAGTTCTTCATAGTCATATTTGAGTGTTCCAGTTTGTATACTCGAGCTCATCATATACATCCTAAGCTTAGAGAGATTTTCCCAACCTTAGCTTAAAGGCTAAAACCATGTAAGGGAAAATCTCTCCTAGTTGGAGAGAACCAAACCAAACTAAACCCTTTCCAGAATAGTGTTAGGTGTTGCAGTGAGGTGAGGAGAGGCAGTCCCTGAGTGAAGAGGGATGTGAGGCTAGTTCGAGAGGCAGCTCCGCGGAGGGGTGTGAGTCCAGTTGTGAGTGCACCTTGGCACGTTAAAAACAAGAATCCCGGGTAGTGGATTTCCTGTTAAATCAGGCAGTGGATGTAGGAGCTTGAGCCTCCGAACCACTTTACATTGTTGTGTTCTTTATCGCTTTGCTGACTTGCATAACATCAGTGTTAAAACAAAAATTTCTCCTAATTTCCCATATTGTCTTTGTTTGTGAATGAAAAAATGGGACCAACAATTGGTATCAGAGCAGGTTGTTCACATGACCACTGATTTAGTTTCGTTAAGAAAATTGGTCAACCGAGCAGATCTTAAATGTTTTAAAACTATGGGAATTTCTGCATATTTCAAACTATTACATGTGCTCTGACCTCATTCTTGTAATAGAAAATCTTTTTTTTGAAGTTTTGGAATCATCAAAAAGGGGGAAATTGTTGGGATATTTTAGTTTTGATGATTTTCCAAAACAACATGTAATAGGTTTGAAAGCAGTCAGGATAGTATCTTTTTGTTTCAGGTCAGGCTAGGTTGTTTCTCAGTAGAACAGGTTATCAGTGGAGAAAGAACTCAGCTGAGGAGGAACTCAGCTGAGGGGAACTCTACTGAGGGGGAACTCAGTGAGGGGTAACTCACTGATAGAGCCTGAGGAAGTCAAGATGACATCACAAGGAAAACGACTGAAGCCATGTCAGAAGACCTGAACCTGAAGAGAAGCCTGAAGGAAGTCCCACTGAGTATAAATCTGATCTTTCTAAGCTGGTCAGTGGACTACTCAGTGAAGAGCATGATCAGGAGGATCAGTGCTGAGCCTAGTAGGACCTGAAGGAGTCAGGCTACTGAGGCTGGGAAGCTTGACAAATAGCCTTATGTCAACTCCCCCGAGTGGACTTCAAGTCTACTGAAGGAAGGTATCCTGAGAGGATTACAAGTCAGCTGAAGACAAGTCGCCTGAAGTCAGGACTACCCTGATCAAGTACCCTGAACAAAAGAGCCGTTGGACTCAGTCCACGTGGACTAATCAAGTCAAGGCAACGAATCTGACAAAAGCTGACAAGGCCATACTTCACTGAAAAGGAGGATTTCACTCCAGAGATAGTCTGAATTTGAATGTTACTCTCTCCAACGGTAACATTCAAATCCACACTATAAATACAAACTCAAGCTTCATTTGTGAATAAGCAAGGAGCTGATGTGAGAGTGGTGCGCTTCAAGGGAGGCATAAGGAGGCACCATCTCCATCAAGAACACTGACCTGAGTTCTTCATAGTCATATTTGAGTGTTCCAGTTTGTATACTCGAGCTCATCATATACATCCTAAGCTTAGAGAGATTTTCCCAACCTTAGCTTAAAGGCTAAAACCATGTAAGGGAAAATCTCACCTAGTTGGAGAGAACCAAACCAAACTAAACCCTTTCCAGAATAGTGTTAGGTGTTGCAGTGAGGTGAGGAGAGGCAGTCCCTGAGTGAAGAGGGACGTGAGGCCAGTTCGAGAGGCAGCTCCGCGGAGGGGTGTGAGTCCAGTTGTGAGTGCACCTTGGCACGTTAAAAACAAGAATCCCGGGTAGTGGATTTCTTGTTAAATCAGGCAGTGGATGTAGGAGTTTGAGCCTCCAAACCACTTTACATTGTTGTGTTCTTTATTGCTTTACTGACTTGCATAACATCAGTGTTAAAACAAAAATTTCTCCTAATTTCCCATATTGTCTTTGTTTGTGAATGAAAAAACGGGACCAACAATTGGTATCAGAGCAGGTTGTTCACATGACCACTGATCTAGTTTTGTTAAGAAAATTGGTCAACCGAGCAGATCTTAAATGTTTTAAAACTATGGGAATTTCTGCATATTTCAAACTATTACATGTGCTCTGACCTCATTCTTGTAATAGAAAATCTTTTTTTTGAAGTTTTCTAATCATAAAAAAGGGTGAAATTGTTGGGATATTTTAGTTTTGATGATTTTCCAAAACAACATGTAATAGGTTTGAAAGCAGTCAGGATAGTATCTTTTTGTTTCAGGTCAGGCTAGGTTGTTTCTCAGTAGAACAGGTTATCAGTGGAGAAAGAACTCAGCTGAGGAGGAACTCAGCTGAGGGGAACTCTACTGAGGGGGAACTCAGTGAGGGGTAATTCACTGATAGAGCCTGAGGAAGTCAAGATGACATCACAAGGAAAACGACTGAAGCCATGTCAGAAGACCTGAACCTGAAGAGAAGCCTGAAGGAAGTCCCACTGAGTATAAATCTGATCTTTCTAAGCTGGTCAGTGGACTACTCAGTGAAGAGCATGATCAGGAGGATCAGTGCTGAGCCTAGTAGGATCAGTGCTGAGCCTAGTAGGAGGTTTGCAGCGCAGCCACAACGGTACTATGATGGAGTGGCGTTGCCTTCTGTTGAGGCGAATAACTTCTCGATTTCCCCGGGAATTCTAAAGCTGCTTACAGAGAATCAGTTCAAGGGGGTGATCGGGAAGGAGAATCCTCATACTCATCTGAGGAGTTTTCTAATGATAACCTCCACTTTCAATTACAATGGCATGTCTGAAGATGCCAAGAGGCTTAGGTTGTTCCCGTTCTCATTGACGGGAATAGCTGAAGAGTGGTATGATAATATGCTTCCATGGGGAGGTATTACCACTTGGGCCAAGCTCGAGCGTCTGTTCCTCGAGCGATTCTACCCTCCATCTAGAACGATCAAGACTAGAATTGAGATAACTTCCTTCCGCCAGAAGCAGGGAGATGATTTACGCCAAGCGTGGGAGAGATACTCAAACATGCTGATCGAGTGCCCGCAGCATGGGTACAATGAGGGGGATATTATGGCATTTTTCTATAGTGGTGCCAACAAGGCGGGGCAAGACCATTTAGACGCCTGTGCGGGTGGAGCATTCTTGAATCAAGGCATAGAGAGGTGTAGAGAGATCGTGGACAATATTGTCACGAATGCCGGGGCTTGGAGTGGAGACCCAGAGTTTCAGAGAGTTCATCAGGTGGAAGAAGGTGAAGGAACAAGAAGGCTATTGATGGCCATGATGGAGAAGATCAACAACCTCGAGTTGGGGAAGAATTTGGTTGGAGAGCATGTAGTAGAGAATAATAGAGTAGACCAACCAAGTGGACAGCAAGAGGTAGCCAATTACATGGGAGGTCCGTATTACAATCAGAATGGCTACCAAGGTGGAAATCAGTTTGGAAGACCTTCTTATGGTCAGCCATTTATACCTCCAGGGTCACAGCCGCCTCAAAATCAATGGAGGAACACACAAGGAGTTCAAGGAGGCCAGCAGCCTCCTCAAAACACGTGGAGGAAGAATGAGAACTTTTCTTATGCTAACCCAAAAGCTGGTATTACTGTTCCTGCAGGTGTTGATCCGGGGTCTAAACCTCCTGGTGGAGAAGGCGGTGCATCAACTGAGGAGATGTTGAGAGCGATTCTACAGAAGGTGGAGGAAGGAAGTAAGAGATTGTCATCATTAGAGTATGATGTGAAAGAGTTGCATAAAAAGGGTGATCAACGTGATCAAGAGCTCCAGAAGATGAACGTTGAGTGGACTAGAACTCAACAAGAAAACAATCGTAGGTTCACTTCTATAGAGTTTCAGATGAGCCAGATTGCAAAGATGGTGAATAGAGAACCGGGAAAATATCCTTCTATGCCGGAGGGGAACCCGAAAGAGCATTGCAAGGCGATCCAGCTTAGAAGTGGAACCAACTATGAAGGTCCTCAGATGCCTGCTGATTCTGAGACGCCTCAAGCTGAGATGGGGGAAAGTAAACACACGAAAGATGGAGGTGTTACTGTTGAGAAGAGGATTGAAAGTGAAGGAATTGAGAAGAAGGTTGAGGGTGAAAGCACTCAAGCGAGCAAAGAGCTTGAAGAGGAAGGCATTGAGAAGGGTGAGAGAGTTCCTAAGTGGAAGAAGGCAAAGGAAGTAAGGGAGAAAGTGAAAGAAACAGAAAGAGATGAATGGGGGGTACCCAAATCTGTGATACCAGTCCCGTATCCACAGCGCTTCATGAAAAAGAAGCTTGATGAAAAATTTGCAAAATTTCTTGATGTTTTTAAACAACTTCACATTAACATTCCTTTTTATGATGCTTTGGAACAGATGCCGCATTACGCAAAATTTCTGAAGGACTTGATCGCGAAAAGACGGCGAGTGGATGAGCCGAAGTTGGTGCAGCTGAACCACGAGGTGAGTGCATTAGTGCACAAGGCGCTTCCACCGAAGCTGAAGGATCCCAGGAGCTTCACGATCCTATGTGACATTGGGAACGGGATCAAGAAAGGAGCGCTATGTGATTTAGGGGCGAGCATCAATCTCATGCCCTTGTCGCTTTTCAAGAAGTTGGAAGGTGGTGAACTTCAACCCACAATGATGACGCTTCAACTTGCCGATCGGTCTATCACGAGACCTCAAGGTGTGGTTGAAGACGTCCTCGTGAGAGTTGGAGATCACATTTTTCCAGCCGACTTTGTAGTGCTAGAGATGGAGGAAGATGAGCACGTGCCTCTGATCTTGGGAAGACCGTTCTTAGCAACGGCGGGGATGGTGCTAGACGTGGCAAATGGGAAGATTACATTGAAGGTTGATGATCAAGAAGTGAAGATTTCCCTGTATGAAGCCATGAAGCACCCGAAGGAGGATGAGAGCTTGTATTGCATGGATGCAATTGATCCTCGTGTTGAAGACACACCTTCTATCCCTAATCCTTCTCATATTCATGATTTTGTTAGTCCTTCACTTGATTATTTAACCCATGAGCAGTATGATCTGACTTATTTTGATAGGGATAAAATGAAGAAGTTGAAGGATGAAGAAGTGAAGAAAGTGGACGTGGTCCAGTTAGAAGGGAAAGGAGGAGTTAAAAAGAAGAAGTCAAAATTCAAGAAATTATTTAGTAAGACTCCTCCAGATAAAGGTGAGAAGGAGTTGAGACCTATACCACTTGAGGTGGGGAAGGAAGCAAAAGGGCTCATGATGGTGGGGCACCATGGAAAGACATGCAAGCACCACTCTTATGAGAGTAAGGGAGGTAAATTTGAGTATGATGTCCCATAAGCTCCGTTGAGCTTGGTCCGGCATGAGGACCTTAAAAATAGCGCTGAATGGGAGGCAACCCATTAATTTTTATTTGCTTTGAGTTTTTTTAGTTATTAGGGAGTTATTTTGAGTCGTATGTTTAACCTCGTACTTGAGAGTTTTATTTTGTAGGCTTGTCTCTAAAGGAGTAAAGGTATCATGGAGTCATTCAGATTGAAGGAACCAACTTGAGACAAATGAGTGTGCTAAGTTGTTGAAGAGAAACTGAATTGTTGGGTTGAGGTAACCCACAACCCCAAACTTAGACCTCTAGCAAGGTCGAAGTTTGGGGGGGTGGAGTTTTTTTATTTGTTTTCTGATTACATTGCACATGCATGCACGCCCTTATCTTTGAGTTGAGTTTGATTGATTATTGGTTTGTTGAGATACTCCTTGTGGTGATTTTGAGTTGACTCGCTATTGCATATTTCATGCCTATCAACTATCTTATGCTTGTTGATTGCTATCTTTGAGTATGACGTGATGAGTAGAGTTGAGTTGTGAGGTTGAGTTAGGAATTTATTGTGTGAGTGTTTGAGTTAGAGTTGATTTGAGAGAGAACCCGTATGCTTACAAATTTTCCTTTTGAGTGCTTGTGTGATGATTGTGAGAATGCACTAGACTAGCATGGATGTGAAAACCGAGAGACTTGAGCCTTATGAGATTTTGATGCATGAATTAATCTCTTCGTTTGTGAGAGGATCGTCACCTTAGAGGATGCTAGAACTTGCATGTGCTCTTGCCTCTTGATTGTGTCTAGTTTGATATGCCGAATGTGATCTTAGGCCATCTTTGATTTAATTGAGTCACTCAGCCAAAATTTTCCTTACCAATGACATTTATCCCTTGTTAGCCCCGTTGAGCCTAAAGCCTATTTTATTTGCTAGCACATATGAACACTATTCCAATTCCTAAGCCTTTTTGTCCCAATTTGAGTGGAGAATAGGAAAGTGTAAATGTGAAGGGAGTTAATTGAGTTGAAAAAGGAAAAGGTTGTTTGTTGAGTGAATATGAGAAGAAGGTGTGATGAATTTATGAGTTGTGGAAAAGAGAAAAAAATTGAGAATGAGCAAAAAAAGAAAAAATGAGCTCATGTGTTTGTGCGAAAAAGAAAAAAATGAAGTGATTAAAAAAAAAGTGAAAGAGTGAGAAAGAAAAAAAATTGAAGTGTTGAGAGAATGGGAATTGAAAGTGTGTTGATTGAATATGTTTGAAGTAGTCTGTTCCTAATCTCGAAGTACCGAAGTCTGATTTTCTATTCTTCATTCACTTGAGTCACTTTACCATATTGATTCCCACCTGTCCAAAGAGCCTACATTACAACCTTGAGAAAAGTCCTTTTTGATTCGGCATTGATTTCTAGAGTATGGTCGGAGTTAAGAGCACTTACAAGCCTATGGCTGCCAATTTGTGTGATTGATTGTGTGAGTGAGTCCCTTAATCATTGATATACACTTGTGAGGGAGCGAAACACATTGTTGAGTGCACATCCATGCTTGATCTAGGCGTTTCTTGTTATTATTGCATGAGTATGATAAAGGAAAATGAGTGAGTATACGGGTGATTGATTTTTGAAGCTCGAGTTCATTAGCTTGCATGATTGACTCTTTGACTCATCCCTAACAATTTCACTTGACTTATTATTTCATTGCTTGAGGACAAGCAATATGGTAAGTTTGGGGGGGTTGATTAGGCGTGAAATTGTCATGATTCGTAGCTAGAAACACCCTAGTTTTGGTCGATTTTATTGAGTTTTTAGAGCCAAATGAGCACTATTTCTATACATTGATGAATTTGTCTCTTTGATACTCATAGGTGAATCGAGGACGAAAAACGGAGTTCGTAGGACTTTGAATCGACTCAAACGGATGCCCAGATGAGAAGATATCGAAGAAATACGATTGGTAATAGTACGTGAAAAGAAAAGTGTTAGTTGCAAGGAAGGAGGGCCCATTCGAGCTCCATCACTCGAGCACCTCGCTCGAGCAACGTAGGTCGAGCACTCCAAACTTACAGAACAATTTTGCCGCTCGAGGGGCACAGCTCGAGCGCATCATTCGACCACTAGAACCATTCGAGCAACATGGCTCGAGCGCCCCATTCGAGCTATTGATTCATTCGAGCAATGCAGCTCGAGCGCCCCGCTCGACCGGGACAGCTCTAGCACTTCCGAGGCCTATTTTCTAAAGTTCATTTTTTGGCCCATGAGATCCCGTTTCGACCCGGTGCCTATATATACCTCTTCCAAACTCGTTTTAAAGAGGACTTAGACGACTTGACACACACACTAGATTTAGACTTAGTTTTGGAGAGGAAGGAGAGAAGGAAGTTTACGTTTTGTTGAGGTTTTTCGTACGAATTCTTAGTTTCTTTTCGTTAGTTTGATTTTTTTAAACACTTTGAAACTTCGTTTGAGTTAATTAAATTTCAGTTCTCAGATTTATTTTCTTTTGAAATCCTAGTTCATGTTTCTTATTTTCTTCGTTCAATTCATTATGTTTATGTTCATTGTTTCTTCTATTGCTTTTATGTTTGTTAAAGCCATGTCTAGCTAAAACCCTTGCATGCTTAGGGTAGGATGAACTCGTAGAAGTAGGATGTGGGTACGTAATTAGAGTAACTTGTGACGTTAGGTTTTAATTCTCTTGGTTAATGAATTCGTAAAATTAATCTAGACTTTACTTTTGAATTTCGTTCGAAAGGTGTTAGAGAGAGGACGACCGTATCACTCTTTAACACCGAGTAGACTAAACGAGAAGGTTTAGGAAGGGTTAATTCATCTACCAGTTTAGCGAAGGAGGACGACCGCATCACCTTAGTTAAATTAGGGTCTCATTAATTAAGCACAATCTATTAACTTGTTAGTAGATTAGTGAAGTCGAGTGTTAGGGTAAAGTATTAGGGTTTAGAATCTTGAGCTTTCACCTTGCATTCTTAGACTTAGGTTATTTCTTGTGTGTCACGGTTATTCTGATTATGTACCTGCTCCGTTAGTATACGTAGGGATTCCTATCCTAAGCATCACCATCTCTCATTAGAACACAACCCTTAGTTAATTCGTTTTCCTTAGTATTTTAGTTTACGTAGTTTATTTCAGTTTTAATTAATCTTTTTAAAAAAATCCAAAAACAACACATTCATATTAATTACGACGCGTAGATCTTCAGGGATCTATTCGCATACACTCCATCCCTTGGTTCGATACTACTTGGTCATTATACGTACTTATACTACAGTGAACCCGTCCGCTTGCGGGTAAGCGACTAGTAGAAGTTAGTACAATCGCTTCAAGTCAATGGTATGCACTTGGATTTTGAAAAAAATACTTCAAGCAGAAATCAGCAATACCCCAAGAAGTAATCAATATTATCCCAAGAAGACATTAGTAATACCCCAAGAAGGCATTAGTAATACCCCAACTACAAAAAAAATACACATTTCGGTGTGTTTGTATGTATTTTGAAAAATCAAAATTAAACTTAAAA
Source organism: Ballota nigra (assembly GCA_947034835.1). Taxonomy (NCBI): domain Eukaryota; kingdom Viridiplantae; phylum Streptophyta; class Magnoliopsida; order Lamiales; family Lamiaceae; genus Ballota; species Ballota nigra. Next base: position 40,025,012 of record OX344721.1, read on the forward strand.
TCCAAGTGCATGCTATGCACTTGGATGCACACTAAAATTTGCCTAGAATTTGTGATTATTAATTAGTGTTTAAGTGTATCCAGAGGTTATCATTCTGAAGGTTTTAAAAAAAAGTATTGAAACGTCTTTGTTTTCGTTTTATAACATTCCAAGTTTTATATATCTCTATGTAAGTAAAATTAATGTGTTGTAAAAGTTATAAAACTTTTAAAAATACTTAGAAAATAAAAAATCAAAATCAAAACATCATTATTAATACATTATTGTTATATAAATCCATTCATTTCACACTTTTTAATAAATTCAAACTTTTAAATGAAATAAAGTTTTTAATGGTATTTTTTTCTCAATTATAAAACCCTAAAATTGGATTTTGGTTTGCATGGATATATGTTGGGGGTTAAACTTTAAAATGGAATTATTGAAACCCTAAAATTGGATTTTGATTTGCATGGATATATGTTGGGGGTTAAACTTTAAAATAGAATTATTGAAGAAATAAAGTCATACTATTTTATTTGTTAAAAGTAAGAATGAAAGACAATGCATTCCATTTTATTAATGGACTGAAATATTTGAACGTATTTTTTAATTTTTCATCTTAAATAGTCCTTTTAACTTATAGCTGGTAATGTTGTTTGATAATTAACTGATTAATCAAAGTAGTACTTACTATAATTTGTAATTTGTACTATCTATATTTTCCAAAAGTATGGTTTTCTGTTTGTTTCACCAATTTTGTTTTCTTCATCATTTAATCATCATTTAATTATATCACATGTCATCGATTTTACACTCACAAACAACCACCTAATTTATAAATATACCACAATACATTAAAATACCTTTATTTTACTTATTTTATCTAATTTTTTTAAACCTGTAAAAAAACAAACAACCACATTTTTTGGGAAAATAAATCACATAGGAGAAAAGAAAATCAGGAAATGGAAAAGCAGTGAAAATGGAGGCCTACTTGCAAATTTATAGTATTAATAATAATGCCCTGCCACTTTAATCAGTAGTCACATGTTGAATCCGCTCAAGTTATATTTGTAATCATTAAACAATGACGACGCTGTCTTAATTAATTAGTATTAGTTAAATTTATCAATTAATAATTTTGCTAATGAAACACTAATCATGGATTCGACAAAGTGTGGTGGGTCCTCCTGATCCCAGAAATGTGACTAATTCTTACTCCCTCCGTCCCAATTTTGTTTCCCCGTTTGACCGTGCACGGAGTTTAATGCGAGAGTTGAATTTTAGTATTTAAATAAATAAAGTAGTATTGAGACTGATGAATGGTGAATAAAGTAGTATTGAGAATGATGAATGAAGAATAAAGTATTGGGAAATTGCCTTTCAACTACATCATTTAAACTCAACTTGCTCAGAGGTGAGCACAAAAAAAAAAAAAAAGTTACTCCCCACAACAATTAGGTTTCTATTCACTAGGTTCCATAGGTACCCCTTTAACACCCCTCTCCCCTTCTATCAACCGATCCTACCTCCCTTCTTCTTCTCTGATTTTTTCTTCTTCACAGTACATGTCCCATCCAAGAATGTCAGTTGCTTTAATTCAAAATTCAAACTGTAATGCATATTTCAATCTTATATCCATTCCCCCTGCTCAATCGGGAGGATCATTATCATATTTGGGTGCTGGAAATTGTTGTTCAATTATTGATTACTGCTCGATCAATTTTCATCTTGAGGATCATTATCAACCTTCGCTCTCTGATTTCTTCTCGATCATTCTTGATCATCTGGTAATAGCACAATTTCAAGGGTTCATAAATTGTTTCTATATTTGTTATCTAATTAAATTTCATTTTTTTTAAGGAATGGTGGAGAAGATTCTTATTACGGTTAAATTCAAAGACGAGTGCAAGCTCATTGCTTTTGATGAATCGACCGCATACTTCAAGATTCTGTCAATGATTTCAAGTAAGTGGCCAGACCTTGTTGCTGGGTGTTTCAATTGCATTTGCACAATGGGGAGTTTTAGCAACTTGTATCTTGATTGTGATGATGATATTATTAATTTGATGAGGCTCTGTTCTATAGTATCATGTCGGATTGTACAAGTTGAGCTTCGACCTAGAGGGGGTACTCTTGGGGGTGGTAATGTCAGTTGTAGTTCTTCTGGTAGTCCAAATATTTATGGGGAAAATCTAATGCATTCATCATCTAGTAAAAGCTCAGGGCACAATCCTTGTAGGTCTTCATGTGATAGTCCTCATTCATATGCAAATCCTAGTAATAGCTCTTGTTCACGGTTAAGAGATGGTAAACAACCCGAGTTTGCGGGTAAGACTGATATTCCAGTTTACGATATGTCCCCGGAGATTACGAAAGATCCATTGTTATCCGATGAGTGGTCAAATATTATGAAAGATGGGGTTGGTGCACAATTTAAAGGTGGTGTAGAGCAGTTTAGGATTAGTTTAGTTAAGTATTCTACCAAAACTGGCTTTAGGTTCAAATATTATAGGAATGATAGGAGGTACATCCATGTATTGTGCACTGAGGCAATAACCATGGAATGTGATTGGTTCATAAACGCCAAGCTTGATATACTTACCAACTTCTTTGTTGTTGATAAAGCAAACCTTGTCCATAAGTGTGTTGGTACCAAGAGGCTTGATTCTAGCATAGTTGGTACTCATTTAATGTCTGAGGTTAAGGAAAATCCAAATTTTAGTGGGAAGAGTGCACTAAAAAATATCAAGAAGGACTATGGCATTGATATTCCATACAGGAAAGCATACCGTGCGGCTAAGCGTGCTAAGTCCAATATATTTGGCAGCTTTGATGATTCATACAACGATCTTCGTTGGTATTGTGATGCAATTAATCGAACCAATCCTGGCAGTGTAGTTGAACTCTGTTCAAATCCACTCATTCATCATTTTGAAAGGCTTTTCATTGCATTTAAAGCTTGCATTGATGGTTTTCGGAGCTGTCGCCCAATGTTATTTATAGATGGGACCTTCATGAAGGGTCGAGCCAAGGGCACCTTACTATCCGCTACTGCAAAGGACGATGACAATGGTAAACAACTTCTCTACGTGTACTTTTTGTTGTTTAGTATATATCCTTTATTTAACTTGAGCTGTCATTACTTCTATTATGTTTATGATGATGCAATTTATCCTCACGAAGTTCATATATTCACTGACTGTTCACCCTATGGCAGGTCTATTTCCTGTTGCCTTTGCACTTGTTTCCGCTGAGAACAATGAAATCTGGATATGGTTTCTAGAGCATCTTCGCGACTCTGTACATCACCCAAAGGATATTTTCTACATATCCGACCGGCATGTGGGTATAGTGAATGCATTCGCTCATGTGTTTGATCAGCCTGTCCATTTTTTCTGCCTCTATCATTTGCTAACTAATTTGAAGGGCTGTTTTTCAAATGGATGGACCAACGAAAACCGGAAGAAATTAGGAGAACAGTTTAGGGAGTGTGCATATGCTCCAAATGAAATCGCCTTTCAGAAGAAGCTTGCTATTTAAAAAAAAAACGGGTGGGGTCCTTGCTGAAGAATTCCTGGAGGGACTCCCCGTTACAAAATGGGTTGTAGCTTTTTCCCCACACATCACTAGGTATGGGGAAATGACTTTTAATGCGGCCGAGTAATTCAACAACTGGATTCAAGCTTTTTCCCAGTACTCTTTTAAGAACTAAACCACCATGGCTCTTCCTGTTCATCTTCCATCAGAGATCATCCAAGATATACTGGTGAGGATGCCTCTCAAGCCACTTGTTATGTGTAAGATCATATCGAAGGAGTGGTTTGATATAATCTCACACCCAACTTTCAAGAAAGATCACAGAGCACAGATGAGGATTCAGAACAATGTCCATGTACTGCTTCAACCAGAGCATTCTTTCATTCCATTACAATACATGCTCCCAGTCCACGGTGCCCCACTGAACAAGTTTGTTCACTAGGGCTCTAAGACCATTTGAATACTTTAGTTCTTGCAACGGCCTTGTATTGTTATGCAACACGGATGACGAGTTCTATATTCTCAATCCATCCACCCAAATGCAGACATTCGTGCCTCCAGAACCCATTATTTTCCCTCCACACGTAAATGGTGCAAGTGTTGTTTTTGGGTTGGGATACAACGGGCATAGTAATGAATATCTTGTTCTCAGGATTTCGATGTTCCATTCGTTGGTTGAGCGCACATAGGTAAAGATCTATTCTAGGAAAGAGTCTTAGTGGAGGGATCTTGGTCCGCATCCCCACTCTCGAATCGTGTCTTCTTGCGGTGTATATGCCAATGGTTGTCTCCATTGGATGCTTTATACAGGGAACATATCAGTGTTTAATTTGGATGAAAAAAATACTCTCTCATTCCCTTGCCAGAGTCCATCCGCCGGAATGATAGGTATTATCATTTGTCATCCCTAAATAATGAAAAATTGACATTAAATTTGTGGCTTTATTCTCCAAATGAACCTATTGATATTTGTATTCTGCAAAATTACACTTGTTCTAACTCCTGGATGAGGTATCATGTTTCACTAGATGTCCCAATTTCTCTATGTCGTTTCATTAATTTTCAGCCTATATATCTTGTGGAACCAAAGAGGGATAAGCTTGTGTTTAGGCTAAACCCTATTGGTGTATATGGCTACTGGGATTTTCAACTGGAGATATTTTTCTTTACATATGATCGACCAATAGCATATGTTTCAGCATTTGTCTTCACATACGTTGAAACTTTTGAGTAACAATGGGTGCTGTGTGATTTGGGATGTGAACATTGATGGCCCTATATATCTTTGAAGAACATTCATTTAGTTAAACATGTATTTTGCAGTATATTTTGTATTAGTGAGGCTGAACCTGGTTATTACCATATATTTTTGTATCTATTCTATTGGTGAATATCTAGTCTTTGGATTTTAAGGTTGGTTGAACAATTAATGGGAATATCTAGTTTTTTTTTTATGTATATGAATGGGAATGTCTAGGAATATTTTGTATTAGGAAGGATGTACGATGAATGAGAATATCTAGTCTTTTTTATGTAAACAATATGTTCTTGAATTTTATATTGGTGTATCATGTGCCCACATTATCTAGTTTCACTGATCAATAATACATTATCACACACTTTTGAAACATTAAATTATTAATGTGTGAAAAGAAACTTTGAACTTAACGTATATTCGTTTTTAACTTACTATTAATCACTTTGAACTTTAAATCACAAAAATTTGAACTTCAAGTAATTGGGAATTATAGTTTTGATTATTAAGTGGAAAGGTGATGTAACAAGTTCTTGCACTTCACCAATATCCAAAACACATTTATATTACATCAAGTATAAAACATACTGTCTTTCTTGAACTTTCGAATATAAGAATTGAAACATATCAAGTATCTTTTTTAAACTTCTTTTACAGAGATAATGAACTTAATACATTTTCTATAACAAGTTCTTGCACTTCACCAATATCCAAAACACATTTATATTACATCAAGTATAAAACATACTGTCTTTCTTGAACTTTCGAATATAAGAATTGAACTTATCAAGTATCTTTTTTAAACTTCTTTTACAGAGATATTGAACTTAATACATTCCATATACATTTTACTATACATGATAAATTAATGCATGTCTTCATCAAAATAGGTACATAAAATATATCAAAATATGTCTACATGTAAGGTGCCATAACAAAACCAATAACTGTCAAGTAGAGATGCTAAAAATATTCAACGTTGGATTTGCATTAAAACATAACAAAAGGTGTCTCAGACACAGTTCATCATTGAACTAAGAAAAACACAAAAAAGTTCATGGATGAACTTAATAAACCCAAAAAATTAAGCCACCTAGAGCATATGGCAACAGAAATAAAATAAACAAGTTCCATTAAGTCATCAAACACACAACTCTGACACAGCAGTGTTGTCTAGAAAATATTTCACCATTTTTTAGCGATATTCTACGGACGCTTCATGTGAAAAGTAAAAGAGGTCGCTTCGCTTATTCAGCAAAATGTTCTCTATGTTTTAGCACATAACAACACCACAATCAACTGAATTTGCCACCTGCTCAGGACACATGCCTATACTAGGGACATTCTTCCCTATCCTCAACAATGGATGATCGCGATTCGTTTAGAAAAATGTTCTTTCAGTCTTCTCTCCACATATTCAACCTGGAAAAAAACACATGTTGATTGTTTAAAATGATTTTAGGTGTAAAATAAAATTGTAAACATAAACGACCCTTCTGGTTGTAAACACCCCTTACCACATCCAATGATCTATGGAAGTGCACGTCCCAACTATTTCTCCTTGGACGAAGTGAGTTATAAAAACCCCATTTAAAAGTTTCCAAGTCTAACTTCAACATTGTCCAGTGGTCTCCTGAAGACCTTGAATTTCTACCCATACCTCGAGAATTTAGGGGGAACATGAGGACATCCTTTACCCCAACCTTCTTAAGCGGCCCATTCAGAAGTGTTTCAACTAAAATCTGGGTATAACTCAACTGGTCCTTTATCAAATCCTGCCAAAAATTTCAATTTCGATTCAATATTAGGCATATAACTAAAATACAGTAGCATCACTGGATAAAAATATAACACAGATTTTGCATTTATCACCTCTTTTGGATCCTATGGTTCTTGAATTTTTATACAATGTTTTTCTGAATGATGCAAAACCCCATAAATGCCTTGATTTATATTACTTCGGCAATCGACAGAGTAAGCTAATTCAAAAAGTTCAAAATAATAGCAGATGATATTTTTTTTAACTTATTGTTTAATAATTGAACTTGAAAGAAAAATTCTTGCACTTATTTGATAATACATTATTCAATTTAATAGCAGACGATATTTTTTTATGAAATTATTGTTTAATAATTGAACTTTAATGAAAAAACTTGCACTTATTCCATAATTGAAGTTTAATGAAAACACATACCCAGCTTTGTGCTGTGAACACAACCACTTTCTTATCTACCATTTGGGTGGAGTATACTCTCATCACCATTTCCACCCACGAATCAACTACCTATTTTTAAAATAGTCAGTTGTTCAGAAAACAATGGCATTTGATAAAATCAACACATGTGAAAATAAGTTGATTAGTTACCGGTGAAGAAATCCTATCGTGGTGCAGAACATCAAGCAGATGGGCCATTGTAATTTGCGAGAATGCATTCTTCCCAGTCCAACAGATTGCACTTAAACATTTTGAAAACCATATAAAGACATATTACAAAGCATTTTTGTTTTGCTGTTAACATATGAACTATAATGCAAAAAGAATTGGTAGTTTAAGACATGCATTAATTTATCATGTATAGTAAAAATGTACCTATTTTGATGAATACATACTCTTTGTCGTGTTCTTCCCAAATGTCAGTTATTACTTCTTTTATGTGTTGTGGTGTTTTCTGTATTGCACCTTTAGATACATCCCATTTGTATACAGGAACCTTCGTTCTTCTAATCTCCATTGCTTTGAAATTAGCTACTTCAGAATCCGGACTTAACTCAATTGGTTTTCTATCATCTGCCTTTGTCCTCTTCTTCACTCTCTTCACCATCGTGCTTGGATCGGGATAACGTCTAGTTCTTAGTATTTTTGTACAGGGAGTATTCTCGTACCCACATAAAACTTTTTCTGCAACAGCAATACTCTCTCCACCATCTTGATGCATCTTCCCATTTCCGTCATCAGCTACATCAGTTACTTCAGCGCATGTAGATTGTCCACCAACATATGGAACAATTGCGTGCATAAATTCTTCTGACTCGCGCCTATCATCATGTTCTGACTTCTTGTTATTTTTAGAAATTTTTTGCTCAATGAGCTCTACTTGCCTTAAAGTGTCAGGATGCTCACATGGCTGTGTGTTTGTCAACTCATACTCATCACAATCATTGCAATTCCCTTCCTCTGCCACATCAAATAACCCATGCTGCTCTACACATCCTTCACCCAAATCTTGCTCCAGAATACCATTTAATGTGCCCCCCCTCTCTCGTGAGCATTTTGATCCTTTCAAGCAGGTCACGCTCCCGTGATGCACTCAATTTTTTTAACTTAACCTTTTCTTCATTTTTTTTTGAAATCTCAACAATCATCTTACCTTCAATATCCTTCACGCTTCTTTTCAAATGATCTATCTCCTTATTACTCACCATTATTATGCACCTGAGTTCATCCAATTGCAGTAGCAGATTCATGTTCTCCTTCAACAGTCCTGAAGATTCCCCACTCAGATGTTCTCTGACCGTTTGTCTTTCTCCAAAAACCAGACCTTCATCACTACTACTACGATGTGGTCGCATGTGTGCTGTCAAGTTAAAATCAAAAGAAGGAGGGGATACTGGGTTCACGAATCCTCTAAAATCTGATGCCCGACTATGTGTTTCAACACTTTCATTGCACATCTCCCCACCAGCTGCTGCAATAGCATCCCCTATTGTTGCATACTCTCCACAGTCACTTGATTGTATCAATGCATCTTGATCTATCTGCTCAATTATCATTCCAAGATCGACTGTTACCCCAAAGTATTATTCGTTGTTCTCATGATCATCGTTGTCTCCATGTGTAGATGGACCGGTTGTTTCCTCATTAATGCCATAGCACATACCACCTCCAGATTCCATATCACACCCATCTTCAGAAATTTCATCCAAACTTTTAAACATTTCCATCTCTTGAGAATTGGGGGTCAACTCTAACAAATGCACCTACATAACGCACTTAAGAACATTAGTAATAGGATCAACAGGCTACAAAATTGAGCAAAAAGTTATTCAAAAAACTTACATATCTTTTTTTTTTGGATTAACCAAGTTAATTTTGCACAACTTATTCTTTAAACATTTCAAGTCCCACTTCAAGAACCTTGGAAATACATTTTCATTCTCTTCATCAATCAGAGACACATGCTCACACAACCAATACTGAAACAAAGTAAACTTGTTAAGACTGCTATTGATATTTGTATTAACTTGTTAACAAAAAAAACCCGAAAAGAATGAAGGGAGCATGAGTTGAATACAGAATTTACCGGTAAAATCATAGCACAACCTCCAGCCAACAAATTTGTACTCCCTCTTACGTGGTTAACAAAAAAGGAGGATATGTATCCACTCAAATTATATTCGTTCACCCTTGCCAAATTTTCCAAATACACCGACAAATGAAATGATATTGAACCATTCAATGCTGGGGCTAGGAGGGTTGCCATTAGATAGCAGTGAGTTAGCTTTCCAACCACATTCAACAACTTTCTATAAATAAAGTGCTTGTACAGAAAGAATTGACCCTTTCCTTTCTTCATGTCAGGCCCAAAGCAACGATTAATCCAGGGTGGTATTGCATACGAACACGGTGTCTGTACTGGAATACAAACATTACCCCCACCCACCCCAAATATTAGTTGGACATCCAGCTCTGAGATTCTAAACTCATAGCCTCCTATAACAAAGCTGTCTGTATAAATATTGAAAGTTCGCATTATGTCTTGTATATCCTTTTCAGACTTATGACATCTACTCTTAAAACCCTGATAATTTGTTTAAAAAAAACATCAATAAGTAACCAGAAGGGACCCTTTCTCATCTCCTTCAGATGCTTCTCACTGAAGTTAACCTTTTTCAGTTCCTTCATTGCACTTTTCAAGTTACTTCTATAATAGGTTGTGTTCGACTTCACTTTAACATTTCCTAGAACATCAAACAGTATACAATAAATCAAGGGAGCCATATAGTGTTGAGGACCAGTTGTACTTTAAAAGTAAAAGTTCATCATGCTTACTAAATGGATTTCTTGGCTTTATCTGTGATTTGTTATTCTTCCCTTCAATTAGCAGATAAAATACTCAAATCAGTATGCAACTCTAAAGTTTGGTGTAAAACAAAAACAAAATAATTCATTGTACATACCACTGATGTGCCCTTTCTTTCTATTAGGCTTGTTGTCTTCACTTGTATCAATTTCAGGATCCCCCACACTTTGATAATATGTATCTGATTAATACCACAACAAATTTAGATACAATATTTCAGTGAACATATAGATTTTTAAGTAAGAACTCTGCTATTAACATGAATCGACCTAATTCTACAACTATTCAAAGATGACACACCATTTGACTTGTTGTACTTAGCCTTTTTCTTTAAGCCTCCACGTTTGCGCCCACCACTCATCATTGTATCTGAGTCTGTTGTTATCATAACAGAAACAAATTTTGTCCAAATGCCCATTGTACAAGAATAAATATTAAAGGTAAGTTTGTTTTATGAATACCTTGTTTGGTGGATGCCATCACTTCTTCCCTTTTCCTCTTACCTGTTATTAATCGATAAATGGTAAAAAACGAGTTACACAAGTTATTCGGTGTTTCAAGGCATGTGATTTATGAACCAATCGACAACAAACATATTCCCTTTTCTGAATGCATACACATATGAATGAACTAGACTTCGTAGTTTGATAAATCTTAGTACTAATACACTTGAAACAAATCTTAACAATACCCCAAGCATGATGGTAAGATATACACCTATACTAATATCTTAAGCTAGATGTTGATTTCAAAATCGACTAACGAAATCCACATGCAAACTCACAACACAATACTTATGCGGTTAAAAATTTCAAATATGCTCCCTCTATTGACGAATATACCTTGATTCACTTTATCTCCAGAAGATTCAACTATTCTAGCCCTTTTTCGACATACACCTTTCCCCTTTGTCAATACTTTCATCCTTCTCGTCTGTCTTTCATCGCACGACTCACTACAAAGCTTTCTTGTCATTTATCACCACTGTATAGATAAATCTGGGTTAGAATCACGAATAAAGCAAACAAAAATCATATGCTCTTTAGATACAGTACACTAGCTTGCTAATGTAATACTCTTACACAAATAGCAGAATCAAATTGCTTGAAATGGATCCCTTTGGAAAGAAATCGCCTTCGAAGCCAGGTGAAGAGACCCCAACTTTTCAAATTTTGAAAACGAAATTTAATTACGGGTTACGAGTAAAAAATGTGATTTGATTTGCAGTCAGGGGGTGGGAACGCGGGAGAGGGGTGGGAAGGTGGGAGGGGGATGGGCTGGGTGAAATATAGGGGCAATGTGGAAAATAAGTACCAACTTTTATTGTTAAGTGTAATTAAGGGAAGGGGCACAAGTTTTAAGCAATTGGACCCTATAGAATGCGCCCCTAAGTAAGTTACCCTAAAGTATTATTTAGATGAATTAAGTAGTTTCCATTTTAGGGATGAGAAAATAAAATTGGGACAAACCTTTTTCGCAAATGGGAAAACAAAACTGTGATGGAGGGAGTACGTCTTAAGCCACTATTCAGAAGTAAAAATATACGTGTATATATACTTAGAGAGTGTGTGAACCTAGGCATGAAAATAAAATTTAGGAGTATTTATAGGATGAAAATTGTTCATATATGAGTATTAGTTGTTTGTACTAAAGAGGTTTTTACTGAAGAATATTACTTGTTTACACTGAAAAGTTTTAATTGTCTTAATGACACTCTTCAGTGTAAACAAGTAATACTCTTCAGTAAAAACAAATAATATTCTTTAGCAAAAACAATTAGTATCCTTCAATGATTTATATATAAACCATTTTCACTCTATATTTGGTCAAAATTTAGATATCTTATAACGTTGATTTTAGGATGTTAGCTTTGTAATTTACTAATTTTAATGTTACAGTATATTGGGTATGTTTCATATCCTACTTACCTTAATAAAATTAATTTTACTGAAGAAAATCTTAAATAAGAAATTGAATTTTGAAATAGCACAAAGTACGTCTTTTAGAAGAATATGATGAGTTCAAATCAATATGCATTTTTTTAATTGAACTGCCAGATTTATTTAACACTACAAGAATATAAAGAGATGCGTATAAATTTATTAATATGACTATGAATTTCCAATCAGCATTCTAAAAGTCGCTAGTCGCTAGTCGATCGGACTACTGGGGTTTAGCAACTAGACCGACTGTCCGTCTAGTCGAAACCACCTAAATGAATAAAATAATTAATAAATACATAAAAAAATAACACCATCACCTCAATATTAAAATTATAAGTAATACATCATTACCCTAAGCAATACCACAAAACTCAAGACTCAATAAAGTAGCAAAGATGCATATTAATATAAATTAAAAGACATCATCCAAATTCCATGGAAAGGCTGGGGGAGCATCATGGAGGGATGAGGCCGTTCGGTGGTGGAGAGTCGTGGCACAGTGTTCGGTGGAGGAGGGGTGGGGTACGACTTTCGATGGTGGAGGTGCACCGACATTTGACATTCGTGGTGGAGAGGTTTGATAGTTAGGTTTAAAAAAAGTGAATTACATATTTAATTAATTACTTATTTAGATAAAAAAAAGAAGATTAAACGGATTAGATAACTAATCAGATTAGTCGCCAACTAAACCTGATTAATCACGACTAATCTAATTAGTTACCGACTAATTACATGACCATTTTTTACCGTTTTAACTAAAATTAGAATGGTTTAGAGCAGACTAACAACTAATCACCGACTAGTCGGTCGACTAGGACAGTTTTTAGAACACTGTTTCCAATATAAAATTCCATAGAAGGGATCGCCTACAAAATTCTTTAATTATGTGGTCATTTTTATTCTTTACTTACAAAGAATTTGCTTACGGAATTTTAGTAGACAAATTGTTTATAGATAAATTATTTTACGTAAATTGCTTGTAGGTAATTAATTACCTAGAAATTTATTTTTATAGGTAAATTATGTGTATATTGGGGAATTTTGTAGTCAAGTTGTAGACAATTTCATTATAAAAAAATTATTGGAAAATTTCATAGACAATTCTTTATTTTCTTTGTTGATGATCGATTCTAATAGAAAGGATTAGTAGCTGTTTATAATCGTAATTTGAACCATCAAATAATATTCGTGTGATTGATTACTACCGTAAATAGTAAATATGATAGATCGAGGTTAGAAAATCATAAATATGTGTATTGATTGCGTATTTACTTTGTATGTGTGAGATTGATGGTATATGAGTGTGTGTAATAGAGCTGTTGGGAAAATGTATAAGACTTAGGTTTTGATTAGATGCCAAAATGTTCCTCCTAAGTTGATTTGTAAGTAAAACATTCAGTGGAGTTAGTGTTTAGTTAATCAGTTCAATTGTTAAGGAACTGAAGTGCAGTTAGTAATTTCTATAGTGTATTAAAGAATGAAGTCTGTTGAAGTCAAAGTCTGCTGAAGACGAAGTCCACAAGAAGACAAGTGATCTGAGAAAGAGTCTAAGTCTTGAATGTTTTCTAAGTACATTCTCACTGAGACTAAAGCCATCAGGAGAGGACCAAGGTCCACTGATGAGAACTAACAAAGCACATTCAATGCTAAACATATTAAAAGTTGTTAGTTAATCTGGTTGGAACAAGGCAAATCGAATTTCAGTGAAGCTTGAAATTAATGAAGGAATAAGAAGGTTCTCTCAGAGGAGTTCCACCTTAAATCCAGACAAGAATCTGGGCAAGCAGACTGAAGCTCCAATGAGAAGATGACACGTCAGTGTACCTTACTGATAGCCGACCTGCTCCAGACTGACAAGTACCAAAAGTCTTTCCCTAGCAATCTACAGAAAGTTGGTGAACAGGCATGGTCTTTCAGCCGTTTCTTGACAAGACTTAAAGCTTCAAATAGAGTCGTTTGAGCCAATCAGATACAAGAAGACTTACTTGAGAAGATTTAAATCCAACGGGAAGATTTTCAAGGAAGCCTATAAATACAGAAGGACGTGCTCATTTCTATGCACGGGAAACTCACAAGATCAAAGCTATCTCTACATTCATAACAACCAGAAGCACTTAAAATTACCATTGTTTCCCAAGTGTTTCACATCTGTAGAGAGCCTAACTAACCTTCTGTAACCAAGCTTAAAAGCTATATCCAAATCTTAGAAAGAGATAATCCAATCCTAAGCCTTGAGCTAAATTTGTAAGGATTATCTCAAAATAGTTGGAACCAAAACCCTACTCAAAACCCTACTCAGTGTTTAGGTTGAGAGTTAGTGTTAAGTGGTGTTAGTAAGCTGATTGTTGTATCAGTCTGAAAGCTGGTTTGTTTTGGGAACTAGGACCTGGAATTTCCTCGTGATCAATTATCCTAAGAGAGGATTAGTTGATCAGTGCACCTTGGCACTATAACACAAGGAATTCCAAGTGAAAGGAATTCTCCTGTTTGATCAGGACAGTGGACGTAGGAGATTCTTCTCTGAACCACTTTATATCTGGTGTACTTACTTTCTGCTATTTCCTAAGTGTGTGTTAATCTCAAGTTTATCAAAGTAAAACGAGTTTTTCTAAAGGGCTCACTAATCCGCATCTGAAAGCTAATTAGATAGTGGTTCAACTGAAAGTCTTGAGCTTTCAGTGGAGGTATTATCTCAGTAAGCTTTCACAAAGTAACTCTCAGCAGACCTCAAGTCCACTGACGAGCTACTGTCTTAAGTAACCTGATAAATTTCAAAGAAGTTTTAATTTGTAACCACAGGTGTATCCCCTCCCATACACCTGTTTACTCGTTTCGGGACCAACAATTGGTATCAGAGCAGTGGTTCTATAGACCATTGTTCTAAGTATACCTTGTGCTTAAAGGTATTTTCAAGGTCATCTGAATTGATCTTTTGATAAACTTGTTTATATACTATGGCTGACAATGCAGCTAGGGTAGCACCACCAGCAGAGAACAACATGAGAGTTAATCCCTTGAACCATATGTCTCATCACAAGCTTCCACAATTCTCAGTGGAAAACTATGACTTCTGGAAGATCAGAATGAGAGCTCATCTTGCCTGTGTGCATGATGAAATGCTAAGGGTTATTAATAAAGGTCCATTTATTTTTATGACACCTAACCCTAGAACTACAGCTGAGACTATTGCAGATCCTAGAGAAGAATGGCCCAAGGATGAAGATAACTTCACTGCGGATGAAAGGAGGAGAAACAACCTCAACTTCATAGCCATGAACATTCACTACACCACCATTCCAGATTCTGTAATGGGAAGAGTGATCCACTGCAAGACTGCAAAGGAACTATGGGACACTCTTGCTCTCATGTGTGAAGGAACTGACAAGATAAAAGAGAACAAGCTTTCAGTAGCTGTTCAAAAGTATGAGCAGTTCACCATGGAGCCCACTGAGACTATTGACCAGCTTGATGGGAGGTTCACTGACATCATGAATGAAATAAACTCTCTGGGAAATGTCTATACCAAAAGGGAAGTTGCCTTAAAAATCCTGAGAGGTCTAACCTCAAGATGGGATGTGTACTCTGTGATGATGCAGAATACCAAGGATATATCCAGCATGTCTATGCAACAGGTATTCTCTGAACTTAAGGCTTATGAGTTTGATTTGAACATGAAAAGGGCTCCTGATGAGACCTCAGCTGAGAAGGGAGTTGCCTTCAAAGCTAAGGAGACTGAGCCAAAATCCCCAAAGCCTCAGAAGAGTACAAAGGCAAGCAAATCTCAAAGCAAAGCTGAGATGCAGGAGGAACTCAGCCTGATGGCTAGAAGGTTTGAGAAACTTAACAGCCGTTTTGGCAAATATAAGAGATTTTACAGGGATAACAGAGAAGGAAGAAGTTATCCTAAAACAGACACCAGAGAAGGAGAGAAAAACTCAACTGAACCAGAGAAGAGAAAAGAGTACAAGAACTATTCCAGAGGTGAAGGATCATCATCAAAGACCAAGGAGTCTACTGAGGAAAGAAATGATGATGATGCCAATAGATGTTTCCAATGCAAGAAAGTTGGGCACTTTCAATATGATTGTCCTCAACTGAGCACCAAGGAAAGGAAGGAAAGGCAAGCCAAAAGAGACTGGAGATATGGAGAAAGAAAAACCATGGTGGCTGAGGATGTTGATGAATATCTGGAGTCATCTGATGGTTTGTTCTCAGACAACAGTGATGATGACATGTGCCTCATGGCAAGAGAAGAACCAGAGTTTCAATCTAAACCATCCAATTCTCTAGGACACTCACCTGAGCTAAGCTCAGAGTCAACTGAGGAACTCAATCTTCAGTCCGCTTTAGAACAGTTGATGATTGATTTCTCAAGGTTGCAAGAAACAAGTTTTTGTCTCCAAGATGAAAACAAAAATCTCCTGAGAGAAAACAGTAAGTTAATTGAGTCTGGGAATCAGGCAGATCTTAACTCAGCTAAGTCTACCATTGAATTGACAAAAGAGGTTGAAACCCTCAAGAGTCAAGGAAATGGCAAAGATCAACTGATAAAAGATCTTACTGAATCTAAGACAAGGTTAACAGAAGAGAATTTGAAATTGGTAAGCCAAGTAAAGGAATCTCTCCTGAAAATTGATGTCTTACAAAAATCTGAAGAGACTTTGTTAAAAAGGATTAATGCTATCAACAAACCCTCTCTGGCCATAGAGGAGATTCAAAACTTTCAAATCAATCCTAATAACAAATGTGGGATAGGCTTTATTCCAAAACCTTCAGAAGGTCCTCTAAGTGTTGCTTCTTCAAGTGGCACAAAGAGAGTTTTTGTTAAGTCTGTGACCTTTCAACCACAGATTTTGGATAAGGGAAAAAGACCAGCTGAGGTCCAACAAAAGAGAAGTCAAACTGAGCCAAAACCAAATGGAAAGGCTCAGGTGACTAATCAGAATAGATCTCAGCAGAGGTACTATCAGTCGAGGTCTTCACAGATGAAGCAACCTCAGCTGAGAGCACCCAGGCATGAGCGTTCCTCAAGGAATGACTCATACAGAAGACCTATTCCTTTTGTGCCTAAAGGAAAAGGCCCTTCATACTCTTATCAACAAAAACTCAGGCCAGGTGCACCCAAGCCTAAAAGAAAGAATGTAAAGAAGGTTCCTGTTCCTTCAAAGGCGGACAACCATAGAAAGTTTACTCCCAAGGCACCAAGGGAGATAACAATCTATGTAGATGTTTATGGAAGACAAATTAGCCAATCTAAAGTGATTAGAACTGTGAGGCAAATTTGGATTCCGAAAGGTACAGCTAACCTGGTAGGACCCAACACCAAATGGGTGCCTAAAGCTTGATTTTGAATACAGGGCTCAGTGGATCTCAACAAAGGAGATGCTCTAAAATCTTCAGTCTGGTACTTGGACAGTGGATGTTCTAGGCACATGACTGGCAACAAAGATCTCCTGACAGAATTTGTTGAGAGAGAAGGTCCACAAGTCACCTTTGGTGACAACACTCAAGGAGCCACTAAAGGTTATGGTACTTTAATCATTGGCTCAGTAAGAGTAAGCAATGTATCCTTTGTCAGTGGACTTAAGCATAATCTTCTGTCCATAAGCCAATTCTGTGATAAAGGATACAGTGTTGAATTTTCATGTAACCTGTGTTTTGTCAAGAATATATCTTCACAACAGGTACTACTAACTGGGTCAAGGAAGGGAAATATCTATCTTGCAGATTGGAAGTCTTGCACACCAAATGCATGTCTTATTGCTAAGAGCTCAACTGACACTAATTGGTTGTGGCACAAAAGACTAAGTCATCTGAACTTCAAGATGATGAACAGGATAGCAAGACATGGACTGGTAGAAGGAATGCCAAATGAAGTATACAACAAAGAACATATTTGCAAAGCCTGTCAGGAGGGAAAGCAAGTAAAAGCATCTTTCAAAAGCAAAGTAGCAACCTCTACTGACAGAATACTTCAACTGTTACATATGGATCTCTTTGGTCCAGTAACCCCTGTAAGTATCAATGGGAGAAAATATACACTTGTTGTTGTTGATAACTTCTCCAGGTACACATGGGTGATATTCCTAGCAAGCAAAAAGGAGACTCAACTGAGGCTGCCAGAGCTCCTGAAGAAAGTTAGCAATGAAAAGAGCCTGAACATTGTAAAGATAAGATCAGATAAGGGCACTGAATTTATTAACTCTATTATATCTTATTATTGCAAAGAGTTAGGTATTGCACATAAGACATCAGCTGCAAGAACTCCACAACAAAATGGGGTAGCTGAAAGAAGAAATAGAACTCTCAAGGAGGCAGCAAGGACAATGCTTGCAGAAGCTCAAGTTCCTAAAAGATTTTGGGCTGAAGCTATCAACACTGCCTGCCACACTCAAAATAGATCCATGGTAACCAAACATCAAGGAAAAACTCCATATGAGTTATGGAATGGCAGAAAACCACAGGTATCTTACTTTCACATTTTTGGTTGCAAGTGTTTCATTCACAACAATGGGAAAACTCAACTGAAAGCTTTTGATAGCAAAGCTGATGAAGGAATTTTCTTAGGATATTCCCAAATCAGTAGAGCCTTCAGAGTTTACAATTGTACAACTCTTGTTGTGGAAGAAACACATCATGTGGTCTTTGATGAATCTACTTTTGAGTCCAGAAGTAAGGAGAATGAGGAGGTAATCAGCAAAAGACTAACCAGACTGAGTATCAAGTCTAAAGGCTATCCTGAGAATTGTGTTGACACATAAATCTCAACCTGGGATAATTTAGAAGATCAACAATTCAAGGAGGTCACCCAAAGTCAAACCACCCCTCAAAGCTCACTTGAGAACTCTCCTGAACAAGAAACTGAACTGATGAACACTATCCCAGTTCAAGAGGTAAGTAATGTCAATGAAGATGTGGTCACAGCTGAGACATCCACTGAACCCATCATTTAAGGGGGAACCAATGAGATTACCATTGAGAATGAGAATACCTTGAATGATGACTCAGGACTTCAACCCTCTGTCTTATTTCCTGAATTTGATTTTATTCCTATATCTAGTGACTCAACTTCAGAAGAGTTAAACTCTACTGAAGGGCATCAGCCTAGGAGGACATGGCTCTCAGATCACCCTGTTGAGCAAACCCTAGGTGATCCTACCTCAGGAGTCAAAACTAGAAGTTTTCATAGGGAAAGTGCTTTGTTTTGTTGTTTCTTATCAAACCAGGAACCAAGTTCCATAGCAGAAGCACTTTAAGATTCCAACTAGATCATTGCCATGCAAGAAGAGCTCAACCAGTTCACAAGGAATCAAGTATGAGAGTTGGTGGACAGACCATATCACTGCAATGTGATAGGAACCAAGTGGGTATTCAAGAACAAGAAGGATGAAAATGATGTCATAGTCAGAAACAAAGCCAGACTTGTTGCAAATGGCTATTCTCAAGTTGAAGGATTTGACTATGATGAAACATTTGCCCCAGTAGCCAGATTGGAGGCAATAAGGTTATTCTTTGCATATGCTGCTCACAAGAAATTCAAGGTGTACCAGATGGATGTTAAGAGTGCCTTCTTGAATGGAGTACTCAATGAAGAAGTCTATGTGGAGCAACCCCCAGGTTTTGAAGAAAGTCACAAAGTATATAGACTGAGAAAAGCTCTGTATGGACTGAAACAGGCTCCAAGAGCTTGGTATGATACTTTGTCACAATTCCTTTTGGATCATGGTTTCATCAAAGGAAGAGTAGATAGAACTCTATTCAGGATCACAAAAGGAGAGGACACTTTGCTTGTACAAATCTATGTGGATGATATCATCTTTGGTTGTCCCAATCAATTCCTCTGTGAAAAGTTTTCTCAACTGATGAAGGGAAAATTTGAAATGTCAATGATGGGAGAAATGAACTTCTTCCTAGGACTTCAAGTTAAGCAATCCCCTGAAGGAATCTTCATCAATCATGCCAAATATACAAGGGAGCTGATCAACAAATGTGGATGCCAGACCAGCAAAGTAGCAAGAGTCCCACTCAACACCAACACCAAGATGGAACCAGATGAAGATGGTGAATCAGTAGACCAGACTCACTACAGAGCTATTATTGGATCTCTACTGTATCTCACAGCAAGCAGGCCTGATATCACTTTTGCAGTTGGGATTTGTGCAAGATATCAAGCCAATCCAAAGAAAAGTCATCTGGAAGCTGCTAAAAGAATTCTCAAATACCTTAAGCGTACTGTGAATATGGGATTGTGGTATCCATCAGATTACAATCTGGAACTCACAGGATACTCAGATGCTGACTATGGAGGATGTAGAATTGACAGGAAATCAACCTCAGGCACTTGTCAATTCTTGGGAAGTAAGCTGATCTCTTGGTTCTCCAAGAAACAAAACTCAATAGCCACAAGCACTACTGAAGCTGAGTATATGGCAGCTGGAAGTTGTTGTGCTCAAATTCTTTGGCTTAGACAACAACTGAGAGATTACAATATCTTTGCAAATGAAGTTCCTATTTTCTGTGACAACAATAGTGCAATTGCTATTTCAGAAAATCCAGTTCTCCACACAAGATGCAAACATGTGGATATAAGGCATCATTTCATCAGAGATCATGTGGAGAAGAAGGACATCAAAATGCTCAAAATCCACACTGACAAGCAGAAGGCAGATATCTTCACTAAACCTCTAGCTGAAGCAAGGTTTCAAGAGTTGTCAGTAGAGCTTGGACTCCTAGATCCAGGAGAGTAATGCAAGGATTCATCTCAGAAGGGTTATTTTTTTTCAATTCAGTGGAGGTTCATTTTCAGAGGAGGATCCTTCTCAGTGGAGACTCCTCATCTCAGAAGAGTCTTGACTCTCAGACGAGGTCGAAACTCAGTGGAGGTCAAAGGTTTAATTCCTCTGATATTTTCAAATCTAAAGCCTCTTAGTTTTTAATTTATATATTTGGTTTCAATAAAATTACTAATGAGTGCTTTCTGAAAATTAAATCTTTCTTACACTTTTTCGAAGAGATTTTGGTATGGCAAGCATTTAATGCGCGTTGTACAAGTCAGGTTCACTTTTACAGTTACCTATCTCACGCGCCTTAAAACCCGGATGATGTGACCTTCCGGCTACCAACTTTTTCAATCCATACCTTCCATTTTAGGCGGTTTCTTTGTAACTGTCAAGATCTCTTAAAAACTCCCCACTAACCTCTTGGACTTTCCACGATCTCAAACCGAATTAATCTCAGACGTTAATCTCTCCTCTCAATCTCACCGTTCAACACTCATATAAAAACCCCAAATTTACGCTTGCAAACCTTTTCGAAATCACTCACAAGCAAACACCTTCTATCTGACCAAATACACTCTGCATACTTTCTCTCAAATCCTATCTTTCAAATGGCAAAAATAAACCTAAGTTTTCTTACCAATAAAGAGAATTTCTGGTATGAACCCATCGTGGTTTTTGACAACCCTGAGATTGAATCAAAGCCAGAATTTGCTCACATCAAAGAAGCCCTAGAAATGATTAAAACTGCTGGGCTAGAGAAGTTCTTAACAGTTCATCCTAAGAACTGCTTTGACAGGCAGGTTCTTGAGTTTTTCTGTCATATATCCAACTCTGATTCAAGAATCAGGTCTCATCTCATTTTACAAAGGAAGAAGAAGGTGATGAGAGACGATATGGAGATCGTTGAACACCAGAAGATTAGAAAGGAGATTCGCATAAGTGGAGATGACTTGAAAGAGTTGTTCGATCTCCCCTCTGAAGGTCCGAATCCAGATACGTGTATTGCGGACGAGGAGGAAGAATGGGTTAGTTCCATTATGCAAAAGAAGGTGAAATACACTCCAATAATGAACAGAAATGTGCTCATGCCGGTATACAATGTTCTCTGTGAAGTTATTGGAAAATGTATACTGGAAAACCAGGGAAGCACGGAGCAGGTAAGCAAGCCCAAGCTCAGACTAATGAAGGCTATTGTGGAGAGTAAGGAGAAGACATACAACTGGCAACAGTTCTTTCTGAGGGCGTTGAATAAAGAGAACTCAAAGCTCCAACCTGACAAAACTCCCCAACTATCAAGTAAGCTAGATTTTGCAACAAAAATCTCCTACTTGATAGAGAATGTAGATCTGGGAGTAGACTGGATTCCAGACAGGAAGTGGAGTAATCTAAAGGCCTTGTTCAAGTCTGGAAAGGCTCTAGAGACAAGAATGATTAAGCCTGCTGAGGAGAGCCCAGAGGCAGTTGAAGAGGAAGAAGCTGACCCTGCTGAAGGGAAGAAAACTAAAATGAAGAGAAGGTTGGTTAAACTGAGTGATAAGATGGCCCAACACAAGGAGGCCGAGGCAGAAAAGGCTTCTAAAAAGGAGAAGAAGAGGTCTACTGAGGCTGAGAAGGAGAGTGCCTCTAAGAAAGTCAGAGTCACAAACTCTACTGATTAGTCTTCATCAGGTAACCCTGACTCTTCTCCCAACTTAATCTCAACTGAGTCTGACTCAGATGCCCCTACCCCTACCCCCATCAAACCCAAAACCAAACCTCGCACCCCTGCCAAAACCAAACACATCTCCAAAATAACTAAAACCCCCACTGAAGGCTCTCAACAGCCTGAAAGTGGATCCCAAACCACCACCACATCTGAAGCAACCTCAACCCCTACTGAACCCCTACCCTCAACTCCCTCTGAACCCCTACCCTCAACCATCACTGAACAAAATCTTACCTCTACTGACACCCAACCCCAAACCCCATCTGAACTGAACCCTCCTGAAACTCACACAACTCACCTGGAGTCTATCCCAGAGGAGCCAATAGACAGTAAATCCCCTACCCCTCCCTTCCTTCAGACGATGAAGAAGAGTACTCATTCTTAGACGCTCTTAAGGATGAGGTTGCCTACTCTTTGGAGTCTAAATATCCCGAGCTTAATGGGTTTTCCACCCTGAAAGCAATATTCTTGAGACTGAGACTCTTTGTCCAGCTCAAAGACAAAAGACTTGGTGAAATTCTATTGGCTGTCAGAGGCAGCAATGCAGAGGACTGGAAGAAGGAGGAGGTGGAAGTGATGCAGTTTGCCGGTATGACCAAAACCAGACTTCTCTGTGATGAGAAGATCTTTGAGAGTCTGGTTATGGATGAAATAGCTGAGGCAAGGAAGGAAGATGCAGTGGAGAAGGTTGATGGAGGTGACAAAGAGAAGCCAGCTGAGAATGTGCAAACTGTTGAGGCAGGTGATAAAGAGAAGGAGAAAGAGAAGGAGGAGGAGAAGGAGAAGGAAAATGTACAAGGAGGAGGTGCTTCACCTAGGCAAGGTGATGGTGAAACAGCCAAGGATGTATCCATGGCAAGGGATACTGAGGCACAAAAATTGCCACAGGAGAGCTCAGTAGAGGTGTCTACTGAAGTTCTCCCACAACAGCCCTTAGTGGTGGCTACGGAGTCAACTGAGGTGTCTGGTAATGTTGGAGTTGAAAATATTAATGAAAAAGAAACTGAGGTGGAGATTATTGGAGTTGAAAGTGGAGAGATTAAAGCAATCATCCTGTAAAGGGTGAATTGGCTGAAAAGAATAAAGTCAAAAAACAGAGTGAGAGTGAGAAAAGAGAGAAGAGAGAGGAGGAGGGAGTCCCAATGGAAGTAGAAGCTTCAGGAGACTTAGGTTGTGAGGCTGAGGGAGATAAAGCTAACCTTATTTGTCATGCAGGTACTCAAACTGTTGAGATTCCCCCAGTAGAGGTCAACCTAACTCCCCTGAGTGATGCTGTTAACTCCATTCAAGATGAAAAACTTCCTGCTCTTCAAGCACAACTGAGGGATGTCCAGGAGATAGTGCAAGAAGAAGTAGATGAGATGGTCATCCTCTCAGACCATGTTGATGAACTCATGGAATCCACAACAACATCACTTCAAAATCTTACTCTTAAAGTTGAAGATTCTCAGCAGATGGTGATTGATGTTGTTGAAGGATAGAGCGTGCTGGTCATAGAAGCCTTGAAGAAGCTGGAGCAGAAGGAGGAAGAGGCCAGAACTCAATTTCTCAAAGACTCAGTGGAGAATGTATCCATCAACCTAAAGTCCTCAGTAGAGGCTTTCTCAGCGGACCTACTTGGGAAGGTTGAAGGGTTGTGGAATTCAAAGCTGACAGAATTCGAGGCCAAGCATGCAGATTTGGGAGCTAAGCTAGGAGAAGTTCTAAAGAAGGCTGCAGAGGATTTCCCCACTCAGGAGAAAATAAATGTGCTAATTGATGAGAAGCTAGCACAGTTTGTACAATTTGGGCAAACGGCTGGAGCAGCTTTGGAGAGACTGGAGGATGAAGTTGATCATTGTACAACTGAGTTGAAAGCCTTAGCTCATGATCAACTGAAGCTCAATATCACTATAGCCGAATGTATGATTAATGTCGGAAAGGGGGAAAAGAGGATAAGCGCTAAGGATATGAAGCTTGATCCCAAGAACAAAATGAAGATTATCCTTGAGACCCCTGACTTTGAGAAAGGCCAACAAGTGAAGAGCACGTTGAAGAAGGTGGATGCAGAGGCTCAGAAGATTGCAGAGGCCAAGAAGGGCAAGGAGATCCCCTCAGATGACTTGTCAAAGTTCAAGGAAGACCATCTGAAAGAAAAGGAAGATAGAGCTGCAAAGAAGGGGGAAACCACCAATAGAAAGGCATCTGATGCCCTCTCAGCTGAGGTAGCCAAAAAGACCAGAACCTCAGGGAGGTTGGCAGCTAAGTCCACTAGCTCATCTGATGAAGTTGAGGTACTCCCCATTCTTAACCCTGAATCTCTTTCATCTGAACCTCCTAAGTCTGCCCCCACAAGAGTCACACAGCTCACTGAGCTAATTAAAGAGGCTGGAGGGATGAATGAAAGAGCTCGAAAGCTAACAACTCAGCAGCAGGAAAGGAGAGACAAGGTGGTTGGGAAGATGGAAACCATTGCCGAGCTAGCTGAGAGGAAAAGGAAGGAGAGGCTGTCCATTTTTGATAAAACTACTTCAAAGAAGTTCAGGAGTGGTTATCAAAGATGGGCTGCTAAGCTTAAAAAGGACAAAATGACTTTCTCAAAAGCCAAATACCCTCATCTTGATACTTGGGTTCCTAAAAAGCTCAATGATGCTTGGGAAACTGCTAAAAGGGAATTTGTGTATTCCTTTTATGTCAGTGGAGAATTAGGAAGAGATAATGCTCAAGAGGTTTTCAACTCATGGTTGTTTGAAGCCTATCCAAAACTCTATCCTGAGATCAGTGATGCTTGGAATGATGCCTTCCCAGATCATGCCTTGAAGTCTCCTGAGCCAATCGTCTACTGGCCTCCTCAAGATGCAACTGGTGTTGTGGATAGAGAAAGGATCACTAAAGAGTGGATATCCTTATGTGAACATCTTGGACTCAAAGGACATTCAAAGGAAGTAATGGAGAGGAAGAACGAGCTGAAGGTCAGAGTATTCAAGCAGTATGGCCTTGAACCCATTTTCGAATCTATCTGAGAAGTTAAGTATCCTTGCTGGGCATTTGTTTATAAGTCCCAGATGATTTTAAGTTTGAATCTTTTGATAGTAGAATTCATGTAATATGTACTTCACTTTTTATCATGAAATGAACTCTACTGATGTTTTTCCCAAGATAATATCTCATTATCATTTAGGCTTATGTACTTGAATGTTTCTTACTTACAAAATCCTTGAACTTTGTATGTCATCTGAAGAACCTCATCTGAATGAAGATATGTAATAAGATAGGTTCCGGCATAATCAAAAAGGGGGAAATTGTTGGGAAAATGTATAAGACTTAGGTTTTGATTAGATGCCAAAATGTTCCTCCTAAGTTGATTTGTAAGTAAAACATTCAGTGGAGTTAGTGTTTAGTTAATCAGTTCAATTGTTAAGGAACTGAAGTGCAGTTAGTAATTTCTATAGTGTATTAAAGAATGAAGTCTGCTGAAGTCAAAGTCTGCTGAAGACGAAGTCCACAAGAAGACAAGTGATCTGAGAAAGAGTCTAAGTCTTGAATGTTTTCTAAGTACATTCTCACTGAGACTAAAGCCATCGGGAGAGGACTAAGGTCCACTGATGAGAACTAACAAAGCACATTCAATGCTAAACATATTAAAAGTTGTTAGTTAATCTGGTTGGAACAAGGCAAAACGAATTTCAGTGAAGCTTGAAATTAATGAAGGAATAAGAAGGTTCTCTCAGAGGAGTTCCACCTTAAATCCAGACAAGAATCTGGGCAAGCAGACTGAAGGTCCAATGAGAAGATGACACGTCAGTGTACCTTACTGACAGCCGACCTGCTCCAGACTGACAAGTACCAAAAGTCTTTCCCTAGCAATCTACAGAAAGTTGGTGAACAGGCATGGTCTTTCAGCCATTTCTTGACAAGACTTAAAGCTTCAAATAGAGCCATTTGAGTCAATCAGATACAAGAAGACTTACTTGAGAAGATTCAAATCCAACGGGAAGATTTTCAAGGAAGCCTATAAATACAGAAGGACGTGCTCATTTCTATGCACGGGAAACTCACAAGATCAAAACTATCTCTACATTCATAACAACCAGAAGCATTCGAAATTACCATTGTTTCCCAAGTGTTTCACATCTGTAGAGAGCCTAACAAACCTTCTGTAACCAAGCTTAAAAGTTATATCCAAATCTTAGAAAGAGATAATCCAATCCTAAGCCTTGAGCTAAATTTGTAAGGATTATCTCAAAATAGTTGGAACCAAAACCCTACTCAAAACCCTACTCAGTGTTTAGGTTGAGAGTTAGTGTTAAGTGGTGTTAGTAAGCTGATTGTTGTATCAGTCTGAAAGCTGGTTTGTTTTGGGAACTAAGAACTGGAATTTCCTAGTGATCAATCATCCTAAGAGAGGATTAGTTGATCAGTGCACCTTGGCACTATAACACAAGGAATTCCAAGTGAAAGGAATTCTCCTGTTTGATCAGGACAGTGGACGTAGGAGATTCTTCTCTGAACCACTTTATATCTGGTGTACTTACTTTCTGTTATTTCCTAAGTGTGTGTTAATCTCAAGTTTATCAAAGTAAAATGAGTTTTTCTAAAGGGCTCACTAATCCGCATCTGAAAGCTAATTAGATAGTGGTTCAACTGAAAGTCTTGAGCTTTCAGTGGAGGTATTATCTCAGTAAGCTTTCACAAAGTAACTCTCAGCAGACCTCAAGTCCACTGACGAGCTACTGTCTTAAGTAACCTGATAAGTTTCAAAGAAGTTTTAATTTGTAACCACAGGTGTATTCCCCCCCTCCCATACACATGTTTACTCGTTTCGGGACCAACAAGAACTTTTGTGTATTTTAACTTATTTTTATTAATGGAGACCAACTTATTTATACAAACCACCAAGCAGGTGGTGGACAAACTCTTGGACTTCCAAGCTTGCATGCTTGACATGTGTCCTCTTTGACTTGTTTGACCTTATCGAAGCTTAAACTTAGTTACAAAGTCTTCTTTTGTAGCATATCACGTCCTTGGAGTTGTTCGTCTTTACTTAGTTCGTTGATTTCCATCATCAGTCCTTCATTATCTCGAATACCCATCAATCAGGGAAGGTTGCTCGTGGGGTTTCCAATGGCTCTTTCGAGGACCTGCTCGTTGTGAGGGCCTTCAAGCTCTCTTTGACTCCACTGAAGGCTCGTGTTTCTATTTACTTGAGATAGATTCCCCCACCCCCTGTTTTTTACAAGGCGAATGTAGATGGCAGGGTTTCGAATGCTGTTGGTCCGTTGCATATTGGTATTATTTTTCGGAATTCACGGGGACTGTTTGTTGAGGCGCGTTTGTATTCTGTTGGATGGGGATTTCCCCTAGAGGCCGAAATAACCTAAATACTTTATGCGATTGAGATCGCCCATTCCAAAGGCTGGTCGTGGCTTTGGATCGAATCAGACTCAAAGATGGTGGTTCAGACTATGCAACGGGTTATTCCTTTCATTTCTTGGCGTATTTTGGGTCTCTGGAGCGATATCATGAGAAAGACTTCTTCTATGCATATTTGGTACTCTCATATTTATAGAGAAGGGAACAAAGCGACAGATTACTTGGCTAGTTTGCAGTATCGGTCTATTTGGTCTAGGGACTGTCCGGACTTTCTATCTCAGTTTTTACATTGGGACTTGCACACTACTTATTGCAGGATGTAGGGGTTGATCCTCCTCTTTTGGCCTTGTATTCTAGGCCCTTTGTTGTTTTTGGAGACCAGTCTCTATTCAGTCTTTTATGGCTGAGAGCTTAGTCTTGGATTCACCTACTGACCTGTTGGCAGGGGGTGGAATCCTTCTTGCCTTGTATTCTGGGCTTTTCCTATTCGGGGGACTAGGAGTTGTGTGGTTGGTAACGCTTTTTCGCTTACACTGGTTTATCCTTAAGGGAGGTTTACAAGGAGGTTTTTAATGCGGCCCACACAGCTCCCCAAGTCTTTCCCCTGGTTCCCGAGCTGTGGGATTCGCCTTTTTCTCTTTTCATAATAAAGTTTTCTTTCATTGGCCTTCATTATATGTTGTTCACCTCCTTGGAATAAGGGTGTAGAGTTTTCGCCCATCACCTTACTGTGGGTTCTTCAATCTTGGTCTTCGTATCTTCAGTGGGAGCTGTTCGCCTGGAAGCTGCTCGCCAGGTAATGTAAGAGTCGAAAAGGTACTTCTTCTATTGATTTGTGCACCACCCTTACGTCATACTTGTTCATCATTCGTGCCTTGCTTAACTTTAGTCATAATATGTCTTTAGGCCTTAATTCATGTTCGCATAATTTGAAAAGTTTTTCGCCCATCAACAATTGCCCCCTAGCCTGTCTCCATATTGACTGGGTCGAGCTACTTTTGCCGAGCAACTGGAGTCAAGCTATAATTTTGTATAGTAGTTTGGACGAATAACATGTTCTGGGTGAGCAATTTGGATGCGACCCTTCATATCTCGAGCCATGAAGTCTCTTCGAGGGATGACATGGGCGGCATGATGATGTGCTGCCCACGCGCGTGTACTTCCGAGGCTACACACCCGTTGATTTTGCCAGATGGTCCTTCAATTTTCAATTTTTTTAAATAAATACCCCATTTTTCTCATTTTGACCCCGCATTTTTCTAAAAAATATGGGTTTTACCCCATTTTCCCAAGGGGTATATATACGGGAAGTTAATCAAATCTTCCCACTTTCCATTCCAGATTTTCAAAAATTCCGGCCAATCCTCTATATTTTCCGGCGACTCCTTAGATTCTCCGGCGTCTTCTTGCATTCCAGCCGTATTTAATCTTCCAAGGTAGTACTTTACTTTTATTTGCAATTTTAATCTTCTATTCTTGCATTCTTCTTTTGATTTTACTTACTAAAACCGTGAACCACCACCACCACCATTGTCTATCGCCGCCGTCAATCGCGGGGCTATCCATCTTAAAATCCCAGTTATCATCTCATTTTTTTCTTCTACAAAATACATGTCCTCTCAACCTAGCAATGAAAACCCCCCATTAAATCTTGAGAAATGCCCACTCGAAGTCGTCCTCTTCAAAGGCCAACCTCTCTTTGAAATTTCATCGGGAACAGATCCAAACGCTGAATCAGTTATTAGATCCATGGAGGACACTGGTGTTGATGATCGGTTTTAATCGAAAGATTGTGCCTCGGGAGCCAAGCGGGGAAGATTCATCAAGTTCCGAATCTGAGACTGAGTCAGATTCAGATCCTGAGGACGAGCTAACTTAGGAATTCCTGGAGGGGATTGAATTTCCTTCGCCAGAACCGATGGTAAATAGGGTTTCCACAGCCGTTGCTCGCCCAATAGATTAACGAGCATATTCTAAAAGATACACAAATTAGTTTGCTCACTCGGAGAGAGATGTACTGAAACTGCACAGGAATGAATTCCAGACGAGCAGGATCAAGAGCATTGTTCGTGAGGATGAGCTAGACCTCATACGGGAGACTTATCAAATCCCGTATGACATTCATATGTGGGCTCCGGGGAGGAAATAAAGAGTTGATCACCCACCACCTGGATGCACGATGATCAACATTGACACCTTAATCGCTGGATCAAGACTGCCTCTACCGCCAATAGTTGGTCGCTTTCTAGAGGCGACCAACTTAGCCATTATGCAGATCACTCCAATCGGCTGGATGAACATGCTTAGCATTATGATCATGTTCGCCCTGGACGGCTATGTCGACCGAATCACTCCAGATGAGGTCAATTATATGATGACCATCTTAGCCTACTCGGCCGGGGAGAAGGTAACTTTTACTTGAAGGCTCGCCCGAGTCTGAAAGTAGTTGATGGTGTGCCGAACAAGATCCGAGATTGGAAGCAACACTTCTTTTTCATAGGGGGTGATTGGTGAGCTGCGACAGACCCTTATGGTGGTGGTTCCCGAATTAATTCTCCCGCGGCCTACGGGAAAATAAAATGTGAGCCCACTTTTTCTTGTCTAAGATAAGTGAGACTAATTTTAACTCCTTTTGTTTGATTGCAGGTCCTCGATTGCTCAAGTGGAACAACGAAGAGGAGGAGATTAACTCAGAGTTTTTGTTCACCTCCTATTTAGCCGCTCTCCGCAACCGAGCAGATAAGAGTATCTAGCATCTGAACGAGCTCAAGTGTAAGAAAACTGCTCGCCTCTTCACATATCCCCACCACCTAGAGGCCCAAGCCGAGGTACCTCAAGGTATAACACTTAGAGAGATTTCTCTTTTTTAAACAAGTTCACCCCTTAACAAGATGTTCGCCTTGCAAAGAAGCAAGTCACAATTATAGTTCCTCCAAGCTTTGCTCTCTTGGAACAAAGGGTGTTTGAGATGCCACCGACTAGGGGAAGAAAGGTTAAGGATGATCCACCCTCGAAAATCGTCATCCTCGTGACGAGAACTGCCGGTACTCAAGCTGCTTGGCAAGCTACTCCGGCTCCCACTGCACCTTCCCCACCACCGGCTCAACAATCATCACCCCAACACGGGACAAAAAGGCTCAAACAAGCTGATGGTTCCATGTCCGTCCCCACTAAGCACCCTGCTGGAAAGGGTAAGGAAAAGGTGGAGAGCACAGCTTCTCGCCACTCCAACGAAGAACCTGGTCGCCATCCATCCTCGGAGGTGGCCGAGCTGGGTGGCAAGGGTGCCAAAGATATGGTGACCCGACCAAGGGGCCCCGAAGACATCACTTATTTAGGCTATGATGACCTAAAATACTTCGAGTAAGTGTTATCTTAATGGTTCATAACATACACACTTCCTTAATTTCTTCTAACTTCTTTTCTTTTTCTATGTTTGCAGTTATTGGGCTGCCAATCATCCCGGGCGAGCTGATATTGTTCACCAGTTTGCATGCTCAAAGTCCCTAGCCTATCTCTGGGACATTCCTGGAGATCATGTTTGCCTGGCAATAGAAATAGTTGCTCGCGCTTGGATGAAACCCCTGGATCAGGTTGTTCAAGCACAAGGGGTGGCAGAAAACTTCTACCAATCCATGATCCAAGCAGCGAACTCACTCGTCTACGCCCAGAGGGGACTTGCTCAATTGAGTGAGGTTGAAGAGGTTGTTCGCCACCATGCCGCCACTGTTCGGTAGCTTAATGATGAGAAAAAAGGCGTGGTGGCCAAGTTTAATGCCAAAGTTGCTCGCCTCAACACTCAGCTGCAAATGGCCAACAATAAGAGAAGAAGCAGCTTGAGGCCAACCAACAGCTTTCTGCCGAGCTGAAGGTTAAAGAGATTGAGCTCGCAACCTCCCAAGCAGCACTAGAGGAAGAGAAGAAGAAAAGGGAGGAGGCCGAGCAGAAAGCGGCTGAGCTCGAGGCAGAGGTTGCTCGCCTTTACAAGGGGACGGCAGGGGTGCTTACCCTGGCTAAGTTTGAGGCCCAACTCAATGCCAACCTTGGGGCCTGCTCGAATTTGGGGTACATCTATGCCTATGCTGACTATATCCGCTCAGTCAGCCTCTACAAAGTCCCACAGGTCCAAGAGGCGCTTGACAAGGACTTGGTGGAGTTTCTTGAAGCCTATCCCCCATAGCCTAGGACTGCTCTTCAACTTGGGGATATGACCGACTTGTTGGGTTTTGGAGGCACGAACACCATGTTCGGCGCAGCAAAAGATAACGATTCACCAACAACGAATCTGCATATGGTTGTATAACATAAAACATAAAGAATAAATAACACGTATATAAATTCTTACAACGATTTGTACGCAGAATCTTCCACTATGGTATCCACGTAACGACTTTCTACCAACCCGCACCGATATGCCAGTATTGAATCTCGAGATGAATTTGCGAGGAAAATTCCAACTGGAGATTTTATGGAGAAATTACATTTCTTGTGTGTTTACGGAATTCCCATATGACACATATTTATAGGGATTAACTTGGCTTAATTCTTAAGCAAGATATTGGGCCTAGCCCGTAATATAATCTCTACGGATTATATTTTCCTAGATATGTTCCTACGAACAATATCTTTACCATATCTATTATTCTTGTATAATAATATTTCAAATATTATTATTGAAATTTCATATTTAATTAAATAATAATAATTAATTCCAAATATAATTATTATTATATTCCCTATAAATTAAATATTATATCCAATACAATATTTAATCAACCAACTATAATCGGTAAATTGTCATTACTTGTTGTGTAACCCATACGCCCTCGTATATCGAGCGATTAGTCAAACTAACGGTCTTAATTGAACCCTAGACAATAAATCAGACATTCTCAATATATGAGGTACATTGCGAGGAAATCTGCAACTACCTGTAATACTGTAGGCTATTGTGATATCTTCCTTTCATTCACGAATACCCGATTAAGTCTTGAACACGATGAAGTGTCTATTCAAACAACTTAATCATATTATCTTCAATCACTAATTGATCAAGTATATCACACTTAGCCACAAAGTCTAAGTTGATGTGCGTCGGCCGACGACTTAGATCCAATTATGATGAGAAGGTGAGTATTCTCTCTAAATTCACATTGAGGAATGAATTCTATTCTTGGCTCAACTACCACACACATGTATTTCGTGATGAACCCAATCCAAGCCATATCTACTCGTGGAAGGGTGCAAGCGTCGGTCATGGTCAAAGTTCATCACTCCACACATGTCGTGCGTATTGACCTCAAGTCAGAGGAGTATCACATCGCTCCCACTAACCGAGATAACCATAGACACATTATGTGGAATTACATCAAACAGTTTATCGGATGGGTATACCAATACCCTCTAAGGTATCTGTGCATCCATCATGAGATACTTGGTATCTCGTAGTAAGTGAGATCTTACTACACTCTCTAAGAGTATGATGCAGATCGTACACCAATCTCAATTGCATCATCAATATCCCATTCTTGATGATCCTTGATTGGGGCTATTTGAGAATCATACTTAAGTCATCTGAGTTCTCACTCACTCAATGACAGCAGTGATTCATGGGAACACAAATAAGAATATATGCAAACAATCAAACATCATATTCAGATAAGTGTAATGCCATACATTTAATATTAAACCAATTATAATATTAAACCAAATCTAAATATTATCTTAGTATTATGTCCTTTCGATGGATTGTCTCTAGGACACTTACACTAACACGACTATGGGGTTAAACTGGACTTTCTTGACCCAGCATTATACTACTGTGCCCCCCAGCTGACGAGGAAGAAAACGGCGAGCAGGAGGGCCAAGACAAAAAGGGTGAGCAGGCTGCCGCCGAAGACTTGGTCGCCAGGATGCTGTTGGACAACCCTGTTGACCAGGCTGAAGACCTCCCCAACCCTGAAGCCCAAGATGGCACTTCCGCCCCTCCCGAACAAAGAGAGGGCTAGGACTTAAGATTTTTTTGCCTTTCTTGTTTTGTAATAGTTGTTCGCTCCTTCATGGAGTTGTTTTTTGTACTCTTTTTTGGGCTTTCAAAACCTTTACTTTAATGAACTCTTCTTTTATTGCTCGTCATTTTTTCATATGTTAATTGCTATACTATATTTCAATGCTTTACAATATTAACACATGTAATTGGGCTTTGTTCAATTTGAACTTTGCCTTTTAATCAAAATAAGGGTTTAGCCTTAGGCTTTGCTTGCTCTAAAAATGAACAGCCTTTCAATGGCTTTGATCCTTATAAAATTGGACTTGTACCTTGAGCTTAGATTTTCTCCTTGAACGAACAACTATTATTACAATAACCAGCATATTACAAGTGTAAAAAGATTGTTCATCACTAACATATATACTTGACGAACAACTCTAAACATCTTCAAAATTATTACAAGTGAAAATTAGTTGCTCGACAATTATAAACTTTGCCGAACAACTCTACATTAACGTCACATATTTAAAAATATGACACATGTTGTTCGACCTACACATTTTGCCGAACAACCTTTATACAGCCTTCAACACTTAGCAAAAATTTCAAAAAATTAGGTAAGTTTTTGGCTTACTTGCTCGTGTTTAGACTTGCTCGCCCTCGTGAGACATTTGCTTGCTTTATTGATAGTATTTATTTAAATGAACTGCATTCCAGGAGTATTGGGCCGAGTTGCCCTTCATGTCTTCAATGTCATAAACACCATTGGGTAACCTGTCTGTTACCCTGTACGGGCCCTCCCAAGTCGGTCCAAATACACCTGGAGGTGGGGCGAGAAACTTTCATAGAACCAAACTCCAACTTTAAATTCCCCGAGTTTGATATGGGAATTGTAATAACGTTCCGCTCCCTGCTTATATGTGACATTTTTTAGTTCGACATTCATTATTTTATCTTCGAGCATATCTAGTTCACAGCCAGAAAGTGTTCGCTTCTTCATCAAAGTTGTTTGTTCGAATTATCGTGGTCTTTAGCTCAATTGGAATAAGTGCTTCCGTCCTGAAAGCTAATGTAAATGGTGTTTCCCCTGTACTGGATCTAGGAGAAACTCTAAGGCTGGTCTAGACAGCCTATCATGGACTGACGGGCGAACAAGATTAAATGTTGCTCACCCATCTGCTGCTCTTGGGCGAGCATCATCTTGGTTAACTTGGGGTCTGCCCATCCTTTCATGTACGCTGGGACATGAAGTCCCTGGCTCGATCCAGCTGCTCGGCTGGGAGTAGATTCCCCATGACTACCAAGCTGTTACACATTTTAGCTTTGCCTTTGGCCTTCTGAGCTTGAGCGTTATCAGCTTCATTGAGCTGCTCGTCCCTGGCCTTCTCTCGCTGTTGAGTATCAGTGGGATTTGGTATGGCCCTAGTTTGGGAAGGACTAGGTTGCTCTCATTGTTTTTGTAAGGCTTGTAGCATAACAATCGTGCGAGCAAAGTCTGCGGGGTTTCGAGCCAATGCTTCCAACTCCGTAGGCATATTTTGACTAGGAATTGGCCCGTTTTGATTTGCCGGTTGTAACTCTTGTGCTCGCTGACTAGCTGAAGATGCTCTGGTCTACGGGGTTCTAGCCGGATGATGGGAGAGATGAGTCTCTCTTGACTGAGGCATCTTGGTTATGGATTTATATGAATCTTCAAATGTTCAAATGAAGAGCATCAAGAACACCTTGAACAATTTCTCTGAGTTTATGAAGAAAAAACTCAAGAACGTCTTCAAATCTTCAAGTTCTTGACTTGAATCTCCTGAGCATCTAACACGAATCGGAGGTTCGGATCCTCCTTCTAGCGCCAATTTGTTGATGATCGGTTCTAATCGAAAGGATTAGTGGTTGTTTTTAATCGTAATTCGGATCATCAAAAAATATTCGTGTGATTGATTACTACCGTAAATAGTAAATATGATAGATCGAGGTTAGAAAATCATAAATACGTGCATTGATTGCGTATTTACTTCGTATGTGTGAGATTGATGGTGTATGAGTGTGTGTAATAGGATTTTCGTGTACTTTAACTTATTTTTATTAATGGAGACCAACTTATTTATACAAACCACCAAGTAGGTGGTGGACAAACTCTTGGACTTCCAAACTTGCATGCTTGACATGTGTCCTCTTTGACTTGTTTGACCTTATCTAAGTTTAAATTTAGTTACAAAGTCTTCTTTTGGAGCATAACACGTCCTTGGAGTTGTTCGTCTTTACTTGGTTTGTTGATTTCCATCATGAGTCCTTCATTATATGTTGTTCGCCTCCTTGGAATAAGGGTGTAGAGTTGTTCGCCCATCACCTTATTGTGGGTTCTTCAATCTTGGTCTTCGTATCTTCAGTGGGAGCTGTTCGCCTGGAAGCTATTCGTCAGGTAATGTGAGAGTCGAAAAGGTACTTCTTCAATTGATTTGTGCACTACCCTTACGTCATACTTGTTCTTCATTCGTGTCTTGGTTAACTTTAGTCATAATCTGTCTTTAGACCTTAATTCATGTTCGCATAATTCGAAAAGATGTTCGCCTGTCAACATTCTTATAGTGTAATGTATAAATTTTTATCTTATGCTGATATGACCAATTACATGCGAATCGAGTTTATCTATCACATATTCTCAAATAATAGTATTTTTTTTATCATATTGTTAGAAAATTCTAGAAAAATATACTAATATAGTACATGCTATCCGAACTGTTATTTTAAATGGGTTTTGTTCTCAACATTTTCAGTCAACATTCTTTTACCAGTCTGTAATAATATCTCTATGACACCACATTGATAAAACTACGAACTAACAATTCTGAAAAAATAAAATCATAATTATTTGTAGAGAGACAATTGCAAATGTGTTTATTAGTTCAGCCAGGATAGATGGTAGTGGGTTGACTTGTATATATAGTTTGACCACATCGAAATGGTGAATGGACCATCCATAATCATATCACAAATTATTCGGATTTAGTTACAAAAATATTTGAATTTGTTTAATAAAACTCGTCAACATAAATAAATAAATATAAATTCAATTATATTTAAATTCGTTAATAAGCTTCTAAATTAGCTCGAATATAGTTCGGCTTTTATTTATAATTAATTTTCATAATAAATATGTATGACATTAACATACGTAATTAAATGAACTGTAAAAATCTAAGTAGATACATATAGTTTATAGAAATATATAATTTTATTTTATAATTAATTGATCAATAATATTATTAGGAAATATGGAAAAATGCAACTTTCAAGTTTTCATTTTAAAAAATATCATCCAACATTTTTGTTTACCCGCACAACTTTTGTGCGATCTTTTCGGTGACATTTTTGTTAAAAAAATGTTGGGTGACATTTTTAAAATGAAAATTTGAGTGTGACATTTTTTCAAATTTTCCAGTGTAATTTAAGATTGATATCCCCTATTATACTAATAGGAATACTAATAGG
The DNA here is from genome assembly GCA_947034835.1 of Ballota nigra. NCBI lineage: Eukaryota > Viridiplantae > Streptophyta > Magnoliopsida > Lamiales > Lamiaceae > Ballota > Ballota nigra. The sequence goes on from OX344721.1 coordinate 40,062,125, forward strand.
GAGTTTTTCAAGCTTATATGTCGTCATGAGGTTCATTTCGCTTATGTGTAGTTATGAGGTTAATTTCGTGGAAGCCATACATGCTCATTTATGAATAATATGTGTCATTTATGTGGTATTATTATACAATAAGGACCCTAACAAAAAAATTGTACTCACAAGGATTTGAATCATATACCTCATAAGTAATATTCATGATATTTAACAAAGTCATGTTATGAACATGATTAAAATTTGAATATTATTGTATATAACTTGAGTTTACAAAAGTATATTATAATTTTTATTATGATTATATCAATTTACATTTTATTTAACTATATTTAGGATATTCTATATTAAAAAAATTTAATGTGTCAATAATTCAACTAAGTAACTTAAGTATATTTAATTCTACATATTATTACTAAATTGATTAAATAAATTTAAAAAAATCAAATCATTGAAATTTTAATGTTTAATTGAGTTATTTTATTGTTTCCCTATATTTAAGGATTTCTTATTTAGAAGATTTTAATTTATGAAAAATTAAAATATATAATAAGTATATTAAATAATTTTGATTTATTTTATCGATTAAATATTAATTATTTTAAAACAGTCTAATTATCTTAAATTTTAACATTTATTTTTATTATCTAAAAAATGCAGTAAACAAGAGTTATAATTATTGATCCTTTTTTAATCTTAAATCAAACTTGATATATCATTTTCTTTTTAACTTAATTTTATTTAATATGTGACATTATGTTTGTGTTGAAATGCAATCACATGAATTTGAACCTTGCACACATCTATAAATCTTTATTTATGAATATCAATTTTATTTAACATAATTTTTATATTTATTAAAATTGAAAGTTGTACTAAGACCTACTAATGATTTATATTGTTAATGTTATATTTATTTTTTATTTTGAAAACGCTTGATAGTTTATTTTATATTATACTCTCTCTGTCCACTAAAAGTATGCTCAAATTGTTATTTACAACAATCTTCTTTCATTTATCATTCAATCATTACTTAATTATTTCACATGTCATTGACTTTACATTTACAAACAACCATTTAATTCATAAATGGATCACACCACACACTAAAATACTCTTACTTTACATATTTTATGTACGCTTTTTTTAAATTTGTCAAAAGCCAATGAACATACTTTTTGTGAACAGATGGAGTATGATTTAAATGACATATATATAAATTACATATTTTATACATGTGTAATGAACTGTATATTTAAATAACTTATAGATTTGATATATTTAAAAATAAAACTTTGATAAATAAAATCCAAAAAAATATTAATAACTTTAGGATTGATTATATATAAATTCGCGATCTTTAGGTTCAATTTTAATTTAATCACAACTTTCAATAATTTTATGAAAATTCACTACATCTTTAGTTATTTCAATTTGATATTCGACTTGCACTTTTAGAATAAGAAAAAAATAGATGCATGAGAGTGCATTGGTACTTGGAATTAAAATCTCCCTAAATTGAAGAAATCTTCTTAGAGAGGCAAATAGAAGTATCTGATGTATAGTTGGAAGAATTATGTCATAATTTAAAAGCGTATACTAAATTAAAACAAAAAATTACGTGAATTTTTATAAAAATATTAAAAATTGTAATTAAATTGAGATTTAATCTAAAAGTCCTGAATTAAAAAGTTATCCCATAAATTTATAAATACATATTATTTGAATATATTTATTATATAATATATTATATTATTTTATGATGAACAAATTTATTTAAGTGTATATAACACATATATAATTAACTTTTATGAAAATCCCGCATAATATGCGGACACTCATCTAGTTATTAATTCGTTTAGACTTGTATTGGCTCAAAAAAGCTCATGAATATTTAATAATATATTAAACTCAAGTTTGATGAATAATAAACAAATTAAGTTCAAATATGTTGGTGAACGAATCTAATCGTAAGGATTAGTGGCTGTTTTAATCCGTTTTTACGTCACCAATCAATAACGTGTGATTGATTACCACCGTAAATGGTAAATCGGGGTATGAATTTATCGAATTTGTAAATTCGGTAGTCGAAATTGGACTTATTTCGTGTATGTGTGAGTTTGGGTGTGTTTATGTGTGTATTTTTATCTGAAAATTCGAAATTATTTCAATAAGCTGGAGAACAACTATTTATAGAGGCTAGCAAGCATGAGGTGCTACTGACTCTTGGTCTCCCTAGCTTGCATGCCTGACATGTGTCCTTTGACCTTAGTTTGACCTTATCTAAGCTGAATCTTAGTTACAAAGTCTTCTTTTGGGCCTTATCTCGGACTCATTGTTGTTCGCCTAGGTCGGCTTGAATGATCTTGATGACCCTCCAACTGAAAGTTGTTCGCCTCTTGAGGTTGTACTTTGGAAGTTGTTCGCCTTATGACTTTGTTCAGCTTGGCTTTGGGATCTTTGTCCTTTGTTCGCTTGTACACACTTCTTTGGCTGTTTGTTGTATCATAGTTTGACCAAGTTGTTCGTCATTGATGACTTCACAGTTGGCTCATTCCTGGTCTCGGGTTTTAATACCTGTTCGCCCATTAGTTGTTCATCGGGGAGTTGTTCGTCACTTTATACACCTCTCAAATTGGTAGATGCACCTCAACTTGATTTTCTTTGTTGATCACCCTTGATTTGAGGTTGGCTCTTCATAATCCTTGATGTAGCTTTAATCCTTGTTCGCCATTTATTGATTTATGTTCGCCTATCAACAATTGCCCCCTATCCTGGCTATATGTTGCCCCAGACGAGCAACTTTGTGGCGAGCAACTATAGTTAGGATATCAAAATGATGAGGGTTGGGGCGAACATCATTGGCTTGTGGCGAGCAACATATGGTCTGTCGTTTTGTCTCCCCAAGGTCTGGGGGTTGTACGAAGATGACGTGGGCGGCATGGTTGTGCGCCGCCCACGCGCGAGCAATCCCGAGGCCACGCGCCCCTACATTTGCATGTAGGCCCTTCGATTCTTATACTTGCTCAGAAATTACCCCGTTTTCTTTCAATCTGGCCCGTATTTTATTGGAAATTACGCTTTGTGCCCCGTTTTTTGCTTGGGGTATAAATAGAAGGGGGAAACAAATTTTTCCCACTTTTTCATCTCTTGCTACAGTACTCCGGCGATTCTTCCTCCTTCGGCGATTTCAAGCTTCCCGGCGTCCGTCCCTCAGCATCTGACTTCAAATTTTAAGACAAGGTAGTTACTTTTCTTCATTTCATCTCTTTTGTTTTTCTTCAAAAATCTCCATCGCCGCCGTGTGTGGCTTTGCTCCGCCGTCTTCCCCGACGAAATGCCGCCGTCTGGTTCTTCTTCTCCCTTCTCCTTCCATGTCTTCGCATTCGAGTAACAAATCCGAAAAAACACTCGACCCACTCTTCCCAATCGCGGCCCCTGTCGATCAACCTCCCTTCGTTATTTCCTCGGCGTCGGATCCTCACGTGGACTCGATTGTACGTTCTTTGGAGGATTCTGGTGCTCGCTCATCCGGGAGGAAAGTGGTGGTTGCTGCGAACAGGGACTCTGACGAGGGCTCCTCGTCTAGTGATGAATCGGAGGATCCCCAATTCGACGAGTTGACTCGCGAATTTTTAGAAGGGATAGACTTTCCATCTCCAAAAATGTTGGAAAACGAGATCCCAGTCGGAGTTGCTCGGCCTTTCGAATGGCGAGCATATGCTGAGGAATATGCGAACAACTTTGCTCGCTCACAGAGAGAAGTATTGGATCTGGTGAAGACTGAGTACCAGGCGAGCAAGATTAAAAGCGTTGTTCGCGAGTATGAATTGGATTCGATCCGGGAGACCTACAAGATTCCCTTTGATATTCATATGTGGGCTCCTAAGAGAAAAGAGAGAGCCGATCGCCCACCTCCTGGATGCACAGCGATCAACATTCATACTCTGATTGCTGGATTGAAATTGCCCCTTCCACCCATTGTTGCTCGCTTCCTGGAGGCGACCAACCTTGCCATCACCCAAATCACCCCAATCGGATGGATGAACTTATTGGGGACGATGTGTCTGTTCGCTCTAGAGGGATACGTTGATCGCATAACTGCAGATGAGATCAACTACCTCATGACGATCACGAGATGTCCCCCTGGAGAGGAAGGATATTTTTATCTCAAGGCCAGGACAGAACTGAAGATGGTAGAGGGAGTGCCGAACAAAATCCGCGATTGGAAGCAGCACTTCTTTTTCATTGGGGGTGATTGGCGAGCATCTTCTGGCCCATATGGTGGTGATGGACGAATAAATTCCCCAGCCTCTTATGGGAAATTTAAACGTAAGATTAATTTCTTGTTCGTCCACGAGCTGTACTGTTCTAATTTAACTTTTCTTGTTTGTTCGCAGGCCCTCGTTTGCCCAAGTGGAACTCGGAGGAAGAAGAGGTCGGCTCAGAGTTTCTATTCACCTCTTGCTTGGTCGGCCTTCGCAACAAAGCGGAGAGGACTATCGAGTACTTGCGCGATAGAAAGTGCCTGAGAGCTGCTCGCCTGCTCACATACCCCCATCACCTGGAAGCTCAAGCTGAGGTGCCCCCAGGTATGTAAATTTCAAACTCCTTAATGAGAACTTTGCTCGTCATTTGACATCCCCAATCTTGCTCGTCTAATAATAAATAATTTTTTTTTTTTAGCCGAGCAAGTCACTGTCGCCATCCCTCCAAGTTTTGCTCTCTTAGAACAGAGGGTTTTTGAGATGGCGCCTCCGAAGGGGCGGAAGAGGAGAGGTGATCCGCCTACTAAGATCCTGGGGATGACGAATAAGGCTGAGGGAGCCAAAGTCCCGCGACCAGCTAATCCTCCTGCTCCTGCTCAGCCATCTTCTCCAATTTCTCCCCCACGTGCGGGGAAGCGCTTAAAGAAAGCGGATGGGACTCCGCTGGCCCAAGACATCCCCATTGGTGGCAAGGGGAAGGAGAAAGTGGGCCACAGCCATTCTCGTCCTGAGAGGGATGCTGTTCGCCGCTCGACTGAGCCTGTAGAAAAATCAGGCAAAGCGAGCAAGGATTCCACCTCTGGTCGCGGCCCTGAAGACCTCACCCATCTGGGTTGGGATGATCGGAAATTTAAAGAGTAAGTTTACCCTTGCCTTTGTCGAGCAAGATTTATCATCACCATCATTTTTTATTTTTCTAAGTGTCTTTTTCTTTCTTGTTCGCAGATATCGTGCTGACGATCATCCCGGTCGAGCAAGTGTTGTACACCAGTACGCTTGCTCGAAGACTCCCGTTAACATAAGGGAGATTCCTGGCGAGCATGTTCGCAGGGCGACGGAGTTGGTCGCCCGAGCTTGGACGCGTCCTCTTGATAAGGCCGTTTTTCAACAGGGGTTGGCGGACAATCTTCACCTCTCAATGATGCTCGTCGCCAACGGCCTCGTCACTGCCCAAAGGGCAATTGCCCAAGTTGCAGAGCAAGAAGAATCTGCTCGTCACTATGCCAGCACTGCTCGGCAACTTACTGAAGAGAAGGATGGCCTGGTCGGCTAATATGAAGCTAAGATTGCTCGTCTCAACAACCAGATCAATGTTTACATTGATGCTGAGCATAAACGCCTTGAAGAAATTCAAAGTCTGTCCAAAGAGCTGAAGGACAATGAGGTGCTGCTTAAGGATAAGGAGGCCTTGCTCGGCGAGGGGGAGAAAAAGTTGTCCGCAGCTGAACAAGAAAACGCCGAACTGAAAGCAGAAATTGCTCGTCTTCGGGAGGCGGCAGCCAACCTCTTTACACGCGAGCAACTTGAAGAGGAAGTTCAGGCTCGAGCTGCTCCCATTTCCAACCTTGGATATATCTGCGCCTATGCGGACAGCATCCGCACGACCGATGCCTATGACTTCAAGGATTTGGTTGAAGAAATGAGCAAGGATCTGAATGAATTCATGGAGCATTATCCACCGCCGAACAACATCGAAATTCAGTTGGCGGATCTGGCCGTACTAGGGGTTAAGCTTGACAAACTTGACCCCAGTATATCCATCACTCATCCTCCTCCTCCAGTTGATGAAGGCGAACAAGAGGAAGAGGTGGCCGCCGCTATCGAGCAGAGTGCTAAAGAGACTGAGGATAAGGCTGCCGAAGACTTGGCTCGAGATATGATTGTCGAACCTCCCGCCGAGCAGGCTCAAGATCCTCCCCCTGCCGAGCAATAATAGCTCTTAGGACTTAGCCTTTTTTCTCTTTCTTTTGTAATAGTTGTTCGTTCCTTTTTTGTAGTACTTGTAATGGCTATCTTCAGCTTGTACTATCTTTTGGGCTTAAAGCCTTTTGATTAACGGAATGTCTTTCTTTTGTTCGCTCTTTTTCTTATATATGTTAATTGCCTTTACATTTCTGTCAATGCCTTTACAATTATAACATATAGTGTTGGGCTTTTGTTCGAATTGAACTTTGCCTTTAGTGGAATCAGGGTTCAGCCTTAGGTTCTGTTCATTTTAAAAAATGAACAACCTTTAAGTGGCTTTGGTCCTTAGGTTCTGTTCATTTGTAAAACGAACAACCTTTTAATGGACTTGTACCTCGAGCTTTTGGACTTTTTCCTTTGCTGACGAACAACTACTGTATTTACATTTTGAACAAATTACAAGTGTTATAAGACTGTTCATCACTTACATATACAATATGACGAACAACTTTGAACACAAACTAAAAACTTGCTCGCTTATAGATTTTTGCCGAGCAACTCTATTCAAAAATAAAAGACGCAGCACCAGACTATACAAATGTGGCGAGCAACTTTTTAATCTATACTTAACCAAAATTTTCAAAAAATTATGCAAGTTTTTGATCCTTGATCCATTCCATTTGCTTGATTCACCCTTTTGCTTGGTTCACTTCATTCACCATACTTGCCCCCAAGATAATTGTTCGCCCATTTATTGATAGTACTTCTTGAGATGTATGGCATTCCAGGAGTATGAGGCCGGCTTGCCTTCCATATCTTCGAGATCGTATACGCCATTTACGAATTTTTCCGTTATACGATATGGGCCCTCCCAAGCTGGTCCCAGTACTCCTGAAGATTGGGCGAGCAGTTTTCTTAGAACCAAATCTCCAACTCTGAATTCCTGGACTTTTACACGGGAATTATAATAACGTTCCGCTCTTTGCTTGTATGTTGCATTTTTTAACTCAACATTGAGTCTTTTTTCTTCGAGTAAATCCATTTCAGCACTTAGAGCAGAATTATTTGCTTGTTCATCAAAGTTGGTCGTCCTAATCGTACTGGTCCTTAACTCAATAGGTATTACTGCTTCTGTTCCGAAAGCCATAGCAAAGGGTGTTTCTCCGGTGCTAGACCTGGGAGAAACTCTGTATGCCCACAAGACTTCCGGGAGTTCGATAGACCAACCACTTTTGCTCTCCGCCAGTCTTATTTTTAACGTATGCTTGATTATCTTGTTCACAGCTTCAACTTGTCCGTTTGACTGGGGATGATAAGGTGTGGAGTAATGTTTTTTGATCCCCCACTTCGCACAGAATTCTCTCAACTCTTGTCCATCAAACTGTGGACCATTGTCTGTCACAATTGCCTGTGGAACTCCGAAACGGCAGACAATGTTTTTCCAAATAAAGTTGATCATCTTCTGTTGCGTGATGTTCACCATGGCCTCTGCCTCTGCCCATTTAGTGTAATAATCGACTGCCACAACGGCAAATCGAACATTTCCGACTCCAGCTGGGAAAGGACCAATAATGTCCATTCCCCATCTAGCAAAAGGCCATGGGCTATAAACCGATACGAGTTGTTGAGCCGGGGTATGAATGTTTGGTGCAAAAATTTGGCATTGGTGGTAAGTCTTTGCTTTTTTGATTGCATCTTGGCGTAAAGTTGGCCAGTAATAGCCTTGTCTGATAGTTTTGTATGCCAAGGCTTGCCCCCCAGTGTGATTTCCACATACTCCGGCATGTATTTCTTCGAGTACTGCTTGCCCTTGCCCCCTAGGCAAACACTTGAGAAGTGGGACTGATATTCCCCTTTTGAAGAGTTGCTCGCCCACCAGAGTATATCTGGCGGCTCGCTTTATTAGCTTGGCAGCTTCAAAAGGATTGTTTGGTTTTCCCCACTTTTCAAGTATTTTACTATACTTGCTCTCCAGTCTTCTTCACTGGTTTGATCGTCGAGTTGGTTGACATTATAGCTTACTGTTGATGGATCTTTCATCTTTGTAACTATATTATCTGCCAACTCTACGGGGCCTTCACTTGTTGCTAGTCGAGCAAGCGCATCTGCTTGAGTGTTGCTCGTCCTTGGAATTTGCTGTATGAAAACTTGCTGCAACATGGACATCAGGTGAGCAACAATCCGTTGATACTCGATCATGTGATCATCTTTTGCTTCGTATTCACCTCGGACTTGGTTCACGATCAATTGTGAATCGCCAAATATTTGCAAGCGTCTGACACCAACTGCAAGAGATAGGTGGAGACCAGCAATAAGAGCTTCATACTCAGCTTCGTTGTTGGTTGCCATGAAACCAAGTCTGATTGCCGAGGTGAATACTTGTCTATCTGGGCTGATTAAAACTACTCCTGCCCCCGAGGCTATATTGGTTGATGATCCGTCCACATAGAGATGCCAAGGATGATCAAGTCCTCTCGTCGGATCTGGTGGGAAAGTTAGTTCGACTATAAAGTCGGCTAATGCTTGCCCTTTGATCGCTGTTCGAGGAGCATAGGTCACCCCGAATTGGCTAATCTCCAGTGACCATCTTAAGAGACGACCTGCAGTGTCGGGGCGATGGAGAATTTGCCTGAGCGGGAAAGTTGTTAGAACTTCGACTTGATGGTCAAAGAAGTATGGTCGTAACTTTCTCACGCTCATAATCAAAGCATACGCCAGCTTTTTGGTTGGAGCATATTTGATCTCTGCTTCGTGTAAAGCCTGGCTGACGTAATATATAGGTTGGTGAAATTTGCCGTCTTCGCGCACCAAAACAGAGCTGATGGCAACTTCTGATGCGGCTAAGTATAGAAAGAGCTTTTCTCCTGGGATTGGTTTTGATAGGATTTTGACATCTCCCAGGTATTCTTTAAGTTGATCGAAGGCCGCTTGGCAGTTGTTAGTCCATGTAAACTTTCCTTTTTTGACGGCCTCGAAGAATGGACGGCACTTGTCCCCTGACCTGGATATGAACCGGTTCAATGCTGCTAGGCACCCGGTGAGTCTTTGCACTTCTTTCACCGAACGTGGTGGTTGCATATCCATGATGGCTTTAACCTTTGAAGGGTTGGCCTCAATTCCCCGCTGGCTAACAAGATGGCCCAAGAATTTCCCTGAGTGAACTCCAAAGCTGCTCTTCTTTGGATTCAACTTCATGTTATAGTGTCGAAGAATTTCGAACACTTGAGTCAGATGTTGAAGATGGTCTTCCTTCTTGGGACTTTTGACTACGATATCGTCTACATAGACTTCAACCGTGTCTCCAATTTGTTGATCAAACATCTTGTTCACCAGCCTTTGATAAGTTGCCCCGGCATTGATGAGGCCAAACGACATTCTCTTCCAGCACAGCAAGTTTTTGTTAGTATAAAAAGTTGTGCTTTCTTGATCATCAGGATGCATTGGGATTTGATGATATCCTGCGAAAGCATCCATGAATGTTAGCATTTCGTGACCCGCAGTGTTGTCCACCAATTGATCGATGTGCGGGAGAGGAAAGTTGTCCTTCGGGCATGCTGCATTCAGATCTGTAAAGTCTATGCATAGCCTCCAGGTTCCGTTTGATTTCCTCACCAGCACAGGGTTTGCTACCCATTGTGGATAAAGTGCTTGACGGATCAGATCGTTGTCTAACAGCTTTTTAACTTCTTCATTCAACGCTTGGTATTTGTCCGGGCCGTACTTCCTTCGTTTTTGATGGACGGGCTTTCTTGCTTGATTTATGTTCAGCTTGTGGCAAGCATGTTTTGGGTCTATCCCCACCATATCTGCGTGAGACCAAGCAAAGACATCTAGATTCTTGGTGAGGAACTTTTTCATTCGGGATCTGTAAGGCTCTGGGAGCTCAGATCCTATGAACAATTCACGATCTTCGTTGTCGGGATTAACTTTGAACGCCTCCAGCTCTTCGACTGGAGTCGCCCGTCGTTTTTGTCCCTTCCAACGGGGATCAAGTATGGGTTCCTCAGGGTTGGAATCATTTTCGATGTTCATGGGCTCTGCCCCCAGGCGGGGTTCTAGATCATCAGTTGGCTCCGTCCCATTGTTGTTCATTTGTACTTGGCCCTCCAAGTCCCCCACTAAAGGTTGTTCGTCATCACCCCTTTGTTGTTCGTCAGATGGAGGTTCCTCGCGGGTGGTAACTAGTTGTTCGTCCAACACTTGCTCGTTCAAGTGTTGTTCGTCCGTATCCATGTGGTCGTCTATATCCATCATATTGTTCAGCATTGATGGTTCATCGACGGGATAACTTGTTGCTTCCATCATGGATATTTGTACAAATTTTGCTCGTAGTTGTTGAATGCATTCTCGTGCTCTCCGTTGGTCACCTTTAATTGTGCCTGCTCCACTGGCTGTTGGAAATTTCAAACAATAGTGGTAAGTGGAACATGCAGCTTTAAATTCATTGAGAAAAGGTCGGCCAAGAAACCCGTTATAGGTCGACTCCTGGTCTACAACCAAGAAATCTACCATTCTTGTTATATTTCTTTCGGGTTCATTAGCCGTTACAAGTTGTACTGCTAATGTTACAATTCCCAACGGTGTTGTCACAGCATTCCCGAAGCCTATGATTCTATGTGTTGTATTCCGAACATAACCCGAATAATCTCCCAGATTATCAAGGGTCTTCTTGAATAAGATGTTGGTGTAGGCTCCGGTGTCCACCAACAGTCTGTGGACTCTGGTCCCCATAATCTTTGCACAGATTACGAGTGAATCATTGTGCAGAGTTAAGACGCCTTCAAGGTCTTTTTCGGTGAAAGTTAATTCTGCCGTTTGCATGATAGACGGCTTAACTCCCATTTCTTGTACTTGGTCAATCGCTCGTAGCTCCGCTTTCCTCTTTCGATTAGAGTCGGGTGGTTGTCCATCAAAACACCCTCCCGCGGGACCTGTGGGTTCCATCATGAAAAGATCTTCTAAAGGTTGAGCTGGTATACTGGGAACTGGTCGCCCGGGTCTGCTGTTTCTCTGAGGTTGACCATCCTCTTCATCTTCTGAGTTGTTCTCCCGGGTTCTCTTCCCAGGTTGCCTTTTAACGAAATCGGAGAGCTTTCCCTCCTCATAAAATCGCCAGAGTTGCTTAAGCAAATCTCTACACTCACTCGTAAAATGCCCCACACTTTGATGGTAGGCACAATACTTGTTTGGGTTGAGTTTGCCAGTATCCTGATGGATTTTACGTGGTGGGGAAAGCAACTCTTTCTCCTTTACGCTCTCATACACAGTATCAACTGATACTATCAATACTTGGTTCAATTTCTCTTTCAAATCCGATCCTTCGGTGAATGCTTTCATATTTTTTGGGACCCTGTAGCTTGTCCCGACGGGCTTTTTGTTATTCTCTTTAGGATCAGCTTTATTCTCCCCCAAATTTGTTTGTAGGGCCTCGTGCATGGAAACGAAAATGCCAGCTTGGTTTCTGAACTCGGCATAAGTCTTTGGGCACTTTAGACGTACCTCCTTCCATAACTTCGACCCTTTTTTCAATCCGGCCATCACAGCGACGATCTTTGTATCTTCGCTCACCGGTTCTCCTTCTAGCAAAACTTTATCGAATCTTTCCATAAACGCCCGGTCAGTTTCATCATCATTTTGCCTCAAATCTGACAGCCGGTGTTTTTGGGAAAGATACGACCCCGCCGTTGAAAAGTGAGAAAGAAATTCTCGACTTAGTTGGACGAACGAGTGGATTGATGCCGGCGGCATTGATGAAAACCACTTGTGAACCCGATCGCCCAATGTTAAAGGAAAATTCCGGCATTGGGTGGCATCGCTGGCCCCCACGGAGACCATGTAGTCCGTATACTTCGTTAAGTGGACCCGGGGGTCGGCGATGCCTTCATATTGAATGCTAGCCGGAAATTGAATCTTTTTCTGTATCGGGGCCTTCAAAATGTGAGCTGCCAAAGGTGAGGATGGCATGCTGGTCGTTCCCATCCCCCTCTGTTGGTCTAGTTGCCCCTGCATGTTCTCCACAGCCCTCCTTAGGCTTGATAATTCATCAAGAGGTGCCCCCTGACTTGGAGGCTGTTCGGCGAGCAAAGGCATTAGCCTTTCTGCTCGTCGCAGTCCCTCGCTTGGAGTGGGCACTTCCTGGGCTTGCCTCCTAAGATTGTTCGCCGCATTTGGCCCTAGGCGCCTAAAGGCTGACTGGGAGAGTCTTTCATGGACTGATGGGCGAAGCTGTTCAAAAGTTGCTCGCCCATCTTCTGCTCTCCGGCGAGCAGCTTCTTGTTGGGGTTGGCTAAGCCTGTCTTGGGCACTGGAACGCGTTGTTCCATGGCTAGACATAGTTGTTCGTCCGCGACCAGACTCAGCCTGTACTTCTCTTTGATCGACCACCTTGGCCTTTCCCTTATTCCGTCTGACTTGGGCACTATCAACCTCTCGCTGTTCGCCCCTAGTAGTCCTGGGTCTAACAACCTCTAGGGACTTGTCTCTTGGCCTTGCTTGTGTTGGCCTAACCTACTCTTGTTGCCTCTGGAGGGCCTGGAGAGCAGCTATGGTTTTGGCCAACTCGTTGAGGTTGTTCGCCAAAGCCTCCATCTCAGGGGGGAGGTTATGTGTTATGGCTGTATGTTGCGACCTGTTCGCATGTCTCGGGTCACGGTCCTGGTGGTCGGCCGACGTGGCCCGGGTCTGAGATGCTCTTTTTGACAAACGTGATCCTTGGGTCTCTTTAGATTGAGGCATTTCAATTTAAATTACTTCTTAATTTATAAATTGAAGAACACCAAGAACACTTTTGTTTGTATCTTCAAATATTTCTTGAGATTTCCTATGAGTCTTCAAGTTTTCAACTTGAAGTTCTTGAGTAATCACACTAAATCGAAGGTTCGACCCTTCTTCTAGCGCCAAATTGTTGGTGAACGAATCTAATCGTAAGGATTAGTGGCTGTTTTAATCCGTTTTTACGTCACCAATCAATAACGTGTGATTGATTACCACCGTAAATGGTAAATCGGGGTATGAATTTATCGAATTTGTAAATTCGGTAGTCGAAATTGGACTTATTTCGTGTATGTGTGAGTTTGGGTGTGTTTATGTGTGTATTTTTATCTGAAAATTCGAAATTATTTCAATAAGCTGGAGAACAACTATTTATAGAGGCTAGCAAGCATGAGGTGCTACTGACTCTTGGTCTCCCTAGCTTGCATGCCTGACATGTGTCCTTTGACCTTAGTTTGACCTTATCTAAGCTGAATCTTAGTTACAAAGTCTTCTTTTGGGCCTTATCTCGGACTCATTGTTGTTCGCCTAGGTCGGCTTGAATGATCTTGATGACCCTCCAACTGAAAGTTGTTCGCCTCTTGAGGTTGTACTTTGGAAGTTGTTCGCCTTATGGCTTTGTTCAGCTTGGCTTTGGGATCTTTGTCCTTTGTTCGCTTGTACACACTTATTTGGCTGTTTGTTGTATCATAGTTTGACCAAGTTGTTCGTCATTGATGACTTCACAGTTGGCTCATTCCTGGTCTCGGGTATTAATACTTGTTCGCCCATTAGTTGTTCGGCGGGGAGTTGTTCATCACTTTATACACCTCTCAAATTGGTAGATGCACCTCAACTTGATTTTCTTTGTTGATCACCCTTGATTTGAGGTTGGCTCTTCATAATCCTTGATGTAGCTTTAATCCTTGTTCGCCATTTATTGATTTATGTTCGTCTATCAACAAAATACTCTATGAGTGATTCTAGGGTGCATGCAAGTGCATACTATGCACTTGAAATTTGATCCCAATTTAAAATTAATTTTGACCAAAAATTAAAATTCGCGGGTTTGTTGCTGCCCGTACAAAATTCACGGGTCTGGCAATAATTCGGGTCGTAAATGGATCGCGCACGTTTCGTACCGATATCCCAAGTTATATCACCAATACCCCAAGTTATAATCACCAATATGTTGATAGGCGAGCAGCCGGGCAATAGGATTAAGATGAATAAATACTAAAAATAATAAATTAAGAAGTTATTAAGAGCAAAAATAAAGAAGGACGAGCAGCAGGGAATGGGTCCAAGGAGGCGAGCAGCTGGGTGATAGTCCAAATCAATAAGGACGAGCAGTAGGCCAGGCGAGCAGCTGATCATCAACACACAAAGAGAGGCGAGCAATTTGACTAAAAAGAAGCAAGAAGGAACCGAGAGGCAAGCAGGCGAGCAAAAGGGCATCTCGAAAGATCATCAGAAATCCCACTAATTGAGCATTACATTAGGAGCAAACAAGTGTTTTAACACTTGTCATTGCATAAGATGTAATAGCTTAAGGATATAACAAGTGTCTTAACACTTGTCAAGTTGTAAATGAAAGTGATTAAAGAGGTGACACCTCATGCTTGCTTATACTCTATATATACCCCTTCATGGGATAATGAAAGGAGGTTCATTAATTCAAAACAAGACAAAACTCTTGCAAAATTTCTCCTCAATTCTTCCTTACAACAATTTAGCTTTAATCTTTGATTTACCCCTTGTTTGATGATCTTCTGAGCTTAAAACAGCCACTAACCATCTAATCCGAACCAAGATCAAAAATTGGCGCTAGAAGGAGGGGCCCGAACCTTCGATTGGTTGAAAATTCGAAGGTTTTGGTGAAAAATAGCCGGATTCTGCAAATTGGAGCTAAAATCCGGCAGCAGGTCGCCGGAAACTGGGGTTGGAAGTGTTAGCTGGGCATTTGTGAAGTGTTTTGTTTGAAGATTTAAAGACTTGAATGCATGCATGTCTGAACAAGGGTTTGTAAGAAGCTAAATTCATACATGCAAGGCTAGTTGTTTTTAGATCAACACTCATAAACACAAAACTTTCATTAAAGAAACACTTGATATTTGGAAAAATTGTAAGATCACAAGAACCACAAGAATCGAGCACGCATCCGGCTAGCAAATCCTGGACTAGAATATCATCAACGGGTGATCACGAAAGAACGGTGCGAACAATGTCTCGAAAAATGTGCAAGTTACCATTGATACTCTTCCCCCTGAAGTGGAGGCCTTGGCCCAGAATCTGGAAGAGTTGGCGAAAACAATCGCCGTTTTACAATATTTGCAAAGACAACAGAAAGCCATCGGACCATCAAGAGCCCCGGAGGCGAGAAACTGGGCAGCAGGGCAAAGGCCATCTAAGACCCCGGAGGCGAGCAACCGGGCAACGGAGCGAAGAGCCAAGCAACAAGAAGATGTGATAATGGAAGAGGTTGATAGTGAACAAGCAAGGAGGGCCAAGGGCAAAACCCCAATGAGTGAACGATTAGGA
Organism: Ballota nigra; assembly: GCA_947034835.1. Taxonomy (NCBI): domain Eukaryota; kingdom Viridiplantae; phylum Streptophyta; class Magnoliopsida; order Lamiales; family Lamiaceae; genus Ballota; species Ballota nigra. Next base: position 40,077,580 of record OX344721.1, read on the forward strand.
AGCCGTGGGGAATCCACTCCAGGGGGTGGCGAGGAGTCGAGCAGCAAAGAAACAAGGAATCGGAGCCATGTTAATAGAGGAAATCGAGCGGAAAACCATGAAGGATATAAGAGAGAAAACCCTCAAAAGAGCGGGGAGCGAGCACACCCTGCTGCTCACCCCTCTGTCCACGATAGGCTCAGAAGGCCAGTTTTTGGCCGTTTAGGTCCCAATGGGGCTAGCAACATGGCTCAACGAGCTACACAAGAGAAACGTCCCATTAGCAAGGGACTACATCGTGGTGAAGGCATCGAACTGAACCACAATGAACAGTCTTCTAACAGAAGAGCGCCTCCGAATGAGTTGCTTGACCTCAAAAGGGCAGTCGAGGAAATGCAGAAATAGTTGGAAGCCCAGAGCGGTGTTGGGACAACAGTATTGCCATCATCACCCTTGTCCCCAGCTATTCTAAATGCGCCAGTACAAAAGAAAGTACAATTCCCGGCCATTAATTTATATGAAGGGAATTCAGATCCGAAAGTGCATTTATCTAAATACACCGATTACATGATATCGGTAGGAGCGTCAGATGCAACACATTGCCGCAACTTCCCGTTAACTTTAGGTGATGGCCCTTACAGATGGTTTTCCGCACTTACCCCCGGCTCTGTAAACTCGTTCATGCAACTCATCAAGGAGTTTTTATCACATTTCTCAACGGTCGGGTCTTATCTCACACAAAGACACCGACTAGCAGATTTGAAGCAAGGAGATGAGGAGTCGGATATAGCATTCCTCGAGAGGTTTGATAAAGTTCTGTTAGAAGGTGAGATGGTAAGTGAAGACACCAAGATCGTGGCAGTGATGGCAGGACTCAGAAAAGGAACAGACCTTTGGAAAGAAATGCATTTGGCTTTCCCTAAGACTTATTCCGAATTTAGACACAAGGCTGGTGTGTATATCTCGATACAAGAGACCCTGCAGAAAGAATTAGGAGACAAAGCTGATTCCAAGAAGCCGGGAAAGAAGTCAACAGGGGAATACAAAGCCCCTAAAAATATAAAGGCTTTCAGCGAAGGTGCCGAGTTGAAAGAAAAGCTGAACCATATCCTATCCACATCCATAGAAGCTGTATATAAAAATGTGAAGGATAAATATATGTTGTCTGAACCTCAGAAAATACGGAAAGAACGAGGGAAGCTGAATCCTAACAAATACTGTGCATATCACCAGAACATAGGCCATTTCACAAGTGAGTGACGTGACCTCTTGAAGCAATTATGAAGGTTCTATCGTTAAAATGCAGCCAGGCAAGAGGTCGAGGATGACAGTTCCATCTAGCTCGAAGGATGATGAAGAAGATGAGCAGCCGAGCAGGGTGGACAAGAAAGGTAAAAAGGCATTTACAGCTCCGGTAGAACCCGTTCGAGAGATTCTAATGCTTAAGCCGGCCGGACCTGTGGGAGGATGTTCAGACGGAAGACCCCCAATGTCTAAAAGGGAGAGGAAGGTAGATTTGAGAGCAGTGGCTCAAGTCAGAGAAGTAGGAGTGAACCAAGCTACTAAGAAGACGGGAGACTTGGTGTTTTCTGAAAAAGACCTAGATGGAATACTCACTCCACACAACGACTCACTGATCATCTGTGCTAACGTTATGGGGATCCGAGTCCATCATTTGCTTGTAGACACCGGCTCCTACACAAACATCATCTTCAAAAATACATTAGATCAGTTAGGAGATTGTGAAGAGTATGTAAAAGAGTGCAATCATAAGATAGTAGGGTTCGGAGATGCTGTAACCGTTCCCTTAGGTCTAGTTATGTTGCCGATCAAACTTGTATCGATCGAGAATTCCGAAAGGAGACTGACTAGAATGATAGAGTTCTTAGTTGTGAATCAACAATCTGCCTACAACGGGTTTCTCGGTCGACCTATTATGAATGAATTTAAAGAGGTCGTTTCGACATACTACTACTGTCTTAAATTTCCAACCCCAAAAGGTTCAGGTACGGTTAAAGACGATCAAAAGAAAGCTCGGGAATGCCTCCTGCAGCTCCAACCTAAAGACAACAAAGTGTCCATCATGACGAACAGTCGAGCAACAGGGCTGAGGATGAACCCTCCATCTTAGATGAAATTATGGAATCCACTGACACCAAGATGATGGAGGTAGACGACCAGCAGGGCGAGATCGAACAGGAAGGCTTTAGCGAGCAACAAGGAGAGAAAGTCGTACCTATACCAAATAAAATGGAAGACATAGAACCAAGGCTAGAGGCAGAGCCGATGATCGAGGATGAACTTAACCTAGAAGGGCCCATCATTGATCCTCGTTGGAAAAGCCAGAAAAGAAAAGCAACTCTGGTTGAAGAGTTGAAGGCAATAAAAGTCGACCTGAATCGAGAAGGCTTGGAACTATTCATTGGATCCGAGCTCCCTGAGCCATATAGATCCAGAATAAAAGAATTCCTCAAGTCTAATCTCGACGTATTCGCATGGTCGCATACTGATATGGTAGGCATTAGCCCTGAGCATGCTTGCCATAAGCTAAATATTGATCCAACCAAAAAACCGGTGAAACAAAAAAGAAGGAAATTTGGGCCTGACAAGTACGAGGCACTGGACATGGAAGTAAAGAAGCTACTCGATAATGACCTTATCAAAGAAGCTCTATACCCCAGATGGGTAGCAAATCCGGTGTTAGTACGAAAATCAAACGGCACGTGGAGATTATTCATTGACTTCACCGATCTAAATGACGCTTGCCCTAAAGATAACTTCACACTGCCACACATTGACCAGTTGGTGGACAACACAGCAGGACACAAACTTCTCACCTTCATGGATGCGTTTGCTGGATATCACCAAATCCCGATGCACCCGGACGACTAGGAGAACACATCATTCTACACCAACAAGAATTTACTGTGTTGGAAGAGGATGTCGTTTGAAACTAATCGACACAGGAGCCACATACCAAAGACTTGTCAATAAAATGTTCGATAAACACATTGGCAAAACAATGAAAGTATACGTGGATGACATAGTCGTCAAGAGCCCGAAAAAGGAAGATCATTTGGAGCATTTAACACAAGCATTCGAAATACTCCGAACATATAACATGAAGCTAAATCCAAAAAAGAGTAGTTTCGGAGTTCACTCAGGAAAGTTCCTAGGACACCTGGTCAGTCAGAGAGGCATTGAGGCAAATCCATCAAAGGTAAACGCGATCATGGACATGCAGCCACCAAGATCGGTTAGGGAAGTCCAACGACTAACCGGGTGCTTAGCAGCCCTGAATAGATTTATTTCAAGATCTGGTGATAAATGCCGGCCTTTCTTCGACGCTATCAAGAAGGGATAGTTCCAATGGACAAGCAGTTGTCAACAGACATTTGAGCAACTAAAGGAATATCTTAGTGACACTAAAATTCTGTCAAAACCTATCTCAGGGGAGAAACTGTACCTATACCTAGCTGCATCAGAGGTGGCAATCAGCTCGGTCCTGGTCCGAGCAGAAGGAAATTTCCACTTACCGATCTACTACGTAAGTCAGGCCTTACATGAGACAGAAATCAAATACTCGCCCATGGAAAAGTTAGCATACGCACTGGTGATGAGTGTAAGAAAGCTAAGGCCTTACTTCTTTGATCATCAAGTGGAGGTTCTAACAACATTCCCATTGAGACAAATTTGCAAAGGCCTGACATTGTCGGCCGTCTCCTTAAGTGGTCACTAGAAATAAGCCAGTTCGGAATATCTTATGCACCTCGAACAGCGATCAAAGGAAAAGTGTTAGCCGACTTCATAGTCGAGCTAACCTTTCCTCAAGATCCGACGAGAGGTCATAATCGTCCATGGCACATGTACGAAGACAGTGTTGGGAAAATAGGGGTGCCCGGAATCTATTCGGGATGAAATTTAAATACGAATTTAAATACAATTATTACTAGCATGAATTAATCCTAATTAATTCAAATAATAATTCCAACAACCAATTTAACATCATGCATGTTGAATTAATTCACATATAATCTATGGCGGAATAAACAAGAAAATATGTGACTTACGTACCTCTCGTAGAACTTGGCCTTTGAATAAAACGGGAGAATCACGAACGTGCTTTATCAACCCAAAAGCCTTCTCAAGTATTTCCCTTTCGCCTTATTCGATCACCGGTGGGAGATGCTTTCGAATCATTTAAATAACTAAGGAAAAAGAAAAATATCTATGCTCTTGATTTTTCCAACACATGGAATTATGTTCTTAGGGATGAAATAATCACCCCCTATTTATAATAGGTGGTGGCCGAAATTTTTGAATATTTAGAGGTGGAGAAAATCTTTTCTTAGCCTCTAAGAAATCTTGAATATATCTCATATATTTTTTTCTCCATAATAAAATATTCCACAAAAATCTCACACTCCTTATTATTGCTTGTAATTCTCGAAAATTTCATGTAGAGATCCTAAGATTTGGATCTTCTTGAATATATGAGATATTCTTGTATTCCAAGAATACATATCTTCCATAATATCTTTCCAAGAAAATCAACAAAATCTTCTCTCTCCTTGAATTCCATATTTTCAAAAATCATGAGAAAAATCAGCATATTATTTTCTTTTTATTTTAATCACCTTATCATTATTGGGCTACTTAATGGGCTACTTGAGGGGCCTTTAAGGAGAATTAAGATTGGACCTCCTAATGGACTTCTGAATTTCAATATTGAGCCCCAATATAATTCAATCCATTAATATTAATTATTACCACTAATAAATTAATATTGCACTATCCATCTTAATCCATATTACGATAATATGGGCTCCCGGTTATTATTTCCCGCGTTTAAGATTATCAAGTCCATTAATTAATCAAGCTTCTGAATAGCTCTAAATTAATTAATATATTTCACCTTGGAGTAAAGACAGCTCAACATTATTATTCGTACCGAAGAAACTGATTCTTCACTTGCAAGATTTGGTACAATAAAACTTCTGAGCCCACCAAGGGGACTAATCACACGAGCCGTACTCGCACGCGTTTCTCCGTATTAAATCTTAGCAACCGTCGTATGATTAATATTACTGCCCAAGACACAAAGTTCGAAGTCACAATAATTCTCACCCAACATGAATCAAAGCAGTAACTATTAAGCACACACGGTCCTATTTAAGTGACGGAGATTAAGAAATCAACAACCACTGAGGTCTAATTCTTCACCTTTCAGAACAGAAGAATTTATCCTCGCTGTAGGTCCTCTTCAACACATACTAAATGTGCTAGTGCAATCTCTTAGTCAAGACAGACCAATCTGAGCCTTACACATCGACCTTTCACGGCGGATTGTTCAATTCCACCTAGGTCGTGAAAATGTACGTTTAGTTACAAGTAAATTGTTAATGTTGTCTTCCGTGATCGGGTATCACCACATTAACTACAATGTAACTAGTACCATATATTGAACGATTTGCAATAGAAATTCAACATTCAATCATAACTAAAGCAAATGTGATAAAATAATTATTCTCATAAACAAGTGTTTGATACACGAGTTATACAAAGTAAAAGCATACTTTCACGTATAACTCCAATAGACAGAACGTCAAATAGTACAGCAGCAGGAACCGGAATAGTGTTGATCAGTCCAGACAGGCAAGTGTTCACGTCAGCTGTCATATTTGAGTTCATGGCAACAAACAATGAAGCTGAGTATGAAGCATTGATTGCTGGACTACGATTGGCTCTGGCTGTGGGGGTGAGGAAAGTCCAAATTTATGGAGATTCCCAGCTGATAATCAACCAAGTCCGTGGAGAATACGAGGTAAAGGATGAAAGCATGGCCTTGTATCAGAAGATTATTGCTCATTTAGCATCACTATTCGAACAAATTTAAACAAGTGCCGAGGGACAGCAATGCACAAGCAGATGCACTTGCTCGTTTGGCTACTAGCACGGGACCAACAGAACTTTCAGAAGTCACAATAACAAGAATCTCTCATCCATCAACCAGTGACTACAAAATCAATCAGATTGAAGAAGAATCGACAGAGGAAGATTGGAGGACACCGATATACAGATATCTCAAAGACAGCAAAGTGCCCGAAGACCCACAAGAAGCAGTCAAGATAGCCAAGCGAGCAACAAGATCACCATCATGGACAACCAACTTTACAAAAGAGGATTTTCACTTCCCTTGTTGAAATGTCTAGCAAGGGGGCAAGGCCAAGAAGTTTTAAAAGAAATACACGAAGGCGTATGTGGAAATCATGTAGGAGGGCGAGCATTGGCATGCAAGACAGTAAGACAAGGATACTACTGACCAACTCTACCGCAAGATGCAATCAAAGTTGCAAAGACGTGCCACAAGTGCCAGCTTTTCGCTTCCAACATCCATAAGCTACCAATAGAACTGATTTCAGTGAATAGTCCATGGCCATTTACAAAGTGGGGAATAGATATCATAGGACCTTTCCCAACGGGAAAGGGGAACGTAAAATTTGCAGTAGTGGCAGTGGACTATTACACAAAATGGGCCGAAGCTGAAGCACTAGTGACAATAACACAAGAAAAGATGATTAGTTTTATCTGGAAATACATTGTGTGTCGATTCGGAGTCCCACAAGCAATACTAACGGATAACAGAAAGCAATTTGAAGGAAAGAAGATAAGGGACTTCTGCAAAAAAATGGGGTATCAAGAAATATTTTTCAACACCCTATCATCCTCAATCCAACGGTCAGGTCGAGGCGGTTAATAAGATAATCAAACATATCTTGAAGATTCGCCTGGTGGATAAGAAAGGCAAATGGTCAGAGGAGTTACCAAAAGTACTGTGGGCTTATAGAGTGTCATATAGGACAAGCACCGGAGAAATACCATTTACTATGGCATTTGGTACTGAGGCAGTCATACCTATAGAGCTCAAAGTACCAACTGAAAGAGTAGCTGGGTTCGACGAGCAGTTAAACAATAAGGCTCTGGCTGCAGAAATGGATCTGATTGACGAAAAAAGAATCTCAGCAGAAATGAAAAATGAAATATACAAAAGAAGAATCGCAAAATATTAAAATTCACAAGTGAAAATCAGAGAATTTGAAGTCGGAGATCTTGTGCTCCGAAAAATTCTAGCACCACCGCCAAGAGTATTTGGACCGACTTGGGAGAGCCCATTCAGGGTAACCCACAAATGGTATAACGACACATATGATCTTGAGGACATGAAAGGCAACTCGGCTCAATACTCTTGGAATGCAGCTTTATTGAAAAAATATTATCAGTAGTTAGGAAACAAGTGTAGAGTTCTTTGTATGTTGATTATGTTGAAATAATATAAGTTATTTAGGATTATTTGTATTTGTAAGTTTAGTAAAATTTTCTAAATTTTCTGAGAAAAATATGTAAGTAGGAATGATCGTCCGTTGTATTACACGATTGAATAATCTAGAAAGCATCAAGGCCCAGTTGTTCGCCTAAAGAGAAAAGCTGATCGCCGAAAAACTGTAGTGTTACAACACAAGTTCAAAAGGAGTCGAGCAGCAGGGTTCAAGAGTCACAAAAACCCAACTGATCGCCCCCGAAGCACAAGTTGCTCGCCCAAAGCTAAATGCTTTAAAGCACAAACACAGCATGTGGCGAGCAACAAGATATCAGAATAAATGTAATAAAGGTCGAGTTCTTAGAGAACCAATAGGACTCATACATGATCAACATACATCAGTTTGCAAAAAATGAGTATTTCACTTTCAACAAAGAAAGAAATATTTAAGCAAAAGATAAAGTAAAGGGCGAATAAACAAGGCAAATGCAAAATGTAAAAAAAAACAGGGATAAACATAAGTACGATTTTCATTAAGCAAATTCCAAAGGAGTACATGGGAGAAAAAGGGAAAAAATACATCATACATAAACTAAACAAAATAAGTAAAGGATCTTCAAGCTTGAGGAGCTGGAGGAGCTGGTGGAGCCGAAGGAGTTTCAGTAGGGAGAGTGGGGGCATCTGGGTTGGTCGCTGCAGGGACTTGCTGCTCGCCTACTGCAGCCGAGGTGCCCGTTCCATCTAAGGGGTCTGGAAAGAGAGGACCTAGGGCATCAAAGACTGTGGCATCCTTATCCACTTCCTCAGTCCTCTCCTTGGGGGCGACCACCCGGACATCATCTTTGAAGATGTCCAAGTTTACACCCATCTCCCCTAGATCGGCAATGGGGATGTCGAAACCGGCGGCCGGAGGGTTCTCATGACGTAGTCCGCGAAGTCCTTAACAGTGTTGGTCATAACATCAAGACCATTATCTAAGGCATACTTCACAAACCTCACACAGTCCGCGTACGCACAGATGTAACCAAGGTTAGTATTATCGGTTACATCCTGCACATACGTAGTGTAGAAAATGGCGCGCTTTTTCTCCTTCTCCAACCGGTCGACGTGAACCTTCAAAGATTCAACCCGCTCTACCAAGCCCACTCGCTCAGTCTCCAAAACCTGCAGCCGATCAGTGGCCATCCCCAAGTCCAACTTTAATTTTTCGGAAGTGTTGGAGGCTACCTTCTCCCGGTCCTCTACAGCCTTCAGGTTCCTCTCCCAGGAGAGCTTGGCCTTTTCAAATTCGGCCTTCAGCTTAGTCAGCTCATCATCCTTCTTCTTGAGATGTGTGTCCCTCTCTTCTTCAAGCTGCTTGATCCTCCGGCCCAAGCCCCGGTTCGTCCGCTCAAGCTCAATGGCTTGGTCAAGGACCCTTTGAGCGGAGATGGCTTGGTGACTGGCATTGTAACTCAAGAGGTGGGCGTTGTCACTCAAGCTCTAGCTCTGAAGAATCTCCTCGCCCAATTTCGTCCAAGAGCGAGGAACGAGCTCCGTTGCTCATCGCACGTGGGAGTCCTTTATCTCTTGGTAAGTCGGGGCGGACTTGACGCAGCTGAGTTGGTGGAGTACCTAAGCTCGCCCAGGATATTCCTCCTTCCTATACCTAAACAAAAAAAACGGAGTTAGATACAAATGGAAGGGGGCGAACAGCCGGGCAATAGGGAAGACACTTACTCCCTCAGCTTAACAGGGTCGTAACCCAAATAGGAGCTATCTGGTAAAGAACTCCTTCCTCGCGTGCCAGCCATGACACCAACAACCTGCTGCTCGCTCACCTCCTCCACAGAAGAGGAGCGAGCAACAGTCTTACTCGCCTGGCCCTGGTCCCTTGCCCGTTTGGACCGGTCATCTTCCTTCCTTGGGGCGGTCTCCTTAGTAAGCCTCTTCTTTCCCCGGGTGTCTCTGGGAGGCGAGGAGCAAGTAGGGAGGTGAGGAGTAGGGGTAGGGGCTGAGGGGACTTCTTTTTCTTCATTTGCCTCCGCCCTCAACTTAATAAGAGAAGTACAAGGGTCAAACTTTTTCTTCTTGGATGGTTGATTGGCCGCCATTTGTTTCACCCGGCGAGTAAGAAAATGGTAGCACTCTAGGATCTGGGGGATAGCTACGGTCACCCTTTGGGCTGAAAATCAAAAGAATAAAGTTAAGTTAAAAATTAGTTAACCGGGTGAACAAGCGACCAGTAAGTCAATTGTTAGGATATACATTGTATAGTTTTGATGAGTTAAAACAAACCAGAGGATGTAATAGGACCATCTGGACCTGTTAGCCAGATGATGATCTAGATTAGGACTTAGTCTAGGGGGAACTGCCAGACCAGAAGACTTCACCAGAAGAGTCTCCAGAAGACCCCACCAGAGGACTTCTCCAGAGGGCTCCACCAGAAGACTTCACCAGATGAGATCTGACCAGAGGCAGAGGACCTTCCCCAGACCAGACGAGTCTGGTGGAACAAAAGATGCTCAGTTTGATCCCCTGTTTCTACTGAGTATTCTGGTTGTTAACCAGATATGGACCAGAAGACACCGAAGTTGCCTAGTGTCTGGTCTTGCCTTCTCTGGAGAAAATCAGAGTTAGGCAGAGGAAGCATTTAACCGTTGGTGATTCAAATCAAGTCAAAATAGATCGGATTGGAAAGTATTTGAAGTCAATCAATCCAAGGATCCCACCAACCCAATCAATCAATTAGGGAATTGATTGATTGGAAGCTTCCTTAAATAGAGGGTCTGATTGGATTAGCTCTCCAACGGCTAGCCCTAATCCCCTCTATAAATACAAGAGTGCAGCCTCAAGAAAAAGCTCTAGAGAGATCCTACGCACACAAGTCACATTCCAAGCTTTTGATAATCACTCTTAGCACTCTTATTGTTCACATTACATATCTACTCTTAAGGAGTTGTTGGACTTTAACCTGTTCATCTCTAAGATAAGGTTGAAGGTTGATTACTTTAGATTGTGGTTAGATCTAAAGGAGTTGTAAGAAGGAACTGGTACTTCGAAAATTCCAGTACGTGAGTAAGTTGGTTGGTTGATAGTAAGACCCCTTGGATAAAAGGGAGAGTGGACGTAGGATATTCAGATCCGAACCACTATATATCCGGTATTATTTATTGCTTTCGTTTATTTAATCTCTTACTTGTTTTGTGCTCTTATAATAAGAAGTTTGTTAAGACATAACTTTAAAGCTTCCGCAATCAATCTATCTAGTGGGACCAACAAGTGGTATCAGAGCAGTTTGTCCAACGACCACTGCTTTGTAAAGCTTTTGGTGGTCACCGGGCAGACCCATTGCTCTTTGTTGTTTTTGTTCAAATTCTTGGTAAATCCTTTATTTTAGTAAATATGTCTTCGAAATCTTCTTATAAGAGTCGCAAACTGCCAGAATTCTCATTCGAGGATTATAGCCACTGGAGCTTCATGATGAGTAATCATCTTGGAGCTATTCACCACCGCATGTTAGATGTGGTAGAAAGTGGCCCAATTCAATTTTACTGGACTCCTATTGATAGTGGCAGGTCAGAGTCCAGGAAAGAAACTAGTGAAACGGCCCAGAAAGCTGCAGAGGACAGAGTCCCCAGGCAAAGAATCCTAAAAAAGAAAGATGAGCTTGACAATGATGAAAGAAAACTTTACAATCTGGACCAGGTGGCACAGACTGAGATTATCAACACACTCACCAAGGAAGTGATAGAGAAGGTCAGAACCTGTGAAACTGCCAAGGAGATGTGGGATAAACTTGCCCTACTCTGTGAAGGAACAGAGAAGATTAAAGACAACAAGCTCCAAGCTGTTCAACACTCATTTGACACCTTCAAGATGAAACCAGATGAGACTATTGACCAGCTGGATATGCGTCTCACAAACCTCCTGAACAAGGCTAGTGCCTTAGGTAAGACCTATTCAGAGAAAGAAATAAATAGTAAAATCTTGTGTTCACTACCCAGCAGGTGGAGAATCAAAGTCACTGTGATCAAGGACAACAAGGATCTCAACACTCTGGACATCATCTTCTGTTGTCTGATCTCAAAGCCTATGAGTATGACCTTCAAGAGGAGGATCAAACAGAAGAGGTTTCCTCTTCTGGTCAGAAAGGAGTTGCATTCTCCTCAACTATCAAGACTGATGTCAAGCCAAAGGAGTCTACTGCAGATGACTTGAGCCTCAAGGAGCAGGTAGCACTTCTAACCCGTAAATTGGATAAAATGAGTTCAAAATATGGCAGGTACAAAAGGCATTGGAAGGAGTCTACCAGAGACAGGAAGAGTTCCTTCAAGCCTGCAGAAAAGGAGAAGACATCTGGAGACTCAAGGGAGACCAGATTCAGAACTCCAGAAAGAATGAGAGATGACAACCCTGGCAGCTCTAGGAGATCAGATTATCAGAGGAGGGATGGTAGCTCTGGCAGACCTGACTACCAGAGGAGAGAGAGTAGTCCAGCCAGATCAGACTACAACCAGAGGAGGAGAGAGCCAAGTCCTAGTCCCATAGGAGACAATGCCTGCTACACATGCAACAAGACTGGTCACTATAGCTATGATTGTCCTCAATTGACTCCTAGAGAAAGAGAAGAGAAAAGGATCAAGAGAGATATGAGATATGCTGACAAGAGAGCACTACTGGCAGAAGTAGAGGAGGGGGATACTAGTTCCAGTTCTTCCTCTTCTGATTTCGGGTCTGATGATGATGTATGTCTGATGGCAGACATCAATGAGGTACAAGAAACTACCTTAGTCTTATCAAATTCCAAATATACTGAATCCTCTAATTCATCTGGTAACTCCAGAGAGTCTGATATGCAGCAAATGCTATCAGATCTCCAAAATTGTGTTCAATTATGTCAAAAACTTGAGAAAGAGAATGGTAGGCTCAGAGCTGAAGTTCAATCCCTCTCTCATGAGCATAAATCTACCAGAGAACTCATGAAAGATCATTCCAAAGAAGTCTCTGAACTTCAGGATAAGATCACAGAGAAGATTCCATGAAACTAGATGTTTTATCTATTATTTCAGGATCTTCTCAACGCATAAATGATAAGAGTGGTTTAGGATATCCTGGAATTATTAAAAGATCTCATAAATATTGCTTTACCAAAGACAAGTCTATAAGATCTGGTGAACTTGTGGAACTCCGGAATGAAGAGGATCTTTCTGATTGCATGGTGGTTCACAGACCTGGTTGGAAATGGGACCCCCCTGCTGATAATTCAAAATATAATCCAGAAGAGGTGAATGTTCTGGAAGAAAAAATTCTAGAGCATACAAGTCAGAAAAGAGAACCTATGAAGATTGATGGTTCTGTTCAGATGCCTAACCTGATTAGAGAACCTCAGAGGAATCCTAAAAGAGTGGAACCTAAGCAGATTAGGGGACCTCAACAAGGAGACTCTAAGAGGAAACCTAATCAGAATAGGGGATATCAGAGGAGATATACTGAACCAGGGAACCTCAATCAGAATCAGGGATCTCAAAGGTGGAATGCTCCAAGAAGATTCCAGAACAGGAAACCTCAGAAGGAATCTTATCATCAGAATAGATCAAATCTTCAGAACCAGAGGAGGTCTTCCAGACCCATCTATAGAAAACCAACTGATCTGGGTAGTTATGACACCAGAGATGGTTCTTCTAGGATGTACCCTTACAACCAGACCTTTAAGACCATGTCTTTGAGGCAGGCCATTCCAAAGGCCAGATTTGAGAAAAGGTACACCAGACCTGTTTATAGGAAAGGTGTCCTTATCAGACCAGTAGCTCAATATGTCATTGTAAGAGGACATGTGCTGGAAGATAGATTTGGAAGGAAGATAAGATCTCCTCATCCAACAAGGGATGATCTTTATCTATGGATTCCTACAAAACCTGCAACTAACCAATCAGGACCCAGCACTAGTAGGGGACCTAATTGATTTCTCTGCAGGTAGATAAGAGCCCATTGGAGAAAGGATTTTCAAGCAACCATGTCTGGTACATTGATAGTGGATGTTCCAAGCACATGACCTTCCAGAAAGATAATCTCCAAGATTTCAAGCCATTGGATGGGCCAAGAGTGATGTTTGGTGACAACAACTATGGAGTCACCAGAGAAGTTGGAAAGTTGACCTTTAATGGAGTATATGTAGATGAAGTCTATTATGTTGAAGGACTTAAGCATAATCTGCTTTCAGTATCCCAATTCTGTGACAGGGGATACTCAGTGAAGTTCTCTAGTGATTCATGCACTGTGTTTTCTTCTGATTATAATGATATCTTGCTAATAGGCTTGAGGAAGGGTAACATTTATCTTGCAGATTTTAGCAGTTGCCCAAGAAATGCTTGCCTGTTTGCAAAAGGATCTGCAGAGAACAGCTGGATTTGGCACAAGAGATTGTGTCATCTGAACTTCAAAACACTGAACAAGATTGCCAGAAAAGGTCTAATTCGAGGTCTTCCTAATGAAGTGTTTAAGAAGAATCAGGTTTGTGGTTCATGCCAGAAGGGTAAACAACCCAAGACTTCCTTTAAGGATGTCCAGAGCACAACCACAACCAGAGTACTTCAACTACTTCACATGGACCTGTTTGGACCTGTTTCTCCTCTTAGTTTCAGTGGAAGAAAGTACACCTTGGTGATAGTAGATGATTTTTCAAGATACACTTGGGTAGTGTTCTTGTTTAAGAAAAATAAAACTATCACTAAGCTGCCAGAATTCTTCAAGTAGATACAGAATGAGCAGAACCAGAGCATAGTCAGAATCAGAAGTAACAAAGGGACAGAGTTTTTGAATTCACATATTGCAGATTATTGCAAGGACCATGGGATTTTTCATGAGACATCTGTTGCCAGAACACCCCAACAAAATGGAGTAGCAGAAAGGAGAAATAGAACCCTTAAAGAGGCTGCAAGAACTCTTCTGGCAGAATACAACACACCACAAAGGTTTTGGGCAGAGGCCATTAATACAGCTTGCTATACTCAGAACAGATGCCTAATTGCCCAGAGACATAACAAGACTCCATATGAGGTATGGAAAGGTAAAACCCCATCTGTTTCATATTTTCATGTTTTTGGATGTAAGTGTTTCATTCATGACAATGGGAAATCTAAATTAAAAACTTTTGATGCTAAAGTGGTAGATGGAATATTCTTAGGATATTCCAGCACCAGTAAGGCTTTTAGAGTTTTTAATAAGAATTCACTTTGTGTGGAGGAAACACCACATGTTGTTTTTTATGAATCTGCTGTTGAGTGGAAGGTGAAATTAAGGTCTTCTGGAGAGACCCAGAATCAGACTACACCCAGAGTAATCAAGGTCACTCCACCTATTCTTGATTCAGACTCAGATTCAGATTCAGATAGTGACCCATCTTCTGGTTCTCTGAAGAAGAAGTCTTCACAAGGTGCAGAACCAGAGGAGGTTGAAACTCCTGTAGGGGGAAGCTCTTCTGCAGGTGGTGATACTCACCAAGGTACTGCAGAGGATGATCAATCAGGCAAGGCCACGGGAAGGAGGACCCTGGTTGATCACCCCAATGACCTAATTATTGGAGATCCAACTAAGGGTGTCCAGACTAGGAGAACTCTTAACTTAGCTGCCTTATTCAGTTGCTATGTGTCCTTGATTGAGCCCAAGAACATCAAGGAAGCACTGAAGGATTCAAATTGGATTGTTGCAATGCAGGAGGGGTTGAATCAATTCACCAGACAGGATGTTTGGGAGCTGGTAGACAGACCAAGACATCAAAAGGTGATAGGCACTAAGTGGGTTTTCAAGAATAAGAAAGATGAGAATGATGTCATTACTAGGAACAAGGCAAGGCTAGTGGCCCAGGGCTATTCTCAGTATGAAGGAATAGACTATGATGAGACATTTTCTCCTGTTGCCAGACTAGAAGCCATCAGATTGTTCTTAGCATATGTTGCTCACATGAAGTTCAAAGTATACCAGATGGATGTGAAATCTGCCTTTCTTAATGGGATTCTCATTGAGGAAGTGTATGTGGAACAACCTCCTGGTTTTGAACAAGGTGACAAAGTGTTTAAGCTTAAGAAAGCTCTTTATGGGCTGAAGCAGGCACCCAGAGCATGGTATGACACTCTATCTCAATTTCTTCTGGACAATGGTTTTACTAAGGGTAAGATTAATAGGACCTTGTTTAGGAAAGAAGAAGGAAAGGACATCCTTCTGGTCCAAATATATGTTGATGACATTATATTTGGATCCCCTAACAAGAAGCTATGTGAGAAGTTTGGTGAACTCATGCAGAGTCAGTTTGAGATGTCCATGATGGGTGAAATGAATTATTTCTTAGGTTTGCAGGTAAAGCAATCAGAGAAGGGAATTTTCATAAATCAGGCAAAGTACATCAGAAACATGTTAGAGAAATTTGGAGTAGGATCTAGCAAAGCAGCCAAGATCCCTATGATGACAAATTTCAACATGGATCCAGATGAGTCTGGAGAGAGTGTGGACCAGACTCAGTACAGAGCACTCATTGGTTCTCTTCTGTACCTGACTGCAAGCAGACCAGATATTACTTTTGATGTAGGAGTGTGTGCCAGATTTCAAGCAAATCCTAAGAGAAGTCATTTGGAAGCAGCTAGAAAGATATTGAAATACCTTAAAGGAACAGTGAATTTAGGATTATGGTATCCTGCAGGTGACAACTTAGAATTAAGTGGTTATTCAGATTCAGACTATGGTGGATGCAGAATAGATAGAAAGTCTACAAGTGGTACATGCCAATTTTTAGGAAATAAATTGGTATCTTGGTTTTCTAAGAAGCAGGCCTCAGTTGCTACATCAACAGAAGCAGAGTACATGGCTGCAGGGAGCTTTTGTTCTCAACTACTCTGGATTAGTCAACAGCTTAGGGACTACCAGATTAGAGCCACGGATATTCCTATATTCTGTGATAGCAATAGTGCCATAGCAATCACTCAGAATCCAGTTCTTCATACCAGGTGCAAACATGTTGATATAAGACATCACTTTATCAGAGACCATGATGAGAAGGGAGATATAAGGATGGAAAATATTGCAACAGAGAAGCAGAGAGCAGATATTCTGACTAAGCCATTGGCTGAGACCAGATTCAGAGAGTTAGCCTTTGAGTTAGGATTATTGGATCCAGAGACATATTTGTTTTAGGGGGAACATCAGAGAAGTATCCTTTATTTATACCTTATTCCATAATCTTTGTTCGTTAACACTAACATACCTGCAGATTAGAAATATCAGAGAAGTTACATCTCTAGATTAGGTATGCACCAAGTGACACTTGTCCCAGATGAGGTGCTGAGTCAGATTCCAGAAAAGACCAAAGTCTTCTCTGACCTGAACCAGATGGGTTCCATCAGAGGAGATGTAACACCAGACTAGCTGTGGTATCATCTGGTTACGATATCAGGTGACAGGTATGTCTTTACTTCTCTGGCCTTTGCTCATTGGGATACACCTTTCAAATTACTTAATACACCCAAAACGTTTCAACTTCAGAGTGTATTTAAGACTAGGGTATAGGGCCTAGGCAATCATTTCGCTTTTTCTCTTGACTGCCACAAAAACCCCTTTATGCCCAGTCCCAATGACCACGCCTACGCACCAGATTAAATCTGTATTTTGCCTTTTAATCTTGGCCATCAGATTTAATTACTGTGCAAAATGTCAATCAATTCGAAAATTGATTTTGTTCCCTAATTTATATTTGGAAATTACACGCGTTCACTTCATTTATTATTCTTACCACGCGTATTACCCTATTTTAAATCAAATTTCTTTTCAATCTGTCTTTCACGTTTCATATTTTCAAATCCCTAACTTCTCTCTGCAAGTTCTCTCTCTTTCTTTTTTTCACATTCTTCTTTCAGTCATGGCTCCTATGTGCAACTTCGACCATGTATACATCATGAAAAAGCTTAAGACAGAGATGGTGGTGGACTTCTACACCACGAAGAACCCTGTGGCGCTGTCAATTCTGGAGTTGCTCTAGAAAACAGGGGTGGAGAAGTTGATTTCGACGGTTCCAAGAAATTTTAGGACTTTGGACGGATATGCGGCCCAATTTCTGGTCCGTATGAAGATCCACGACGACTACATTTCATCCAAGATCGATGAGGAAAATTTGGTGTTTTCCAAGCAAGATTTCTGCAGTTTATTTGAGAATATCTCTGCAACAGGCATAGATCCATTGACTTACAAGGAGGATGATATTGTTGGTTCCTTCAAGCTTTTTGCTCGATCCTCTTGCCAGAACATAACGTAGGGCTTTTTGGACAAACATTTGTGGCAGAAGTATAAGGTACTGTTCGATATAGTGGTGAAAGTGCTTATGTGTGAAAATCACAGCACAGATGCCATTTTCAATGGCAGGATGTGTGCGATGCGAGCATTGTACGATGGAGTACAATGTAATTGGGCGGAATTTTTCTGGGATGTGTTGAGGAAGAACAAGTTGAAGGTGAAGAAGGAGCCTTGTCCATCCAGACCAGGGGAGTTGCAGTTCTGCTTTACTGCGAATGTTTCATTGGGAACGAAACTGACTCTTATTTTGGATTCATTACTTCCAGAGATGCAGTGGGAAGACTCCTGGTGTAAGGGATTTCATAAATCCAAGATTCTATTTTCTAAGGATGGCCCTCTTCATGGTCATGCCGATTCAGACGAGGAGCAAGCCATCCCTGCCCCTCCTATTCAAGCAGTGCCTTCGCCTGCTAAGGGGCAGAAGCAGCAGCAAAAGCAGAAGACCCAGAAGAAAGCTGCTGAAGCAACTGGTTCTTCAACCATTGATTTCTCTGGTTCCTCAGAGGAGGACCAGATTCCCCTTCTTGATGTCTTGAAGAAGAAGGGTGAAGGTGTTGAGGCTGCCAAGAAGGCAGGTGCTTCCAAGAGGAAGAGGCCAGAGCAGGCCAAGAAGGTGTCTGTCAAGAAACCCAGGACAGGCAGAAGAGCTCCAAGGACACTCCTGGTGGATGAGCCATCAGAGGAGGAGGAAGAAGAGGTTGAGCCTCTGAAGAGGAAGCCTAAGGCAAGGAAGGCTATCTTCAAGATTCAGATTCTGGCTCTGACCTTGGAGATGCACTGGAGCAAGCTATTGATGAAGCTGCCAAAATCATGCAGGACTCCACTGCTCCAGTCCCTTCTGAATAGGTAATCCCCCCTATCTCTACCTCAAACCCTATTAATCTTGTTACCCCCTATACCTCTCCCCCAGATAACCCTCCCCAAACTCCATCTGCTTCTGGCGCCCCTATTGCCTCACCAGAGCAGACTCTTCCAGATACCCCCATATATACTCCCTCCACCATACCTACCCAAACACCTTCTCCCCCACCTTCCCAAACACATCTTCCCACAAATCCCTCTCCCACAGCCCCTGTACCAGAAGGAACATCTACTTCTGGTGCAGAACCCTCCATTCTTTCCCCTTCCACATCACAAATTCCAATCCCACCCTCTGTACCAGAGATCCCAACTACTTCTGGTGCAGAGCAACCCATTCCTTCATCCTCTACCTCACAAATTCCAAACCCTCCCCAATCTCAAACAGATCAGAACTCTAACCTGAACCCTCTTTCCATGGCATTGGGATTCCCTGCCCCTCCCCCTTCTCCCACATGTCTTACTAGCGATGATAGTGAAGATAAGGAAGCTTCACTTGAGCCTGATCACTTAGCACCTTCCTCCTCTGCCTCTGGGCCCAAACCCTTCACTTTCTCATCTGTAGAAATGGGTCCCATTAGGCAGAGTATGAGTGTGAGTGCTCAGCTCTGGCTAAGAGAGCATTTTACAATCCTATTGGAGCACTTACCACTTCTGGCGGATCTGACTGACGCCAAGGTCTGGAGCAAGGCCAGACTAGAGGATGTGGAGGATCTGATGTTGTTGCTAGAGGAGATGTCTCCCTCCACATTCACAGCCTGGGAGATAGAGCTCAAAAAGAGGATGAATATCCAAAATCCAGCGGAGCTAGAGACACCAGAGGCAGCAAAGGTGTTGATTCGTACTCTGTTCATCCAGAGAGGAGTAATGCTCACTCCTGAGGGCTTCTCATACAACTTTGGCCCTCACTTCTCATTCCCTCCAAAGCTCTACTCTGATGAGGAAGATTTTGATATGTCTCCTGCCGTGCTCCAGAAGATGAAGACGTTCTTTAATGAACAAATCATGCAGATTGGCCGCTTCTCCAAGGCTATTCAACATATGGCCCCTGCTATGATAGAGCACCAGATTCGGCAGGAGAGGAGGATTTTCCTTAAGCAGATCAAGTCTACTCTTGCTGAAGTCAAGGCCTCTTTCAAGGCAAATGGCCTCTTTGTCAAGCTGGACGTTATGCATAGCCAGAAGCAGCTCCAGGAGCATGTGCTTGAGCAGCTAAGGCCAGTTTCTGTGTTGAAAGTTGAGTTGGCCACTCAAATGCTGCAGGCTGCTAAACTCAAGGACTCCCTCCAGGAGATGTTAGAGAAACAGGAGAAGCTAGTTGCAGAATCTCAGGCTTACCTGGAGGAAGAAAAGCAGCTTCGTAATCTTCACTCTTCCTCCAACACTGCCTTACCTGATCTCATAAGGCAGGTAGTGGAGCCCCTCCTTGATGAAGTTAAAAAGGGGGAAGAGAAGGCCAGAACTGATCTGGCGAAGACCACCAATGAGACCCTATTTAGACATGGAGCGCGCCTGGATCTGTTGGAGAATACTTTGGTCCAGGCTGAGCTGCAGAAGAAGAAGAAGAAGAAAGAGCTCAAATCTCTTACCATGGCTAAGCAGCTTGCTGCAGAAGAGGAAGCATCAGAAGCAGAGCAGGATCCTACCTCAATTTCTGGACCTGCAAAGAGGAAGTTTAGGAAAGTCAAGAAGAGCTTCCTTGAAACTGTTGTTGAAGAAGCTCAGAAGAGATATAAGGAAGAGACTCCAGAGGAGAAGCAAGCCAGGATTAGGAAAAACATAGATGAAGAGCAGAGGCTCAGATATGTTAGGAGGCAGAACAAGAAGAGCAGAGAAGCTGGTATTCCTTCTGGTGCAGGTGGATCTAGTCAGAGGAGGAAAGCTCCCATTGAGGTGATGAACATTTTGCCTCTCAGGACAGAAGGGTCTTTTGACTCTACTGTGCCTGTGCCTTTGATTGAGAAATGGAAGGAGGCAAAGACTCTCTGGTTCATTCAACATTATATCCAGAGGCCAGCACCAGAGGATGATGAGCTGATCAACAGAACCTTTCACTCTTGGATGCAAGCTTATGATGCAGATCTGTACAAGCAATTGATGGATTCTACCACTGAATTCAACCTGGAGGTGACTGCTCCTGAGTTTACATATCTCAACACTCATATGAATGGGAACCAGGTTGATTGGGCAGAGCTGAAGAGATTGTACAAGACCAAGGTGTTGCTGAATTTCACTCCAACGTCTTCTGCAGAGTTGAAGGCCGTCCAGGATAGGTTCCTTGACTGGTTTCTTGTGCCTAAAGAGAACAGAAGATATGCATAGAATAGGATCTGATCTTCAATGTAATCTGTAATCATTCTATCCTTATGTATCAATGAAAATCATATCTTCTCTGTCTCAAAGACAACTCCTTGTTGTCTTAATTGTTTGTCTGATAAGATCTACTCTAAGGTCTTATCCCTTTATTGTTTTACTTGCTTATATTCTGTTTTTGATCAGTTCTGGTAGTGTTTTAACTCCATCAAAAAGGGGGAAATTGTTAGGATATACATTGTATAGTTTTGATGAGTTAAAACAAACCAGAGGATGTAATAGGACCATCTGGACCTGTTAGCCAGATGATGATCTAGATTAGGACTTAGTCTAGGGGGAACTGCCAGACCAGAAGACTTCACTAGAAGAGTCTCCAGAAGACCCCACCAGAGGACTTCTCCAGAGGGCTCCACCAGAAGACTTCACCAGATGAGATCTGACCAGAGGCAGAGGACCTTCCCCAGACCAGACGAGTCCAGACCAGACGAGTCTGGTGGAACAAAAGATGCTCAGTTTGATCCCCTGTTTCTACTGAGTATTCTGGTTGTTAACCAGATCTGGACCAGAAGACACCGAAGTTGCCTGGTGTCTGGTCTTGCCTTCTCTGGAGAAAATCAGAGTTAGGCAGAGGAAGCATTTAACCGTTGGTGATTCAAATCAAGTCAAAATAGATCGGATTGGAAAGTATTTGAAGTCAATCAATCCAAGGATCCCACCAACCCAATCAATCAATTAGGGAATTGATTGATTGGAAGCTTCCTTAAATAGAGGATCTGATTGGATTAGCTCTCCAACGGCTAGCCCTAATCCCCTCTATAAATACAAGAGTGCAGCCTCAAGAAAAAGCTCTAGAGAGATCCTACGCACACAAGTCACATTCCAAGCTTTTGATAATCACTCTTAGCACTCTTATTGTTCACATTACATATCTACTCTTCAGGAGTTGTTGGACTTTAACCTGTTCATCTCTAAGATAAGGTTGAAGGTTGATTACTTTAGATTGTGTTAGATCTAAAGGAGTTGTAAGAAGGAACTGGTACTTCGAAAATTCCAGTACGTGAGTAAGTTGGTTGGTTGATAGTAAGACCCCTTGGATAAAAGGGAGAGTGGACGTAGGATATTCAGATCCGAACCACTATATATCCGGTGTTATTTATTGCTTTCGTTTATTTAATCTCTTACTTGTTTTGTGCTCTTATAATAAGAAGTTTGTTAAGACATAACTTTAAAGCTTCCGCAATCAATCTATCTAGTGGGACCAACATCAATGGCGACCAGGCGACAAAGAAGTATAAAAAATAAAAATTAAAATTTCAAAGTTACCCTCAGGAATGTTGGTTTGAGCCTCTAAGTGATGGGCCCTGGTGGTCACAAGAGCAAGCTTCCGACAATGTGGCTTGGAGAGATGTCCGATGCTACGATCCTTTATGTCCCGAAGCGAGATCAACGCAAGAACGTACAGAAACTCCTCACTCAGTTCAGGATGCCCCCGCAGACCTGCAAAACAGAAGAAAAAGATTAAAAATTAGTTCACCCTGGACATAATAAGCCAAAAGGTGAAACCTACGCCAAATTTCTCCAAAACGTGTAGGAGAGTTAATACGCCCGGGTCCCCCCAAAAAATCAGAGGACGCTCGTCAGTCGCCACCAATGAAGAAAAATTACTTGTGCCAGCTCTTCACTTTGTTTGGTACCCCTTCAATCAGTTTCACACCGCTACGAGCCTTGATATAGTACCACCCTAGCCCCTCCTCATTAACAGCTGAAGAAATGGTCATTGCATAATGAATTTCAACGGTACTTATTTTATTTTTGTAACCCTATAGTCCGAAGAGGGTTATGAAAGCCAACAGGTTACTCCATCCTTTTGGTGTGATCTGGGTTATGGCCAGGTTAGTATCCTCGAGAAACCGACCAATTATGGGATGAAGAGGAAATGAGAACCCCGTATTAAGGACGTCCAAGTTAATAGCGGTACAGCCAGGGGGTGGGTTATCAGCTGTCTCCCCTTTCTGCGGAGCATATAGGTGACTATCATATGGGATACGGTAGGAGGAGCGAATCCGGGCCAGATCATCTTCCGTAACTACGCTCGCCACCTTGTTTGCTGTATAGGGGGATTCTTGAGCTTCCATGATAGTCCTTGGAGGAGTTGGGAAGGTATTGTGGTATTGGTTGGCATAGTCGATCCACTCCTGCCTCCGAACAACAGCCTCAGGTATCAAAGACTCAGGAGTAGGTTTGGAAATGGGAAATTTAATTTCTCGGAGAAATCCCCAAGTCACACCAAGGGAGGAGGGATCTTGTTGGTCACCTCCTGATTGAGCCACCTGCTCGCTCAGGCCCGACTGCTCGCTCCCACTACTCCAGGGATACTCATTTCCTAAATTTTAGCAGCAACCTCAGCGAAGTCCTCGCCCAAGTCAGAGGAAGTGCTTTCTCTCGGCGAGGAGCGAGCAACGGGTGGATTGACGTCCTGTTCGCCTGAGCTATCTACGGCATAAAAGTCATCCACGGAGTGAACAACAGAGCTCGCCTCCGAGCCTGTATCTTCGTCAACAAGCAAAGTCTGTGGGTTTTGAGCAATCGCTTGGCGAAGCAAGCGGCGAGGAGCAGGGGGCGACTGTTCAGCTTCTATAGGTCGTTTCTCAGGATTCCGGCCAAGAACTTCAAGAGAAAGCGTATTACTCGAAGAGGGGGATGCCATTGTGGAAATTTAATTGTTTGTAGAAGGGAAAATGGTCGCACGGCAGCGCCAATGGCGTCGCGATGGCAGAAAAGAGGTGGCGACAGCAGCGGTGCGGCGGCGATACGGCGGTGGTATATGAAAGTGATAATAGTTGCGAAAAAGAAGAAAAATTGAAGAACAAAATGTACAAAATTGAAGATTGCAAACAAAAGAAATGATGGATTCACCTTCAATTTGGACGAAATCGACTGGAATATGAGAGAATTTGGAAAAGGAAAAGCTTCAAATGTTCGTCTATGGGGGATTTCGTTTAGGATCGTGAAAAAAAGAAATAAGGAAATGAAATCAGGTATTTATAAGGAAAAAATCGTGGTCAAAATTGTAAATTTCTGAAAAATTAAAGCCCATGTTAATAATTTAGGTATACACGCGTGGATGGCGGTGACATCACCGGCCGCCCACGTCGCCTCGTATCCCACGCCTCGGTAGGAGAAACGTCGCCAAACCAGGAGTCACTCCCTGTTGGTCACCAAAAACTTTCCCGCCCATAAAATTCAAATCCCTGTTGCTTGCCTCCTACCTTAAAAAGTATGATCTAACTCATAGTTTGACATAAAAGGATAAAGTTTATCCTAATACGTCAAACTAGGGGGCATTGCTGATAGGCAAGCAGCCGGGCAACAGGATTAAGATGAATAAATACTAAAATAATAAATTAAGAAGTTATTAAGAGCAAAAATCAAAGGACAAGCAGCATGGAATGGGTCCAAGGAGACGAGCAGCTGGGTGATAGTCCAAATCAATGAGGACGAGCAGTAGGTCAGGCGAGAAGCTGGTCATCAACACACAAAGAGAGGCGAGCAGCTTGACCAAAAAGAATCAAGAAGGAACCGAGAGGCGAGCAGGCGAGCAGAAGGGCATCTCGGAAGATCATCAGAAATCCCACTAATTGGGCATTACATTAGGAGCAAACAAGTGTTTTAACACTTGTCATTGCATAAGATGTAATAGCTTAAGGATATAACAAGTGTCTTAACACTTGTCAAGTTGTAAATG
This sequence comes from Ballota nigra, assembly GCA_947034835.1. Classification (NCBI taxonomy): domain Eukaryota; kingdom Viridiplantae; phylum Streptophyta; class Magnoliopsida; order Lamiales; family Lamiaceae; genus Ballota; species Ballota nigra. Next base: position 40,102,110 of record OX344721.1, read on the forward strand.
AAAGTGATTAAAGAGGTGACACCTCATGCTTGCTTGTACTCTATATATACCCCTTCATGGGATAATGAAATGAGGTTCATTAATTCAAAACAAGACAAAACTCTTGCAAAATTTCTCCTCAATTCGTCCTTACAACAATTTAGCTTTAATCTTTGATTTACCCCTTGTTTGATGATCTTCTAAGCTTAAAACAGCTACTAATCATCTAATCCGAACCAAGATCATCAACACAATACCCCAAGTTATAATCACCAATACTCCAAGTTATATAACCAATACTCCAAGAATTACTCAATAATAATATCCCAAATAAGTATTCAGTAGTACCCCAAGGCTTAATCACAAATAACCAAGTTATAATTACCAATACTCCAAGTTATAATCACCAATACCCAAGTTATAATTACCAATATCCCAAAGTTATAATCACCAATACCCCAAGTTATAATCACCAATACCCCAAGAATTACTCAACAATACATTGAACAATGATATTCCCAAGAATTATTCAGTAGTACCCGAAGATTTAATCACCAATACCCCAAGGAGTACTCAACAATAAATTGAACAGTGATATCCCCAATAATTATTCAGTAGTACATAAGACTTAATCAACAATATCCCAAACAACAATACTCCAATAAACAAATCACCAATACTCCAAGTAATAAATAATAATCAAAGTAATAAATTTTGTATTTGAATAAATTTGGGGGTTATGATACTGAGAGAAAGAAACATTAACTTTGTTGCAATGATAATTTGGGAATTGAATAGTGAGATTGAGAAGGAAAAAAAAGAAAAATATTGCATTTAAATGAGAAGATCTGTGAATTTGAATCGTTTGCAAGCGACAAATTGTAGAACATCTTTGGAATAAGCATCCAGTAGACGTCAATACCAGATGTTGAGAGCATATATAAATGTACCCAGGGAAAATGATGACAATGATAAAGAACCGTACATAAGTTTTCAAGTAAAATATGGTGTGAACATCCATAACAAGGTGAGCATAAGTAAAAGTGGATTTTATTCGATATTTTTCAACAGTCAAGAATACGCGTATGAATAGATATCCCACTGCAACTCAGTATATTTTTCAACAAGCAAGAACACGCGTATGAATTTGAATCGTTCCCTCTTCAAATACAATCTGCTGCAACGATTCCTCCATCTCCGATGCCAAAGGCAATGACTGCAAATCAATGGAAAAAGCTCAACGAATCATCAATGGAGAAAATTAATAGAAGAGAACTGCCGGAAAATAGAGCCGCAACTACCGTGTCACCATTAATGACGAAAAGAAGCAGAAGCTTCATCGGAAATTCAAAGAAGAATATGATGCCTGAAGAAGAACAGAGAAAAGCGTGAGAGAAGAGGAAGAATGCCCGACCTGTAATTTCCCGATCGAATTTTATATTAGAATTTGAAAAATCAAAATTAATTTTAAATTAGATCTAAAATCCAAGTGCATAGTGATGCACTTGGATGCACCCTAAAATTTGCCATAGTCTAATTAGATTCGACTTGGTTCTATTACCTTATCAATGGAAAACAATTAAGTTTTTTTCTTTGCACTATATTATTATTAATTATTACTAGTATATTATTACACGTATTATATATATATATATATATATATATATATATATATATATATATATATATATATATATATATATATATATATAAATACTTGTATACCCCTATAATTTTCATTCTAACTATTTAGTAACAATTTAGAAGCTTTTATTTTATACTAGTAATTTGCCACGTGCGTTGCACGTTGTTGATTAGTTCGCAAGAATATTCACAGGTGATTTTTTAGTTGCATAATAACTTTTTTGTCAAAAGTAGTTAGTAAAAAAATGCTTGTATATTTTTTTTAGGTGGAACCACTATTTTTTTTTTTAATTTGTTTCAAAATATACTAAAAAACCCAACCTTATTGCGTGATTATGGTACCGAAATTAAATTTTTTTATTAAGATTTTGCGTTCTTTAAAGTGACGCATTATTTTCAACAACGATGTTCTTTAAAAAAAATAAAGTAGTGCACGAAAAGATGACATGCTCTAAGAAATCCATCTTTAGATGTTATAATTGTCTTTATGCTGCATAAACTGACAAATTTATTTTAATAAGAACAGCTCCACTTGATAATTGTAGACAACCAAAAAAATTGTACAAATAATAATTCTCACTAATGTATTAACTTTTTTTCAATCAACCTCATCATATGTAATGCTCATTTGCCCATCTATGGTGGAAGAAGCAGATGCATCAGCTCACTTTTGTAATACCCACTGTTGCCTGTAACAAACACACAAAAATAAGAGTAATCAAGAAAAGTGTTCTAAAGTTGTCAGTTTTCAATTATCAAACAATCTTATATAAGTAATATATATTAAATTTATGAATTTGAAACTTGTTTTATCAATACATCCAACGCCCAGACAAAGAACTTCAAATAAGATAACTTTAAATCTAAAATAATCTAAATTCATTCATAAACTTGAATTCTCTCTATTCCTTAAAGTAATTTCGCCCAAACAAAGAACTTCAAATAAGATAACTTTATATATAAAATATTCTAAATTCATTCATAAACTTGAATTCCCCCTATTCCTTGAAGTAATTTCGAATTCTTTAGAAGATAAAATTGGAGGCACAAGAGATGGATGTTTACATACATGCAAGAAGCAGGTAGATAGCATTTTAATTAATCTCTTATAAATAATAGAGACAAAAATGAATGTACTATAAAAGAAAGCAAAATTTCTCACAAAGCTACAAACTCTAGAAGTTTAAACTACAAAAACAATATCAAATGATTGACTTATACATTAATTCTTCAAATTTGTCATTTCACTCACAAGAAACATTAAACACATGTATATCCTAACTTGGAAATCTTCCAAAAACCACACATTTAACACGACTCAACATAAAAATCAAAATTCTCAGTCATTTAGTGATATTAATTTCTAATTAAAAAAATTAAAGTTATGCCTTTACAGGCAATAAAACTAAAAATATTCAACATAAAATTATTTTTGCTCGTCCAATAGAATTCAAAATTGACTTCGCATAAAAACTTACTTTTTGACCGCCTAGACTCTTGCCTTGTCGTTAGCGGAGTCAGGAGCTTTCACATCCTCTTCCTTGTAGTCCATAAACTCCTCCTTGTACACTTTGTTGCCCTTTACTCACCTATTTTTCTTGTAACTAAAGCAGATGCCTCCAAATTTTAGCACAAATATTGAACATTTGGTAAATTTTAATTACTTACAAGACAAGTGAAAGAATTACAAGAGCGGAGTTTCAATGTGTACCTTAAGCTTTAATAAGTTGTCATTCTAGCTGAGTATAGTCTTGTGAGATTTCAATTGCATCCCCTGGAACCTTGATTCGATGATTGCTAATGAAAACCAAGGTTACACTGATTATTTTTCTTCAATGAAGATGAAGGCGATATAATGGGATGCAACATTTAAGCAGAAACTACAAGATAAGGAGAAGATAAGTAAATGAAACTAAAATGTAATATTAGTCAATACCTACTTGTTACTGTAACCTTAGCCTATAATGAAGCTTTCAATTCTTAATATATACTCCCTCCGTTCCCAAATATTCTTCACACTTTTGGGTGCACACTTTTTTAAGAAATATATGTAATGAGTAGAGTATTGATGGTGATGTGTAAAATTTTATTATTAAAGTAATGAAATTAGTTAGAGTGAGTGTAAAAAGAAATAACATTTCGTGTAAATATGTGAATATTGTGAAGATAAAGTTAAGTAAGAGTTTCCATTTATAGGGTGTGCAAAGTGTTTTGGACAGACAAAAAATAAAAGTGTGCAAAGTATTTGAGGATGGAGGGAGTAATTTTATTTGGACAAACGTGAAAAGGACTTTCAAGCATTTATCATTTTTTAAACCGAGAAATTTTTGCCTCAACTCCTTAAAATAATTGGACTCCTCATCACCTACCTTTGATACATAAAATTAAAAGCAAAAAAATCACGTTGAATGTATAGGGATGCATTAGGTATGATTCACACATTTAATTAGACACACTGAGGAGAAAGTGAGGAATAGAGCAACATTAGAAAAAATATTGCCTTTTTTTCAGTAGACTCCTGAAGATGCAGGACACATCCCAATTTTAGGGATAGACAAATAAAAGCAGATCCGAAGTTGATAGACATTTGAACCTTGTATTACACATGCTTCAATCCCATTTTATATCGACAGTTGAGCAAGTTTGAATTGAGAATTTTATTTTTAAAACAACTTTAATCACCATGATGTTGACGGTATGAAATTGAAATCGAAGAAATTACCACAATTGTAGTAAAGCACAACGATACACCTGATTTCAAGCTCCAATTCTTCTTCCAGTGTGCTAAACCCAAAACGAAAAAGTATCAAGAATCTAAGCCTAAAACTCAATCAATGAAATCCAAATGTAAATTAAATCACTTACTGGGCTGATCCAGAACCGATTTAGTTACAATGTCATGCTTCGATTAGCGATCGTCCTCACAGTAGAGTGTTGCCCTTGCTTTAGTTACATCATCGTCCTTCACACATTGGTCAGCCATCGTACTGAGTAGAGCCCCCTTTCGTGGGAATTCCTTTGACTCGGTTAATTGATAAGTTGCTTGAGTGAAGGGGAGAATCGCTCATGTCAATTGACACAGAGAATAGGAAAGACCGAACAAAGAATGCAAAAACATTGTAATATGCAAAGATGAATTAACTATGGGAAGACGGATTGGCGGGTATAACATGGGAAATTGAAGAAACTGAAAAAGACGGATGGCGAGAGGTAAACGTTTCGAGGGGAATACAAATTGAGGTGTGAACGTATAAAATTGGCGAAGAAGGGAAGGCAGATCGCGAGAGGTGGAAAAAGGCAGTAAATCACACCCGATGGAGTCGACCCCATTGCATGATTAGAAGTCCAAAAGGTGCAGAAATTAATGTTAAGCGAGGACTTAATTGCATAAAACAGAGAAAAGAAAGGGGTAAAAACGTCCAAAAATGTTTCTCCAAAGCAAGCCACTTTTTAATATATATATATATATATATATATATATATATATATATATATATATATATATATATATATATATATATATATCTTAATATACTATAAAGACAAAGTTTTGGAAGCCTATGTGGCAAGCTCTCAAGCCTCTATTTTAAAAATATTCTCCCCTCATTCACCCAATTCATTGACTTTTAAAACTATTCTCAGCCATTGAATCTTAATATCTAATCTAATTTTGACCGTTGATTTTTTCACATCTCCTCTATATATATCATGTATCTCACACAACCAAAAATCAATTACAATAATTTCTCCAAATCCTAATCCAATTCTTCTTCTTTTTATTTTTTTTCAATTTTGCTATAAAGTTCTATATTAATTCTCTTTTCGTCTAAATCTTCATATTTTTCTTTTCTTGCAGGATGTTCACCCCAATATATTCAATCTTCATATTTCTTTTTTTGCAGGATCTTCATCTTAAGGTATTTACTTTTTGTTTTCTATTTTATTTTATAGCTTTGGTGTATGAATTTAATCTTCATATTTTGCCTAATCTCCTCTACCAATGATTTTACTCTATTTACATATGATGTTTGTTTTTTTTTATTAATTATTATATATTTTATTTTATTCGTATGAAAATTTTATTGTTTAATTTTTTTTAGGATTGAACATCAACATTGAAGAAGAAGTGGATGATTAATTTTTTTTTCCAGGTTTTGTTCTTTCAATGTTTTCATGTAAATTTAATACATGTCATGATTACATATTGCAGGTTTTATTCTCGAAATGTTTACATCTAAATGATCGATCTACTTCAATTTTCTTATTCTATGTATATTTTCGATCTAATCCCAATTTTTATTTTTTTGGATTTTGTTTTTTAATTTCTCATGACTCGATATAATCCAATTTTTTTCATGAATAAATATGTACAATATAATAAGTATTACATCAAATTTTGATCTAATCTTTTTTTTTTCTTTCAGGTTTTGTTCTTGAATCTCTCGGGGTTTACATCTAATTCAGTGTTCGATAGCAATGTATCAATGTGAACATGTAAACGTGTAATAGTGTTTATTAACATATCAATCTAAACTTTGTATTCGTTGGTTCATCAATGTTGCTATTATTATCGTTTGTTCCAAATTTTTTTGTTCTCATTTGACTTTTAACATCAATCATTCTTAATTATTATAAATTCAATTAATTATTTATTCTAATTTGATCTTTTTTAATTTGTATGTGTCGAATCAATTTAAGTTTTTTCTTCATATTTAATATATGATATTTTTAGATATTTATTTTTTAATAACTCTCATATGATCCATGATTGCATGTATATATCTCACATGGTGCATTAATTATAAATACATACAAATCAAAAAGTATGCAAGTTGATTGGAATAAATTAAGGGTCTAATATGTGATTTATAAAATTAAAAACAATATCTCTATGACATGTTAAAAACATGCAATTACGTTTTGGAAAAAAATATTAAACAAATAAAGAATAAATCTTGATAAGTTTCAACCTTATTTAGTTTAAATGGTAAAATGATAAAACTAATTCCAATGATCATGTTTTCTATTTAATTTGTTCCTTAATCATGTCAATGATTTCAATTATATTAAATGAAACAAAGATATTATAAATTTTGATTTTATTTAATTTGCTTATTTAAAAGACTCCTAAAAATACTTAGTTATGTTTTTATATATAGTTTGTTTCCTTAAATCGGCCAATCAAATATATCATTTATATTCATGGAACAATTTTCTTGAATCTTAACTTTTAGATAATTTACTTATATAAAAGAATACTAATAAACTCCTAAATATTCTCCATTCAGTTGCAAATTATTAATATACTAGTGTGTACCCCCGCGAATTTCGCGGTCTGAAATTTTTTACAGTTTCAAATTGTATTTTGCAGTTATAATTTTATTATAAAATGTGTGTGTTACAATCTGTTATTGATGGTAAAATATTACATGGTGACAATATTTTTTGGGAATCATATGATATCTCAGTGACAATATATTTTCCGAAATATTTTAATTTACTTCTACAAATTTCACATCTATCAAGATTTTGCAAAAATAAATTCCAAAAATATCTAAAAAAAGAAATCGTTCAACTGTGAAAAAAAAATTTCTTGCATTAATTTAATGTTTAGAATAATCTTATTATACGTAAATATTTTATTTCCATTGATTAAAATATATTCATAATTATTGTATTTTAGAGTAAGATATTTTTTAAAGTAATAATACTTAAATTGATAGTAAAGAAACTTAGTGTTCTTTTTGGCCAACACTATAATTTTTTAACCATGAAAAATTTATTCCACATATTTTTTTTTAGAAATATACATTAATTATATAACATTCTTTTACTTATTTATCATTTAAAATACTAATTTAATATTTTCATGTTAAAACAATATAAAAGAAAAATCGAAATCATAGTCTAAAAAAGAATATATGTATTTTACAGTTTATGGTTTATTTTGGCGGTAAAATTTTATCCAAAAATAAGCTTTTGTATTACAATCTATTATTCAAGGCAAGATATTATATTTAGTGACAATTTATTTTTATTTTTTTTGGTATCATACACTATTTCGGTGACAATATCTTTTTTCTTAAATATTTCAATTTCCTCCTACAAATTTCACATCTATCAATACTTTACAAAAATAACTTTCATAAATATCTAAGCAAAGAAATTGTTCAACTGTGAAAAAAGATATGCTTGCATTAATATAATGTTTAAAATTATATTTCATATTTTACATAGATATTTTGTTTATTGAATGCAAGATATTATATTTGGTGACAGTAATTTTTTTGGTATCATACACTATTTCGGTGACAATGTCTTTTGTGAAATATTTCAACTCTCTCCTAGAAAAAATCCACATCTATCAATATTTTGCAAAAATAACTTCCAAAATATCTAAGAAGAGAAATTATTCAACCATGAAAAAATACTTGCTTGCATTAATATAATGTTTAAAATAATATTTCATATTATGCGTAAATATTTTATTTTCATTAGTAAAAAAAGTTTCTTTTTTGTCATCACTATAATTACTAACCCATAAAAATTTATTCCACATATTTTAAGAAAAAATATATACATTAATTATATAAGATTTAACAATCTTTTACTTATTTATCAATTACAATACTCTTTTAATATTTGTATGTTAAAAAATATTAAAAAAAAAATCAAAATCCTAGTTTATAAAAGAATATCTGTATTTTGCAATTAATAATCTATTTTGGCCGTATAATTTTATCTAAAAATAAACTTTTGTATTACAATCTATTATTGAAGGCAAGTTGGTTGCAAGATTTTTTTAGTATCATACGCTATTTCGGTGAAAATATCTTTTCCAAAATATTTCAAATTCTCTCCTACAAATTTCACATATAACAATATGTTGCAAAAAAAAAAAAATCCTAAAAAACAAAAAAAAAATCATCCAACAATGAAAAAAGAATTGCTTGCATTACATTATTGTTTAAAAGAATATTTCATATTATACATAAATATTTTGTTTACACTAATTAAATTTTATTAAGATTTATAGTATACTATAAAGAAATAACAACTCAGTAGTAACAACTCTAAATTTTACAAATAATTATTTCATAAAAAAAACTAAAAAAAAAAATTACATCCGTCGATTTCCAAATTATCCCAATAAACTGGGGCCGTGAGACTGTTTTTGTTACGGTGATGCTCCGGGTTTGGATCGTCATACCAAGCATTTATCCATATTTATGCAAGAAAAAAAAATGACGATTCAATTAGATTAAAATAAAATTGATCTCTTACCCGATGGGGTGGTGTGCGGTATTCCGATGCGGTTTAAGGCCGCGGTGATTCGAGGGAAAAATCCATGAGGAGGCGGCGGTTCGTGAATAACCTGCGAGAAGAGAGACGACATCGTGAGAGAAGAAGAGGAGAAAAAAATAATATTATACCTATAAAGAAAAATCAAACAATGAATGAGAAAATAAATAGAAGAGAAGAGAAGATGATTAGGGTTGTAAATCCGAATGAAAACTAAAGTGAGATTTGACATTTATAGAAAATGTTAAATGAAATGTACGGTTGAGATTAAAAGTATAAAACTCATGGTGTAGATTAAGTTTTAATATGATTTAAAATATACCTAAAATAACTTTTAAGGAGAATGCAGAATTTTGAAATAAAATGATTTGAGAGGTGCCACGTCACTTTAAGAGAAATGTGGTGCTGACACATCATCTTGGAGAGGTTTGGAAATATAGTATAATAAGATCTAGAATAAAAAAATCAATAATCCTATGCATCCTTATATAAAAAATAAAAAAATAAAATATTTATTCAAATACAATTTTTTCACTCCCACATTTAAGAATCCTAAAAAGGCTCCTAAACAAGTGTCAATTATGATTCTTAAGTATAAGAATCCTAAAAACACTCCTACGAAAATTAAAATCAATTAATTACTACTTATCTACGAGGATTTATTTTCCTTACTCATCATCATCCAACATTGATTTTTAACAAAAGCCTAGAAATACTAAATTATCTTTCTATTTAGTTTGTTTTCTTAATTATGTCAATCATATCTTAGTATTCTATATAGACAAAGTTGCATACACCAATTAATATATAAATTTAAACTAATTATATACTTTACTTATTTACATCATTTTTAAATTTATTCATAAAATACTAATTATATTAGGAAAAGTTGACTAATTTTATATGATGATTTTGTCCTTCAAAATTAAGGTTATAATAGGAACATTCAACTCTTTATAAAACATGTGTTTTAGTCAACCTTATCTTATATATTGTCTAAATTTATCATATTTTTTAATAATTATATATAAAATAATTATATTAAGAGAAGTTGATTAATTTTCTTTATGATGACTTATCATATTCTTTTAAATTAGATGAAATTTTATTTTTGTGTGTATCCCATATTCCTTAATTTTTGGAAGGTGGATATCTTAAAAAAAAAAAAAAAAAAAAAAAAAAACTTCTAATGGATAAATTAATATAAAAAATCAGTTAAAATTCAATGTTTGTGTGTATCCCTCATTCCTTAATTTTGAAGGTTTATATCGTAAAAAAAAAAAAACTTCCGATGAATATATTGATAAGCTCATGATTCATTAAAATTTAATATATGTGTATTTCCTTAGGGCTTAGGGTGCGTTTACTTTGAGTGATAAGGTTGGATAACAATTAATCATCTAACCTTATTATTTATTTACTTATTTCATGTAATCCATATTTTTGAAGTAAACATTGCCTTAAGATTTTATAAGTATTTAAGTTTATATATATATATATATATATATATATATATATAATAATATATTCTCAAACCTCTCCAAGATGATGTGTCAACACCACCTTATTCTTAGGCTGATGTGGCATGTCTCAAATCTCTCCATTTTGAAATACTGTGATCTCATTAAAAGTTGGTTAAACTTTTAATCTCGGCCCTTCGTTCTATATCATTAAATCTAAACCATTAATTTATATCTGCATAATTAATGCAAATAGATATTTTTTCCATTTTCTTATTTAGTTATTTTTAGAATTTATTATAAATCATATTTTTTCCAAACCTTAATGTAATTAAATATGATCTACTTATTAAATGAATCTAAATTTATCATTTCTAAGTTTGAGTTAGTATATATAGTATAATATAATGTTCGATTATTTTTTCCTAAAATAAAAAGTATATAGTTATATATTCCAAAGAATATTCTTATGTGATATATTCTTATTATGGACAAGATATAATATTGCATGCATTTTTTTTATTATAAATAAGAGCATATTGTATTTCATTTTTTCACATCAAAGTTTCATTTGTTCCACTCTTTTGCTGAGATTTCTTCTATCAATTGTTGGTTAGTTATATATCTATTGTTATTAGTATATTTATTTTATAATTAAATTCATCATTTTAAGTGCTCACAATTTGATTAGATTTAAATATCAATATCAATATGAATGTAATAATGATTGTTGATTTATGCTCTACATCGTTCAGTTTAAATATTCTTCATGTGCACAAATAATAAATTTAACTATACCATTATTTTTATCTGAATAATTATGATGGTTTAATTGTTGTAATTTAAATCTCATTTTAGATTTCAAGAGTATGACACCTCAATTTTCTCTGATTTCTAATATCAAGAGTGAGAGCAAAAAATTGACCGTTAAAGTTAGGATTGAAAAAGTTGGACAATATTTTTAATAATTTTAATAGAGACAAGTTCTACTTGGAACTCATTTTGATCGATGAACGGGTATTTGTAACTTTAAAGTTTATTTCAAATTTTGTATTGTTTCTTATATAAATTAATTTCTTACCGTATATTCCCAATAACTAATAATATTGATTAATTTATAAATTATTCAATATTGAAATGGAAATTAATTATTATTAAATTATTAGTCTAAGTAATGTTATTCCATAATTGTTATTAATTTATGTGAATTCTGATATATTTTTTTAATTATTTAGTTTGTAGGATATACCTATAGAGTTTAGTGAAGGGCACGGGCCACAGCTAAACAAACCCCATAATTTATTGTATATACCTCGAAATTTTTTAAACAAAAATACTCTTATATTAAATATCTTCAGAAAATAAATATAATATATTTTTTCAGTACGCAAAATTCGCGTGGGTACACTCTAGTATATATATATATGTTATCTTGATTGACCCGAAAAAAAAGTTTGATATATGCACATTATACAATATATAATTGTGATTGATTCAAAATAAGATGTATTTAGTTGATTCAATTCCTAATTAAGTAAAAAGATATCCACTGATTAAGTTTGAATGTTAATTATATTACAATATTTTCTCATTATGGAAAATTAAGTTGATAATTAATGTTGGAAGCATCTAATTCAATATACGGCTGGTTATTATGATGTATGAATTTATAATTTTCAAAAAAACAGTATAAAGTTAAAATAGTTCATAAATGATCCATTTGAAATATATAAGTTATTTTCACGAAAAAATATTAGTTGTTTTGACTAAAAATTATTAGTTCTTGATGTATTAATTGTTTTTACTAAAAGGTACTCCCTCCGTCCCAAATTTATTTTTCCATTTGCCAGAAAGGTCCATCCCAATTTTATTTTTTCATTTTCCAAAATAGAAATATAGTGCATTCACCTTTTTAAACATCACCTCACAAAAAAATATTTTATACTAAAATTCTACTCTCGCGTTAAACTCAGTGTAAAGTCAAACGGAAAAATAAAATTGGGACGGAGGAAGTATTAGGTAAAGGGTACGAGAAATATTAGTTGTTTAACTAAAGAGTATTAGTTAGTTACACTAAAGAGTATTAGTTGTTATACTAAAAAGTATTGCAAAGTGTGTCATGTATGAACCAATCTTACTCTATACATACTTTTTTTCAATTTTCAAGTTTTCATATTTTTCATGTTTGATTTATAAAAAAAGAAGATTAACTTTGAATAATTTTAGATTGACAAAGTATAGAGTGAAAATGGTTCATAAATGAGTTATTGAAAAGTTTTAGTTGTTTTCACTAAAGAGTATTAGTTGTTTTTATTGAATGATATTAGTTGTGTTCACTGAAGAGTATCAGTTGTTTACTGAAACAAACTAAAATTTTTCAGTTAAAATAACTAACACTCTCAGTTAAAGCAACTAATATTTTTTAGTGAAAATGACTAATGCCCTCATATATAAACCAATTTCACTCTATGCATACTCTTTTAGATTTATACAATGCATATTTTTTAATTATTTATACCAACTCAGCTTAGTCAATATATCATTAATTATTTATTTTTATTTTATTTTTTAATGTAATATGTTTTGTCCTAAAATTTTGTTCCTAAATTTATGGCAAAGTTTTATATGAAAATAGTTCATAATAAACTTATTATAAAATTATTTTAAAGTATCAAATGATTGATTAAGAGTATTAAAAATTTCACCATGAGTATCAAAAATCGGGGTTAGTGGTATTATATTGTAACTATTATTGATTTTTTAGGCTTAATTGCAAATAAAATCACCACTCTTCTGCAAATTGCAATATAAGCTAAACTTTTAAATTTTGACAAAAAAAAAAATCATCACTTTCATATATGTTTGCAATGTAAATTTCGGGCAGTTTGTCCCTTTATGATGTGTACAAATAATACACAATCATAATCTTAGTAAGCATCCACATCATTAAATTAAAAATAAATAAATAAAATTTATATTATAAATAAGTCTAAATATAAAAAAAATTAATTATATTTCTTAAAATTAAAATATTTATTTTTGCTTTTTAAATTTTTTAAAATTAATTAATATTTTTTTAAATGAATAATACGAATACGTTTAAAATAATTTTAAAAATCAAATTTCAATTAAAAAAATCAAAATGTACAAACTCCAGTCCACAATACACGTTCAAAATTTCCCAACTCCAATTAGAATGCCCTATAATTAATTGAAGAATATAAACTAAATTAACTCACAATCCCTTTCAGTTCTTCATCCCCAAGCATACGGTATATCCGACAACTCTGCAGATAATCTTCCCCATGTCTATCTCCATTCTTTACCCCTTCCTTGCAAATCTCGAGTTCAAGATACTGGTTCGAGGTAAAGGATAGAGATATGCATTATTGAAGTTAACAATCTTAAAAATAATGTGGTGAAAAATTTGTTCGATTTCTGGATATATTGAAATTGTAATTGTTCAAGAGAAAGTAATTTAATCCATGTCTGATGATGTTGTGTGTTGGCATAAAAAAGGTGGAGTGGCGCAGTCGGATGGTGAAGATAAGAAATGAGGATGAACAATGATTTTAGGGTTGGGTTTGAAATTGCAGAATGATTTTTTGGAGATTTTGGATTTGATAATCGAAGAAGAGAGTTCTTTAATTGTGTTAATCAAGAAAGTGTTAGTTTTAAAAAAATTATTTTTACTTGACGATATTTTAAATTGGTTAGTTTTTAAATTTTATTTATTTTATATATATTATGCACTCTTTAATTTTATAAATATATTTTAATTTTTAAATTTTTTTTAAATATGTATAATCATTTTTATTTTTATAGTTTTATAATATTAATTTGTAATTTAAATTTTATTATATTTATAAATAATTAATTATGTGAATACGTATTGAGATGATGATTGTATATTTATTTGTAAATGTTAACTTTCCGGCAAGGGACAAACTGTCTGAAGTTTAAATTACAAACAAATATGAAAGTGATGATTTTTTTTTTTTGTAAAAATTCAAAGGTTTAGCTTATATTGCAATTCGTAAAAAAAATGGTGGTTTTGTTTGCAATTAAGCCTTTCTTTTTACCCCAACTTTTGATACTTGATAAAATATTTGACACTTTAAACAATTTTATGTTAAGCCAAATGGAAAGGCAAAACTGAGGCAGGGGGAGTATATTTAATAGTTATGTACAATATTATTTAATGAAAAGAATGTATCTTTTAAGGTCATCAAACATATTCTTCATGTCAATATATTGTGAGATATTTAACATTAATTGTTACAGACATTAACAATTTGTTAATGCCTTATACTCACAACATTTCAGTATTTAAATGTCTTAATTATTATATATAGTTGTATAAAATTCTTATTTTTAGAATTTTTTTTTAATAAATTATTTCTTCTTAATGTCTTACTAACACAATTGTTGATGTTTCCCACAACATCAGAATTTGTCCTTTCTTAAAATGATAAACATTATGTGATCGAATGTTGGAAGGAATGTTATGACATGCAGGTTGAAGATTTAAAACATTTTATAAAGATATGGAAGATCAGATATTGCACCGAATGTTACAACATGGCGGTTACAACATTTAAAAGATTCTACATGAACCTAGACATTTTGAAGTTTTCCAGCCTATTAAGAAGGATTTAGATCATGCGGTTGCTGTCAAATATTCAGAATAAAACAACCCAAATGGACGATTATTTGCAGAGATCATGGGAAGTTATATTTTAAGTTTATTCTAGATTCATCTACTAGAATCTAGAGGGTTGAAGCCCGAGACCTCTCACATCTATAAATAGAGTACGAGGACTTCAATATCAGACAAGGAACAATTAATTATCAATGTTATTTCAAATAGAAGAAAGACTCAAACTACTGATGTTCAACATAATACTCAAACGCCTCATAATCAGATATCTATGAGTGTGATATCATTTTTAGCACAACAACTATATTTTGAATATGAGAAAAATATTCAATCTTTCTTTAAAAAAAATTGGAGAAAGCTCTTCTGGCCATGGTATTGTATTTTTTCTTTTTTTGCACTTTTTTTTAATTATAAATATAATAATCTATTTGTATAATTAACTAAATGGTCATGAGTTTTTAGGAAAAAAGATGAGAGGTATTGTTGCTGAGAAAAGGTCAAAAGAAATGAATATCACTGGTGAATATGATATAAAATTTACATTTTATTATAAAATATCTTTTTTTATTAAATTTTTTAAATATTTTTATTTTTTATTATATTTATAGGGTGTATTGATTTTGGAGATGCTACTTTTGTCTGTCTCTATTGCAATGCGTATATGTGGTATGACGAGAGAAGTAATAAAAGATTGAATGAGAATCCACCAAAATTTCTATCTTGATGTTCAAATGGAAAAATACAAATTTCAATGTTGAAACCTCCTCCTTATAAATTAACCTATTTTCTACCAGACAAAGATGAAAGGAGCAAACATTTAAAAAAAAAAAAAAGATTAGAGCTCACAACATGATGTTTAGCTTTACATCTATGGTGGAAAGGTTGGCAATTCAATCAATAATGGAAGTTATCCTTATGTGTATAGATTGTATGGTGCTAATTACCCTAAAATTGGACGTGTTTTGTCAATGTCTGGTAATAAGCCTAAATTTTCGCAATTGTACATATATGACACTGAAAATGAAGATCAAAATCGAATTAATGCTTCTGGGTTAGTTATATAACCCTCTTATAATTATTAAATAATATTTATTTTACTAATTGAATTTTCCATTATCTATTATATATCTTAATATATATTTTATATTTTGTATTATTTTAGTTGAACAAATTATACAATATAATAATTATAATTAATTTTTTTAATCAATTCAATTATTTTATTTGTACAGGAGGCGATCGAAGGATAAAAATAAAATGGTGAATGATAGTATTGTTGGTCAACTTAAGAGGATGGTGGATACTTTCAATACATTTGCAATACAAGGGAAATTACTATGTTTGGAGCTATATCAAATTTGAGAGTGAATTTGCTAGAAAGAAGAAGTAGGAGGAAGAGCTTATAACCTTCCTACAGCTTCTGAAGTTGCAGTTCTTATTCCAAGGGACATTGATGTAGCTATGTAAAAAATAGATGTGATCCTTAAGACGCGTAGTGGTGAATTGGTAAGAATAAATGAATTGCATACATCCTATGTTCCACTGCAGTATCCTTTATTGTTCCCGTATGGCGATGATGGTTATAGGATTGATGTGGTTCACAATGATGTTGGTTTTACAATAAGGAAAAGAATCAGACTCACAATGTGAGAATTCGTTTCCTTTAGAAATACACGAGCGTAATAATGAACCTAATACTCTATTCCTGTCTAGGAAACTTTTTCAGTAATTTTTGGTGGATTCATATACTATGATTGAGTCGAAAATATTGTCATTTATAAAATTTAATCGAGTTAAACTGAGGTTTGGCAGAGTGGATGATATGAAACTTTGGATAGAAGCTTGAGGGATATCGTTAGATTTCAAGATGGAACCATGAGCAATATGTCTTTTGGTGGTGAAATCATTGTGTTTTGAGGAGATTTCAGACAGATACTTTATGTTATACCTAAAGGAAGTCGTATGCATCTTTTATTAAATAATAATTTTAAAAAAAAATATTATTATTGAAAAACTAAATACATCTCATTTATTTTAAATTTTAAGGTTTTAAGATTGACGAAGAACATGAGATTACAAAGTTTTAATCTCAATACATCCTCAAATGATGATGATATTGTTAACTTCTCGAGGTGAATTTTGGAAGTTGGTGATGGGAATAATGAAAATAGGCAAGATGTTGTCGCTGAGATTGAGATTTCGAAATATAATTTGATTTATGATGTCGTTGATCCAATTGCATCTATTGTCGAAAGTGTTTATCCATCCTTGATTGATAATTTAAGGACACATAAATACTTTGAGGATAGAGCAATACTTGTACCTACTCATCGAGATGTGAAGTCTATAATGATAAGATTCTATCTATGATTTCGGGTGATATTAAAGTATACTTGAGCTGAGACAGTGTTTGTGCCTCTGAATTTCGAGAAAGAGGTAATGGACAGATGGTTACAGTTGAATTTTTAAATTCTGTTAGGTGTTACGGAATGTCAAATCATCATCTGATCTTGAAAGAAGGAGTGCCTATAGTGTTACTAAGAAATATTGATCACAAATTCGGTTTGCGCAATGGAACAAGATTGTTCGACACCAAACTTGGCAACCACATTCTCGAGGCTGAAATAATATCTGGAAGGAATATTGGAAATAAAGTCTTCATCCCGAGAATGACATTGACAAATTCTGATCCTACAATGCTGGTGAATTTTACAAGGCGATAATTTCCAATTCTACTGTGTTTTGCCATGACAATAAATTAAAGTCAAAGACAATCGCTTTCTACTGTTGGATTGCATCTTCCCAAACCTGTTTTCGCTCATGGTCAACTTTATGTTGCAGTATCTAGAGTTAGATCGAGTAGATGATTGAAGATTTTGTCACTTAATTCTAAAGGAAATACTTCCAAATACGCAACAAATGTTGTTTATAGGGAGATTTTCCACAATTTGTAAGCATTGTTTTCTAAACATTTGAGTAATAATAAATTTCATGAATTTATTGTTTATTGTCCTTGGAATAGAATTATTGATAATTAACTAACATTTTTAAAAATATAATAAAAATATTGAATAAATAAAATAATAATAGTAACAACATTTATAAAACTTTAAAAAAATTAATTAATAATTTCACCATAAATTTTATGTACAGCTCCGCGATAATTGCAGGTTTAGCACTAGTATATATATATATATATATATATATATATATATATATATATATATATATATATATATATATATTATAGATCAATGCCCTAATATATATTTAACATATTATCCAACTAAACTTCTTTTAATATTTGTATTTCTTGACAATATCAAACACGATCTTTTTGAAATTTATAAAATGTTTGGTAATTATTTAAAAGCACTGATTTTTTTGGTAAATTTAGACGAACTCCAAAATATTGTTTTAATAATTTATCCAATATAAATTTGCTGCAAACTCGAAATTAATTATTTTTATTTTTGTGTGTAAAGGAAATGGATAATTGGATATCTTTAGCATTCAAAAAGTAAAGAAACTCGCGCGGCATTTGCATGACTCGTATTCATCACAATAATTATTTTTGTAAAAATTATTTATCATATAGTTTCATTACTTCTACCATGATCTATCAATAATTTTATATTATTTTCCTCTCTCTCCTAGTAGTAATTTAGGCAACCATTCTTCCCGTTACCCAATGGCATGAGGCTCAATTTTCGAATTCCCACCAATTCTACATGTCAGTGTGTTGCTAAACTCTCCAGAAATCGGGTCGGATCTTACGAATTTCCCAAAATTCTAGGATTTTTGCTCCCAATTTTTGTTACTGTATGGACAAATGCATGTTACTAAATGACAAAATGTGTGTTACTATCAGACTAAATGTTATTTTTCACCAATATTTATGTGTTTTTACTGAAATAAATATTTTTCCATACAATATAAGGGTAAAATGTGTATTACTATCTATTCAAATATTTGAATTTCACAAATATTTATTTATTTTTACAAAAATAATTATTTTTCCATGCAATAACACATTTAAGGTAGTGAAAAATGTATTACTCTAATAGCACAAATATCTTACTCAATGGATAAAGACACAAATATATAAGAGCATTCTCCCAGGTTGTGTTACTATAAGAACAATTATATGTTACTGTTGGAGTAAATGTGTGTTAACGTTAGAGCAAATATGTGATAATGTTACAATAAATATGTGTTACTGCAAATGTGTGTTAATGTTAGAGCATATGTGTGCTGATGTTAGAGCAAATGTGTGTTGATGTTAGAGTAGTATCATGTGTGTTGCTATTGGAGCAAATGTATGTTAATGTTAGAGTAAATGTGTGTTATTATTGGAGCAAAGTGTGTTAATATTAGAACAAATGTGTGTTAATGTTAGAGTAAATGTGTGTTACAGCAAATGTGTGTAACTGTTGGAGCAAATGTGTGTTAATGTATGAAACAATAAATCTAGATTAAAGAGCTGGGAAATAAATTTAAAAACGCATATTTGTCCTTATAATTACTTTAAAGTACATAAATTTAGTTTTTTAAGGATTGGTAACATATATTTTGTCTTACAGTAATACACATTTATTTATATAGTAACACATCATAGAAACAAAAATCATGAAATAAGTGTTGCACGCTTTTTTTTGGAAATCAGCTTGATCCGTTTAGAATTCGAAAATTTTGACCCGGAACAATCCATGACCCGTGATTTTTTTAATTTTTGCCTACTTTAAATATATTTTACATATGATATATCTGGAAGAGGTTGAATCATGTGGTTGTGTTGAGTCTTGAAAGTAACTTGGTCTACTAGCCATGTCAAGGTGTGATATGATTGGTTGACGAAGAATCTTTCATAAGTAAGATCTCAACTAACCTGCTAACCACCTGACTAATTAGCTAGACAGCTTCCATATTTTAATGCATATGGTTGCTAATCCTAACTGAAATAACTAACCATTAGCCGTATTATTATTAAACTACTCCCAATAATGGATTCAGAATTTCATTTCAAGCGGATTCAGAATTTCATTTTAAATGGGGCAAATTTTTTCGCAAAGTAAAATAATTTTTTATTATTCAAAGAGATAAAGTGACAAAATTTTACAAGCACCCTCCACGCGTAACTACTTAAATAATTCCATTGATAATACATATAACGTTTATTTTTTTTTTTAAACACAAATTTCGATTTGGTTTTTCATTGATTTCGACTTCATTGTAAAAAAAAATGCACAAATTTCATTGATAACACACTTACCGTTTTAAAATTTAAAGTGGTCTTGAAAAGAAATACTCGCAAAATAATTTTCGATTTGATATTTCATTGATTTCGACTTCATTGTAAAATTTAAGTATTTGCAACTTTTAAATTTATTCCATCACAGAGTATCAATACTGTGCAGTGCCTTTAAAGTTGGCCTCATGTAAATATGAAAGTGTGCCTTTAAGTGTCGATGAAAAATATAATTTAAGGAAAAGAAAAATAAGACTCGCATCATTTTCACCTTCTACCCACCAACAAAATAAAAGAATTATCAATACACACGTAAAGAATTGTACTATCGTAATAAACTAGTAATTATGTTTATAAATTAATAATTAGGAGTCTCTTTATTATTGATTCTGATATATATATAGTGGAGTAACATTAAATACGTAAATTACTTTCATTAGCCAAATATCATTACTCTATTTCAAGTTGGGGTTAGTTTCCATTTACTAAATATAAATGGAAAATTATATGTCACACCAATTCCAGAATATTCCAATGGATGCTATATATATTTAAGAGAAAATAAAAAAAAAATCATAAATTTTATAGGGCAATCTTTTTGTCCACCTTTAAAAAAAAAAAAAAAAAAAAAAAAAAAAAAAAAAAAACCTCTTTTTTTATAAAAAGGTTGTGTCAACCATGTATCAACTGTTTTGCCAACCATTTTAAACAAAAAATTGCGTAAAAGAGTAAAATAAAGGATTTTTTCCAAAGGAGGTCAAAGATTTGCCATATGAAATTTAGGGTAAATAAGTTGTCTCCCTATATTTAATATATATTACTAATGAGTATGTATTATATGAAAACACTTCATAATAAGCTTAACATGAAATAGTTTTAGAGTATCATTAATCTCATCAGGAGTATCATTAAACCTGACAAGGGTATCATTAGTCTGAGTTCAAAAAATTTAAAACAATTTTATTGAACTCAGACTAATGATACCCCTGGTGAGATTAATGATATTCCCGATAAAATTAATGATACTTTAAAATATTTTCATGATAAGCTTATCATGAACTATTTTCATATAATACTTTGCCATTACTAATTATATGCATCAGTTGCTTCACATGGTGAGATAAGCTGAGCGATTGTTTGGAAATTCTATTTGGTAAGTATAATTAATTTTATTTAAATAAAAATCAATTGTACAGTGTTTATTATCACTAATTAAAATCAATTTTGGGGAAGCAATCTTAACCTGCTTATGAATTCTGTAAATTGATTATTTAGGTGAGACTCATAAATAATCTTTTAAGTTATTATTAATTAATTGATTTTTTTTCAAACATTTCTCACTTCTAAAGTCACTTTAATTTAACACTCCCCACTTTTGATATTACTACAAGAAACACTTAACATTACTTTTAATTTTGCAATAGAGTTTCATAACATACCCTAATTGTGTTACTCTCTCCATCTCTTATTAAATTTCACATGTAGTTGGATACACTTTTTAAGAATAACTGATGATGGCTTTTAAGGATTTTATTTGAGTATAAAATGATATTGTGAAGGAGTGTTATTTACATTTTAGGGGTGCAAATGTTGATGATCGTATCTAATCGTGAGGATTAGTGGTTGTTTTACTCGTTAATTCGATCACCAAATAATTACGTGTGATTGATCACTAACGTAATTAGTGAATACAAAAATTTAGATTGGATAAATGTAAACACGTGTATTGTTTACGTATTTATTTCATATGTTCGATAATTGAAGCGCTTTAGATGTATAATCGAAGTTTGGACGTGTATATCTATTTGTGCTTTGAGCTTGAATCTCCTTTGAACGAACAACTTAAGATTGAACTTGTTTTCAAAAATTACAAGTATAAATGACAACCTGACCTACAGACTATACTAAACTAAGTTGAAGTTGTTCGACCTCTATACATTTTGTCAAACAATCAACTTATCAAAGTATATAATTTACACTCAAAGTCAAAGTAGCTTGACTACTATACATCTTGCCAAGCTAACCTTAGACTTTTAAAGGAATTTAAACTATACAAGAGGAAAACAACACTTGATCGCAAATAACTTGACCAATCCAATTCTGCTCGACCACCAATACTTGGTGAAATATTTCAAAAAATTAGGCAAGTTTTTGGATCTTACTTGTGCACATGTCATTTTAGCTCGCCCAAGGAACTTAGTAGCTCGCCCAGCTAAGTAGCGTCACTTTCACTTCTTATAGGCAAAGTAGCTCGCCTATTGAAAACACTTCTTCAAATTAGCTGCATTCCAAGAATATTGGGCCGAATTGCCATCTAAGTCTTCAATGTCAAATGCACCATTGGGTAACCTGTCCGTTACCCTATATGGGCTCTCCCAAGTCGGGCCACATATGCCTGGAGGTGGGGCGAGCTTCTTTCTCAAAACTAGATCGCCAACTTCGAACTTTCTTATTTTGACTTGAGAGTTGTAGTAGAGTTCTGCTCTCTGCTTGTATGTTGTATTTTTTAGTTCAGCCGTGATTCTTTTCTCTTCGAGCAAATCTATCTCGACTGATAGGGCAGAGTTGTTCGCCACTTCTTCAAAGTTGGCCGTTCTCAATGTTTTGGTCTTCAATTCAACTGGAATGACGGCTTCAGTTCCAAATACTAATGCAAAAGGTGTTTCTCCGGTGCTAGACCTGGGAGAAACTGTGTATGCCCACAATACATCTGGCAATTTTGTAGACCACTTGCCTTTGCTTTCTGTTAGCCGTGTTTTAAGAATATGTTTGATTATCTTGTTGACGGCTTCTACCTGACCATTTGACTGTGGATGGTAGGGCAGAAATCCCGAAGATTTTTTCCGTTAAATTGAGGACCATTGTCTGTCACCAGTGTTTGAGGAATTCCGAACTGATAGACAATGTTCTTCCCGATGAAGTCGATCATTTTTTCTTGAGTAATTTTGACTAAAGTTTCTGCCTCTACCCATTTGGTATAGTAATCCACAGCTACGACGGCGAATCGTACATTCCCTTTTTCAGGCGGGAAAGGTCCGATAATATCCATTCACCACCGTGCAAACGACCAGGGACTGAAAACCAAAACTAGCTCTTGAGCAGGTGTGTGAATGTTTGGGGCAAAGGTTTGGCATCGGTGACAAGCTTTGGCTACCTGGATTGCATCTTTTCATAAGGTCGGCCAGTAGTAGCCTTGCCTTACCGTTTTGTATGCCAAGGCTTGCCCCCCGGCATGATTTCCACAGACTCCAGAATGTATATCTTGCAAAGTAGTCCTCCCTTGCCCCCTAGACAAACACTTGAGTAGCAGGACTGAAAAACCTCTCTTGTATAGCTGCTCGTCTACCAGGGTATACCTGGCTGCTTGTTTTGTTATTCTTGCAGCTTCAAAAGAATTGTTTGGTAGTTCACCGTCTTTCAAGTATTTGGCTATAGGAGTTCTCCAATCATCGTCATCTCTCTGTTAACCACTTGATTTACTTCATAATCCACCGTCGAAGGTTGAGTTTTTCTAGTGATGACGATGTCTGTTAGATCCGCTGGCCCGTCACTCGTCACTAATCTTGCTAGGGCATCAGCTTGTGTTTTGCTCGTTCGAGGTACCTGCTGGATATATACTTGGTCTAACATAGATATTAAATTAGCAACAATTCGTTGATACTCGATCATATGTTCGTCTCTGGCCTCATATTCATCTCGTACTTGGCTCACAATGAGTTGAGACTCTCCAAAAATCTGGAGTCGTCTGACTCCAATGGCTAGTGATAAGTGGAGACCTGCAATGAGGGCCTCGTACTCAGCTTCATTGTTGGTGGCCATAAACTCGAACCTGACTGCCGAAGTGAATACTTATCGGTCGGGGCTGATAAGAACTACTCCTACCCCCGAGGTCAAATTTGTTGACGAACCGTCTACATAGAGATGTCATGGGTGATCTAGACCTCTCGTCAGATTTTGGGTAAAAGTCAGCTCGACTATTAAGTCGGCTAATGCTTGACCCTTAATCGTTGTTCGAGGTGCATATGTCACTCCAAATTGACTGATCTCTATGGACCATTTTAACAAACGGCCTGTTGTATCGGGTCGATGCAGTATTATTTTGAGTGGGAAAGTTGTTAGTACTTCGACCTAATGATCGAAGAAGTACGGGCTTAACTTTCTAACACTCATGACCAAGGCATAGGCCTGATTTTTAGTGGGCGAGTATTTCACCTCTGCTTCATGCAGAGCTTGGCTGACATAATAAATAGGAAGGTGGAATTTGCCTTCTGCTCGTACCAACACAGAACTTATTGCCACGTCCGAAGATGCCAGATACAGATAAAGTTTCTCTCCTGGGATTGGTTTTGATAGAATCTTTACGTCTCCCAGGTAGTCTTTCAATTGTTCGAAAGCTTTCTGGCAACTGCCCGTCCACATAAAATTGCCCTTTTTATGGCTTCAAAGAATGGACGACATTTGTCCCCCGATCGTGATATGAACCTGTTTAAAGCTGCTAGGCATCCTGTCAGCCTTTGTACTTCTTTGACGGAACGAGGAGGCTCCATATCAACGATTGCTTTGACTTTTGCAGGATTGGCTTCGATTCCCCGTTTACTAACCAAATGGCCTAGGAATTTTCCTCAATGTACTCCGAAACTGCTTTTCTTTGGATTCAGCTTCATGTTGTATTTTCGGAGAATGTCGAACTGTTGGGAAAATAGGGGTGCCCGGGAATTAAATTCAATTATTACTAGCATGAATTAATCCTAATTAATTCAAATAATAATTCCAACAACTAATTTATCATCATGCATGTTGAATTAATTCACATATAATCTATGGCGGAATAAACAAGAAAATATGTGACTTACGTACCTCTCGTAGAACTTGACCTTTGAATAAAACGGGACAAACACGTACGCGCTTTATCAACCCAAAAACCTTCTCAAGTATTTCCCTTTCGCCTTATTCGATCACCGGTGGGAGATGCTTTCAAATAATTTAAATAAGTAAGAAAAAAGAAAAATATCTATGCTCTTGATTTTTCCAACACATGGAATTATGTACTTGGGGATGAAATAATCATCCCCTATTTATAAAGGAGAAGTGGCCGAATTTTACATGTCAAATATGGGCTTGGAGAAATCTTTTCTTAGACTCTAAGAAATCTTGAATATATCTCATATATTCTTTTCTCCAAAATAAAATATTCCACAAAAATCTCACCCTCCTTAATAAGCTTGAAATTTTCGAAATTAACAAGTAGAAATCTCAAGATTTGGATCTTCTTGAATATATGAGATATTCTTGTATTCCAAGAATACATATCTTCCATAATATCTTTCCAAGAAAATCAACAAAATCTTCTTTCTCCTTGATTTCAAATTTTCGAAAAAAATATTAAAAAAAACAGCATTATATTATCTTTTTATTTTAATCACCTTATCATTATTGGGCTACTTAATGGGCTACTTGAGGGGCCTTTAAGGAGAATTAAGATTGGACCTCCTAATGGACTTCTGAATTTCAATATTGAGCCCCAATATAATTCAATCCATTAATATTAATTATTAACGCTAATAAATTAATATTGCACTATCCATCTTAATCCATATTACGATAATATGGGCTCCCGGTTATTATTTTCCGCATTTAAGATTATCAAGTCCATTAATTAATTAAGCTTCTGAATAGCTCTAAATTAATTAATATATTTCACCTTGGAGTAAAGACAGCTCAACATTATTATCCGTACCGAAGAAACTAATTCTTCACTTGCAAGATTTGGTATGATAAAACTTCTGAGCCCACCAAGGGGACTAATCACACGAGCCGTACTCGCACGCGTTTCTCCGTATTAAATCTTAGCAACCGTCGTATGATTAATATTACTGCCCAAAGCACAAGGTTCGAAGTCACAATGATTCTCACCCAACATGAATCAAAGCAGTAACCATCAAACACACACGGTCCTATTTAAGTGACGGAGATTAAGAAATAAACAACCACTGAGGTCTAATTCTTCACATTTCAGAACAGAAGAATTTATCCTCGTTGTAGGTCCTCTTCAACACATACTAAATGTGCTAGTGCAATCTCTAAGTCAAGACAGACCAATCTGAGACTTACATATTGACCTTTCACGGCGGATTGTTCAATTCCACCTAGGTCGTGAAAATGTACGTTTAGTTACAAGGAAACTGTTAATGTTGTCTTCTGTGATCGGGTATCACCACATTAACTACAATGTAACTAGTACCATTATGAACTGTTTGCAATAAATATTCAACATTCAATCATATCTAAAGCATATGCGATAAAAGAATTATTCTCATAAAACAAGTGTTTGATACACGAGTTATACAAAGTAAAAGCATACTTTCACGTATAACTCCAACAATCTCCCACTTATACTTAAAGTCTGCTTTTAGTATACATCACGCATGTCTTAGTGTAGTAGCTCTACGTGACATCTCATGTCAACCTACACTAACCTAATAATTCCTCCCACTTATACTTAAAGCCGATTGGCAATAGTCTTGACTCCCATTCCATCCACATGTCTCTCGAATGTACTCTGAGGCAGACCCTTTGTGAATGGATCCGCTAGGTTGTCACCCGACGCTATCTTTGCCACCTCTATATCTCCTCTCTTAATGATTTCTCGTATAAGATGGTATTTTCTTTCTATGTGTTTGCTGGCCTTGTGGGCTCTCGGTTCCTTTGAATTTGCAACTGCTCCGGTATTATCACAAAAGACAGTTATCTTGTTGGGCAAATTCGGAACAACGTCCAAGTCCACTAAGAAGTTCTTGAGCCAAACTGCCTCTTTCGCTGCTTCACAAGCAGCTACATACTCAGCTTCCATGGTCGAATCGGCGATGCATTTCTGCTTAACGCTTCTCCATGAAATGGCTCCTCCTCCCACGCAAAACACATTACCCGAGGTTGACTTTCTTGAGTCTATGTCTGATTGGAAATCCGAGTCCGTGTATCCCACGGGAACAAGACTATCTGACTGGTAAATCAGCATCCGCTCACGAGTTCTTTTCAGATACCTCAAGATGCACTTTACGGCAGTCCAATGGTCTTTCCTGGGATTACTTTAATATCTAGCCACCATGCCCACGGTAAAGCAGATATCCGGTCTTGTACACAGCATTGCATACATAAGGCTTCCTACGGCCGAATCGTATTGAATACCTTTCATGTCTTCTATCTCCGCTTGCGTCTTAGGGCTCATTTCTTTCGATAGATGGATTCCGTGCCTCAAAGGTACAAAACCTTTCTTGGAATCTTGCATGCTGAAATGCTTCAAAACAGTGTCAATGTATGAAGCTTGCGATAAGCCCAACATCCTCTTCTTGCGATCGCGAGTGATCTTGATCCCAAGGATGTGACCGGCTTCCCCTAAGTCCTTCATATCAAATTATTTTGACAGCCATACCTTTACGTCTGACAATACCTTTACATTGTTTCCAATGAGCAGAATATCGTCTACGTATAATACTAAGAATACCACCGCAATTCCATCACGCTTCTTATACACACAACTTTCGAACTCGCTTTGATCAAACTCATAAGACTTAATCACTTGATCAAAACACTGGTTCCAAGTATGCGATGCTTGCTTAAGTCCATAAATGGATCTCTTAAGCTTGCATACGAGATTCTCTTGGCCTTTTTCAATGAAACCTTTGGGCTGTTGCATATAGATGTCTATCCCGTCAAGACTTCCGTTAAGGAAAGCTGTCTTGACATCCATTTGTCAAATCTCGTAATCTAGGTACGCAGCGATCGACAAGAGGATACGGATGGACTTAAGCATAGCTACAGGCGAAAAGGTTTCCTCATAATCGATCACTTCTTTCTGAGTATACCCTTTGGCCACAAGCCTCGCTTTGAAGGTCTCAACCCTTCCGTCCGGTCCTCTTTTCCTCTTGTACACCCACTTGCATCCAATGGGTTCTACCCCATTGGGTGGTTCGACCAACTCCCACACTTGATTATGATCCATCGAGCCCATCTCGGTTTCCATTGCCGTTTGCCATGACTCCGCATCTTTATCTTGGATTGCCTCGTCATATGTCCATGGGTCTGATTCATCGCCGGGAACTAAATCCGAAGATTCTCCTATCCCCATGAATCTCTCGGGTTGCCTAGCAATCCTCCCACTACGAAGGGGTTCTGGTTGTGAAGATGTGACGTGTGGTACATCATCTTGTATACTTGGTATCGAGGTTTGACCTCTCAATTCTTCTAAGGTAATTTCACTTTTAGGTTTCCGATTGTTCATATAGTCTTCCTCCAAGAATTTAAAGTGTGTACTAATCACGGTCTTTTGATCCTTGGGACTATAGAACATACACCCTTTCGTTCCCGCAGGGTATCCTATAAACAGCCTTAATTCAGAACATGGATCCAACTTACCGGCTTCCTTGTCTAGTACATATGCTAGACAACCCCAAATCCGCAAATGTCTTAGACTGGGCTTGCGCCCGGTCCACAATTCCATTGGGGTTTTAGGAACCGATTTGGATGGCACCAAGTTTAGAATGTAAGTCACCGTTTCCAAGGCATTACCCCAAAATGACTTGGGTAAATCCGAATAACTCATCATGGATCTGACCATCTCTAAAAGAGTCCGGTTTCTTCGTTCCGCCACACCGTTCTGTTTAGGGGTTCCCGGTGCGGTTAACTGGGATACGATCCCTTCATCCGATAAGTAGTTCAAGAATTCATCGCTGAGGTATTCGCCTCCACGATCTGATCGTAGAAACTTGATACTCTTTTCCCTATGTTTGTCGGCTTTGGCCTTAAATTCCTTGAACTTATCAAAAGTTTCAGACTTATGCCTCATAAGGTAAATGTACCCATATCTCGAGTAATCGTCAATGAAGGTGACGAAATACTCATACCCCATTCTCGCTTTGATCGTCATTGGACCACACACATCGGTATGAACGAGTTCTAACACTTCCGTGGCTCTATTCCCCTTGGCTCCAAATGCCCTCTTGGTCATCTTACCTTCTAAACAGGATTCACAAGTTGGAAACGGTTCGACTTGGAATGATTCCAAGGATCCGTCTTTCACCAATCTCTCTATCCGCTTTAGATTAATATGACCTAGTCTAAGATGCCATAGAAGTGTTTCGTTCATCTCCGAAGAACGCTTTCTTTTATTTCTCGAAATGATCGACGTGTTATTAGATTCATTATTTGAGTGGTGTGCACACTTAATCGTATAGAGATTGTTTACCAACATTCCATGACATATAGTATCATTCTTAAAAGAAACAGTAACAACTTTATTAAAAGTAACTGAATATCCATCAAAAAACAACTTAGAAACTGAAATTAAATTCTTCCTAAAGTTCGGAACGTATAAAACATCTCTTAAAATTAAAACTCTATCTTCAAAAGATAGGTGCACGACTCCCACTGCTTCGGCTGCCACTCTCGTAGCATCGCCCAAAGTGATGGTGATCTCATTCTTGCTAAGTCACCGGGTTAGCTGGAACCCCTGAAGAGTGAAACAAATATGATCAGTTGCCCCGGTATCCACTACCCAAACGTGGGCAACATACGCCGCAACATATGTTTCAACGACTAAAGCATGAGACTTACCTTTCTTTACCGCCTTCTTAGGCTTAGAACAGGTAGACCTCCAATGTCCTTTCTCCCCGCAATTGAAGCACTTACTCTTACCGGATATCTTCACGCCGTACGGCTTGAATGCTCTTCCTTTGCCACCAAGAGTGAGTCTACTGGTTTGGTTCTGATCAATCTCCTTCTTCTCAATCTTACCTTCCATTGGCCTAGATTTCGAGAAAAAACTCTTGATCACCAAAGCCTCGTCCCTACTCCCTACGTATGACTCTACCGTTATCAGAGCTTTGAGCAGGGTATCTAAAGTGAACTTGTGTTCCGATAACATGTATTCCCAAAAGAACCCATCAAAACTACTCGATAGCTTTAGGAGTATGGAATCAATTTGACTTTCTTCACTTTGTCCGGCACCAAGAAACTCGAGTTTTTCAAACTCATGCCTAAATTTGAGAACATGATCCCTTACAGGTGTTCCCTTCACCATTTCCTTCGTGAGCTTCTCACGAATGGTGAACAGATTCGCCACGGGGTTCTGATGTTGAAACATCTCTTCAAGGCTATTCATGATATCAACAGCCGCTTCAATGCCTTCATGAATGCGTTTCAAATCTTCAGACATAAATGTCAAGATGATGCGCTTCATGTGCTCATTGGAATGCTTCCAATCATCGAATATCGCCCTTTCCCCATTACTTGACTTATCATTAGGTTTTTTGGGTACGTCAACGCTAAATATCCAATAGTGTTCTTGCGCAGGTAGGACCATATTCATGTTACTTTTCCAATCAACATAGTTCTCACCAACAAGTTTATTATCTTTAAGTATACTAAACAATGGATTAAAAGGTTGCGACATGATGAACTGAGAATAAAACATACATTCATATCAATATCTAGAAAAATACGAAATTATCACATAATTCGATCACATCAATTATATTGAAACCTTAAAACAATATAATCATGCATCAGCCAACATCTCGAAACAATTTAAATGCGCCACGAGGGGTGGCCTATACATTTAAACACATTCAAGCGGATCACAAACTTAAAAGTTACAAATCCTTAATTCAAAATTAATAGTTGGCTCCCACTTTGACCACATAGAAATTGATAGGGACTCCGAGGGGAGTAAGTTAATATCAATTTCCTATGCCTAAGTAATAACCATAATTAAATACAGGATTATTATTTCGCTTTGAGCAAGCCACTCGTGGTGAGGATCAATACCGCCACTAGTAATAATCCACAATCATCCTTTCGGAATTTATTCATGTGAAATCCGTTCTTTTGGCCGATCCGAGGGGGAAATGTATTCCAAAAGAACTTCACAAATAAATAAATTATGGAGGCCAAATTAATCAAATTTTAATATCCGGAATAAAATTGCGATTAAATAAACATACTTAGTAATTTTCGAAAGTAAGGTTTTTTCTTGGACAATAAAATTCATGCAAACACATATTAACAAATAATAATAAGTGCACGAAATAGAACATCCATCAAAACAAAATTAAACACATTGGAGCACTCAAATCCAATTGTCACGGTTTAATTTTTTCACGTCTTGATACGAAATATCATCCGTGTTGCTTTCCGTCGTTCGTCTCGACACGCTCCCACTCGAACAGCAACACTTCATAAAAAACAGCATCGTTTGGGGTTTGGGACGACGTTTAAGATCACACAAAAAATGCAGAACTGGAATTAATTTTAAAAAAAATTCCACGGCCCGAGATACGGCGCGCGTCGGCCCACGGAGTGGGCCCGCGCGCCACTCGGTGCGACGTCGAGCAGCGGCCGTACGGGTGCCGGCGCTAGGCGCACGCGTCCATGCGCCGTCGGGCACCAGTCGTGCGCGGGTCGTGCGCCTCGCGCACCCCGTGCACCGGGTTTCGCCGTTCATTCTCGTTTTCCACCCCATGCATGATTTTTACGTCCATGCATGCGCCGCGCATGCATGCGTCGTTCGGGTACGCCGTCTTTAATTCTTCGTTCTTCGTCATAATCCGGTTACAATTTATTTTTCAAAAAAAATAAATACTAGATCTAGACTAGTCTATTACAATGATCGAATCAAAATAAAAACAACTAATCTACTCGTGGATTTTCTCACGAGAAAAATGAATTTGAATGAATCGAATTAAAAACAATTAATTCACACGCATGAAAAAAAATAACAACATTAAAACCATGACAATTGGATACCTAAAAAAAGATCTAGCAATTCTACTATCCAATTTCAATTTAATGTTTAACAATTTAAATTCCAATTAAAAGATCAGAGCCCGAAACCGTGGCTCTGATACCAGTTGTTGGGAAAATAGGGGTGCCCGGGAACTATTCGAGATGAAATTTAAATACGTATTTAAATTCAATTATTACTAGCATGAATTAATCCTAATTAATTCAAATAATAATTCCAACAACTAATTTATCATCATGCATGTTGAATTAATTCACATATAATCTATTGCGGAATAAACAAGAAAATATGTGACTTACGTACCTCTCGTAGAACTTGGCCTTTGAATAAAACGGGACAAACACGTACGCGTTTTATCAACCCAAAAACCTTCTCAAGTATTTCCATTTCGCCTTATTCGATCACCGGTGGGAGATGCTTTCGAATAATTTAAATAACTAAGGAAAAAGAAAAATATCTATGCTCTTGATTTTTCCAACACATGGAATTATGTACTTGGAGATGAAATAATCATCCCCTATTTATAAAGGAGAAGTGGCCGAATTTTACATGTCAAATATGGGCTTGGAGAAATCTTTTCTTAGACTCTAAGAAATCTTGAATATATCTCATATATTCTTTTCTCCAAAATAAAATATTCCACAAAAATCTCACCCTCCTAAATAAGCTTGAAATTTTCGAAATTAACAAGTAGAAATCCCAAGATTTGGATCTTCTTGAATATATGAGATATTCTTGTATTCCAAGAATACATATCTTCCATAATATCTTTCCAAGAAAATCAACAAAATCTTCTTTCTCCTTGATTTCAAATTTTCGAAAAAAACATGAAAAAAAACAGCATTATATTATCTTTTTATTTTAATCACCTTATCATTATTGGGCTACTTAATGGGCTACTTGAGGGGCCTTTAAGGAGAATTAAGATTTGACCTCCTAATGGACTTCTGAATTTCAATATTGAGCCCCAATATAATTCAATCCATTAATATTAATTATTACCACTAATAAATTAATATTGCACTATCCATCTTAATCCATATTACGATAATATGGGCTCCCGGTTATTATTTCCCGCGTTTAAGATTATCAAGTCCATTAATTAATTAAGCTTCTGAATAGCTCTAAATTAATTAATATATTTCACTGTTGACAGGCATTTTCGTACGGGTAGATTTATGTGGCTATTTGGGTTATGCCCGACAAGCAATCAATAATAAACGAACACGAACGATGGGGGAAGAACTTTCGTTCTTCCCTCGAATGAGAGTTTTCTTGCATATATGAGAAATGAGGAAAATGTGTACCCCTTACAATGAGGGGGTGACCCCCTATTTATAGAGGTTCACCCCCAAGGGCCCAAAAGTGGCCCTAAATTCGTCTCAACCCTTTATTTAGGAATTTATTACAATTATTAATATAAAGATCAACAGTAGACCTATAATACATTAAATACTCTTTTCTGATGTAGACTCTCGATCTTGTCGGGTCAGTGTATCTTTAGGAATCTGACCTTCTGTCAGGCGAGGATATTTCCTGCTGTAACAATTGCCCCCAAGATTGGGCTCTGATTGCGACCAGAGTTCGATCTTGATCTGTGCTTCAAATAGGTTTTGCCCCCGAGCCTGAAAACAGGATAGCTCGGATGCCCCGGAGGAATCTTCGACGACAGGGTCCTTGATGGGCGAATCTTTCAAGTCATCTTCGTATTGTCAAACTTTTGAAACTGGATAGGTTAGGTGGGGTACGATCTTCAGTCGTGCCCCCGAGTCGAGAACCGTGAC
The DNA here is from genome assembly GCA_947034835.1 of Ballota nigra. Classification (NCBI taxonomy): domain Eukaryota; kingdom Viridiplantae; phylum Streptophyta; class Magnoliopsida; order Lamiales; family Lamiaceae; genus Ballota; species Ballota nigra. The sequence goes on from OX344721.1 coordinate 40,135,984, forward strand.
GTTCAATTAATAAAGAGTTCTTGCCGCTGACCGACATTGATTTTAGTAATAGGGCGGTAAGGACCGCGATGATAAATTAATGAAGTGCTTAGGCCTCTTGCGGGTAGCGACTTCACGGACAACAGATTGACTTAATAATCAATTAAAAGATAAATCAACAGATTAATGAGTGGAGTGCCTTAGCCGATAGACGGGCAGCAACTTCACGATGATGAGATTGAATTAACAACCGCTTAAAAGATTAACCAACAGGTTAATGAGTGAAGTGCTTTAGCCGATTGACGGGCAGCGACTTTACGATGATGGGATTGAGTTAACAACCGCTTAAAAGATTAACCAACAGGTTAATGAGTGAAGTGCTTTAGCCGATGATCGGGCAGCGACTTCACGAAGATGGGATTGATTTAACAACCGCTTAAAAGATTAACCAACAGGTTAATGAGTGAAGTGCTTTAGCCGATTGACGGGCAGCGACTTCACGAATATGGGATTGATTTAACAACCGCTTAAAAGATTAACCAACAGGTTAATGAGTGAAGTGCTTTAGCCGATGATCGGGCAGTGACTTCACGAAGATGGGATTGATTTAACAACCGCTTAAAAGATTAACCAACAGGTTAATGAGTGAAGTGCTTTAGCCGATGATCGGGCAGCGACTTCACGAAGATGGGATTGATTTAACAACCGCTTAAAAGATTAACCAACAGGTTAATGAGTGAAGTGCTTTTAGCCGATTGACGGGCAGCGACATCACGATGCAGAGAGTAGATTAGTTAACGCCGGTGAGGACGAACCAAACAATACCTCGCCCATTAAGGCGGAAAGTCAACGCTTAACATGCGGACTGGATCCACGCCGAGAGGCGGATTAGTTGACGCCGGTGAAGGCGAACTTATCAAGGCCGAGTGACGGATCGTCTTGAGAGGCAGATTAGTTGACGCCGGTGAAGGCGAACTAATCAATATGTCAACGCATAAAAGGCGGACTAATCAACGCCGAGAAGACGGATTAACTCGAGAAAGAGATTAGTTGACGCCGGTGAAGGCGAACTAATCAATACGTCAATGCCTGAAAGGCGGACTAATCAACGTCGAGGAGACGGATTACTTCGCCACTCCAGGCGGATTGTCGACGCCTAAGAGGCGGGTTAACTCGAGTAGATTAGTTGACGCCTGTGAAGGCGAGCTAATCAATACGTCTACGCCTGAAAGGGCGGACTAATCAACGTCGAGGAGACGGATTACTTATCCACTCTAGACGGATCGTCGACGCCTAAAAGGCGGATTAACTCGAGTAGATTAGTTGACGCTTGTAAAGACGAACTAATCAATACGTCTACGCCTGAAAGGCGGACTAATCAACGTCGAGGAGACGGATTACTTCGCCACTCTAGGCGGTTTGTCGACGCCTAAAAGGTGGATTAACTCGAGTAGATTAGTTGACGCCGGTGAAGGCGAACTAATCAATACGTCTACGCTTGAAAGGCGGACTAATCAACGTCGAGGAGACGGATTACTTCGCCACTCTAGACGGAATGTCGACGCCGAGAAGGCAGATTAGCTCGAGTAGATTAGTTGACGCCGGTGAAGGCGAACTAATCAGTACGTCAACGCCTGAGAGGGCGGACTAATCGACGTCGAGAAGACGGATTACTTCGCCAATCTAGGCGGAATGTCGACGCCTAAAAGGCGGATTAATCAACGCCAATCGGGCGGATTACTTCGCTAATCTAGGCGGAATGTCGACGCCGAGAAGGCGGATTAACTCGAGAAGTAGATTAGTTGACGCCGGTGAAGGCGAACTAATCGATACGTCAACGTCTGAAAGGGCGGACTAATCGACGTCGAGAAGACGGATTACTTCGCCAATCTAGGCGGAATGTCGACGCCTAAAAGGCGGATTAGCTCAAGAAGTAGATTAGTTGACGCCGGTGAAGGCGAACTAATCGATACGTCAACGCCTGAAAGGGCGGACTAATCGACGTCGAGAAGACGGATTACTTCGCCAATCTAGGCGGAATGTCGACGCCAAGAAGGCGGATTAACTCGAGAAGTAGATTAGTTGACGCCGGTGAAGGCAAACTAATCGATACGTCAACGCTTGAAAGGGCGGACTAATCGACGTCGAGAAGACGGATTACTTCGCCAATCTAGGCGGAATGTCGACGCCGAGAAGGCGGATTAATCAACGCCGATCGGGCGGATTACTTCGCCAATCTAGGCGGAATGTCGACGCCTAAAAGGCGGATTAATCAACGCCGATCGGGCGGATTACTTCACCAATCTAGGCGGAATGTCGACGCCGAGAAGACGGATTAATCAACGCCGATCGGGCGGATTACTTCGCCAATCTAGGCGGAATGTCGACGCCTAAAAGGCGGATTAATCAACGCCGATCGGGCGGATTACTTCGCCAATGTAGGCGGAATGTCGACGCCGAGAAGGCGGATTAATCAACGCCGATCGGGCGGATTACTTCGCCAATCTAGGCGGAATGTCGACGCCTAAAAGGCGGATTAGCTCGAGTAGATTAGTTGACGCCGGTGAAGGCGAACTAATCAGTACGTCAACGCCTGAGAGGGCGGACTAATTGACGTCGAGAAGACGGATTACTTCGCCAATCTAGGCGGAATGTCGACGCCTAAAAGGCGGATTAATCAACGCCGATCGGGCGGATTACTTCGCCAATCTAGGCGGAATGTCGACGCCTAAAAGGCGGATTAATCAATGCCGATCGGGTGGATTACTTCGCCAATCTAGGCGGAATGTCGACGCCGAGAAGACGGATTAATCAACGCCGATCGGGCGGATTACTTCGCCAATCTAGGCGGAATGTCGACGCCGAGAAGGCGGATTAATCAACGCCGATCGGGCGGATTACTTCGCCAATCTAGGTGGAATGTCGACGCCGAGAAGGCGGATTACTTCGCCAATCTAGGCGGAATGTCGACGCCTAAAAGGCGGATTAGCTCAAGAAGTAGATTAGTTGACGACGGTGAAGGCGAACTAATCGATACGTCAACGCCTGAAAGGGCGGACTAATCGACGTCGAGAAGACGGATTACTTCGCCAATCTAGGCGGAATGTCGATGCCGAGAAGGCGGATTAACTCGAGAAGTAGATTAGTTGACGCCGGTGAAGGCGAACTAATCGATACGTCAACGCCTGAAAGGGCGGACTAATCGACGTCGAGAAGATGGATTACTTCGCCAATCTAGGCGGAATGTCGACGCCTAAAAGGCGGATTAGCTCGAGAAGTAGATTAGTTGACGCCGGTGAAGGCGAACTAATCGATACGTCAACGCCTGAAAGGGCGGACTAATCGACGTCGAGAAGACGAATTACTTCGCCAATCTAGGCGGAATGTCGACGCCTAGAAGGCGGACCGGTCAACGCCTATGAAGGCGGACGAATGATTGTAGTCGAAAGGTGTGACCATGTTTTAAATATTGAGTTATTTATTCGGTGAGCAACCTCAATGATTTTTTCGAAATTGTATTCGAAGTTTTAAATAACTGACTGTATTTAATAACACTCAGAGTCAAATAATTTATTTTTGATATCACAAAATGATCTTAGGATATGTATATCCATGCCCCCGCTTTTAATATACATGACAACTTACGAGTTGCGATATATATTAAAAGGAGATATCAAATGAAAACTGCATTTCAAAAATTGTCTCTCTTTGAATTTTCGAAATATGAATATATGTCCCCGCTTTTAATTTATATGAAATTTGCGAATTGCAATATATTAAAAGAAATTATCGGAATAAACCTGATGTGAGTGGGCAAAGGACTACCCGTAGATTTTCCGTTGATGGAGAGGTCCCGGCTACTCGTGTTAGAAGCTGTTGTCCTTTTGTTTTTGTTTTTGTTTTTTTAGGGTGTACAAATTAAACAAGGGCCAATAGTTAATTAAAACTGGCCCACCAATTAAATCAAAGGCCCAACAGTTATTAAAACTTGGCCCAACTAATTAAATCAAAGGCCCAACAGTTATTAAAACTTGGCCCAACTAATTAAATAGTACGAAAAAAGCCCAAGCAATTAAATAAAACTGGGCCCAACACAATTAGATATATTAGGCCTTAGGAGATTATCCCATATCCCAATCTTAGAAAAACTGCGCGTCGATGCGCAGGGTTGTGGGCGGAGAAATCTGTCGGTTTGCGCCGGTGATTAGTGGCCGGTGGCCGCGCCCGGCCAAGGAGTGGCAGCGCGGGGAGTCGGCGGCTGTGCGGAGAGGTCGCGGGCGGCTACGAGAAGCAGGAAGTTGGTCGGCAGAAATCGTCGACGGGCTGGCGGCGAAGTGGGGAGGCCGCGAGAGCGGCGCGCGATGGGTGGATGCTGTGGTGGGCGTCGGTATGCGAGCAGCGGGAAGGTAGTGGGGAAACGTGCGGGCGGCGAGGGCAGGCGCCTTGGGCGGCGCTGGTGGCGCGGGTAGGCACCATGGTCGGCGCGGCGAGGACCCCGCTACGGGTGGCGGCGAAATAGCGGGCAGCGCGGAGTCCGCGCGGGAAGCCGAGGCCGCGGGGAGCGAGTAGGGGTGCCAAGGCCGGCAGATGGCTCGTCGCAGCGGCTAGGAGAGCGGCCGTTGTGCCCGGCGACGATTCGGGGAGGCTTGCTAGCCGATGGCTTGGGAAGCCCTCGACGGGCAGCGGCCTCGAGAAGCGCGAGTGAGCCGTGTCGGGTAGCAGCTCGGGGATCCCGCGATTGGTGGTGCGGGGACGCGGAAGGAAGGCAGACGTGCGAGGAGGATGTGGATGGCGGCGACGGCGTGAGCGGGCATTGAGGGGTCGACTACGCGGGGACCCCGGTGGCGTGAGAATCGAGGCCGGTAATCTCTCTGACCCTTCGCCAGAGCAGGTGTCTTGGGGAACGTGCCCCTGAAAAAGTTGCACTATTGTAGAGAAAGTGGCACAGCGATCGAGGGAGGCATTGGGAATCTGAAATTAAAACAGTAGCCTCTTTACTTTGGTTTTGCCTGAACGTACCATCGGTTTTGCTCAAATATCCCACCGCGGGGTTGTTTTTCGGCGGGCGATGAAGGTGGATGGAAAAGACGGTATTCCGTCGGAATTCTAGAAGGATGATCATTGGGATGGTGGCGCGACATACCCCTCCGATAGGGGGCAGCGGCGGCCGCGTGGAATCCGGTGGGTGAAGGGATACGACGGCGAGTTAGCTGAGGCGGCTCTGGCGGCTGAGCTCCGTGGTGGTCGAAAGCTCCATGAGCTCCGCCGCCGGGGATGACAGCCACACCCGCCGGAAACGGCCATTTCTCTATTCTTTCTTTTCCTTCCTTGGTCAGCTGCTAATGTATGGATCTTTTGAAAAAATAAAAAATAAAAAAATTGTTAGCTGCCTGAGCCCTCTGCTTTGCCGGATTTGTGAAATCTTTGTTGGGAAACATCGACCATTTTGTTGTTGTAAGGAAATGGGTTTAATGAAATTTTGGTTTGATGATTCTTATCCAAAGGGTGTTGATTCTTGAAAATGGGATGGTTTTTTTTTGGACGATTTGCGTTGAGCAGGATGTTGGTTTTTTGTATGGTTTTTCATTTTTTGAGGAGAAGATCTTCGTGTTCATCCTCGAGATGAAGACGAATCCGACCCTCCTTCTAGCGCCAAATTGTTGACAGGCATTTTCGTACGGGTAGATTTATGTGGCTATTTGGGTTATGCCCGACAAGCAATCAATAATAAACGAACACGAACGATGGGGGAAGAACTTTCGTTCTTCCCTCGAATGAGAGCTTTCTTGCATATATGAGAAATGAGGAAAATGTGTACCCCTTACAATGAGGGGGTGACCCCCTATTTATAGAGGTTCACCCCCAAGGGCCCAAAAGTGGCCCTAAATTCGTCTCAACCCTTTATTTAGGAATTTATTACAATTATTAATATAAAGATCAACAATAGACCTATAATACATTAAATACTCTTTTCTGATGTAGACTCTCGATCTTGTCGGGTCAGTGTATCTTTAGGAATCTGACCTTCTGTCAGGCGAGGATATTTCCTGCTGTAACATTCACCTTGGAGTAAAGACAGTTCAACATTATTATCCGTACCGAAGAAACTAATTCTTCACTTGCAAGATTTGGTATGATAAAACTTCTGAACCCACCAAGGGGACTAATCACACGAGTCGTACTCGCACGCGTTTCTCCGTATTAAATCTTAGCAACCGTCGTATGATTAATATTACTGCCCAAAGCACAAGGTTCGAAGTCACAATGATTCTTACCCAACATGAATCAAAGAAGTAACCATCAAACACACACGGTCCTATTTAAGTGACGGAGATTAAGAAATAAACAACCACTGAGGTCTAATTCTTCACATTTCAGAACAGAAGAAATTATCCTCGCTGTAGGTCCTCTTCAACACATACTAAATGTGTTAGTGCAATCTCTAAGTCAAGACAGACCAATCTAAGACTTTACACATCGACCTTTCACGGCGGATTGTTCAATTTCACCTAGGTCGTGAAAATGTACGTTTAGTTACAAGGAAACTATTAATGTTATCTTCCGTGATCGGGTATCACCACACTAACTACAATGTAACTAGTACCATTATGAATTGTTTGCAATAAATATTCAACATTCAATCATATCTAAAGCATATGCGACAAAAGAATTATTCTCATAAAACAAGTGTTTGATACACGAGTTATACAAAGTAAAAGCATACTTTCACGTATAACTCCAACACGAACACCTGGGATAAATGTTGGAGGTGGTCTTCTTTTTGAGTACTTTTACCGACTATGTCATCAACATACACCTCCAATGTCTCCCCGATATGTTCGTCAAACATTTTGTTCACCAGTCTCTGGTAAGTTGCTCCTGCATTGATTAACCCGAACGGCATTCTTTTCCAGCAAAGTAAGTTCTTATTTGTGTAGAAGGCCGTATTTTCTTGACCGTCTGGGTGCATTGGGATTTGGTGGTAACCAGAAAAAACATCCATAAATGTGAACATTTCATGCCCTGTTGTGCTATCCACCAGTTGATCAATGTGCGGAAGTGGAAAATTATCTTTCGGGCAAGCTGCATTCAGCTCCGTGAAATATATGCATAGTCTCCAGGTTCCATTCGGCTTTCGCACTAGGACGGGATTTGCAACCCATTGTGGGCACAACACCTGTTTGATTAGGTCGTTGTCCAACAACTTCTTAACTTCTTCATCCAGATCTTGATACTTGTTGGGCCCGTATTTCCATCGTTTCTGGTGGATGGGTCTTCGGGCTAGATTGATGTTTAATCTGTGACAAGCATCTTTTGGATTGATCCCCACCATATCAGCATGTGACCATGCAAAGACATCGAGGTTGGTTTTCAAAAATTCCGCCATTCGAGTCCTGTAGGGCTCAGGGGAGCTCGGGTCCGATGTAGAGTTCAAGATCACCGTGGCTAGGGTTAACTTTGAGGGCTTCCAGTTCTTCGGCTGGAGTTGCTCGCCGTTTTTGTCCCTTCCATCGTGGGTCAATGACTGGCCCTTCTGGGCTTAGTTCATCCTCGATGTTCATGGGTTCAGCACCTAAGCAGAGGTCAAAATCCTCTGTTGGATTAGTGCCATCGTTGGTCGCCATAACTGGACCCTCCAGGTCAATGCATGGACTCAGTTCATTAGTAACCATTGATAATTTTGCTACGGGCAAGGTTTGCTCGCCGTCTAGCAACTTATGTTCGCCCATGAACAAAGGTTGTTCGTCTATGTCCATCTGATCATTCCGGGTCCCCAAAAAATCATTAAGGACAGAAGGTTCATCATCTAGGTGACTGGTTGATGCTTCCATCATAAATGCATGTTCTCTGATTGGATGAAGTTGAAGGAGACATTCTCGAGTTTTTCTTTGGTCTCCCTTTAGTGTTCCCGCACCACTGGATGTCGGGAACTTAATACAGTAGTGGTAGGTTGAAACTGCAGCTTTAAATTCATTTAGAAACAGTCGGCCAAGGAACCCACTGTAGCTGGATTCTTGATCTACAACCAGGAAATCCACCATTCTAGTTATATTCTTTTCGGGATCCTTAGTTGACACCAATTGTACAGATAACCTAATTATCCCTAATGGGACCGCTACAACATTTCTGAAGCCTAGGATTCGGTGATTAGAATCTTGAATATAGCTAGCATAGTCGCCTAGCTGATCAAGCGTTTTCTTGAAGATGATGTTGGTGTAGGCTCCGATGTCCACCAATAGTCGGTGTACTTTGGTTCCCATTATCTCGGCACAGATAACGAGGGAATCGTTATGGGGAGTTACGATTCCTTCCAAATCTTTTTCAGTGAAGGTCAACTCTACTGTGTGAAGAATGGATAGGTTGACTCACATTTCTTGCACCTGGGCAACTGTACGTAGCTCAGCTTTTCTTTTTCGATTTGATATTGGTGGTCGTCCATCAGAACAACCGCCAGCAGGCTTCATTCGAAGGAGATTCAAGCTCAAAGCACAAATTGATATACACGTCCAAACTTTGATTATACATCTAAAGCACCTCGATTATCGAACATACAAAATAAATACGTAATCAATACGCGTGTTTATATTTATCCAATCTAAATTTTCTTATTCACTAATTACGTTAGTGATCAATCATACGTAATTGTTTGGTGATCGAATTAACGAGTAAAACGGCCACTAATCCTCACGATTAGATACGATCATCAACAATAAAGATTATTGTAGGACGAACGTGTTAATAGGCGAACAACAATCATGACTAGGCGAACAAGATTTAAGGCCTAAGTAAGGATTATAAGGCAAAACATCAAAACTGGAGATGATTAGCAAGACTGATCAAAGAAGGGTGCACAAACTGATAAAGATGTTGTATTATCCGACAAACAACAAATCTGACGAACAACATATGGGCGAACAGGTCCTGGGCCCGAAGCCAAATGTGAACATTTTGGCTAGTCATTGATGACAAACAACTATCATTGAAGGTCCAAATGCTAACCTATGAAGAATAAACCGACGAACAACTTATTAGCCCTCCAACTAGAAGGCGAACTACAAATACAAAGGATGTGTAAATGTAAAATCACCTCATAAACACCGGCGAACAGCTTTGAAGATGAGATAACACCAAAAACAAGACTTTGTAACTAAGTTTTAGCTTAGATAAGGTCAAATGTGGTCAAAGGGACACATGTCTAGCATGCAAGCTTGGTAGTCCAAGACTCATGTACACCACCAACTTGGTGATTAGTATAAATAAGATGCTCTGCTTCAATAAAAACAAGTTCAAATTCACAAATACTCCAAAATACACAATCATACACCCAAAAGACGCACACACACGAAATAAATACGAATTCAATACTCGTATTTTAAATTTCATAACTCGATCTTTCGTATTTACTATAAACGATAGTAATCAATTACACGATCTTGTTTGGTGGTCCCAAAACCGATTAAAACAGCCACTAATCCTTATGATTAGAACCGATCACCAACAGAACGAAAAAAAGAAAGTCTGAAGTTTATTTTGGAATAGAGCGAGTAGTATATAGTAGGATGAGATGAATTAGTTGGGATGAATTAGTTATGCTATAAGCTTGTTGTGTTTAAATTGTCATATTACAATTTTTATCACTTTTGGAGATCAGCCAACTAATCAATGACGAACAACACTATGGACGAGATAAGATACAAGTGAAGACTTTGTAATTAAGTTTTAGCTAAGATAAGGTCAAACTAGTCAAATAGACACATGTCAAGCATGGAAGTATGGAAGTCCATGAGACTAATCCACTAATTACTTGGTGGCTTGTATATATAAGATGTTCTCCATTAATGAAAAATAAGTTCAAATACACAAAATTCTCCCTACACACACTCATACACTACAAAATGCACACATACGAAATAAATACATAATCAATACACGTATTTACAATTTTCTTACATGATCTATCGTATTTACTATTTACGGTAGTAATCAATCACACGAAATTATTTGGTGGTCCTCATTTCGATTTAAAAAACTACTAATCCACGTGATTAGAATCGATTACCAACAAATTGGCGCTAGAAGAAGGGACTAAACCTTCGATTCGTGATTAGATTTCAAGGGATTCAAGTCAAGAACTTGAATATTTGAAGACGTTCTGAGTTTTCTTCATAAACTCAAGGTAATTGCTCAAGGTATTCTTGGTGTTCTTCAATCAAATATTTGAAGATTTGAAGATTCAAGTACAAACATAATCAAGATGCCTCAGTCCCAGGAAACACAGCTCTCACATCCCTCAGCTAGGACCCCGACGACCAGGGCATCATCCACTGGTCGACGAGCAAAAGAACCACGGCCAACAAACAAAAATAGACCATCTGTCGTGATGAATATAATGCCCCCAGAATTGGAGGCTCTGTCTAGCAACTCTGGGGAGCTAGCCCGGACTATTGCTGCCTTATAAGCCTTACAAAAGCAGCAAGAACAACCTAGCCCCTCTCAAGTAAGGGCCAGGATGAGATTAGTTGATACACCCAGGCCCAGACTTGCTCGTGACGAACAATATAACGAGGTGGACAGTGCCCAAGTTTAGAAGGCCAAAATGAGTGAGAGATTGGAGGGCCAAGCTGATGGTCACGTACCTCTGCTCGCTGAATAGCCTCCAAGTCAGGGGACATCTTTGTATGAATTGACATCTCTGAGGAAGGCAATAGAGAGCATGCAAGGTCAGCTAGACCAGCAAAAGGGGATTAGGGCGACCGACGTGCCTTCCTCACCACTATCATCCATTATTCTGAAGGCCCCAATCCAAAAGAAAATCCAGTTCCCAGCGAGCATCCTATATGAGGGCACAGCGGACCCCCGAGTTTATTTAACTAAATATTCTGATTATATGATCTCCAGGGGGCGAGTAGTCCCACCCAATGCCGAAATTTCCCCATAACTTTGGGGGATCGGGTGCATAAGTGGTTTTCCGCCATGCCACCAGTATCTATCCATTATTTTGTCCAATTGGACGGGAATTCCACTCCCACTTCTCTACAGTCGGATCGTACATTTCCCATAAATACCGGTTGTCTGACCTGAAACAGTCTGATAACGAATCAGACCAGTCTTTCCTGGAAAGATTCGACAAAGTGATGTTAGAAGGAGAGTTCTTCAGTGAGGACACCAAAATTGTAGTCGTCATGCACGGGCTGAAAAAAGGCACAGAACTATATTTCATCTGTCGTGCCTAAAATATTATGCAGAATTCCAGAATCAGGCCGGTGTTTTTGTTTCCATGCACGGGGCTCTACAAACAAACATGGGAGACAACAAGACCGACTCGAAGGAAAATCAGAAAAAAAAAACCAATGGAACCGGCTACCGAGTCCCAAAAAATATGAAAGCATTCAACGAAGGGACGGAGTTGAAGGAAAAACTAAATCTGGTGCTTACCGTATCTATTGATACGGTTTACAACAATGTGAAAGAGAAAGACTTGCACACCCCACCAAGAAAGATCCACCAAAAAGCTAGCAAGCTTAACGTGAACAAATATTGTGCCTACCACCACAATGTGGGGCACTTTAGGAGTAAGTGTCGAGACTTGCTCAAGCAACTCTGGCGATTCTATTAGGAGGGCAAGTTGTCTGACTTTGTTAAACGACAACCTGGCAAGAGACCCCAGGCTAACAACAATCAAAGCTTTGATGATGAAGATGACGAACCTATTAGTGTTAGTGTCCTAAAGACAATCCATCAAAAGGACATAATACTAAGATAATATTCAAATTTGGTTTAATATTATTATTGGTTTAATATTAAATGTATGGCATTACACTTATCTGAATATGATGTTTGATTGTTTGCATATGTTCTTATTTGTGTTCCCATGAATCACTATTGTCATTGAGTGAGTGAGAACTCAGATGACTTAAGTATGATTCTTAAATAACCCCAATCAAGGATAATCAAGAATGGGATATTGATGATGCAATTGAGATCGGTGTGCGATCCGCATCATACTCTTAGAGAGTGTAGTAAGATCTCACTTACTACGAGATACTGGGTATCTCATGATGGATGCACAGATACCTTAGAGGGTATTGGTATACCCATCCGAAAAACTATTTGATATAATTCCACATAATGTGTCTACGGGTATTTCGGTTAGTGGGAGCGATGTGATACTCCTCTAACTTGAGGTCAATACGCACGACATGCGTGGAGTGGTGAATTTTGACCATGACCGACGCTTGCACCCTTCCACGGGTAGATATGGCATGGATTGGGTTCATCACGAAGTACATGTGCGTGGTAGTTGAGCCAAGAATAGGATTCATTCCTCAAATGTGGATTTAGAGAGAATACTCGTGTTCTCATCATAATTGGATCTAAGTCGTCGGCCGACGTACATCAACTTAGACTTTGTGGCTAAGTGTGATATACTTGATCAATTAGTGATTGGAGATAATATGATTAAGTTATTTGAATAGACACTTCATCATGTTCAAGACTTAATTGGGTATTCGCGAATGAAAGGAAGATATCACAATAGCCTACATATTACAGGTAGTTGCAGATTTCCTCGCAACGTACCTCGTATATTGACAATGTCTGATTTATTGTCTAGGTTCCAATTAAGACCGTTAGTTTGACTAATCGCTCGATATACGAGGGCATATGGGTCACACAACATGTAATGACAATTTACCAATTATAGTTGATTGATTAAATATTGTATTGGATATAATATTTAATTTATGGAGAATATAATAATGATTATATTTGGAATTGATTATTATTATTTAATTAAATTAGATTTAATTAAATATGAAATTCCAATAATAATATTTGGAATATTATTATACAAGAATAATAGATATGGTAAAGATATTATTCGTAGGAACATATCTAGGGAAATATAATCTGTAGAGATTATATTACGGGCTAGACCCGATATCTTGCTTAGGAATTAAGCCAAGTTAATCACTATAAATATGTGTCTTATGGGAATTCCGAATAGACACAAGAAATATAATTTCTCCATCTCCAGTCGGAATTTTTCTAGCAAATTCGTCTCGAGATTCAACGCTGGCATATCGGTGCGGGTTGGTAGAAAGTCGTTATGTGGATACCATAGTTGAGGATTCCGCGTAAAAATCATTGTAAGGATTTATATACGTGTTATTAATCCTTTATGTTTTATGTTATACAACTATTTTGCAGATTCGTTGTTGGTGAATTGTTATTTTCCGCTGCGCCGAACATGGTGTTTGTGCCTCTAAAACCCAACAGAACCACCCATCAAGAGCAATAAACCCGGGAGACCAGCCCCAGCCGCAGCAGGTCTGGCTAGGAAAATTTTGATGATGGAGCCGTCAGGCCCCGTTGGGGAATGCTCAGATGGACGAGCTCTCATATCTAAAAAATTAAGAAAGATGAGCTACGTGTGGTAGCTCATGTTCAAGAAATAGGAGTCAACTCCACGGTCAAGTGACTTCCGAAGTTAACCTTCAATGAGAAAGATCTGGATGGGATCCTTACTCCCCATAATGATTATCTTATCATATATGCAAATATCATGGGGACTAAGGTACATCGCTTGCTGATCGACATCGGAGCCTACACCAACATTATCTTCAAGAGTACGCTCGACCAACTTGGGGACTATACGAGCTACATTGAAGTCTGTAATCATAGAATACTAGGCTTTGGTGATGTTGTAACCGTCCCACTTGGGATAATAAAGTTGTTTGTCGAGCTTGTAGCGACCGAGGACCCGGAGAGGAGATTAACTAGGATGGTAGAATATTTGATCGTAGATCAACAATTTACCTACAATGGGTTCCTTGGTCGACCCTTTTTAAATAAATTCAAAGCGGCAGTTTCGACCTACTATTACTGTGTAAAGTTCCCAACCTCGAAAGGTGCAGGATCTTTGAAGTGAGATAAAAAGAAAGCAAGAGAGTGCCTCCTCCAACTTCAGTCCAATGAGAGAAGAGTTTCAATGATGGAAGCGTCCACCAGCTATCTAACAGATGAGCCCTCTATTTTGGACGATATACTGGACTCCAGAGAAGACCACATGGAGTTGGACGAGCAGCCCCCTGCCTTGGGGGAGCAGCACTCACCCAACGGTGAACAACCTGCGCTAGGAATGGGAATCCCTGCACCTGCTGAGCAACATATGAACATTGACGAACAACCTTTTGTCAATGACTTGGAGGGCCAGAACCCAGCGAGCAAAGTAGAGCCCAGGCGAGTAGATAATCAAGAACCCGCCTAGGTGTTGACCCCATGGACATCGAAAATAATTTTAAACTTGAGGGACCTATAATAGATCCACGTTGGAAGGGACAAAAACGATGAGCACCTCCAGTTAAAGAACTGGAGGCACTCAGTGTTAATCCAAAAAATGAGGATCTAGAACTCTTCATCGGGTCTGAGCTCCCAGAGCCTTACAGAACCCGCATAGCAGAATTCCTCAAGGGACAAGACGAATCTAGATGTTTTTGCCTGATCCCATGCAGACATGGTGGGGATCGATCCGAAACATGCTTGTCACCGGCTCAACATTAATCCGGCAAAGAAACCAGTCCACCAAAAAAGGAGGAAATATGGACCAGACAAGTACCAGGCCCTCAATGAAGAGGTAAAGAAGTTGCTCGACAACGATCTAATCCAGAAAGCTCTTTGCCCACAATGGGTAGCAAACCCAGTCTTGGTGCGGAAGCCAAATGGAACTTGGAGGCAATGCATAGACTTTACTAATCTGAATGCAGCCTGCCCGAAGGATAATTTTCCCCTTCCGCACATCGACAAGTTGGTAGAAAGCACAACAGGGCACGAAATGTTAACATTTATGAATTCATTTGTGGCTACCATCAAATTCCCATGCATCCTGACGACCAGGAAAACACGGCTTTCTACACAAATAAGAATTTACTATGTTGGAAGAGGATCCCATTTGACTTATCAATGTGGGAGCAACATATCAAAGGCTAGTGAACAAGATGTTCGAGAACATATCGGAGAAACAATGGATGTGTACGTCGATGACATAGTCGTAAAAAGTGCACGGAAAGAAGACTATCTCCAACATCTTGCCCAAGCATTTGATATTCTCCTACACTACAATATGAAGCTAAACCCAAAGAAAAGCAGCTTTGGGGTTCACTCGGGGAAGTTCTTGGGCCATCTTGTCAGCCAATAAGGGATTGAAGCCAACCCCGTAAAGGTAAAAATAATCATGGATATGCAACTCCCTCGATCAGTAATAGAAGTTCAAAGACTGGCGGGCTGCCTAGCAGCTTTGAATAGGTTTATATCCCGATCAGGAGATAAATGTCGTTCATTTTTTGAAGCTGATGGTCCCGCATTTCCTTTATGAATACAAGAAAATGGGAATTTAGTAGATAATACCAAAAAAAAATTCTCCTGAATGAGTTCAGTGAGGGACACTCAAGTCACTGCATTGCTGAGAGTCAGAGCTCTCAAGTCAGTGACAATTGACTTGTGAGCTCAGGCTCTCAACAAAGCAGTGACTCGAGAGACCGAACTCTCGAGTGCGTGCTTAAGCCTGTCATTGAGATTGATTCTTCCTGACTGGTTTTCTTTCGAAGTATTCTCAGTGAGCATACACTTAAAACGTTTATCAAATACTTAAGCAATACTGAAAACAGTAGATGACACTCAATGTGATGTGGTTCAGAGACTCAAGCTCCTACGTCCACGTTCCTGATTTAACAGAAGAATCCACTAAGGATTGACTTGTTTTTAACGTGCTAAGGTGCACCCAGATCAATACAACTGACCTTGCTTACTTTCTTCCTAACTCACTAACTTCAACCAATAAACCTGACAAATAGGGTTTTGGTTTCAGTTTGGGTTTCTCCAACTAGGTGAGGTTTTCCCTTACAATATGTTAGCCTCAAGCTAAGGTTGGGGAAACCTCTCTAAGATAAGAGTTACAAGTTTGACACTCAATGAATATATATGAAGACCCTAATGGTCAGTGTCGTGGGTGTAAAAAGTACTTCCTTATACCTTCCTTGAACTGTACTAAAGCTCTCACACCCTCACAGCTTGTAGGTGTAGATTTTCCTCCTCTCACACACCTGGAAATGCAACTATGAGCTTGTATTTATAGTGTGGATTTAAATGTTACCATTGGAGGTAGTCACATTTGAATCCAGACCATTAATAGGGACACCTACTTTTCTTGGAATACGGCCTTGTCAGTGTCGGATGGGTTGTCTTAACTTGATTGGTCCACGTGGACTGAGTCCAACGGCTCTTTGGTTCAGTGAGCTTGATCAGGGCACACTGACTTCAGATGGCTTATCCTCCACTAACTTGAAGATCTTCAGTAGACATGAATGTCTTCAGTGTAGTTGTCCTTCAGTAGACACTTGCAGATCTTTCCAAGAAGATTGTCATAAGGCTGAATGACAATCTTCCCTGACCTCAGTAGCCTAACTCATTCAGGGTCTACTAGGTACAACACTGATCCTCCTGATCATGCTCTTCACTGAGTGGTCCACTGACTTAGCTTAGAATAGCCAGGTTTATACTCAGTGGGACTTCCTTCAGGCTTCTCTTCAGGTTCAGGTCTTCTGACATGGCTTCAGTCTGTCTTTCTTGTGATGTCATCTTGACTTTCTCAGGCAGTGTCAATGGTTCCCCCTCACTGAGTTCCCCCTCAGCTGAGCTTTCCTCCTCTGAGTGCTTCCTCAGCTGAGTTCTTCCTTCACTGACAACCTGTTCAACTGAAAAACAAACTAGCCTAACCTGAAACTATAAGATACAATCCTGACTGCTTCAAACCTATTACATGTGGTTTTGGAAAATCATCAAAACTAATATATCCCAACAGAAGCCATCAAGAAAGACAAGTTCTTATGGACGAGCAACTGCCAAAGAGCATTCGAACAACTAAAAGATTACCTGGGAGATGTAAAAATTCTATCAAAACCTGTCCCAGGTGAAAAGCTATATCTCTATTTGGCGGCATCAGAGGTGTCGATCAGCCCCGTTTTGGTGCGAGCAGATGGGAAGTTCCACCAATCCATTTATTATGTCAGCCAAGCATTACATGAGGCGGAGATCAAGTATTCTCCAACTGAAAAGCTGGCGTATGCACTTGTCATGAGTGTAAGAAAGTTAAGACCGTGCTTCTCCGATCATCAAATCGAAGTGCTAACAACTTTTCCACTCAAGCAAATTCTACATTGTTCAGACACAGCTAGTCGTCTACTCAAGTGGTCACTGGAGATTAGCCAGTTCGGGGTAACTATACTCCTCGAACAACGATCAAGGGTCAAGCATTGACCTACTTCATAGTCGAGCTAACTTTTCCCCAAGATCCGACGAGGGGACTTGATCACCCCTTGTTGGAGTTATAATTTCCCCCAACACCCCTGACATCTCTGTGTTGACGGATCATCCACGAATATGGCCTCGGGGGCAGGTGTTGTTCTTATAAGCCCCGACAGATAAGTTTTCACCTCGGCTATCAGATTTGAGTTCATGGCCACAAATAACGAAGCTGAGTATGAAGCTTTAATCGCTGGGCTCCACCTATCACTTGTTGTGGGAGTTAGATGATTACAAGTATTCGGCGATTCTCAACTTATTGTGAACCAGGTTCGAGGTGAATATGAGGCTAAAATGAACATATGATCGAGTATCAAAGTATAGTTGCTCACCTGATGTCCATGCTAGACCAAGTGTTCATTGAGCAAGTACCCAGAGCGAACAACTCTCAAGCAGATGCATTGGCTCGGCTAGCAACAAGTGAAGGCCCGGAAGAGTTGTCTGACATTTTTATCACCAAAATATTCAACCCGTCGATAACAAACTACAAAGTCAATCAGCTAGACGAGCAGCCAGAAGATGATGACTGGCGGACAGAAATAGTCAAATACTTGAGAAGCGGAGAACAACCCAGTAACCCTTTTGAAGCTGCCAAGTTAATTAGACGAGCAACCAGGTATACCTTGGTGGGAGAGCAGCTTTACAAAAGGGGAATTTCTCTCCCACTCCTCAAGTGTTTGCCTAAGGGGCTAGGACGAGCTATACTTGAAGAAATCCATGCCGGGATATGTGGAAATCACACTGGGGGGGAAACTTTGGCATACAAAACTATCAGGCAGGGTTATTATTAGCCAACTTTGCGCCAGGATGCGATTAGAGTAGCAAAAACCTATCATCGCTGCCAGACTTTTGCCCTGAATATTCATACTCCGACTCAGGAGCTCATTTCAATGTATAGTTTGTGGCCATTTTGCAAGGTGGGGGATGGACATAATTGGATCTTTTCCTCCCGGGAAAGAAAATATTCGGTTTGCCATTGTGGCAGTAGACTATTATACAAAGTGGGCAGAAGCAGAAGTTTTGGTCAAGATTACGCAGCAAAAGATGATCAATTTCATCTGAAAGAATATTGTCTATCGATTTGGGGTTCCACAAATAATTATGACAGACAATGGTCCGCAGTTTGATGGAAAGGAATTAAGGGACTTCTGCACTAAATGGGGAATCAGAAAAAATTATTCAACCCCATACCACCCCCAGTCTAACGGTCAAGTAGAAGCCGTCAATAAGATAATCAAACATGTGTTGAAAATACAATTGACGGAAAGCAAGGGTAATTGGTCTGAAGAGCTCTCGGAAGTCTTATGGGCATACAGAGTTTCTCCCAGGTCTAGCACCAGAGAAACACCATTTATATTAGCTTTCGAGACAGAAGTTGTTATTCTAATTAAGCTAAAGACCAAGATAATACGGACGACCAACTTTGATGAAGAGGCGAACAACTCTGCTTTGGCTGCTGAATTAGATATGCTCGAAGAAAAAAGAATGAATGTCGAGCTAAAAAATGCTACATATAAGCAGCGAGCAGAATTTTATTACAATTCCCATGTTATACTTAGGGAATTCAAAGTTGGTGATCTAGTCCTGCGAAAGTTGCTCGCCCCACCCCCAGGTATATTTGGACCGACTTGGGAGAGCCCATACAGGGTAACGGTAACTTGACATGAAGGGCAACTCGGTCCAATACTCCTGGAATACGGCCCATCTAAAGAAGTACTATCAATAAGGAGAGCACGTTTCTTACAAAGGCAAGCAAGTCTTAACATGTGCAAGTAAGTAAAAAACTTGCCAAATTTTTGAAATTTTTGCTAAGCATTGTATAGAGGTTGTTCGACAAAGTGCATAGATCGAACAACATTTGTCATACTCTTGGATACAAAGGTTAATGTAAAGTTGTTCGACATAATTTATAATTGTCGAGCATCTGTTTTTCACTTGTCAGTATTTTGAAGATGTTTAGAGTTGTTCGTCAGAATACGTATGTTAGTGATGAACAATCTTCTTACACTTGTAAATTTTTTTATGTGTAATGATAGTTGTTCATTCAGAGAAAAATTTTAAGCTCAAGGTACAAGTCCAATTCTAAGGGTCTAAGCTAAAGACTGTTCATTTTTTAAAGTGAGCAAAGCCTAAGGCTAAACCCTTATTCTATTAAAGGTAAAGTTCAAATTGAACAAAACCCGATTAAATGTGTTAATATGGCAAAGCATTGAATAAATGTAAAGCAATTAACATATGGAGAAGTGACGAGCAAGAAAGATTAGTTCATTAATATAAAGGCTTTAAGCAAAAAAAAAAAAGAGTACAAATAAACTCCAAAAAAGGAGTGAACAACTATTACAAAAGATGAAGGATAGAAAATCCTAAGTCTACTTCTGCCTTTGCTCGGTAGGGGCAGGAAGGTCTTGGGCTTGCTCATTGGGATTTTCAACAAACATATTAACGACTAGGTCCTCAGTTGCAGCTTGCTCGCCCTCAGCTACAGTTTGCTCGCCTTAGGCATTCGACTTAGCCGGTTCGCCATCCTCTTGTTGCTCGGTGACGGGGGGACGAACAAGAGTGATACTGGGGTCTAGAAAATCCAACTTAACCCCATAATCAATCATGTCTCCCAACTGAAGGGTGGACCCAGGTGGGGGAGGATAAGATTCGAGAAACTCCACCAAGTCCTTGTCAATCTCTTCTTGGACCTTGGGGATGGTATGTAAGTTGACTGAACGAATATAGTCAGCGTAAGCGCAGATATAGCCCAGGTTTGAGCAAGGTCCAAGGTGGGTATTCAGTTGGGCATCAAATTCAACCTGAGTAAGCATCCCAACTGTTCCCTCCTGAGGCGAGCATCTTTCGCCTCCAGCTCGCCGCCTTCTGCTCGGCCTCTTCCCTTCTTTTCTTCTCTTTCTCAAGGGCGGTTCAGGAAGTGGCGAGCTCACTTTCTTTCTTTTTTAGCTCGGTGGAGAGCTCTTGATAAGCTTCGATGTGTTTCTGCTCGGTTTCATTGGCGAGCTTAAGTTGATTGTTGAGACGGGCAATTTTGGCATTGTACTTGTTAATCATGTCATCTTTCTCTTTAGTCAGCTGCTTAACGGTGCCAGCATGACGCCGTGCAACCTCTTCCACCTCGGCTAGTTGGGACAACCCTTTTTGGGCAGAAATAAGAGAGTTGGTAGCATGGATCATGGAGAGGCAGAAGTTGTCCGCCGCCCCTTACGCTTGAATGGCCCGCTCGAGGGGTTTGGTCCAACCACGAGCAACGGCTCAGTAGCTCGGTGAACATGATCTCCGAGGGTATCCCAGAGGTAAGATGGAGACTTCGAGCAGGCGAACTGATGAATGATCTCAGCTCACTCGGGATGGTCAGCACCCCGGTACCTGCGAACAAAGAAGAAAAAGAAGTTATAAAAATTCTGAGAAAAAAGGCACAAGTTAAAAGCCATAGGAACAAAAAATAGTAAATAATTACTCATAATACTTCAGGCCGTCCCAGCCTAAGTATGTAATGTCCTCAGGGCCCCTTGGTCGGGCCTCGATGCTCTTAGCACCTTTCCACCTTGCTCGGCCACCTCTGAGGATGGGTGGCGAGCAGGTTCCTCACTTGAGGGGCGAGCTACAGTGCTCCCCGCCTTCTCTCTTCCCTTACTAGCGGGGTAAACTACCGGAGAGACAGGGGTCCCATCTCCCCTTTTCAACATTTTGCTCCAGTAGGGAGGCGATGACGGTTGGGCCAGAGGCGAAGATGGTGTGGCTGGACCGGAGCAGCTTGTCGAGCAGCTTGTGCACCGGCAGTCCTTGTCACCAAGGAGACTATCTTCGAGGGGGATCCCCCTTAACTTTCCTCCCTCTAGCTGGCGGCATCTCGTAGACTCTTTGCTCGAGAAGAACAAAGCTTGGCGGTACAACAACAATAACCTCCTCCTCTACAAAAATGAACAACTTGTTAAGAACGAACAAGTGTATAAAAAAACAAGAATGGACGAACAAGTCCTACCTGGGGGCACCTCAGCCTGGGCCTCTAGGTGATGAGGATAGGTAAATAGTCGAGCAACTTTTTTACACTTGTCCTCGTTCAAGTGATCGATCGTCCTTTCAGCTCGGTTACGAAGGGCGACCAAGCATGAAATGAAGAGGAACTCCGATCCAATTTCCTCTCCCTCACTATTCCACTTGAGCAAATGGGGACCTGCATAAAAACACAAATTAGTTAAATTAGTCTCACTCATCTTAAGTTTAAGAAAAAGTGGGCTCACGATGAAGTTTCCCATAAGCTTCGGGGGATTGAATCCGGGAACCACCACCATGTGCATCACTCGCAGCTCGCCAATCACTCCATATGAAGAAGAAGTGTTGCTTCCAGTCCTAGATTTTATTCGGCACCCACTCCACCACTTTGAGGCATGGGTGTGCTTTCAAGTAATAATATCATTTTTCTGCGGCCGAACATTTTGTGATCGTCATCATGTATTTTGACTTTATCTGGAGTAATGCGATCAACATATCCTTCCAAGGCAAACAGGCCCATGATGCCAAACAGGTTCATCCAGCCTATTGGGGTGATCTGTGTGATAGCCAAAATTGGTCACCTCGAGGAATCGACCAACAATGGGAGGAAGTGGCAACCTTAATCCGGCGATCAATGTATCAATGTTGATCGCCATACATCCAGGAGGAGGGCGATCAGTCCATTCTTTTTTCTTGGGAGCCTACATGAAAATGTCATAAGGGATCTAGTACGTATCCCGGATTAAATCGAGCTCGTCTTCTTGAACGATGTTCTTAATCTTGCTCGCCTAGAACTCCGTCCTCGGCGATTTAAACGCTCGCCTTTCTGGAGGGGGGAAGGAATTGGCGAACTGCTTTGCATAAGCTCGTCATTCGAAAGGGCGAGCAACTCCAGTGGGAATGTCATTTTCCATCAAATTACGACTGAGAAACCCTATTCCTTCCAGAAATTCTCAGGTTAGTTCGTTGTGTTCGGGATCTAACTCCTCCTATTCGGAGTTTGATGTTTCTTCCTTGCTCGGCTCACGATGGACAACCTCCATGACCTCCTCGCCAGATGGGCGAGCCCCTGTATCTTCCACGGATCTAACTATGGAGTTGGTGTTATGATCAGTTTCTGATGAAATTTCGAAGGGAGGTTGGCCTTCAAATGGAGTAATTTCAAGGGGGCATTTTTCGGGATTTTGTGGAGGGTTTTTGTTGCTAGACTGGGAGGACATGGAGTTTTGTGATGAAAAGAGGAGATATAGTGATGTCTGGGAGTCTAAAAATTAAAAACACTGCCAGTGACGGCGGCAAATGACGACAATGGTGGTGATGATTCACTATTTTGAGGAAAATAGAAAGAAAGATGAAGAATGCAAGTATAAGTAAAATTAAATACCTTAGAAGATTGAACGGTGGTTGGAAGGTGAAGAGGGCGCCGGAAAATTGAAGGAGACGTCGAAGAAGCCAAAGAATCACCGGAAAAAGGTGATGATTGCCGGAATTTTCGAAAGTCTGAAATTGGAAGTGGAAAAAATTTGATTAACTTCCCGTATATATACCCCTTGGAAAAAATGGGGTCGAACCCCTAATTTTGGAATAAATCTGGGGTCCAAGTGCGAAAAAATGGGGTCAACTCCAAGCAAAATTAAAATATGAGGGGCTTATTTGCAAATGCGAGGGCACGTGACCTCAAAAGGATGGGCGCGTAGGCGGCGCTTCGCCATGCCGCCCACGTCATCCCTCAGTCAAACCCCCAGCCTCGAAATACGAAAGGTCGCAATCAAGTAGCTCGCCCAAGATGAGATGTTCGTCCCACCACTCAACTGAAGTATATCCCGACTCCATTTTCTCGGCCCAAAGTAGTTCGTCCAAATCAATATTAAGTCAGTCTAGGCGGCAATTGCTGATAGGCAAACAACATTGTGATTAAGGCGAACAGATTTTGCGACCTAAGTAAGGATTATGACATCAGATAATCAATATATGTATGACGAACAAGTATGACACAATGGTGGTGCACAAATTAAGTGGAAGAGTGTATGTCATGTCCACCTACATACCTAACGAACAGCTTCTATACGAACAGCTCCCACTGAAGGTGAAGATTCACATTATACAATCCAAGGTGGAATAATGGGCGAACAACTCTACACCCATACTCCTGGAAGAAGAACTACTTATAATGGCAAATTCACGACGAAGATCAGTCAACTAAACAATGACGAACAACACAATGGGCGAGATAAGACACAAGTGAAGACTTTGTAACTAAGTTTTAGCTTAGATAAGGTCAGACTAGTCAAATAGACACATGTCAAGCATGCAAGTATGGAAGTCCATGGGTCCAATCCTCCACCTACTTGGTGGCTTGTATAAATAAGCTGCTCTCCATTAATGAAAAATAAGTTCAACTACACAAAAATCTCCCTACACACACTCATACACCACAAAACGCATACATACAAAATAAATACGTAACCAATACACGTATTTACAATTTTCTTACCTGATCTATCGTATTTACTATTTACGGTAGTAATTAATCACACGAAATTATTTGGTAATCCTTATTTCGATTTAAAACAGCCACTAATCCACGTTATTAGAATCGATTACCAACACAACTGGTTCACACAAATGTTACTCTTACTGTATTTATCTTTTCTAGTAAAACCTTTGAGGTTAAAAACCATTAATATTAATATAAACACTCTTGCATATTCTCTGTCCATCCAATTTAACAATTCCTACATTTCATTACGGGCTGTCCTTGTTTCTATTTTGGTAAATACACTTAAGTATTGCTTTATCTTCACCCTTCAACTACCATTTATTTATCCCACTTTATCTTTCATTGAGTGGTCATACAAAAATATATTTATCTACCCCCTACAGGCTACATCACCATGAACGGACTCCACTTTATCTACTCTACATATCTACTTTTATATACAAAATATTAATATTCCTTAAAATGTGTTTTTAAGTTGAACGATTCACTTACTGTACACAATATTTTATCTAATACTACTCCCTCCGATTCATTTTTTATTATCCGTATTACTATAAAAAAAATTATTTTTATTTTCCACCTACCCAAAATAGCAAAAAACAAACACTGCCCCTTTTAACTTACCCCTTAAAAACATCATTTATTTACACTCATATTACTACTTTATCAACTTTATACCCACAAATACTAATAAACAACTCCTTTTATTAAAATTCGTGTTATTTTCTTATGGACCATCAAAATCGAATCAGAGTGAGTATAATATATTCACTATGTCCCATCATAAGTTATTCATTTTGCTAAACAAACGTTCCAACCAATGTTACTTATCTCCTTAAATGGTAAAGGTGTGTCCCCACATCCTTCTCTATCTCTCTCTCTCTATTTAGCTCTCATTTCTATCATTTATCACAATCCTACACTCCACCACCTATGCAGTATCGGATATCAAAATAGAAACAAGGACAACTCGTAATGAAATGTAGGAATTCTTCAAAATTCACTGGTATGCAGTATCGTATACTACATGGGTGCGGGTTCAATTCGTGTAGAGTTCACCACGTGGCGAATTCGTGAAGAAAAAAAATAGAACTCGCGTATCTGGTGCGGGAGAAAGGGGCGCGAGTAAAATTTAATTTTTTTTTTTTAGTATTTTTTACAATTTTTAAAAAATTCAAACCTTAAATTATAAATCTAAAATTAATTATTTACCTTACTTACCATACCCGATACCCACGAAAGCAGTACGAACATAAGAGGCCAGGAGGAGAATTTCACAAACATGCTTAACCGGGCTGATGATGATATTTGAATTGTTGTTTCTTATATTTAAGGGTTAATTGCAAATAAAATCACAATCTTTTCGCAAATTGCAATTTAATCTAAACTTTTGAATTTTTGCAAACAAAACTCCAATTTAATGTTTAGTTACAATTTGAACCAACAGCCAATTTTTTTACGGTCTGAAAATGATGTTTCACCTACCTAACAATAAATAAGTAATCGTATTAATATGTTTAGATTGGTTCGGATGACAATGCATAATTAATCATTACGTTTGGGAAGATTGAAATTGGACTTTTAGTTTGAATTGCTAACAAATTTCAAATTGAGGTTTTATTTGCAACGATTCAAAAGTTTAGATTAAATTGCAATTTGCGAAAAGATCGTGATTTTATTTGCAATTAACCCTATATTTAATAGGTGTTACCTATAAAAAAATATAAAATAAATAAAAGTATACTTGCCGTATCGAACCCTAATATTTTAAAAAATTGTATCCTTGCACCCACCCCGCAGTGCACTTGTGCAATATATTCTTTAAAACTTATGCTAAAAGCAAATAAGTAGAGAGTATTTATTTATTTCATATTTCACAAGTATTTATCATGTTTGTATAATATACACTCAAATTCATGTTAAAAGTTTGAACCAACCGGTACAATAGAGATTAATTTACTAACACGCTCGGATGCCATAGGAAAAGATAAACGCTAGTTTAATGTGTTAAGATAAGACGACAAGATTTAACGAGATCAATTGGTACTGTTTGATGAGACACATTCTTATTTTATTTTGGTTTTTAGTTTCATAAATAATCTAGGTTTGATATTGATTGAGTCATATAATTTTGTTCAAACTATTAAATGTCGTTAATTTCCATTATAGAAGATAATTAATAAATAAATATAACGATTAACGCATTATCGACTATATTGTCAATTTTACGGGGGCGCTTGGAAAATCAATGCAAATGTTTATTCCAATTCATCATGGGTTTTCAAAGGATAAATGAGTCTGTGACTTGTGATAAATTTTGAGTGAAGTTAACCATAACTATCAGTGTATCTTTAAAGGTTGTTTCAGATTTTAAAGATGCCAATGGCAATGGGTGGCCCTTCCTCACTCTCGCCACTTGTTCATGCACCAAAGTTGGGTATCAATATTCTTTTTTTTTTATCAAAAAAGGTAAATGGGTATCAATATTCTATTCTACGGAAGGTTTCAACACATGAGAATTGGACGTATTTGGGGGAGTGGGGCCATAAGGCCCTTGAGTTTTAATTTTGTTCGATTTTTTTATTTAAACCTGATATGCATGAGTTGATTTTCTTAGCTTGAAAATATACATAATATATCATATAAAAAATTTCCCCTTCAACTAAAATCTTAAATCCGTCCCTAATGTTTTTATTATAGAACATGATGATAAATTTAGTATTAGTATTGGTTTGACAAGAACGCATCCTAAAATTGTTTTTTTTTTTTTTGTGTTTTCGCAACCTCTCCAAAAAATATATTTCCCCAATATTGAGAGTTTTTTCCATTACTGGTGATGCTGAATCAAAAGCTTCTTAAGGCACTAGGTGAAGGCGATTGCTCTGTTATGGCTGCTCCTATCCTCAGTGACATAAAAAATTTACTCCACATTTTTTATTTTGTGTAAATTTTATTGGGTAGGCTTGCCCATGATTTGATAGTGCACCTCTTTGCATTCTTTGATAAAACTTGAGACTCTCCTCTTAATTCTCTCTTGTCACTCACTCAATTAATACCAGCTGATTTCAATTGTTTTAATGATTTTTTTATTTTATTGTTTTGTCAAAAAAATCACAGAATTTTTTTTTTAATAGATTGAGCAATTGTATTTATGATTTTTTCCCAATAAATCCCTTTAAGCAATCGCCTTAACTCAAGAGATTAGGTATGCATGTAAAATCAATTGTATTAATGATATTAATGTCTGTGGAAGATTTTCATCCAATAATTCGTATATAACGGCTGCAAGATAGTTACTGGTAGTGATTATGAGAGGTTATAAGTAGCACCATTATAAATTATAATTGCCTGATTTACAACGTCATTACCTACTTTTTTTTAATGCAATTTTCCAAGTAGGTAAAATATAAAATAACACGTGATAATTAATTTTGATTCAATTTGATATTTGTATTCCAAATTTGGTATATTCATATTCGAAATTTTATAATTCGAATTCGAGTACAAATAATTTTTTTGATTCGATTAGTTATCAAATACAAAAACTATGATATTCGATTCGATATTCGTAAATATTCGATTAAATATTCGGTTAAATATAAAATTACATAATTATATAATAGTATTAATAAATATAATTATTTATAAATTTAAGTTCATTATAATTATTTTAAGTATATTAACCCTTTATAACTTCATCCAATAAGTGAGCTTTTAGGCAATCCTTAATTTTATATTTTAATTTAAAATGCATTTAATATAATTTAATTATTAAAAATTTTAACAAATTTAAAAAAAAAACCTACAGGTTTACACTCTTAATTTGATTATTAAAATATTTTTCCATGAATTTGATAATTAATTTTTTTTTATTTACTTATTTGATTATGTTATGCAAATTTTTAAGTTTATATCTTGTTTGTGAATTCATACAATTACAATTTTGAAATGAATATTTGAATATTGGCAATGTGTTATGTGAATAATACACACGGTAACTATTACCGTGAATAACAATTTACTAATATATGATGAAGTGGTATAACTCAAGTGCTTAAAGTCTCACTACCTATGATACAAAGGTCATGGGTTCGAATCACAACTAATATTTTTTTTTAGAATAACTAATACCACTTCAACTAATATCTTTAGTGAAAACAACTAAATATGCTTTGGAACTGATACCTTCAGTGCGATTCCCTTATACTTTTAGTTTAATCTACTAATACCCTTCAAACAAATTTCATTTTGAATATTGTTCACATAATACCTTCTCTTAAATATTACTTCCCCCGATTCGTTTTTTATTGCCCTTAAGGAAATGACACGAGTTTTAATAAAAAAGTTGTTTATTAGTATTTGTGTGTATAAAGTTGATAGAGTAGTGACATGAGTGTAAATAAATGATATTTTTAAGGGATAAGTTAAAAAAGATAGTGTTTGTTTTTTGCTATTTTTGTTAAGGGGAAAAAACCCTTCATTTTATGGAAAAATTGATAATAAAGAATGAATCGGAGGGAGTATTTGTTTGGAATATGCTTGAGAAAAAAAATCGATTAGAATATTCGACTTGAATATTTGTATATTTTCTAATAATTCAATATGAGTTTCAAATCATTCAAAAAATATTCGATTCGAATTTGATATTCCAAATAATCTTACAAATATGAATTTAAACACAGTGGTGATAACCTTACATGAAATCTATAAATATATAATACAAACTATATTGCCTTTTTTAGGTTTGAGCGGGAAACATTATTGACCTTTGATCGTTTTTTCATCTTTTGATCTTCATCGTCAATTCATAATTGGTATAGTATTATGGTATGTTTGAAATTATATTTTTTATCCGATTCCTTAATCTCAGCTACCGTTTCAAAGAAAAAAACTCTATTTATAGTCCTCAAAACTATACGGTTTTAGCCATTGTTCTCTCTCATTGTCCATTGGTTTCTTGAAATCATTTTTTACGCAATGATCTTGGTTAGTTTTTTTTTTTCTTATTATGTAGATTTGTTATCCATAATTTTGGATGATATATCATTTTGTTCTTGTGTCATTGTATTGTAATAATGAACGTTCGATGGTAGAATGGTTCACGATTGTTTTGAACTTTCTTCGTCAAAGTATATTGGTCATTTGGAGATTATGGGTTTATTTTCATGTTTCGATTGATGCATTCTTTATTGTTCATATGTAAATATTTATTTTACATTTTAATTGTTATGAATATAACAATTGTAAATTTATTGATTGAATTTTAAGAGGATCTGGATAATTTTGGTGGTTGGAAGGTTGTAACATATTTGATGTAAACAATCAACAATTATTACAGAAGATTACGCCAGGAATAAAGCTATACAAATCTATTATATTATTTACAAAATATTAGAAATGTCAATAGACTTTAATAATGATATTATCTTGATTGATTTGATCAATTATCTCTATTAATAAACGATATTATTTCTATTACTAATTTTCTGAATTCTTAATGGAGAAATTAATTCATCCTATTTGACTATTAATTACGTATAAAAATATGCCCAGATGCAAGAGTTTGTAAAATTATATACTATTATTTTTAATCAATTAAGTTAATATTTTTTCATAATTAATACAATATAGGTAAAGTATAGAGGAAAAATGATTCATACATGAACCATTTGAAGAATATTAATTAATTTCACGGAAGTATATTAGGTGAAGAGTACGAAGAATATTCGTTGTTAAACTAAAGGATATTAGTTGGTTACACTAAAATGTATTAGTTGATTACACTAAAAAAATATTGTAAAATGGTTCATATATGAACCAATTTCACTTTATACATACTCATATGCATATATACACACACATATATAATACAATTTTTTTTAACAAAGGGTTACATTATTAATATAAGATACGTAACACATATATATTTAATAACTGTAAAATTATAAAATGTAATAGAAATTGTAAATATCTAAACATTATACCTAATAATAAATGTTATGAAAAAATTATAAAATTTTACAATCAAATTCTTGCAATACACCTATGGAAACATGAAAATAAATTAAAATTGCGTTAAAAATATCAAGAATATTAAATAGAGTGAATTGATTTCTCCACCCTTTTCTTCCATTTTAGCGTGAATTTTGGGATTGGATGTTGAAACGAATTTGTTTTTTCTTTTTTTAAATTAACATAATTTCGTAAAATAGGTTTATATAGTTATGATAGGGTGTTATTCTTCCATTTGTAAATTTTAATAGATATACACTCTATAACAAAATATCTCATCTGTAATATTCAGGCGTAGATTTGCACTTCAATTTTTTTTATTTAAAAACACAAATCAATCTTATATTATGGCGAGATTTTACTTGAACTATTCTAATATGAATATGTTAATTAAATTGTGGAATGTTTCTTAATTTAAATTATGTTTATTATTTTATAAATGTTCCACAAATTATGGAATGTTGCACATAAATCATGTAAATATGTCCTATTGTACATAAATTATGATATATTTAGGTATCTTATAAATTACTAATTTATGAAATATTTATATACTTAGTAGTTCATAAATTATGAATATTTGGATATAAATTTATTGTACATAAATTAAGGTACATAAATCATAAAATATTTGCATAGTTAGTTTTGAATTATTTTTAGAATGTACATAATTAGTTTTGCATATTAAGCGTATTTAAAAAAGAGTAGATTTTATATAAAAAATTTATTTATGATAAGCTTATCATAAAACTATTTTGAAGTATCAATTGTTTGACCAAAAGTAACGATAATTTCATCGGTAGCATTATTAATCTGGGTTCAATAAAATTTACAACAATTACAATATAATACCACTAACCCGAATTAATGATACTCCTGATGAGATTATTAATATTTGTGGTAAAATATTTGCTACATTAAAATAAGCTTACCAGGAACTATTTTCATATAATATTTTATTTTTAAAAAAAAGGCCCAGGTTAACTACATTCCCATGTTTTGTGAATAAACCCCACCCAAAAAAATATTCATAATTTTTTTCCGAAAACTGTAATAATTTTAGTAAATATTTTCTGAAAATTCATATGTTTAGTGTTTTTTTTTTTTTTTGAATTTTTGTAATTTTTTCCCCAAAATTGTCAAAATTTTTGAATTTTTTCCAAACACTTTTCGGAGGGGTTATATTAATAAAAGATAGGACTGTATATAACCTTGGCCTTTAAAAAAAAACACATCTTTTGTATTTTGGTGTAATTGGACTTTAATTATGTGTTAGTGTTCATAGTGATGAGCTTTTGTATATAAGATGTAACCGATTTTTTTTTTTTATGTTTATGTAGTAATAAAAAAAATTTCAATATGAGATTAGAGTAGGTTTTGTGTGATACTGTCGCATAATATGAGACGGTAGAATGGGGTGTAAATTGAGCATGACACATTAACACTTTGACATGAGTGGATGTTAATTTGTGTTGTCTCATGGTATGAGACGGTCTCATGCGAATTTTTACCATGAAATTATCAGTAAAGAAATATTTGTGTAATTTTTTTTATGAAATAATATCTTTACATATTTAATTGGTACTTTTAAATATGAGGAAAAATATCATAAATTTTCCCTATAATTTTGTTTGATCGTGGTTTTGATCTTTTATCTTCTTAATTTTTTAATTTATTGTCATTTCTGTTATCGGAAAAGTTCCATTACAGTTTTAATTTTTAAAAAAAACTTTGCATTACACATTCTCATGTGTTAGTACTCCCTTGCGTTCCAAATGATTAATTAAAGTCCACCTCACTTTTTTTTTTGAGTAAATAAGATTAATATGAATGGGAAGAAATCCCTTTTTTTTAACAGTACATAAAAAAAATATTATAAAAAATTGGATGCTACAATCCTTACGAAATTCATTTTCTTAACTATATAATTCAAATGAAGCTTGAGCTTGACCTTATTCTGCTACTCGATCAATATATACCAACATAGAACATGTAAACTTTGAGTTTTTATTTAGAAATATTCATTGTACAGAACCCTAATTAGCTATTTTGTTAAGTTGGGTTTTATTTTTTGCTTTTTATTTGTCTGTTTATGGTGTCTTTGTGGTTTGGGTCTAATTATATACATGTGACAATCTATATATGTAAATAATGAGTGTTGACATCTATTTCAGTGTGTTGTTATCATAATCTTAGTTTGAATAACATCTTTATTATTAATATCAGTTTTAGGCTTGATTTATTTGATATTTCATTTTTTGATTGAAATGTTGGAATAATTTCTTTATGATCATTATGGTTATAATTATTAATTATTATTGCTAAAATATTGTATAAAATAAAAAAAAAAATTCATAACCAAAAATAATATATATATATATATATATAATTTGGATTGAGAATTGATCGATATAATTTTTTTCATTTTATGACAATCGGATAAAAATTGACATTCTAATCTTGAATTGTGGCAAACTATGTGAAAGATTTAATACAATTAGATTGAGAGAAGTATTTTAAAGCTCAAATACAAGTTGAATGTAAAACCGAATTAATATTGAAATATTGTTAGTCAACGAAACTTAGTGTTTAAGTTTTTTTTATTATTATTAAAAATAGAATTTCTTTATGCCTTCATTTTAAGGAATTATTTATTATTAGTACCAGTATATGGTATGAATGTTGATAATATTGTTAATGGTTTATATGTTTTAAAAAATAAATTTTATTTCATAATTTAAAATACAGATTAATGTTTTCTCATTTAAAAAAAATGTATACGCATTTTATTTTTAAAATTTAAAATTATTGAATATTATTATCACATTGTATGATAGTAATATGATGTTATTAAAAATAAATTCCATTGAATACTAAGTCTCTTATGAATAAGTTTTATAGTATGAAAGTAATACCACTTTATCTATTCATACCATTAGATTTGTTAATTGAAATCAGTGTGTAAAATTTAAATGTTATGGTACCAGTTATTCTATGTAATTATATTAGTTAGTATTACATGATACATAATATATACTAAAATATGTTACTGAAAGTGTCAATAGGACTTTAGAGTAAGAGTGGTTCTTGTGTGCGCACACAAGTGCATGACATGCTTTTGAATTTTGAAAATCAATTGCAGAAAATGCATAGTTCGGTGTGTATTGTGTGTTTTTAATCAGTAATATCCCAAGCACTAAACAACAATACCCCAAGTAACAATCGGTAACATCACGAGCAATAATCAATAATACCCCAAGTAGTAGTCAGTAATACTTCAAGCAATAGTCATAATACCCTAAGCAGTAATCAATAATACTTATATATATCTAATTGTAAAAATCAAAATTAAAGTCAAAGTTGAGCTTAAAATCAAAGTGTGTGTGATGCATTTGAGTGCATAGTCAATATTTTTCTAGATAATCAGTATGAGATTGGTACCTTCTCACAAGTTCAAATAAAGGTATCAATTTTTATGTAATGCATTTTTTTGTTTATATGTGTATTATAAATTTAAAATTGATTTTTTTTTCTTTGTTATATTTATTCTTTTGTTAATTTTTATAGAAGTTAAAATTATTTATGTAATAAAATTTTGTTCAATTTTCAGCATTTCATTTACTCAATGATTTGGTGATATTTCCTTAATATTTGTAATAGATATTGGTTGTAGCAATGATCATTCTATTTTTTTATATATATATAAGCAGTGGTAATCCTGTTGGAAATGATAGCTTTCAACTTTTGGTGCATTGCAATCAATCTTAGTTTTATTCCCGATTGGTAAGTATATTTTCATATGCAATTCTTATTCATTGTTATTTTAATTAGGTTGAGTTATTGTGGGCCACAAAATTTTACAAAATATTGTTGAGAGGGAAAAGTTCAAATTTCTAATTACTCTTAGGTACAAAGTGCAACAATAACATACATAAATTCAACAATTTTTGTATCTTAGGGTAAGTTTGGAAAATTTGACTACCTTAGTGGAATTTTTTTCTAAAATTGTGTACCACATAGGCGATTTCCCTTTTAAGGGTATATTGAACATGTTATGTTTATGTAGTTGATTATTTATATGTATTTCATTTCATTAATTGTAGAATCTTCCAATGAGTGCGTTTTTTTTTCTGATCAATTATCGGGGATGTTAAATTGAAAAATGCAAGAGTGGAGAAGTTTACAATGTTCGTTATGGGCATCGCTTCATAGTTTCTGCTGGTAGGTGTGGTCGTCTACTTCGTCTTTCTGCTGTAATTTTAATAATTCTTTATTAGGTACATACCAGTGTCCAGAAAAAATATTTTTTTTAGAAAATTTAGGTTATATTTTATTGAAGTATGCCATAATTGAATATTAGTTCCCTATTTATTATAAATAGGTTTATCGGTGATACAGATCATTGTATTGTTCGTCTCACTAAAGTTTGATTAAAATTTGTTAGAAGTGTTTGATTGCATCAAATGATCAATCAGTTTTTAAAAGTATAAGGTTATTGATGTCAGAGAAATAATGATTTTCGTTAATTTAGTTCCAATGTTGAGTACTTGATGTTGATCTTTTTAATTGAGTCACTCTGTTGATTCCTTTATTTGTATTACTCAATATCAAAGATGATATAATTTTTGTTAGGTTTAGAACACTGTCTGGTTATGAAGATTTGAGTTGAGTGATTTTTGTTATGAAGAATTACTTATTTTCTTTTATATGTTTCTTAAATAATTTGTTATTTAATATTATATGTGTGTTTGTAATTGTTATTAATATAAATTGATATTTTGAAAAGTTTAAAAATAACATTGATTTTATTATTAAGTAATTGTTTTAAATATAAGCAAATTGGTTTGTTTTTTTAAAATCAAATATTTAATTTTTTTTTAATTTTAATCAAACTAAATATGAAATTGTTCATAGATAAATATATTATAACGTAGAAAAAATTGCACATCAGATCCCACAGGACACGATCGCATTTTAAAATGTTCCCTAGCATTTTAGACATGATTCCACAACTTATTTTCCATGTACAAATGGTTCCAAAGTTAGCCTACTGTTAACATTTAGTTAGTTTTTCTCACAGATAAGGTCCCAACTTAAACAATCCCAAAATTTTACGCAAATGATCCTATAGGCCAGAATAACCCAATTTTTTGCCTGAGTAACCCAAATTCGGGACAATTAATATAATCACTAAGATTTGATAGAAAAACATAAACTAATTATTAAAATTACTAAAATCAATAGAAAAACTTAAAGTATATAAAATTGAAAAAAAAAACACTGTCTTCTTTCACAAACATATCAATAATTATCAGGCCCTATTGTTGAACAACCTCAAGGTGGTTGAACAATTCATCTTCCCGTCCTTTCCTATATGAGGGTAGCCGTCGTCTCTCTCTCCCTCGACCATTCTCAGTCCTCAACTCCCCACCTTCGTTTTATCCCCAACAACATTTCCTCGAGAATGACGACTTCTTTAGAATTCTCATGAGTTCTTCTAATCGATTTTAGATGTGGATAAAAAAGGAATTCATAGAGAGTATTCTTGCACTCCTGTCACCGTTGGATTTCTTAAATTTGTGTGGCCTCTTCAATTCGCCATAAATGCAGGCTTTGAAATTTTTATTTGATTCATGACTTTTTAATTTGGCGGGTTTGCATTTGGTGTTCGTAGAATTTGGTTTGTTGATCACATTTATGACTTTGTTGAAGGATTTAGTTTCTGGGTTTGTTCAATTTTTCCGATGATTCCCGAAACGATACATACTATGTTTCTGGTACGACTTTCAATTTAGTTTGATGCAAGTAGTTTTTGGCATTGCTACGACACTTCTATTTTTGGTGCGGAGATTTTCGGTCGCAATATGTGTTTATTGAAAAAATGAGGTTCAGTAATTGGGGAGATGAATCATGGTTGGTCAGGACAGATTTTTCTTTTCTTTCCTTTATGACATTTTAAGTTTATGGTTTTTAATTCCTTTAAGATTTTATATTCTTAAGTGATTTAATTATTATTTTTATATAATTATTAAACAATACAAATTTAAATACACCTGTGTTGAAATATTAATGCGACAGGTCCAATTTATATCCTATTCCAGGAGTAAATTTTTTATGAAAATGATTAATGATAAACTTATCATGAAACTATTTTAAAGTATTGAATATTATAAATAGAATATAAAAAAATTTAATGAGAAGTATTATTAATTTGAGTCAAGAAAAAATTTAGTTATATTTTAAAAAAAATTTGTAAATTTTCAGATTTATAATTAAAATTTGTTAATTATTATAGTTTAAACAATGTAACAATTTTGGCCGTGCGAAGCACGGGTTTTACAATCACTAGTAATCTCATATAACAATATTTGAGTTGCATAAGGATTAACCCAATCCATGTTCACGTAATTAAATTAGTTAAACAGAGCTACGTCTCATGAACTCATTACTTGAGATGTCTAACACAAATATTTATCAAAAAATATAGACAAATAAATATTGATATTTTTACGGAGATATTTATAATTATTATGGTAAAAGTAAGTTTTGTATGAAACTATCTTATGATGAGACGAACATACGTTGCACATAACACATAAACACTTTAAAATAAATGAGTATTAATTTATGAACCGTTTTCACCGTACAATTTTTTCATAATTATGGTAAAAACACAACTTTATAATGAGATGACTAAATTTAAGACAGCTAATATCATATCTTTTGTTTAATATATGTTGTATATAAAAAGGAAATTAAGTCAAAATAGAAAAATCACTCTAAAATGACACAAATTAAATATGAACATAAAACTCCTATCAACTTCGCCATCATGCCAACAAGACAAAATAAATTGAATAAATACAAATCTAAAGATATCAATAGTACCACTATTCCATAAACTAGTATCAAATGTACAACTATATGATAGGGAAAGTACAATGTTTTATAGCTGGGAAAAGTACAATATCTTATAGCCGGATATTTATTATATTAGCCTTTTTTTTTTAAGTGATTTATTATATTAGTTGCATTTTTTTGGAATTTCTGCGGGTAGATGCTAATTAATACCACTCTCAGACAAATCCACTCGACGCCGTTTCGGGCCACGCTCTTGAAACCCAAAAGGCCAAAACTAATTATTCAAATTGTTAAGCCACACCATTTACTTCTTTTGATTGGAGCGGGGAAAATATAAATAATTGTCCTATAATTTTATTCTAGTCTAGATTTAGTTCTTTATTCTTTTAATTTCTCAATCATGGTTCTATTGTTATTAGAATCCTTCCCGACATAATTTTTCTTTTAAAAGAAATGTTGAAAATTTACACGTGCTCCGACATTAGTGTTAGTGTGACATTCAAAGTCAATAAATAAAGTTCACGTCACACTACATTTGTATTAAGTAGGTTGGAAACAAGATTTCTTGCAATTGACGTGGACTTATTTTAATCCAAATGGAATGCGATGTGAACCTAATTTATTAACTTGGAACACCATGCGATCACTACTACTGGAGCACACGTAATTTCCAGGGGGATTTTTAAAAAAAAAAAAAATCGTTGAAAATGAACTTTTCTGATAACTAAAAGATTATAATTTAGAATTTAAGAAAATAAATGATCAAATTTGGACTTGAACAAAGTTACAGGATCATTTACGATATTTTTTCTTATTTATTCGTTCCACTATATATTAAAATTTTTGAAATTCAATTGCCACCAATTGAATGATATTATCTGTTCACCAAATAAAGCTTCCTCCATTCCATGATTTTTTTTTTCTTCATATATGTGATGAACACACAAAATAAAAAAAATGGAGTAATAAATAAAGATTTGAGACGTACTTTCATAAATATTTTTATATAAAGTAAAGAATGTGAATAAGTGTAGGTACAAAAGTAAAGATATTTGGTGTAAAATTGAAATCATTATGAAGATGAAATTTATTAAAGGACTTCCTACATTAAAAGTGTAAAAATTATTTTAAGATGGACATAAAAAAAAAATATATTCACAAGACGGAAGAATTATTATCTATTTTAAGAGTAACTTTGTTGTGCACTTTAGTATATGATGTACTCACTCAACAATTGAGATTATTTATACTAAAAAAATATGATTTAATTATATTGAAAAATATAATTAAATTACACTAAAAATATTTCAGTAAATCTGATTTTTAGTGTAAATAATCTCAACTGCCAAGTGAATCCACCAATTGCATATATTATTCAATTAAGAATTGCACATGAAAATGAGCCTTTATTTAATGATACTCCCTCTGTCCCCTAATAATTTTCACACTATTTTTTTCGTATTTTAGCGAACGAGTTGTTTATTAGTATTTGAAATAATAAAATGATATTAAAGAAGGGATATGATAGATATATCTCTCATCTATTATAAAATATTTAAAAAATATTTTGTTATTTTAAATACTAACAAAAAACGTGTTCGCTAAAACACGAGAAAACAGTAAATGTGAAGATTAAGAGGGGACGAGGGAGTATTAGTCAACTACCAATTGCACTGGATTGTTACTCAAGTGACTAATGGTTATCCATACCATTTAATGACCCGACCCGACACGACAATACGAACCAGCATCGGTGAAGGCATGTAAACTCATTTGGAGAGAGCACTTTCTCTCTCTACGAGAGTTATTATCTTTGGGTGGGGGTGGGTGGGGAGGGGGGTGGTCTTTTCTCTCTCTACCACTATCCTTAACTTTTCTGACTATTCTGCATTCAGCAAAATTTCACCCTTATTTTCTTCTGTGTCTACCTAAAACTAAAACCCAAGTTTTTGACTTCATTTTAAAAACCCTTCTCTCTCTCCTCCGTCGCACCAACCTGTAGGAAAATCAGGAGCGAGAGAGATTTTTTTATGATAAAAGAAAGAGGATAGAGTTTTGGAGAAACAATCGTATCGGAACTTCTCGTCATTTCTTAAAGGTAAGCTCCCGCGAAAGTCCCTCTCTTATCTCTACCATTTGTGTTGTATGCCCCTCCCAAATGCACATACACCAATTTGTTCTAAGTTTCTAGAGTTGCAAACGTACATGAATGTGAGACCGATTTTTCGTGGAGTTCGATGAAGTTGGAGCAGAAATGGTGGATCGGCGGAGCAGGGTAGTTTTAATTTGTACATTTGTGTTTTCGTTGCTGTTTGGGCTTACAATAGAGCAGCAATTATTGAATTCTAGGGAAGAACGATTTGCTTTGCTTCAATTGAGATCTTCCTTAGGGTTAAGAGCTAGAGAATGGCCTATAAAATCCAACCCGTGTTCATGGATGGGCATCCAATGCAGAAATGGCACCGTTACAGGAATCGATATCTCTGGGTTCAGGAGAACTAGGAGGGGAAGTCAAAACCCTCAATTTTCAGTGGAGGCCCTTCAGAATTTAACCCGTTTAGCCTCATTCAACGCCTCGAATTTTGCCCTTCCGGGGCCTATCCCCGACTGGCTAGGATTGCAGGTTGCATCACTCCAGGTGCTTGATCTTAGGTCTTGCTCTATTAATGGAACTATTCCAACTACTCTTGGAAATTTGAGTAGCTTAGTTGCATTGCATTTATCTGGTAATAATCTTACTGGTGTGATTCCATCAAGTTTAGCTCAGATGTCTGGGCTTTCACTTCTTAATCTTTCGAGGAATTCCCTTACGGGCTCAATTCCAGTCTCGTTTTCTGCTCTTCCGAACCTGACTTTGTTGGATTTGTCTTCGAATTCCTTGTCTGGGGCGATTCCCCCAGGGATTGGGACGTTGTCTGGGTTACGCCTCCTTAATCTTTCGCGGAACAATTTGTCATCTTCGATACCTGCTCAATTTGGTAATCTTTCTAGTCTAGTTGACCTTGATCTTGGACTTAATTCTCTGTCAGGTTCTGTGCCAGTGGATTTGAGGGGCTTGAGAAACGTCCAACGGTTAATGATTGGGAACAATTACCTTTCAGGACAGTTGCCTGGTGATATGTTTCAACCTTTGACTCAATTGCAGACTTTGGTTTTGAGCCATAATGATTTTGTTGGTGATTTTCCCGAGGTACTGTGGTCAATTCCCTCGTTGCAACTCCTCGATATTTCTGTTAATAACTTTACCGGTAGATTGCCACATGTCATTCCAAGAGTTAATGCTAGTCCTGCTGTAGCTAACGTCTCTCGCAATTTGTTCTATGGAAACATTACACCTGTAATTACGAGGTTTGGTTTTATCGATATGTCTGGAAATTATTTCGAGGGCCCAATTCCTGGCTATGCACGTGGCAACATGTCTCTTGGTACGAATTGCCTCCGAAATGTGACTAGTCAGAGGAGTGTGGCGGAATGTACCTCATTCTATGCTGAGAGAAACTTGGTTTTTGATAATTTTGGAGAACCAAACACTGCACTACCTCCTCCTCCCCCAAATTCTGACAAGAAGAGCCACAAATCAACTATCATTTTGGCTTCTGTTCTTGGAGGAATTGGACTTATTGCATTAGTGGTAATTGCTGTTGTATTGTTCATTATCTTCAAACGCAAGAAGGGCACGACAAACCAGAGAGGTATGAGTGTGGGACCCGTTCCAGCTGGTGGAAGCCCACCACCCCCTGGGGCATCATTGAACTTTTCAAATCTTGGAGACGCATTTACATATGAGCAGATTCTTCAAGCCACGGGTCAATTTGATGATGCAAATCTAATTAAGCATGGTCAT
The DNA here is from genome assembly GCA_947034835.1 of Ballota nigra. Classification (NCBI taxonomy): domain Eukaryota; kingdom Viridiplantae; phylum Streptophyta; class Magnoliopsida; order Lamiales; family Lamiaceae; genus Ballota; species Ballota nigra. The sequence continues at coordinate 40,176,534 of OX344721.1, forward strand.
TCTGGTGATCTTTTCCGCGGAATACTTGAAGGTGGAATTCCTGTAGTTATAAAAAAGGTTGATTTGCATTCATCTGTCAAAAAGGAATCGCACATGTCTGAGTTGGACCTCTTTAGCAAGGTTTCTTATCTTAGATTGGTACCTTTATTGGGTCATTGCTTGGAGAATGAGAACGAAAAGTTTCTTGTTTACAAACTCATGCCAAACGGAGACCTTTCTAGTTCTTTGTTCAAGAAAACGGGTTCAGATGACAGTTTGCAGTCTCTCGACTGGATAACCAGACTCAAAATTGCGATTGGAGCTGCGGAGGGTCTTTCTTATCTACATCATGAATGTACTCCACCACTTGTTCACAGGTACTATTGAATTTACACGTGTCGTATCTAAATTTTAACTTATCATCCGTGGACATTTTATTAAATGCCTTTGTTTTTTTGCACTAAAAGCCTAATTGATTTCATGTTGGATATGTGATTATGTGTTAATGCTAAAGGCTATTGATTATTCGTACTCTGGCTGATTAAGGAATGTATATATGCCTTTTGAAATTACCATACTGGATTTTATTTTTTACTGACCAAAAAAAAAAAAACCACTATTGGATTTTTTATTCATTTTTAGATCGCTAATAAGGTCCTAGGTCAAATCTATGGAGACAACTCCAATAAATGCCAGTTAGATTGTGCATCTAACCGTATGCGCCTTAGAAGGGTCACAAGGCACAAAAATAGTGTGGGTCTGTGAAATTCATCTTAGGCTTCATTTTTATACTAATAAATTTAACTGGGCAGATAAATATAAGTTGGGCAAGTAAAGGTTACTTGGCCCTCTTAAATCTCTGCCTTATTAGCTGAATAAGAATAGAAGTCAAGGCTAAGGGTTTATACGAGTTAAGAAAGGTGAATGCTAATATGTAGTCGTCTAAAGGAACACGTTTAGGAAATAGAAGTTACAATTTATTTTAGTTGGACTCTGTAAATGTGGTTTTATGTCACTTGAACTTGTTTATTTTCATTCTTCTTCTTATGGACTGGGAATGTGATTTGTAATTTTTTGGTGCATTTAATCTTAGATTCATAAAACATTGATGTGATGTGACCAAAATTCAAGTTTAAATAAAGAAAGAAATAAAATAGCATTGCTCTTCAAGACCATGTTCCATTGTTAAATATTCCAGTTTCTGGTTAACTTTTTTATTCTTCCTTTGATCAATCAAATTAACTTTTAAAGGACTGGCTATGGTATGGTGAGAGTTTATGAGTCTAAAGTGAAAATGTGAAATCATTACTGCTGGTTCTCAGAATCTTTATTGGCCGTTTAAATCTCTCACCAAACTGATGACACACTTCATATTCTGTATTCTTATGTTTTTGAAGGGATGTCCAAGCAAGTAGCATCCTTCTTGATGATAAATTTGAAGTACGCTTGGGTAGTTTGAGTGAGGTTTGTGCTCAAGAAGGTGAAACTCATCAAAATCGAATCACAAGGCTGCTGCGCTTGCCTCAGTGAGTACACTAAATACAATCATATATGCTATCATCCTTTTTGATATCATTATAAGTTTTATTTCTGTCAATAATATCAGCTGAAATTGGGATTAATGGCATGAAACTGTTCCTTGTGATAATTTTTTTTGTTATGTGTGAGATTTTTGTTGCATTACATTACATTATCGTATTTCTGACTTTTTTTTATACCCTTTATGCAGGACATCGGACCAAGGTGCTTCAGGTATGTCTTACGTATTTAGTTGTAATTTTTGTGTGTTAATATTTCCTTTGTCTCTCTGTATTTCCTTGAATGATGGTGAAAACATGCTAAATTATTATTGTTGCAACTTCAACATATATTAAATTTAGACTGTCATGACATACATTTTGAGTAAATTGCAAAATTGGTCCTATATCTCAATTGGGTTTTGGCTATTTTAATCTCATACGAATCAATCTTCTCAACTAAGTCCCATAATTTTTAGATGTTGCCATTTTAGTACTATATTGATAATTTATTTGTTTGGTATTATAAATGATTTGTGATTTTTTGTAATTTTTTAATTGAAATTAATATGTTTGGATCTCATTGTGTTTCGTATGCAATGCCAAGTCATTAGTGCGGTTGCTACATGGAATTCCGGCAGCTCCCATGAGCGACACGTGCAAGAATCCTACGATCTTGTCAATATAGAACTAAATTGTATCATTTTTTAAATTATGGGACTTAATTGAGAAGATTGATTCGTACGAGACTAAAATCGTCAACACCCAATAAATATTTAACCAATTTTGCAATTATTTCCATAAATTCTTGTCTACTTTAAATATTTTCTTTGAGATCAAGGGAGAATGTGAAAACGGGAATGCTTTAAATGTATATGATAATGCAAAACTGTTAAAAATAGTTTGATACGGTCCCTTGGTCATTGACTTTAATTTTGCTGCTAGAGTAAATTAAAAAAATTACCTGATTCGTGCAGTCAAAAGAACACAGGATAAGCTGCTTGTTAATTTTATTAACAATATTTTCCTAGTTCTCAAAATAAGTTACTCATTACTTAGGTTCCCCTTTATTAGCATTATCTCTCAATCAACAATCATTTTTATGTCCTTACCTATTCCAAGACTAGAGCTAATCACTGACATTCTCGTTGTAATTGACCATTCATTGATTCCCTTTACCATTCCCATGCAGAATTAGGACCAAACACCACCCCCTTAATGTTTTATTTTATTCCAATGGCCAGGTACACCCAATGCAACATGTGCATACGACGTATACTGTTTCGGAAAAGTTCTACTGGAGCTCGTAACGGGTAAGCTGGGCATCAGTTCATCGACTGATGCCACCATGAAGGAGTGGTTGGATGCTACATTGCCCTACATAAGTATATACGACAAGGAACTCGTCACAAACATAGTCGACCCATCGTTAATTATAGATGAAGATCTCCTAGAGGAAGTATGGGCCATGGCAATCGTCGCTCGTTCCTGCCTGAATCCGAAGCCCAATAGGCGGCCACTCATGCGCTACATTCTTAAAGCCTTGGAAAATCCTCTAAAAGTGGTGAGGGAAGAGAGCAACAGCTCCGAGAGGCTGAGAACCACCTCGTCTAGAGGGTCGTGGAACGCTGCCCTATTCGGGAGCTGGCGGCATAGTTCCTCCGATGTGGCGGGAATACAAACAACCGCTTCACACAAGTTTGTCGAAGGGACGAGTAGTTTAAAACGTTCGGGAACTTCGGGTTCTCAGGGAAGCGGGCATAATGGGGATGGAAACAACGGGCATTCGTCCTCTGCTAGACGGCAGTCTAGGGAGATCTTCCCGGAGCCTTTGGAGGAAGAGGAGATAAGGAGAGTAAATGAGGTTTAGAGAGAAGGAGGTGGTGATTGTTTGTTCTCAATTCTTTGGTAATAATGTGGAGGCTTCCTGTATATTCTCTGTTCGCTTTGGGGTAGCAAACCATTATTAATTTATTTGTTGCAGAACTACAAGTGGTTATTTACAGGTTGAAGGGACCTTTTCTAGGTGGTTTTGTGTTTGAAAACAAAACCACATTTTGCCCTTTTTCCCTTTTGGGTTTTGTGTAATTTTTGTCTATTTATTGGCCCTTTGCTGAATTGTAAATTGTTTTGTATTGGCTAATGCCTGTGCACTCGTTGAAGTTGGAAGGTTGAAAGAAAGAAAAGAACTACATTTTTTATAACTTTTTGTCTTTGACCACAAGATTGATATGATGGATAATTTTACTTCGAAATGACCTTGAGAAGCAGCTGGTGCTAGGATGCATCGTCAAGTTACAGCAACAATTTTGTATGAGACGGTCACATGGCAAATTTTCATTACATACATGAATAAGTTCTTTATTAACCGATTTCATGGTGCAGCTATTATTTGTTCTCATTATACAATGTTACTATTAAATTAAATGTATAGTTTGACTATATATATATATGATCTGTGTATTTATGACTTTACTCAAATCATGTTTTAAAGCATAATGTGGTGTTTATACTAAAGTGAGCTCTGTTTCATATATTTATGACTTTACTCAAATCATGTTTTAAAGCATAATGTGGTGTTTATACTAAAGTGAGCTCTGTTTCATATATGAAATCGTCGCACAAAAATCTCTTATAATTAGAAAACATATGGATTTGAAATGAAATATAATTTTACTTTAAGAAAGCAAAAGTCTTCTATTGTAATGAAGTGTGTAGTTTCAACTTTCAATCCGAGGAGAGCAAATTTTTATAAAATTAAATAACATGATTTGAAAAAAAAAAAAAAAGATGAATACTCAGAGGGGGACATATTTAAAGGTGCCATCCTGATATGGATTATGAAGATATGTAGTCTGAAGAATTAATATACTCTCTCTGCAAGGAGTTATCTTGTGCATGAGAGGGAAAAACAAAAAACAAAAAGATATATTTTAGGTCCCACCGAGACTTGAACTCGGGTTACTGGATTCAGAGTCCAATGTCCTGACCACTAGACCATGGGACCTCTTTTGATCTTAAATCTGATAGAAAATAATTTTCTCTTCCATATACAAACTTTGGCCCTTATATTAAATTGGGTGCTACATACTCTACTTATAATTGTTAACTCTACTTAATAGTTTATGATTGTTTAAATTAACTCTAAAGTGTTTTTACTTACAAATATATGAACTTAAATCTATTTTGGAAAACATGTTTGAATCCTCGGAATTGTTTTTCAAGATGAATTTTGTAACTTATTACCTAGTTAAGTGATTTTCTAGTAAACATTTCTCACTTCTAAAATCAAAACACTCTATTCTTTATATTTACTACCAAAATTACTTAAATGATTTTTTTTTTTTTTGATAAAACTTTAAATAGATTATTAAAGTTACATTTTTGTTTTGTCAAAATAAAAAAAATGACATTTTTGTATTACGATTAACCGGGCTCAGTCTATCCACTTTCTCCCAACTGAAAATGCTGGCGTCCCAACCTCACCACCACCACCACCACCACCTCTCCGCCGTCCTCCACCGCGCTTCTCTTCCACCCCCCACCACTCTCCACTCTCCGACCACGCGTCACTTCCTCTTCCGTATCTCCTTCTCCCGCCACCAGCGCCCCCTCCCCGACCCTGAAAACGACGCCTCCGATAACAAAAATCTCCGAACCCACAACGCCAAATCCACCGCCCTCCTCCTCCACCACCTCGAGCAAAACCCAGATGCAGAAAATCAAGAAACCTACCTGCCATTACTCAAGCAAGATAAGGAGAAATTACTTGAAATTTCGTTGCTGAGTAAAAGGACCCCACAATTTCCAGGATCCATTTACACGGACCCTTCGTTGCCCCTTGTTCAGAGCGTTTTCAATAGTGGCGTTGATTATAATGCCGACGAGGTGGATGATGAAATGCTCCTCAAGGCGCTTGAGATTAGGAGGAAAGTGACTGCTGAGATTTTTAAGGAGGCTATGAAGAAGGGCAGGTTTGGGATTACATATACTGAGAATTTGCTTTCCAAAATACCAGAATTCATCGATTATGTCATGATTAAGGCTGTTTCGATGAAGAAGCAATTTGATGAATTTTCACGGGCTTCCTACAATCTTCGTGCTCAAGTCTTTATTCACGAATCTGGAGTTGTGCCTCTTATAAGGTATGTGGATTCTACAACTCTTTACTATTATATTATATTATATAAACCAAAAACCAAAAGCATTTTTTTTTTCTTTTCTTTCTTATGAAATTCATGCATTAGGTTTAGATTAAGTGTATGATATATTTATAGGTGATTTAGCTTATCATCTTCAAACGGTTTTGAAAAATGTTGTAGGTAATATATGTCAGCCAAGAAAAGAATTAAGTTAAATAACAGATGAGTCTCAACTAAATTACTGAATATCTTATAGGTGGTTGAAACACAATAAACTTTCATACCCACAAATAGGGAAGCTGATATGTGCATCAAAAGGGGATGTTGAGTCCATAAAACGTTTGTCAGAATGGTTGAAAACGATCCACGTGAAAGGGAGGTTCATAGGAGTCGCATTGACACGATCTGGTGGAGACGTGTTGGAACGCAGCACAGACGAATTGGACGAACTTGTTGAGTATTTGGAGGAGAATGGTGTAAGGAGAGATTGGGTGGGATACGTAGTTAGTAGGTGTCCCGAGGTCTTGTCTTTTACGATGGACCAACTGAGGTCGCGTGCTGAATTCTACTTGAAAATGGGCATGGATAAAAATGACTTCGGAACAATGCTTTTCGATTGTCCTAAGGTCATCGGTTACCTATCTTTGGAAGAGATGAACCAAAAGGTACCATCTTTCCGTTTTTCTTTTTTTCTTTTTTTTTGGTTTTTTGCATTAGGAATATATGTACATCATTGTGTTAATATGGTTAGTGTTCTTTATATTTTTACTTATTGGAATTTATTTATTTATAACTGCAGGTATCATATCTGAAGGAGTTCGGTCTGAGTGACGAAGATGTGGGAAGATTATTAGCGCATAAACCACAACTTATGGTTTGTAGCATTGAAGAGAGATGGCGGCCTCTTGTTAAGTATTTTTATTACCTAGGGATTTCAAAAGTTGGCATGAGAAGAATCCTCACTGTGAAGCCAATTGTTTTCTGTATTGATCTAGAGAACACCATTGCACCAAAGGTATTAATGTCCTAATTGTTGCTGTCCCATTTTACAGTACTGAAGGAGATAATTGCCGGTTTTAGCATAAGCTTTAGTTGTGTAAGAACTGTGTGTAGGAGATCTCAAAACCCATAAAGGGTCCTAAATATTGAAATCGTGGCATTATACTAACTTGTTATTGATTCTGTGCCAATACTGATTCACTTCATTTTATGCTTTTAAGGTTCAATTTTTGCTAGATATAGGCGTCGAGGAAGATGCCATTGGCGGCATGCTTGTCAGGTTTCCATCGTTGATGACATACAGTCTCCACAAGAAGATAAGGGCAGTGGTACGTTTGCAATGTATATATACACGTAAATTCTCACCAGACGACGTTCTAACTAATAACATCAAAATGTGCACTCATACAATGTGGATGTCCGTTTTGAAGCAAGTTCACGTGAAAAAAATTGATTTTATGTGTTATTTTTCTCAAAATCAATGACCAGTATTACCGAGTTCACCATAAAACTACTGTAAACCAATTCATTGAAGTTTTTGTCTACTTATTGTCGCTTTGGTAGGTCATATTCCTCTTGACAAAGGCTGGGGTGTCTCAGCGCAACATCGGGAAGGTAGTAGCCTTAGGGCCGGAGCTCTTAGGATGCAGCATAGCACATAAACTAGATCACAATGTGAAGTACTTTTTATCACTTGGTATACATCTGCCCATTTTGGGCGAGATGATTTCTGATTTCCCTATGCTTCTGCGCTACAACATAGACGTTCTTCGCCCCAAGTACCGTTACTTGAGGAGGATGATGATACGACCATTGAAGGATCTCATTGAGTTTCCGAGGTATGCCTAGGCATCAACTTACATGTTCCTGTTCCTGTTCCTGTTCCAATTTCAAATGCTGATATTTGATAGTTCTACAGGTTTTTCAGTTATTCACTTGAAGATCGAATAATCCCTAGGCACAAGATTATGGTGGAAAATCGGGTCAATTTTAAGTTACGATACATGTTGGCGACCACAGATGAAGAATTTGAAACGAGGGTCAAGGATGCGGTGGAAAGACGGAGAAGATTTGAATCTGGAGCTGTATATGAGAAATCACAAGATTCTCAAATTGATAATCAGTTAGATATGATGTCCTTCAAATAAATACCAAAAGACAATGTAAATTGTAGAAAACTGTCAATTTTATAGTGTATATGACCAAAGTCGCAATTCCCTATATTCCACAATTTCATAATATGATATCATTACCATACTCATGCACCATGAAATGAAATACCTAGGTCTTTAGGAAGGTGACTTAAATTATTTCAACAAAAATTTGACATAAAACTGCTGACAAGCCAAATCCCATCAGGATGATCTATAGATTTCAAAAAGTCTAGCAAACTACTAAATCATCAATAGTCTAAAAGAGAGAAAATATCATACTCTCCCAGAACAAAACTTGCAATTACCATTATTCAAGATCCTAAATCAAGCTGCAGTATTCTTCTCAGAAGCATCCTTCACACTAGCATAGACCGGATGAATCTCATAGCCTTCCTTGGGCTCAACATGAATCCACTTGCGTTTAGTCAGCTTGTTATGCTCAAATTTGACATGTCCTTCCTTTAAAGCATAAATAGTGTGATCTTTCCCCATTCCAACATAATTTCCTGGGTGGAAACGGGTGCCCCTTTGCCGAACAATGATATTTCCAGGTATCACTCTCTGAAGCATACAAAAATAACAATGCATTAAACAAGAGAGAATGATTCCATGCATTTTTTAGAAAGCTATGATTGTTTAATATGAACAATTGGATAACAACATCTATTCAACCCATGCTCTCACCTCTCCACCAAATTTTTTCACCCCAAGATTTTTAGGCAATGAATCACGGCCATTTTTCGTTGATCCTGCTGTTTTCTTGGTGGCCCATCGCCTGAACAACAAGCTTAACCCTTCTCCAGATTCATCTAAAGTTTGGGAATTGGTACACATTATATAAACCAATCAAGAAACAGACTGCTCAGACATCAGTAAGATAAGTTCATACCAGCAGCTGAATTGTAAATAGGTTTAGTGGCAACAAGTTCCCTGATACTTAATCTTCTATATAGAGATGCAACGGAATTCATGATTTCCTGAATTACAAAAGGCATAACCGGTAAGATCATACAAATTTAGAACAAAGTATTATATAACTATGCAAACAGAGAAGAAATGAATAAGGAGGAATGGGATAAAAAAGAATAATGGGGATCTCGTTCGAGAAACCAGGTCTAAGTTTGCTTTTGGTTCATGATGTTGATGATTATAAACAAAAACAAACACAAAAATCAGAAAAACACAGATAATTGCAGAAAGGGATCTATCTAAGAATGGGGAGTAGCACTAAAAAGATTAGACTCTCTCTGTCGAATGCCACAACTTGAACAACTCCACATTTATATCCAACTAAACCTAGATTATTATTTTGCCTGCTGCTTGAAGAAAGTCACAAAAAATACAAGATTTGTGAGGATGATTATTTGCCAGAGTTACATAAACAGAGGCGCAGAGAATAGATGCTTAACTTAAGATTGCTGTTCGACCGCCGGTAAGTGACCGAACCCACCCCCATCCACCCAAACACAAATTGTTAGTATTACTACCAAGTTTTTTTTTACTCACTCAGACAAATTCTTCTTCTTCTTTTTTTTCCAATCTTAGTACGAGTAAATTATGTGGGGGCAAAGTGGATTAACAATCTTCATAAATACAAAGAAGTGGAGGCAACTCACAGTCTCAGACACAAGAAACAGTAACCTACTGGCTTCAAAACACACTGCATATATTCCAGTATATCTCCAGGAGAAGGGAAAAAAACATAAAAACGCGAACAGAGAAAATGTAGTTATGAGAAACATAGTTATGTTTAGCAGTATGGCCATTGCAATACCTAACAATAGAACTATTTAAAAATGATGTAATTAGCATCCAGATGATCAATAGGACACGTTAAGCACACATATTATAAAAGTCATGCTATAACTGGCAACTGAAATTGGCAGCGTGATCATGTTACACGTTAAGGCTACCGAGCTCGAAATTTGGCTCGGCTCGGCTCCAAAATTGAACTATTAAACTCAAGCTCGAGCTCGTTTAACAAAATTAACTCTGCTCAATTGAGCTCCAAATTTTGTTTACCCACACACAATAGAATTTTTCCAGTGAGCAAATTGTCGAAGATGATAAATATAAATGTTGGACAAATGGAATTTGGTCAATGCTGTGGAAATGAAAAAGATGACAGATGAGAAGGGATGTCAAAGAAATATATAATTGTTTGCCCTTGTTTTCATATATGTGTTCAGTAAAATCTCACAGAAGAAAAAATGACCAAACTAATTGTTTGATACCGACAAAATGGATAGGGGGCCTGCGACACTGCGTGAAAGGTGGCCTTGGACAGTGGGCGGAAGGGTTGCAGACGGTGGCGACTGGGAAATTGGGGTAAGGAAAATTGGGGCTGCGCTGCGCTGAGTGAATTGAGTGAGTACACTGAAAAAGAAGAGCATTAGAACCAACGAGTCTTACCGGTGGGCGGTGGAAGAGGATTAGGCTGGCGAGGCGGCGGCGATAACCAACGGAAAATGAGACGAGCAGGTCCAACGGAAATTGGAGATCGGATTTCACTCTTTAGCAGCGCACACGCGAGACGGCGAGAAAAATTGACTTGGGAGGTTTTATTATTTTTCTAATTAATTTGAAAATTCTATTTATTATATAAAATTAAAAAGATTTAAAAAAAAATTGAATATTAATACTTATTTTTTAGGAATGTGTAGTGAAAGAGTTAATTTTAATATTTTATAAATTATTGTATTTTTTTTACCAAATATTTTTAGAGAGTTTATAAGTTGTTTTAAGTTGGAGCAATAAAATTTTATTATTTTAGGGTGTGCACCATTTATTTGGCATCGTTCTTTTCTTTGTTAGCCATTGTTGCATCTCCTCTTCGTCTTCTTTTTCCCTTCATGGTGGGTGTATGGGAAGAGTGATGGATTATATGTACGAAAGTTAGGGTTTAACCATGAGATAGTTAACTAAAGTGTGCGTTTTAGTCATTTATAATGCATTATTTTTAAATAGATAGAATTGTTTATATTGAATAATTACATTTGTTCAATCAAAACTGAAACTTGGTGCATACAACAACTTGACCATTTGTAAATGTAAAAACCAAATCAAAGCCGATGGTTAATTAGCTGCACCCCTAAAAAAAACCATTGGACAATTTTTTGTCACTGATCAGATTCAAAGACGTGATTGAAGAAAAATCGAAGTTTTAACATTAATATATTTTGATAGGATAAAACATTAATCCTATATATTTTCAAGAAAATGTACTAGAACATAGATGTCTTGTCTAAATAATTTTATAATCAGTAATTGAAAGTCAAGCAAACTATCATTCACCAAACATACATTAGCTGTTGAAAAGGGAAAATGCAAGAAAACAAAGTAAAAGAATCTCCATGGAGAAGTAATTGAAAGTCATAATTCAATAAGTTTCTTCGTACAAACACGCGCTGATAAGATTAAAATTTGCAAGTACCAATCATACATCAACCATCTGAAGAACAAAACTTAATCTGTAAATGATGAAATGTAAGTATTCAAATGAGTAGAATCTGCCATATCATCATTACTTCGATAGTACAAGAATGTCGTGCATTAGATCTGCTATATACCTAGCCGGCATATTGGGTTTCTCTTAATGAGACCAAGATCCACCTGCAAATCCATAATACAAAAAATTATGCCACCAAACAACGACGACATAAAATAAAGGCATCTACGTCATGGGTGTTACCTTGTGGCCAAAGAGATCCCTGATGTTATCTATCCCATAAAGTATCATAGTGGGCCTGGTAAGAAAAAAATAGACATTGGCCATTGTGAGCAAAATGATGAACCAAACCGACGAAAAAAGCATTCAATTACCTTTCAAGTGAAAGTCCCCATGCTATCACTTGGACATCTTCCGGAAGTCCCATGGGCTGCAACATTTCTGGTCTGAACATGCCTGAGTTTCCAATTTCAACCCATTTCTGCAGACCTTCATGGTAACTGAGAGAGGGAGATTATATTAGCTCGATTCAATGTTCAGGTTACAGCCCGTTAAATACAAATTTAAATCATGTCACCTGAAGATTTCCATGCTGGGTTCAGTATAAGGATTGTAGGCAGGCTTGAACTTAAGCTTGGACATTCCTGAAATCAAAAGAGATGGAAATGACCATATTCAGTATTCGACCAGTGGTAAATCAGATATTATGCTCAAACATGAAAGCAACTTTATTGAAGCGCAAACAAGAAACCTCAGTTAAGAAGAGGAATACAATGAAAACTAAAGCAAAGAGTAATTGAAGGATAATATATTACCTAGTCGAGAGAAGAAGTCTTCAAGAACTCCTATCAAGTGTCCAAGAGTAAGGCCACGATCACAGATTAATCCTACCCATAAAGAAGTCAGTTTCACGGAATCAGAAAAAGCTAATCAAAATAATATCAATTTCAGAAGGATCAAACAGATAACAGTTTATTATCAGCTACTTTAGCTATCAAACTGTGCCTGGCAAAATACATCCATTGGTGATACACAAAGCACAAAAGTAATAGAGGTTATATTCTCTGCCATTAGATATTTTCCTCCTTTTCATAGCTTGCATCAAATGAGCAACATGATTAAAAAGGAGTGCCAGGTTAAACCATGCATTTCCATGAAGAAAATAGTATACCTTCTATCTGATGGAATTCTGCCAAATGAGTCCGATCTACAGCTTCGTTTCGAAAAACACGATCTATTGAGTAGTAACTTTTTGGAGTGAAAGGTCCCTGTCGAAGATTTTATCATTAATAGAACTCCAAGCAAGTGAAGAACAAAATAATAAAAAGCTAGTATCTAATGACAAAGAAAAGGTGAATTAACCAAAATTAAACCCTTTTTGCATCAAATAAAGGAAAATTTTGCATTTCTGCACCAACCAGCGGAAAGACGACTAGAATACCAGGCAAACAAAAGCTAACCTTTGCAAGTGCATACAGCATCCTAGAGGACACAGCAGTTGTGTGAGTTCGCAGAAGATTTTTGTCTGCTTCCTCCCTTTTCCAGTCATACCCATACCTAGAACAAAAAAGATAGTTGTTCCTTATATTCAAGGATTGGACTAATTAACTCTCTAATAAACATTGCCTACCCCCGTGACCCATAACCACCAGATTCATGAACACGTTTAACTCGCTCAACATAATCTTCAGGCAGACTTCTTGTTGTCGACGGCTCTGCAGAACATCAATTACAAAAAAGAAAATGTCACAAAACCAAAAACAGAGAATGAGAATGGATTGAATTTCGACTAAACCTTTCAAAAAGAAAGTATCATGTGAATCACGAGCTGGGTGTTGTTGTGGCTGGAAAAGCGCATCAAAGTTCCAGAAGCTGCAAACCAAGAAAAAGCTATCAGGCATAAAAGTGTAAAAGATGTTGATTTTGCATCACAGATTAGTTGTTCATGCAGACAAGACTGATGATTACGGAAAAGAGAAAGAGTTCCTCATCTCCAGGTTCTCTCAAAGATGTTAAAGACTTGTTTTGCACCCGAGAACATATTATCTTACATTTTGTTTCTTGAGGCCATCACTTTCTTTCTATAGTTTCAATTATAAGCATTAAATGATAAGCTAAAGTTGCTATAAGGCCATACAAACCATCAGTATTTGTGTCAAAGCAGTATCTAATACTATCTCATTACACAGCTGACGGAACACTTCCTGTCTCATGCATTGCTTAGTTGAATTCTATGGATACGGCTGATGCTACCAAGGTTAACTAAGCTTTGCAGAACATAATTAAACCACAAGACTGCATACCTGCTTTCCACATAATTGTTTGTTGGCATCTCTTCAAAGCTGCATGCCAAGAACGAGAAATAAGCCAATATGACCACAAAAGATGAATCTCCTGAATAAATTACTAATACTTACCCCATTTGAAGAAATATCATTTGAATTTGGCGCCTCACCTGCAGGATAAAAAAAAAGAACCCCATATTTTGAATTAATAAAATATACATAAAACAGTGACCGGGTATATACAAATTAAACATCAAGTTATGACCGCATCATCAAAAATGACACTAGTGTTATTATTGAACCAGCAGAAATTTAACAATTTCTCAGATATGATTGACTAAGTTGTCAAAATCTAAAGCACCTCCATCTTATTCAATCAAAGACTAGGAACGTTAATAGGTGCCTTGTTAGTTACATGACTCGCTAACAACACTCAACACTTACATCTCAGGCACACTGTCAATAGACAGGTATACAATATACTGAAAACCACACTATATTAATTGTCATCATCTTTTTGACCTTCATAAGTAAAAACACATTTTTGAGAAACATCCAATTTCACGATTTTGTTGAAGAGATTAAAAAAAAAACAGTGGGACTCTATATTGAGCAACATCAAGAGTGAACAGATAGTATGAAAAATCGATGACATAAGAAAGTAAAGCCTTGCCTTGAGTAAGGGATGCAGATAGCCACCTTCAGTTGGCTGGCCCTTTGCAAGGAAATTATACTCTTTAAATTCAATCTCTTTCCAATCACCCCTTCAAGAAAAACAGGAGATTTAGGTATTGGAGACTACAGCCACGCATGTCGTGCAATGCATTCAGACTCACAGTTCCATTTATGCACTTATACTATCCTAAGAATCTCATTTTCAATATTTGAGGTAAAGTAAGCCATGGTCTACTTTTTAAGTAAAAAGATGATAAATGAGGCACAAAAAGAGATGCCAACAGATTGAGTTTAGGTCAGTCTTCACCTAACAAGTTATCAGACCATTCTGATGTTATATCTAAAAATAAAAATTAAATAAACCAATATATTAAATTTTAATTTCTAACAACAAAAACTATGATAAATATTGTAATTCTCAAAGTCTCGACTTTTGCCACTAATCTGCACACTAATTTTGAAAATTTATAGTTATAACATATTATGCATCACTATGTACGTATAACACTTCTGTTCTTTTTATAGCCGTATGATTACAGAAACCATTCTCAAGGTTCGCTACATATGTCAGGTTTACAAACTTACATGCACATTCACAAGAACTAATATCATCATAATATTTATCGTATAATTCAATGAAAAGAAAAGTGGATTCATACCTCTGTAGATTCTCACGAGTTAAATCAGTAGCCACCTTTTTCCTTTTGGGAGCATATTTAGGACCTTTCTTTACCGAATATCCTTTCCATATCCTTGTATTAAGAACAAATAGAAGCAAATATAGAGAAGACGCAAATTAGAAGCATGAAAGCTCAAAGCTGGAACATGAGATTGTACATAACATTAGGTGATGTTTGTTGGGTAATTACTGGGAACTAATAAGCTTTCTTTTTTTGAGAGCATCAATATCCTCTGCACCAACAGCCTGCAATTTTTGTAATCGTGTCAGGTCTAATTAGAGGATGACTTTTAATATGGAGACCAAGTCTGTTGAGATTTTATATATCTCATAACTTCAATTTTATATATCTCACAATAGCAAGCACAACATATAATCTTTGTATGTGCATGATACAACCATAAAAAGATCCATATGCAAAATAAAGAGAAAAGAAAACAGATTTGAGCACCTAAAAATATACGCACCTCACCATTCTGAATCTGTTTGAGTAAGTTCTGCACTTTGTCTTCAACGTGTGGAACCTATATCAAATGCCACGGTAAGAATAATTCTACATTGAAAACTTTGCAACTTTTTAGAATATAAATCAGCTGACACATTAAAAATTTAGAATAATTTAAGAAAAGTGCTTTACTTGACTACCATGTGATATCATCTAGGACACAGTATCTTTAACAATAAGATAGTGAATTCAAGTTAATTCATGACTATAATGTTAAGAGTGAGTTCAGATTACAATCGTTGAAAACTGCTGCAGATATACAAGTATCTACTGGAAATGGTATTAATTAGTTTACAACATTTCAATATTCGTATAGGAGGTTCTGGATTTCTCACAACTCAAATCATCAAATTCAAAAAGATTGTAAGGCATTTTATAAGAGAACCAGAAGATTAAAAAAAATTGGATCATAACTGCAGCTGATCACCAAATGAATAAATCTTCGTTAATTTTGTA
Source organism: Ballota nigra (assembly GCA_947034835.1). Classification (NCBI taxonomy): domain Eukaryota; kingdom Viridiplantae; phylum Streptophyta; class Magnoliopsida; order Lamiales; family Lamiaceae; genus Ballota; species Ballota nigra. The sequence continues at coordinate 40,192,373 of OX344721.1, forward strand.
GAGTGCTGACATAATTCTTTTATTTTTTTCAAAAGTATATCTGGCTAGCACATCAAAACTGCAAACTATATGCACATATTACGAATAATATCCTCTTCATTGATTGGGTCAAATCTAAAGAAATGTGAATGAAACATTCTGTACAAAGTAGTGAGTATCATTCTGAAGAAGAAATACAAGAAACTAAAACCTAATAGCCAAGTTCAATCAGCATTACCTTCTTTGATACTCCTGACTTCCCCATTTCTATCCATTTGTTTTTTATGGCCTGTGTGCTCCCTATTTTGTACATTGACGACTTCAGCTTGTCCTGTGTTCAGAATAATCAAATTATCCAGCATGGTATTCATATACAAAGACCATATAAATCGTTAATAAGACCCAGATGCGATTCAGCATGAATGGGATTGGAAATTTAAGTAAAGCAGGCAATTTAATTTTAAGAGTCGGCCGGCAGTCGCTAGGTATCACAAAGTCAAAACGGTGTTAGTCTGTATAAGAAGAAGTTCAAGCATAGATTAGTCTAGTAGCCAAGCATCATACAGCTCTGTCGCCTGTCGGCCTCGGCCAAGATAAACAAAGAAATTGCAACTTAACAACAGGCACTTCTTTCAACATATTTATGTATATACTTTTCGTTTCCAATTTACTGCACTCCTCTACTGATATGTTGATTACTGATAGTGACACATATACTTAGTAGTTGCCTAAGATATGTTTACAAACAACTTGAATACCAAATGAACCTACAAATAAGTAGCTTACCTCAATATCATCAGGCAATCGCGATGAAAAGATTTTCTGCAAAGATAACACAAAGTGATAAGACATACTATTCTTAAGAAAAATCTAATAATGATTCTAGTATTAGTTATTCAATTACTTGCAACTCTTCTCTCGTGACGCCCTCTGGTGGTACAGCTTGAAAAAGTTGTACTTCAGGAGATCCATAATTAGCATAAAGTTCTCCCTCCGGGGTGAGTACCCATCTTTCCCTCTTGATATCCTGCACAATTGGAAACAACTCCAACTTTCATCAACACAATCACATTGACCTTCAAGCATCACCTTTTCCCCGCAGCAATTCTTACTCAATACAAAGTATTAAACAACGGAAATCAACTAATTCCATCCAAATCGATTAGTCCCGTGGTAAATTGGGAAACGCACAGACGCACAGTCTTACTTAAATCACTACTAAACTGTGTTATATTACTCTGTTCCCCCTTAGTTTCGAATCACTTCGTGCCCAAACAAAAATAAAAATAAAAAATCACTCTGATTAAACCTTTCAATTCACAGTTAACCATCAAATGCCAACTGCAGTAATTTTATTTACTGCGCAAGAGGGCAATAGGGGGGAGATTACAGTAAAATAATAATGCGGGAATATCGAAGAGGAAAAACTAGCCTGAGCATCGACAAGACGAAAACCGTTGAGGCTTTTGATGATGTTGACGATTTCATCGTGACTGATTCCTTTCTCCTCGGCAAAATTACCAGAATCTGAAATCTCCTCGTGATTTTCTAAATATCCTAGAACGGCTTCTTCCGCCATTGATGATCGATAATAATACTAATAACAAGAAACAGCTAGTGGTGAAGAAGAGTGGCAGCTGCGCCGCCGCTATATCTAAGTAGGGGAATTCGACAATGGAGCGGTGTTTTTAAAATCAAACCGGCCGGTTCAACCGGGAATCGTCGGATACAGTTCCGGTCCGTTTCTCAAGATGTAGCGGTTTTTAGTTGGCCCAGTACGAACCCGTCAAAACCGGTGACCCATAAACCGGTTTCTCAAATTTTAAATTCAGAAAATAAGAAAATCAAAATAACAGTTTAAGAAATAGATTAAAGAAAAGGGTTAATATCAGTTTTGCTCACCAAACTTTACCTCAATTTCAGTTTTGGTCACTAAATTTCACTCTCATTAAAATTGGTCACTAAACTATTATTTTTTAATCACTTTTAGTTAGGGCGTCAATTGACCGTTTGTCAACCAACGGAATAAGTTAGGGTTAATCAATTTTGGTCACCAAACTTTACCTCAATTTCAATTTTGGTCATTAAGTTTTACTTAAACTTCAAAATTGGTCACTAAGCTAATTATTTTTTATTAGGAGATCAGTTGACCTCGTCAACTAACATAATAAGTCATATAGGGTGCAAAATTTAAATTTTTGAAATTGTTTATTTAAACATAGATTTTAAAAATAGTTTAAACAATAAATAGAAATTTTTTATATAATAAATTAAATTATTTTAGAAGTTTCTTATTTTAATAAATTAAATTATTTATAATTATATATTTTGATAAAAAATTAATTACTACATAATTAAGTTATATACAAATATTAAAAATAATTTCAAAAAATATTTAAAATTATAATTGAAACATAAATATTGATTTAACAAACAAATTATGGTACGAAAGGAGTATTTGAAGTAAAAAAAAAAAATTACAGTGTGAGTATTTAGTGTATTTCTTTTATAATAATTTTGTAAATTTAAATTTAGGATTCATTTATAATATTAAATATTTTTTTATATTTTAGAAAATATTTTTTTATATTTTAGAAAATATTTATTTAATAATTTAATTTATTAAAGTTAGAAACTTTTAAAATAATTTAATTTATTAACATAAAAAAAAAAAAACTTAAAGTTGGTATATTTATTGTTTAAACTATTCTTAAAATTTATGTTTTATTTATTTGTTGGGTGCAAACAATATCCATCATCGGATGGGAGGAGCATGGGGTTAATAAAGATGGACAAATATATTTATTGATATGAGACCTTTTGAAGAAGCCCAACAATAAATTTGTGCGGGTTCGAGTCAAAGCGAACAGTATCATACCAATAGGAGATTGTGGTCCATCCGTGAGGTCCCAACATTATTAAATTCAAAAAATTGAATTTTGCACTTTAAATAACTTAGTTTGTTAGTTATCTAACAGTCAACTGACGTCTTGACGAAAAATAATTAAAAAAGTATAGTTTAGTGATCAATTTTGATGACTAATAAAACATAGTGATCAAAATTGAAGTTGAGGTATAGTTTGGTGATCAAAACTGATATTAACCCTAACTTATTCCGTTAGTTGACTAACGGTCAATTGAAGTCCTAACCAAAAGTGATTAAAAAATTATAGTTTAGTGATCAATTTTGATAACAAGTGAAATTCAGTGACCAAAATTAAAATAGAGGTAAAATTTGGTGACCCCCTCAAAAAAAAAAAAAGTACCAGAAAGAAAGAGAATAGATTCGATAGATTTGAAGTTGAGGAATGACTTGAACGATGGCCCACCGAGTCTCAAACGTAATTGAGGACAATTTTATTAATTTATTTTGTGAGTAGACATGGGCAAGAGAATCAGAGAAGTTAAGACATGAGAGGAGCGACAGAATTGAAAGAGGCGCAGGGAGGTTGGTTTATAGTTTTTAGTGGGCCTCTATTAATAATTTTAACTTTATAATTTTAAACCAAATATTTATAAATGGTAGATGATATATAAATTTATAAATTATACTCCCTCCGATTCATTTTTGTTTTCCACTTTCAAAGTGTCACGGCTTTTAATAAAAAGAGTTGTTTATTAGTATTTGTGTGTATAAAGTAGATTTTTAAAAGGTGTAAGAATTGTTTATTAGTATTTGTGGGTATAAAGTTGATAAAGTAGTTGATAAATGTAAATAAATGATGTTTTTAAAGGGTAGTGTTTGCTTTTTGCTATTAGGTAAGTGGGAAAAAAAAATCTTCATTTTATGGTAATACGGATAATCAAAAATGAATCGAAGGGAGTAATATTTATCTTAATTGTATTGTGTTATGTCTCTTAAATTATAGTATAACTAATTATATTATTTAATTATCTAAATGTATTATTTCAACCGAAATTAACTTTATAATACGTTCATATATATATATATATATATATATAAGTGTATATTCGAGTCATTCGGTTTTTTAATAACGGTTCAACTGGTCGAACTAGTGATCAAATAACCCAGTTCAAAATCCGGTTCAATGGCCTGTCTGGATTGATTTTTTAATAACGGTTCAACCGGTTAAACCAGTGATCAAATAACCCAATTCAAAATCCGGTTCAATGGCCGATTCGGATTTAAAAACATTGCAATTGAGTCATACGCAACTCCTCCTTATACTTTATTTACATTTTATTCCTTTTATGTTTGGAAAAAAACATTTTACTCCTTTTTTTTATGGAAAAAACACCTTAATCCTCTTTTTTATATCGAACAAAATTTTCGACAAATTATTTTGAAATAAAACCAAAATCCAAAAAGGAGAATTCTAAAATTTTAGTACATTGTTTCTTATAATAAAAAAGAATAGAAAATTAAAAGGAAAAAGACAGTGTTGCACTTAATATTTATAGATAAATAAATATATGTAGATAAATAAATAAAAATTATAAGATGTCAAATGCTCTTCTAATATATTTTAGTCTTAAATTAATAATTTCCATCTTTCAAGTTTTGAATTGATAATTTTTTATTTTAAAAAATAAAAATGATTATTTAAAAATACATTTAAATTGTGTGATGCATTTCATTAACATCACTTATGCTATTGCTTGCACGGTGCACAAGATCTATAATCTATAATCTATAATCTATAAATATATAATACAAGAACTTATTCCTTAATTAGATCCTTAATTAGATTTGGGCGGGAAAATTTTGAGCCCTTGATCTTCATTTGTCAATTAATCTCCACCGTCCCTTTTTTTTTTTCTGAAATGTATGGAAATCATGTCAATCAATCATCCAATTAGCAAGCCAGTTGATTTTGCTTAATTTCGAACGTTCATTTTTTTGTGATGCAATATTAGTCGTTGGATCATTTGCTAAATTTCAGCAACCGTTACATATTGCACCTATTTATACACTCAAGGTCATTTGTAGATCTTCAGCGTGTTTCTTTAGTTTTTTTTTTTTTTTGACGGAATGTTTCTTTAGTTTTTTGCTTTTCTATCCGATTATGTATCTACGGAGATATATAGATTAGTGTATTCATGTGTAGTACATAATGTACTGATTTTTTCTAGATGTAGTCCTATTAGTATGTAAATGTACTTATCTTTGTCAATGGTTGCAGCGGGCTAAGGCTTGCCGAGAAGGTTTTGCATGAGGGTTTTGTGGTGAGTTGTATTTTTCAGAGAAGGAAATTTGATGAGTTAAATTTTAATGATTTCATATATGTCAGAATGGAAAATGGGGCATCCGTTGAGTATTGGAAAATGGGGGTGTTGGTGAACGAATCTAATCGTAAGGATTAGTGGCTGTTTTAATCCGTTTTTACGTCACCAATCAATAACGTGTGATTGATTACCACCGTAAATGGTAAATCGGGGTATGAATTTATCGAATTTGTAAATTCGGTAGTCGAAATTGGACTTATTTCGTGTATGTGTAGGTTTTTGGTGTATTTGTGTGTGTTTTGGGAGTATTTATAAATTTGAACTTGTATTTCACAGCTGGAGAACAACTATTTATAGAGACTAGCAAGCATGAGGTGTCCAAGACTCTTGGTCTCCCTAGCCTGCATGCTTGACATGTGTCCCTTTGATCTTATCTAAGCTGAATCTTAGTTACAAAGTCTTCTTTGGTCTTATCTCGGACTCATTGTTGTTCGCCTAGGTCGGCTTGATTGATCTTGTTGATTCTCCAACTGAAAGTTGTTCGCCTCTTGAGGTTGTGCTTTGGAAGTTGCTCGCCTTATGGCTTTGTTCAGCTTGGCTTTGGGATCTTTGTCCTTTGTTCACTTGTATACACCTCCTTGGCTGTTTATTGTATCATAGTTTGACCAAGTTGTTCGTCATTGATGACTTCACAGTTGGCTCATTCTTGGTCTCGGGTCTTAATACCTGTTCGCCCATTAGTTGTTCGTCGGGGAAGTTGTTCGTCACTTTATACACCTCTCAGATTGGTAGATGCACCCCAATGTTGACTATCTTTGTTTAAGCCCGTAACTCTTGTTCGCTTCATGCTGGATGATGTTCGCCTATCAACAATTGCCCCCTATTCTGACTAGATGTTGCATCAGACGAGAAACTTTGTGGCGAGCAACTGTAGTTAGGATATTGTTCTGGTCAAGACTTGGACGAACATCATCTTTGTGACGAGCAACATCGGGATAACCGTTTCGTCTTCCCATGATCTGGGGAGATCACGAAGATGACGCCAGCGCAATGATTGCGCGCCGTTCACGCGCGAACAACCCCGAGGCCACGCGCCCCTATAATTGTTTATAGGTCCTTCAACTTGTGGGTTAGCTCGGAGTTAACCCCGTTTTCTCTCCATTCGGCCCCTGAGTTTTCGAGAAATTATATCTGGGACCCCGTTTTTGCTTGGGGTATAAATAGTGGGAAAACTGAAATTTTTCCCACTTTTCCCCCTCTTGCTACAGTGCTCCGGCGATTTCTACTTTCCTCCGGCGATTCCAAGCTTTTCGACGTCCGTCCTTCAGCGTTTGGCTTCAAATTTCAACTCCCAGGTAGTTACTCTTCTTCTCCTATCTTCTTCTTTACTTTTTCTCTCGAAAATGCCATCGCCGCCGTGTGGGTTCGAGCACCACCGTCTTCTCCGGGATAGCGCTGCCGTCTGCAACTCTTTCTACCGCCGCTTGGATTTTTCTTCCTCTTCTATGTCTTCGCACTCGAGCAATAAGACTGAGGAGACCTTAGACCCACTTTTTCCAGTTGCGGTCCCCGTCGATCAACCTCCCTTCGAGATTTCTTCGGCGTCGGATCTTCACGTGGATTCAGTTGTTCGCTCTGTGGAGGACACCGGTGTGGGCCCATCTGGGAGAGAACTAACAGTTGCGGTGAACAACAATCGGGACGAAAGCTCTTCGTCTTCTGCCGAATCTGAAGATCCAGACCTTAACGAACTCACTCGCGAGTTTTTGGAGGGTATCAATTTTCCATCCCCAAAGATGCGGGAAAGCGAGATCCCAGCTGGGGTTGCTCGACTATTCGAATGGCGAACATATGCTGAAAGGTATGCGAATAGCTTTCCCCGTCCCCAGAGGGAAATAATGGATAAGGTGAAAACTGAGTACCAGGCGAGCAAGATAAAAAGTGTTGTTCGCGAAGATGAACTGGACTCTATCCGGAAGGACTACAAAATCCCATACGATATTCACCTGTGGGCCCCCCGGAGAAAGGAAAGAGCTGATCGCCCACCCCCCGGATGCACGGCGATCAACCTTCACACCTTGATTGCCGGATTAAAGCTGCCTCTTCCACCCGTTGTTGGTCGATTCCTGGAGGCGACCAACTTGGCCATCACCCAAATTACTCCAATTGGGTGGATGAACCTTCTAGGCTCTATGTGCCTGTTCGCCTTGGAGGGGTATGTTGATCGGATCACTGCGGAAGAGATCAACTACTTGATGACAATTACAAGCTGCCCCTTAGGAGAAGAAGGCTATCACTATCTCAAGGCAAGAACTGGGTTGAAAATGGTGGAAGAGGTGCCGAACAAGATTCATGACTGGAAGCAACACTTCTTCTGGATTGGGGGTGATTGGCGAGCATCTTCTGGTCCACACGGCGGCCCTGGACGAATAAATTCTCCAGCAGCCTATGGAAAACTGAAACGTAAGTTTGTTTCTTGCTCGCCTTTGGGCTAAGTAGTTCTAATTTAACTTTTCTTGTTTGTTCGCAGGCCCTCGTCTACCCAAGTGGGATTCGAAAGAGGAGGAGTTGAGCTCCGAGTTTCTGTTTACCTCGTGCTTGGCTGGCCTCCGAAATAGGGCAGATAGGACTATTGACTATCTTTGCCGAGCAAGGTGTCAAAGAGCTGCTCGCCTCTTGACTTACCCTCACCACCTGGAGGCTCAAGCTGAGGTGCCCCCAGGTATGAAAATTTCTAACTCCCGGTTCAAACTTTGTTCGTCATTATCTTGTTTAACTTGCTCGCCTAATTTCTTTTTCTTTTTTTTTTCTTTTTTAGCCGAGCAAGTAACAGTTGCCGTTCCCCCAAGTTACGCTCTCCTTGAGCAAAGGGTCCTTGAAATGGGGCCACCAAAAGGGAAGAAAAGGAGAGGTGACCCTCCTCAAGCGGTGCTCGCCATGTCGAACAAGCCTGAGGGGGCTAGAGTTCCGAGACAGGCTGCCCCCCCAGTCCAAATCCGGTCCCCTCCCGTTTCCCCTCCTCATGGGGGGAAACGTTTAAAGAAAGCTGACGGGACTCCCTTGTCCCACGATGTCCCTGGCAAGGGGAAGGAGAAAGTGGGTCACAGTCATCCTCGTCTAGAGGGGGATGTTGTTCGTCGCTCTACTGAGCCTGTGGAAAGAACAGTCAAGGCGAGCAAGGATTCTACCTCTGGTTGCGGCCCTGAGGATCTCACCCATCTGGGTTGGGATGAGCGAAAATTTAAGGAGTAAGTCCACATTAGCTTCTGCCGAACAAGTTCCATCATCATATTTTATTATTCTTCTTAGTATCATTTCTTTTCTCGTTCGCAGATATCGTGCTGACGATTATCCTGGTCGAGCAAGTGTTGTACATCAGTACGCTTGCTCGAAAACTCCCGTTAACATAAGGGAGATTCCTGGCGAGCATGTTCGCAAGGTGACGGAGTTGGTCGCCCGAGCCTGGACGCGTCCCTTGGACAAAGCCATCCTCCAACAGGGGCAAATGGACAATCTCCACCTCTCAATGATGCTCGTCGCCAACGGCCTCGTTACTGCCCAAAGGGCAATTGCCCAAGTTGCCGAGCAAGAAGAGTCTGCTCGCCTTTATGCGAATACTGCTCGGCAGCTTACTGAAGAAAAGGATGGCCTGGTCGGCCAATACGAGGCTAAAATTGCTCGCCTCAACAACCAGATCAATGTTTACATTGATGCTGAGCACAAGCGCCTTGAAGAGATTCAAGTCTTGTCCAAAGAGCTGAAGGACAAAGAGGCCCTGCTTGGGGACAAGGAGGTTTTGCTCGGTGAGGGGGAGAAGAAATTGACTGCGGCTGAACAAAGAATTGTTGAGCTTGAGGCGGAGAATGCTCGTCTCCGGGAGGCAGAAGCCAACCTCTTCACCCGCGAGCAACTTGAAGAGGAGGTTCAAGCTCGCACCGGCCCCATCTCCAACCTTGGATATATTTGTGCCTACGCGGACAGCATCCGCACGGCTGATGCCTATGATTACAAGGACATGGTGGAGGAGATGAGCAAGGATTTGAACGAGTTCCTTGAGAACTATCCTCCGCTGAACAACGTTAAAATCCAGTTGGCGGACTTGGCTGTGCTAGGGGTTAAACTTGATAAACTTGACCCCAGTATCACCATCACTCATCCTCCACCAATTGTTGATGATGGCGAGCAGGGAGATGAGCCGGCTGCCGCAGGCGAGCAGAATGCCGAAGAGATTGAGCGGAAGGCTGCGGAGGACTTGGCCAAAGATTTGATTGTTGACCCTCCTGCCGAGCAAACTCAAGATCCTCCTCCAGCCGTGCAGCAATAGGCCTTAGACTTGGCTCTTTTCTTTGTAATAGTTGTTCGCCTCTTTTTTGTAGTACTTGTAATGGCTGCTTCCAGCTTATACTATTTTTTGGGCTTAAAGCCTTTGATTAATGGAACGTCTTTCTTATGTTCGCTCATTTTCTTATATATGTTAATTGCCTTTACATTTCTGTCAATGCCTTTACAATTATAACATATAGTGTTGGGCTTTTGTTCGAATTGAACTTTGCCTTTAGTGGAATCAGGGTTCAGCCTTAGGTTCTGTTCATTTTAAAAAACGAACAACCTTTAAGTGGCTTTGGTCCTTAGGTTCTGTTCATTTGTAAAACGAACAACCTTTGAATGGACTTGTACCTCGAGCTTTTGGACTTTTTCCTTTGCTGACGAACAACTACTGTATTTACATTTTGAACAAATTACAAGTGTTATAAGACTGTTTATTACTTACATATACAATATGACGAACAACTTTGAACATAAACTAAAAACTTGCTCGCTTATAGATTTTTGCCGAGCAACTCTATTCAAAATTAAAAGACGCAGCACCAGACTATACAAATGTGGCGAGCAACTTTTAAATCTAAACTTAACCAAATTTTCAAAAAATTATGCAAGTTTTTGATCCTTGATCCATTCCATTTGCTTGATTCACCCTTTTGCTTGATTTACTTCATTCTTGATCCATACTTCTTGCCCCCAAGATAATTGTCCGCCTATTTATTGATAGTACTTCTTGAGATGTACGGCATTCCAGGAGTATGAGGCCGGCTTGCCTTCCATATCTTCGAGATCGTATACGCCATTTACGAATTTTTCCGTTATACGATATGGGCCCTCCCAAGCTGGTCCCAGTACTCCTGAAGGTTGGGCGAGCAGTTTTCTTAGAACCAAATCTCCAACTCTGAATTCCCGGACTTTTACACGGGAATTATAATAACGTTCCGCTCTTTGCTTGTATGTTGCATTTTTTAACTCAGCATTGAGTCTTTTTTCTTCGAGTAAATCCATTTCAGCACTCAGAGCTGAATTATTTGCTTGTTCATCAAAGTTGGTCGTCCTAATCGTACTGGTCCTTAACTCAATAGATATTACTGCTTCTGTTCCGAAAGCCATAGCAAAGGGTGTTTCTCCGGTGCTAGACCTGGGAGAAACTCTGTATGCCCACAAGACTTCCGGGAGTTCGATAGACCAACCACTTTTGCTCTCCGCCAGTCTTACTTTTAATGTATGCTTGATTATCTTGTTCACAGCTTCAACTTGTCCGTTTGACTGGGGATGATAAGGTGTGGAGTAATGCTTTCTGATCCCCCACTTCGCACAGAATTCTCTCAACTCTTGTCCATCAAACTGTGGACCATTGTCTGTCACAATTGCCTGTGGAACTCCAAAACGACAGACAATGTTCTTCCAGATAAAGTTGATCATCTTCTGCTGCGTGATGTTCACGATGGCCTCTGCTTCTGCCCATTTAGTGTAATAATCGACTGCCACAACGGCAAATCGAACATTTCCTACTCCAGCCGGGAAAGGACCAATGATATCCATCCCCCATTTTGCAAAAGGCCATGGGCTGTATACCGACACGGGCTCTTGGGCCGGTGTATGAATATTCGGGGCAAAAATCTGACACTGATGGCAAGTTTTTGCTTTCTTGATCGCATCCTGACGTAATGTCGGCCAATAATACCCTTGCCTGATGGTTTTGTACGCCAAGGCTTGCCCCCCAGTGTGATTTCCACATACTCCGGCGTGAATTTCTTCGAGTACTGCTTGCCCTTGCCCCCTAGGCAAACACTTGAGAAGTGGGACTGATATTCCCCTTTTGAAGAGTTGCTCGCCCACCAGAGTATATCTGGCGGCTCGCTTTACTAGCTTGACAGCTTCAAAAGGATTGTTTGGTTTTTCCCCACTTTTCAAGTATTTGACTATACTTGTTCTCCAGTCTTCTTCACTGGTTCGATCGTCGAGTTGGTTGACATTATAGCTTACTGTTGATGGATCTTTCATCTTTGTAACTATAATATCTGCCAACTCTACGGGTCCTTCACTTGTTGCTAGTCGAGCAAGCGCATCTGCTTGAGTGTTGCTCGTCCTTGGAATTTGCTGTATGAAAACTTGCTGCAACATGGATATTAGGTGAGCAACAATCCGTTGATACTCGATCATGTGATCATCTTTTGCTTCGTATTCACCTCGGACTTGGTTCACGATCAATTGTGAATCGCCAAATATTTGCAAGCGTCTGACACCAACTGCGAGAGATAGGTGGAGACCAGCAATAAGAGCTTCATACTCAGCTTCGTTGTTGGTTGCCATGAAACCAAATCTGATTGCCGAGGTGAATACTTGTCTATCTGGGCTGATTAAAACTACTCCTGCCCTCGAGGCTATATTGGTTGATGATCCGTCCACATAGAGATGCCAAGGATGATCAAGTCCTCTCGTCGGATCTGGTGGGAAAGTTAGTTCGACTATAAAGTCGGCTAATGCTTGCCCTTTGATCGCTGTTCGAGGAGCATAGGTCACCCCGAATTGGCTAATCTCCAGTGACCATCTTAAGAGACGACCTGCAGTATCGGGGCGATGGAGAATTTGCCTGAGCGGGAAAGTTGTTAGAACTTCGACTTGATGGTCAAAGAAGTATGGTCGTAACTTTCTCACGCTCATAACCAAAGCATACGCCAGCTTTTCGGTTGGAGCATATTTGATCTCTGCTTCGTGTAAAGCCTGGCTGACGTAATATATAGGTTGGTGAAATTTGTCGTCTTCGCGCACCAAAACGGAGCTGATGGCAACTTCTGATGCGGCTAAGTATAGAAAGAGCTTTTCTCCCGGGATTGGTTTTGATAGGATTTTGACATCTCCCAGGTATTCTTTAAGTTGATCGAAGGCCGCTTGGCAGTTGTTAGTCCATGCAAACTTTCCTTTTTTGACGGCCTCGAAGAATGGACGGCACTTGTCCCCTGACCTGGATATGAACCGGTTCAATGCTGCTAGGCACCCGGTGAGTCTTTGCACTTCTTTCACCGAACGTGGTGGTTGCATATCCATGATGGTTTTAACCTTTGAAGGGTTGGCCTCAATTCCCCGCTGGCTAACAAGATGGCCCAAGAATTTCCCAGAGTGAACTCCAAAGCTGCTCTTCTTTGGATTCAACTTCATGTTATAGTGTCGAAGAATTTCGAACACTTGAGTCAGATGTTGAAGATGGTCTTCCTTCTTGGGACTTTTGACTACGATATCGTCTACATAGACTTCCACCGTGTCTCCGATTTGTTGGTCAAACATCTTGTTCACCAGCCTTTGATAAGTTGCCCCGGCATTGATAAGGCCGAAGGGCATTCTCTTCCAGCACAGCAAGTTTTTGTTAGTGTAAAAAGTTGTGCTTTCTTGATCGTCAGGATGCATTGGGATTTAATGATATCCTGCAAAAGCATCCATGAATGTTAGCATTTCGTGACCCGCAGTGCTGTCCACCAATTAATCGATGTGCGGGAGAGGAAAGTTGTCCTTCGGGCATGCTGCATTCAGATCTGTAAAGTCTATGCATAGCCTCCAGGTTCCGTTTGATTTCCTCACCAGCACAGGGTTTGCTACCCATTGTGGACAAAGTGCTTGACGGATCAGATCGTTGTCTAACAGCTTTTTAACTTCTTCATTCAAGGCTTGGTATTTGTCTGGGCCGTACTTCCTTCGTTTTTGATGGACGGGCTTTCTTGCTTGATTTATGTCCAGCTTATGACAAGCATGTTTCGGGTCTATCCCCACCATATCTGCGTGAGACCAAGCAAAGACATCTAGATTCTTGGTGAGGAACTCTTTCATTCGGGATCTGTAAGGCTCTGGGAGCTCAGATCCTATGAATAATTCAAGATCTTCGTTGTCGGGATTAACTTTGAACGCCTCCAGCTCTTCGACTGGAGTTGCTCGTCGTTTTTGTCCCTTCCAACGGGGATCAAGTATGGGTTCCTCAGGGTTGAAATCATTTTTGATGTCCATGGGCTCTGCCCCCAGGCGGGGTTCTAGATCATCAGTTGGCTCCGTCCCATTGTTGTTCATTTGTACTTGGCCCTCCAAGTCCCCCACTGAGGGTTGTTCGTCATCACCCCTTTGTTGTTCGTCAGATGGAGGTTCCTCGCGGGTGGTAACGAGTTGTTCGTCCAACACTTGCTCGTCCAAGTGTTGTTCGTCCGTATCCATGTGGTCGTCCATGTCCATCATATTGTTCAGTATTGATGGTTCGTCGACGGGATAACTTGTTGCTTCCATCATGGATATTTGTACAAATTTTGCTCGTAGTTGTTGAATGCATTCTCGTGCCCTCCGTTGGTCTCCTTTAATTGTGCCTGTTCCACTAGCTGTTGGAAATTTCAAACAATAATGGTAAGTGGAACACGCAGCTTTGAATTCATTGAGAAAAGGTCGGCCAAGAAACCCGTTATAGGTCGACTCCTGGTCTACAACCAAGAAATCTACCATTCTTGTTATATTTCTTTCGGGTTTATTGGCCGTTACAAGTTGTACAGCTAATGTTACAATCCCCAACGGTGTTGTCACAGCATTCCCGAAGCCTATGATCCTATGTGTTGTATTCCGAACATAACCCGAATAATCTCCCAGATTATCGAGGGTCTTCTTGAATAGGATGTTGGTGTAGGCTCCGGTGTCCACCAACAGTCTGTGGACTCTGGTCCTCATAATCTTTGCGCAGATTACGAGCGAATCATTGTGTGGAGTTAAGACGCCTTCAAGGTCTTTTTCGGTGAAGGTCAATTCCGCCGTTTGCATGATGGACGGCTAAACTCCCATTTCTTGTACTTGACCAATTGCTCGTAGCTCCGCTTTCCTCTTTCGATTAGAGTCGGGTGGTTGTCCATCAAAACACCCTCCCGCGGGACCTGCGGGTTCCATCATGAAAAGATCTTCTAAAGGTTGAGCTGGAATACTGGGAACTGGTCGCCCGGGTCTGTTGTTTCTCTGAGGTTGACCATCCTCTTCATCTTCCGAGTTGTTCTCCCGGGTTCTCTTCCCAGGTTGCCTTTTAACGAAATCGGAGAGCTTTCCCTCCTCATAAAATTGCCAGAGTTGATTAAGCAAATCTCTACACTCACTCGTAAAATGCCCCACACTTTGATGGTAGGCACAATACTTGTTTGGGTTGAGTTTGCCAGTATCCTGACGGATTTTACGTGGTGGGGAAAGCAACTCTTTCTCCTTTACGTTCTCATACACAGTATCAACTGATACTGTCAATACTTGGTTCAATTTTTCTTTCAAATCCGATCCTTCGGTGAATGCTTTCATATTTTTTGGGACCCTGTAGCTTGTCCCGACGGGCTTTTTGTTATTCTCCTTAGGATCAGCCTTGTTCTCCCCCAAATTTGTTTGTAGGGCCTCGTGCATGGAAACGAAAATGCCAGCTTGGTTTCTGAACTCGGCATAAGTCTTTGGGCACTTTAGACGTACCTCCTTCCATAACTTCGACCCTTTTTTCAATCCGGCCATCACAGCGACGATCTTGGTATCTTCGCTCACCGGTTCTCCTTCTAGCAAAACTTTATCGAATCTTTCCATAAACGCCCGGTCAGTTTCATCATCATTTTGCCTCAAATCTGACAGCCGGTGTTTTTGGGAAAGATACGACCCCGCCGTTGAAAAGTGAGAAAGAAATTCTCGACTTAGTTGGACGAACGAGTGGATTGATGTCGGCGGCATTGATGAAAACCACTTGTGAACCCGATCGCCCAATGTTAACGGAAAATTCCGGCATTGGGTGGCATCGCTGGCCCCCACGGAGACCATGTAGTCCGTATACTTTGTTAAGTGGACCCGGGGGTCGGCGATGCCTTCATATTGAATGCTAGCCGAAAATTGAATCTTTTTCTGTATCGGGGCCTTCAAAATGTGAGCTGCCAAAGGTGAGGATGGCATGCTAGTCGTTCCCATCCCCCTCTGTTGGTCTAGTTGCCCCTGCATGTTCTCTACAGCCCTCCTTAGGCTTGATAATTCATCAAGAGGTGCCCCCTGACTTGGAGGCTGTTCGGCGAGCAAAGGCATTAGCCTTTCTGCTCGTCGCAGTCCCTCGCTTGGAGTGGGCACTTCCTGGGCTTGCCTCCTAAGGTTGTTCGCCGCATTTGGCCCTAGGCGCCTGAAGGCTGACTGGGAGAGTCTTTCATGGACTGATGGGCGAGGCTGTTCAAAAGTTGCTCGCCCGTCTTCTGCTCCCCGGCGAGCAACTTCCTGTTGGGGTTGGCTAAGCCTGTCCTGAGCACTGGAACGCGTTGTTCCATGGCTAGACATAGTTGTTCGTCCGCGACCAGACTCAGCCTGTACTTCTCTTTGGTCGACCACCTTGGCCTTTCCCTTATTCCGTCTGACTTGGGCACTATCAACCTCTCGTTGTTCGCCCCTAGTAGTCCTGGGTCTAACAACCTCTAGGGACTTGTCCCTTGGCCTTGCTTGTGTTGGCCTAATCTGCTCTTGTTGCCTCTGGAGGGCCTGGAGAGCAGCTATGGTTTTAGCCAACTCGTTGGGGTTGTTCGCCAAAGCCTCCATCTCAGGGGGGAGGTTATGTGTTATGGCTGTATGCTGTGACCTGTTCGCATGTCTTGGGTCACGGTCCCGGTGGTCGGCCGACGTGGCTCGGGTCTGAGATGCTCTTTTCGACAAACGTGATCCTTGGGTCTCTTTAGATTGAGGCATTTCAATTTAAATTATTTCTTAATTTTTAAATTGAAGAACACCAAGAACACCAAGAACACTTTTGTTTGTATCTTCAAATATTTCTTGAGATTTCTTATGAATCTTCAAGTTTTCAACTTGAAGTTCTTGAGTAATCACACTAAACCGGAGGTTCGGCACCCTCCTTCTAGCGCCAAATTGTTGGTGAACGAATCTAATCGTAAGGATTAGTGGCTGTTTTAATCCGTTTTTACGTCACCAATCAATAACGTGTGATTGATTACCACCGTAAATGGTAAATCGGGGTATGAATTTATCGAATTTGTAAATTCGGTAGTCGAAATTGGACTTATTTCGTGTATGTGTAGGTTTTTGGTGTATTTGTGTGTGTTTTGGGAGTATTTATAAATTTGAACTTGTATTTCACAGCTGGAGAACAACTATTTATAGAGACTAGCAAGCATGAGGTGTCCAAGACTCTTGGTCTCCCTAGCCTGCATGCTTGACATGTGTCCCTTTGATCTTATCTAAGCTGAATCTTAGTTACAAAGTCTTCTTTGGTCTTATCTCGGACTCATTGTTGTTCGCCTAGGTCGGCTTGATTGATCTTGTTGATTCTCCAACTGAAAGTTGTTCGCCTCTTGAGGTTGTGCTTTGGAAGTTGCTCGCCTTATGGCTTTGTTCAGCTTGGCTTTGGGATCTTTGTCCTTTGTTCACTTGTATACACCTCCTTGGCTGTTTGTTGTATCATAGTTTGACCAAGTTGTTCGTCATTGATGACTTCACAGTTGGCTCATTCTTGGTCTCGGGTCTTAATACCTGTTCGCCCATTAGTTGTTCGTAAGGGAAGTTGTTCGTCACTTTATACACCTCTCAGATTGGTAGATGCACCCCAATGTTGACTATCTTTGTTTAAGCCCGTAACTCTTGTTCGCTTCATGCTGGATGATGTTCGCCTATCAACAGGGGGCATCCGTTAAAGAAGTCATGATGAATAGAACCGTCATGCAGAAAAAATATAGGAGGCGGTTGTTAATTGAAGATTAACTAATATATTATGTAGAATATGTTAATTGAGTGTATTTATTGTATTTGATGTATAAATAGTGCAAGAGGAATTACAAAGATTTACAAATATACATTGAAATAAAAGATTTAAAAATTTGATATAAAAAACTTGGCGATACTCAAACTTGATATTCTTTAAAAATCTCCTTATATCAATATTGTACATTAATAAAATTCCTAATAACATGCTTGGTTTTTAAATTAAAATTATTTGCACAATTTTAGGCGTATAATCTTCACAATTTATTTCTAATTATGAAGTTATAATCGAATCATGTTGCTGAATTATTGCAAACATTTCATCTTTTGCCAGATTTAATTTTCCTTTTTCAATTGAGTATGTAGCATATTTTAATATAATTTTTTTCGATATATATCCGATCTATATATTTTATTCCAATTGAATCTAATTAATATCCTTATTTCCATTAACGAGTTGTATTAATGATAAACTCAAATCTCATACTAATGGAAAATACAGCTCATAGCAAAAAATAAAGAAATTATAATTTTTATCTGCTTTACTCATATGAAAATCAAACTTCTTACAATACTAAAAAATATCTGTTATAATTCCTCCAAAGTATAAGTCAGCTTTTTGGATTGTAGAGAACAAAGACGAAAACCTGCCAGTCCATGACAATTTCAACCTTCTTTTTCTCCTGCAATGCAAGTTTTAAATTTATGGAAATTAGATTAGCCACTAATTTAAAGAGCAACCGACATATGTTAAGTTAATTGATACATTAACTAATTTTATGGAATATGATTTGATTTAATATTTTTATACAGGTCTCATTAAAATTCATTAATATATATAAATTAGATAGGACAATAACATAAAATATTAGTTGTATATATTATTTATGTGTACTATTTATTATGACTAAGTATATAGTGAAAATGGTTCATACATGAACCATTGAGGGGTATTTGTTGTTTTTACTAAAGAACATTAATTGTTCTCATTGAAGGGTATTAGTTGTTTTCACTGAGGTATATTAGTTGTTTACTAAAAACAAACTAATATTGTTCACTGAAAATAATTAATACAATTTAGTTAAAATAACTAATATCTTTTAATGATTCATATATGAATCAATTGGACTCTATATATACTCATTTATTATTGTAAAGAAAAAAACACCACAATAAATATTATAAATATACTCAATTATATGATTGAGTCAACCAATTTCTTTAAATATTTAAGTAAGATTTGTATATTATCAAATTATTAATAGTGAATACGAGACTACATGAATTAATTATATTGGTCTCATTAATTAATAAAATAATAGAAAAACATATTCCCTACGTTCCAATCAATTTTCACACTAACCTGGGCACAAAAAATTTTAAAAAAAATATTTTTATATTATTTAAGTTATAAAGTGAGAGCGTTATGTCAAATCAATTTTAATTGTCTGGTTGTTAGTTATTTGTTTAAGAAAAATAATGACATATTGGGTAAATAAGTGAAAAATTTAAGGGTAAGAGTTATGAGAAATTTTTCTTTTTTAGAGTGTGAAAAATAATGTGGGACGGACTAAAAAAAAATGTAAAACTACTAATTTGTCACATAATCCAAATTGATGGGAAAAGATATGATTGAATTGGGAAAATTGTTATAATCGCTCACCCCAAAATGTTTGATCAAATTTACACAAAATTTAAAAATCATTACCTATTTATACTAAAACTAGTCCGTACCCCGCGAATTTCGCGGATTGAAAAAAAATTGTTATTATTATTTCAAATTATGAATATAATATTTCTAAATATCTTGTAATATTGATAAAATATTAAATTGTAATTTTAATTCATCGAACAATAAAAAAATATTAAAAATAAATAAATAGAAAATTTGCAAAATATTAACTAATTCACACATTCAATCTCAAATTAATATAACACAGTATTACTTAAACTTACATTTATTGTATAGTTGCATGTCCAGTTTTCCCCCATGGCATGAAGATACAATAACAATTGAACGCAAATGTTTAATTCTAAAGATAAAATCACACATTTCGCATCTAAAATAATATTTGACAAAAAAAATGACATAATTAAAATGAAATATTGTGTAGATATTTGTTGGGAATAATTGATTAATGTGTTGATATTTATAATACACAATTAAACAATAAAAATTGACGTTTAAGCACCAATCTTAGTTTAAAAAAATCAATTTTCCTCCTAGACATTTCATATGTACATATATTTTGCAAAAAAAAAAAAAAAGTTAAAAAAAATCGAAATCCTACTCTACAAAACAATCTCTATATTTATAGTTTCAAATTCTATTTTGCACGTTGAATTTTATCCAAAAAAATAAAATGTGTCGCAATCTATTATTGATGGTAAGATATTATATTTGATGGCAATATTTTTTGGGAATCCTATCTCAGTGACAATATCCTTTTCGAAACATTTCAATTTTGCCCGATAAATTTCACACCTATCAATATTTTGTAAAAATAAATTTCAAAAATATCTAAGAAAAGAAATTGTTCTACCATGAAACAAATTTGTTTGCATTAATTTAATATGTAAAATAATAATTCATCTTATATGTGAATATTTTGTTTTCATTGATTAAAATATATTCAGATTTATTGTATTTTAGAGTAAGATAGTTTTTTAAAGTTAGAATACTTAAATTGTTAGTAAAGAAACTTAATTTTATTTTATTTTCATTTTTATTTTTGGCCAACACCATAAATTTTTAACCATGAAAAATTTATTCCATATATTTAAAAATATATATATATATATATATACACACATTAATTATATAACATATAACAACCTTTTACTTAATTATCATTTACAATATTATTTTAATATCTGTATGTTAAAACAATATAAAAGATTCGAAATCCTAGTTAAGAAAAAATTATGTGTACTTTACCGTTAATATTTTACTTTGGCGGCATAATTTTATCCAAAAATAAACTTTTGTATTACAATCTATTATTGAATGCGAGATACTATATTTGGTGGCAAGATTTTTTTGGTATCAAACAATATTTCAGTGACAATATTTATTTTGAAATATTTCAATTCCATCCTACAAATTTCAAATCTATCAATTTATTGCAAAAATAACTTCCGAAAATAACTACGAAGAGAAATCGTTGATATGCTTGCATTATTATTATGTTTAAAATAATATTCCATATTTTGCATAAATATTTTATTTATTAAAGGCAAGAATTATATTTGATGTAAATATTATTTTGGTATCATACACTATTTCGGTGACAATATCTTCTCCGAAATATTTCAATTCTTTCCTACAAAAATTTCATATCTATCAATATTTTGCAAAAATAACTTCCAAAATATCTAAGAAGAGAAATTGTTCAACCGTGAAAAAAGATTTGCTTGCAATAATATAATGTTTAAAATAATATTTCATATTATATGTAAATATTTTGTTTCTATTGATTAAAATATATTTAGATTTATTGTATTCTAGAGTAAGATACTTTTTAAAGTTATAGTAACATAATGTCCTTTTTTTTTTCTTTTTTGGCAAACACTATAATTTCTAACTCATAAAAAATTATTCCACATATTTAAGGAAAATATTTACATTAATTATACTAGTATATTCACCCGTGCGATGCACGGTCTATCATATTTATTAAAAAAAATCTAATATTATAATTAGTTATATATATGTGTGAGTGGGTGGGATTTGAGCATGCATGAATATTAAATTTGTAATTTTGAAATACTAAGTCATATGTGACACAGATTTATACAACAAATAAAAAAATGAGTAAATTTCTTGTGCACTTGGTGTATGGTGCACTTACTCAATAGTTGAGAGTGTTTATACTGAAAAATATGATTTGATTACAATGAAAAATGTGATTAAATTACACTGAATATCGATTTTTAGTGTAATTTAATCATACTTTTAAACGTAACCAGTCTACACTTTTCAATATAAACAACTTTAGTTGTTGAATGAGTGCATCGTGCACTTGGTGCATATGAGAGTGCGCGATAAAACATATACTTAAGAACATCACGCAATAAATTAATTCAAAAGGTGTCATAATATGTTAAAAAAACTATTGTTGTATCCATTAAAATTAAGACAATATCAAATTCTAAATTATTAAGCAAAGACATATAAATTTATTGACATATATAGTTATGGGAATTGTTCATATATGATATATCTACTACTTAATTGATTACAAAATTGGTCCAATATAAATATTAAAAAAAAAAAAAATCACAAGCAAGCCATGTATTGAAATTATCTAACCAATGTTTAAGCCAATATAATTTTTCTTATATAAAACTCCCGTCTAATTTACGTGGAAGGAAAAGCCCAACATCCTATGTATAATTACGCCCATGCTCTCAAATCAACCTAAAACAATAAAGCCCGAATTTTTTTTTCCCATCCTATATAATCTCTTTGGAGTGAGTGCTGTTGAGAATTTTGCCCTAACCCCATTTCATCCAAATCCCCTATAAAAGCCGATTAAAAATAATAATAATAATAAAAAAAAAAAAAAACCTCCACACACAATAAACTCGTATTGCAATTCAATCTTTCTTCGACCAAAAATCAGTGTTATCTTCCCAATTATGACTCCTCACGGTCGGAAAGCTTCACACCATGGTGCTGCAAAGATTCGTTGCAACCGGTGAACAACGTACATGTGGCTTCTCTTCATCACTATTTTGCCACAACATTGCAGCCCCCTCCGATAAAGCCCCCCACAGCGTCGGATCTGAATATCTATCGAAATTCAAATAAAATAAGATTTTTGAAAAGGATCCATGTTCTGCTATTGCACTGCCTCAAGCACGCCAAATTGTATTCTCCGCAAAAATTATGAGAAGAAAATAGGGCTCACGGTTTTTATATTCACAATAAAAAAAAATGAAAAGTCAGGAATTATACCTTTAAAGGGCGCTTTAAAATTCTACGACTTTTAAGTTTTTCACTAATTAATAATAATAATTATTATTATTATTATGATAATAAGTTAACATTAAATTCAAAAACTTTTCAGTGTTTTCTTAACCAATTTGGAAATAAAATTTGGTAACTGAAAAATAGTTACTATTTTTGGCAGAAGATTTTGTTATTATATAAGTATAGATAAGATATAAAAACAATTTAACTTATTTATGAATTACAATACACTTTTAATATTTGTATGTTAAAAAATATAAAAGAAAACATGAAATCCTAGTCTAGAAAATAATATCTGCATTTTGCAGTTTAATAATTTAGTTTGGCCGCATAATTTATCAAAAAATAAACTCTTGTATTACAATCTATTATTGAAAGCAAGATATTTTATTTGGTTGCAGGATTTTTTTTGATATCATATACTATTTCGATGAAAATATATTTTCCAAAGTATTCCAAATTATTTCCTACATATATTAAATATATCAATATGTTGCAAAAATAAAAAAAAATCTAAAAAAAAATCATTCAACAACAACTTAGTAATAACAACTTTATATTTTACAAATATATAATTTCTATAAGAATTAAAGAAAAAATCCTCATCTATCTATTTCCGAATTATCCCGATAAATTGGGGTCTTGAGACCGATTCCATTACGATGGTGCTTTGGGTTGGGATCGTCATACCGATGATTTATCCATATCTATTAAAGAAAAAAAATTCAATTAGATTTAAAAAAATTAATCTCTTACCCTATGTGGCGGCATGCAGTGTTCCGATACGATTCGAGACTGTGGTGGTTCGATGCGGTTCAAGCGAGGAGATCCATGAGGAGGCGGTGGTTCATAAATAACCTGAAAGAAGAGGGGCAACGACGTGAGAAAAAAAAAAGAGTGGAGAAAAAAATCAGTATTATAACTATAAAAAAAATTAAGGAGTGGTGGTCCGATACGATAGACAACGGATATGATAATGAAGAGAGAAGATGATTAGGGTTGTAAATTAAAATGAAAACTAAAGTGAGATTTGACAATTATAGAAAATATAAAATGAAATGTATGGTTGAGATTAAAAGTATAAAATATATGGTGTAGATTAAGTCTTAATTTGATTTAAAACATGCCTAAAATAACTTTTAATGAGAATGCATGATTTTGAAATAAAATGATTTGAGGGGTGCCACATCACCTTGAGAGAAATATGGTGTTTACACATCATTTTGGAGAGGTTTGGAAATATAGTATAATAAGATTATTTTTATAGAATAAAAATAAGAGTGTAGTTAACATCAATAACATAAAATTCAATGTTATATTATTTATATATAGAAATCTGCAAATTTAAAGAGTTGTTGATCTAGCAGTAGCACCACAACAAATGTCATAAATATATTAAATTATAGGACTGAATCAATAAATTTCTTTACATATCTTAATTGTATATTTCATATAATAGAAATTTTAATTAGATATTATTAAATGTATACACAATATAACTGTTGATGACCTTTTCTAACTAAGAAGGTTAGTGGCTGTTTTTCATCTAATGAAGATCACCAAACAAGAATCAAGATCATAGAATTTTGCTAAGTAAAGCTCAAGTAATAATTTGACAAGAGTTTGGCTATTTTTTGAATTGTTCTCCCTTTTTTTCATGTACAAGAAGGGAGTATTTATAGACATACAAAGTGGCCATGTGTCACCATCTTGATGGCTTAGCCATTGGATCTTTGCCAAGTGTTAGGACACTTGTACAACATCTACACTATTACTCATTGGATGGGTGCCAAGTGTTAGGACACTTGGCCCATATCTAAGCTAGTGACTCTTGGGATTCCCCATGTTGTACTTGATCTTTGGCACTTCTGAGATGCTCTCGACGGTGACCGGCTGCTCGCTTGTACGTCTCCGTTAGATGTCATGGTCCTTTGCGTTCTGAGCTGTTCGCTCCTCGCTTGGGATCATTTTACGATTCTGCTCGCTCGATTACGTCCTTGTTCGCCCATATTGGCTGGCTTGAACCGCTGGCACAGCTGTTCTTTGCAAGGCTGCTCGCCACAATTCTGATTGCCGCATTAGTGCTTTTCTACAAAGCTGTTCGCCTTACGAATCTGCTAGCTCCGCTACGAAGCTGTTCGCTCCACGAGGTTGCTAGCTCATTTGATTTGCTATCCTGTTATCAAGTTTAATGATAATCTTTCGTTGATTAAATGCGAAGTTGTTCGCCCATCAACAATTGCCCCCTAGCTTGGTCTCATGTTGAATGTGGAGTGGTCAACTGAGACCAAGCTATAATTTCATCTTCGAATAATGGGCGGGCAGGAAGAGAGTATAGTAAGCTACATGGGCGAGCATCCGCGTAGGCGAGCAAACGAGCAATGGGAACTAAAGTGCGCGACCAGCAGCGAACGCCCTTTCGTGTCGTGACGGTTGGATTCCCGAGGCACGGAATGCGAGGCGTCGCGTCAGTCACGCGCGACCCCCAATTTGCTCATAGGGGCCTACGGAATTTTGCGAAAATTGCATTCTCGACCCAGCCTCATCCTTATAAATAGGCGATTTCCCATTCATTCCTCTTTCTTTCTTCTTTCGATTTTCACGCTTCCGCCATTGACAAACGCTTCGAAGCTTTCCTTCTTCGTGATTCTTGTACCTGAATCTCCTCTCGTGTCATTTTGTTCTTCGTTTTCAAAGGTAATTTACCTCGTTTTTCCTTTACATTTCGATTCCGTACAATTTTTCTTTTTCTTCCGTATTTTCTTTAATCATCATTGTTACTCCGGCCGTGAACCGCCATTGCGCCGCCGTCTCGTAGTGACGTTACCGCTGCAATTTTGATTTTGGACCCATTGTACTTAAAATCCTTCTAAAACTGGTTAAACTTCCGCCTCGTTATTTCGAATGGAGTTTACCCCCTCAAATTCATCTCAATCCGGACCCGGACGAAACCCGGAAAAACGACCCGTAAATCTGGATTCTCCGCGCAGATCTGTTCGCCAAGCGTTGGCGAACAACCCGCGCACGTTGTTGGTGGACGAAGACACGGACTCGGATGCGAGCTCCGTTGTTCGCTCGGTAGAGACGTGTGCCGCTGATCGCTCTGGCGATCAAGAAGATATTCACCATCCTGCTCGCGAATCTGAAACGTCTTCTGATCTTGGTGAAGATTCCACAGAAGTGGCCGCGGAGATAGAGGGTTCAATTGACCTCGAGGACGACCAAACTGGCCCTGCTGGCGAGCAGCGAGTTGGCGAGCAAGAATGTCCTACGCTTACTTGGGAGTTTTTAAGGGAAATTAATTTCCCCCTCTCTCAAACTACACCCGAATCCCGGATCCCGGAAGGAGTTGTTTGCGATAATGAGTGGAGGGACTATGCTGCTCGCTACTCGAAGACATTTGTCACTCCATCGAGG
Source organism: Ballota nigra (assembly GCA_947034835.1). Classification (NCBI taxonomy): domain Eukaryota; kingdom Viridiplantae; phylum Streptophyta; class Magnoliopsida; order Lamiales; family Lamiaceae; genus Ballota; species Ballota nigra. The sequence continues at coordinate 40,217,982 of OX344721.1, forward strand.
GTAATCATGAAGAAACAAAGTGGGGACTTTGCCGCGAGCAGCCTTGATAGCGTGCTCCTTGAGGAAGACCTGGCGAGCATCCGTGCTACCTACAAGATTCCGTACGACATTTTTATGTACATACCAAAGGAAGGAGAAACTGCTGATCGCCCTCCTCCTGGTTGCACGGCGATCAATTTGGATGTGCTCAACACGGGTTTTCCTCTCCCCGTTCATCCACTTATCGGGCGATTCTTGTCCGACATGAACCTGGCGATCACCCAGATTACTCCAAACGGTTGGAGTAGTCTCCTAGCCTTCATGACTCTTTTTGGTCTTGAGGGCTATAAAAACAAGATAACAACCGCGGAGATTCTCTACGCCTTGACTATTTCTGCTCAACAAGAGGATGGAGCTGGTTGGTATTATGTTAAAGCGAAGACCGGGCTGAAACTCATTGAAGGAGTCCCCAATAAAATTAAGGGTTGGCATCGCCAATTTTTCTTCATTGGTGGTGACTGGCGAGCAGCGGAGGGATTCGCCGGCGGGCAGGCGCGCATCATGTCGCCCGAACGCTTTGGAAATGCTAAACGTAGGCCTTCCTTTATCTTATTAGTTCATAAATAGGACTAATTTTAATCCTTTTTGTTGTTTTGCAGGCTTGAGAAATTTGAAGTGGGGGAACCCTAATTTGAGCGACGAGTTTCTCTTCACCCTAGCCATCATCTCTCTTCGCGACGTTGCTAGTCGCGACATACACCATCTCTCGAAGGCTCATTGTCGCAAACTTGCTGGCTTGGTCACGAGTCCCCACCATCTTGAAGCCCAAGCCGCGGTTCCAGAAGGTAACTTTTTTATTTTTGCTCGCCAATCATTTTTGCTCGTTCATCATTCTTGCTCGCCTAACACTTGTATTTTTCTTGTCAGATCAACAAGTCACTGTTGCTATCCCAGCTGTGCCCGAGTCATATTATCTACTCGCCAATCGAGTTAAACAGATGGCTGATGCTTCAAGGAGAAAGATGGATCCTCCCCTCGCTATCATGCGTCTCCGGGCCGGAGAGAACCCTTCTGGTCGCCCAGCCGCCGGAGCTGGTCGCCGCAAACCTGCGGCGAAATCTACTCCCTCTCCACGGGATGTAAGGAAGGATAAGGAGAGGGAAAAAGAGAAGGAGAAGAAGAAGGCGCCGCGAGGCGATGATGCTCGCGGCGATGATCGCGCCTCTAAGCGATCAAAGACCATGGCGGAGGCGAGCAGTGCTGCTCCCCGATCTCCTGCTTCTAGATCCACCTCTTTGGAAGTGGTGGACGAGCAACAGGTGGTCGCTAGCGTGGCGGCGACCAAAACGGTGGTGTACCCCAAGGATCTCTCCTACTTAGGTTGGGATCCTTCTAGAATTAAAGAGTAAGTTGTTCGCTTTTTCAGGTTTTGTTGTTCGTCTGATCTTAGTCATCATTTTTGTTCTTACTCTTAATTCTTCATTTGGTTAGGTACAAACCGGAGCGTTATCCCGGTCGAGGAACTGCTCTTCACCACTTTGCTGTTGTGAAGGATGCCCCCCCCAGCTTTCGCGACATTCCCGATGCTCCTGTCCGTCGAGCAGCTGAGATGGTCCCGAGAGCTTGGACCAAATCGGCGAACACCCTTGTCACGGGTCAGACTGTGAGCGACAATGTTCGCCTGATGGCGTACAATGCTAGCCATCAAGTGGTCCAGGCTCAAGTGCTGCTCGATCAAGTTCTGGATCTCGAGCGAACAAACCGCGATTTGGGCCGTCGCGTGGAGAGGATGGACGAGGAAAGAGCCTCTGCCATCAAAGAATGCAAGGTCGAGCATGCTAAGATGCTGGCTTTGATGGAGAGGAAGATGGAGGCCTCGTTAACTGGCGAGAAGAACGCCTTGGAGAAGGCTGAGAAGATGCTGCTGGAGGTGAAGTCCTCAGACTTGAGAGCTGAGAGAGCTGAGAAGGAGCGAGCAGACTTATCCGCTCGGTTGCTCGCTGCCGAGGAGCATGTCAAGAGGCTGGAGGAAGAGCGCCAGAATCTGATCGAATACGAAGTCCATGAGCAGGAAGTGATGGACAAGACCAATTTTGGGTACATTTGTGCCTTTGCAGAATGTTTACGGTCTGTCCACTTCGCTCACGATCATAACCAAGATATCCGTGATGCGGTGAAGGCGGACTTCGTTGAATACGTGAAAAATTATCCTCCTCCTCCTGGCTCGACTTTGTTCGTCTCCGATTTGGCCGACCTCGGCTTTCCTTTGGAAGTCTTCGGCGAGGACGTCGACATTGCTGCTCCTACTTACGGCGGTCAGCCTGACCCTGCTCCAGCGGCGACCAACGCGGCAGCCGCTGATGAGGTTTTTGAAGGGTTGTCTTCGCTTCCCTTGACCCCCATAGACGGGGCCGGTACAAGTGCCCAGGGCGAGCAGCCGAGCGCGCCGGCGACCAGGACTGAAGATGCTCCTCCTCCTCCTCTTCCTTGAAGACTTGTTTTTTCTTACAATAGGATGTATAACATTTCTGTATTTCTCATTCCTATTGTAAAACTTTTTGATCTAATGAAATGAAGATTTTTTGTTCGTCTACAAGCTTATGCCTCTTCATTTGTCTTTACTTAACTGCTCGCCTTTTTTGTTTGTCTTACTTAATTGCTCGCGTATTGTTTTTTGCTCATGACAGTTTTTAAGTGTTCCTTTTTCCTTAAGGTAAACACTTAAATTTTAAGTTGGTCATTTGGTTCTTATAGAACTTGACCTTTAGTTGTTTGGGCCATTTTGGTCGCTCGTGGACTTGGCCTTGCATTAATGTGGGCTATTGGTCCGTTATGGACTTAGCCTTATTTTTGCTTTTAATAAGCTTTTCTGTTCGTCTTATAACAGACTCGTATTTTGCTAATTTTTGGGCGAGCAACTAAGTAATTTGGACTTAAGGCTTAAAAATTAAAATTCAACAAGACAAAAGATTAAAGCAATTCTGCTCGCCTAGTAAGATAAATGCAAATCTGCTCGCTTATAAACTTGCGCAAAAATTTCAAAAATTTACAAAGGATCTATTTACAAGCTTTCTAAGACTTACAGGACTTCATTGGTAGTACTTCTTGAGTAAAGTTGTATTCCAGGAGTATTGGGACGACTTGCCTTCCATGTCTTCAAGGTCGTATGTGCCGTTGTGCCACTTATTCGTCACCTTGTATGGGCCCTCCCAAGTCGGGCCAAATACTCCTGGTGGTATTAAAACTTTTCGAAGTACCAAGTCCCCAATTTCGAATTCTCTTGCCTTTACTTGAGAATTGTAGTACTTTGCTGCTCTTCTTTTGTAGATCGCATTTTTCAATTCTGCTGTTATTCTTTTTTCTTCAAGCAAGTCCAACTCTGCTGCCATTGCAGAGTTGTTTGTTTCTTCGTCAAACGCAGCTGTTCGTTTTGTCGGGACTTTTAACTCAATCGGAATTACTGCTTCTGTCCCGAATGCCATTGTGAACGGTGTTTCGCCTGTGCTTGTTCTGTGGGATACTCGGTATGCCCACAACACCTCTGGTAGCTCTTCTGACCATTTTCCTTGCTTGTCAACCAAACGAATTTTCAGTATATGCTTGATTATTTTATTCACCGCTTCCACTTGACCGTTTGATTGGGGGTGGTATGGTGTCGAGAAATGTTTCTTTATTCCCCATTTTTCGCAAAAATCTCTGATCTCTTTTCCCTCAAACTGCCTTCCGTTGTCCGTCACTATCGCCTGGGGGACCCCGAAACGACAAACAATGTTTTTCCATATAAAGTTGATCATTTTCTCCTGTGTGATCCGCCCGAGTGCTTCTGCTTCCGCCCATTTCGTGTAGTAGTCAACAGCCACCACCGCGTATCGAACATTTCCTTGTCCTGGGGGAAAAGGCCCGATAAGGTCAATTCCCCATTTCGCGAACGGCCATGGACTATTGACTGAAATCAATTCATGTGGGGGTTTGTGAATGTTTGGGGCGAACAATTGACATCTATGACAGGTTCGGGCAATCTTGATTGCATCTTGAAGGAGAGTTGGCCAGTAATATCCTTGCCTTATTGTTTTATGTGCCAAAGCCCGTCCTCCGGCATGATTTCCGCATACACCTTCATGGATCTCTTTCAGTACTGCTTGTCCTTGCCCCCTAGCCAAACATTTCAGAAGTGGGAGCGAAATTCCTCTCTTGTACAACTGTCCGTCCATCATGGTGTATCTTGCCGCTCTTTTAACCAACTTGTTAGCTTCGAATGGGTTGTCCGGTTTTTTATCGTTTTGCAAATATTCAACGATCGGCATCCTCCAGTCGTCTTCTTCGAAATCTTCGTTGATCTGATAGATCTTGTAATCTTCGGTTGATGGTTTGGACATTCTTGTTAGCGTCACTTCCGACAATTCTGCTGGTCCGGTGCTGGTTGCTAGCCTGGCTAATGCATCTGCTTGAGCATTATTGTCTCTTGGTATTTGTTCAATGTATATTTGTTCGAACAAAGAGGCCAAGTGAGCAACAATCTTTTGATACAAAGCCATTTCTTCATCTCTTGCTTCATATTCTCCTCGGACCTGGTTGACGATTAATTGCGAATCTCCAAAGATTTGCAACCTTCGTACTCCAACTGCTAATGCTAGGCGTAACCCAACGATCACAGCCTCGTACTCTGCTTCGTTGTTCGTTGCCATGAACTCGAATCGAACAGCTGAAGTAAAAACTTGCCTGTCCGGGCTTATCAAGACTATACCTGCCCCCGATGCTGCATTTGTTGATGATCCGTCAACATACATGTGCCAGGGATGGCTATGCCCTCTCGTTGGATCTTGGGGGAAAGTCAGTTCGACTATAAAGTCTGCTAAAGCTTGCCCCTTGATCGCTGTTCGAGGAACATACGAAATCCCGAACTGACTGATTTCCAAAGACCACTTTAGGAGGCGACCAGCCGCATCGGGTCTGTGCAGTATTTGCTTGAGCGGGAACGTTGTTAACACTTCCACCTGGTGGTCGAAAAAATATGGACGAAGTTTTCTGACGCTCATCACCAGCGCATATGCTAGCTTTTCTGTTGGTGAATATCTGAGCTCTGCTTCGTGCAAGGCATGACTTACATAGTAGATGGGCAGGTGGAACTTTCCTTCTGCTCGAACGAGCACTGAACTGATTGCTACCTCTGAGGCCGCCAAATACAAGTATAACTTTTCCCCTGGGATTGGCTTGGCAAGAATTTTTGTATCGCTGAGATATTCTTTCAACTGTTCGAACGCTCGCTGACAGGCGTCTGTCCATTGAAACTTTCCTTTCTTGATGGCCTCGAAAAACGGCCTACACTTATCCCCGGATCTTGAGACGAATCTGTTCAAAGCTGCTAGACATCCGGTTAGCCGTTGGACTTCTTTAACCGATCTGGGTGGTTGCATCTCCATGATTGCTTTTACTTTCACTGGATTTGCTTCAATTCCACGCTGACTAACCAGATGTCCCAAGAATTTCCCAGAATGGACTCCGAAACTGCTTTTCTTGGGGTTCAACTTCATATTGTAGGTCCGAAGTATCTCAAATGTTTGAGCCAGGTGCTGCAAGTGATCTTCCTTTTTTGAGCTTTTGACAACAATGTCGTCCACATATACTTCCATCGTCTTCCCGATGTAATCATCAAACATCTTGTTGACCAGCCTCTGATATGTAGCTCCAGCATTGATTAGCCCAAATGGCATTCTCTTCCAGCATAGCAAGTTTTTGTTGGTGTAGAACGCAGTGTGTTCTTGATCATCGGGATGCATCGCGATTTGATGATATCCTGCGAATGCATCCATGAACATTAGCAGCTCATGTCCGGCGGTGCTATCAACTAGCTGGTCAATGTGAGGCAATGGGAAGTTGTCTTTCGGGCAGGCGGCGTTAAGATCTGTGAAATCGATGCAGAGTCTCCATGCTCCAGTTGCTTTCCTGACCAAAACTGGATTTGCCACCCATTGCGGGCATAACGCTTGTTTGATTAAGTCATTATCCAGTAGCTTTTTGACTTCCACGTCGAGCGCCTCGTATTTGTCGGGTCCAAATTTTCTCCTCTTCTGATGGACTGGCCTCTTCCCCGGGTCGATGTTGAGTCTGTGACAGGCATGTTCGGGGCTGATGCCCACCATGTCTGCATGCGACCATGCGAACACATCGAGGTTTGCTTTAAGAAACTCAATCATGTTGGTCCTGTACGGTTCTGGTAGCTCGGACCCTATGAAGAGTTCTAAACCCTCTTGGTTCGGGTCGACTTTTACAGTTTCCAACTCTTCGACCGGGGTAGCCCTTCGTTTTTGGCCTTTCCATCTGGGGTCAATAATGGGCCCTTCTATCTTTGGCTCATCTTCGATTTCCATCGGTTCTGCCCCCAGTCGTGGCTCTATGTCCTCTGCATCAACGTTCATTGCCCTTGTTTGTTCTTCCTCGTTGCTAGTAGTAGCAGCTTCTGTTCCTCCTGTTTGGGCGAGCTGTTCGTCTTCGCGCTCCTGCTCGTCCTCGTCCAACTGTGCGTCTACGCATATCTGCTCGCCAATGCGCAGCTGTTCATCTGCGCACAGTTGCTCGTCGACTTCCATTATTTCAGTGTCAACGGAAGTCATGGCCTCGCTATCGTCTCCGTCCTTGTCTGAGCACTTGTCCGCCATGTTGACTTGATGATCCTGCAACTGTATTTGCAACAGACACGCACGAGCTTTCCTTTGATCTCCTTTGACTGTACCTGCACCCCTCTTTGTTGGAAATTTTAAACAATAATAGTACGTTGAAACAGCTGCTTTAAATTCATGCAAGAAAGGACGACCGAGGAACCCGTTATAAGTGGACTGTTGGTCTACAACCAAGAAGTCTACCATTCTATTCATTTTCCTCTCCGGGTCCTCGACTGATACAAGCTCAACTGCCAACGTAACTATTCCTAGCGGGGTGGTTACAGCATTTCCAAAACCCACAATCTTGTGATTACAATCTTTGATGTACTCAGCACAATCTCCTAGCTGGTCCACCGTGCTCTTGAACAGGATATTCGTGTAGGAGCCAGTGTCGACAAGTAGACGATGCACCTTTGTCCCCATGATATTGGCGCAAATGACCAATGAGTCGTTGTGGGGAGTAAGTATCCCGTCTAAATCTTTCTCCGAGAAAGTCAGGTCCCCTGTTCGTTTGGTCGATGGATTTACACCCACTTCCATTACTTGATCTACTGCCCTCAGCTCTGCCTTCCTCTTTCTTTTCGACACAGGTGGTCTCCCATCAGAACAACCACCTACTGGCCCAGTGGGTTCCAGCATTAGGATTTCCGGGATATGCCTTGCTGGGGCTGCTGGGACCTTCCTTCCCCTCTTACCAACTTTGCTTGGTTGGTCATCACTATCTTCGTCATCCGAACTGGATTGTACTGGCGCCCTTGGTCTTTTACCTGGTTCCCTCTTCACGAATTCGGACAGCTTCCCTTCCTCATAGAACCTCCACAACTGCTTCAATAGATCTCGGCACTCGCTCGTGAAGTGGCCGATGTTCTGATGATAAGCACAATATTTGTTCGGGTTCAGCTTTCCTCTCTCTTGCCTTATCTTCCGCGGCTCTGACAACATTTCCCTGTCCTTAACGTTGTTGTACACAGCATCCACGGACATAGTAAGGACTTGACTCAACTTTTCTTTCAACTCAGCTCCATCATTGAATGACTTCATGTTCTTCGGAGCTTTGTAATCACTTCCTCCTGACTTCTTGTTAGACTTTTTCGGATCAGTCTTGTCTCCCATCTCTCGGTGTAAGGCCTCCTGCATTGAAACGTGAATTCCCGCTTTGTGTCTGAACTCTGTGTATGTTTTCGGGCAAGTTAGATGCATTTCCTTCCACAGATCAGTTCCTTTCTTTAAACCAGCCATCACTGCCACAATCTTCGTGTCTTCACTCACCATCTCGCCCTCCAGTAACACTTTATCAAATCTTTCCAGAAATTGCTTGTCAGACTCCTCGTCTCCCTGCCTAATATCTGCTAGACGGTGTCTGTGGGTCAAGTAAGACCCGGCAGTTGAGAAGTGGGACAGAAACTCTTTGCTTAGTTGGGCAAAGGAATTGATAGAGCCAGGCGCCAATGATGAAAACCATCTGTGCGGGCCATCTCCTAGGGTGAGTGGAAAATTTCGGCATTGTGTGGCGTCGGTTGCCCCCATCGAAATCATAAAATCCGAATATTTTGTCGCATGAATGCGGGGGTCCGACGTTCCCTCATATAAATTGATGGCTGGGAACTGTATCTTCTTCTGGATCGGTGCGCTGAGGATAGACGGAGATAATGGTGAAGATGGGAGAACGGTTGATCCGACACCTCTTTGAGATTCCAACTGTTTCTGCAATTCTTCGATTGCCTTTCTCATTTCCTGCAATTCATCTGGGGGAGTTCTCCCGATGGAAGGTTGTTCATCGTGATTGGGTTCAGTGACCTCCTCACGATGCAGTCCCTTGCCAACGGGACGTTTCTCCTGAGTTGTCTTCCTAGCAGCGTTGCTAGCTCCATTTGGCCCTAGTCGGCCAAAAGCCGACCTCCGGATTCGGTCCTGCACTGATGGGCGAGCAGGATGGTGTGATCGCTCCTCATGTCGTCGGGATGGCTCCCTCCTATTCACATTCCTTGTTCCTAATCTCTCCAAAGCACTTGTTCGGGAAGTACTTTTGCTCGACTCATCTGCTCGACTTGGTGATGATTCTCCTCTGCTTCCTAGACGTTCGCTCAATGGAGCTTTTCCTTTATTTCTACGAACTTCCTCGCTGTCGGCCTCGTCCCGACGTGCATCTTCTCTCATTTTACTCCTTTGTTCGCCAGTACGCTCCTGCTCGCCTGTTCGTCTGGTCGTCACAGGTGCTCTTGACGGTCCTGCTATATGCCGATTTTGCAAGGATTGAAGAACAGCAATGGTCTTTGCTAGCTCTTCGGGGTTTTGAGCAAGAGCTTCAACTTCTGGTGGGATTGTGTCAATAGTGACTTGTATATTCCTCTGCGAAGTTGCTCTCACTGTCCGTGCATGTCCTTCGGTGGAAGAAACCCTAGTTCTTGGTCTACGACTTGGAGATATGCTCGAATGTCGTTCTTCTTGCGATCTAACCATCTTGGCTATCGAAATGTGGGTAAATAAGCAAATGGATGAAGTAATCTTGTACTTACAGACACCTTTTCCAAGGATTACTAGCCTTGTGTGTGATTGTAAAGGTTTGAAAACCCTAGTTCATGCACACATGCATTGAAATCCTTAAAGTGTTGTAAATCTTTGTCCTAAGACTATGCACTTTTATTTTCCGGCAGCCTTTCCCCGGATTCCGGCGAAATTATGCAGATTCCGGTGGTAGTCTTCAACCTTTCTTCGATTTTTCCTACAATCGAAGGTTCGGACCCTCCTTCTAGCGCCAATTGTTGATGACCTTTTCTAACTAAGAAGGTTAGTGGCTGTTTTTCATCTAATGAAGATCACCAAACAAGAATCAAGATCATAGAATTTTGCTAAGTAAAGCTCAAGTAATAATTTGACAAGAGTTTGGCTATTTTTTGAATTGTTCTCCCTTTTTTTCATGTACAAGAAGGGAGTATTTATAGACATACAAAGTGGCCATGTGTCACCATCTTGATGGCTTAGCCATTGGATCTTTGCCAAGTGTTAGGACACTTGTACAACATCTACACTATTACTCATTGGATGGGTGCCAAGTGTTAGGACACTTGGCCCATATCTAAGCTAGTGACTCTTGGGATTCCCCATGTTGTACTTGATCTTTGGCACTTCTGAGATGCTCTCGACGGTGATCGGCTGCTCGCTTGTACGTCTCCGTTAGATGTCATGGTCCTTTGCGTTCTGAGCTGTTCGCTCCTCGCTTGGGATCATTTTACGATTCTGCTCGCTCGATTACGTCCTTGTTCGCCCATATTGGCTGGCTTGAACCGCTGGCACAGCTGTTCTTTGCAAGGCTGCTCGCCACAATTCTGATTGCCGCATTAGTGCTTTTCTACAAAGCTGTTCGCCTTACGAATCTGCTAGCTCCGCTACGAAGCTGTTCGCTCCACGAGGTTGCTAGCTCATTTGATTTGCTATCCTGTTATCAAGTTTAATGATAATCTTTCGTTGATTAAATGCGAAGTTGTTCGCCCATCAACAATAACTAATTTGAAAAGTTTATTCGTGTGTACATATTTTCAACAAATTGGAATTAATTTGAAAAGTAAGTTCTTAAATAAATGGAAAAGTACTATCTTCAACATAATTGTTAATAATCTTTCGGACTATTTGTGTGTTTATATTATGCATACCTTTTAATCTATTTTCTATAAATTTTATGAGTAGGTCATGTATGAGACTGTCTCATTCCATTAGACAGTGAAGTGTGGTATAAATTGAACATTAACACTTTAATAGGGACGAGTGTTAATTTGTGATGTCTCATGCCATGCGACGATATCACCCAAATTTTTTTCAAATTTGATATACTCATTTAAGAATGTACTGTCTCATTTCATTAGACAGTGGAGTGTAGTATAAATTGAACATTAACACTTTAACAGGGACGAGTGTTAATTTGTGATGTCTCATGCCATAAGACGATTTCACCCATTTTTTTTTGTCAAATTTGATATACTCATTTATGAATGTAACAAACTTTTACTATTGCTAAATTTATGTGTTTTTTATTCTATCTTTTTTTTTTCCGGAAAAAAAGGGTCAATAAATCAACTGACAACCAAATCGGCTACAATCCTTTTAATAAATCCTCGAAAGTTCATTTATCTATAAATACTAGCTCTTGATCCCCGCGTATTACGTGAGTTTATAAATATTATGTTATTAGTTTTAAATTAAATGTTAAAATTCAGTTAGAATTATGTTTATCCTATCGATTAGTTAATTACTTTATCTTAATTTAAATGTGTGACCTTCAATTGATTATTGTTTAATTAAATTTATTATTATAATATTAAATAATAGATTAACTTAAAAAATAAACAATATATTTGAAGTGAACGATCAAAATCGATCATTTCTTATATGATATAAAAACACAACCATTTTATAGACGATAAAATGTGAATTGTCTTTCCGTGTTGTTTTAGAAATGAGAAAGAGTACCAGGTCATGCAACAAAACTCTAATTTAGGATAGAGTTATAAGATAATCTTGCTAATCCAATTAATAACATGTGATCAGTAAATCTAATTTAGGAGCAAGTTTTGGTAATTATATAATTTATTTTCTTAGATCAATGAACTTTTCATGATTCTCTACTAATTAGGAATATAATTTGTTCCTGATTTGCTTCTAATTAGGATGATTTCTATAAATCTGCGGGATTTCTTGAATTTTATTTCTTGCCATTAGGAATTATTACAAATTTTGGAAAGGTGGACTATTAAAAAATTCAATTTGTTGTATAATATGGGTTGATTTTAAAGTTTATTTAGTTTCTTGCTTTAATTTAGCTTCGGTAATTTTTTTATATATATGTAGATTTAATAATTAATTAGGGATTTAATTTAATTTTATATTAAGTCAATTTGTTGATTCTTTTATGTGTATTGTTCAATTTCAACAACAACATAATATTATGTTATTGTATCGAAAATTTATTATTTTATGTGGATATTAAGATTTAAAAACAATTCACTCTTTGATTACGCAAATTTGAATTTGGTGATTTTTATAATGATATAAAGTGCTTATTTCTTTTTGTCTTAAATGATTTTTTTATTTAATTTTTTTTTACCATTATTAATATAAAGTTGATATTTGAAAATTTTAAAAATGACATTGACTTTATTATTATGTAATTGTTTTTAAAATAAAACAAATTTGTTTCATTTTTTTATTATTAATAATATAATATTGAAACTATTTATAAATAAATTTATTGCAGGGGCACAACAATCTACATCCATTTTTTTAAAACTAATTTCACCCACCTTATTGTATATATTTTATAAATATATACCCACTATAAAATTAAAATTTTATTCCAAGTATAATAATATTAATACCTACACCCACATTTATAAAAAACTTTTACACCAATCCTTTTCAATTTCAATACTATCACCAAATGTACCCATTTTATTAATAATAATCTTTTGATTTGTTGTATTAATGTTATAATTATTGATTATTAAAAAAAATTAATGTCTTCAATGGTTATCCAATATTATATAAATAATTTTATATTTTACATGTTCAGGTTATATTACAACCTATATCAGACACAACATTTAACTAAGATGAGTTGATAGTAATAATTATAAAATTATTCGTTATTCTAAATAAATATCTATTTTATAATAAAACAAATATTATTTTCATGTTACACTTATATATAATCAATATTCTTTTCATGTTACACTTATATATAATTAGAAAAATTGTATAATACATTTTGTGCTAAAACTTAGTGTGAAGAAATTGTGACATTTGTAAAATATAAACAAACAAAAAATATAAATAATTATATTGGCAAATTTAAATACACATACGTTGAAATGTTAGTGTAATATGTGCAATTTATATCCTATCCAGGAGTAAATTGTATATGAAAGTAGTTAATTATAAACTTATCATGAAACTTTTTTAAAGTGTTGGTTATTATAAATAAAATATAAAAATATAATGAGAATTATCATTAATTTGAGTCTAAGAAAAAATTTAGTTATGATAATTACGGAAGACAAAAATACGCCAATAAATTGTGACTGTTGTATTTAAACCAACAATTTAAAAAAAGATAACAATGTATTTTCGTGTCAAAGGAAATAATCAACAAATCAAAATAACTTATCATAATAGAGATTAAATTCCACAATCTGCATAATGCAAAGACACATGGCACTTGCTCCAGATTTTATTACAGAAATTAAGGTGTGAATGGGTAATGTTATTACACGCAAACATCAATATGCAAAAATTTAGTCCAACGCAGCAACCAACTTCTCATCCTACTTGTGAAAAAGCTAGAGTACCAATAAACATAAACAAAATAGATACCTTTATTTAGCAGTCCAGAAAACAAGAGATCCAGGTCCACGTTGCAGGCGCGGAGGACAATACGTTACTCAACGATAGAGGCTTTCAGATCGGAGATTCTCAGCAATCTCAGTTTCCCACCTGTCACCATTCTCTAAGAGCTTCTCCTTGTCATAGAGAAGTTCCTATTACATGCAAAATTTAAGTGATTAATTTATGCGTCTTTCTTTTCCAATAGATAGCTAATCAAAATGCAGGGATTAGCGCAAACCTCGTGAGTCTCAGTAGTGAATTCAAAGTTGGGCCCCTCAACAATGGCATCAACAGGACATGCTTCTTGGCAAAAGCCGCAGTATATGCACTTAGTCATGTCAATATCATACCTGCCAAATTTCAATAGGTAAGCAGAATGCAACGAGGGGCCACAGATGCAGAGGGAGAGAGTGAGGCAATGTTACCTAGTTGTCCTTCTGCTACCATCTTCTCGCGCCTCGGCTTCAATGGTTATAGCTTGGGCAGGGCAAATCTGTAAATAAAAGGTATTTCAGATGCACTTTCACTCCTGGCATTAACACATATGTCAAGCCACGAGAATGAGCTTGCCAGGCTAATATAGAGGCTATACTTGCTGTCACCCGGAGTTTATGCAAAACGTACAATAACTCAAACAAAAATAGTTATGTAAAATCCAGATCTTACAGCTTCACACAGTTTACAAGCTATGCAACGTTCCTCTCCAGTTGGATAACGTCGCAGAGCATGTTCTCCACGAAAGCGTGGACTTAGAGGACCCTTCTCAAAAGGATAGTTAATCTGCACAACAATGAAATCACACACTTATTCACCCAACAGCTAGAAAGAAAATATAGATTGGCTTAGTTCCCTTTATTCTATTAAGTAACACAGTTCAGTTCCAATATCAAGTAACATCAAACACTCTAAGCCTCACCCAATTACAGAAGAAGTATTGAAAGCTCTGCTGTACAAATAAAAGAGAAGAAAAGCACATACAGTCACTTTTGGTTCAAAGAAGTACTTGAGAGTCAGCATCAGGCCTCGAACCATTTCAGTTAGGAATAATGTGTTTATGCTGCGTTCGAAAACTATAGGTAGGTTGCAAGAATCAGAGTATCAGAACATCGGAAAAAGAGTGAAATCCAATGAGAAAATATAGATTTGGAAAGCCAGGTACCAGAATTCCAATCTTTTGATATCTCCTTTGCAAGCTGTTCTCTTTCTTGATCATCTAAAGTAATCAAGGACCAGAATATTAATATCTATACGAGGAAATTAAGCAATCATAATTATCCCTTACATCTAAATTGTTGCAAATAGAATATAAGAACAGTAGTAGTACAAGAATTTTAAAAGTGGATGGTCAAAGTTCTAAGTATGGAACTTCCCCTCCCCCTCCCCCCTCCCCCCCTAAATGGCACTGGTTTGTTTATATCATTCCATTATGGTTGTGAGGGTGGGAGGGGATAATTTCCAGACTTTACTATTAAATTACTTCATCAGAGTCATGAGCACTATTTAAAGATGATACTCTTGAGCATAAGTGTTTCTGGGAGTGCATTGCAAACCTTTGTCAGTAGAGAATGACTGTTTGGTGGCGAACGCGCGTTCACTGCAAATAATCCCAGCTCTGGCAGAGCCCTGAAAAGCTTGCCCTGCCAAAGCCTGCATTTACCAATGCCGGCAAAAACAAAAATTAAACAAGGAAGAAAACATGACATGTTACATTTTAAATCCACCAAATAAAGCATATACAGCTAAAGAAAATTCAATAGTATGAAATAAAACACAGCATTAGGTATTTTGCAATATCAGATAAATGTACCCAAAATTATCCCCTGATAAAAGAAAAAACCTAATAGCTCTAAAACCTCATTTAGAGCATGCAAACGCCTACCTCAAAAGGTTAATTACAAACTCTCCGTGAAATAAAAGTAATATTTACTGCAAATTCTCATATTGAACAACAGTAATCGAATAGGGCAATGTCCACATAATTTACAACCACAGCAACTCTTATAAACAAAATTCCTGCACAAATCAACCTAGTTTCCTAACTTAATCAATCGGCGACAATTTAAATCCTTACTGCTATATTAGATCCAATGAGGCCATAACCCTAGACTACAACAACTCGTAAACGATTGATTATTCCATCTTCACGGCTTTATTACGAAATCATCAATCGTAACCTAAAATTACTGACTAACGGTTTCACGAATAATCAAAACTAAATTTACAATTTAAAAAGCCAAAAATTGTTCAAAACTAAAAATGAAATTTGTTTGGGAGATTGAAGGATAAGGCTTACGAGCTGGCGAGCACGAAGAGCAGAGAGGGATTTGCGGGCTAAGATGGAGGCCATTTCGGTGTGGCAGACGCAGTTAGCTTCCCTGTTCAAAATTCGCGATCGAGGGTGAAGTAGAGAGTCGCGTGGCCTTTTGGGCGCTGGCCGTGAAGAAATCTTATGCGTGTGTACTCGGGTTCTCTTTAGTAAATTTTCAGTATTAATATTGGGGTTAGTAATCGTTAATTCGCCTGTCTTATATGGCTGTAAATGACTCTGACTCTAGTTGAATGTGAATTTCATATTTATAAGCTCGAACGAGTTTTAATTCTACCAAATACGAATCGAATTCGAGTAATTTGATATTTTTACATTTGTTTTATCTTTTTTAAGTTATTGAGTTCGAGTTTAAGTCGAACTTTAAACTATTTCAAATATAAATTAATGTTCAAGTTTGTTTGATATCTATTTCGATCCGAGCTCAAATGAGCTTTTTGCTAGCAATTTCGAATCAAGTATCGAATAGTTTGGTTTGATTTTCAACCACACTGTTTTATTCATTTTTCAATAGAATTGAATTTTAGAGAAACTAAACTGAATCATATGAGTGAGCATTACTGAATAAAATGGAAAATCGAGTCTAATCGAACTGAAATATAAATGTGGTTTGGTTATTATTGAATTCAGTTCAATTTTGGTTATATATATAAATGGTACTCCCTCCGATCCTGAGTAAACTTCTCACTTTCCTTTTTGGGTCGTTCCCCAGTAAACTTCTCATTCCATAAATGGCAAAAATAACACTTTATTATATATAACCTTTAACCTTCAAATTCACACAATATTACCAAAGTGTCACTCATTCATTTCACTTTTCAACACTATTCATTACTTTATCCCAAAAGTCAACATGTGACCCACTATATATTAATAAACAAATATATTTTCTTAAACCATTCAATAAAAAGAAGTGGGAAGAAAGCTCGGGGACGGAGGGAGTATTTCGATTGCAATTTTTATAGGTAAAAATATCAAACAATCGAAACCGAACCAAATTGACATTTATATAGTATAATTTAACTATATTTTAAATACATAGTATTTTTTTATGATGCCTCTTTATTCTTATTTTTTCATTAGACATCTATAAAAAAATGTGCAGGGCTCTAATGGAGATTAATTCTACCATAGATAACATAGAAATTAAGTAAGAGTGGAAGAGAATTAGAGAGATATCACCTAAAACTATTAAAACATAAATGAACTTCTTCAATTGCTTCAAAGTCTTCAATAAAATTTCAACTACAGCCATTTGTTTGCTTGAATTCACTGAGGTTGTGTTTGGATGGAGGGGTTTGAACTATGATTTTAAATCCACAACCTAAATTCACTCAATTTGTTTGGATAAGATATTCAAATGGATGAATTTCAAATTTTCAACTTTTATCCTAGTTCAAACTGGAAGAATTTCAAATACCTACCATGTCATTTGAAGTTCATGGATTCTCAAATTCATTATTTTCAATTTTTTTATATTTCAAATGACTTCATCCAAACACCAAACACAACCTAATGAAAATGAAACATGGAAGAAATTTAAGAGAATTTAAGTTACAATATGATGAATTGGATCATTTGGGGGAGAAACTAACCAAGGGAGTTTGAGGATCTAAAATGGAATGAAAAACTGCTATCAAAATTCAGGGGAAAGACAATTTATATGTGTACATAAGGACCAAAAGTCAAAATTGCAAAATAGCCCCCAAAAATACCAATAAATTGCAAAAACAACAGAAACCGAGGCCCAAAAATACCCTTCCATGCACTTCTCGCCTTTTCTACGCACCGTTTTTGCTTTCCAAAGCCTCTAGTCACGTCTTGAACTTGATTTGGCTTGAATTCGACCCCAGTAAGTGGGCTACGACCCCTGGATCGCTAAAATGGATGCACAACTTTTTCATTTTTGCTCGTTTTTCTTTTATTTCACCATTTTTCTCTCGTTTCTCCTACAAAATGTACAATTCTCCACAAAAACTAGAACTATAAATGCACCTAAAACACTTTAAATGCATGGAAATGAGCACAAAATAATGCAATTATAACCATAACCAGTGCACAAATCAAATATAACAAAGATCAATGGTTAATAATTTTCTCCTCCTATGGGGGAGTTTTAGTGTTCTCCTCGGACCTCCGGAGGTTAGGTCTACGGTTTCTTTCCTATTTGGTTGTTATCTTATGTCCGATCCCACGTGTTGTTTCTTCGATTTTGTTTCGTTTCAATTTTTCTTTTCACTTTTAGTTTAAATTCTCATGTTGTTTTTCCCTTGTTTTTTGTTATAAGTTTGTCATGTTAGTCACTTTTTCCTTCAGACCCTTCTGACAATACTTCTCTTTATCCTTATTAATTTGTGGTGGTTCCTTTTTTTTTCCTACAAGTTACAGAGGCCTTTTACTTATTTTTTCAATGTTGGTTGTGTTGTTTAAGGGATTATGTACGAGTTTATTTAACGTGACGATTACACACCGAAAAACAATTTCACTTTGATTGAGGTGATAACAAAAGCTTTCCACCCACTTAAAAAGGTTACAACAAGGTATTTCGAAAACACAATTATAATATTCTTCTTTGGAAACTGTTTGATCGTGATTCGTGAATGAGCATTACAACTTTAACTAAGAATTATTATTGATACAAACGTCTGAAATAAATTCGTAAACATGTTTTAAAAAAATCAATTTATAATTTATAATTGTATTTATTTATAGGCAACTCTTATATGCATCAAATACACGGTGCACTTATTCCACGTTTACACTGAAAAGTTGGTCACAATTACACTGAAAAGGTTACACTAAAATTGATTTTCAGTATAAACTTTTAAGTGTAATTGCGACCAACTTTTCAGTGTAAATAATATTAAATGTTGAGTGACTCGTATTTATATTATTTTTATGATAATAAAAAATTATTTTAGAATGAAATTATCTTGGAGTAGCCCTCGCTCCCTCCTTATTGCGATATACTGTATTACAAAGGTTGAATATGCCTTCTTCAGTTTAAAAAAAAGAGTAACAAATCGCTAAAACGGAAAACCCCCCTCATTCGTGACTTGCAGTTGTAGCTACAGCATCCAATGTCGGCGGCCTGTAGATCCGCTATCGTGATCGGTAGAAGGTCACTCTGCACTCGCCCTAATACAATTATCGAAACCATTTTCCCCAATCACAAATCCGCCGCCATTTTCTCTTCATCGAACCGCCAATTCACTGTCGCTGCTTCAAGGTAAGTTCGCAAATTTTAATCTGTTATTTTCCTGCTGCTTTCAATTTCACGTCCTCTTCAATTAAACGTGTAATTGGTTGGTATTGGTTAATTACGTTTGATTTCTCCCCTTTTTGGATAAGATCTCAATTGTAGAGTGTGTTAAGCTAACGATGAGTTAGAATTAGTTGCTGTTTTAATATATCACTAGTTTTTGGTTATTGGTTTCTGTAGGCTTGCTTCAGTATTGGGAAGTGTGGAAACAATGCTGCCACTTCATAGTACAATTGCAGCTGCTCGATTGAAGTCGAATATTGCGGTTGATACAACCTCTTGGAGTATGTTTTCTCAAGGTTGAAATTATTTTAATTTCTTGAAGTTTTTATTTAACTTTTTAGTGCTTCTCTCACTTGGTTAATTGGTTCTGGTTTTGGTGGTGAAATGTACTCTCTCTCCCCTCCTACTGATAAACTTGAAGTTAGCTCTTTCTTGTTGTCATCTAGTATAATCATTTTGACCACTGATTGGTTGAAAATGCACTTATATGATTGTATGTTGCTTAGTCGATGCTTTTGTTAGATGATAAATAAAGTCATATATTTGTAAATGATGCTAGATGGTAAAGTCAGTTTTACATTTGCATCAACAATAAAGAAATTAAACTGTATGTTTGAGTTGTTCTTTAGTCTCAAATTGCACTTACGTGAGAATATTATCAAAAGTTCCAATATGAGTGCACTGTGATCTGGCTGTTTGATTTACATCTATAGCTGGGGAAACTATTGCCTTGTGTATAAATAGAATGGCAAGCAACTCTATTCTCTCATAACTTTTTTATACTAATTAGTAATTGGTTCTTTCAGGACACCCATACATGCTCTACTATCTTACTTTCTTGGATCTCTATTCTTATTGTGAAGGCAAACAAAATTTAAGAGAAATTTTAGCTTAATGGCGAGTCTTTACTGTCCAGTGTAGTTGAGTTGAGCTTTTGATAAAAACACCCTCCCGCTTCTTTTGATGACATCTCATATGGGGGCCTGAATAGTAAATTAAATGCAATGGATAACGTAGAATCCAGCAAATAATGTTCAATTGCTAAGTAAAATAAATGCCATTGGCTCTGTTTAGGTTGGTTGATGAGGTACAACCACATGACTGCATGAATATAGTCCTAAATTCAAATAACTCTGGCTTTTGTATAGTATTAATTATCAACTCATGTTTAATTCTTACGAAGTGAAGTCATTCTTGTGTTTTGTTTGATTGCTATTTCTTATACATAATCTTGTTCTTCTTACTGGTTTTAACCGTCATTTCTTATCTTTGTCCCTTAGAGTTTGCAATTCCTCGGTGAACAATAATCCGGACAACCTTGCATCGTCCATGGCTTGAATCAAGAGAAGGTGTTCTTCAGTCATGCTTATTGTTCTAACGTTCTCAATTAGAGATAGACAGTAGTTAAATGTATTAGTACCTTGTTGATTGCTTTGATTTCTCAACATATTATTGCACTTATTCACAAGAGCATGTCAGCCCACCAACATTTCATCAAACGTAAGGTGAAGATGTCGATTTTCTTTACAAGCAATGTGCAATTATTGCAAGCTCTGAGTGTCAAACCAGAGGAACGATGCTAATATGGTACATCAATTTTCATACGGAGCAGGGGTTCAATTTTGTGTTGTTTCTTAGGTGATGATGTACAGACAATCTAATGTTTCAATAATCTTCATGTGACGAATTAGGAGTTTTTCTTACAAAAGAAATGTACAAGCATACTCTGAATATCCTTGTGACTTTTTTGTACTTTGGCTAATAATTGGTCAGAGATCGCCTGGCACCCGTCTAGGTAGGCTTGTATTTATTTCTTTAAAAGGGTAAATACGAGCAGGGAAAAAATATTAAAAAGCCAAGGCTGCATTCAAGAAAAATACAAGCATTGTCATTACACACATATACATATATATATACTCCCTCAGTTCTGCTATTTGTTTCCCGTTTAACTTTTTTTAACGTTTAATGTGAGATTCGATTTGTAATATTTAAATGAATAAAATATTTTTTTGATAATAATATATTATTTAATCAAGTCAATGAGACAAAATGGATGTATTTTTTTATGTATCCATTAGTGGAATGAGAAGTAATTTAAAATTATTTGAAGAGAGGTGAATAGTGCAACGAGAAGTTAATAACAAGATTGAAGTAGTATCATATATTTAAAGATGTAATGCATATACCATGACCATGAGATGATTAGCATATATGTGTAATTGAATTTTTACCCTTTTGAAAAATTTAGGGCTGCCCAACATAAATTTTGTCGATTGCAAATTAGCATATACTTGGGGCTTCTTCAAGGGGAGGCCACTTGATTTTTTTTCCCCAGTAAACTCAAGAATTTTATGAAAGAAAAAGGGGGTACAAGACATACCCAAAGTACATCGAAATTTATACAAGAAATTCTAATACAGATCTAGGATTATGAATCCAATCATCAAATGAGTAATTAAAAAAAGTTGGATTTTTAGTACTTGGCCAACACCATAATCTTGATTTAAGTTCTTCAACAAGTTTCTCTATTGCCACCACGCCACTTCTAAACGCAATCTCGTTCCTCAACTTCCATATCAACCACACAACAGCTACCCCCCATATTACTTCTCTTTTCCTTTGTCATTTAACAATAAGCAAGTAAATTTTGTATAGATTCCAAGTGAAAAACTGTTACTATCCCGAGCCAATTATAGACCTCCATCCACACCTTATACGATATTTCACATTCAAATAATATACTATGATTTATGATTTCTTCCTTATTGCCACAAAGAACGCACCTCAAATCTATGTTCGGATCGAGAATTCCTCTTCTGCGCAATTCCGTTTTCACCGGTATTCTCTTCTTTATCACTCGCCACCTATGAGCCGCAATTTTTGGAGGCACTAGCTTACTCCACATCAATTTGTACGCCCATTTTTCATCTTCAGACAGATGTCCCGGTTCATTCACTCCCACCAACGTATTATAAACAGTCTTTGTTGTGTACATTCCTTTCGCGTCCCGCCTCCATTTCCACGAGTCTGAAAACCTATCCTTCAAAGTGCACCTGTTTAATTCATAAACAAGATCATTAAGAATATTAGCTTCTATGTCAAAGAGTTGACGCTTCAATCTTCAATTCCATTGCCACACCTCCCCCACCCAAGCCCCCATGTAACCCGTCTTCCCTTCTTTATCTAGACTCAAACTATAACGTCTTGAAATTTTATCTTTAAATAGGACTTCCGCACACCACCTATCTAGCCAAACTTTAGTCATTCTCCCATCCCCAATTACTCTTTCAAGACCCCCATGAAACCATTCTCCCTCCGCCCCAAAATGGATTTTCACAATATCCCTCCACCAACCCAACAACCTCCCATAAACCCCCCTAGCTATGATATCCAACCCCATCCCCCAAGACTCCCCATATTTTGACTCAATGACCTTTACACAAAGACTCTCCTTTTTCATTCAAAAAACGCCACATCCACTTACCTAATAGTGCCATATTAAACATCTCTAAATTCCGAACCCCCAGGCCGCCCAAATTCTTTGATTTACAAATAACACTCCATTTCACATTGCTTGAACTCTCTTCTCCCCCCCCCCCCCCCCTAGGAAATTCCTTTGCAAACTTTCTATCTCACTAAAAAAAAAATTGAGGTTGAAGTAACAAATTATCTGACACATAATTATTAATAAAAGTTGAACAAACTGATTTATAATACGTTTTAAAAAGTCACCTATCGTTCAGATTCATAATATGCGAAATAATCTTAGTATTATCTGACACATAATTATTAATAAAAATTGAACAAATCGATTATAATACGTTTTAATATGTCACTATCATTCAGATTCATAAGATGTGAAATAATTTTAGAACATATACTGATACAAATATTTCAGATTTTTATCTCTTTAATTTATCATAATTTAAATTCTTGATAATATTGCATTACTTAAATTTTAAAGTACACCTCTAAATTATTAAATTTTAAGAAAATAAGTATTGATATGTGGAGATCCTTGGTAAAACTGCATTTCAACCAACCCAAAATTTTCATCAGTCTGATAATCACAAAGGTATTAACATAGTGTTGATAAGACGCGTGAGGCTATAGTTTTAGCGCCTCACTAGAGTAAAATAAGGCGCAAATCACTAGGCGCGCACCTTATGCGCCTTTTCCGCCTTTCGTGAGGCGATCAAGGCGCACCTTCGGCGCACCTCATGGTCAAACGTGTTTCAAGTCAAAAAAAAAATTTAAATAGCAGTAAGCACTTTTAGGTCTTTTTAATAAAGAGATACTAGCTCTTTTATTAATTACCCATTTTTTAAAAGTTTAAAAATATATAGAATAGGAAAATAATATAAGACATAGGGTTACGGTTTCAAATCTCACTTATCTCCTACCTAAAGGTGAGGGCTAAGACAAACAAGTGGATAAGCGCAAGGGGAAGGGGAAGAACATAAAAGGCTTAGAGATGAAGATGATAATGAAGACAACTATGAATTCAAGGAAGATGAATATATTGATGATGATAAAATTGGTGATGAGGACGAGGAGGGTTTTGAATTTGATGAGGACAAGTTAACTAGATTATTATGCTAATATAACTACTATTTTATTAATAATTAATAATTGTTGGTTTTTGTGTCATTATGTGTGAATGAACTATAATATCTTTATTTTAGTATTAATTTCATGGTTTTACATGTTTTTTTTTTATAGAAGAAATGGGTGAAATGTGTCTAGGAAAATAAAGGACAAGAGACGCGCACCTTGCGCTTCGGGCGCTAGGACCTCTCTTGCGCCTTGGGCATTAAAAAACTATGGGTATTAATAGCATACCGCACCTCCCCGATGAACTGAGATCCTGTGATAAAGCCTGTGCAGCTGCCTAACGGATTTTTCAATTTCTTCCAATATTTGTTGCACTTTGCAATCACTTACAAACAGTACGAATCACTTTGAATTTAAAAGCAAACACTTCCTGCCGAATGAGATGTATAACCTCTTTGATGATCAAGACATAGTTCGAGATCTCATAGCGTACTGTGATTATGTACCCACTTTAGAGGTGTAATGGAGCCTACTTGGGTCGATACACTGTCAGATTCAAGCTCCACTCTTCTGCCTGAGTGTTCTTTTTTTCACACTTACACACCTCAAAACCGGTTTAGAACTACCTTCCCCACTCCTAGTGCATGTAGATACGGAACTTTACGCAACAATAAGTTATAGAAAGGCAAAGGTATCCATACATATAGCACAAGCATATCATGGTTATATTTACAAGCTGACATCGCCAGATATTCTATAGCATCTTAAAATTAGTTATACAGTTTCAGAGCCCAAACAGATCATGATCGATGCAGCATATTTACAATATCTTACTTTACAGAAGGCAGGCAGCGGGAGCAGGCTACTTTTTGAGTTGAATTGAATATGCCAACTCTCAACTTCAACCCGAATATCCAAAGAAATGAGTCAAAAGTCTGGTTGAATGGGTCGGTTCGCGCGACGAAACCAAGTGGTAAAAGCATCTACTAAGTGAGGGCACTCTTCAACATTGCGAGTCGAGAAGCTAAGACACTGCTGTAGTAAGTCTTGGGCGTCTGATAAGGGGAGAGTAGATATGATTCGCAAGAATGTATTTTCCAGCTCAAGGTAGAGTGATTTGTGAGTGGGCCCCATAGGCGCCACACTGTCTTTGCATATAATCAACACCGGAAGCCAGTTTCTTACAAGCTTCATTCTAACCTGTTTTAGACCAGTGTAAGCAATGTTGATCACAAACTGGCAAGTCAACGAGAAGCTCAACAAAGATACAGAATTATATATCTGCTAATCAAAATCCAACTCATGAGCAACGATTTTACAAGTACTTTGTTTCATGAATTAACTTGTAATATGGATATTCTTGCATTTCAAATGACTTAGAGTACCGGACACATAGTACACTACACCAACTTAAATATGCATTGCAAACTACAGCCAATATAATCTACTCTAGCATTATAAGCATACTATTATTCAAACTCTTATACGGGCATTTGCTACTATCGAGCAAAGGTCGTTAACTGAACAATTACCCTTTGTGTGTTTAAGCGATGCAAAAATCTTACATGTGTTATTAACTTTGGTGCACTAGTAACATTGAAAATTAAAAGCTCATCTAAATATTTACGCAAACCAAAGAGTTCAACAAACATTAGAATCACTGTATCCTCTATTCCTCTCCTCAAGATAATAACATTGCCATGAACGCAAATTTCCAACATGATTAATCATCACGAGAATTGCTAAACAGTACCTTTACAAGAAGCAAAGATTATCACGTTAGAAAAAAAAAATTAGTAAGTTAAACAAACAAGGTCTACAATTATCTAAATGTCCAAATGTTGTAGCAAGAGGGAAATCAGCTCAAATTTTCTACCAGTACAGAGACCTCTTAAAAAAAGTTGCGTTCCTACTTGCATGAACTTTCATCTCCACACTTAACCAAGAAAAACAACGGGCCAAATCTTATAGTATATTCCTGTTGAGAATGATTCAAATCGCCTATTAAAAGTAGAAAGTGTTTTCGCAGTGTTTAAGCAAGATTTTTACTACATGAAATTGTTTTAGCTACACACCAAGCACCTGAAATTCAAGCAGCTAATACAAATTTGAACATTGAAAAGCAACAAAACCAAATTAAGGCCGAACACAACTACCATTTTTGAAGAAAGAACAAATCAATATGGAGAACAAACCTGTCTAACAGCTAAAATATTCCCTGTTGCAACAGCATTAGCAAGCCTGCTCGTACAACGAAGCACAACAGCAGGAAGACTCGGGACGAAATTTCTCCAGGCATCATCACGAAACGCTCTCTGCAGATCTGCTGTGAACGAAGCTTGCTCACTCCAAGCCTTGACAGCTGTATCCGCAACTTTCAGCTCAATCATCCTCTCCACCAGCCACAACAAGTGCTTCCCATTAGTCATCGCTGTGTGTAAATTCAACCTCTGAATAGCCTCCGTTTCGTTATGATCCCCTCTAAAATCTGGACTCGAGTACTCCTCCAACGACTGCTTCACTATCCTCATACTCTTCTCAAACGCCTTATCCAAAACCCTCTTCGCTGATTCCTTCGACGAAAAGTCCCTCAAAAGTTTCGCCACAAACGCCTTTGCGAAAGCCATGTTTGGATGATTGTGAATTGCAGAAAGAATTAAACCATGAAGCATTTCCTCCGAGGAGTCACTTTTCATTGGAGAAACCCTATCAAGGAGCTCCCCTGCCTCTTCACTGCTCAACAAAGGAATCAAGTTCAATATCCTTATCTCGTCGTCTTCAGTCCACGGCACTGCCTCAATGAATCTAACACAAGCCTTAATGCAGTCCTCAAACAGCAATTCGAGCGCGATCGGAAGCAAATTAAGTGCAGTAGATACAGAATCAATCTTAGATAACAAATCATCGGAGTAGAGAAGTTGCAAAACTGACAAGTGGTGATTTATCGAATCAGCATTAGCTGGAACAGTAAGCTTAAAATTGTGCATTTTCGGTTTGTCTTCAGTATCGATAGAAGATAAATCATTCTGTTGTTGCCAGCGGTCGGAGAGGAGTGCATTAAAGTAGTTCGAGCGGCGAAGGACACGCGAGTGGAGATAGATCTGAATGTCAGGCATATCAACAGGGGAAGCAGTATCAGGGACAGGGGATACTCCAGGCAATTCGGCGCGAGAACATTGCTGATCGAGGCGTAGGATGACGTCAGCGGTGGCGGCATCATTGAATCCTCCGGCGACTGATGCGGCGATGGGAAGGAAAGAGTGGGAAGTAGAGCGGCGGAGGGCGGGTGGTTTATGAGAAGCTTCGGCTAGGGTTTCGTCGGGGAAAGAGGAATCGAGATCCACGAGACCTCCGCTGCTACCGACGCGCTGCTTCTTCCTCAGTGCACCGCCGCCGGTTATCATTCCGTGGAGTCGAGTAATTAATTTGATCGGATAAGAAATGAGAATGAGATGATTTCCCCAAATCGCAAGGTTTTCCCCGTCAATGCTATTGCTCAGATGGTTTTAAAACTTCATTTTAACATGTCGTATTATTAATTTTTGGCATTAATAAATAAAAAAATAAAAATTATTTATACGACTCAATCCGTAGAAATACCAATCAGATGACGCATCGTTTTGGTAGGGATTCTTGATCCCATTTGAGTTCCTAGGCTATGGTTTTTTTTTTTTTTTAAACCTAAAATATAGTAGGTTTTTGAAATTATAATTCTATAATCCTACGAATAACATAACAACACCCCCTTTACTTTTACAATTACTTTTACATAATAAAGTTAAAATTTAACTAACTTAAAATCCAAATAGGGTGTTTACTTACTGTTGGTTCCATCCGGATGGCCTTCCCCCATTCCAACCACTTTTTGAATTTGCACATTTCATCCTCCATTCAAATACACATTCACCCATATTATACATCCACACCCCTAAAATCACCACATCACAACATTTTGTACACCAACTCGTCATCTCTCCTACTTTTCTTACACAAACTCATCATCTCTCCTACTTTTCTTACATCTAATCATTCTCTCTCTCACGTTTCTTACACCTAATCATTATTCCAATAACTAAAAATAATAAAGTAATACATCATCACTGCTCAAAATCATTGATTTAACATAAAGTTTCATCCACCCCTACCACATCCAATACAAAGTAAACACAAATAACAAATTTACTATTCACAGAATTTGCCGCATCCATTTTTTTTCTCCATCCGGATGTGCTCCATCCACCTCCATTGTTGATAGGCGAGCAGGATCATCATTTGGACGAGCATAATTAACCCAAATTACCCACACTTAAGACGAGATTACACCAAGCTGAACGAAAGGTGTCGGGCGAGCAGACCTTGCTCGCCGAGCAACATTAACCAGGTAAGTAACTTTAATCAAAAGACCATGTGGACCCAGATGAGGTCCTAGCGAGCATAATCAGCAATTCGGCGAACAGATCTAGCTACAATATCAAGATAACAACTTATCAAGAATAAAGACCATCAAAATCAAACTAAAAACTCCTCAAGGACAAGTCCAATGGGACGACCAGCTCCTGAATGCGAGCAAGTCCAGTATAGAAGGATAGAATTTAGTTTAGATAAGGTCAAACTAGTCAAAGTCCAAGTGTCATACATGCACACAAGGAAGGTCAAAGGTCATATACACCTCCTGCTAGGCAAACTTGTATAAATACTTAGATTTTTTCAGCTAATAAATTAAGCACAAATTCATATACACGTCCAAACTTCGATTATACATCCAAAGCAGCTCGATTATCCTACATACGAATTAATTACGTAATCAATATACGTGTTAATTCTATCCTAACCCAAATTTTCGTATTCACTAATTACGTTAGTGATCAATCACACATAATTGTTTGGTGATCTAATTAACGAGTAAAAACAACCACTAATCCTTGTGATTAGAAACGATCATCAACAAATTGGCGCTAGAAGAAGGGTTCGAACCTCCGATCTAAGGATTTAAGTGTAACTAAGTAAGAATTACGGACTTAAGCTTGAAGAATTGAAGAAAGGTGTTCTTGGTGTTTTTGGTGTTCTCTATTCATGAACTTTTAAAGATTAATACCCAAACATCAGGCAAAGATGCCTCAGTCTCATGAGACTCAATACTCCCAGCACATGACAAGGGATTCACGCTCAAGGATGTCCCAGGCTGGTAGGCGAGCAGAAACAACCAGGAACGAGCAAGAAAATCGCCCAACAGCTACACATCAACTAATGTCACCTGAACTGGATGCTTTTGTTCGCAATCCTGATGAACTAGCTCGAACAATCGCAATGCTTCAGGCTTTGCAAAAGCAACAAGCACAAGTTGGCCCATCTCATATCCGAGCAAGGCATAGCCCGGCAAGAGCTCGCGAGTATGAGAAGGCCAGAGATGACCATCAAAATGAAGCAGACAATGCCCAAGTTCGTAAGATGAAGGGCAAGGAGAAACAACTCGCTGAAGCTACCAGCCATGGAGAATCAACTACAAATCAAGCTCTGGGGGTTAGTCAGGGCACACGCTAAAGTACACTGAACAAATTAGGTCGCCATGGTTGGGGAGCAACGGAGGTCCATCCAATAGCAGAAGTAGCTCGCCCGGCCTACGTACCAGCTCGCCAGTCAGTCCATGAAAGGCTGACTAGGTCAGCTTTTGGTCGCCTAGGCCCTGATGCGGAGCCCAATCCTAAGAGGCCAGTCCAGGGGGTTCCCATACCAAGCGATGGATTGTGGCGGACAGATGGTCATGCACCCCTGTTCACCGAACAACCTCCAAGTCAAGGGGGATCCTTGGAAGAACTGGTCTCCATGAGGAAGGCAATTGAAAGCCTGCAGGGTCAGCTAGACCTGCAAAGAGGTTATGGGAATACTGCTCTTCCAACTTCACCATTACCTTCAGTGATTCTGAAGGCTCCCATTCAACAGAAGATCCAATTCCCTGCAAGTAGACAATATGAAGGCACGGCGGACCCCCGGGTGCATTTGATGAAATAATCTGATTATATGATATCAATGGGGGCAAGCGATGCAACTCAGTACCGCAATTTCCCATTGACTCTGGGGGACTGTGTCCATAAATGGTTTTCAGCTCTGCCACCAGCTTTAATCCATTCGTTTGCTCAGCTAGGCAAAGAATTCTTGTCCCACTTTTCTACGACCGGGTCATATCTATCCCAAAGATATTGTTTGTTTGTCCGACTTAAAGCAAGCTGATGATGAGTCGGATCGTTTGTACTTGGAAAGATTTGACAAGGTCCTGCTAGAGGGGGAAGCAGTCAGCGAAGATACCAAAATTGTAGCTGTCCTAGCTGGATTGAAGAAGGGCACTGAACTTTGGAAGGATGTACATCTCAGATGTCCTAAAACTTACGCTGAATTCCGAGACCAGTCAGGAGTCTTTGTCTCCATGCACGAAGCTTTGCAGAAAGACATGGTGGACAAAGGTGAGCATGAGGAGAGTGGGAAGAAGACTGGTGGTGGAGGTTATCGTTCCCCGAAGAACATGAAAGCATTTAATGAGGGGACGGAAATGAAAGATAAACTAAATCACTTACTTACCATATCAATTGATGCGGTGTACAACAATGTCCGGGACAAGGAACTACTCACTCCTCCCAGAAAGATACGTCAAGATGCTAGCAAGTTAAACCAAAACAAGTATTGTGCCTACCATCAAAGCATGGGGCAGTTTACTAGTGAATGTCGTGACTTGCTGAAGCAATTATGGCGATTCTACGAGGAGGGTAAGCTATCCGAGTTTGTGAAGAGGCAACCCGGCAAGAGAGACAGAGATGATGATTCCGAAGGAGAAGATTTGGAGCAAGCTCCACGTCGGAATCGAGCTGGGCGACCAGCTCAGGCACCAGCAGAAGGTCCCGTTCCTGAAATCCAAATGATGGAGCCTGCGGGACCTGTTGGTGGTTATTCTGATGGGCGACCACCAATCTCAAATCGAAAAAGAAAGGCTGAGCTACGGGCAATGGCCTAGATGCAGGAAATGGGTGTCAACATATCCGTTCTTCACACAGCAGAGTTGACTTTCACTGAAAAAGATTTGGAAGGAATCATAACCCCCCATAACGATTCCCTCGTTATCTGCGCCAAGATAATGGGAACTAAAGTACACCGACTATTGGTGGACACCGGAGCCTACACTAACATCATCTTCAAGAAAATGCTTGATCAGCTAGGCGACTATGCTAGCTACATTCAAGATTCCAATCACCGAATCCTAGGCTTCGGAAATGTTGTAACAGAGCCGTTAGGCATAATTAGTTGTTTGTACAATTGGTGTCGACCGAGAATCCTATAAAGAACATTACTAGAATGGTGGATTTCCTGGTCGTAGATCAAGAGTCCATCTACAATGGGTTCCTTGGCCGACCATTTCTGAATGAATTTAAAGCAGCAGTTTTAACCTACCACTACTGTATTAAGTTCCCAAAAGCAAGCGGCGCGGGAACAATAAAAGAAGACCAAAGAAAAGCTTGGAAATGTCTCCTTCAACTTCATCCCATCAAAGAACATACATTTATGATGGAAGCATCAGCCAGCTCTCTCGATAGTGAATCGTCAATTCTTGAAGACATTTTGGGGACCCAGAATGATCAGATGAACATAGACGAACAACCCTCGTCTATGGGCGAACAGAAGTTGCTGGACGGCGAGCAAACCTTGCCGGAGACAAGATTGTGAACAGTTACCAGTGAACTAAGTCCATACATCAACCTGGAGGGCCCAGTTGTGGCGACCAAAAACGACAATATCCAACAGAGGATTTTGACCCCCGGTTAGGTGCAGAACCAATGAACATCGAGGATGAGCTCAGCCTAGAAGGGCTAATCGTTGATCCACGGTGGAAGGGACAGAAACGACAAGCAACTCCAATCGAGAGCTGGAAGCCCTCAAAGTTAACCCTAACCGTGATGATCTCAAACTTTACATCGGGTCCGAGCTCCCTGAGCCCTACAGGACTCGAATGGCAGAGTTTTTAAAAGCTAACCTCGATGTCTTTACATGGTCGCACGCTGACATGGTGGGGATCAATCCAAAAGATTCTTGTCACAGACTAAACATCAATCTAACCCGAAGACCCGTCCACCAAAAACGACGGAAGTACGGGCCCGACAAGTATCAAGCTCTGAATGAAGAAGTCAATAAATTGTTGGGCAACGACCTAATTAGACAGGTGTTGTGCCCACAATGTGTTGCAAATCTCGTTCTAGTGCGGAAGCCGAATGGAACCTGGAGGCTATGCATAGATTTAACAGATCTGAATGCAACATGCCCGAAGGATAACTTTCCACTTCCGCACATTGACCAACTGGTGGATAGCACAGCAGGGCATGAAATGTTCACATTCATGGATGCTTTTGCTGGTTATCACCAAATTCCAATGCACCCGGACGATCAAGAAAATACGGCCTTCTACACATTAACAAGAACTTACTTTGCTGGAAAAGAATATCGTTTCGGGTTAATCAATGCAGGAGCAACTTACTCGAGGCTGGTGAACAAAATGTTCGACGAACATATTGGGGAGACGGTGGAGGTGTACATTGATGACATAGTCGTCAAAAGTACTCGAAAAGAAGATCACCTCCAACATTTATCCCAGGTGTTCGACATTCTCTGAAAATACAACATGAAGTTGAATCCAAAGAAAAGTAGTTTCAGAGTACATTCGGGAAAATTCCTGGGCCATCTGGTTAGTAAACGAGGTATCGAAGCCAACCCAGCAAAAGTCAAAGCAATCATTGATATGGAACCTCCTCGTTCCTCATTCCGTCAAAGAAGTACAAAGGTTGACGGGATGCCTTGCAGCTTTAAACAGGTTCATATCACGATCGGGGGACAAATGTCATCCATTCTTTGAAGCCATCAAAAAAGGCAATTTTACGTGGACAGGAAGCTGCCAGAAAGCTTTCGACCAGTTAAAAGACTATCTGGGAGATGTTAAGATTCTATCAAAACCAATCTCCGGCGAGAAGCTATATTTATATCTGGCAGCTTCGGATATGGCCATAAGTTCGGTGTTGGTACGAGCAGTAGGCAAGTTTCACCTTCCCATCTACTATGTCAGTCAGGCCCTGCATGAGGCTGAGGTGAAATATTCACCCACAGAAAAACTGGCATATGCTCTTGTCATGAGTGTTAGAAAGTTAAGACCGTACATCTTCGATCATCAAGTTGAAGTACTAACAATTTTCCTCCTCAGACAAATATTGCACCTACCCGACACAGTTGGCCGTCTGTTAAAATGGTCCATAGAGATCAGCTAATTCGGAGTGACCTATGCACCTCGAACAGCGATTAAGGGCCAAGCATTAGCCGTCTTCATAGTCGAGTTGACTTTTCCCCAAAATCCGACGAAAGGGCTAGATCACCCATGTCATCTCTATGTAGACGGTTCGTCAACAATTTAGCCTCGGGGGTAGGGGTAGTTCTCATCAGCCCCGACCGACAAGCATTCACTTCGGCAGTCAGATTCGAGTTTATGGCTACCAACAATGAAGCTGAATACGAAGCCCTCATTGCAGGCCTCCATTTATCACTGTCAGTTGGAGTCAAGCGACTCCAGATCTTTGGAGACTCTCAACTCATTGTAAGCCAGGTACGAGGTGAATATGAGGTCAGAGACGAACAAATGATCGAGTATCAACGAATTGTTGCTCACTTGGTATCTTTATTAGACCAAGTATATACCCAGCAAATACCTCGAATGAGCAACACACAAGCTGACGCCCTAGCAAGATTAACAACAAGTGATGGGTCAGCAGATCTAACAGACATCGTCATTACTAGGAAACCCCAACCATCAACAGTGGATTACGAAGTAAATCAAGTGGTTGAACAAAAAGACGACGATGATTGGAGAACTCCTATAGCCAAATACTTGAAAGACGGTGAACTACCAAACAATTCTTTTGAAGCTGCAAGAATAGCAAAACAAGCAGCCAGGTATACCCTGGTAGACGAACAACTTTACAAAAGAGGCTTTTCAGTCCCGCTACTCAAGTGTTTGTCTAGGGGGCAAGGAAGGACTACCTTGGAAGATATACATTCCGGAGTCCGTGGAAATCATGCTGGGGGCAAGTTTTTGCTTACAAAACTGTAAGGCAAGACTATTACTGACCGACCTTACGAAAAGTTGCAATCCAGCTGGCCAGAGCTTGTCACCGGTGTCAAATATTTGCTCCAAGTATTCATACCCCTGCTCAAGAACTCGTTTCGGTTTTCAGTCCTTGGCCGTTTGCACGATGGGGAATGGATATTATTGGGTCTTTTCCTCGTGGAAAGGGAAACATGCAATTTGTTGTTGTGGTTGTGGATTACTATACAAAGTGGGCAGAAGCAGAAGATCTAGTTAAAGTTACCCAAGAAAAGATGATTGACTTTATATGGAAGAACATTGTCTGTCGGTTCGGAGTGCCTCAAACACTTGTAACAAACAATGGTCTTCAGTTTGATGGGAAAAAGCTTCGAGACTTCTGCACAAAGTGGGGGATCAGAAAGCATTATTCAACCCCTTATCATCCACAATCAAATGGTCAAGTGGAAGCCGTCAATAAGATAATCAAGCATATTCTTAAAATTTGGCTAACAGAAAGTAAAGGCAATTGGTCTACTGAATTGCCAGACGTACAATGGGCATACAGGGTTTTTCGCAGGTCGAGCACCGGAGAAATACCTTTTACATTAGCATTCGGAACTGAGGCTGTCATTCCAGTTGAACTAAAAACCAGAACAATGAGAACGACCAACTTTGAAGAAGTGGC
Source organism: Ballota nigra (assembly GCA_947034835.1). Lineage (NCBI taxonomy): Eukaryota > Viridiplantae > Streptophyta > Magnoliopsida > Lamiales > Lamiaceae > Ballota > Ballota nigra. The sequence continues at coordinate 40,251,933 of OX344721.1, forward strand.
AAATAGCTCTACCCTATCAGTCGAGCTAGATTTGCTTGAAGAAAAAAGAATCACAACCGAACTAAAAAATGAAACTTACAAGCAGAGAGCGGAACGCTACTACAATTCTCAAGTCAAAATTAGAAAATTCGAAGTTGGCGACCTAGTTTTGAGAAAGAAGCTCGCCCCACCTCCAGGCATATTTGGCCCGACTTGGGAGGGCCCATATAGGGTAACGGACAGGTTACCCAATGGTGCATATGACATAGAAGACTTAGATGGCAACTCGGCCCAATATTCCTGGAATGCAGCTAATTTGAAGAAGTATTTTCAATAGGCGAGCTACTTTGTCTATAAAAGGTAAAAGTGATGTTACTTAGTTGGGCGAGCTACTAAGTTCTTTGGGCGAGCTGAAACGGCAGGGTGCACAAGTAAGATCCAAAAACTTGCCTAATTTTTTGAAAATTCTACCAAGTACGGATGGTCGAATAGAATTGATTGGGTCAAGTTATTTGCGATCTAATGCTGTTTACTTCTTGTGTAGTTTCATTTTCTTTTAAGAGTTTAAGGTTGGCTTGACAAAATGTATAGTGGTCGAGCTACTTTAACTTTTGATGTAAATTATGTGTTTTGATAAGTTGATTGTTTGACAATGTTCAGGTCGAACAACTTCAACTTAATTTTATTATAGTTTGTAAATTAGGTCGCATTTGATACTTGTAATTTTTTAAAGCAAGTTTAATCTTAAGTTGTTCGTTCAAAGGAGATTCAAGCTTGAGGCACAAATTGATTATACAATCGAGCCCATCAAAGGTTGTTTGTTTTTAAATGAACATAGCCTAAGGCCAAAGCCCTCAAATTTCTAAGGCAAAAGTTCGTAAGGAACAAAACCCAACTACATTAAGATTGTTAAGCATAAATATAAATGCAAAGAACAATTAATGTAAAGAAAACAAGTCGAGCAAAACATGACTTCATTAATGATAAGGCATGATCGCCCAAAAATTACAAGATAAACTCCACAAGGGAGCGAACAACAAAAAGAAAAGTACAAAGAAAGACCTATCTACCCTAATAGTCTAAGAGCCCTGTCAGACAGGAGGAGGAATGTTATCATCCTTGGGGTCTTCAAGAGGTGTCCCAGCAAGAGCAGGATCAATTGGGACCTCTTGAGTGAGCTCGGCAATAAGCCCCTCAGCATCATCTCGCTCTTGGAGAGCTTTATCGCTTTGATCGACCAGCTGAGTCTGCTCGTCCCCAGCGACCTCTTCCTCCTCATCATCCTCAGGGGGACTTGTAATTATAACCCCAGGGCTAATGAAATTGAGCTTGACCCCATTATCGGGCAGATCACCAATTTGGAGGGTTGAGCCTGGAGCTGGAGGGTTGGATTCGATGAAGTTAGTTAGCTCCTTGCCAATCTCCTCAACAACGGATTGGGCTTTGAACTCATTAGCAATCCGGATGCTCTCATCATAGCCCGTTACATAGCCAATGATCGATCCCGCCTCCATCTTTGGAATAAGCTCTTCTGGAGTAATGGAGTTGGCGAGCTGGGTCTCGAGGTCGGCAACCTTAGCAGTTGCTTCAGTCGCATACTTCTTAGCGACCTCTTTCTGCTTCTGGACACGAGCAAGCTCTGCTCGAATTTGTTCGACCTCGACCATTTTGGCCTTAAGCTCCTCATAGACTTTTATATACAGGTCGAGAGCACGCTGCTCGCTTGTTTGATGGGCTAAGACCCTGTTCTCGAGGTAAGTCACCATCCTCTTAGCCTTGACCTTGGCTTCATCTCGCTCTTTGGCAATGCGGCTAACCGTGGCCGCATGTTGGCGAGCATCTCTTTCGAGGTCTTCCACCTGGTCGACCAACCTCTGAACGGCGGCCAGAGTGTTACCCTCCTCAATAAGGCACAAGCGACCATTATCACGAGGTGTCGTGCCTTTACGGTTTCATTAAGCTCTTTGCTCCAACCTCGAGCAACAGATTCAGAGGTGCGGCAGACAAAGGAGTCTGGGATCTCCCTAAAGTTGGCCGACACTTTGGAGCAGGTGAACCGGTGCACCAAGTTTGATCACCCCGGGTATTGCTCGGCCTCATAACTGTGGAAAGAGGGGCAAACACAAAATTAAAAAAAAAAGAAAAAAAAAAGTGAAATGAAATAGATGGTACCCAGGGCGAAGAGAGACTTACGTGTCCAGACGACCTTTGTCCCATCCAAGATAGGTCGGTTAGAGGCTTGTCCATGTCCTTCGGGAGTAGCGGCGACCAAATGCTGCTCCGAATGCACCTCCAGTGAGGGAGTTTGCTCTCCACCGAGCTCGGCTTGGCGAGCTGGAGCGACCGCACAGCCTTGGGCGACTTTCGCCTTTTTGGCTGCTTTTGCAGTGTCAGAGACGGGAGTGCCATCTCCTCGAAGAAGTCTCTTCGATTTGGGGGTTATAGTCTTCGACGGACTACTTATTGGGGCGAGCTGCTGCGCCGAGCTCGACCCACCAATTGGCCTTGGGTCATCTTTCCCCCCCTTGGCCGCCAGGGCGATCATCTTCGCCAGGGGATCAGCTTTCTTCCGTCCACGTTTGGTCGAAATTTCCCAAACGTATTGGTCCAAAACCAGATATGAGGGGTGAAGGGCAATAGTAACGAGCTGATCTGCAAAAGAAAGAAACCCTGTTAGGAAGTGATATGTAATATTAAATTGCGAACAGATCTGTTCACCAAGATTAAGAAACTTACCCTCGGGAACTTGGGCTTGGGCCTCAAGATGATGAGGGTAGGTGGTGAAATAAGCAACCCTAAGTGTGGATTCGAGGAAAAGATGGCTGATGTTGCGATCTGCACGACGACGGAGGGCGATCAGGCTGACGGTGAGCAAGAATTGATCGCTGATGCTGTCCTTAACACTCCGCCACTTCAGATTCTTGGGACCTGAAACATAAAAAGGAAAAAATTAAAATTAGTCTTATCACTTCAAATAAATGGAAGGGATAAGACTCACGCATTAGGTCCCTAAACTCCACCGGGGTATCAATTCGCTCGGGGCCACCATAAGGGCGAGCAACGACGACTGGGACTTGATGTTCAATCGGGTTCGGTATAGGGAAGTTGATGTCCTTCAGGTACCCCCAAGTTAGTTCGTCTGAGTTAATTGGCTGAAGCACCTCGACCTCCTTGTCCTCATGAAGGTCAGAACTGGTCTCCTCTACAACCTGACGAGCAGGATTTGCTCGTTCTTCTCTTTCCCCAGACAGACGAGCTCCCGAATGTACTGAGCGAGCTACAGAGGCCGAGTCGGGGTCAGATTCTAAGTTCACAAATGCAGGAAGTTCGTCGATTGGCCGTTTTCCAGGATTGCGAGGAGGATATGATCCAGTTTCGGAATGAGAAGACATTTAGGGTGCAGAATGCTTCAAATGGTGTTAATGGGGTTTTCCGGCGGAAAATGAAAGGCCAACGACGTTTCGAAATCCCAGATGGCGGAGCTTAGGGTTTTATGGCGTTTTTTACACCCACAATCACGGAAATAAAAGAGAAGAAGAAGAAAATAGAAGAGGTTACTACCTTGGTTCAAAGAAATCATCGCCGGAGATGGAGTTCAGTTGCCGGAAATTTGAAAAGGGGAGGAGAATTTTTTGCACTGAGAGTGAACAGTGGAAATAAGCAAAAATGACGAAATTCTCCTTAAATAGTATGCGAAAAAATGGGGTACGAGGCGAACAAGTTTGAAAGTACGAGGGCTAAGTTGCAATTACTTAGCGCGTGCAGACCCTCTCCGACAAAATTGGGGGCGCGTCACCTCGGTTTCATGTGCGCGTGGGCGGCGGCAATCATTCCGCCCATGTCACACCTCGAGCCACACCCGGGCATTGGGATCCCAACCGTCACCCACCCAGATCAGCTTGACCAATGTTGTTCGCCAATGAAAAGTTGATCGCATCATATTATATCAGCTTGCCTCCGTATCATCGAATAATTGCTAACCCATAAGTTGTTCGCCTCGCCCTATCACAACATAATGATTAGCAAGGGGGCAATTGTTGATAGACGAGCAGGATCATCATTTGGACGAGCATAATTAACCCAAATTACCCACACTTAAAGATGAGATTACACCAAGCTGAACGAAAGATGTCAGGCGAGCAGACCTTGCTCGCCGAGCAACATTAACCAGGTGAGTAACTTTAATCAAAAGACCATGTGGACCCAGATGAGGTCCTGGCGAGCATAATCAGCAATTCGGCGAACAGATCTAGCTACAATATCAAGATAACAACTTATCAAGAATAAAGACCATCAAAATCAAACTAAAGACTTCTCAAGGACAAGTCCAACAGGACGACCAGCTCCTGAATGCGAGCAAGTCCAGTATAGAAGGATAGAATTTAGTTTAGATAAGGTCAAACTAGTCAAAGCCCAAGTGTCATACATGCACACAGGAAGGTCAAAGGCCATGTACACCTCGTGCTAGGCAAACTTGTATAAATACTTAGATTTTTTTCAGCTAATAAATTAAACACAAATTCATATACACGTCCAAACTTCGATTATACATCCAAAGCAGCTCGATTATCCTACATACGAATTAATTACGTAATCAATACACGTGTTAATTCTACCCTAACCCAAATTTTCGTATTCACTAATTACGTTAGTGATCAATCACACGTAATTGTTTGGTGATCTAATTAACGAGTAAAAACAGCCATTAATCCTTGTGATTAGAAACGATCATCAACATCCATCCCTGAGTAAACACTCCAAAAAAGAACACAGATTTTAAAAATCTCATGGATTACAAAACCCACTGATTTTCAAAAACTGATTTTTAAAAACCACTTAAAACTAAAAAAGAACATAGCCTTAGACTATATTTATCAACAATCCAATTTAACTCAAACTCTTAATAAATCATTTCTCTCTCCCCCACATACACAATCTTAAATTCAACCCAACTTCTTTTTTTTTACATTTTATCAATAACCCAACCCAACTTATAATAATAATAATTTTATTATTATTTAATAATTTCATATTATGTATATTAGTATTTTTTTAGTATATTTAATAACACTGCAAAAATATAAAGAATTGTTAAAGATAATTTTTCAATATGGCTATTGTTATACCCGACTATTCGGGTAACGGACTCAACCCCGTCAGACCGAAATGGCGCACGGATGAGGAAATCATAATCGCCGGGCTCAACCGAGTAGGCGGGTAGAGCGCCAAGTCTACTCGACGAAGACCCCGGTGACTTATCGGGAAGCGTACTTGTTATGTAGGCCAGAGGTCGGTCGGCCAGCGGCGAGCCCTGGGAAAGAGATCTCTACCCACTTCCCGTGAAAGGTTTCCCGGGCTACTCGCCACCCACACGTTACCTGGTTACCCGTCTTCCCGATCCCAGCTCCGCCAGCTGTGAGAGTATGGCCAGTACCATCAGTTCAGAGGATGTGACAGGGTCAGAGTGGTTAGTTGTGTCAAGTCCCATCAGTACAAGGACAACAGTGCCAGGTGGCGTCTTTCCATTGGTCCACAGAGGGGGTTGTAGCCACTCATTACCTCCCAGCTAGGAATAGGAGGGCCCACGGGCTTACCAACCCAAGGTGGGGAAACCCACCATGTACACTATAAATAGGGCTTTAAATGCCCAAATGTAACACAACTCAATTATTGCAAATCTACTCTTGAGAGCTCATTTACTCCTTCATTTACTGCTTTTATTTATCATAAATACCAAATCCTACCCGCTAGGAACCCGACGACGAGATCCTCACGAAATCGCTGTCAACATTTTGGCGCTAGAAGGAGGGTGACTGATATCGAAGTACACTCGGTTTCGTTCATCTAGTTACCTCAAACGAACCACTACATCCATTTCTTCTAAAAAAATCCCAGCTGTTTCCACCCTAAAAATGGCCACTTCGAAAGCTACACGAACCTAGCAGCAGGTCGAAGATGTCGGCGAGGCCGCCATTCCGGCTCCGGCCACGGCGGAAACTCTCCAAGGCCCTTTCGAGTTCTTGTCCGCAATGAGAACTCTAGAGGACCTCCAGGCGGCCAGAGCGATGATTGAGCACCGCCAGGCCGAGATCGACGCTGCTCCAATCCGCACTCATCACCCCGGGAAGGAGCCAGCCCGCACCAGGGCCACCAGCAACCCTCGGCCCAAGCAAGAGGCGGCTGGGAGAACCGCCAGTAACCCTCATCCTCAAAACCTGAAAAGATGCCTTGACGAGGAGGCCGACTCTCAGCGAGTATCTCGCCGGCCTGCAGGGTCAGTCTTCTCCAGACTGGGATCCTAGGCTCGGGGAGCTGCCGACCGTACGAGTCAAATGCCATCTCCAGGCCCCGGGAGCGAAAAAAGGGCACGCTCTCCCAGACGTCACAACGACGCGGCCCCGAGGCCATCGGTCCGTGACCGTCTGGGGGACAACCCGCATCCCCGATCTCCCCCTGCGGCCGACAGCGCTATGGCCGCAATCTTGAAGAAAGTGTCAGACCTAGAGGCCAGGCTCGAGAAGCGAGAGGGGCAACATCACTTCGCCCATATGCCCCACTCCCCTCTCGCAGATATCCTGGTGCGGGCTCCCGCCCAGCCAAAGATCAACGTGGCCGCTGTGGGCCAATATGACGGGGAGACGGACCCCGTCACACACTTAAGTAAGTACTCTACTTACATGATCTCCATGGGGGCCACGGACGCAACCCAGTGCCGGATGTTTCCATTGACCCTCGGTGACCGAGCTCACCGTTGGTACTCCTTGCTACCCGCAGGGAAGGTGGTTTATTTCCACTAACTGGGGGAGTTGTTCCTAGAACACTTCTCCTTGATGGCGCCACGTCTGGCCGAAGCCAACCGAATGGCCAACCTAGCTTAGGGTAAGGACGAATCAGATCGGGCATACATCGACCGGGTGGATCGCATCATAATGGAAGGCGAACCGGTCGGGGATGAGGTCAAGCTCGTCGGCATAATAGGCGGGCTCCGCCTATAAATGAAGCTATGAAAATCTATGAACAAGGACTACCCCAAGTCCTACGCCGAGTTCCGGCAGCAGGCCGGAAAGATCATCTACAAAGTCGATATCCTGGCGCAACGGCTAGGCGAGAGCTTCCCGGACGAGAGGGAAAAGCCCCGCGCCCAGGCGGGCACCACACCGAGCCGGAGGAACTTTTCCTACCGTGCCCCCCAGCCGTTTAAACCCTTCGAGTCCGTCGAAGTGAAGTTGGCCGAGAAATTATTGGCCATCCCGGAGTACGTCTACATGCAAATCCGGGATAAAAATATGGTGCCCAAGGCGCGGCCATAGGTTCACAAGTCAGGGGTGCAGCTCAACCCCAACAAATACTGCCATTACCACCAGACCGTCGGGCACAACACGAGCGAGTGCCGCGACCTCTTGAAGCAGCTTTGACGGCTCTTCGAGGAGGGGAAGCTGGAGGAGTTCGTGAAGAGACCGGCGGCCAGGCTGGAGACACAAGCCGCTGCCTACCCCGTGGAACTAAACCGGGAGGCAGCCTTCATTTGCCCCCCGATGCCGGAACACCAAGCCCACCGCACCGTCAACATGCTCTCTCTGGTGGGAGGTTTTGCGCCCACCACCTCGCTCTCCAACCGCCGGCAGAAGAGCGAGCTGCGAGCGATGGACAATGTCCATCAAATCACCATGCCGGTCAACATGACGGCAAAAGAGTCAGACCTCCTCGCCTTCAAGGTGGAGGATCGCACTGGGGTCATCTACCCGAACTACGACGCCCTGGTCGTATCCGTCAACATCATGGGTGTCACCGTCCATCGCATGCTAGTCGACAACGGGGCCTACTGCAACATCCTCTTCAAGGCCGCATTCGACCAGCTAGACAGCTCCTTCGAGAAATACGTGGAGCCATGCGACCAGGTCATCAAGGGGTTCGGCGATGCCACTGTGAAACCCTACGGGATAGTTAGGCTAGCCGTAGAATTAGTTTCTAGTATAGACGTTGAGGTTAAGGCTTCGAAATAGCTCGACTTCATTATTGTCGACCAACCGTCAACCTATAACGGGTTTCTCGGCAGGCCGTTCGAGCACGCGCTTGTTTATTGTATCAAGTTCCCAACCCCCTCCAGGAAGGTTGGGACTCTTAAGGGTAATCAGAAAATGGCACGCGCTTGTTTAGCGTATATCAATCTTATTTTAAATTCTACAAATTTAGATTATATCTACACAATCGGGGAGAGAGAGATGGAGATAGACGAAGAAATCCCACCCACTGCCCACCCAATGGAAGAAGATTCACAAAATTTTGAACACACTCAAATCGAACTAGAGCCTAGAATCGGCTTCGAGCTTATGGAAATCGACGACACCCTGGCAGGAGAGATCGACGATCCACGCCTCGGCGAGCGGGGTGCCAGCCCGATCAAAAAACTAATCTCAGTTACAATGAAGAATCGACCAAAAGTGAGTGTTCAGCTCGGTTCGACGATATCCGACGAAATGCGAGCAGCGATGACAACCTTTCTTGAAAAAAATCTAGACGTATTCGCATGGTCCCACGAAGACATGGTCCGGATCGATCCAGCCGTATGTTCCCACCAGTTGCACATCGACCCAGCCCGTAAGCCAGTCTCGCAGAAGAGAAGAAAGTTCGGCCCATACAAGTACGCAGTCATAGCCACCGAGGTCAAGAAGCTACTCGACAACAAGCTTATCGGGATGGTTGACCCCGACGACAAGCCCCAGTGGGTATCAAATGCCGTTCTCTTCAAGAAAAGCAACAACACCTGGCGGTTATGCATCGACTTCACAGACTTGAACAAGGTGTGCCCGAAAGATCACTTCCCGATGCCGCACATCGACCACCTGGTGGACAGCACGGCCATGCACAAGATGCTCACTTTCATGGATGCATTTGCCGGCTATCACCAAATCCCGATGGCCGCTGATGATCAGAAGCACACCACCTTTCTCACTGAAAAGAACATGTACTTCTGGAAGTGGATGCCATTCAGGCTCATGAACGCAGGGGCAACCTATCAAAGGCTGGTCAACCACATGTTTCACGACCAAATTGGGGCGACCATGGAGGTGTATATCTACGACAGCGTCGTCAAGAGCAAGAAGAAAGAAGACCACCTCACTCACCTAGCTGAGACGTTCGAAATCTTAAGAAAGTATCGGATGAGACTCAACCCGAAAATGTGCAGTTTCGGCATCGAGTCGGGCAAGTTCTTGGGGCACATGGTCAGCTAGCGAGGGATCTAGGCAAACCCGACCAAAGTTCAGGCGATCCTCGACATGAGTGCTCCGTGCATAGTGAAGGAGGTGCAGAGGGTGACGGGCAGCCTTGCCGCTCTCAACCGTTTCATCTCCCGCATGGGGGACCGGTGCAAACCATTGTTCGATAGCATGTGGAAAGGGAAACTAAACTGGACACCCCAGAGCCAGCTTGTGTTTGAAAATATGAAGGCGTATCTGTCAAACGCCCAAATATTGGCCAAACCCATCCCCGGCGAGAAACTCTACCTTTACTTGGCGGCCTCGGACTCAGCTCTCAGCGCCATGCTAGTACGAGCTGAGGGGCAGGCACATCTGCCAATTTACTATGTCAGCCAGACACTCCACACCGCCGAGCTATGGTACCCGCCGTTGGAAAAGCTGACTTACACGCTAGTGATGAGTGTGCGTAAGTTACGCCCATACTTCTTCGATCACCAGGTAGAGGTACTGACCACAATGCCACTCCATCAAGTTTTGCATCGACCTGACACGGCGGGCAGATACCTCAAGTGGGCAGTTCGGAGTCACATACGCTCCTCGAACATCCATCAAAGGTCAGACCATGGCCGACTTCATAGTCAAGCTCACCTACCCAGAGACGATGTCCAAGATCGAGCAACCACCAGAGAAAATGTACGTCGACGGATCCTCCACAACTTTACGGGCAGGCGTGGGAATTGTCCTTCTCAGCCCGACCGACCAATCATTCACGACGACCATCAGGTTCGGTTTCCACGCAACTAATAACGAGGCTGAATATGAAGCACTAATCAACGGCCTGGAAATGGCCATGGCCATGGGAGTGAAGAGGCTCCAAGTCTACAGCGACTCGCAGCTCGTGATATGCCAAATCTCAGGAGAGTACAAGGCGCGCAGCGACAGAATGTTGGTCTATCAAGGATTAGCCAAGAACCTCATCAGGAAATTCGACCAAGTCCATATAGAGGTGGTGCCCCGACTTGACAACACTCAAGCAGACGCCCTTGCCCGTCTTACGACATCCGAGGGGGCAGCCGACATATCGCAAATCACAGTCACTTACCTGCCCGCCCCCTCGAGCACGAACCAACGGGTGGCCAATCTGGGGCAGGATGATGATAGCTGGATGACTCCCATTTTGAAGTACCTCCGCGACGGTAAACTCCCAGACGATCGAGTAGCGGCGAGACATTTACAACTCCGGGCGGCCCGATACACGATCATCGGGGACCAATTATACAAGTGAGGTTTCGCCCTACCTCTCCTAAGATGCATAACGCCGGGGCAGGGAAAGAGGATCTTGGTAGAAATCCACGAGGGGTGCTGCGGGAACCACGCTGGCGGCCAAGTACTCGCCCAGAAAGTTATCCGCCAGGGATATTTCTGGCCCACCCTGAAGAAAGATGCGATCAACTATGCACGGGCATGCCACAAATGCCAAATTTATTCGCCGGCAATCCATCAAGCTCCAACCGAGCTCACTTCAATCTTGAGCCCTTGACCATTTGCAAAGTGGAGGATCAATCTCATTGGCCCTTTGCCCACAGTCCCGGGCAGCGTCAAGTACGCAATCGTCGCCGTAGATTACTTCACCAAATGGGCAGAGGCAGAATCGCTGAAAACAATCGACCAGGAGCATGTCATTAGATTCATCTGGCGCAACATAATCTGCCGATTCGGCCTCCCACAGATAATCATTTCGGACAACGGGAAGTAATTCGACGGGTTGGAGATGGAAAGATTCTGCCAGAAGCACAAGATCAAGAGGCTGTTCTCGTCGCCCTACCATCCGCATTTGAACGGACAGGTCGAGGCGGTGAACAAGATAATCAAACACACGCTAAAGACAAGGTTGGAAGAGAGCAAGGGAACATGGGCGAGCAAGCTACCCGAAGTATTATGGTCATACAGAACAACCAGCCGCACTGCCACCGGGGAGACTCCTTTCACTCTGGCCTTCAGAACGGAGGCAGTCATCTTGACAGAGGTCGTCATCCCAAGCCTCCGCACCTCGCAACTCGTGGGGGCCGAGAACGACCAAGCCATGCTAAACGAGTTGGACCTGCTGGAGGAAAGAAGGCTATCCGCCGAGCAAAGAAACATAGCTTATAAATGCCGGGCTGAAAAATACTTCAACTCGAAAATCAGGATCAGGGAATTCGAAGCCGGGGACCTGGTACTACGGCGAACGGTCGGGCAGCACAAGGGGGCATTTGGCCCGAATTGGGAGGGACCCCTAAAGATCTCCAGGCGCCTGGCCAACGGTGCCTATGAGCTAGAGAGCCTTGAGGGCAATCCGGCCCAATACCCTTGGAACGCCTCCCTACTAAAAAAATACTACCAGTAGCTGCTAGATAGTTTAGCCTACATCATCATCTTGCCCAGAAGCGGCCTCAATGTAACCGCATCTCGAGCGCAAATGTGCAATCAATAAAATTGATTGTTAATTCAATCTCATATTCGTGAAGTCGCTGCCCGTAAATTGGCTAAAGCACTTCACTCATTAATCATATGGTTAATTATTAAATCGATTGTCAATTCAATCTCGTAATCGTGAAGTCGCTGCCCGTCTATCGACTAAAGTACTTCACTCATTAATCATATGGTTAATTATTAAACCGATTGTTAATTCAATCTTGTATTCGTGAAATCGCTGCCCGTCTATCGGCTAAAGCACTTCACTCATTAATCATATGGTTAATTATTAAATCGATTGTCAATTCAATCTCGTAATCGTGAAGTCGCTGCCCGTCAATTGGCTAAAGCACTTCACTTATTAATCATTTGGTTAATTATTAAATCGATTGTTAATTAAATCTCACTTGTTCGATTCAATTAAAAACCGGGAAAACAAAAGAAAAAAGAAGGCAACAGCGAAGGAAAAAGGACGATTTCATTAAAGTTCTAAAGAAAAAGAAAGATTACAACGGCCAGCGGCCAACAAGCTTAGAAATAAAAGAAAAGAAAAAATATTCACGGGGCCACCTCATCCACCACCGCCGGCTCCTTGGCCACCTCCTCATCGTCCAGAGGGTAAAGGAAAGTCGTCGGGTCGCCGAGGAACGACAGGTCCACCCCGCAATCAGCCAGATCCTTCAGAGTGATGTCATAGTCCGCAGAAGGGGGGTTGGACTCAACATAACTCCTTAGGTCCTCCAAGGGTCCGGAGTAGTTGGCCTCGGGGTTCCGGTGAAGCAGAGAGCGGATCAAGTCGGCATAGGCGTTGATGTAGACCATGGAGCCTGCCGACTCGTGTTTACCCTCGAGGCAGGCTCGTTCAGCGGCCAGGCATTCACCAGCCTCCGCAGCAAGGGCCTCGCGCGCCTAGCGGACCTCCTCAGCCGTCCTCGCCTCGGCGTCGGCACGCGCCTTCCTCTCCCTCTCGGCGGCGGCCTCCTCCAGCTCCGCGTGGCTCTTGCGGGCAGCCTCCAGCTCCTCCCGGAGCTTCTTGTTCTCCTCCTCCAATCGGGCAGCTTCCTCCCTCTTGGTCTGGAAACTAGCCTTGTACGCGGCCAGAGTCTGCGCGTCCCGCTCGTAATTGAGCATGATGCTCTCTAGAGCGATGGCATCGCGGGACGCACGGATGGCGGCAAAACCTCAGCCGGTCGGGCACAGAGACGGTGCGGGAGGCCTTCTTGTAGTTGAGGGTCCACGACCGGGGCAGATTCACCACTGCCCGTCGAAGCTCTTCCGGCCAGGACTCTGGGAGGGTTTCCGCATAGGGCGGATCCTGCGAGCGCAGGAACTGGAGAACCTCCATCGGGGGCAGGGGATCAGGCCTGCACCGATTGGCGACATGGGCATTTAAACAAGGAAAAAGAAGGGAAGAAAAGAATTCTAGACGAGGCTAACTTACGTAAGATGGTTGCCCCAGCCGAGGAAGGAGAAGTCACTACGGTCACGAGAGGCAGAGGTCGGGCTCCTCGCGGTCGCCTCGACTGTTCCGGCTACCAACCCGCCCGTGGTCGGGCTCACGGTCACCATGGTCGGCTCAACCGATGTCTGGCCCTCCACCCAGGCCTGTTTGGAGTGGCGTCGGTCTCTAGCCGGGGAGGATGGCGCTGCCGGCGCTGGTATCTGCGGATGAGTGCAAATCGTCACCCATCCGCTCGGATAGCTCCCCGCTTCGACAGCTTGGCGATGGCGCTCTTCTTGGGGGCCATGTCGACCGTCTCCTCCAAACTCTCGACGTTGATGACGGGGACGGGAGGAACTTGACCTGCCTCGGGATGAGCCGGGGGAGATGGAACTGGAGAGGCCGACAGGGTGGAGCTCGACGCCGGGAAGCGTTGTTCTGATAGATACAAAAAGGAAAGTCGAGTAAGAATATTTCGGGTAAGAAAGTACGAAAAGAAGTATGTAGTAAAAAGGAACTGACCGCCGAAATTCAAATGGCGGGGAAAGGTCTGGAGGCCGGACAGACGTTGCTGCTCATTACAATTAAGCTGGTCGACGTCCTGATTAACATCGGGCTCAGCCTTCACGCGAGCAAGGGCTTGTCGGAAGTCGTCGATAAGGTCGCTCTGGTTGGGCGCCGAGTTGCCTGCACAATGAAATAAAAATTAGATCGGTACTGAAGAGAAAGAAAGAATTCCAAGGGTTTACCTCGACGATTGCGGACACTGTATTCCCGAGGAACCGGGATAATTGCCCCGTCGACTCCCACACTCTCCCAGGTGCCGCCAACCCACCACCACCTTTCGTGCCAACCCGTCACCTTCGGCGAGATGCCAAAGACGATAGCGTCGCCGCCCCGGGGTTTCACGGAGTAGTACCCCAAGTTCATCGGCCCGTTCGAGGCCACCGTGTAGTAGAGGTGGTTTAGCTCTTCGGGGGTCGGCATGCAATGAAGTCCATGACGCCCGAGGGCAACCATGGCGCCCTGCAAGTAGCTCCACCCGTTCGGGGTGATTTGGGTTATCGACAGGTTCCACGCGGCGAGCAGCCGGGAGATAGCCGGGTGGAGCGGGAAGCGGAGTCCCGTGTGCAACGTGTCTGCATTGATAGCGATCAACCCTTCTGGGGGCTGGTCAGTGTGCTCATCGCCCCGTGGGCATAGAAATGGACATCGGAGGGCGTCTCGAAGGTCCAGTAGATCTCCTTGAGGTCGGCATCCGGGGGCAAGCAACTAGGGCGACGAGAGGCCCCAAACTCGGTCTCGCGGGCCTCACGGTAACAGCGGGCTGGGCATTTTCGCACGAACCGACTCATGTACTTAGAGTAGTCAAACCCGATCAGTCGGCTATCTGCGTAGTCGACGTTCTCGGGCATGGCCTCCTGGTCGAACAAGTAATGTTCCGCCCGAGGCGGGTAGGAGGACACAGGGAAAACGCTGAGAGCAGGGCCCTCCCATTGAGGGCTTATCCTCTCCAGGTCGTCGGCGTAGGCATCCACGTCGATGGAGGTACCCTCGCCTTCATGGGCGGCGGCGGCACGGGAGGTGCCCTCCCCAGCTTGGTGGAGGGGTCCCTCGGCGTCGGTGGCGGAAGTGGAAAATATCGGCGGCCCCAACGCTCTCAACGGAGTCACTCATAATAGAGAAGAGAAAGGGAGGAATGAGTGAAAGAAAGCAAGAAGTTACCTTGAAGATGGAAAAGGATCGCCGGATTCTGGAAAGAGTCGCCGGAAAATGAGTCGGAAAATTAAAAAGCTTGCAGAGGGGGGCAAGAGAGTAAAGAGCGAAAATGAGAAGGGGGAGTGGAAACCCCTATTTATAGGGAAAATGGGGAAGGACCAAACTGCAAAAAACGGGGTCAAAAGTGGAATTAAGTGGAAGTTAGGGGTCGCGTGGGGGACACGCGCGCAACGGTTTGGAACAGAATCGGCGGACGTGACGCCTGGGATCTTGCGCGTCAGTCACGCCATCCCGTGATGTCAGCAGACGCAGAACACGAAACGCCACCTCGGAAGACGGAACATCACCCCCAAAATTCAAAATTCAAACTCAACTCCGCGGTTCGACCAGCCCACCACCCGATATAAAATGGCTCCCCGATGCCGGGCTGGTAGGGCAATTGTTATACCGGACTATTCGAGTAACAGGCTCAACCCCGTCAGACCGAAGTGGCGCACGGATGAGGAAATTAGAATCGTCGGGCTCAACCGAGTAGGCGGGTAAAGCGCCAAGTCTACCCGATGAAGACCCCGGTGACTTATCGGGAAGCGTACTTATTATGTAGGCTAGAGGTCGGTCAGCCAGCGGCGAGCCCTGGGAAAGAGATCTCTACCCGCTTCCCGTAAAAGGTTTCCCGGGCTACTCGCCACCCACACGTTACCCGGTTACCTGTCTGCCCGATCCCAGCTCCGCCAGCTGTGAGAGTATGACCAGTACTATCAGTTCAGAGGATGTGACAAGGTCAGAGTGGTTAGTTGTGTCAAGTTCCATCAGTACAAGGGCAACCGTGCCAGGTGGCGTCTTCCCATTGGTCCATAGAGGGGGCTGTAGCCACTCATTACCTCCCAGCTAGGAATAGGAGGGGCCCACGGGCTTACCAACCCAAGGTGGGGAAACCCACCATGTACACTATAAACAGGGCTTTAAATGCCCAAATGTAACACAACTCAATTATTGCAAATCTACTCTTGAGAGCTCATTTACTCCTGCATTTACTGATTTTATTTATAATAAATACCAAATCCTACCCGCTAGGAACCCGACGGCGATATCCTCACGAAATCGCTGTCAACAGCTATGAAATTATAAAAGAAAAAAAAAGATTTTGTCATTATATATGTAGACATGTTTTTCATAAACAATCTTTTTAACATATTACATTAAACTCCATACAAAAAAGTACAATTTTTTTGTAGACGAAAGTAGAATTTTTAATTATTTGATATTCCAAATTTGTAAATTGGTAAAATTGTACAAAATGATTGAAATTATGAGAGAAAGCTATAAAATATGATATTGTGATTCAAACTATATCAATATTGGTCTCTATTTGTAGAGAATAAAAAATTAAGAATTTTAATGTAATTATTACGATTATTTTCTTATTAATAATATTTTAAAAATAAAAATATAAAACATATACAATGAAACTAGTAATAAGCCCTCCCGTTCTTTGCACGGAAGTCATGTTCGTCACTAATATTTAACCATCATATCTATTGTGTATTATACTCATCACTCATGTTTTGCAGAGAATTTAATATAATATTTTTTAATTTAATGTAATTGTATCATGTAAACATTATATTTTATTACAAAATATACATTTTTTTTTTCAACATAGATTATTTTTATTCAAATGACTTCATATGAACTTGTACGGTTTATAGTCAGTACAATATAGTACTCTCTTCGTCCCTTTTTTTAGTTTAACATTTTGCCAAAATAAACATTCTTTATAAGATTAACATATTGGAAATATTTCTTCAAAAAAAAATTATATACACTACACTCTCTCTACATTTTTATAACATTTCTCTAAAAAAAATCAATTAATAATTTTACAATAAAATATTATATTATTTAAAATATTTTTTTATCAGGATATTATATTATTTAAAATATTTGACATCCCTTAAATGTTATACTTAAACGGGACAAAGAAAGAAAATTGTAATGACCATAACTTTATAAAATATAAAACTTAAACATTATTAACATGTTAATAATATTTTAATTAAAGAAATAAGATAAAAACATGGTATTGAAAATTGTAATTAAATTATTAGTTGAGGTAGATAATTAAAAAAAATAGTTGTATCTATAATATCTATAATCTATAATCTATAATAATATATAATACACACTACCTTTCCTTTTTTATTTTTGGCGGGAGATTTTTTTGTCCATTGATCATCTTTTCATCTTCCATCATCACCGTTCATTGTTAATTTGGTCAATATGATTAATTTGCTTTGATTAGCTACAAATTAGGAGCTTTTACAAGTGATGATGCCTATATATATTATGTATGTGTTGTTCTCGTCAACTCAATCTAGCTTTGAAACAATTTATAGATTTTGTAGATTTTTAGGCTCATTAGTTATCGTCTATATATATATATTTTTTTTTTTTTTTGTAAATAATTTTTTTGGTATTCCATGTTAATTTCTGTAGATTAGCAGATATTTGGACAGTTTAGGCCTAATCCATGTTAATTTTTGTTAGAGATTCGAAGATTTTGGTTGAAGATTTGAAGACAATTCGTCGGAGTTTTTTGGATCACAATTTACAGGTCCGTTGAGGTCGCCGGAATTTTACTGAAATTTTTAGAATACATTCACTGTAAATATGAAATAGTCATTTGAAGTAACTTTTTATTGATTTTGGATATTTTATCGGAAAGTTACGTATAATTTTGTATTTTTTTAGCGTAAATGATTTCTACTTTAGTATGTTGTTATGGTTTGAAATCTATAATAATATATAATACACACTACCTTTCCTTTTTTATTTTTGGCGGGAGATTTTTTTGTCCATTGATCATCTTTTCATCTTCCATCATCACCGTTCATTGTTAATTTGGTCAATATGATTAATTTGCTTTGATTAGCTACAAATTAGGAGCTTTTACAAGTGATGATGCCTATATATATTATGTATGTGTTGTTCTCGTCAACTCATTCTAGCTTTGAAATAATTTATAGATTTTGTAGATTTTTAGGCTCATTAGTTATCGTCTATATATTTTATTCTTTTTTTTTTTTTGTAAATAATTTTTTTGGTATTCCATGTTAATTTCCGTAGATTAGCAGATATTTGGACAGTTTAGGCCTAATCCATGTTAATTTTTGTTAGAGATTCGAAGATTTTGGTTGAAGATTTGAAGACAATTCGTCGGAGTTTTTGGATCACCATTTACAGGTCCGTTGATGTCGTCGAAATTTTACTGAAATTTTTAGAATACATTCACTGTAGATATGAAATAGTCATTTGAAGTAACTTTTTATTGATTTTGGATATTTTATCGGAAAGTTACGTATAATTTTGTATTTTTTTAGCGTAAATGATTTCTACTTTAATATGTTGTTATGGTTTGAAATTCTTATATATATTTCTATGTTTTGCAGAAATTATATATATATATATATATATATATACATATATATATATATATATATATATAAATATATATCTATGATTTTAATATTATGTACTTTCATTTCTAGCGTAAAATATTGATAAGAATTCAATAATTTAGTCACTAATGGATGAAATTGACTTTGTCTTTATTTAGAGGATTTTAAATTATTAATAATTGAAATTGATTATAATTTTATAATTAATTATTGAAATTGACTTTGGTTATGATTTGGAAAGTTAATTTTTTTTAATCATGCACGTTCCATGCTATGTCAAAGCACATAATTTCAATTTGTAGTTGTATTTCACTTTTGTGTAATTTGTAAACTTTTATTATAAACTCAAACATATCTTTAATATTAGAAAATATAGTCAATAATTATTTTATTAAGACTCAATAATGATAGCAAATCATCGTTAATACAATGGATAGTGGCAAATCATGTGAGTATTATTTTTTTAATATGGAAATTTTCATTTTGGAACCCATAATTTTTATATCTCATCCTCACTTTCTATAAAATTTGGAAATAAGATTAGAAGGATTTATCTATACTATATTAAAAAGTGACAAGCTTGAGAGAAACATTTTTGGACAGTTTTACCCCTCAACTTTTTAATTTTGTGCATTTTAACCTTGTTTACTAATGAAACCTTCAATTATTTACATAACTGATTGTATTATATTAATTAATAATTTAAGTTCTCATTAGTTTTGACTTTTGATATTACTTAAATCTGAGCATTGTTCACAGTCTTCACCTTTTCAAATTTATTATCCACAACTCCATATAACCCCTCCATCTTCTTACAAAATATAAGAATTAAGGCAACGGTGGACGGACACGGCCTTGTTGGAAAGTCGAATCCATGCTCCGGTGGAAATGGACACGACTTTTGGAGATGGCGTTTGCAAATACTTGTTTGCCATCAATTTCTTCAAGGCAATTGATCTTGCATCCCTGCCCTTAATTAAAAGTATGTTTTGACGACTGTGAATGTTTGATGTATTGCGATAGGATAGACTATGGGAAGCAACCGTTCAAGACTGTATAGGTTGTGTGCGGAAAGAGCTTGCAGGTTGTGGAGAAAATTCTGCAAATTTCATCAGGCACATTACAATCTTTTTCTTTTTTACGATTTTCTATTGAATTTATTTTTCTGTTTAGGATTTATGTTGGTTGTTATACTTTGATTGGTAATTCAATTACTCTCTTCAACCAACCCTTCATGATGATGTTTGTAAAAAAAATTCTTTTCGCTGGATCATTTTTCTAATTGCAAGTATGTGCCCGAGTTCTGAATATGGTTTTAAGTTAACTTACAATCCTCTGTTTGCAAGTGATTTAATTTTATTATCTCCATGGATGAGCCAAATATTGTTGAAATTTAATGGCTATAATAAGTGTTTTCTTATATGAGAAGTTATGTTAATTCATATTAACTTTAAAATGTGGTGCTGCTCATAGTTAGATACTAAGTTGTGTTGCGGATTATCTTTATTTGATCATTGTGTGTTATGCACTTGGAAGTTGAAATGCATCAATTTTCCATGTGGCTCATTTGCTATATTATCTTATGTTTGTGCACTTTTTTGGATGTGAATCCTTCTTTCTTTACTTGCTACATGGATTGTGTTTCGGCACATTATCAACGGGAATGTATCGTTTAGTTATTTAATGCAATTACGTGACTCAGTTATACTACGAAAGTGCATAGCTTGTCATCAACTAATTGTACAAATTTAGGTGGAGTGTACAAAGCTATAAATTTCCTTATTGTCCATTTGGTTCAGTCGTATCTGATTTTGTATCATAGATTGCTTACTTGGGCAAGAAAACTCGAGTTACCCTTTTACACGTACATACACGTGATTAAAGAATTTCATATTTTGGTGATTATATGGATGTTAATATAGATGCCTTTTCTCGATCCATGAATTACTAATCTTCTCAAACCTCATGGAAGTTAGTTTTTTCATTTTTGTTTTTTTCCTTGATTCTTTTATTAGTTTTTTCTTACTTTAAGAAAATGGACATTCTTATCTTTACTTAATGGTCGAAAGAGAGAAACTGTGATAGATAATGTGGTGTTTCTTGGACTATTTTCAGACAATGCAGACAACAACAATAGAGCGACAAAGTCTGAACTTGTAGAGAATATGGATGGACTGAGAGCCACACTTGACAATATATAAGATTATATGGATGTCTTATATCGATTCATGAATTATTCATCCTCCTCAAACCTCATGGAAGTCAGATTTTTTTTCTTACTTCTTTTATTAGTTTGTTAATATTATAAGAATACCGAATTATCTTAACTTGATGGTTGGAAATGGGAGACTTTGATGGACGCAATTTCTACTTTAATTTTTTCCTCCTTGGTCATTTTGGCAAATGGTACAATTTTTTAGCTTTTTACGCTTCACAGCCTTGACTTTGAGCCTTTTTTGTGTTTCAGGTTGATTTATTGGGCGATGAGGTCGATGCTCTTTTGAAACTACTTGGAATATATATGTTGTGTGCTTGATCATTACTCTCCAGTTTTAAAAGCATTATCCTGGGGTAAGTCAAATTAGTCTTCTATAAGAATACCGAATCTTTTTTGTTCTTTAGTACTTCATAAACATCTTTCTAATATAAAGAACTGATAACTTCTAGGTATGTATTTGTTAAAAGAGAAAAAAGGCTCTTGAAACCCATATATGTTATCCCCAACTTGCCTTATATATCATTAATAAAGTTAATATGTTGTAGAATGTCAATATTTCTGTTTCCGACTAATATATAACATCCATAATATATAATTGCAAATTATGAAGATCCTTAAGGTGGTTAGAAGGGAATTGACTGGAGAATCTACCTCACAAACTAACTACCTCCATGACAATGTAAGAAAGCCCCGTGGACCTCAATTTTAAGCATTCTTTATTTGCAAACGAAGAAAGCTACTTTACTAAAATAAAAAATTGATTCCCCCAAGAATAGAGCGACAAAGGGCGAACCCGAAGAGAATATGGATGAACTGAGAGCCATATTGTACAATATGGAAGTTAATATGGATGCATTTTATCGAGTCATGAATTAATGATCTTCCTCAAACCTCATGGAAGTGTGTTTTTTAAAAATTTCTTGCTTCATTTATTAGTTTATTATTATTTTTAAGTAAACTGACTTGCTTATCTTGATGGATGGATAAGGGAGACTTTGATGAACGCAAATCTAATGTAGTGTTTCTTGGACTATTTGGCTGCAATTATTCTGGGAGCACGGGCAGGAGATTAGCTCTTCCATCATCATGCAGGGTAACAAGCGGCCTCCAAATAGTTTATAGGCAGAGAAGCGGCAATGACTTCCCAATGTCTTAGTGGCTGGTATGTAACCCCCAAACATGAGATTGATTTATTAAATTATAGTTCATTTTTTTATGTCTTAATTAGTTGATCAAACATTTTGTTTTTTTGTCAATTAGTCCCCCCCCCCCCCCCCCCCCGCTCTCTCTCTCTCCCTTTATCTTTCCTTTTCCCCTGTTTATTTTTATTTTTGGTTAAATAAGAAACATTATATATATGGAATTTTGAAGAAGATAGATTTCCGAGTCGGGAAAAATGCACATTTCATTAGCCCATTTTGTTGCATGCTTAACTACATCTGCTATTTTTCTGTTACAAAATTATGTAGTCTTTTTGCTGCAAAATAGGTGGTATTTTTTTTATCAGGGAAAATAGGTACCAAATAGGTGGTATTAGTTTTGATTTTTAAGGGTGGAGTTTGAATGTTACGGTTTGAAGTGGCGTAGTTTGTAGTTTGATTAATCCCAGCTGAAATAGTTTATGTCAGATCACAATCTTTAGTTTTTTACATTTGTTCCCTAAATAAATAATTGTTTTTTAGTCGCTTTAAGATGATTAGCCCTATAGGTTTAAAAATAATTGTCCTTGTTGAGCCTTGCTATTTTTATGATGGAAATGATGATAAAACCAACTTCCTGAGTTGTACCAGTTAAGACGGTGATTAAATCACTTGTTCGATTAAGGTAAAGCCACCAAATTACTGCACAAGCTAACTGATTCTTTTATTGGTAGCTATTTTTTCCACAACGGAGCTATATTCCAAGTTATTCTATTATTGTACTTGTTCATTTTAAGTTCATGTGAATTATCAACATACAAAATAATTATGTACGCCCATTTTATAACTTTGTTATTATGTGGAGAGTTTAAAAATAGGATGAGACTATATATAACACACAAACATTTGTTCAATACTTCCATTTTATAGCTTTATGTGATGGTGCATGGAGCTAACATACGAACATTTCTTTAGTGTTCTCATTTATAGGTTTGTTTATATGAAAGTAATAAATAACAATTTGGATGCCTTGTCCTTAAAAATATTATACATATAGTACATCACGTCATCAATATATTAAACTAAAAAAGGTATTATGTGAATGATATTCAAAATGAAACTTATTTAAATGATATTAGTTGTTTTCACTAAACAATTGCACTAAAGGTATCATTTTCGATGTGTATTAGTTTTCACTAAAGATATTAGAAGGATTTTAGTTATTTTAGAGGTATTAGTTATTTCACTATAAGCTATTAATAAATTATTGCTCACGATAATAGTTGTCGTGAATATCGTTCAAACAATACTTTTTCATTAAACAAACATTTGTTCAATATTCTTTAGCAATGACAAAATCCAATTTCTTGGCCACAAGATACTTCCACATGAACCCTTCGACGTTGGATTATGGGTCTTCAACTAATCACAACGATCAATTCAAATTAATATATAAACTATCAATCCTATTACGTCTACTAATTTTGCAGAGTAAATGTGCACGTGCAACGCACGTGACAAGCAACTAGCTATATAGAAAAGAGAGAAAATATAATTTTAATAATAATGGGAGAAAATTTTATGGAAAGATTGAACGATAAAAAATAATTGATCAAACTTAGGAAAAGGAATAAGGTTGGCGTGATTTTCTAAACAATTAGAATAGATATATTTTTTACTAATTAATTAATATTAATTCAAATAATAAATATGGAAGATTAGATCGGATATTAAGGATGGTATATATTAACATTAACATAAGATATGAGTTGTATACATCATTTACGTATATTATCTTAACACCACAATTAATGTCATAAATATACTTAATTATAATATTAGTCAACTAATATTTTTTAAATTTTTGCGAAGATTTGTATATAATCTAAAGTATTAATAGTAAATGCGAGATTGTAGGAACAAAGTTTGAAAAATTTATTCAGTTGTGCATGCTATAAACAAATTCCAGTAATTATAGACATCAATATGAAATTAAATTCACAAGTCAATTGAAAAATATGATCTTAAAAATTTTGGCGATAGTCTTCATGACTATTTGAGTGGTGTATATATTATGCATATTTTTTAAAATCTGTTTATATAAATTAGTGAATTTTTTTATTTAATTTTGTAAACACCAATTATATATGTAATTTCCTATAGTATTGTATACCCATTTAGTCTCCTAATAATCCATTAAACAATCAAATTTCGTTGTATTATAAAAACGCACATTACAATCCAAATAAATGCAAATATATTAATTCATAATTCTAGAAGGATCAAATATTGTTTTTAAAAATAAATAATTTTTCTTATAGAATTGTTTGAAAGCAAAAGACTCTTCAGGCGTAGTATACTAATTAATGAGTATGTACATAGTGAAAATGGTTCTTACATGAATCAATTTACAATACTTTTTAGTGTAATCAACTAATACTATTTAGTGTAATCAATTAATATCGTTTAGTTGAACAACTAATACTCTTTGTATTCTTCAACTAATATCCTTTAGTAAAAACAATTAATATCCTCCAGAACTATCATTTAGTAAAAACAATATCCTTTAAAAGATTCATGTATATGAAATATTTTCACTCTATAATTTATCTTAATTAATTTGTTAAACAAATGAATGTTTCAATTTACATTAGTCAATTATGAATTAATGTCTTTTAAAAATACAATAATATTTTTTCAAGGGTAGAAATAATAATTTTTAGAAAACAAATTTGTGTGTTTTTGTTACCGTTATTAGTATAAAGTTCATTTTCTAAAAAGTTTTGAAATAACAATGACTTTATTTAGGGTTTAAAAATAAAAATAAAAACTATTTTTGTCTTCTTTTATTAAAAGTAAAGTATTGAAATTATTAATTTGTTATCAAATTAAATATGAAATTGTTTATAGATAAATAAGTTATAAGATGCAACTTTCTATACCTATTATTTTACTAAATATGCTTACCTCATTTATATTTTTGTACTAAATATGTCCAACGTAAGATTATAACACTATATAGTACTTACACACATTCTTAAAAATATTCACTCGTCAATCTCATTCGATTTTATACAACCACCAAACATACACACTCTCATATCGCTTTAATTCAACATTGAAATACACGATTAACATTTTATAAAAGAGGTCTATTAGGTAGAGAGATTTGAAATAGGGTGTGAAATAAACCAACAAAATAAGGTAATTTGTTCAAATGTATTACACAAAATCTAGGGTGAACCAATTTCATAATATGAAATGTATACCATTACGTGTATTCAATGATACTATTAATATTTTCACAGATACCATAGAATTCCGTAGTGTAAAATGTTATGGTATCAGTGAAAGAATGTAATATTATCATTGATTGAATGTAATCATATCAGTTTCATGCTATGAATAAGTTTCACAAGTGACTTACTTAATATTTTTTTCAATGTTTCTGTAATAGTTTTTATTTCATTTTTTTTTTCCTTTTTCTGTTTGAACAGTGAAAATGTTATTGGACCATTTTATAAAAAAAATTAAGTTTTCCTTCACATGATTCAGCCAAAAGTCAAATTGATCATTTAAAAAAAAAATAGAACAGTGAATGTTGGTTATATTATTAAGCTTTATTTGAAATACAATACCATTGAATTAAATGTTGTATGGTGAGGTTTATATTTATTTGGATGCGTTAAGGATGACAATTGTGAGGCATCTAAATACCTAGACCCACCCCGCTTAAATCCCCAGCCGCCCCCGCCTTGCTCATATCCCCAACCGCCCCTCCTCGTGCCTCGCTTTGGGACATCATTTAAAGCCCTATACCCAACCTGCACGAGGCAGGCCCGACTCGCCCTGCCCTATTTCTCTCTCCCTTCTAAAATATTTTTTGTTTACATTTAAAATATAAGCACATGCATATTTTCATATTAAACATGTTGTGCATCATAATTTCAAATAAAAAAAAATTAAATTCTCAATTAAACTCAACAATAAACATAATTATTAAACCTACAAATATATATATACATATACATATATATATTAGATACATTGTGGGGTAGGTCAATATGTATACTCATACCCGATCTGCCCCTCGTGCGGGGCGGGGCTGACCTACCCCATTATTAAAACGGGGCGCGGCGGCCTCAGGGCAGATCATTTTGCCACATCTATCCACACCCACTATATTAATTGTTAATCAAATTAAATATGAAATTGTTTATAGATAAATTTATTATAAAGACACATCTATTTAGCCCACTATATTATAAAGTTCACTCACTTCTAATTTATTTTTCTTGAATATCTATTTTTTGAGTTTCTTATTGAAATTGTAAATTTATTATGTTTTTCATTTTTTTAAGAACATGCCAGTGTCAGATGATATTTTTTTTTAGAAGAATCGGATTTTACTATATGTAAGTATGTCATGGTTGAAAATTTGTGAATAGTTTATTGGTGACATATATCATCACATAATTAGTCTCACTAAAGGGAAACAAAACTAAAATTTGATATAAATTTGTTAGAAATATTGGATTGCATAAAAATAATAAAATTAATGTTAAGAAGTATAATATTGTGAGAGCAAGAATGATTTTAATTAATTATTTTGCCAAGGTTGAGTATTTGAATTTTATTCAGATCCGAGATCCTTATTTTTGTTATATATGTTTAAATAAATGTTTTTTTTTATGTTTATTACCGTTATTAATATAAAATTTATTTCCTAAAAAAGTAAAGAAATAGTTTATTATTATGTAATTGATTTTTTTAAATATACAAGTTTGTTTTATATTTCTTTTTATGTAAGATCAAAATTTTAAATTATTAATTCTTAATCAAATTAAATATACAACCATTTAAAAATATTTATATTATAGGACACAAATTTTGTTCCCCCATATTATTCAGACCTTTGGCTAAAAATCTATTCACCATAAATTTATAGTATGCAACTATCTAAACACACTATATTACTAAGTTAATCCAACTCATAATTTTTATTAAATATACCCATTTTAAACAATATTTTTTTAGCAAACTGTTGACAGCGATTTCGTGAGGATCTCACCGTTGGGTTCCTAGCGGGTAGGATTTGGTATTTATGATAAATAAAAACAGTAAATGCAGTAGTAAATGTGCTCTCAAGAGTAGTTTTGTAATAATTGAGTTCTGTTAACTATTTATAGTGTACATGGTGGGTTTCCCCACCTTGGGTTGGTAAGCCCGTGGGCCCCTCCTATTCCTAGCTGGGAGGTAATGAGTAGCTATGGACCAATGGGAAGACGCCACCTGGCACTGTTGCCCTTGTACTGATGGGACTTGGCACAACTAACCACTCTGACCCTGTCACATCCTCTGAACTGATGGTGCTGGCCATACTCTCACAGCTGGCGGAGCTGGGATCGGGCAGACGGTTAACCGGGTAACGTGTGGGTGACGAGTAGCCCGGGAAACCTTTCACGGGAAGCGGGTAGAGATCTTCCCAGGGCTCGTCGCTGGCCGACCGACCTTTGGTCTACGTAACAAGTACACTTCCCGATGAGTCTCCAGGGTCTTCGTCGGGTAGGCTTGGCACTCTACCCGCCTACTCGGTTGAGCCCGGCGATCCTGATTTCCTCACCCGTGCGCCACTTCGGTCTGACGGGTTTAGCCAGTTATCCACATAGTCGGGTATAACAATTGCCCCACCAGCCCGGCATCGGGGGGCTATTCCCGTCGGGTGGCGGGCTAGTCGAACCATGGAGTTGAGTTTGAATTTTGGGGGTGACGTTCCGTCTTCCGAGGTGGCGCTTCGTGTTCCACGCCTGTTGACGTCACGGGATGGCGTGACTGACGCGCAAGATGCCAGGCATCACATCCGCCAATTCTGTCTCCAACCGTTACGTGCGTGTCCCCCATGATTAGGCGTGAAATTGTCATGATTCGTCACTCGAAATACCCTAATTTTGGCCGATTTTGTCGAGTATTTGGAGTCAATTGAGCATTATTTCTATACATTGATGAATTTGTTTCTTTAATACTCATAGGTGAATCGAGGGCGAAGAACGGAGTTCGTAGGACTTTGAATCGACTCAAATGGATGCCCGGATGAGAAGATATCGAAGGAATACGATTGGTGTTAGTGTTGAAGAAGAAAAGTACTAGTTGGAGGAATATTGGGAGCATTCGAGTAACACACTCGAGCACTAGCGCTCGAGCACGTTGCTCGAGCGCCCAAAACATACAGAAAATTTTGAGTGCTCGAGCAGCTCTAGCGCCACCGCTCGAGCACCTGTGTCATTCGAGCTACATGCTCGAGCGCGACCGCTCGAGCGGGTCTGCTCGAGCACCTTCACGTTTGGTGTTTTTAAAGTTATTTTTCGGCCCATGAGTTCACGATTCGGCCCGTTGCATATATATACTCGTCTCAAGCTCATTTTTTAAGGATAACACACATCACTTGATAGATTTAGACTTTTGGAGATCGTTTTTTGGAGAGAAAGGAGATAAGTAAGCTTTACGTTTACGTTTATTAGGTTTTCGTTACGAATTCATATTACGATCTTACTTTTTAGTTTCGTTTCTTTATATTTTTGTTCTTGAACACGTTGAGACTTCTTTTCTTGAGTTAATTTCAGTTTATTCTTTTATTTCGTTAAACCCTAGTTTATGTTTGATCTCTTCTTCGTCTTAATTATCATGTTCATGTTCGTTACTTATTCAATTGTTATTATTTACGTAAAACCTATGTCTAGCTAAAACCTTTGCATGCTTGGGGTAGGATGAACTCGTAGAAGTAGGTTGTGGGTACGTAATTAAGGTAACTTGTGACATTAGGTTTTATTTCTCTTGATTAATGAATTCTTAAAATTAATCTTAACTTTACTTTTGAATTTCGTTCGAAAAGTGTTAGAGAAAGGACGACCGTATCACTCTTTAACAACGAGTAGACTTAACTAGAGGGTTTAGAAAGGGTTAATTCATCTACCAGTTTAGCGAAGGAGGACGACCGCATCACCTTAGTTAAATTAGGGTCTCATTAATTAAGCACAATCTATTAACTTGTTAGTGGATTAGTGAAGTCGAGTGTTAGGGTAAAGTATTAGGGTTTAGAATCTTGAGCTTTCACCTTGCATTCTTTTACTTAGGTTATTTCTTGCGCGTCACAGTTATTTTGATTATGTACCCGCTCCGTTAGTATACGTAGGGATTCCTATCCTAAGCATCACCATCTCACATTTGAAAACAACCCTTAGTTAATTCGTTTCGTTCGTTCTTTAGTTTAATTAGTTAATTTTAGTCTTTTAATTAATCTTAAAAAAAAAAACCTAAAAATATGACACTCATATTAGCTACGACGCGTAGATCTTCAAGGATCTATTCGCATACACTCCATCTCGTGGGTTCGATATACTTGGCCATTATACTTATTAATACTACAGTGAACCCGTTCGCTTACGGGTGAGCGATTAGTAGAAGTTAGTATATTCGCTTCAAGTCAATGGCGCCGTTGCCGGGGATGGCATTGTATGCTTTTTGAATAGGACTTGTCGATAGCTTAGTAGTTAGTAGTGAGTGATTTTTCTTTTCTGTTTTTTTTTATTTCGTACATATTCGGCAGTTGCGTTTTGATTCTTTTGTTAGTGTTTCAGGTTTATGAAAACACGCTCACAAGGCAATACGAGCAAAGAGAGGTTACCGTTAGATCCTGAGACAATAGCAAGAAGAAACCGAGCCTTCTTAAGAAGGATGAACGCTGCCGGAGGGAAAGAACCGATGGACATCACTAATGAGTTGGATGATGTCGAGAATGAGTTCAATCAGGCATTGAACCGGGTTGACGGCACTGATGGCAATACCAGTAAGAATCAAGATCCGTTAGGAGAGAGCCAGAGCCAAAACCCGGGTACTCAGAACCAAAATAGCCCAGCTCATAATATTGTCCAAAATCCTCATAACAACCCTGCTTACCCACATCCTAACTTACCACAAAATAACTTACCTTATCCACCCTACCCATACCCACCTTATCCTTACCCACCATACCCGTATCCTCCACCTCCAGTTTTCAATCAACCACCTGTTTACCAACCACCACCCCAACAAGTACCCGTACCAGCTGCTAATCCTCAACACGTCCCTCAGAACGTAGATCAAAATATGGGTATTTGAGGGAGGTTTACAGCGCAGCCACAACGGTACTATGATGGAGTGGCATTGCCTCCTGTTGAGGCAAATAACTTCTCGATTTCTCCGGGAATTCTTAAGCTGCTTACCGAGAACCAGTTCAAAGGGGAAGTTGGGAAGGAGAATCCTCATACTCACCTGAGGAGTTTCCTCATGATAGCCTCCACTTTCAATTACAATGGCATGTCTGAAGATGCCAAGAGGCTTAGGCTGTTCCCATTCTCATTTACGGGAATAACTAAAGAGTGGTATGACAACACGCTCCCACGGGGAGGTGTAACCACATGGGCCGAGCTCGAGCGTCTGTTCCTCGAGCGATTCTATCCTCCATCGAGAACTATTAAAGCAAGGATTGAGATCTCTCCCTTTCGCCAGAAGTCAAGAGAGGATTTATGCCAAGCGTGGGAGAGATACTCAAATATGTTGATTGAGTACCCGCAGCATGGGTACAATGAGGGAGATATTATGGCGTTCTTCTATAGTGGAGCCAGCAAGGCTGGCCAAGCCCATTTAGATGCATGTGCGAGTGGAGCTTTTCTGAATCAAGGGATAGCGAGATATAGAGAGATCGTGGACAACATTGTCACGAATGCCGGTGCATGGAACGAGGATCCTGAGTTTCAGAGAGTTTGCAAGTTGGAGGAGAATGAAGGTACTAGGAAGCTGTTGATGGCAATGATGGAGAAGATCAACAACCTTGAGATGGGGCAGAATCTGGTTGGAGGGAATGTAGCGGTGAATGAGAAGGTGGACCCACCCACGAATCAGCAAGAAGAGGCCAACTATATAGGAAGGCCTAACTATCCGCAAGGCGGGTATCCACAAGGTGGAAATCAGTATGGAAGGCCTACTTATGGCCAACCATTTGTACCTCCAGGCCCACAGCCACCTCAAAATCAATGGAGGAACACACAAGTGTATCAAGGAGGCCAGCAGCCTCCTCAAAACACATGGAGGAAGAATGAGAATTTCTCATATGCTAATCCAAAAGCTGGTATTACAGTTCCCCCAGGTGTTGATCCGGGGTCTAAATCTCCTGGTGGAGAAGGCGGTGCCTCAACCGAGGAGATGTTGAGAGCTATCCTTCAGAAGGTGGAGGAAGGTAGCAAGCGATTGTCCTCTTTGGAGTACGATGTGAAGGAGTTGCATAAGAAAGACGATCTTCGAGATCAAGAACTCCAAAAGAGAGACATAGAGTGGAATCGAGTTCAGCAAGAGAACAACAGAAGGTTCAATTCTATCGAGTATCAAATTAGTCAAATTGCAAAATCTCAGCCGAGAGAGCCTGGCAAGTATCCTTCAAGGCCCGAGGATAACCTAAAGGAACATTGCAAGGCTATTGAGTTGGGAAGTGGGACCAAGTATGATGGTCCTGAGATGCCTGTTGATTCTGAGACGCCCAAATGAGAGGTTGAGATAGAAGGAAAAGAGCCTGGGGCAGTTAGAGATGAGATTGAGGAGGTAGGAGTTGAGAAGGGGATTGAGAGTGAAGGGATTGAGAAGAGTAAAGATGTGGGAATTCCAAAGTGGAAGAAAGCAAAGGAAGCAAGGAAGAATGCAAAAGAGACTGAGAAAGATGAATGGGGGGTACCCAAATCTGTGATACCCGTCCCATATCCACAACGCTTCATGAAAAAGAAGCTTGATGAAAAGTTTGCTAAATTCCTTGATGTTTTTAAAAAGTTACATATTAACATTCCTTTTTATGATGCTTTGGAACAGATGCCTAACTACGCCAAGTTCCTGAAGGACTTGATAGCGAAGAGACAGAGAGTAGACAGACCTGAGTTAGTGCACTTGAACCACGAGGTGAGTGCGATGGTGCACAAGGCGCTTCCTCCAAAGATGAAGGATCCCGGGAGCTTCACCATTCTTTGTGATATCGGGAATGAGATCAAGAAATGAGTCTTGTGTGATCTCGGGGCGAGCATTAATTTGATGCCTCTTTCGTTGTTCAAGAAGTTAGAGGTGAGCGAACTTCAATCCAGGATGATGACGCTCTAGCTTGCTGATAGGTCCATCACGAGACCTCAAGGAGTAGTGGAGGATGTTTTAGTGATGGTGGAGAATCACGTTTTTCCCGCCGACTTCGTAGTACTCGAGATGGAAGAGGATGAACATGTTCCACTGATTTTAGGGAGGCTATTTCTAGCTACTACCGGGATGGTGCTTGACGTAGCGAATGGGAAGATCACGATCAAAGTTGATGATCAAGAAGTGAAGATAGCTATTTACGAAGCTATGAAATACCCCATGGGAGATGAGAGTTGCCACTTCATTGACATCACGGACACTTGTGTTGAAGACACACTTTTAGACCCTTGCTCTTTCTATGTGTATCAGTTTGATTATCCTATCCTTTACGATCTATCTTATGATTCTTATGATCTTGATTATTTTGACAGCTTGGAAGACAATGAAGATGTCAAGTTCCTGGAGATGAAGAAAGTAGAGGATGAGGACGACTTGGAAGCCGAGGAGTCAACCTTTGAGAAGATGTTCGATAAAGCACCACCATTGGAGGCGAAAAAG
This sequence comes from Ballota nigra, assembly GCA_947034835.1. NCBI lineage: Eukaryota > Viridiplantae > Streptophyta > Magnoliopsida > Lamiales > Lamiaceae > Ballota > Ballota nigra. Next base: position 40,284,242 of record OX344721.1, read on the forward strand.
AAGTTGAAGCCACTTTCCGACCACCTCAAGTACGCTTACTTGGATGAGACCGATAAATATCCGTTAATTGTATCTGCCCTTTTATCTGATGATCAGCTAGAGAGACTTTTAGTGGTGCTTCGTAAGCACAAATCTGCTATAGGATGGTCGATCACGGATATTAAGGGAATTAGCCCTTCGATTTGCATGCATAGGATTAGATTAGAGGAGGGTAGAAAACCGATAGTGCAAAATCAGCGTAGAGTTAATCCGGTAATTTAAGAGGTGATTCATAAGGAAGTTTTGAAGTTGTTAGATAGCAACATGATTTTTGCTATTTCTGATAGTCCATGGGTGAGTCCGTTACACGTAGTTGCTAAGAAAGGGGGTACCACGGTGATTAAGACGGAGTCTAATGAATTGGTAGCCACTAGATTAGTGACGGGTTGGCGTGTGTATGTTGATTATAGGGAGTTGAACAAGGCAACGTGTAAGGATCACTTTCCTCTACCGTTCCTTGATCAAATGATTGATAGATTAGGTGGTTTTGAGTATTACTGTTTCTTAGATGGGTATTCGGAGTATAATCAGATCATGATAGCCCCCGAGGATCAAGAGAAAACCACCTTCACCTGCTACTATGGGACTTTTGCTTTTAGGAGGATGCCGTTTGGGTTGTGTAATGCACCCGCCACCTTTCAAAGGTATATGATGGCGATTTTTCATGGTTTGATTGAGAGGATTATGGAGGTTTTCATGGATGACTTCTCCGTCTATGGGGTGTCGTTTGATAAATGTCTAATCAATCTTGAAGTTGTGTTGAGCAGGTGTGAAGAGACGGACTTAGTGCTTAATTGGGAGAAGTGTCACTTCATGGTGAGAGAGGGTATTGTTCTTGGACATCATGTGTCCTTGAAAGGTATCCAAGTTGACAAGGCAAAAGTGATTGCTATTGAGAAGCTTCCACCACCTTCGACCGAGAAGGGGATTCGGTCATTTTTAGGACACGCGGGTTTTTATAGACGCTTCATCAAAGAATTTTCACAAATAGTTAAACCACTTTCACGGCTTCTTGAAAAAGAAGTCGCCTTTGAGTTTACTAATGAGTGTTTAGTGGCTTTTAATAGGTTGAAGGAAGCATTGGTGAATGCCCCAATACTTGTGACACCGGATTGGTCTAGCCCGTTCGTGCTGATGTGTGATGCTAGTGATTATGCGATGGGGGTTGCTTTGGGGCAAATTCGTGAGAAGCGTTTTCACACTATTTACTATGCCTCGAAGATGCTGAATTCTGCTCAAGTGAATTACACTACGACCGAAAAGGAGCTATTGGCGGTCGTGTATGCCTTTGATAAATTTCGACCCTACCTAGTAGGGACGAAAACAATTGTATATATGGACCACGCGGCGATTCAGTATATTATGAGTAAGAAGGATGTAAAACCCTGTCTCATTCGATGGATTTTGCTACTCCAGGAGTTTGATGTAGAGATTCGAGACAAGAAGGGATGTGAGAATGTGATAGCAGATCACCTTTCGAGATTGGAGCTCACCAAGGAGAACACCGTGGAGGATCGAGAGGTGAACGATGAATTTCCGGATGAGAAGTTCTTTGGCTTAGGAGACATCCCTGTATATCGAGTTGAAGGGAAGGCGCCTTGGTTTGCAGATTATGCTAACTATTTAGCAAGTGGAGAGTTACCCGTTGAGATAGACTCGGTGCATCGGAAGACATTTTTGAAGAAAGTTTGGGAGTTTATTTGGGATGATCCCTACTTGTTCAAAAGAGGGATTGATCACGTGTTGAGAAGGCGTGTGCCCGAAGAGGAGTGGAGTAACATCATAAGGCATTGCCACACCTTGCCATGTGGAGGACATTTGGGTGGAGAAAAGAACGGGAGGAAGGTGCTTCAATCTGGTTTCTATTGGCCAACACTTTTGAGAGATTGCATGGAATGGGTTAAGAGGTGTGAGAAGTGCCAACGTTTTGGCTCCATTACTAAGAGGGACGAGATGCCGATGCACGTGTTCATGGAAGTTGAGATATTCGACGTATGGGGGATTGATTTCATGGGTCCATTTCCTCCTAGCAATGGATTCTTGTACATTCTCGTATGCGTTGATTACATCTCAAAGTGGATTGAAGCTATCCCGACTCGAGTGAATGATTCCCGAGTGGTTATCGAGTTCTTGAGGAAGAACATCTTTGCAAGATATGGAGTTCCAAGAGCTTTGGTTAGTGATGGGGGAAGTCACTTCGTGAACAAATGGATGGAAAAGCTGCTGTCAAAATACGAGGTAAGTCACCGAATCTCTACTTCTTATTATCCTCAATCTAACGGACTTGCAGAGGTTTCAAACCGTCAAATCAAAGAGATCCTTGAGAAGACGGTGAGCATTAGTAGGAAAGATTGGGCGATGAAGCTTGATGGCGTACTTTGGGCATATAGGACAGTTTTCAAAACTCCTCTTGGTATGTCACCATATCAATTGGTTTTTGGAAAGGCATGTCACTTGCCCGTGGAGTTGGAACATAAGGCATATTGGGCAATAAAGAAGCTGAATTTTGATAGTGCCTTGGTTGGTGAGAAGAGATTACTCCAATTGCATGAGTTGGAGGAGTTTCGAGACAGTGCCTACGAGAATGCCCGAATTTTCAAGGAGAAGACCAAGAAGTGGCATGATGCACGATTGAGGAAAAAAGAGTTCAAAGTGGGTGATCAAGTCCTCGTATTCAATTCGAGGATGAAGCTGTTTGGTGGAAAGCTTAAGTCCAAGTGGAACGGGCCGTATATTGTGAGGGGAGTGCATAAGAGTGGATTCCTTGAAGTCGAGAAGGATGATGGACAGAGATTTATGGTGAACGGGCATCGAGTGAAGAAATTCTTTAACTTCTCTTATGAGAATAAGGGAGGTATTTTAGATTCTCAAGTCCCGTGAGCTCCTTCGAGCTCGGTCCGGCATTAGGACCTTAAAACTAGCGCTTAATGGGAGGCAACCCATTTTTACTTGTTTTTATGTGTTTCATTTATTTAGTAGTTTTTGTGAATCGTAAGTGTTAACCTCATGTGTTAGAGTTTATTTGGTATAGGCTTGCTTAGTGGAGACTGATCGGAGCAAGAGAGCTTAAGGAAGAAAGTCATGAAGTTGAACACGTTTCGAGTAGGAAAGCATTCGATTTTTGGAGTTGAGGTAAACCGAACCCCAAACATAGACCTCTTTGCGAAGTCGAAGTTTGGGGGGTGATGTTTCTTTTCGTTCGTTACTTTGCATTGATAGTGAGTTAAGTTCATAAGAATTTGGTGTACTTACTCGTACGTACTCATTCTTTTCAAACTTTGTTATTGCGTAGCAAGAACAAAGTTTGGGGGGGGTGTGTATTCGTACTTCGGGTTCGTACACAAAATTCTGATGAAAATTGGTCAAATTTTTCAAAAATATCGATGTTTGAGTGGGGATGGATCGAATTGAGTGTGGTTGCTTAAGTTCGGAGTGAATTGGATTGGTGATTTGCACGTTTGGAAGAGACCCCAAATCCTCGGTCGAATGAGCGACCTGGCTTAAATCGAGGAGTTCTCAGGTTAGTTCATGATTTGGAAAAGTGTTTTGATTGTTCGAGTGTGGTTCGTTGGGAAATTTCAAGTCTTGAGCGTTGGAATTTGAAGTTGAAATTTGGATGCACTCGAGCAGCGCGAGCGCCCCAAATTAGGCAGAAGATTTCCACCGCTCGAGCGCGAGCGCTCGAGCACTTGCGTCATTTGAGCTACATGCTCGAGCGCGACCGCTCAAGCGGGTCGCGGGTTTCGGCCCAGGTTTTGTCCCCTCTATATATAGCTCTTTCCACACACTCACACACACTAGGAGTGGCGATTTGGGGCGATTTCTGGCGATTTCGAGCGATTCTCACGAATTGCTCCCTATTTCATTCGATTTCTTCGCATATTTCCCTTGAATCCTCAAGAAAGGTATGTACTTTCTATCTTTTGTCTTTCAATTCATAGTTTAAAGCTTGATTTAGGCATGAATTGATGAACTAGGGTTCTTGAGTTTTCGAATTTTGGGGATTTTGCAAGTACTCGTTGATTCTTGATTCCTTGTTAATGAATGTGGATAATATGCTATGGGTTTGCTAATTTTGCTTTCAATTTCATGATTAAATGTGTAGAATGAGTGAATTTCTAGAGTGAGAAAGTAGGAATTTGAGGAAAGGATATGGGTTTTTGCATTTTGAGATGAAATTATTGTGAATTGAGATTGAATTGAGCATGAATAGGTAGGAATTGAGTCTTGAGCATGTAAATTACATAATTTGGGGTAATGTTACTTCATGATAGACTTGATTGTAGGCATTATTGAGTTGAGAATGATGAATTATTTGAAATTTCCTTGAGAACTTTGAGATGAAAGCATGTGGTTTGAATTGAGTGAGTAAACTCAAGTTTAGATTGAGAGAAAAGGGAATTGAAATTATTACTTGAGATGTGTGGAATTGATTTAAAGTGCATAGAATGATATGAATGAAATTTAATTGCTCTATTTTGTCTCAGGTACTATGGCTCCTAAAAAGAACGAGGATAGAGTATTGAGCATTGTCGAGTTGGAGGAACTCACGAACGATCTCAGGAGGAGGAGTTTGTTGCCCTCAAGGTGGAACAATCTGGATTACCAAGGTAGTTGGAGGTACATAGCATATAGATGGAGCTTGATCACGGGGAAGGTAGAAAAGACCAGGAGACCAAGTGTTAGTTGCACGAGCGGAGCGGGAGCGAGTGGAGTAGCTGAGTTGCAAGAAGAGGAGGAACAAGAATATGAAGCGGGACAAGCTGAGGAAGAAGAAGCAGCGGGTGAAGGCCCGCAAGAGATGGAGATGGAGCCACCTCACGTGGCTACTCCGGAGCCGTGGTACCCGGCCCAGAGTGAGTGGGATGGTATGAGGACCGATATTCGGGACCTGCAAACCGAAGTCACGGATCTTCGTACTACCCAGAACCAGTGGTACACGGAAGCGATGAGTGTACGAGGAGATTTTCAAGAGGTTCGATCAGAAGTTTCTGATTTGAGGAGATGGATGGAGGCACTCTTTGTCTCCCATTTAGGATCGGACCACCCTAGCTATCGCCCACCACCGCCTCCTGATGCTTGAGGGTCATGGGGAGTCCCCCCAGCATCTACTCCTTTGTTTTTCTTATCTTTTGTTTTATTTTCTTTTCTTATTTTTGCTTGAGTGAGCTTCATTGTTTGAGTGGTTTGAACTGATTATGGGTTTGTGATGAATTGTTATTCAGAATTTCGGGTTGTGCTTGTTGTTGAACTTAGTGAGATATCTGATTTATTTTGTGCTTATTGACCCCTTCTACTTATTAGTTGTTATTCTTGAGCATGTTTGATGAGTAGAGTAGATTTGTGGATTTGAGTTAAGGACTCTTTTGTGTGAGTGTTTGAGTTAGAGTGGATTTGAGGAGAACTAGTATACTTACAAGTTTTCTTTTTGAGTGCTTGTGTGATGAGAGTGAGAATTCACTAGGACTAGCATGGATGTGAAAGCCGAGAGACTTGAGCCCTATGAGATTTTGATATATGAATTAGCCTCTTCGTTTGTGAGAGGATCGTCACCTTAGAGGATGCTAGAACTTGTGTGTGCTCTTGCTTCTTGATTGTATCTAGTTTGATATGCCGAATAGGATCTTAGGCCATCTTTGATTTTATTGAGTCACTTAGCCAAAATTTTCCTTACCAATGACATTGACCCCTTGTTAGCCCCTTTGAGCTTTAAGCCTATTTTATTTGCTAGCACATATGAACACTATTCCAATTCCTAAGCCTTTTTGTCCAAATTTGAGTGGAGAATAGGAAAAGTGTGAATGTGAAGGGATTGAATTGAGTTGACAAAGGAAAATGTTGTTTGTTGAGTGAATATGAGAAGAAGGTGTGATGAAGTTATGAGATGTGGGAAAAAGAGAAAAAATTGAGAATGAGCAAAAGAAAAAAAAATGAGCTCATGTGTTTGTGCGGAAAAGAAAAAAAGTGAAGTGATTGAAAAAAAAAAGTGAAAGAGTGAGAAAGAAAAAAAATTGAAGTGTTGAGAGAATCGGAATTGAAAGTGTGTTGATTGAATATGTTTGAAGTAGTCTGTTCCTAATCTCGAAGTACCGAAGTTTAATTTTCTATTCTCCATTCACTTGAGTCACTTTTCCATATTGTTATCCCACCTGTCCAAAGAGCCTACATTACAACCTTGAGAAAGTCCTTTTTGATTCGGCATTGATTTCTAGAGTATGGTCGGAGTTAAGAGCGCTTACAAGCATATGGCTGCCAATATGAGTGATTGATTGTTTGAGTGAGTCCCTTGATTATTGATATACACTTGTGAGGGAATGAAACACATCGTTGAGTGCACATCCATGTTTGATCTTGGTGTTTCTTGTTATTGTTGCATGAGTATGATGAAGGAAAGTGAGTGAGTATACGTGTGATTGATCTTTAAAGCTCGAGTTCATTTGCTTGCATGATTTGATTCTTTGACTCATTCCTAACAATTTCACTTGACTTGTTATTTCGTTGCTTGAGGACAAGCAACATGGTAAGTTTGGGGGGGTTGATTAGGCGTGAAATTGTCATGATTCATCACTCGAAATACCCTAATTTTGGCCGATTTTGTCGAGTATTTGGAGTCAAATGAGCATTATTTCTATACATTGATGAATTTGTCTCTTTAATGCTCGTAGGTGAATCGAGGGCGAAGAACGGAGTTAGTAGGACTTTGAATCGACTCAAACGGATGCCCGGGTGAGAAGATATCGAAGGAATACGATTGGTGTTAGTGTTGAAGAAGAAAAGTACTAGTTGGAGAAATTTTGGGAGCATTCGAGTAAACCACTCGAGCGCCACCGCTAGAGGGTTTAGAAAGGGTTAATTCATCTACCAGTTTAGCGAAGGAGGACGACCGCATCACCTTAGTTAAATTAGGGTCTCATTAATTAAGCACAATCTATTAACTTGTTAGTGGATTAGTGAAGTCGAGTGTTAGGGTAAAGTATTAGGGTTTAGAATCTTGAGCTTTCACCTTGCATTCTTTTACTTAGGTTATTTCTTGCGCGTCACGGTTATTTTGATTATGTACCTGCTCCGTTAGTATACGTAGGGATTTCCTATCCTGAGCATCACCATCTCTCATTTGAAAACAACCCTTCGATTCTTAGTTTAATTTTACTTTTTGCATTCCTAGAATAATTTTAGTCTTTTAATTAATCTTTCAAAAAACCTAAAAACATTACACTCATATTAGCTACGACGCGTAGATCTTCAGGGATCTATTCGTATACACTCCATCTCGTGGGTTCGATATACTTGGCCATTATACTTACTCATACTACAGTGAACTCGTACGCTTGCGAGGAATCTACTAGTAGAAGTTAGTATATTCGCTTCAAGTCACCCTTTACTCAAGAAGTCCAAAATAGGGGGGGACAACGACGGCGATTTGCTCGGCTAAAAAAAAGTTTAGACGAGCAGGTTAGAAAAGCAAGTGACGAGCAAAGTTGTGAAGAAAAGTTAGAAATTTTCTGTACCTGGGGGCACCTCAGCTTGAGCTTCCAGGTGGTGGGGGTACGTGAACAGGTGAGCAACTTTTTTGCACTTCTCTGTGTTCACGTACTCAATGGTCCTCACAGCTCTATCTTGGAGGGCGACCAAAAATGAAGTAAAGAGGAACTCAGAGTCGATCTCTTCCTCTTCTGAGTTCCACTTGAGCAACCGGGGACCTGTGAGCAAACAAAAAAAGTTAAATTAGAACTTTATGTAAGGACGAGCAAATGTGACCTTACGTTTTATTTTCCCATAAGTGGTGGGTTCGTATATGCGCCCAGCACCGCCATGTTGGTCAGAAGATGCTCGCCAGTCACCCCCAATAAAAAAAAAGTGCTCCTTCCAATTCCGGATCTTGTTCGGCACCCCCTCAACCAATTTCAATCCAGTCCGGGCTTTCAAGTAGCAGTATCCCTCCTCGCCCCTCAGACACTTGGTGATTGTCATCAGGCAGTTGACCTCTTCAGCAGTATGCGGTCAACGTACCTCTCCAGGGTGAACAGGCCCATGATGTCGAGCAGGTTCATCCTTCCTATGGGAGTTATTTGGGTGATGGCTAAGTTGGTCGCCTCTAAAAATTGACCAACAACAGGAGGCAACGGCAACCTCAGCCCAGCAATCAAGGTGTCAATATTGATCGCCGTGCATCCTGGGGGAGGCCGATCTGCTCTCTCCTTCCTCTTTGAAGCCCACATGAATATGTCATGAGGGATTTGATATGCCTCCCGGATAAGGTTGATCTCATCCTTGCGAACAACACTGTAGATCCTGCTCGCCTGGTACTCAGTCCTTACCTGTTGGAAAAATAGGGGTGCCCAGAATCTATTCGGGATGAAATTTAAATACGAATTTAAATTCAATTATTACTAGCATGAATTAATCCTAATTAATTCAAATAATAATTCCAACAAAAAATTTAACATCATGCATGTTGAATTAATTCACATAAAATCTAGGCGGAATAAACAAGAATTTATGTGACTTACGTACCTCTTGTAGAATTGGCCTTTGAATAAACGGGACAATCACGGTCACGCTTTATCAACCCAAAAACCTTCTCAAGTATTTCCCTTTCGCCTTACTTGATCACCGGTGGAAGATGCTTTCAAGTAATTTAAATAACTAAGAAAAAAGAAAAATATATATGCTCTTGATTTTTCCAACACATGGAATTATGTCCTTGGGGATGAAATAATCATCCCCTATTTATAACATAGAGTGGCCGAATTTTTGTGGTATAATGGGCTTGGAAAAAATCTTTTCTTAGACTCTAAGAAATCTTGAATATATCTTATATATTCTTTTCTCCATAATAAAATATTCCACAAAAATCTCACTCACCTTGTTATAGGGCAATTTTCGAAAAATACTAGTAGAGATCCCAAGATTTGGATCTTCTTGAATATATGAGATATTCTTGTATTCCAAGAATACATATCTTCCATAATATCTTTCCAAGAAAATCAACAAAATCTTTTCTCTTCTAATATTGCTTTTTTCGAAAATTAAGTGTAAAAATCAACATTATATTATCTTTTTATTTTAATCACCTTATCATTATTGGGCAAGGGCGTGAAGCGAGTGCTTCTAGCTGCTTCGCCTGCTTTTTTTTATTATGATTATGGCGGCTATGTTTTCGCGGCGGAAATGAACGAAAGGCGATATGAACGTGCTATTTTCAAATCGATTGATAGATAGCCAACTAGATCTATTGTCTGACCTGTGCTGCAAAACGGGAAGACAGATAGCCGCTGCGGGGGCGCGGCCATAGACCAGGAGCGTCGAAGTAACAAACAGGAGGTTACTTGAGGGGCCTTTAAGGAGAATTAAGATTGGACCTCCTAATGGGCTTCTGAATTTCAATATTGAGCCCCAATATAATTCAATCCATTAATATTAATTATTACCACTAATAAATTAATATTGCACTATCCATCTTAATCCATATTACGATAATATGGGCTCCCGGTTATTATTTCCCGCATTTAAGATTATCAAGTCCATTAACTAATTAAGCTTCTGAATAATTCTAAATTAATTAATATATTTCACCTTGGAGTAAAGACAGCTCAACATTATTATCCGTACCGAAGAAACTAATTCTTCACTTGCAAGATTTGTTACGGTAAAACTTCTGAGCCCACCAAGGGGACTAATCACACGAGCCGTATTCGCACGCATTTCTCCGTATTAAATCTTAGCAACTGTCGTATGATTAATATTACTGCCCAAAGCACAAGGTTCAAAGTCACGATGATTCTCACCCAACATGTATCAAAGCAGTAACCATTAAGCACACACGGTCCTATTTAAGTGACGGAGATTAAGAAATCAACAACCACTGAGGTCTAATTCTTCAAATTTCAGAACAGAAGAATTTATCCTCGCTGTAGGTCCTCTTCAACACATACTAAATGTGCTAGTGCAATCTCTTAGTCAAGACAGACCAATCTGAGACTTACACATCGACCTTTCACGGAGGATTGTTCAATTCCACCTAGGTCGTGAAAATGTACATTTAGTTATAAGGAAACTTTTAATGTTATCTTCCGTGATCGGGTATCACCACATTAACTAAAATGTAACTAGTACTATTATGAACTGTTTACAATAAATATTCCACATTCAATCATATCTAAAGCATATGCGATAAAAGAATTGTTCTCATAAACAAGTGTTTGATACACGAGTTATACAAAGTAAAAGCATACTTTCACGTATAACTCCAACAATCTCCCACTTATACTTAAAGTCTGCTTTTTAGTATACATCATGCATGTCTTAGTGTAGTAGCTCTACGTGACATCTCATGTCAACCTACACTAACCTAATAATTCCTCCCACTTATACTTTAAGCAGATTGGCAATAGTCTTGACTCTCATTCCATCCACATGTCTCTCGAATGTACTCTGAGGTAGACCCTTTGTGAATGGATCAGCTAGGTTGTCTCCCGACGCTATCTTTGCCACCTCTATATCTCCTCTCTTAACGATTTCTCGTATAAGATGGTATTTTCTTTCTTTGTGTTTGCTGGCCTTGTGGGCTCTCGGTTCCTTTGAATTTGCAACTGCTCCGGCATTGTCACAAAAGACAATTATCTTGTCGGGCAAATTCGGAACAACGTCCAAGTCCACTAAGAAGTTCTTGAGCCAAACTGCCTCTTTCACTACTTCACAAACAGCTACATACTCGACTTCCATGGTTGAATTGGTGATGCATTTCTGCTTAACGCTTCTCCATGAAATGACTCCTCCTCCCACGCAAAACACATTACCCGAGGTTGACTTTCTTGAGTCTATATCTGATTGGAAATCCGAGTCCGTGTATCCCACGGGCACAAGACTATCGGACTGGTAAATCAGCATCCACTCACGAGTTCTTTTCAGATACCTCAAGATGCACTTTACGGCAGTCTAATGGCATTTTCTGGGATTACTTTGATATCTTGCCACCATGCCCACGACAAAGCAGATATCCGGTCTCGTACACAGCATTGCATACATAAGGCTTCCTACGGCCGAAGCGTACGGAACACCTTTCATGTCATCTATCTCCGCTTGCGTCTTAGGGCTCATTTCTTTCGATAGACGGATTCCGTGCCTAAAAGGTACAAAACCTTTCTTGGAATCTTGCATGCTGAAACGCTTCAAAACAGTGTCAATGTATGAAGCTTGCGATTAGCCCAACATCCTCTTCTTGCGATTGCGAGTGATCTTGACCCCAAGGATGTGACCGGCTTCCCCTAAGTCCTTCATATCAAATTGTTTTGACAGCCATACCTTTACATCTGACAATACCTTTACATTGTTTCCAATGAGCAGAATATCGTCTACGTATAATACTAAGAATACCACCGCAGTTCCGTCATGCTTCTTATACACACAACTTTCGAACTCACTTTGATCAAACCCATAAGACTTAATCACTTGATCAAAACACTGGTTCCAAGTACGCGATGCTTGCTTAAGTCCATAAATGGATCTCTTAAGCTTGCATACGAGATGCTCTTGGCCTTTTCCAATGAAACCTTTGGGCTGTTGCATATAGATATTTATTCCGTCAAGACTTCCGTTAAGGAAAGCTGTCTTGACATCCATTTGCCAGATCTCGTAATCTAGGTGCGCAACGATCGACAAGAGAATACAGATGGACTTAAGCATAGCTACAGGCAAAAAGGTTTTCTCATAATCAATCCCTTCTTTCTGAGTATACCCTTTGGCCACAAGCCTTGCTTTGAAGGTCTCAACCCTTCCGTCCGGTCCTCTTTTCCTCTTGTACACCCACTTGCATTCAATGGGTTCTACCCCATTGGGTGGTTCGACCAACTCCCACACTTGATTATGATTCATCGAACTCATCTCGGTTTCCATTGCTGTTTGCCACAACTCTGCGTCTTTATCTTGGATTGCCTCGTCGTATGTCTATGGGTCTGATTCATCGCCGGGAATCAAATCCGAAGATTCTCCTATCCCCATGAATCTCTCAGGTTGCCTAGCAATCCTCCCACTGCGATAGGGTTCTGATTGTGAAGATGTGACGTGTGGTACATCATCTTGTATACTTGGTATAGAGGTTTGACCTCTCAATTCTTCTAAGATAATTTCACTTTTAGGTTTCTGATTGTTCATATAATCTTCCTCCAAGAATTTAAAGTGTGTACTAATCACGGTCTTTTGATCCTTGGGACTACAGAACATACACCCTTTCGTTCCCGCAGGGTATCCTATAAACAGCCTTAATTCTGAACGTGGATCCAACTTACCGATTTCCTTGTCTAGCACGTATGCCGGACAACCCCAAATCCGCAAATGTCTTAGACTGGGCTTGCGCCCGGTCCACAATTCCATTAGGGTTTTAGGAACCGATTTGGATGGCACAAAGTTTAGAATGTAAGCCGCTGTTACCAAGGCATTACCCCAAAACAACTTGGGTAAATCCGAATAACTCATCATGGATCTGACCATCTCTAAAAGAGTCCGGTTTCTTTGTTCCGCCACACTGTTCTGTTGAGGGGTTCCCGGTGCGGTTAACAGGGATACGATCCCTTCGTTCGATAAGTAGTTCAAGAATTCATCGCTGAGGTATTCGTCCCCACGATCTGATCGTAAGAACTTGATACTTTTTTCCCTATGTTTCTCGGCTTCGGCCTTAAACTCCTTGAACTTATCAAAAGTTTCAGACTTATGCCTCATAAGGTAAATATACCCATATCTCGAGTAATCATCAATGAAGGTGACGAAATACTCATACCCCATTCTCGCTTTGATCGTCATTGGACCACACACATCGGTATGAACGAGTTCTAACACTTCTGTGGCTCTATTTCCCTTGGCTCCAAATGCCATCTCGATCATCTTACCCTCTAAACAGGATTCACAAGTTGGAAACGACTCGACTTGGAATGATTCCAAGGATCCGTCTTTCACCAATCTCTCTATCCGCTTTAGATTAATATGACCTAGTCTAAGATGCCATAGAAGTGTTTCGTTCATCTCCGAAGAACACTTTCTTTTATTACTCAAAATGATCGACGTGTTATTAGATTTATTATTTGAGTGGTGTGCACACTTAATCGTATAGAGATTGTTTACCAACGTTCCATGACTGATAGTAACATTCTTAAAAGAAACAATAACAACTTTATTAAAAGTAACTGAATATCCATAAAAAAACAACTTAGAAACCGAAATTAAATTCTTCCTAAAGTTTGGAACGTATAAAATATCTCTTAAAATTAAAACTCTATCTTCAAAAGATAGGTGCACGACTCCCACTGCTTCGGCTGCCACTCTCGTAGCATCGCCCAAAGTGACGAGGATCTCATTCTTGCTAAGTCGCCGGGTTAGCTGGAACCCCTGAAGAGTGAAACAAATATGATCAGTTGCCCCGGTATCCACTACCCAAACATGGGCAGCATACGCCGCAACATAAGTTTCAACGACTAAAGCATGAGACTCACCTTTCTTTACCGCCTTCTTAGGCTTAGAACAGGTAGACCTCCAATGTCCTTTCTCCCCGCAATTGAAGCACTTACTATTACCGGATATCTTCACGTCGTACGGCTTTAATGCTCTTTCTTTGCCACCAAGAGTGAGTCTACTGGTTTGGTTCCAATCAATCTCCTTCTTCTCAATCTTACCTTCCATTGGCCTAGATTTCGAGAAAAAGCTCTTGATCACCAAAGCCTCATCCTTACTCCCTAAGTATGACTCTACCGTTATCAGAGCTTTGAGCAGGGTTTCTAAAGTGAACTTGTGTTCCGATAACACGTATTCCCAAAAGAACCCATCAAAACTGCTCGATAGCTTTAGGAGTATGGAATCAATTTGACTTTCTTCACTTTATCCGGCACCAAGAAACTCGAGTTTTTCAAACTCACGCCTAAATTTGAAAACATGATCCCTTACAGGTGTTCCCTTCACCATTTCCTTCGTGAGCTTCTCACGGATGGTGAACAGATTCGCCATGGGGTTCTGATGTTGAAACATCTCTTCAAGGCTATTCATGATATCAACAGCCGCTTCAATGCCTTCATGAATGCGTTTCAAATCTTCAGACATAAATGTCAAGATGATGCGCTTCATGTGCTCATTGGAATGCTTCCAATCATCGAATACCGCCCTTTCCCCATTACTTGACTTATCATTAGGTTTCTTGGGTACGTCAACGCTAAATATCTAATAGTATTCTTGCGCAGGTAGGACCATATTCATGTTACGTTTCCAATCAACATAGTTTTCATCAACAAGTTTGTTATCTTTAAGTATACTAAACAGTGGATTAAAAGGTTGCGACATGATGAACTGAGAATAAAACATACATTCATATCAATATCTAGAAAAATACAAAATTATCACATAATTCGATCACATCAATTATATTGAAACCTTTAAAACAATATAATCATGCATCAGCCAACATCTCGAAACAATTTAAATGCGCCACGAGGGGTGGTCTATACATTTAAACATATTCAAGCGGATCACAAACTTAAAAGTTACAAATCCTTAATTCAAAATTAATAGTTGGCTCCCACTTTGACCACATAAAAATTGACAGGGACTCTGAGGGGAGTAAGTTAATATCCATTTCTTATGCCTAAGTAATAACCATAATTAAATACAGGATTATTATTTCACTTTGAGCAAGCCACTCGTGGTGAGGGTCAATACCGCCACTAGTAATAATTCACAGTCATCCTTTCGGAATTTATTCATGTGAAATCCGTCTTTTTGGCCGATCCGAGGGGGAAATGTATTCCAAAAAGACTTCACAAATAAATAAATTATGGAGACCAAATTAATCCAATTTTAATATCTGGAATAAAATTGCGATTAAATAAACATACTTAGTAATTTTCGAAAGTAAGGTTTTTCTTGGACAATAAAAGTCATGCAAACACATATTAACAAATAATAATAAGTGCACGAAATAAAAAATTCATCAAAACAAAATTAAACACATTGGAGCACTCAAATCCAAATGTCACGGTTTAATTTCTTCACGTCTTGATACGAAATATCATCCTTGTTGCTTTCCATCATTCGTCTCGACATGCTCCCACTCGAACAGCAACACTTCATCAAAAACAACTTTGTTTGGGGTTCGGGACGACGTTTAAAATCACAAAAAAAAACAAAAACTGAGATTTAAAATTTTACGGCCCGAGATACGGCGCGCGTCGGCCCACGGAGGTGGGCCGCGCGCGCCACGCCACCCGTCGTGCGCGGGTCGTGCGCCTCACGCACCCCGTGCACCGGGTTTCACCGTTCGTTCTCGTGTTTCACCCCATGCATAATTTTATGCCCATGCATGCGTCGTCCGGGTACGTCGTCTTTAATTCTTCGTTCTTCATCTCGATCCGGTTATAATTTATTTAAAAAAAAAAACTAGATCTAGACTAGTCTATTACAATGATCAAATTAAAATAAAAACAACTAATCTACTCGTGGATTTTCTCACGAGAAAAACGAATTCTAACGAATCGAATTAAAAATAATTAATTCACACGCATGAAAAATTAACAACATTAAAACCATGACAATTGGATACTTGCAAAAAAGATCTAGCAATTCTACTATCCAATTTCAATTTAATGTTAAACAATTTAAATTCCAATTTAAAGATCAGAGGCCGAAACTGTGGCTCTGATACCAGTTGTTGGGAAAATAGGGGTGCCCGGAATCTATTCGAGATGAAATTTAAATACGAATTTAAATTCAATTATTACTAGTATGAATTAATCCTAATTAATTCAAATAATAATTCAAACAACAAATTTAACATCATGGAATAAACAAGAATTTATGTTACTTACATACCTCTTGTAGAATTGGCCTTTGAATAAATGGGACAATCACGATCACGCTTTATCAATCCAAAAACCTTCTCAAGTATTTCCCTTTCGCCTTACTTGATCACCGGTGGGAGATACTTTCAAGTAATTTAAATAAATAAGGAAAAAGAAAAATATATATGCTCTTGATTTTTCCAACACATGGAATTATGTCCTTGGGGATGAAATAATCATCCCCTATTTATAACATAGAGTGGCCGAATTTTTGTGGTATAATGGGCTTGAAAAAAATCTTTTCTTAGACTCTAAGAAATCTTGAATATATCTCATATATTCTTTTCTCCATAATAAAATATTCCACAAAAATCTCACTCACCTTGTTATAGGGCAATTTTCGAAAAACACTAGTAGAGATCCCAAGATTTGGGTCTTCTTGAATATATGAGATATTCTTGTATTCCAAGAATACATATCTTCCATAATATCTTCCCAAGAAAATCAACAAAATCTTTTCTCTTCTAATATTGCTTTTTTCGAAAATTAAGTGTAAAAATCAGCATTATATTATCTTTTTATTTTAATCACCTTATCATTATTGGGCTACTTAATGGGCTACTTGAGGGGCCTTTAAGGAGAATTAAGATTGGACCTTCTAATGGACTTCTAAATTTCAATATTGAGCCCCAATATAATTCAATCCATTAATATTAATTATTACCACTAATAAATTAATATTGCACTATCCATCTTAATCCATATTACGATAATATGGGCTCCCGGTTATTATTTCCCGCGTTTAAGATTATCAAGTCCATTAATTAATTAAGCTTCTGAATATCTCTAAATTAATTAATATATTTCACCTTGGAGTAAAGACAGCTCAACATTATTATCCGTACCGAAGAAACTAATTCTTCACTTGCAAGATTTGGTACGATAAAACTTCTGAGCCCACCAAGGGGACTAATCACACGAGCCGTACTCACACGCGTTTCTCCGTATTAAATCTTAGCAATCGTCGTATGATTAATATTACTGCCCAAAGCACAAGGTTCAAAGTCACGATGATTCTCACCCAACATGTATCAAAGCAGTAACCATTAAGCACACACAGACCTATTTAAGTGACGGAGATTAAGAAATCAACAACCACTGAGGTCTAATTCTTCACATTTCAGAACAGAAGAATTTATCCTCGTTGTAGGTCCTCTTCAACACATACTAAATGTGCTAGTGCAATCTCTTAGTCAAGACAGACCAATCTGAGACTTACACATCGACCTTTCACGGTGGATTGTTCAATTCCACCTAGGTCGTGAAAATGTACGTTTAGTTACAAGGAAACTGTTAATGTTATCTTCCGTGATTGGGTATCACCACATTAACTACAATGTAACTAGTACTATTATGATTTGTTTGCAATAAATATTCAACATTCAATCATATCTAAAGCATATGCGATAAAAGAATTATACTCATAAACAAGTGTTTGATACATGAGTTATACAAAGTAAAAGCATATTTTCACGTATAACTCCAACATTACCTAGTCCAATACTTGACATGGGGGGCGGGGAAGGCTGTTCGCATACTCAGCAGAGTATGCCCGCCAGTCGAATTGGCGAGCAACACCTGTAGGAATTTCATTTTTGAGCATCTTGGGACCTGGGAACCCTATTCCCTCCATGAATTCGTGTGTGAGCTCGTCAAACTCCAGATCTTCCTAAGATTCAAAACCAGGTGGAGATTGCTCGTTGGAGGTGCTACTCACAGCCTCTCCAACCTCTTTGCCGGACTGGCGAGCACCAATGTCCTCCGTAGATCGGACCACCAAATCCACATCGGGGTGTGTTTCTGAGGAAATTTCTAATGGTGGCTGCTCGACAAACGGCACAATTGGAAATAAGAGGACGCGTGGTCTAGGGAATGCTCGCGCATGGGCAGCGCGCAATCATACCGCCCACGTCATCCTCGTACATCCCCCAGATCGTGGGAAGACAAAATGGTGAACCCCAATTTGCTCGCCAGATTCAATGATGTTCGTCCAAATCCTCACCAGTATAGTATCCTAACTACAGTTGCTCACCACAAAGTTGTTCGTCTGAAGCAACATCTAGTCAGGATAGGGGGCAATTGTTGATAGGCGAACATCAATTATTGTTGAGCGAGCAAGGATTAATGATTTAGTAAAGAAAATCAGGTTGGAGTGCATAAATCAATCCAGGAGGTGTATAAAATGATGAACAACTCAAGTGACGAACAACATACTGGCGAACAGGTTCTGTGACCCGGGACCAGATATGAACGTTCCATTAGATCACTGGTGACAAGCAGCATTATCAAAATGTGGTGCATCCACCAGCCTAAGAGGTGTATGTTGACGAACAAAGGACCAAGATTCCTAAGCCTATCTCAACAAGATACAAGGGCGAACAACTTCTGAGCCATAACCTCAAAAGGCGAACAACTATTATTTAAAGATCAATTTGGACCAATCAAGCCAACCATGATGAACAACAATGAGTCCGAGATAAGTCCAAAGAAGACTTTGTAACTAAGATTTAGCTTAGATAAGGTCAAACAAGGTCAAAGGACACTTGTCTAGCATGCAAGCTAGGAAGTCCAAGAGTCTTGGACACCTTCTACTTGCTAGTCTCTATAAATAGTTGCTCTCCAGCTAAGAAATACAAGTTCAAATTCACAAATACTCACAAAACACACACAAATACACCTAAACGTACACCTATACGAAATAAATACGATTTCGACTTTTGTATTTACAATTTTACGATCCTAAACTTCGATTTATCATTTACGATGATAATCAATCACACGTTCTTGTTTGGTGGTCATAAACCGAACTAAACAGTAACTAATCTATCCGATTAAATTCGATCACCAACAAGGTTCTCATCCAAATCCCAGATGGAAGTACCAACAATGTTAAATTTTTTAACCTTTTTAAGTTCTCACTATTAGTTTTAACTGAGGTTTGTACTGCAACAATCATTCTATCCTAAAAATCAACATCATTAGACAACAACAATAAAATAAACAATAGAAAATGGTTAAAATACGACACATAAACCTTGAAAATTAGTATTTCATACAATTTCCAACCCAAAAAATGAAGTAAATGGTCATGAGAAACATTACATCCCCCCCTCCTTTTTTGCATCATATGAATCATAAGGTGTCACTTAAGCTGAACTTTCAATAATCTCAATAACTACATCTTTTAGATAGAAAATAATATACTAATATTGTGATAAAAATAATTATAACAAAAGATCATTATATTAATTCTGGAGAGGGAACGAAACATTAGCGAACAAATAGAGAATACACTAAATTGATTAAAGAAAGAAAAAAAATCATAAAATATATTGAATTAATGGATAATTTTATTTCGATATTTGCATCATGTTATCCTTTTAACACATGATTGAGTTTGACCTTCATTATTGTATAAGTAATCAATGAGATTCTTCGTATTTTTAAAATGCTCTCATATAATTTTTAGTCTAAATATTATAAGGTACGTAAATAACTCAATGCTATCATTTTATTATTTACACATTAATGTTTCTTAATTATTCCTTTTAAAGAAAGAGTTTAATCAAAATAAAGTTATTCACATAATTCAAGGCAAATACATGTCACAAATATAGAAAATCTAGACACAATTTTTTAGTCCAAAATAATTGTTATTTGCACTGATTTAAAATAATTAAACAAATCAAGACGAAGAGAATATATATGAGCTACAGTCAAAAATAAAAAAATCCCCAATAATATTGAAGATTAATACCAAACCTTCAATAGTTAAATCATACATGTTATTAGAAATTAATTATTTTATATTAAAAAATATCAATAAGAAAGTTTTCTGATTATGTTAAATTAATAAAAGAAATTGCAATATTCTTTAAAAATATATCTTTCACAAACACTGGTCAAGTTAAAAATTTTAGAAACAGAATATCCACAAGTCACTAACATACATGTTGCATGTGATGATGTAGTTTTCGACATGAAATAAAAATAATTTTTGATTTTTATTATTAGAAACAAAATTTAATTGTAATCGTTGAAATTTTAGTTGCAATAGTCTTTTCATTGTAAATCTACCAAAAATATAAAATTTGTATAAAATTTATATTTTCAAATAAAAATTTATAGAGATACGATAAGATAGTCTGAATTTTTAATAGTAACACTTGATTAACATCTAGCTTTTACATGAACAAATTCAATCTATTGAAAAATTAATAAAACACATTTCAACTTAATTAAGTATGAGGCTAGAAATCACAATTTGATTTTGAAAAATATTTTAACACCCTAAAAAAATTATATAATATACCGAATGGATAAAATATAATTCCTTGAATTGTAAGATCTAATATTTTATTTATTATTGTAGATATAGATTAAACTGAAGTAGATATTATGTAGTATGAATCAAACAATGATTGTTACATCACCCTTTTATACATGAATATATTTGTTGTAATTGAGTGCGTAAATTAAAGGCGCAAGATTTGTTCACCCAGTTCGTCGGGAACGACTACGTCTGGGGGCGAGCCAAGCCAGGAGTTTCACTAATATTCTTGTGTATGAGTATATACAATTCTGAGTACAATGGTATATTTATAAGAGTAAAACACTAGTCTAAGATATGAAGCCCATTGGGTTTTTGGTCCATTAGTAATGTCCACATCAAATCTTCTAGATTTGGAATAATAAATCTTCTAGATTTACAACACTCCCCCTTGGACATTACGACATATCATAAATGTCTTATCATAAAAACTCCACGTGCTAGGTATCGGCCAAATAATAAGTTAGGGAGGAATGTATTCAATCTTCCAGATCAAATCTTCTAGATTTATTTCGAGGTTACCACTCCCCCTGAAGACAACAACACTTTGAGTCTTTGCATCCCAATACCACGAACGTACTTTTCAAAAGTAGACGTAGGTAAGGACTTAGTAAACAGATCTGCTACATTGTCACTAGATTGCATCATTTGAATGGTAATCACGTTACTCTTCTGGAGTTCGTACGGGTAGAAAATCTTAGATGAAATAATTTTCGTCAGGTTTCCCTTGACGTACCAATTACTCATTTGTGCGATGCAGGCAACGTTATCTTCAAATATAACGGTGGGAGGTATATCACCTTTAGCGATACCACATGAGTCCACCAATGTGTTTTACCAAGGACCTTAACCAAACACATTCTCGTGCGGCTTCAAATAAAGATATTATCTCTGAGTGGTTTGAAGACGTGGTAATCATGGTTTGTTTAACCGATCTCCATGAGATCGCGGTACCACCACAGAGAAAAACATAACCAGTTTGGGATACGACGTTGTGGGGATCAGACAAAATAGCCAGCATCCGCATAACCTACTAAGGTTTTGTCTTGGCTCTTACGGTAAAACAGTCCAAGATCTTGAGACCCTTGGAGGTACCATAGAACATGTTTAACACCATTCCACTGTCTCCTTGTAGGAGAAGCGCTATATCTCGCAAGCAAATTGACAGCAAATGTAATGTCCGGCCAAGTGCAATTTTGCGAGATAGAGTAATGCTCCAACAGCACTAAGATAAGGAACTTCTGGCCCCAGAATTTCTTCTGAATCTTCTCTTGGTCTAAATGGGTCCTTATCCACTTCGAGGGATCGGACAACCATATGGGTGCTAAGTGGATGAGATTTATTCATATAAAATCTCTCCAATACCTTCTTCACGTAGGTCAACTAATGTATAAGAATTCCTTCTGGGAGATGCTCGATCTGCAGGCCGAGGCAGTATTTGGTTTTACCCAAGACTTTCATTTCGAATTAAGCTTTCAAGATTGAACTGGCTTCTTCAATCTCTTTGCATGTTCCAATTATGTTTAGGTCATCAACATAAACGGATATGATGCAAAAACCATTTTGTGATTTCTTCGTGAATATGCATGGGAAAGTTTTATCGAGTGTGTATCCCTTTTTCTGAAGGAATTCACTAAGTCGGTTGTACCACATGAGGCCCGGTTGCTTCAGGTCATACAACGACTTCTGCAGTTTTATGCTAGACAAACTGCAATTTTCACTATCCCTCATATGAGGAATGTCAAATCCATCGGGGATTTTCATATAAATGTCGGCATCAAGTGATCTGTATAAGTATGTGGTTACTACGTCCATTAATCTCATCTGGAGATTCATTTTAACTGCCAAAGATATCAAGTAGCAGAACGTTATTGAGTCCATGACGGGAGAATAGGTTTGATCGAAATCAATCTCGGTTCTCTGCGAAAACCCTTGAGCTACAAGCCTCGCTTTATACCTTTCCACATTATTGTTTTTATTTCGTTTTCGTACAAATACCCATTTATATCCTACAGGGATAGCGCGCACGGGTGTACGAACGAAAGAGCCAAATACTTGTCTTTTGTTAAGCGATATGAGCTCTGCTTCAACTGCCTCTTTTCATTTTACCCAATCGGAGCGCTTTCGACACTCAACAATAGTTTTAGGTTCAGGATCCGGATCATTAATGGAAAGAGCAATTGTCGCTGCAAATGTGTCATCAACGACAATAATATTTCTATTATATGTTTCTCCCGTATCTATGAAATTCATAGAGACTTCAACGTTTTACGTCAACCAGACCTTCCTCATTTCCAAGTGTATCTGGGTCTGGTCGTTCCGCGGTTCTAGTGCATTGAATATTTTGTGTACGTGCTTCATCACTAGGACGCTCGTCTTCTAGAGACTTTGAGTTATCTAGACGAATCTCTTTTAGAGATTTTACATTCGACTGACCAGTTTTGCTAGCTTTTCACTTAGGTGTACTAGTATCTCTTGAGGGTCCTTTACGCTTCTGGTGTGTGGGGGCATGAGTACTTGTTTTGCTTGGGACCTCAACCCTTTGGGGATCATTTACTGCAGGTATATGCGATTTAGTTACACCTCTATGTTCAGTGAACGCGTCTGGCAGATTGTTTGCTAAATTTTGCAAGTTAATGATCTTCTGAACTTCCTGTTCAGATTGACTAGTGCGTGGATCTAGATACTGAAGATTACTTACGTTCCACGTAAGCTCCCGGCATTCATTCAATTTTGAATTCGGATCTCCCCCTAATGCCGGGAAGTGATCTTCATCGAATGTGTAATCAGTGAACCGGCCGTTAATTGATTCCCAGACAAAGGTTCGAGGTATTTCACGATAGATGGAGAGTCAAATCCAACGTAAATACCGAGTTTCCTCTGTGGGCCCATAGAGGTTTTCTTTGGTAATGTTATCGGAACATATACCGCACATTCGAAAATACGCAGATGGGAAATGTTAGGTTTTTTCACACGCACAAGTTGTAGAAGGGAATGATCATTATATGTAGTTGGACAAATTTGTATTAAGTGCGATGCATGTGGGACTGCATGCCCCCAGTATGAAGTGGGTAGTTTAGAGTTCATAAGCAATGGTCTCGCGATAAGTTTGATACGTTTTATTAGCGCCTCAACAAGACCATTTTGGGTATGGACGTAGGGGACCGAATGCTCCACTTTAATTCCCAGGGCTATACAGTAATCTGTAAAGGCCTTTGAGCTGAACTCAGCAGCATTATCCATGCAAATCGATTTAATTGGATAATCCGGGAATTGAGCTCTAAGCTCGATAGTTTTCGCAATGAGCTCTGCAAGAGCTTGATTCCGGGTAGACAGCTAACAAGCATATGTCCACCTAGTGGAGGCATCAATAAGGACCATGAAATACCGAAATGGTCCTGATGCTGGGTGAATCGGTCCACAAATATCTCTCTGAATCCGTTCAAGGAAAACCGGAGACTCTAGTCCAACCTTAGTGTGCGAAGGGTGCACTATTAACTTATCCTTAGAACATGCATCACAAATAAATTCATCAACAGGAAGGATTCTATTATTCGAAATATTATGACTAATTGAATTAGATAGAATCCTATGTATCATAGATTGTCCTGGATGACTTAACCACTGATGCCATAATTTAAAGAAGTTCGGGTCATGAAATTTCACACTCATGGCTAGATGGAAATTGGACGGCCGGATGTAGGAATAGTACAATCCGGGGGAGAAGGAAGGAAGTTTTTCTATAACTTGTTTACGACTACCTCAAGTAATAGTCATCAAAAGGTATTCATTATTGTTTTCAGTTTCAATATGATAGCCATTTATCCTAATGTCTCTAAAACTGAGCAGGGTACGCTTAGATTGTGGAAACAATAAATCATTATAGATTATGAGTTCGGTACCCACGGGGAGGACAATGGAAGCTCTTTCAGAGCCCATTATCAACATACTATCATTGGCTATTGTAGTTATACTCCCTTTACGTTCTTCCAAGTTATGAAAATACTTCCCATCTCTTTAGATTGTATGAGTGGTGGCGCTATCTACCAAACATAAATCACAATCTCAATCCATCATGCCAGAGAAAATAGCCCAAACCTAATAGCTGATATGTTTACAAGCCATGTACAGTAATATCCAAGTAAATTTAATGGACATCACTAAGGTAAACACATCGAAGCTAAAACATAATATCATCCATAAAATAAAGTATCTGAAAGAAAGGATCCAAAAACATAAATTGTTTTATTAAAAAAATAAAGTACTAAAACAATCAAATACGCAAATCACTCATCATCTCCAAAGTCCTTGAGCTCGATGCCCAGAGGATCGACGTTGTCTTGGTCAAAGTCTGCTTCAGGCAGGCTGGCATGGTGAGATTCGACTATAGGGGCCTACCCCTTGTCATCCTTCTGCTGCTTTTGATAAGCCTCAACCAAGTGCTTGGGAGTGCGACACATGCAAGACCAATAGTCTCTGCATCCGCATCTGTAGCAGGAATGCTCAACCTTATTTTGATTGCCATATTTTTGAAGAGCGAAATTTGAGGTTCTGTGACCACCGGATGTACTACGACCTCGGCCTTTAGCCCAGATCATCTTACTCTCTCTCCCCCTTCCACGTTTGCAACCAATCATATAATTGTCCCTATACTGCTGCTGGAGTATTAGGTTGCTAGCGTGGAATGTTGATAGATTGTTCTGCATCAACTGGGTTACAATATGTTGCAAAGCAGAGTTGTACTCTGTTATAGACTTAAGGTCTTGGAAATGGAGTCTCAACCAATCATATTGTACCGGATGGAGGAGTATATCATTTTGTTGTTGGAAATGGTCCTTCAGGGACTTCCACAATATTCCGGGGTCCCTGAATGAGGATCTGAAAAAATAAATTCCCCACTCAGGTGATTCATGAGAAAAATCAACGCTTTCGCCTTCTGGGCGTTATTGGATTTCGAACCTTCGATAATTATTTCGCTCAACTCATTTAAGGCTAGATGGATCTCTACATCTAGCGCCCATGTCAGGTAGTTATTACCATTGAGAGCAAGCTCATCGAATTGTTTCATGGTAATATCAGACGTTACTACAATTTTTAAAGTGGCATGGTAAGAGTTGTGACCAATTTATTGACAACGGAGAAATAATAATTTATTTGATTATTCTAGAGCACATAAAAACAAGTATTGGGCGCCGTCTACCCAAAACATAAATTACGGTCCGTCAAGTACCGGGCGCCGCCTACCCGGGCAAGATATGCGAACTATAAATAATAAACTATGTGCGGGAGTAATAATGCATGTAAGATAATTAAATCATAAAGACATGTACATGTACCAAATAAGCATATAAGATAATATCTTGAGAACTAGCACGTGAAAATAATTCCAAAAAAATTCGGTCTTAATAAACATGCATATTTATTACTCTAAATTTTTCATGTATATTAGCGAAGTTTAATGAAATATTTTTAGGGCTTTAAATAAAATTAATCGGTAATTATGTGATGCCCAAAAACGAGCCCAAAAATGGGCTAGGGTTTCACTAGATTCCAGAGGCACGTCGCCGCGTGCGACGACAAACTCACGAAAGGGGTGCGAGGTGCACGTGGTAGACGGCGAGGGCATCGCGCGAAAAACGGAAAAATCGTGTGTCAGTCGCTTCCTACAGGCGCGATAGCCGTGGGTGATCGCGCTCTGTGGATGTGACGCCCACCCGTGATCGCGACCTACAGGCGCGATCGGTGGCGATTTTTCTGGGCGACGGCCATGGGGCATCGCGGCGTGCATGAAGGCGGCGCTCGGCCTCGACGCTGCGCGCGGTGGCACACAGAGGCAGCTCCGACCTTCGCACCTTGCGACGGCGGCTCACGGCAGGGCGGTGGCAGCACAGGGCCACGCACGGGGGCGTGCGCTGCTGCGCGCTCAATGGCTTCGAGCCGGAGCAGTGCGGCGGCGCGACGATGAGCGGCGACCAGCGGCGGCGAGACGACGGACGTCCGCGACTGGCGGCTGCTAGCGCTCGACGGGCGGTGGCCGTGCATCTTCGGGCGGCGGCCGTACGCTCATCAATTAATTAATTTTTTTTCAATTTCAATTTAATTCGTAAAATAATTTGATCCAATTATCGCAAATAAGAATATAAAATCGAAGCAATAATTCTAGTGCATATAAAGCATATAACGCATGGATCAAAGAATTCGAAACAATATACTAGTGACCTTTCTACCCGTGCTTCGCACGAAAGATATTTTTATATCTTTTTACTATAATAATTAATTAAATTAAATTATAATGCTAAAAAAATTCAATTTGTTTTTTTTAACTTATAATATTTTTCTATAACATAATCATTAACTTTATAACAATTTTTTAACTATATATATATATATATATATATATATATATATATATATGAAAAAAAAATCATTGTTTCATCAAAATACATTCTCTTAAATATTTTACATAATAAACAAATGTTTGAACAATTTGTGTTTTTTTTACATTAAATTAATTATTACTTTCAACATCATGTAGTTTTTAAGTGATATAAAATAAAATAATTAATAGTATATTAATGACATACAAAAGATATGTTTTCTTACAAACATCTCATTATTAAATACAAATTAATTTGAATTTAAAAAAGGGTATGACTATATAAACCCCCGAAATCCTAAGCATACTCCGAAATATTTTTACACTAAAATGCACATATGTTAAATGACAATATTACCATCAACTGATAATATTCGTTAACCCCTTTCAACAAAATTTTACCAGATTTATGCACACATTATACCCAAATATTTGGCCTTTAAACCGTATTTGAGCGCATCCTTTGCTCTGAGAATACCTTAAAGTAAGGTTAATTGTAGAGTCATAGTATGTTGCACATTTGTTCTTACCATGCTTCTGCTTCTGGTCTGGCAAAAATTACTTGTTTTATTTTCCCTTTTTCCTCTAGCCGCAAAAGCCCTTATCCAAACGATCAGTGCACATTTAACTTTTGATTGAAAAATTAACATAATTTTCCTGGTTTAATTAAAAAAATTGAGTCCTAGATTTTGATGTTCGAAAAATGTGAATTAGAATGAAAGGGGGTGTAATGTTTTGTTTAATTTTACAAAGAGAGGATATAATTGTCAAACGTGGGGTTTGTTCAATAAATCCTTAATAATTTAATTATTTTATTCAATCCACATTAACATACTCTTTTTGTTTATACTACTAAAAAATAAAATTATTTTTTAAGCAATCCACCACTTCTAGTATTTTTATACCAAACTTTAGTAAGATGATGCATGAGATTCATGTCACAAATATACCTGATTACATAATAAACTGAGAAAAAAATTTCCAGTTCTGACCTAATCCAATATAATAAAACCCAATTTTCTCCTAAATATTTTACACCCGACACATCCAAAGAAATATAATTTTCACCATACAATGTTTAATTTCAGTATTATTGTATTTCACATAAAAATCAACGATTTTGACAATATTCACAGATTCTAATTTTCCTTCAATATCATATTCAAAATTATCAATTTGATTTTAGTATAAACATTTGGAGAAAGACTTAAATTGTCTATGCATGATCAAATGGAATTTTCATCATTGTTCATACAAAAAGTAATAAAATAATAATATAATACAAAGAACAAAAGACTATCACATTAATATTCTAGGGTAAAGTAAGATTTTTAGTCCTTTAACATTGCCCAATTTTGATTTCAATCCTCTTAACTTTTTCACTTTGAAATTAGTCATTTAAGTACACATTTATTTTGATTTTTTTCCATCTTACCTGTTATCACATCTAACCTTTAGATTACATGTGATGCAAAAAATTTCAATTAATTATTTTTTAGTAAAAGATATAATAAAACTAAAGATAATGATCTTCAAATTTTATTATTTTATTGATGCTTAAAAAAACCTGAAAAATATTCAACTAAATATTAAAAAATACACTAATTTTTCAAAATTAAAATTTGGTAAATATTAAAATAAATTAACTAATTTTTTAAAAATAAATTTAATGAGCAATTAAATTATAAAGGTAAAGTATTATATGAAAATAATTCATGATAAGTTTATCAAGTAACAATTTTAAAGTATCAAATGTTTAATCAGAAGTGTCATTATTTTGGGTCAGTGGTATAATATTGTAATTGTTGTAAATTTTCTTGAATCCAGATTAATGATACTCCTAGTCTAATATTCGATACTTTAAAATGGTCTATTTGTTGAACTATTTTGTAATTATTCCATAATAATAAGATCAATGTTATTTGTAAACGTATAAAAGTATCAACTTTATATTAATAATAGTAACAAACACACAAACAAAATTAAATAATAAAATAAAGTACATAGGGTTATAATAAAAAATCACCACACTCAAATCATCTTAACTCGTCAGTCACTGTTTCTAAACCTTAAATCCACCCAAAATATAAATTTCCATAGAATAACAAATATTTTATTTTTCTTGAAATTGAGTAACATAGATAAAAGAACCAACAACGTGACTTAATAAAAAAGATCAATATGAGGTACTCAATCTAGGTACATAAAAAATGAAAATCATTCATGCTCTGACATCCATACATCCATACCATTATACTTTTTAAAAATAATTTTATCAAATTTACACAATCAACATTTTCTAACAAATTTATCATTTCAGGATTATATTCTTCACTTGAGTGGCAGACTGGCCAACTTAGTAAGATTCGATTTGTACTCAGAGATGTTTCTTTAGTGATTCATAATTGACTTCAAATATTCAGCCTTGAATGACTTCAGTTGAGTTCCCACTCAATTGAATATATGTAAAGTAAAGATCTTATCTTATATTGACCAAGTCAGTGATATCAATCGTTTCAAGGTTTTGAGATTCAATTCAAAACAAACATTGTCCAACATCCAATTCGTATTCACTCTGTCTAATAGACATTTTTGTACAAAAATATTAATTATTTTTTAATTCAGCTAAGTTTGACCAAAAGTTGATTTGTTAATTATGTAATTGATTTTGAAAATATACAATTAGTAATACATAAATAGGGAATAATTGTTAACAGAAGAGTTGCTTGTTATACTGGAAAAATCTATGAGAATCAATTCACATCAAATAAGATAGATTATTCAATATTAAATTTTCATTGGAATTTTTTTATTAAACACATATTCTTATTGAAACAATTCAAATCATAATATGAGTATGCATAGAGTTAAACTCGTTCATATTTAAACTATGGAATATCTTTAAATAGAACAAATCATACTCTTTAGTGTAATCAACTAATATCATTTAATTAAATAATTAAAAAAAAATATACGCTTCAACTCATACTCTTTGAAAATAATTTCTAACCTTCGAAACTAATACCCTATTAATACCCTTTAAATCCACTCTATACTTTGCCATTTAATATTTATGCATGAAGTAAGATGAAAATATATGTTTTCTAATTTTATGGGATGTGGAGGGTGAAATATGATTCAAATCTTTTCTTTATTATCTAAATTAATATAAATACTTTTTTTAGATAAAATACAAATAAAAATATGTATTAAAAAAATCTTCTAAAAATTGTCAAATTAAAAAATTACGTGAAGAAAATTTGTTCACTAACTTAATGGGATGTGCATGGGGTGACATATGATTCTTTATTTATTTATTATTATTTAAATTAAATTAAGAAAAATTCTTTCTTTCACCAATTTACATGAGTTTACACAATTACTTCTACCTACCAAAATATGAGAAAATATCTTTTTTCCAAATTAATCTAACCAAACTACACAAATGCCAAAGCCAACAATGGTAAATAAAATTAAGTAATTAATTTTAGATGAACCACAATTCCTTGATAATTATCTCATAACATTTTGAAAATGAGTATGTATAGAGTGAAATTGATTTATATATGAATCACTGAAGGGTATTAGTTGTTTTCATTGAAAAGTATTAGTTGTTTTTACTGAAGAGTATTACTGATTTACACTGAAATTTTTTAGTTCATTTTCACTGAACAACTAAGACTCTTTAGTGTAAATCAGTAATACTCTTCAGTAAATACAACTAATACTCTTCAATGAAAACAACTAACACCCTCAGTGATTCATGTATAAACCAGTTTCACTCTATACTTTGTCTTTGAAAATATATAATTAAAGTTTATTGCTTATATTAGGAGATGATATTTATGGAATAAACTTCATAATAAATTAGCATACAAATTATATAGGTAAGAAATTAAACATTTATAGATATAAAGAAAAAATAAAAACCACTTCAATTTTTTAAATTAAAATTTCAAAACAATCACATACAAAACAACTTCAATTTCATCAATAAACATTGTCAAATCTTCAAACATCTTTTTTTTTTCCCAAATATATAAGATCAACCTTATCTAGAGAAAAATGTGAAGTTAGCAATTCTGTTATGACTATCATATCTTCAGGTATTTTGTGTTGGGTAGACTGTATCTATATATAGATTGTAAAATTTTAATGAAAACTAATTTACTCCCCTTAATTTTCTTTTTCATATTGTATCAATTATCTCTTCTTTAAAAAGATGTACTGAATCTGAATGTATATAATCTCATCATGGTAACACCTAACAAATATTCATAGCCTCTAACCATTTTTTTTAATCCTGATATATTATTTTTATGGTATCAAATAAACAGAATAGAGGAGCAAGAAGCAATGAAATTAGAAAATGAGAAGTAATAAACTTAGTGAGCAATCATTTTGGATAATATTTTTATTCATAATCCCCAACAAAAAATAAATAAATTAAAAATCATTGCATTAAATATATAAAGATGACAAAAATTTGCATGAGACTTCCAATGTCATGAGATAACACAAATTAACATACACTTGTTAAAGTGTTAATGTAAGATGTCCAATTTATACTCATCCTACCGTCTCATGGCATGAGACAATCTCTCACAATACCTACTCTATAAGGATATGTTACTAATTTTAAAGCACAAAACTAATTATAAGAAACATTTCAATCGTCTCAACTATATATAGTAATTTTTTAAAAAATAAATGTCTCGATTATATAGGTTGGTTAACATATAGACTAATTTCTCTTGTCGGTAATTTACTATTATATTTGTATAAAAGATGCACTAAATATGTTTTTTGAAAGCATAATACTTATTCAATAGGTTGTAATCGAAATTTTATTTATGTAATTTTTTTTAATTTTTTAAGTTTTTGTGAAAAATCCAATCAACCTATATAATTGGGTGAAAATATCATACGTCCACCAGTGGACACAAACTTATATGTCCACCATGAATGTGATAATGACATATAAACACAGTTAAGTAATCAATTAAAATAATAGTGGATCATCTACTTATGTGTCGTTATCACATCCATGTTGGACATATAAGTTTGTGTTCACCGTTAGGTACATGATCATTTCCGTATAATTGAGATGGATGGTGTGTGTATTTAACCCAATAACTGCATTAAATATTTACATGTTATAAACTTTAAAAAAATTACAACACAAAACTCTACTACTGTATTTTTTCTACTAACTATACATCTAATTCTTCGTAAAACTGTACATTATAATTATATTAATGTAATTATTTTTATATATACACACATACAAAGATAATTATAATGATGTTTCACTTTAGCTTTAGATTCACAGATCATTTCAATTGTGGATTTTTTTTTATTTTTTATTTTTACAAAAGAGTAAATATGCTTCTTTAGTTGGCAATTTGGCATCTTATTTACTTTACAAAGCAATAAATTAAACATATTTTTAATTATTTGAATTAAAACTTGAATTAAGTTGAACCAATTATGTCATATTTCCATATTGAATTTTATATAACATTGTTTTGCATGAATCATTTTTATCGTGAAATTGATTTACAACTAATACCTTATAGTAAAAAACAACTAATAGTTTTTAATGCAACAACTAAAGCGGTGTTTTGGAATATTAAATCTTTTTTTTAGAAGTACTTTTATTCAAAAGTTAGTGAGAGGTAGCTTTTGAAAAAAGTGCTTCTAGTAGTGTTTCAAAACACTCCCTAATATCATTCAAAACTAAAACCACCTTATATTATAAACTTATAATATCCATAAATAAAAAAATTAATACCATTCAAATAAATTTCAATACACAAATTGTTCACACAAAACTTTATCTACATTTAATATGTACAAAGGACAGTCGAAAAATAAGATTCCTTATCCTATAAAATTACTAAATGAGTTGATGTATTTTCATTCCATGTTTGAAAGAATAAAATTAGAAAAAAAAAAAGAATTGTGATTTTTTTACCTAACACAAACATGTAATAATGCAATATTTTGTAATCACGTAATAAAAAATTTAAATCCAACTTCTGATGCAAGAATAGTCCCTCTATCCTCGATTAGATGCAATATTTACTGTTTACACGAAATTAATGTGAGAGTTGTTTATTAGTATTACATAAGATAAAATAGGGGTATAATCAGAGTTTGACACGGATTTTAGTATGAGAATAGGATTAGTCAGAGTAAAATAATGACATATGGTGTAATTTTGAGGCCAAAGTAGAGTGAAAATGTTTCATACATGAATCATTTGAAGGCTATTAGTTATTTTCACTAAAAATGTATTAGTTATCTTTACTAAAAGATATTAGTTCTAGAGGATATTATTTATTTTCACTGAAGGGTATTAGTTAAAATGTACAAAAAAATATTAGTTATTTAACTAAAGGGTATTAGTTGGTTACACTAAAAAGTATTGCAAAGTGGTTCGTGTATGATCCAATTTCACTCTATATATAAATGTTTTAAGGGTGTAGCTTAAAGTGATTAAATATTGCATATAATTTGGGGCAGACTTTAGGATAAATGATGTATATATTTGGAGACTGAGGAAATATTTTTCTATTTTACATTTCATGAATACATCACAATTATTTTAATTAATTGATTGACATCGATATTAAAAAGTTTAATATAATATCAAAACTTGATCACATATGTTTATTTTTAACATAATATTTTCGTTGAATGTATATATTTCTTAATCGTAATAGAAATAATTAGAAAATCTTATAGTTTATGGATGCATAAATATAACCTTTGCAAAAAGGATTCGAGAGAAAAATTCGTACTACTTTTAAAATATGCCTACTATATAAACCATTTCTAATAACATGACTCTTTTCTATGATCACATTAATATAACCTCGATTTGCACTATGAACATAGAAAATAGTCTTGTAACTTTTAACTTTGTAATCTTATATTGCTTTAAAAGTACTTAAAAATATGAATATTACATATAATTTTAATCAAATTTTACTATAATTGTCCATATTCAAATTTATATATGTATTATAATTGAAATTCATTGCTGAATAGATGTATGAGATAATTTGGTGATGACCGGTTCCTGAAAAATAGATCAACTGTCACAATTCTTTCCCATCCAAACTAAATAAGGAAGAGTTGCTTATATTCTATATTTATAGATACTTAGTAGAAAAATATACTTTGCCATAAAAATATTATTGATTTTAATTATTATTTACATAAAATATTATGGTAAATTAAACCAAAATCACAAAACCATAAAATATTATGGTAAATTAACAATCACAAAATCAATGTGTGTGATATGATGTATAAAGTTGACCTTTAAGTGTCTACGTGATTGAAACTATGATGATATGAAATAATATGAAATAATATATATTAATCAATTATAATTTTCGTCAATTAATTTAATTGGAAGAGCATATCTCAGCAAAAAGTAGACACATATATAGGATATTCATGCAGTTGTTTTTTATCCATCATAATACATAATTTAAGCATATAGCAGCATAATTTATGGAATATTTATAGGAATGTTTCTTTTATTTATTATTTATATAATTATGAACAAAGTCACACAATTTATTAATTATAAGAATATGAAATTAGATTTTGATGAACAAAAAATAATTATAAAATATACTATTTCAAAAAATTAAAAAAATGTATCTTGATTTATATTATTCTTTCACAGTAAGAATTACCTAAATTATTAGTATGATCCGTTATTCAGTGATAAAATTCAATCAATAAATTATTTATTTCAATATTACTTGTGGTTACAATATTAATAGTCAATCAATTAATCCCTTAATTTCGGTATTTATTATATATGAAATAAATTTATACAAAATATATTGTTCATAAGCAAAGTGAAAATTTAATTTTCCACTCGTCATAAATATGAGAGTGATTATGCAACGATTCTAACTTTCAATGATAATTGAGTATATTGGTTCTTGCCACTCATCATCAATGTATATAATCATAATAATCATTATTTAGGGGCGAAACTTTAGATCACATTATTACATAAGTAAAGAAAAATTAAATGTTAATCATTCTAATATTAAACAATACATTCATTGCTTCTACGGTTCCATAATACAATAAAAAAATTTAATCGAAAATACAGTCAATCATTTTATATTGGATTTAATTAAGAAATTTTGCTATAAACAAATAATTAAAGTAAAAATAGGATTTACTCAATAATAATATAATTTTTTTATCTTTGTCAACATAGTAATAATAATATAAAATTGTTATAAATCGGTAAAATAAATTATATGTGAATGTATTCTTATAAATTGGTAAAATATAATTAATGTTAATTCAATAATTTTTTTTAAACAAACTTGCTAATCTTAACTAATCTTCAATATTTTTTTATTTTAAATATTAAATTTAAATTGTTTATGTTTTTTAAAATTGGTCTACCTTAATTTTTAATATACATCCTGGTTGCATATATTAATAATTAAGATTGAATAATAAAATATAATTTTATAATAAATCAATTAAAATATAAGTAAGTGCACAAAATCTATATATTGGGGATACATAGTCAAATATATATTCCACAAAAAAAAATTACTGAAAATCTTCAACATTTAGTTAATTTTTTAGCCAAATTATGGAAGACTTCTAAGGCATGTAGACATAATTTGCCGAAATAATAGTTAAGTCCACCATTACAATTTTCATCAAACCGAACTTATTGTAACACAAAGCCAACCTAATTTATGAACTAAAAATTTGTACTAAACTGGTTGGAGGACATTGACGAAATTGGAGAAGTCATTCTCGCAAACACAATTGATATGGAAAAGTGGAAACTGCTCCAATATCGTATTCTGATGCCAGAACTGTAACGCTTATACGAAAAAATTATTGTTAAATCTTGAACTAAAGTAAATTGTATCTTCTTCCATTAAATTGTATTGTCAAATTATAGATAGATGAAGAAAAATAACCAGCCTTAAATTTTTCATAAATAGCGTAAAAGAAACCATTAGTTCCAAACTTAAAGATTAAAATTATTAAAAATAAGATTATTTAGATACATACATAATAAAAGGCAATCGACTATATTATTGATTTGATGAACAGGGGAAAAACATAACTGCTCTGATTCTACTCAAACATTGTCAAGGAGATGACGTATAAAATGTGTAAAAAATATGATAAAATAATTGCAAAACAGTAATATATTGAATAAATTTTATCGATAAAATGAATTTGAAAGGGGAACGTAGATTGAAATTTAAATAATAACCTCCATATCTTCATATCTTTCTTCAATAACCTCTAATTATCTTCAAGTCATTCTTCTATCGTCAAACGAATAAAATATTTTTTCAAGGATTCCACATTTATCGTGAAATCTCACAAACATTGATTCAAATAAAATACATTTATATATACTTTCTATACAAAACACTAACAATCTTAATCCTACACAATATATACAATAAACATCTATGAATTTTTCATCTAATTCTAAACAATACATCAAACATCTATGAATTTGCAGCTATGATTTACATGCTCACTATCTAGCAATATAAATAAGCCATAATTTGTAACGGCTCCTAATTAGTAGCAAATCACATGCAAATTACTTGCAATTATAAATTAACTACATAAAAAAAATGGACGGTGATGATTAAATGATATATATTGATCTACGGATGAAAAGTGTTCCCTCCAAAACTAAAAAAAGGAAAATTTAGTTGTATTATATATTTATTATAGATTCAGGGCATAGAAGTATCATTAATATATGATTTTATAATTAATCGGATAATACGAATACTCATAAACAATTGCAAAGATGCTTATATATATATATACGATTTGCGTACGTAGTATGATTCAATACTTCAGGCATGAGATAGAAAGGCAGTATGATTCAATATCAAAATTAATATTCAAACATAATTTTCAATCAAACCAAGAACATTAGCCATTAATTGCGCGAATCAAACCAAGAACAAAAGTAAAGGGTACCATACGCCTTGCGCGAATCGAAGGATTTAGGAGCACTCGTGCTATTAATTGCGGGTAGAGACTCGTGCTGATAACATGTTATAATTGAGTGCGTACATTAAAGGCGCAAGATTTGTTCACCCAGTTCATCGAGAAAGACTACGTCTGGGGGCGAGCCAAGCCAGGAGTTTCACTAATATTCTTGTGTATGAGTATATACAATTATGAGTACAATGATATATTTATAAGAGTAAAATCCTAGTCTAAGATATGAAGCCCATTGGGTTATTGGTCTATTAGTAATGTCCACATCAAATCTTCTAGATTTGGAATAATAAATCTTCTAGATTTACAACAATATTGACCAATAACATGCCATATGAATTGAGTTATGCAATTATTAAGGGTATAAAATGTGAAAATTAAGTAATGAATTAATATGGAAAATGAATAAATTATGTCACTATAAAAGCTTTCATGTTTTAGAACGTAATTAAATCATCAATCCTTTTAGGAATTAGTTAATTATATATTATAAAAAATGCAATACGTCAAATAAAACGTGTTATAGTTTTGTCTCTTGCCACAGTATATTTATACATTGAATTACAAAATCTAATCTTTTATTAAATACATAATAATATATTTACCAATTAATATAAAGTATATACAATGAATAGTAACCATCAAATGGGCAAATATCCATGAGAAAAAGATGAAACAAAGTACAAACCGATGACTAAACATTTTATAGAGGAAGATTTATAATTAACAATTTATATTGAACATCTCGCACATCTCTAACTCAATGAAATTTTTCTCTAGTCTATTTTCTTTACAATCAACTGAATTTAAATATATGAAATTTAGTAATGACATTGTGATTGGGTACATAAGATCAATATTGGAGCAAACCACCAGAGAGTAGTTTGCAACAACCAATCTCTAATTCTTCCTTGTATACTTCTATTATTCAACCTTTAGCGCAATTTTGTATAATTCTTCCTCATGTGCGCATGACCAGAAAAATATCACTAACTAATTATTAATTAGAGATTAAACTCGTGAACCAAATGATCCCTAAACCGTATCAAATAGAAACGAAAATATCAGAATTGAAGGGGGTTAATCGCTAACCACATGAATTACTTTCTTTTATGAATTAAATTAATTATAAAATTAATTACAACCACATATTTATTTTCTTCCTTTCAAATTAATGGATTAAGAAATTAATTTTCCAAAATAAATATCTCTCTCCCAATCAGTTACAAAGACGCGTATGTCTCTCTCACAATTTCCATTTTTCACTCACGCCTCTCACCTCTCACCTTATTTCTTTCCCCC
Source organism: Ballota nigra (assembly GCA_947034835.1). NCBI lineage: Eukaryota > Viridiplantae > Streptophyta > Magnoliopsida > Lamiales > Lamiaceae > Ballota > Ballota nigra. Next base: position 40,322,211 of record OX344721.1, read on the forward strand.
AAATTCTCTCTTCCTCTTTCTAAAATCCATCGGTCGCCGTAGCCCTCTTCCCACCAAGCAGCGCCGCTGCTCTCCGCCCCTAGCACCGCCTCTCATCCATAGCGACGCCCTCCGCCCACCGCTTAAACACCGGCGCTCCTAAGCGCCGCCGCATAGCCACCAGGATCGCCGTCGTGCCTCACACCACTAGCGATCGCCGCTCCTTCGTGCAGTACCACCAGTCGCGCGTCGCCTCCAGCTAGAGCACGACGCCCTCCGCCGTCGCCTCACTTCCTAATTTGGAAAGCGCCGCCGCCTCGCCTCAGCTCCGTTCGACACCGGCCTCCGCCGTCTGTTGTTTCGATGAGTTTCAAATCTTAGTCGTTTAAATTCATTTCAATATAATAACCCCCTTTCAATTAATCTTACAATTTCAATTCTTCTTCATATTCAATCGAAGTGTCGTGTCTTTCTCGTCTTTCCGATCAAGCCCAGTCGAACCACTGCTCTTTTCATTTTTGAAAGAACCCGAACTACGCTGTTAGGCTGCACGAATTTATCCACGAATCCTTATACGACACCGTTAGGCCGCCCAATTTGGGACTCGTAAGGTTGCTAACTTTCTTCACTTTATTTCTCGTACTGGTTATAATAGAAAAATGAACTGTTAAATGTTTTGTAAACTTTGAAATTTTATTTAGATACTGTAAGATGGATGGATGGAGTTTAGATGTTGTTGGTATTATTGAGGTTATTGATTAGTATTAATAGCTTGGTGGGTTTAGTACTGTTTGGATGAGTTGTTTAGTACTACTGATTGAGGTCCTTGACCATTCTTCTTCTCCCCTGCCTACTACTCGAATAGGGGCAGGAGGAATTCTACTTTTCTTTAAACCTTGTTCTTATTGTTTGGGGAAAGGACTAATACCTTTGGTTTTTAATAGTAATACTTTGGGTTATCAAAATTGTCATATTGCTCAAGTTAGAAAATGGAACCAAAAGATAAGTCAATTTATATCCAAACTAGTAATAAATGAAAAAGGGTAATTTTGAAAAATAGTATTACTCCTTTGTTTTAAAAGTATTACTAATAATAGAAAGAAAATTATATATATATATATATATATATATATATATATATACACACTATTTAAATATTTTATTATGAAGTTTTCTCTAAAACCAAATGAGACTAATATTAGGAAAAGACGAATATAATTATATATTATTTTAGTTTTATAATACAAACTTTTTCAAGTCAAAGTTTATTAATAAGATTATTAAAGGGGTTTTTATTTATAAAAATATAAATTATATTCAAGAGTTCTTTTAAAATAAAATATAGATTTTAGAAAGAATAATATTAAATTTGAGACTTTTATTATATTAATATATTACTTAAATAAATTTATTTTCTTTTAATTATTTCCAAGAAAATATTATATGGATATACTTTTAGGTATAAAAACTTTTAGTTATAAAAGTCTAAGATATTAAGGGCTTGTTTGTTTTCAGCTTATGAAGTCCGGATGGAGGATGAGTCTCCCCCCATCCCGCCCATTTTTTGGATTTGCACATCTCATCCTCCATCCAAATACACATTCATCCCTATTATACACCTACACCCCTATTTTCACATAACTCAATATCTATCCAATCAACTTTATCTTTTCACATTAAATATATATTTTATTAATCTCTATCTTCTACTTTATAATATACCATCAATTAAATTAGTATAATATTTATTTTAAATTGTTTACAAAAAATTCAATGAAAACATATTAATATTAAATATCCGTGAAATTAATTGCTATTTTCATTAATTATGCCTATCATATAAATAAATGCATCTTATAAAAAAATTGTATTGAATATATATCCATTAAAACATTGGTTATTTATTTTATTTTATAATTCATTATTAGACATAAAATTTAAAAATGAATAAAAATAATATTATAAATCTTTCAAAAAAAAAAAGAATAAAAATGATATTATGAATCTAAGACGGCAGACAAGTTAAAATGATTTTATAATTTATTATGAATCGTTTATTAATTCAATTGTTTTGTATTTTAATTCATTTCAAATAATATAATATAATTAAATAATTATATAATTATACATAATAATATTAATTATTTTATATTACAATTCAACACAATCATTCAATCATTACCTCTTTAATAAATAATAATATAATAATACATCATCATTATTGATTTGACATAAAGCCCCATCCACCCCTACTACATCCAACCCAAAATAAACAAAGGATTACTATTCACAGGATTTCGCCCACACTTTTTTCCCCATCCGAATTTCGCCCATCCACCTCAAGACGAAAACAAACGTGACCTAAGAGATTTTTTTATAGAGATCGAAATGGTCATACAATAAGGAAATTAGTAAGTACACTTCCCCAATACACCAACCTTTTAAAAGTGGTGTATTTACCAAGACAGTGTGTATTTTTAAGTAGATCTATTTTAATAGGTCTATGTAGGTCCCGAAACGAGTTATACAGGTGTATGTGTGGGGGGGGGGGGGGGAATACACCTGTTGTTACAAATTCAAATTTTTCTTTAAACAAAATAAATTTACTCAAAATAGTGAACCTTTAGTTGACTTGGAAGTCTGCTGATGATTGATTTAAGAAAGCTTACTGAGATATCAGATCCACTGAAAGCTCGTAACTTTCAGTTGAGTTGTTATCTAATTAGCTTTCAGTTGCAGATTAGTGAGCCCTTAAGAAATACTCGTTTTACTTGATAAAAACTTGTTTGTTCAACACACACTTATGGAATAACAGAAATTAAGTGCACAAGATGTAAAGTGGTTTAGAGAAGAATCTCCTACATCCACTGTCCTGATCAAACATGAGAATTCCTTGTGTTATAGTGCCAAGGTGCACTGATCAAATAATCTTCTCTTAGGATATTTTGATCCCTAGGATAGTTTCAGGTCCTAGTTCCCAAAACAACCAGCTTTCAGACTGATATCAACAATCAGCTTACTAACACCTCTTAACTCTATCTCTCAACCTAACTTTGGGGTAGGGCTTTGAGTAGGGTTTTGGTTCCAACTTGTGTGAGATAATCCTTATAAGTTTAGCTCATATGTTTAAGGATGGATTATCTCTTTCTAAGCTTTGGATATGACTATAAGCTTATTTACAAAAGGTTTTGTAAAGCTCTCTACAAATAATGAAACACTTGGGAAACTAGAGTGATTTTGAGTGATTCGTTTGTGCGTTTGTGAATGTAGAGATTGCTAGTTCTTTGAAGTTTCCCGTGCATGACAATGAGCACGACCTCCTGTATTTATAGACCTTCTTGAAAATCTTCCCGTTGGAGATGATTCTTCTCAAGTAAGTTTCTTGTATCTGATTGGTTCAAACGACTCTATTTAAGCTTTATGTCTTATCAAGAACGGCTTGAAAGACTTTGCCTACTACCATCTCTCTGAAAAAGTTAAGGCAAAACTTTTGGTACTTGTCAGTCTGTGACAGGTCGGCTGTCAGTAGAGTACACTGACGTGTCAACTTCTCATTGGGCCGCATAGTTACTTTGCTCAGAGTCTTGTCTGGTTTTAAGGTGGAACTCTACTGAGAGAACCTTCTTATTCCTTCATTTATTGCAATCTTTACTGACATTCGATTTGCCTTGTTCCAACCAGATTAACTAACAACTTTTAATGTGTTTAGCATTGAATGTGCTTTGTTGGTCTTCATCAGTAGACTTCCTTTCCTCTACTGATGGTACTTCCCTTAGTATAAATGTACTTAGATAACATTTATACTTAAGGTGTCTTCCTCAGATGACTTCTTCTCAGTGGACTTATCTTCAGCGGATGTCTTCTTAGATACACTCTCAGAATTAGCAACTGCACTTCAGTTCCCTAACACTTGAACTGGCTAATTCAAAACTAACTCTACTGAATATAATTTACTTACAATTGACTTAGGAGGAACATTTTGGCATCTTAATCAAAACATATTCCTATATAATTTCCCAACAGTCTATAAGATAACAATCTCCTCGATTCTCGTAACACAAACTCTCAAGTTTTCCTAATAATTCGAAGGTCAACTTTTAATCAAATAGTTTTGTACTAGGATTCTGTGCTAATCGGAATACGCACGAGGGATCCAACATTCTATTTGTATATCACTCTCGGGACGTCTCTACAACGCGAGTTATCTTCCAAAGGAATTTCAAGACACTTGTAACTTAGCTATAAAGTTAAAAGGTGGGTGCTTGATCTGTTGATTGATCTGCTAATAATACGTTGTGCTGGTATACTCTGAACTCGATTAAATCAATCTAAAACAACTTATCCAACATAAATATACCCCTATTATATAAATGTTTGAATTATGTGATATAATTATATATGATACAAAATATCTATTGTTTTATTTAAATCAATCACCATTTTATGATTATGGGCATTATGTGAGCATGAACCAACTTAAGTATGAATTACGTAAATTCTCCCCACAATTTGAGAATGTCAGTTTTACGGAAATAGGTGGATGGTACTATTGATTAATGCGAAGAGATATCCGACCTCCGGGGAGCGGTCTGTGACGCCCTCGGGTACAAGGTTGTTGATTCAGATAAATTTGGCCTCCCGGGTCAGCCACCTACGTGTGCACTGGGAATCAAGGTCATTGATTGTCTGCTTACTGTTTTTAATGTTGGAAGGTTATTAGAAGGAGAAAGGGTGTTGTGTGGAAATGGTTCGGGGGAGATTTACAATATGTGAAAAATGATTTTGGCAGATTGGGCCGATACTTGAAAATGATTTTGGGCTTTGCCCCTTAATGTGAACCAACTTGTGATATGCCCAAATTAATTATTACGTGAACTTGTTGTTTTTGTGATATATGTTATTCATATTTATATGTCAACTGCTTGAATAAATTAAATATTTTATTAATGAGTATAATTTAATATACTTTGGATTTACCAATCCCATGACGTTGCGAATCACACATACGTGAGAATTCAAATCTCACGCCCCCTTCTTACAACCCTTGCAGATTATGATTTCGTGGAGCAAGGACAGTAATAGGGACGACACGAAGTTCCCCACTTAAATAAACTGTCACTATAGTAATATGCTACTTTAAAATAAATGTTATCGCTACTACTTTTCAGACGATATAATTCCTGTGTATTTCGTAAACTAAAACCCTGCATGTACTTTTATAAAATACTAGATCTTCATATTGGATGTGCTCAAATTGCTTTCAGACCTCTTACCCTTAAAGGTCTCCCTGAAAGCTTTCTTGATGCTCTTAGAGATGGCAGAAACTGTAACTGGAAACAATCCCTTATGGGAGTCATTGAGTCCAGTCTTGCGTTAGGACCTGTTTATTTCAATGTTTATCCTAACTTATCTCTTTCTTTATCTGATGAAAATATTCTTAAAGCTTTGACATTAATGTTAAAACACATGGCTATAATTATATGCCAGGGACTCAGGTTATATGTATTTGTTATCGTATTTAGTATAAACCTCTCTTTACTCTTAACCCTAGGTGTAAAATCAGTGAGAATGATAATAATGAAACTATTCTTATTGAAACTAATTTTGGAAAATCTAGTATTACTAAAAGAAAACACATAAAATGGGAAGAAATCAACTTTCCTGATAATTGGGTTTTGGAACAACCTGTGCCAAAAATTCCTTTTATTAACAGTGATTTAAGTCACATAAAACATGATAATAATGGAGTTATCAATATTGGTTTTAATAGCCAAAGAAGACAAGCTTCTCTTTCAAGGTCCTTCTCAGGACACTCTTATATTTCCCCTTTAGATTATGAGGTTAACTTTCCCTCTACGTCTAGAGCTTCTACTTCTCACTACAGAGAAGACATGTTTTCTAAAAAAAATGATTTTGATAATAATGATATTATTATTAATAAAAATAATATTATTAGTGTCATTGATACAATCAAGACAAGGTTTGCCATTTAAGCAATTTTTGCACTTTTTTTCATCATCAGAGTTTGACTCTTCAGAGAAATCAGTGTCAGGATTTTCAGAAATATTTTCTTCTTCAGACATATTATTGTCTGAATCCATAATTATTTTAAAAAGAGTTTCTTTTAAATCATTATCAATATCTAGATTATTAATTTTATCTTTAGCATAACATTGGTTAGCATAGTGGCCATTTCTGCCACATTTTCTACAAATAATTTTATCAAGATAATTTTAATTTTTAAAAGAATTTCTTTTATCCTTTCCATGCTTATAAACATAGTTTCTTTCTTTATTATTATCTCGTTTATTAACATGATGTTTTTTACGCCTTCTATAATTAGGTTTATAATTAATCTCTTTTTTTATTTCTTTTATTAGTACTATTTTTTAGTTTAGAATTATCTAAACCAAATCGGTCACAAAATTGACCCAACTGTTTTCTTTCTAAGAGATTATCTCTTTTCATCTGATTCCTTAATTTAAGCTCGTTGCAAAGATTTAATCCCTCTTGCACACAAATACTGATAATTTTTCCAAGAGAGTGTAACTCGTAACGGATCGAGTCAGAGTCTTTTCTTAAAATTTTCTTGACTCTTTCAGCAAATAAATAAGGAAGACAATCAATAAATTTATTCTTCCAAATATCCTGATTACAGTCAGGAATATCATAAATTCTAGATAAAAAAGGTATCTTTGTACCATCTGAAATCAGTAAGAGTTTACACTTCATATTTAAAAGAAGAGTTTTAGTATTCTCAGATTTATTAGTAAATCCGCCAGTAAAGTGTTCTAAAATAGTACACACAAGAGAATACACAACATCAGTTTTAACCTCATTATTCTCAGTTTTAACAGAGGAAAGAATTTCATTTCTATTATGGGGACTTAAATAGTTATCCCACCAACCTTTGAGTTGGCCAGTAAATCCAACAGTTATAGCCTGAGCAGTTTGTAGATCATTATTACCACAAATTTTGCAAGCATAACTATACATGAGCATTCTATGACACTGAGTGAAGATATGCTTATCACTAGCGCCATCAATATTCCATTCATAAATACTTTTTCCCGAATAAGAGGTATTGAAAAAGTTTTCCTGTTCTTCATGGAGAACATCTAAAGGAGTAGGCCTTTGATAATAGTGTTTATTTAAAGTAGGCCTATCAGCCCATTTTATTTTATTAATAATTGGATTGCCAAGTTCATAGGAACAAGAAGAGTCTTCTTCAAGATTATTATCTAACACAGAAATATTCATTTTTTCAAATTTTTCATTAATAATTTTCTCAAATTCAGAAACAGAAGCTTCAATTTTGAAATCTTTTATTTCAATCGGTGATTGTATAGAAGAAGTAGTTTTAATGACAGTATTGACATTATCATCCTTATTTTCAGACTTAGTCTCTGTCTGTACTGTTGAAGCATATGATACTTCCTCGGGATCAAGAGAACCCTTCTCTGTTGATATGGCTTTACCACGTTGTTTAAGGAATTCTTGGAATTCCTTTTGGTCTTTTGAAGAGCTTTCACCAGAAATATTCTGGTGATAAAGGGATCTTTGTCCCATTTGAATGATAGGAGGTCTTCCTCCTCTGCCTCCTCTTCCTCTATAAGAGGAATAAGTACTTCTGCCGGACTGGCTCATTTCTGTCATTTAAAAAATAAATTCTCGGGGTTAGAAAATCAAGAATATGATTATCATTTCCTTTCAAATGGACAATATCAAAATCAAAGTAAGCAAGATGTGATTGCCATCTGACAAACATTTGCTTGGACACATTATGTTCAACATCTTTAGTAAACATAAAAGTAGCCGCTTTACAATCAGTTTTTATAGTAAATTTTTTATTGTATAAATCATCTTGGAATTTAAGAATACTTTTAACAATAGCTAAAATTTCTTTAGCAACGGTAGAATAATTCTTTTGAGAATTACTCCATTTTCCAGAGTAAAATCTGTCAATATATTCATGTTTATTATTGGGGTTTATTTGTTTTAAAATACCACCATAGCCTAACTCAGAGGCATCTGTTTCAACAGACTTTTCCCATAAGGGATTTGCAATAGTAAGACAAAGAATATTTTTAACCTTTTCTTTAATTTTTATAACAACCTTAGTATGATTATCATTCCAAGGAAGATGATTCTTTTTAAGCCTATCATATAAAATGACAGAGTCTTCCGCAAGATTTTTAATATAAGAGGAGACATAATTAAGACTTCCAAAAAATCTCTGTAACTGAGTTTTATCAGTAATGATATCTAGAAATTTATTTCCAAATTCAATGCTTCTTTGAATAGGGATAATTCTCCCTTTTTCAATGAAATGACCCAAAAATTTAATTTTTGTCTGAAATAAAACCATTTTTGGTTTTGAAATTACCAAACCATTCTTGATGACAATCTCTTTAAAGATATCAAGATGTTTGAAATGTATATCAATATCCTTAGAAAAAACAAGGATATCATCAATATAAACAATAATAAAATCACTATAGGGGTTAAAAATGTCATTCATAATTTGTTGGAATTCAGAGGGAGCATTCTTCAGACCGAAAGGCATGACAGTCCACTCATAATGTCCAGAAGGAACATTGAAGGCAGTTTTATACCTGTCAGAAGGATTAATCTGTATTTGCCAAAATCCTGATTTTAAATCAAACTTGGAAAAGACAAGTGCATTAACTAACCTGTCTAAGAGATCCTTTTTATTGGGAATAGGATGTCTAACCCATTTTAATGCTTTATTAAGAGGTTTATAATTAATGACTAACCTCGGAGCACCACGTTCTTGCTCAGAATGCTTATTAACATAGAAAGCAGTACATGACCAGGGGGATTTAGAAGGAGTAATAAGTTTCTTTTGTAATAAAGATTCAATTTCTTTTTTGCAAGGCTCTAAATAATCAGATTTCATCTGACAAGGCCTTGACTTAGTAGGAATATCAGCATCATTAAAATTTTCTTCATAAGGAAGAGAAACAATATGTTTCTTTCTGTCCCAAAAAGCATTTGGAAAATCATTGCAAATATCAATGAAGAGTTTATTATATAAGAGCTGGATTTTATCCTGAAGCTTGGAGCTCTTTATTCTATCTTCAATAGTGAAGGAATTAATCTCATCTTTGAGAAAATTGATTTGACAATTTTCGTAATTGATTTGATCCTGTATGATATCAAGAATACTATTAATAGGTTTAGTAATGAATCAGAAGGAAATAGGTGTTTCCTTATAAACACCAGAGATTCCTTCTTCACTAACCTGTATAGGGTAAATTTTTTGAATAAAAGGAAGGCCAACAATCATTTGGCTAGTTAAATTTTTAACAATCAGAAAATCATTGGGAATACAACAATTATCAATACAAACATAAGTATTTCTGAGTTTGTATTCAATCTTTAAAGATCCTCCTCCAGCATGTGAAAGAGATTGAGTAGCTTGTCTTCTTTGGCTATTAAAACCAATATTGATAACTCCATTATTATCGTGTTTTATGTGACTTAAATCACTGTTAATAAAAGGAATTTTTGGCACAGATTGTTCCAAAACCCAATTATCAGGAAAGTTGATTTCTTCCCATTTTATGTGTTTCTTTTAGTAATACTAGATTTTCCAAAATTAGTTTCAATAAGAATAGTTTCATTATTAGCATTCTCACTGATTTTACACCTAGGGTTAAGAGTAAAGAGAGGTTTATAGTAAATACGATAACAAATACATATAACCTGAGTCCATGGCATATAATTATAGCCATGTGTTTTAACATTTAATGTCAAAGCTTTAAGAATATTTTCATCAGATAAAGAAAGAGATAAGTTAGGATAAACATTGAAATAAACAGGTCCTAACGCAAGACTGAACTCAATGACTCCCATAAGGGATTGTTTCCAGTTACAGTTTCTGCCATCTCTAAGAGCAGCAAGAAAGCTTTCAGGGAGACCTTTAAGGGTAAGAGGTCTGAAAGCAATTTGAACACATCCAATATGAAGAAACTTATGAGTGTTTTTAAACGGTAAAATATCACCTTTACTAAGTAATTTAATAACCATTTCTTCTTCATTAAGAGAAACTGAGGATTCCGTGGTTTTAACAATTTGTTTTAAACATATTCTCTCAAAAGTTTCGATTTTATAAACCGTTTTAGGTTCAATTTTAGGAATAATCCATCTGTTTAACAGATCAAGATTTTCAGGAATATCATACTCCTGAATGATTGAGTTCTGAACATTGTCCTTCATTTGCAATAAATTCATCAGAATAAGATTGTATTGAATCATAACCATAAACAATATTTATACATCTACACCATATGGCTCTGATACCATATTTATACCGGATCGTGCATCTTATTATATCAATAGTATCATGTGGATCTTTTCCAAACACAGATAGGACTTGACTGAGAAATTCCATAGTCTATGAGTTAACCTGAAAAAAGCATTACGCCCATAAACGCCTGCACCTATCCATCGACATAACGGCTAAAAGGGCACGCCCACATGGTTAACTCATAGATATCACTAGAAATCTCAAACCTACCGGTTAAACCAACTCTACCTTTGATATAACATCATACAGATTCAATAGAAATAAGTTCCCAAATGGAAATGGAGAGCAGAATTTGGTTATACTGAATTCGGTTTACCCTGTCTGTGGAGAAGGAGTGCCACAAGATTTTGGGGCAGCTTAAATGTTGTCATTCCTGGCTCCGAGGACCCCCCCATACATGAGAATATTGATAGAATTCAATCTAAGATTGAGGAATTCAAAAAAGACATTCCCTCTGATACTCTTCCTTCACTCTCTGATTATACCAAAAAGTATCAGGGAATTATCCCTAAGGGAAGGATTATTGATCTTTATATGGATCATCTCAAGAAAGATCTTTTTAAAGATATTGATTTTTCAGATTTAAAATCTGATTCCTCTATGGCTTCTGGATCTGATATGCATGACTCCCAAGACCCCAATGAAGATTATCAAGATTTCTCTCTCCAGGAGAGTTTCGATCTTCTGAATAATTCTCTTAAAGAGAAATTCAAAGAAAGAAAACAATGATGGAGGAAAATCTTCTTGAAGACTGGAGGAGGTTCAGAGTAGGACTGCATCATGAAATCTGGCAGATTCCTATTCATATTAATTTTGATCAAAATCAAAATATAATTAAAGATAAAAATTATCTTAAAAGACTCAAAAAGAAAATCAGAGTCCTTGAAATTTTTATCCCTATCCTTGAAAGTTCTTACTATGGACAAACATATAATTTCCGACAATTGGAAAGATTCAAGAAGACTTTAAGTCTTCTACAAAAGCAAGCTTCCCTAATTGCAATCTAACCAAGAAAAGATTCAGGGAAAAAAGACGAATCAAATTTCGTCATTGCATAGGTCACCAACAGACCAAGCGTTGTTCATGAATAGTATTTACTATTCACTTTTGACTTTTTTACTATTCATTTTTTTTTGGAATCCGGGGTTTCATGTCCGGCTCTTCTTTTTCTATAAATAGGTATTTTCCCCTTTGAGAGAGACACACTTGAGTTTAGACTCGCTCTCTCTTTCTCTCCCTATAACCCTCTGTTGCCTTTTAGCTGCAACCTTGTAGATTTTCTGTATAAACACTTTGCCCTGGTGTCTGTTTAAGGTATATCGTTTTATTTAAATTATGAATATAAATTTTTATTTTATTTTCGCCGCCTTAATGGTCGGCTAAATTACTTGTATTGAATCATGGCCTAACATAGCTATACTCTACTCTCATATGCATTTGGGAACTTATTTCTATTGAATCTGTATGATGTTAATTGATTATTCTTTTAGAAGATGATGATGAAAAACTCAGAGAATCCCCATGGACTCTCATGGAGAAATATGTCCCAAATAATGGTTGGGCTGTTCAGACTTATAAGTCTAGAGGTTTTTATGAAAACATTCTTATTGAATTAGGTAGTGTTGATATTCAACATTATTCGATCAAGAATAATATAAATTATTCAAAATTTATTATTAAAAAGATTTTCTCCATCCAAGAATGGGGAATTTCGCCTTTTACTGAAAGAAAAATGACTAATAAAGTTAGTCAAAGTACCTTCCAGTATAATTACTGGGATTATTACTCATATCACTCAATTATATATAAAAAAAAATGAATAAATCTATATTTAACTTCTAGGATATTGGTACTTTGCCGTCAAAATTAAACAAACACATGCATATTGTAGGATATGTAAGTGTAAATATTGAGGTTATATTTTATATTTATTCATTAAATTATTAGTCTTTTGAACTTTATTTATATAAATATTTGGTACTGGATAGGTTAAAAGTTTAATTATTTATTATAGAAAATTTATCTAATAAAGAATGTTGCTATCTCATTATTAATTTAGTAAACAAAATTTGCCTTTAACAAAAAGTTACTATAATTGTCTTTGTTATCATATAACTATCTTGATTTTTTTTAAAGGTAATCAATTACAATAATTTGCAAACATAATCAATTACAATAGTTCCTTCGACCACTGAGTACATGACAACATCTTTTCATCTCGCTGTAGACTGAAACCGCAATTACCACAAGAGGGGGACCACCCGAACCTAGGGTTGGCAACGGGGCGGGGCCGGGGGGCTAATCCCCATCCCCGTGGTCGCGGGGAATCCCCGTCCCCGCGAACATCACGGGGAAAATTCTGTCCCAATTTTCCGCCCCGCCGGGGAATCCGTCTCGGAATCTGTCCCCGCGGGGATTCCCGTTCCCCACTGTCTTTTTTTTTTAATTTAAAAAATTCTCAAATTTTACAAATCAACAGCAGGCGGGCGGGCGAACGGGCCGGCGTTGCACTGAGAGGTGGCCGCGCCGGCGCTGTGAGATGAGTACGCGCCGGGATAGATGGCCATGCCGCGAGCGACCGACAACGGTGTGAGTACGCGCATCGAGACAATAGTGAGTGAGGGAAAGCGATGATGACGAACAGAGAGAGTACCGCTGGAAACATACTCCGGAAAAAGATTGTATACGAATTTATCATTCTCCTACCTAGTTTAAGACCCAAAACAATTGATTATATAAAGAGAGCAAAGCTGAGAAATCAAATTCTGCTCGTTTTAATTGCAACAAGGTAGTAGAAGAACATCGACGGACTTGACGGTGAAGAGGTGATCGTCGGCGGTGGTGGTGAGCGACACCCGACGACTGTAACCGCTTGTCCAGTCCATTCAAGAAGAAAAAAGATGAGGGAGTGAGAATGACGCACAGTTTTGAAAAGAAATCATTAGGGTTATCATTATATATATATATATATATATATATATAAAAAAAAATTAAGTGAGACCCCACGGGGAACGGGGCGGGGAATACAGTCCCCATCCCCTCCCTAGTCCCGCCTACGGGGAAAAAAAAAAATCCCTGTCCCCGTTTGGTTCGGGGATTCCCCCTCCCCCCCGCCAAGCCTATCAAAACTCGCAACTCCGAACCACAACCGCACTGCAGCCGGACTGCAACCACCACAAGAGGGGAACATCACCCCACCACAAGAGGGAAATAAATTCTCTCTCCATGCCTCGAACCCACGACCTTTGGGGTTTTAGGCGATAGACTCAACCAACTGAGCTACCAACTAAATTTATATATGTTAGTTGGACGAAATTCATCAGTGCTCTGAAAATGCTACGCGAAATTTTTTCGTCATTTGAAAATTGCACAAAACCCTCATATGGATGCTCTCCTTTTTAAACTAAATGAGTTGTTTATCTCCTCTATTTAGTTTTTCCAAAGATTGAAATTTTAAGTTGAGAAACAGAGTAAATCGTTAACATTTTTTTAAAAAATGGAACAATTCGTTTTATTTAGTAAATCATAGGAGGGTCTCGTGCAATTTTCAAATCACAAGGAGATTTCGCACAATATTTTAAAATTGACAAACTCTCATATGCATCGAGTGCACGGTGCACCCACTCAATAGTTGCCCATGTTATACTGAAAAGTTTATTTACAATTACAGTGAAAAATGTGATTGAATTACACTAAAAAATAGTGTACAAAGAGTTGCTCTTTAAAATTTGGGGATGGTTTCGTGCAGTTAACTCGGTGAACTTATGGACGCGTTTGTGTCTTTTTGCCCTTAATGTGAAATCAAAAGAATTAATGTGGCTAATATGTAATTGCAAAAATTTGTAATGTATTATGGTTGATTCTCTTCATATGATACGTAATTATTATTTTCTCTATCCGTGTAATGCATAAATCTATATGTATTATGGTTGTTTATCTTTATGAATCATAGTAATTGTTATTTTTTTGGCAAAAACTTGTATAAGACTGTCTCATGACATAAAACAACACAAATTAACACCCACTCTTATCAAAATATTAATAATTCCATACCTAGTTATACCCATTTTCATTGTCTCATGCCATGAGACGGTCTCATACAAGACCCACACTATTTTCTTTATCTTTGTAAGTGCAAAAATCTATAATGTATTATGGTTGGTTATCTTCTTGAATCATAATTGTTATTTTCTTTAGGGAAAATATAGTTTTTTGTCCTGTAAGTTTGGTTACTTTTGTTTTTCGTCCTATTAACTTTTGACTTTATTTTTTAGTCCGATAACTTAAAAAAAAATTAATTTTTTCGTCCTATAACCGGCTACAGGAGGTAACCCATCCGATCACGCTGACGTGGCACAGTTTTTTTAAATTTTATTATATTATATATGATATATATATATATATATTAAAATTAATTAAAAAAAATCCAAAATCCACCCACCCACCCCCCACCCTTCGGCCCAGTCCCCCACCCCTATAACTTCCGCTCCTCTCCCCTCCTCAACAGTGGACGCCGTCCACCGCTGCCCACCCTCCACCGCCTATCGCTGCCCAAAATTCCATCATCGAATTGCTTCGAAACACCACCGCCCGTTGTTGCCGGAAACACCACCACCCTCTGCCGCATTAATTTAAGGCACCAATTTTCGATTGCTTCGAAACTCCGGGGCGAATTGCTTCCAATTTCGGTGATGACAGCGTGAGGCTTCATGCATTTTCGGCGTCGATCGAAGCTTGAAAGCAAAGATTCCATTATTTCCGGTGAGGGGTGAGGGGGTTTTGTGCGGCGGTGGTGCAATTTTCGAGAGGCGGCGGCGGCGATGGACGATGGTGGTATTTCCGGCAGCGGTGGTGACGATGGGGGGTGAGCAGCGGAGTGGGGGTCCTCGACCGATTGATTTTCTGGAGTTAGCCACGCCTGGAAGAAAATGCCACGCCGGAAATTTGATTTCGCATCGGAGAAGTTTTCTTCAAGCTTTGCCGGCGGACGGCGTGCGGCGGTGTGCGGCGAATTGGGGAAGGGGCGGCGCGGGCGAATTGCTTCAAGCTTGCAGTGCTCCGATGCCGCAGGTATCTCCTCTCTCTTTCCGGCGTGGGAGACCTCGTTTCCGGCGAATTGCTTCAAGCTTCAAGATTTTCCGGTTGAAAGCGGGCGGCGGCGGCGGATTGGGGGGGGGGGGGAGGGGGGTTGGCCGTGTTTTTTGGGGGTGGGGTGGGGTTGATTTTTAAATTAATATTTTATATAATTTTTAATTTAATTTTAATATATATTAAATATATTATAATAAAATTAAAAAAAAAATTAAAAACCGTGCCACATCAGCGTCACCGGTTGGGTGACCTTCGGTAGCCAGTTTTAGGACGAAAATGTTAATTTTTTTAAAGTTATCGGACTAAAAAATAAAAACAAAAGTTAGAGGACAAAAAACAAAATTGACCAAACTTACAGGATAAAAAAAACCAATTTTCCCTTTTCTTTATCTTTGCAACTGCAAATATCTATAATGTATTATGGTTAATTAGTTATCCTCTTGATGCGTAATTATTATTTTCTTTATCTATCCTCACCCACATGTTAAATAGATTAATGAAACACGGGTAAAATAATTTTAATAACTTTTGGAAGGCTAATGTTGAAGTTGTCACGTTTAAATTGTTTTGTTTTTCATTAATACGATTGAACAAAATGAATAATATTATTAAATAAGAATATACATAAATGAATAATACTAATTTTTGCCCACCATATAATTTTGGTCTACAAATGGATACAATATCAATAAAATTATGCCAATCCCGAAATGCAACATGTGCATCAAATTGTAACCATTAAAAAGATCGTATATTTTAAATTTTTTAATGTTATATATGTAACTAATAACAATCCTAAAAAATTAGTATAATATAAAAAATAATTTTATGAGTCTCTTTTTAACTAGAAACATTGTTTTTAATTCATCGTCCGATTTCTTTTTAATAAAATAATATCATACAATATTTTACAGTAACAACGCCCCTTTTAAATGAAAAAAATAAAAATTGTTAAGCTTAAAAATGCAATTATTCCCCTAAAATCCTATCAGATTACAAACCTAAATTTTGTATAAAGCTAATAATAATAATCGGCTTCAGATTTCAGTTGTTAAATCTGATAATTATGTATTGCCTGTTTAGTGGTTATAAATCTCATAATGAAGTTGCACTTTATGCTTTTAAAACATGTGTTGCACAACAATACGTGCTAATCGCACATTGCATTACTCCACCACTTCCTTAAAAGAGTAATTAAAAAGCTTAATTGGTATTTTAATTTCAATTATTTAAAAACATTTTTACTTTTTTGAAAAACAAGGAAAGCGAAATTATTGTCTGGAATATTTGAGCAACTCACACCATATAATTCCAGTTGGACTTCGACCTTTCAACTTTCGGTGAGAAAACAAAAGAAAAAGGCCCTCAATAACACTTGAAAATTTCTGGACAAATAGTAGTATTCACGTTCGTGCGCGCCTCAGATCTGTTGTATATGAGTTGCTAACCGAGGATTTTGGATTGAGAAAGCATTGAACTGTAATGGAAGAGAATTTGGTGAAGAGGTTGGAAGCCGCGGTGGCGCGGCTGGAGGCGGTTTCTGCTACAGGATTTGGGCAGGGAGTTACGGCAGAGGACGGAGGAGATGTGGCCGCGACGGATCCGTCGATTGTGGCTTTTGATGATCTGATTTCGAAGTGTGTTGGCAGAGTTGCGAGCGCCGCGGAGAAGATTGGGGGACAGGTTCAGGATGTATCTAAGATTATTGCGGAAGCATTTAATGTGGAGAAGGAGCTCCTTGTTAAGGTCAAGCAAACTCAGGTGAGTTGCAACTTTTCGCTTTCATTAGGTTAATTACTTGCAGTGTTCATATCTGAGGTTGAGAAGAGTGATTAAATACAGGAAAAAAAAAACTGGAAACAGTAGATTTTAGCTCGACTCACGGAGTTTCGTTGTTTTCTGGAATGGGTTATTAATGCAATATAGTCTTGGTATAACTGGGCTTCTGGAATTTGAACTGATACTTTTAAGTGGTTTGAATGAAGTAGCAGCTGCTGATTTAATTCATATATAACTGAATGAATTTTCATTCCATTTTGCAAATTAAATCTTGAAATTGCAACTGTATTATGCCTTTTCTCTCTAGGAAGAGGTAATGGGGTCAGTTATGCGTGACCCTGCGATTTTGTGAAGTTGCTATTTATCTTATGGCGATAGTTTTGCAATAAACTGAAATTGTCAAATTGTCTTAGGACTGAATGTTGACAAATGATAACATGACAGGCTTCCTTAAGGCATGCATTTTCATTTGCTTGGGGGGGGGGGGGGGGGGTGCTGGTTATTTTAAGATTATACATTCTTAATTTATTGAGATCTTTTATTATATTGATGAAGTTTTAGAGGCCTTTATCTTTAGATACAATAAATCATACTCCCTCTGTCCCTGTTTAGATTGCTCATATGGAATTGTGCAGGTTTTAATGAAAATTTAAATATTAGTATTTAAAGGGGTAAAATTGAGGGTATAGTGGTCATTTCCACTTTATTTAGGTGAGTACAGTTTATTGTTTAATGGTATATTGCAAAATGGAGTGACATAAGGTGTAAATAAGAGATGTTTATAAGTTGTTAATTTTAGAGGGTAAAACAATTTTTCCGTAGTTTTGAGCAATCTAAAAAAGGACGGAGAGAGTATGTCATTGGCGCTTTTTGGAATCTAACTATGAGATGCTTCAGTCCGCAAAACATTCTTCATGTATCTTCCTTAAGTTATTTAGTATCCCTTACCCCCAATATGTATGCAGAAACCTGATATGACAAGGCTGGTGGAATTCCTTGAGCCATTGAATAAGGTTATCAGTAAAGCTTCCGCATTAACAGAAGGAAGGCGATCCGACTATTTTCACCACACGAAGACTGGTGCTGATAGTCTGGCTGCTCTGGCATGGATCGCATATACAGGAAAAGATTGTGGTATGAAAAACTTGTCTGTGCAGTTCATTAATTGTTCAATTGGGATGTTCACTTTTCTTCAAACTTTGATTTATCTGCAATATCATTGCAGGTATGAGCATGCCTATAGCACACGTGGAAGAAAGTTGGCAAATGGCTGAGTTCTATTGTAACAAGGTATTAGTTCTGAACCTTCCTTACTTGAAAGTGCACGACTTCACCACCCAGGACAAGAAAATAATAATTGGTGAGCTATTTTGTTGGATTAATTAAAGGATCGATTGATACATGAGTACTCGGTACTTTTTCATACTGATCTTCCTCTCATGCCATGCATGAAGCAGCAGCACTGGGAATTTTCTGCTGATCAGATATTTAGCCGCATTATTCTACAAAAACTTACGACATTTTCTTATTTTTATGCCAGGTTCTTGTGGAGTATAGGAACAAAGATGCTAATCATGTTGAGTGGGCAAAGGCTCTAAAAGAGCTCTATGTACCTGGCTTGAGAGATTACGTGAAGAGTCATTACCCACTTGGCCCTGTGTGGAGTGCCTCAGGGAAAGTAGCAGCAACTGCCCTTGCAAAAGCTCCCGCTCCGGGTGCTCCTGCTCCTCCACCACTTCCACCTGCTTTGCTTTTCAGTGGTGAAACTGCAAAACCTTCACCATCAGCCCCCAAGGTTGGGATGTCGGCCGTCTTCGAGGAAATTAGTTCTGGAAAGCCAGTTACTTCTGGTAATTATCATTTTTCCGATATTCCACATATATGCATTTTCGTTGAATTTATTTTTTTCTTCATTTTTATGCGTGTATTTTGTACTTAAGGTCTCAAAAAGGTCACAGCTGATATGAAGACCAAGAACTGTACAGACAGAAGTGGCATAGTTACTGCTTCGGAGAAGGAAAGCCGTGCTGGTTCTCCTACTTTCTCAAAGTCTGGACCTCCAAAATTAGAGCTTCAGATGGGTCGGAAGTGAGTAGAATTTGTTGTTCTAATTCCAAGACACGATTCCATGGTTTTCTGAGTAATTTGCCAATTAAGTGCCAATGCGTCATATTGCCTTGCAGATGGGTGGTTGAGAATCAAATTGGACGAAATAATTTGCTAATTGACGACTGTGACTCGAAACAGTCTGTGTATGTCTATGGGTGCAAAAATTCAGTTCTGCAGATCCAAGGTATATCTTCAGTATAATATATATGCTTATAATTTTTTGAACCAGGCACATCTTCACTTATCAGTATACGCATTAGGTATTAAAATCAGCAGTCAACTTTCACATTTCATTTGAGTTAGCTCTCTTGTAGTCAGTTGTAAAAGCCTAATGTGGGATGGGATATATATATGTAGGGAAGGTAAACAACATTACGATCGACAAGTGCACTAAGATGGGGGTGGTCTTCAAGGTTGGTTAAGGGAATCATTTTAACTCTGTTGTCAAACTCTAAAGCCATATGCCATAAGGTCTAAGTCTAACTCACTTGTTTCATTTTGAAACGTGGCTATTAGGATGTTGTGGCAGCTTGTGAGGTCGTCAATTGTAATGGTGTGGAGGTGCAATGTCAGGTAAGTGCTGTCCTATTCTCTGATATCTGATGCTTTGTTTTCTTTAACTTTGTGGTGGTAAGAACAGTTGGGTGAAATTGATAACCACCTAATGTTGTCAACTTTGCTTTGTGTAGGGCTCTGCTCCAACAATTTCAGTAGACAATACTGCAGGTTGCCAGTTGTACCTGAGCAAAGACGCGTTGGAGGCTTCTATCACAACAGCAAAATCAAGTGAAATTAATGTATTGGTGCCTGGTTCCGAACCAAATGGTGACTGGGTATGTTTCAATTCTTTTATTTGCTGCCACAAGAATCACATTCTACAACAGCTCATTTTATCTTCCGTAGACATCTAGTAATAAAAATTATTCCAATGATAGTGGTTGATGTGTGCTCCAATTTCCTGAACAATTAAAAGTTGTAGTTCCCCGGACTAAAGATATCACTCCTACTTCTGATCTTAGCAAATATTCTAGTATTTAATCAGATTGTCGAATGTACTTGCATGATCTTGGACATTGAAAGTTAAAACAGCTAGATTAGTTCCTACAAAATATTCCAAAAATTATATGTGTGGAATTATTAAAAAATGTGTGCATTTTGTTGCAGACTGAGCATGCTTTGCCACAACAATATATCCACGTATACAAGGATGGCCAATTTGAAACGACTCCAGTGTCTCACTCCGGTGGCTAACCAAATCATGGGGTAGTATTTCAGCGCACTCTCCCCCTCATGACCTTTTCTTTTTAAAAAGGCTGGGCAGTTTTTCAATACCCATTCAATATTCATTGTTCTGTTTTACAGAATTGTTGTGTTGTGCTTGTTCTTTTGGGAGCTTTTTTTGAAGAAGCTAGTAAACATATATACTGTCTGGAGTGTCTTGTTTGTAGAACTCACTTTTCTTCTAATGTTAATCGTTCAGATTTTCAATGAAATTGCTTCGATATTTTAAACAGTGTACTTGTCGATTCTTTCAGACATCAGAAATATCTTTTTTAGTTTTAAAGTAAGTTGGAACACACACACACGTGGCTAGCTGGATTGTATTGAATTGGACAAGGTATGTTCTGATAGGCCTGGAGGCAACGATGGCTAACATGATCCTTGTCAGTAACTCAAATATTAGATTCGTTCAGTGTACGTATTGGGGAGATGTTTTGTCTTATTATGCTATTTCATTATTGATCTGTATAGGGGTGGCTTTTTGTTCAGATTCTTTAGAGCAATTACAATGGTTTGAGAGTTGAGCATGGTGCGTTATAATCTCTCCTCCACGTCAATTCCACATCACTATTCCAACAATATACACTAACTCTCACATTCAGTTAAAAGTTATAACATATTTTTTGGGGACCACTTTTATTATTTTATTAATTATTTTTTACCAAAAAGAGAATAAAAACAACAAGAACTAAAATGAATAAAAGAAAAATACAGTTTTGGGAAGAGTAACAAGTTACTTTGCAGTAACCTGTATGAGGAGAGAGAAAGTATTTTTTTGTTATAACCCTCACCCAGAATGGTTATAACCATTTGAGGGAGAGTTATAACTCTCAATGTGTAACCATTTGAGGGAGAGTTATAACTCTCAATGTGTAACCATTGTAGATGCTCTTATACCTCTTTCTCTCTCCTCCACATCACATTATTTGTAAGAATAATTTAACCATCGTAACATCTCCAATGGTAAAAGAATTTATAATTCAATTTAATGGGACCCACTATACACACATGTGATATTATTCTTATTAAATAAAAATTAAAAAGTAAAATGGCAAAAGTTGCTGCACTATAGCCTACCCTACACCATATCAAATAACCTTCATTACTTTGTTTATGCATGTGTATAGCACGGTTCAATGGGTGGTAAGGGTGCAACTAACAACATAATTATGAGATGTCAGCTTTGTTTAAGAAGATGCGTTACTCTGCAGTAACCTGAAGGAAGAGAGAGAAATTATTTTTGCGTTATAACTTCTAGCTGCAATGGCAGTAACTCAACTTTAACAGTTATAACCTACTCCAAAAGAACCATTGTGGATGCTCTAAGGGGTTGTCTGAGGTGGCATCATTTGGTTCAGATTCTTTAATACGGTTTGTTTGAGGTGAAATTATTTTTAGGGGGTGTTTGCTTAGCAATTTTTCAATGGTAATGGAAATAAAAATTATTTTTTATATATGTCCTCATAATAAAAATGATATGTTGGGAAAAAAATTGTAACAATCGTTACTCTATTGTTAGTGTCATGTCGCAATTTTGGAATATAAATGGACAATAAATGGTTGTTAATAGAGGAATATGAGAGTGATTGAGGAGAATGATTGCAGGAAGAAAATATGATAATCAAAATGGAGTAGTGATTACTTTATTTAAGAGAGGAGGTAGTGATTTTATTTACATTAACCATTATAATTACACTAATTTTCAATTTTATTTTCATTATCATTAAAGAATTGCTAACCAAATGCCCTCTACTTGAGTAGTGGTATTGGTGAGGGGTAGTTTATAGGGGGAGTTGATATCTTATGAGAGATAATCAAGGATTAAGATTAATCAATCACTACAAATGTATAATTTGGACGAGTTGAAAGAGATATAATTTATATATTAATAGACTACAAATATTTATGTAAATAGATTGAAATTTGAAAATAATTATAAAATAAATAAATAAACTATTAGGTATAAGTAAACATAACAAAAAATTATTTTTTTAGGACACTATCTTATGGGTGTTTGCAAAATTTGGATACTATCTTTTCGGACTTGCAAATTCTGAACACTATTTTCATGGACTTGCAAAATTAGGACACCATCTTTACAATCTTGCAAAACAAGGACACTATATTTTAGGTTGGCCAATTTTAAAAAATGCAGGCCAAGTAAAGCTCGATTATGATGTATCTAATTGACCCAAATTTTATAAAATTTGATATAAATTTACCAATATTAAAAGATAATGTCCTGGTTTTACAAGCTTGTAATTATGATGTCCCAATATTAAAAACCTGTAAAGACAATATCCTAATTTTGTAAAAACCCATAAAATAATGTCCCAAAGGAACAATTTCCCCCCAAGAAATAAACTACAACGTACTACATCCTCCAACTCCTCCTCAATATTATATTATTCTTACTTAAATAATTATTGAGGTAATTAAAATAATCATAATAATAATAAAATATTGAGCTATATCTTAATATCCTAAAATAATTAAATTCACATTAATATTCTAAATTGACTTGTAACTAAAAATATTTACACATAATTTCAATTGGAAAAATTCAGAATAATGACAAAATTTATCTATAATTATTTATGAATATATGTTACTTCAAATGATTATTTGGGTTTATCAACCCATTATTTTTTGACCACGGTTATTTGTACTAGCCTCTGTGTTAAATACACTACCTGGATAAATACATTACTTTTTTTTTTCTGAAAATTTGCAACATTTTCGGAAAAAAAAATCCGAAAATGAACATAAAATTCGAAAAAAAAATTCGAAATACTGTGAATTTTATTATTTTCGAAAAAAATGTTCGAAAATATGCAAAAGAATTCGAAAAAAATTTCCGAACAAAAAATAGTGTATTCATCCGGTTAGTGTCTTTAACATAGAGGCTGGTGCAGATAACCTGGGCCTTATTTTTTACCATTAAGAGAAAGGTCCAATATTTGTGTTAAAAGAAGGCCCAATAAATGGATGGTGTTAAAAAAAAGGCCCGTTATTTATTAGTGATGTGTTTTTTTTAAACGGTATTAAGAAAGAAATATCATTAGTTCATTAATTAACTAAAGCCTAGTCTCATATCTTGCAGAATAAAATATAGCTATTTCAGCAAAAATAAGAACATATCATGTCAAAACATTGATTTATCTACTAAATGATTCATACGAGAATATTATCATCAACTATAATTATGAGCTCACTAAATGATGTGACAAATTAAATAATTGGTAGATTTAAAATTAGAGAATTAACTCACACATTTTGTGATTTTTATAATATCATAATGTGTATAGTGGGTGATTAGTAATTAAATAATAATTTCCCCTGCCATCCTTGTATATATTAATAGTCATGTGTCATGTGCATTTTGTGACTTAGAATAATAAATTAAGTAATTATGCGAAGAAGACCGAAAATATTAAGTGAAGTATTAGTATTAGGTCGGTTAATAAAAAATATTACCGTTGGAAGAGCGCGTATTTGTTAAGCGAAAATATAAGGACGCGGAATTCTTCTTCTCAATTAATATAAATCCACGTATTCTTTCATAATTCTTCAAACGAAATACTTGTTCTTTTTTTTTTTTTTTTTTTTTATCGCTAAATGTTAGTTGTTAGTTGTTAGTAGTTAGATTAGTTCACCAAGTCTCCATACACTCCCAGAAATCTCCAAGCCTACCTTATAACTCCCATAAGAGTGAGGAACCCGGTGGCCAGGTGGGCTAAGCCACCTGGTTAAATACTTGTTCTTCTTTTTTGAATCTCCAAACGGTTTTGGACCCCTGCTCGACTCGCGACTTCTCCACCATCGCCAGAAAATATTTGTTAAGCGAAGTTGTTTATGCTTGTATGTGTATATCATTCATTGCCACAGAATTCAATACTTGTTTTATTTGTTAGACGTATATCATTACTGGAACAGTGAACTCTATGTCTTTTGTTGCATATGTTGGTTAAAATCTATGTCCTTACATTGGGTGTTCGTTATGAAATGAAGTTCCTGTCCTTATAACAAAAGGAGGAATATTGTAATCCTAATGAGAAAAGACTCAATTCTATGTATTTGTTCTTTTTCCCGTGTACTCCTGGAAGATGGTATTAGGATCCCATATAAGGAAATGGACTAAGTTTCACAGTTATATATACATTGGTCTCAAAAAATGATACTCTATGTGCCTTTCATCCCTCCTAAAATACATGCTTGTATATATTTCTATTTTAGTCTGTTTACAAGGTATTGGTGCTATTGTTGTAGTGGCTCCCATTTTGCGTATGTACTCTTATATTGAATATTTTTGTGATGATATGACTTACACTTGATATCCCATCTCTATGGGAGGGAAAAGGAGCACTGCAGAAAAGAGTGAATGCTTTTCGTGAGCTTTGTCAAAATTAGAATATTCTTCTGCTGGGAGTTTCTTCTTGTTCAATGTCTTTCACTTGGTCCTTAACATCTCCAAGCTAAAAACCATCATCAATATTTATTATTTAGTCATATATGATTTCAGTACTAATGCTATTCTTCTAGTCATAGTTAGAGATTCATTTCTTCGAAATGTAAAATGGCTGAAGAAACAACAGAACTAATCTAGAGCTGAGCTGCAGGTATGTTTTGTTTTCTTAGCAATGATGTTAATCATTACCTCTGAAATTGGCTCTTTTGGAAACAAGTTTTGTGCTGTAAGCCTCTAACATCAAATCTATACCATGAGAAATTTTGGGAAGGGGGATTTCTTGTTTTAATTGGTTTTATATGCAAATCTATTAACATCAGATCTATTTTAGGAAGTGGGGGTTATTATTTAAATTGGTCATATATGCATATTCAATTCTTTCTAGTTGTTTCTATCCTTGATTACTGATTGATGAGTCCATTCAGAGTTTTTATGTTAATGTGAATTTTTAGATTTGTGATTAAGCATGTCGTTAAGAATTTAAGACAACAAAATTGCAACAGTTTCATTTTCTTATTTCACACACATGCTTAATACTTGTCTTGCCATTGTAGTATGGAAAAAAAGGAAGCTCCAATCTTGTTATATTTTCATGATTCTGAAAATTGATTGTCCAGATTTCCTGATTTTTTTAGGATTTTGTTTAATATCTGGCTTGTTGCGGGAAGGGAAATGTGGTAGTATCAACAAATGTAAGCTGGCATCCTTAAACTTGGAGGTAAAACATTGTATGGAGGTGGCACAATGAGTGAGATGAAAATAATTGAAGTGGTGAGTAAGACGTTAAAAAAACACATTTGCAAGTGATTTTTACTTTAGGTTGCTCTTTATGCACGTGTTTTGCATTTATATGTGAACGTTATGTGAGTAATAGATTCCATTTGTACTACTGCAGCTGTTTGTGACTGAACAATTATGTTTTTTCTTTCTCATGCGATTAACTGGAAAAACAATCATTTTTTAAGGATTCTGCTACAAGAGGCTGAGAAAGTTTACAGGTGCCAAAGCATCTTCTCATATCCTTATTTTCTATATTTGTTTTGCCTGTATGATAGTATTACCCTAATTAGGTGCTAATCTGATATGCCTGCTAACACAACTAATTAAGGTGCAATAACTTGATGCGGGAAGCGTGGTCATGTGAGGAAGAATAGGGCACTACCCATCAAGTTGTTGCTGTAAACTGTTGTCTTATGAATCGTTACAAATATCAGTAACAGGCTCTCCACTGTCCAAAAGCCAAAAGGTATGATCCTGATCACAGAATCAGAAGCTAAGTTACACAATATCATGGATTATTATGATGACATTCATGCTTTCATAAAACACTCAATTTTCATAGTATGCAACGTTCCGTCACCGCCCTGATAGACGTTTTCTGTTTGGCATGAAAAATTATGGGGTAAAGACTTAGATTGTTAATGGGAATCATAAATCTGGGATTATATAGTCTTATGGAAATTGAGCAATGATCACATCCACAATGTGCACGATAGCCTTTTGTGGTGTAAGAGATGGTATCTGACTTACCACTACAGAACCACATTTCTGTAATTTGGTTGGCATATGCACAAGAACATAGTTGACTTATCACTACAGAACCACTTTAATTGAATATTTTTCTAATTTTATTTAACTTTATCTTTTTCTTATGAATTTATTTATTTTTTATTCTTACATTAATTTTAAAAACATAGTTGATATTTATTTTACTTTATGTGTTTTTTTTTCAGATTTTTATTTTAATTGATTCTTTTATATAATTATTTTTAAAATTAATTTGATTTTTTTTTTCATATGTTATTTAAGTTTAATTGATTTTAAATAAAATTATATTTGAATATTGTGTTATTTTCTAAATAATTTACAATTTTATTTAGTTGGCTTATATTGTTTATTGATATTTTTAATTCAAATATTTTTGTACAATTTAATTGATTATTAAAATAGTATTTATAGTTTATTTGACTTTTTGATATTTTTCAAGATTTTATTTTGTTAATTTATATATATATATATTTAATATTTAATTGATTTTTAAATAATATTTTTCAGTAACTTTATTTGACTTTTATATATTTTTAATATTTAATTAATTTTATAACTATACTATTTTAAAATTCAACTAAATTTTAAAAATAATCAAACAAATGAATTAATTAAAAATCTTAGAATTTAAATTAAAGCTAAATTAAAATTTCTAAAATTTTAAGTTATTATTTATTACGATTAAATTAACTTTAGTTGAATATTTTTCTAATTTTATTTAATTTTAACCTTTTTCTTTTGAATATATTTATTTTTAATTCTTACATTAATTTAAAAAATTATAGTTGATATTTATTATATTTATATTATTTTATGTGAGTTTTTTTTTCAGATTTTTATTTTAATTGATTTTTTTATATAATTATTATTAAAAATTTATTTGATTTATTTATTTTTTTCAAATTTTATTTAGGTTTAAACGATTTTAAATAAAATTATATTTGAATATTGTTAATTGATTTTTTTATTCAATTTTTTTTTTTACAATTTAATTGATTATTAAAATAGTATTTATATTTTATTTGACTTTTTGGTATTTTTCAAGGTTTTATTTTTATATTAATTTTGTAATTTATATCTTTTTAATATTTAATTGATTTTTCAATAATATTTTTCAATAATTTTATTTGACTTTTATAATATTTAATTAATTTTATAATATTTAAAAATTCAACTAAATTTAAAAAATAATCAAACAAAGGAATTAATTAAAAAAAATTAGAATTTCATTTAAGTTAAATTAAAATTTCTAAATTTTTAAGTTATTATTTACTACGATTTAATTAACTTTTATAGAATATTTTTCTAATTTTATTTAATTTTATATTTTTTCTTATGAATATATTTATTTTTTATTCTTAAATTAATTTTAAAAAACATAGTTGATATTTAATTTATTTTATGTGGTTTTTTTTCTTCAGATTTTTATTTAAATTGATTGTTTTATATAACTATTTTTAAAATTAATTTGATTTTTTAATTTTTTTCATATTTTATTTAGGTTTAATTGACTTTAAATTATTTATAAAATTAATTTTATTTATTTAATTTTTTCATATTTTATTTAGGTTTAATTGATTTTAAATAAAATTATATTTGAATATTGTGTTATTTTCTTAATAATTTACAATTTAATTTAGTTGACTTAAGCTGTTAATTGATATTTTTAATTCAAATATTTTTGTACAATTTAATTGATTATTAAATTAGTATTTATAGTTTATTTGACTTTTTGATATTTTACAAGATTTTGTTTGTTAATTTATATATATTTAATATCTATTTGATTTTTCAATAATATTTTTCAGTAATTTGATTTGACTTTTATATATTTTTAATATTTAATTAATTTTATAATTATAATATTTTAAAATTCAACTAAATTTTAAAAATAATCAAACAAAGGAATTACTTAAAAATCTTAGAATTTAAATTAAAGCTAAACTAAAATTTCCAAAATTTTAAGTTATTATTTACTACGATTTAATTAACTTTAATTGAATATTTTTATAATTTTATTTAATTTTATCCTTTTTCTTTTGAATATATTTATTTTTAATTCTTACATTAATTTAAAAAAAATATAGTTGATATTAATATTGTTAATTGATATTTTTAATTCAAATATTTTTGTACAATTGAATTGATTATTAAAATAGTATTTATAGTTTATTTGATTTTTTGATATTTTTCAAGATTTTATTTTGTTAATTTTTATATATTTAATATTTAAATATATTAATTGATTGTTTTATATAATTATTTTTAAAATTAGTTTGATTTTTTTTCATATTTTATTTAAGTTTAATTGATTTTAAATAAAATTATATTCGAATATTGTGTTATTTTCTTAATAATTTACAATTGTATTTAGTTGACTTATATTGTTAATTGATTTTTCTTAATTCAAATATTTTTGTACAATTTAATTGATTATCAACATAGTATCTATAGTTTATTTGACTTTTTGATATTTTTCAAGATTTTTTTTTAATTTATATATATTTAATATTTAATTGATTTTTCAATAATATTTTTCAGTAACTTTATTTGACTTTTATATATTTTTAATATTTAATTAAGTTTATAATATTTTAAAATTTTTAACTAAATTTTAAAAAATAATCAAACAAAGGAATTAATAAAAAATCTTAAAATTTCAATTAAAGCTAAATTAAAATTTCTAAAATTTTAAGTTATTATTTATTAGGATATAATTAACTTTTATTGAATATTTTTCTAATTTTATTTAATTTTATCCTTTATCTTATAAATATATTTATTTTTTGTCCTTACATTAATTTTAAAAAAATATAGTTGATATTTATTATATTTATTTTATATGGGTTTTTTTTCAGATTTTTATTTTAATTGATTGTTTTATATAATTATTTTTAAAATTTATTTGATTTATTTAATTTTTTTAGATTTTATTTAGGTTTAAATGATTTCAAATAAAATTATATTTGGATATTTTTTTTATTTTCTTAATAATTTACAATTCTATTTAGTTGATTTATTTTGTTAATTGATTTTTTTAATTCTTATATGTTTGTACAATTTAATTGATTATTAAAATAGTATTTATATTTTATTTGACTTTTTGATATTTTTCAAGATTTTATTTTGTTAATTAATTTTTTAATTTATATATTTTTTATATTAAATTGGTTTTTTATACTATTTTTCAATATATTCTTATTATTTTATCAAATTTCGATCAAAAACCGAAGAATAAAAAAGTTCTCCTTTTTTTTTTCTTGAGTTGAGAGACATTAATGAAAATATAGAATGAAGAGAAAATGTTATTTATTTTGTTTTAATGAAGTAAGGATATTATTTGAATGAAAAGGGGTGTCTAATAATATATGTTAATTATTAATTTTTATTGGAGTAAGTTTAATAAATGGGGTGAGTTTAGAGGATTTTGGGGTATGAGTAGTGATACTCTTTTATCTATTATATCACATTGTTTATTTACTGAATACTACTCCCTCCGTCCCAAAGTCGTTTGCTACATTGCTAAAAAAGTCTGTCCCATACTCGTTTGCTACATCTTTGGCAAAAAAATAACAATACTTTTTAATATTATATTCTCCATACACTAATAACCAAAAACATCTACTTTATCACGTTATTATTTTATCACTTTAAATACTATACCCCTTTCTTAAAACTCGTGCAAACAGTAAATGAAAAAATGAATTTGGAACGGAGGGAGTATATGTTTTAATAGTAAAAAGAATAGGATAGTTCTCTGGATTTTTTTATCCTTAATGAAGGAACCATAAGAGAGAAAATATTGTTGGGCCAGCCTAATGAGAAGAAATATAGTCATTAGCAGATATGAATAATTATTGTCATGGACGCTTGGTACTTTTCTAAAAGAAAAAATATTATTTATTCATTTATTGTACTTTTTAAAATCAAGAATTTAATAAGAAACACATAATTGTTATGTTGGAAACATGCATACTCTTTAAGCAAAAAAACAAATATATTACCATTGGAAGCGCACTTTCTTGTTAAACAAGGAAAGAAATACATGCATTACCCTTGAAATGTGCGTACTTTTTAAGCAAGTCTTCGTAACAATTATGCACACCCGCTAAATTCCTATTCCCATTTCTCAAGAAAAATGAAATACATGATGATTCAAACCCTCACATTCTTCTCTGATACAATTCTTCTTCCCTTTCATCCAAAAACAAGATACATGTGATGATGATTCAAATACATCTTCTTTTTTCCCCCTTCTCGCTAGTCCCAAATTTATATGGAAGTGAATTTTTAGAATGATCTACAACCATTGGCTGCCATTACCTTAAAAAGAGGGGTGTCTATCGCCATAAAAGGCATTATGATTTGCTCTTGAAATTGCCAGGTGATCACTATTTCTCTGAAACACATTCATAAATCTACTACAGAAAAGTGTTTAGTGAGATTATTGTTCAGTCTATTTATCATGTGGTCTGTTATTTTTATCAGTTTGCAATTTTGTTGCTGATGAAGTCGTGAGGAAAACTCATATGTTGAAACAGTGCTAGTTGTTCATCCTAAATCTGATTCTTGGAGACGGAAGAACTGAATTTACTTGGTGGCACTTATGCAGATACTATTGTCTGTATGTTTTTAGTCATCTCACATATTGCCCTTTGCCAGAATTATGCAATTTGTAAATTATGCACGTTTTAATGTAGCATCTTATCTATACTTTTTTAAGGTTGGTAATCACAACTTTCATGTACAGAAGATGGCAGAAGCATCATTATTTGGCATCTTAGCTAAATATGAAATAGTGACGTGCAGGCTTAAAACTGGCTTCTAGATTGATGATGTGGTCACTTTCTATTCTGGTAGTATCCACTCCTTTTGTTTCAGGGTGCTTTTTATAGGACACGACCCGCCCCACAAACCTGCCTCATAATATATTAATATTATTTTATGTATTCATATGAATATATATAGATTTATATTCAAATTAATGTATATAAATTTATTCTAATCTGTCCTAGACCCTCCCATTGTCATTCCTAACCACCACCACTACTGTTGATAGGCGAACATCAAGTATTGCTAGGCGAACAAAAATTAAAACCTTAAAAAGGATTAAGAAGAGTCAACACCAAGTCGAAGATGATCAACAAAGAAAATAAAGTCGGGGTGCACAAACCAATCCAGAGAGTGTATAAACTGACGAACAACTCTATAGACGAGCAAGATACTGGCGAACAGGTTCTCGGACCCGAGACCAGATACATACAATATGCCAAGTCGTTGATGACGAGCAACATTATCAAAAGGTGGTACATCTACCAGCCTAAGAAGTGCATGTCGACGAACAAAGGATCAAGATCCCAAAGCCAAGCTGTGTAAAACACAAAGGCGAACAACTTCTGAGCCATGCACTCAAAAGGCGAACAACTATTATGAAAAAACTATTCTGGATACACTAAGCCGACCTGGACGAACAACAACGAAGTCCGAGATAAGACCAAAGAAGACTTTGTAACTAAGATTCAGCTTAGATAAGGTCAAACTAAGGTCAAAGGACACATGTCAAGCATGCAGGCAAAGGAGACCAAGAGTCATAGACACCTCATGCTTGCTAGTCTCTATAAATAGTTGTTCTCCAGCTTAAGAAAGAAGAAGTTCAAATTCACAAATGCTCTAAAAACACACACTTAAACACCTAGACGTGCACACATACGAAATTATTACGACTTCGACTTTCACATTTACAAGTTCATAACCCGAACCCTCGATTTACCATTTACGGTGGTAACCAATCACACGTAATTGATTGATGATCTTTAAACCGAACTTAAACAGTCACTAATCCATCCGATAAAAATTGATCACCAACAATTTTGGCGCTAGAAGGAGGGTCCGAACCTTCGGTTTAGTGTAATTACTCAAGAACTTCAAGTTGAAAACTTGAAGATTCAAAGGAAACCTCAAGAAATATTTGAAGATTCAAGCAAAGGTGTTCTTGGTGTTCTTCATCATAAGAATTAAGACAAATTAATTCGGAATGCCTCAATCCAAGGAAACACAAGGATCACGCTTGTCAAGGAGACCATCTCCTACTCGAGCTTCGTCGGCCGACCACCGAGATCGTAATCCCAGACATGCGAACAGATCGCAGCATACGGCCGTAACCCATAATCTCCCACCTGAAATGGAAGCCCTGGCGAACAACCCTAACGAATTAGCCAAAACCATTGCTTCTCTCCAGGCACTACAGAAACAGCAAGATCAAAATAGGCCTTCACAAGTGAGGCCTAGAGATAGAGCCGTAGAAGTTGTTAGGGCTAGGTCAACCAGGGGCGAACAACACGAGGTGAACAGTGCCCAGGTCAGGCGGGATAAAGGCAAAGTAAAGATGGTCGAACCGAGAGAGGGTCAGGCTGAATCTGCTCGCGGGTGAACAACTATGTCGAGCCATGGAACTACCCGTTCTAGTGCCCAGGACAAACTTGGCCAACCCCAACTGCAAGAAAAGTTGCTCGCCAGGAAGCTGAGCGTGGGCGAGCAACATTTGAGCAACCACGCCCATCGGTTCATGAAAGACTCTCTCAATCTGCCTTTAGGCGTCTAGGGCCAAATGCGGCGAGCAACCCTAGAAAACAGCTCCAGGATTTGCCCACTCCGAGTAAGGGACTGCGACGAGCAGAAAAGTTAATACCTTTGCTCGCCGAACAACCTCCAAGTCAGGGGGCATCTTTGGATGAGCTATCAAGTTTAAGAAGGGCAGTGGAGAGCATGTAGGGACAGTTGGACCAACAAAGAGGAGTGGGGACGACCAGTTTGCCATCCTCACCATTATCACTTGTCATTCTGAAAGCCCCGATTCAGAAGAAGGTCCAGTTCCCGGCAAGCATACAATATGACGGTGTTGCTGATCCCAGAGTTCATCTAACAAAGTATTCAGATTATATGGTCTCGGTGGGAGCCAGCGACGCCACTCAATGCCGAAACTTCCCCCTAACTTTAGGGGATCGGGTACACAAGTGGTTTTCGGCAATGCCACCAGCATCTATCCATTCATTCACTCAACTAAGTCGAGAATTCCTTTCTCATTTCTCAACGGCGGGGTCGTACTTGTCTCAGAAACATCGATTGTCGGACCTAAAACAAAATGACGACGAGTCAGATCGAGCATTCATGGAAAGGTTCGACAAGGTGCTGTTGGAAGGTGAACCCGTCACCGAGGACACGAAAATTGTTGCTGTTATGGCCGGGTTGAAAAAAGGATCAAAGCTATGGAAGGAGGTACGTCTGAAGTGCCCAAGAAGTTATGCCGAATTTCGAAATCAAGCCGGCATATTTGTTTCCATGCACGAGGCCTTGCAATCAAACTTGGGGGAGAACAAAGCTGATCCCAAGAAGAATAACAAGAAACCTGGCATAACAAACTATCGAGTCCCTAAAAACATGAAGGCATTTACTGAAGGGACGGAGCTCAAGGAAAAGTTGAATCAAGTGCTAACAGTGTCAGTCGATACTGTTTATGAAAATGTGAAGGATAAGGAGTTGCTCTCCCCTCCCCGGAAAATTCGCCAAGACACTGGCAAACTCAACCCTAACAAGTATTGTGCTTACCATCAAAGCGTGGGGCACTTTACAAGTGAATGTAGAGATTTGCTCAAACAGCTGTGGCATTTCTACGAGGACGGAAAACTCTCCGACTTTGTCAAAAGACAACCCGGGAAGAGAGTCCGGGAGAACAACTCTGAGGACGAGGATGATCAACCTCAGAAGAACAATAAACCGGCGCGACCAGTTCCTACCATTCCTACTCGTCCATTGGAAGATTTATATATGATGGAACCTGCAGGTCCCGCAGGAGGATGTTCTGATGGACGACCACCAATCTCCAACCGAAAAAGAAAGGCTGAATTACGAGCGATCGATCAAGTCCAAGAAATGGGGGTTAAACCATCTATCATGCAGACAACAGAATTGACCTTTACCGAAAATGACTTGGAAGGAATCTTAACTCCGCACAACGATTCGCTCATAATCTGCGCAAAGATTATGGGAACACGAGTCCACAGATTGTTGGTGGACACCGGAGCCTACACCAACATCCTATTAAAAAAGACGCTCGATCACCTTGGAGATTATTCGGGCTATATTCGGGATTCGACTCACAGAATAGTAGGCTTCGGGAATGCTATTACCGTCCCTTTGGGAATAGTTACTTTAGCATTACAACTTGTAACGGTCAACGAACCCGAGAAAAATATTACAAGAATGGTTGACTTCTTGGTTGTAGACCAGGATTCAACTTATAACGAGTTTCTTGGTCGACCCTTTTTAAATGAATTCAAAGCTGCGTGTTCCACTTACCACTATTGTTTGAAATTTCCAACAACAAGTGGAGCAGGTACAATCAAGGGAGATCAAAGAAAAGCCAGGGAATGTCTCCTACAGTTGCAGACCAAACACGCACTGGTATCCATGATGGAGGCCACAACTAGCTATCCTGCTGATGAACCATCAATACTGGAGAACATGATGGACATAGAAGAGGACCACATGGATACTGACGAGCAACATCTTGACGAGCAAGTGTTGAACGAACAACTCATCACCACCTATAAGGAACATCATCCTGACGAACAACAAAGGGGTGGTGACGAGCAACACTCGCCAGATGACTTGGAGGGCCAGGTGTTGACTAACAACAATGAGTCGGAACCAACAGATGATCTAGATCCCCACCTGGGAGCAGATCCCATAAACATCGAAAATGATTTCAACTCTGAGGGACCAATACTTGATCCTCGGTGGAAAGGACAAAAACGACGAGCAACTCCAGTTGAAGAGCTGGAGGCGTTCAAAGTTAATCCTGAAAACCCGGATCTCGAATTATACATAGGATCTGAGCTCCCTGAGCCTTACAGATACCGAATGAAAGAGTTCCTCAACAAAAATCTAGATGTTTTTGCTTGGTCTCATGTAGACATGGTGGGAATAGATCCAAAACATGCTTGTCACAAGCTCAACATCAATCAAGCAAAAAGGCAAATCCATAAAAAACGAAGAAAGTATGGCCCAGACAAGTACCAGGCTTTGAATGAAGAAGTAAAGAAGTTGTTAGACAACGACTTGATCCGACAAGCACTCTGTCCACAATGGGTAGCGAACCCAGTCCTTGTGAGGAAACCAAACAGGACCTGGAGGCTATGCATAGACTTTACAGACCTGAATGCAGCATGCCCGAAGGATAACTTTTCACTCCCTCACATTGACCAATTGGTGGATAGTACTGCAGGTCATGAAATGCTAATATTTATGGATGCCTTTGCCGGATACCATCAAATTCCAAATCATCCAGACGATCAAGAGAACACAGCATTTTATACAAACAAAAACTTGTTGTGTTGGAAAAGAATGCCCTTCGGCCTCATCAACGCCGGAGCAACATACCAGAGGTTGGTGAACAATATGTTCGACGAACAAATCAGAGATACGGTAGAAGTCTATGTGGACGATATCGTAGTCAAAAGCCCCCGAAGGGAAGACCATCTTCAACATTTGACCCAGGTGTTCGAAATCCTTCGACACTACAACATGAAGCTGAATCCGAAGAAGAGCAGCTTCGGAGTTCATTCAGGAAAATTCCTGGGCCATCTTGTTAGTCAACGAGGGATTGAAGCCAATCCAGCAAAAGTCAAAGCAATAGTGGATATGCAGCCCCCACGTTCAATAAAAGAAGTGCAAAGGCTCACAGGATGCCTAGCAGCATTGAATCGGTTCATATCCAGATCGGGGGACAAATGCCGTCCATTCTTTGAAGCTATCAAGAAAGGTCACATGGACTAACAACTGTCAAAAGGCATTCGACCAACTCAAAGATTACCTGGGAGATGTAAAAATCCTATCAAAACCTGTCCCGGGAGAGAAGCTATATTTATACCTAGCAGCGTCAGAAGTGGCTATCAGCTCTGTTCTGGTGCGAGAAGATGGCAAATTTCATCAACCTATTTACTACGTCAGTCAAGCCTTACACGATGGGGAGATCAAATACTCTCCAACTGAAAAACTGGCATATACACTTGTTATGAGTGTGAGGAAGTTACGACCATACTTCTTTGATCATCAAGTTGAAGTGCTAACAACTTTCCCACTCAGACAAATTCTCCATCGCCCCGACACAGCTGGTCGCCTATTAAAATGGTCACTGGAGATTAGCCAATTTGGGGTAACCTATGCTCCTCGAACAGCGATTAAAGGGCAAGCGTTAGCCGACTTTATTGTCGAACTAACCTTCCCACCAAATCCGACGAGAGGACTTGATCACCCCTGGCATCTTTACATTGACGGGTCTGTTGGTGATCAATTTTTATTGGATGGATTAGTGACTGTTTAGGTTCGGTTTAATGATCATCAAGCAATTACGTGTGATTGGTTACCACCGTAAATGGTAAATCGAGGGTCGGGTTATGAACTTGTAAATATGAAAATCGAAATCGTGATAATTTCGTATGTGTGTACGTTTAGGTGTATTAGTGTGTGTTTTGGGAGTGTTTATGAATTTTTTACTTGTATTTCTTAAGCTGGAGAACAACTATTTATAGGGACTAGCAAGCATGAGGTGTTCCTGACTCTTTGTCTCCATTGCCTGCATGCTTGACATGTGTTCTTTGACTCTAGTTTGACCTTATCTAAGCTAAATCTTAGTTACAAAGTCTTCTTTGGTCTTATCTCGGACTTCATTGTTGTTCGTCCATGTCGGTTTAAATCGATCCTGGATTGTTCTTTCATAGAAGTTGTTCGCCGTTTGGGTGTATGGCTCAGAAGTTGTTCGCCTTTGTGTCTTGCACAGATTGGCTTTGGGATCTTAGTCCTCTATTCGTCAACATACACCTCTTAGGCTGACAACAGTAACACTTTTACCACTGTTGTTCGTCATTATTGGCTTGGTGGGAGGTCCATATTTGGTCTTTGGTCTTTTAACCTGTTCGCCAATATCTTGTTCGTCGGTTTAGTTGTTCGTCAGTTTGTACACTCCCTAGATTGATTTACGCACCCCCATCTTGATTTTCTTTGTTAATTCCGGATTGATTCTTCGTAATCCCTATTTAGGTCGTAATCTTTGTTCGCCTATAATTGATAGATGTTCGCATATCAACAG
The DNA here is from genome assembly GCA_947034835.1 of Ballota nigra. NCBI lineage: Eukaryota > Viridiplantae > Streptophyta > Magnoliopsida > Lamiales > Lamiaceae > Ballota > Ballota nigra. The sequence continues at coordinate 40,359,945 of OX344721.1, forward strand.
GGTCTTCAACCAACATAGCTTCGGGGGCAGGAGTGGTTCTAATCAGTCCAGACAGACAAGTATTCACCTCGGCAATCAAATTTGGTTTCATGGCGACCAACAACGAAGCTGAGTACGAAGCTCTTATTGCTGGTCTCCACTTATCTCTTGCAGTAGGTGTTAGACGGTTACAAATATTTGGCGACTCACAATTGATTGTGAACCAAGTTCGAGGTGAATACGAGGCGAAAGACGATCACATAATCGAGTATCAACGAATTGTTGCTTACCTGATGTCCTTGTTAGAACAAGTCTTCATTGAACAAATTCCAAGGACAAGCAACACACAAGCAGATGCGTTGGCCCGACTAGCAACAAGCGAGGGACCAACAGAGTTGGCAGACATTATAATTATAAAGATGAATGATCCATCAACAAGAAGTTATAATGTCAACCAACTTGATGAACAAGCAAGTGAAGAAGAAGACTGGAGAACAAATATAGTCAAATATTTGAAAAGTGGAGAAAAACCAAATAACCCTTTTGAAGCTGTCAAGCTAACAAAACAAGCCGCCAGATATACTCTGGTGGGCGAGCAGCTTTACAAAAGGGGAATATCCATCCCACTTCTCAAATGTTTGCCTAGGGGGCAAGGACGAGCAATACTCGAAGAAATACATGCCGGAGTATGCGGAAATCATACTGGGGGGCAAGCCTTGACATACAAAACTATCAGACAAGACTAATATTGGCCGACTTTACGCCAGGATGCAATCAAGAAAGCAAAGACTTGTCATCAATGTCAAATTTTTGCCCCAAACATTCATACCCCGGCCCAACAGCTCGTATCAGTTTATAGCCCGTGGCCATTTGCAAGATGGGGGATGGACATTATTGGTCCCTTCCCAGCGGGAGTTGGAGGAGTTCGATTTGCCGTTGTGGCAGTCGACTATTATACAAAATGGGCAGAAGCAGAAGCTATGGTAAAAATCACCCAGCAGAAAATGATCAACTTCATTTGGAAGAACATTGTCTGTCGCTTCGGGGTCCCGCAAACCATCGTAACAGACAATGGTCCGCAGTTTGATTGAAAAGAGTTGAGAGATTTCTGCATAAAGTGGGGAATCAGAAAACATTACTCTACACCCTACCATCCCCAATCAAATGGACAAGTCGAGGCTATGAACAAGATAATCAAGCATACATTGAAAGTACGGCTAGCGGAGAGCAAAAGTAGTTGGTCTGAAGAACTCCCGGAAGTCCTGTGGGCATATAGAGTTTCTCCCAGGTCAAGCACCAGAGAAACACCTTTTGCAATGGCTTTTGGAATAGAAGCTGTAATACCAATTGAGTTAAAGACCAGCACATTCAGAACGACCAACTTTGATGAGCAGGCGAACAACTCTGCTCTAGCTACTGAGATGGATTTGCTCGAAGAAAAAAGATTGAATGTCGAGCTAAAAAATGCTACCTACAAGCAACGAGCATAACGCTATTATAATTCCCATGTTAAAATCAGGGAATTCAGAGTTGGAGATATGGTTCTAAGAAAGTTGCTCGCCCAACCTCCAGGTGTATTGGGACCAACTTGGGAGGGCCCGTATCGTATAACGGAAAAATTCATTAATGGTGCATACGATATCGAAGATATGGAAGGCAAGTCGGCCCAATACTCCTGGAATGATGTACATCTGAAGAAGTACTATCAATGAGACGAACAAGTTCTTAATTGGGCGAATAAATGTCTCGGAGGGACAGTGAATCAAGTAAGGCAAACAAAAAACTTGCCTAATTTTTTGGAAATTTTGCTATGTATAGAATTTAAAGTTGTTCGGCACATTGTATAGTTTAGTGTTGTTTCATCTTTTAATTTTAGACAGAGTTGCTCGGCAAAAATATTATAAGCGAGCACGTTTTGTTAGTGTTCAAAGTTGTTCGTCAGGATATATATGTTAGTGACGAGCAGTCTTACAACACTTGTAAATTTTTCATAATGTAAATATAGTAGTTGTTCGTCAAGAGGAAAAGTCCAAACGCTCGAGGTACAAGTCCATTTTGAGGACCAAAACCACTTAAAGGTTGTTCGTTTTTTAAAATGAACAGAACCTAAGGCTAAACCCTGATTCCATTAAAGGCAAAGTTCAATTTGAACAGAAGCCCAACACTATATGTTATAATTGTAAAGTCATTGACAAAAATGTAAAGGCAATTAACATATAAAGAAAATGAGCGAACATAAAAAGACATTCCATTAAACAAAAGGCATTGAGCCTAAAAAATAGTACAATGATTCTAGAAGTCAAGTACTACAAAAGGAGCGAACAACTATTACAAAGAAGAAGAAAAGAGAAAAAACACTAAGTCCTATATCTATTGTTGCTCGGCGGGAGGAGGGTCTTGGGTTTGATCGACGGGAGGTTCAACGATCATATCTCGGGCCAGGTCTTCAGCTGCTTTCTCCTCCGCCTCTTTAGCAGCTTGCTCGTCGGCAGCGGCCAACTCCTTCTCTTGCTCGTCCTCATTAACTTGGGGAGGAGGGTGGGAACAACGATGCTAGGGTCAAGTTTATCAATCTTGACCCCCAACTCAGCCACGTCCGCCAGCTGGATCTCAATGTTGTTCGGCGGCGGATAATGTTCAATAAACTCGGACAAGTCTTTACCCATTTCTTCTACCAGGTCCTTGTAATCATAAGCATCGGCCGTGCGGATGCTATCCGTGTAGGCGCAAATATACCCAAGGTTAGAAATGGGGCCAGTTCGAGCCTGAACTTCGTCTTCAAGTTGCTCGCGTGTGAAGAGGTTGGCTTCCGTCTCCCGAAGACGAGCAATTTCCGCTTTGAGCTCGGCGATCTCTTGTTCAGCCGCGGACAACTTCTTCTCCCCCTCGCCGAGCATGGCATCTTTGCCTCTCAATTCACTAGACAAACCTTGAATTTCTTCAAGGTATTTATTTTCAGAATCAATGTAAACATTGATTTGATTGTTGAGACGGGCAACTTTGGCCTCATACTGGCTGATCAGGCCGTCCTTCTCTTCGGTCAGTTGCCGAGCTGTACCGGCATAGCGACGAACAGCATCTTCGAGCTCGGCGAGCTGGACCATTCCTTTCTGGGCAATAGCAAGGCCGTTTGCATGATGCATCATAGAGAAGTGGAAGTTGTCCGCAATGCTTTGAGCAGAAATGGTCGTCTCCAGAGGCCGGGTCCACGATTGGGCGATCAATTCAGTTGCCCGGCGAACATGTTCGCCCGGGATCTCTCGGATGTTCACCGGGGTTTTTGAGCAGGCGTATTGGTGGACCGCGGCTGCTCGCCCAGGATGATCGTTAGGCCGATACCTGCGAACAAAAACCCAAGTTACAAAATGTTCGTAAAAGTTGTTCGTCGGCCACAAAGCTAGATATGCTTACTCATGGAACTTTCGTTCATCCCAACCCAGTATAGTGATGTCCTCGGGCCACGGGTTGGGGTCACATCTTTACTGGCTTTGCCCGACCGACCAGCAGGCTCAGAGGAGGGGCGACGGGCAGCTACTTCTTCTGGGCGAGCAAGATTTATGCCCACCTTTTCTTTCCCCTTGCCACCACAGGGGACATCCTGGGCCAATGGGGTCCCATCGGCTTTCTTTAAACGTTTCCCCCCATGAGGTGGAGAAATCGGAGAAGCTGGCCGAGTATGGCCAGAAGGTGCCACGGACCGAGGAACTTTGACTCCTTCAGCCTTGTTCGTCATCGCCAGAACTTTGGTTGGCGGGTCACCCTTCTTTTTCCTACCCTTTGGTGGTGCAATTTCGAATACTCTCTGTTCCAAGAGTCCGAAGCAGGGAGGGACGGCAACTGTGACTTGCTCGGCTAAAAAAAAAAGAGTTTAGGCGAGCAAGTTAAGATATCAAAGGGTGAACAGTGTTATGAAGGAGGAATTGGAAATTTTTTTATACCTGGAGGCACCTCAGCTTGTGCTTCCAAGTGGTGGGGATAGGTAAACAAACGAGCAGCTCTTTGACGCTTCTCGTCGCTTAGATATTGGATGGTCCTGTCCGCTTTATTGCGCAAGCCGACCAAACAGGAAGTGAACAGGAATTCTGCACCAATCTCCTCTTCTTCCGAATTCCACTTTGGTAGTCGAGGACCTGCGAGCAAACAAGAAAAGTTAAATTAGAACAACAGTTCGAAAGGGAGCAAAGATAAACTTACGCTTAATTATTCCATAAGCGGCGGGAGAGTTTATTCGTCCAATGCCCCCGTGTGGACCGGAAGATGCTCGCCAATCGCCCCCTATGAAAAAGAAGTGTTGTTTCCAGTCTCTGATCTTGTTCGGCACCCCTTCTACCATTTTAAGTCCGGTCCTGGCCTTGAGGTAGTAGTAGCCTTCTTCACCAATGGGACATTTGATGATTGTCATGAGATAGTTGATTTCCTCCGCGGTAAGGCGATCAACGTATCCCTCTAGGGCGAATAGACACATGGCGCCGAGCAAATTCATCCACCCTATTGGTGTGATCTGTGTAATAGCGAGATTGGTCGCCTCGAGGAAGCGACCAACAATTGGGGGCAATGGCAGCTTTAGACCAGCGATCAATGTGTCAATATTGATCGCAGTGCATCCTGGAGGTGGGCGATCAGCTCTCTCTTTTCTCCTAGGGGCCCACATGTAAATGTCATAAGGAATCTTGTAGGTCTCTCGGATCAAGTCAAGATCCTCCTCGAGGACGACACTCTTGATTCTGCTCGCCTGGAATTCATTTCTTATCAAGTCCATTTTTTATCTTTTCGGACGAGCAAAGTGGTTTGCATATTCCTCGGCATATGCTCGCCATTCGAAAGGCCGAGCAACTCAAATTGGGATCTCGTTTTCCATCATTTTTGGAGATGGGAACCCTATCCCTTCTAAAAATTCGCGAGTCAACTCGTCAAATTCGGGATCCTCTTCCGATTCGGTACTGGACGAAGAGCCCTCGTCAGAATCCCTATTCGCAACGATCACCACTTCCCTCCCTGACGGGCGAGTACCAGTATCATCCACCGACCGAACAACCGAGTCCACGTGAGGGTTCGATGCCGAAGAAATTTCAAAGGGGGTTCGATCGATGGGAGCCACGATTGGGAAAAGGGGATCAAGGGTTTCCTCGGATTTATTACTCGATTGGGAAGACATGGGGAAAAAAATCCAGATGGCGGCGGAAGAAGTTGCAGACGGCGGCGTAGTTCCCGGAGAAGACGGTGGCGCACGGTACCACACGGCGGCGATGAGGGTTTTTGAAGAAAATAGAAACGAAAAAGATAAAGTAAGAAAAGTGACTACCTGGGGAATGGAATTTGAAGCCAAATACTGGAAGAACGGACGCCGGAAAAGATTGGAGTCGCCGGAGAAGGAAGAATCGCCGGAGCACTGTAGCAGAGATGGAAAAAGTGGGAAAAATTTCAGTTTCTCCCGTATTTATACCCCAAGCAAAAACGGGGTAAAATCCGTAATTACCCCAAAAAATGAGGACCAAAATGCCAAAAAACGGGGTAAAATTCGAGCAAGTGTGAAAATTGGAGGACCTATATGCAAACATAGGGGCGCGTGGCCTCGGGATTGCTCGCGCGTGGGCGGCGCACAATCATGCCGCCCACGTCATCTTCGTACAACCTCCAGACCTTGGGGAGACGGAACGACGGACTATTTGTTGCTCGCCAGGACCAATGATGTTCGTCCCTACCCTCATCAGAATAATATCCTGACTACAGTTGCTCGCTCAAAGATGCTCGTCAATAGCAACATCTAGCCAGGATAGGGGGCAATTGTTGATAGGCGAACATCAAGTATTGCTAGGCGAACAAAAATTAAAACCTTAAAAAGGATTAAGAAGAGTCAACACCAAGTCGAAGATGATCAACAAAGAAAATAAAGTCGGGGTGCACAAACCAATCCAGGGAGTGTATAAACTGACGAACAACTCTATAGACGAGTAAGATACTGGCGAACAGGTTCTCGGACCCGAGACCAGATACATACAATATGCTAAGTCATTGATGACGAGCAACATTGTCAAAAGGTGGTACATCTACCAGCCTAAGAAGTGCATATCGACGAACAAAGGATCTAGATCCCAAAGCCAATCTGTGTAAACCACAAAGGCGAACAACTTCTGAGCCATGCACTCAAAAGGCGAACAACTATTATGAAAAAACTATTCTGGATACACTAAGCCGACCTGGATGAACAACAACGAAGTCCGAGATAAGACCAAAGAAGATTTTGTAACTAAGATTCAGCTTAGATAAGGTCAAACTAAGGTCAAAGGACACATGTCAAGCATGCAGGCAAAGGAGACCAAGAGTCATAGACACCTCATGCTTGCTAGTCTCTATAAATAGTTGTTCTCCAGCTTAAGGAAGAAGAAGTTCAAATTCACAAATGCTCTAAAAACACACACTTAAACACCTAGACGTGCACACATACGAAATTATTACGACTTCGACTTTCACATTTACAAGTCCATAACCCGAACCCTCGATTTACCATTTACGGTGGTAACCAATCACACGTAATTGATTGATGATCTTTAAACCGAACTTAAACAGTCACTAATCCATCCGATAAAAATTGATCACCAACAACTACCACCACTACAACGACTACTACTGTTATGACTACAACTAGGGCTATTCACGGTATGGACCAAAACGGATATTTGAAAATATCCGTATCCGTACCAAAGTTCGGTTATTTTAAAATTCGAGTGTACGTATCCGTACCAAAATTTCGGTACGGTACGATACAGATATTTCATTTTTCGATACGGTTCGGAGCAGATTTTCGGTTACAAACGGACCGGATCGGTACGGTATGGTACGGAGCGGAGAAACGGAGTTTCTACCCTTTTTTTATCATTCTCACCTTTTTTTAATCATTAAAAAAATATTTCGATGCATGCACACTCACAAATACTACTCAACTTCAACTATAATCAAACATATATCATTATAAGCTTGAATATAATACATTATATTATAATGGATGGTTAAAATATCCACGTAAATCACCATCAATAGAGTATTTAAAATACAGTATATAATATATATATATATATATATATATATATATATATATATATATATTTAGATATCTTGTGAATGGAAAGTGCAATATTAAAATTATGTTGATCGTAATTCATGACACAAGGTACACCATATCCAAGTTTTTGTAAGAAATGAATATACATGAACAATGAAATTAAAAGAATAAGAAATTAAATTTAAATCATTTTGATATACATCTAAACATAAGTTAACGTTTTAAGAACTTAATAAAAGAAATAATATGATGTTTGTGTTCTAAAAAGGAGGAGAAATTATGAAATCGTTTAGTTGTACTTAAATTAAATAATATTATAATAATGTTTGATAAATAAAAAATAATTAAAATTAATACATATTTAATTCGGTTATTCGGTTCGGTATGGTACGGTACAGTTCAGTACGGTCACATTCGGTTTTTCGGTACGGTTAATTTAGTAATATCCAGATCCGTACCAAAAAAATATTCGGTTCGGTTTCGGCACGGTTAAAATAAAAAATCCATAATTTTTCGGTACAGTTCTTTTTCAGTGCAGATTTCGGTACGGGTTCGATAATCTTCGAACTCCGTGAACAACCCTAACTACAACTATTATTAACCACTACCACCACAATACTACTGCTACAACGACGAATACTATTAACACTACCACTAATCACCTCCTTCGTTACTCTTGCTATGAGGACTACTAATCACCCCCTTTGTTACTCTTGCTATGAGTATTATTACGACTATAAAAACTACTACTACTAATGACCACCACCACCCCACTACCACTATGACAACAACTAATCAACCACCACCATTGTTACTATTGCGATTTTGAGGACGACTATTCCTACATCTATGGTGACTACGATGACTGCAATACTACAATGATTGCGACTACTACGAACCACAAAAACTTCTACTTGGACTACAATGACTACGACTATTAAAACCACTACTACTACTACTACGATGGCTTTGATGACGACTATTATTACGACAACTATGAAGACAACCACCGCAACGATGACTATTAAGACGATAACGATAATGATGACTACAACGGCTATGACTACTACAATGGCGATGAGTACTACTAACCACCACAACAATCCGTATTACTGCTACATCTACTACTGTTACTAACACTAACCACCACAACCATTAATATCACTATGATGACTGCTCTACTACTACTACTACTATTAGTAATATCACTATGATGACTATTGTACTACTAGTAGTGATTATTAATAATAATCACCACGACCACTATTACTGTAGCTACTAACCACCACCACTACTACTACTATGACAGTGGCAAGTGGCAACAATTACGAAATTTACTATGATAACAACTATGAAGACAATGATGGAGATTATGATAACTACAAAAACGACGACTACTACTAACCACCACAATCACCACAACTAACTACCAAGTAGGTGGTGACAACCCTTTCGACTACCTATTATGCATGCTTGACACATGTACTTGTTGACTATTTTACCTTATCTAGACTATTATTGTCTATAAGGTCTTCTTTACTCGGAATATTAGGCTGCTCGTCTTGGTGCCTTCCCCAATGAGGATTCTTAGCTCTGTTTTTTTCTTTAGGTTGTTCGATTTTCTTAGAAACATAATCCACTTTGCTCGCCCAGCCTTACGGATATTTGGGCTTGATTTGATTAACTTTTAAGGGTTGCTCGTCCAATGATCTTATACTCTGATTGGCGATTTGTCTTACTGGAGTTGTTCGTCAAGATAAAGTTGCTCGTCTATCTTAATCATTGGCTAACTTTGACAAATAACTTTGTTTCAAGGGCATATTAGGTTGTTTTCCGTCTTTACTAAGTTGTTCGCCTATCAACAATTACCCCCTAGCATGTTCTTATGTTGCTATATGTCGAACATTTGATGACGAGCAACTAAGGATAGACTATGTACTTGTGCTTGGGAACAACTAATCTAAGGCGAACAACCATAGTTCTGACGTTTCGGTTTTGAGGTATGTTGTCAGCCTCAACGCGTGACGTGGGCGTAATGATTTTCCCACCCACACGATCTTTGTTTCGAGGTGACGAGCCTTTGATATTGCAAAAGGGGTCCTTGCACGCGTCCCCTATTTGCTAATAGGTCCCTTGAATTTTGATTTATTACGGGTGGTTCCCCATTTTCTCAACATTTAAAGGGTTCTTTCTTCTTCTTTTTCATTTTTTAGTCTTTAATCTTCGAACCCTTCTGCAAAATATTCTAAATTTCCGGCAATGCTTCTAATTCCATCCGCCGTACACCGTTGTTTTCATATTCAAGGTAGTCATTTATATACTTGTTTCGTTTGAATTTTATTTTTTTCTTGAACTTTCTTTCTTCTTTGTTTTAAAAGCATCATCACCGCCATCAGTTATTCAAAAATTGTTATCGTCGCCTCTTTACAAATCCACCAGAAATTGCCATTACCACCACAAAAATCTTAAAAAAACTCCGATTTTCATGTCCTCCTCGCAATCTAACCACTCTAGCCCTCCTCGGAACCTTAAAAAAATGTCAATTTAAGAGACTTCAATTGTTCCAGTGGCTGTGGTGATATCCGACCCCTCAGATTCTGATACTGAGTCTGTTGCTCGTTCAATTGAGGATGCAGATGCTCGTCCATCTGGAGAAAACGTTGCACAAAACTCCTTCACTCACGTTCCAACGATGATACATCATCGGATTTGAGCGAAGACACAAATTCAAATTTGAATCTGGAGGATGAGATTACCTGAGAGCGTCTTTAATCCATAATATATAGTTGTATATATCCGTGTAAAAATAAGTTTATATATACTCCCTATATCCCTTATTATCTGTCCTATTTTATCCATTTACACAAACCGATATTTTTATTTATTAGGGTATCAAAAGACACTAAATCCAGTAGAGCATCAAATACCAACGACCGTTGCACACCGCAAGGATTGAACGTCATATGTGGTGAGGTACGCCGATAAATTCACTCGACCTACTCGACAGTTCTGCGAGCTCAAGAGGACAAAATATATGGCAAGCAGGATCAAGAGTTGTATTAGGGACGAGCATCTGGATTGTATCTAAATAAATATATGATCCCATATGATATTTATATGTGGGCTCCCGTCAAAGACGATCAAGCTGATCGCCCACCTTAGGGTTGTATGGCGATCAACCTGGTGGTGTTGAAGACTGGGTTGACTTTACCTTTACACCCACTAGTTGGTCAATTTTTGGAGGAGATCAACTTGACTATCACTTAGCTCACTCCAGTTGGATGGATGAACTTATTCGCCCTTTTTACACCATTTTTCCTAGAAGGGTATACGAACAAGCTTTCCGCCGAGGAGGTGAATTGCGTAATGTCGATCTCGGCGTACACTGGAGATGAAGTTGGGTGGTTCAATTTGAAAGCTCACCCCGACATTAAGGTGGTAGAGGGTTTGCTGAACAAAGTTGGGGATTGGAAGGATGAGTTTTTTTTCATCAGTGGGGGTTGACGAGCAGCGGCATTACGCCTATGGTGGCGACGAACGGATAAACACCCCTGAGAGATTTGGGGCTATTCGACGTGAGTGTTGAATTTTTCTTTGTTTAGAACAGATAAGACTAATTTTAATTCTCTTTCTTCTATTTTTAGGTCCCAAGACTCTCAAGTGGCGCAACACTAAGGAGGAGGTGAGCTTGCAGTTCTTGTTCGTCCTCAGCTTGATTGCTCTTCAGAATAAGGCGGACATAACTATTAGGCATCTCAGCAACTATCACTGTCAAAAAGTTGCTCGCTTGTTAACTAGCCTGCATCACCTTGAAGCGCGAGTAGAGGTTTTGGAAGGTACATAGACATTTTTCTTCTATTAATTTCAATTTTTCTTTCAAGTAATTAATCTAGTTGCTCGTCTTTTGTGTAGACAATAATACTAGACGATAGCTACAACAATTGTGACTACAACTAATTGTTGTTGTGGTTATGGTCTTTTACGTCTTCCATATGGCAATAACCCCCAACAGCTGGGTTCCAGTTCCTTATCTATCGTTCTTTTGTCATTTCCTGGAATTTTCTAAGCTCATGCATACACCATTGTAATAAATGTTGTAGCTACCCACACTTTATAACTAACGTGTAAATATATTAATTTGATTCGTGGAGTATTTATTGTTGACTTAAAAATTATTGAAAACAAATTGAATTTAATCGAGTCGACTTTGATTCAGTTAACATTTGACTTAAAAAGTTACAAATATTAAAAGTTTTACGTACTATTACGCCAATGGACAGAATTGAAAATCTCATCATAAGAGGACGAAGCTTGTTGTATTATAATATCATGCGTGACTCAAATTCAAGAAAGACGAATCCTTATTTAAAATTCTATTTTTTTAAATCTAATCCATCCTTTATTACACCACTGTGTATATGTGTGTGTGGGTGTGTGAGAGAGAGTAAGTTTCATGTGCAACAAGTACACCGTGCAATTCAAGTTTATTTTTGAAAAGTTACCCTACTATTACTGAGAAGGACGAGTTCAAAAAATGAATCGCTGATTACGAGGAAGAAGTCTCCTTGTTGAATGTTTAGGTGGAGGATTCAAAGAAGTTGAGGGCCGAGGTTGAGGGGCTACGGGCTCAACTTAAGGCGGAGGTAGAGAAGTCGGCGCTTCTTGAGGTGGTGTGCCAGGAAGGTAAGGTTTTCGCTCGACTAGTTGAGTAGAAAGAGACAGCCGAGAAGGGGTGGTTACAAGTTGAGGCTGCCCAAAAGAAGTTTGAGGAGGAGGCTGGTTTAGCCCAGGACGAGGCCACGAAATCTGCACAAGAGCTAGCTGTCGTAAAAGCCGAGCTGGAAGAGTTGAGGGCTAAAGCGGTCATCCCGTCGCTCAGGAGTATGATCCCTCCTTAGACCCTACGATTACCTCCAACTACTCTTATTATCTTGTTATCTCGGACTTAATCTGGGAACTGCATAAGGTTGACTAGCCCGTGGATGCCTTATCTAAAATTTTCAAGGATTATTGGGTCATCCTCTTCCGGAAGACTTTTATGTCGGCTATCGGGACCTGGAAATTGATTGTGGTGTTGACCTGAGTTGGTGGCCGGATCGCTCCCACCTTCTCTTGCTCGGCAAGTCGCCCCCTTCTGAAGATGATGGAGATTGAGGAATGAACTCCCATCGAAGTTGTTGGTGCCGAAGTTAATCAGCCCGCCGAGTGATTTTTTAGTTTCTCATTTTTCGTCAATGTAATTGCCCTCGAAGGCCAGCATGTACTTGAATTTTCTTATCAATGAAATTTGCCTTTGTTCGAAACTTTACTTTGTATTTTCGTGGATGGATGTTTGAAATTTTTACTTCAACTCGACCTTTCAAATCTTTGCATCAATGCATCAACACTTAATATTTTTCTGAAACTAGCTAAAATTTATTTTAGTCAGGTCGGAGTGCCGCTGAGTTTTCGACGTCTAAATACTTTTGAGAGGTTGAAACTTCATCGAGAATCCTGGTTCTCTTTAGAGATCGGACCTCGTCAAAAGTCTTAGGTGCTCCCGTGTGGCCGGACCTCACCAAGAGTCTTAGTGTTCTTAATAGGTCGGACCTCGTCAAGAGTCTTAATGCTCTCGAGAGATCGGACCTCGTCAACAGTCTTTGTGCTCTTGAGAGGTCAAGCCTCGTCAAGAGTCTTAGCTGCCTCTATAAATCTTGTCTAGTCAAGGGTCTTTACTACCCCCGGAGGTTGGGCCTTGTCGAAGGTCTTTATGCTCAAGAGAGGACGGACCTCGTAGTGAGTCTTAGATTTTAAATTAATTATTTTAAGAAACAAATACGTTAACGCTCGCTGAGAAATTGAATCTCGTCAGGAGACTTTTGTGCTCAGGAGATGGTGGACCTTGTAATGCGTCTTGGTTTTAACTTAATTATTTTAAGAAATAAATACGTTAACACTCGCCTAGGAGTTGAATCTCGTCGGGAGACTTTTATGCTCAATGAGTCTATTTTTCCCCAAGGGTCGGACCTCGTCAAGGGACTTTATGCTCTTGAGAGGTCAGACCTCGTCAAAAGTCTTTGGTGTCCCCAAGGGATCGGGCCTCGTCGGGGGACTTTGTGCTCTTGAGAGGTCGCACCTCGTCAAGAGTCTTAGATGCCCCCTAGAGGTTTGACCTCGTCGAGGGTCTTTACACGAAAATTTGGATAAAAAAAGTCTTGTATTGATGTCTTAGTTTCAGATTCATTGGAAGTATTTCTTGAGATGACAAACGTTCCAAGGGTATTGATCCGGGGTGTCGCCTAGGTGTTCCAGCTTGTAAGCTCCGTTGACTAAGTACTTCAAGACTTGAAATGGGCCCTCCTAATTTGGAGCAAAAACTCCCTTGGTTACTCCTTAAATTTTCATTAGGACGAGGTCGCCTATGCAAAACTGTCTGGGATTCACTCTGGAGTTGATTTTTTTATTTTTTTAGCTTTTGCTTGTAGTCGGCATTCTGTGGGCCGGGGAGAGTCTTCTTTCTTCCAGCACGTCTAAGTAGGCTTTTCTCGCCTCGTTATTTTCTTTTGTTATGACTTGGGAAGTCCTATGGCTTGGTATCACTATCTCGGACGGGATGACAGGCTTAGTGTCGAATGCTAGGGCAAATGGGATTTCTCCAGTTGAGTTCCTTGTGGTCATTTTGTAAGACTAAAGGATCTCGGGGAGTTCATCGACCCATTTGCCCTTTCTTTCTTCTAATTTGACCTTGAGGGTGTGTTTGAGAATTTTGTTGACCCGCCTCGATTTAACCATTAGTTTGAGGATGATACGGGGTGGAGAAATTCTTCTTAAGGTTCCATCTTTCACAAAATTCCATCATTTCTAGGCCGTCGAATTGCTCTGAACAACAACATAGATTTGTTTTACTTTTCAATATTTATTAACTATATATTTTTTCCTACCATGCCCCTATTTAATTTCATTGTTTAATGTGAATAAGGGTAAAAGAGGAAGTTTAATATGTACTAAATGAGTTAGTTGCTCATGAGTTTTATACAAACTTTAGTTTATGTGTATAAATAAACTTTTCATTTAGGCTATGTTTTTTTTGGTTTTTAAAAACCAATTTTTGAAAATAAGTGGTTTTTATAATTCATGGGGTTTTAAAAATCTATGTTTTTTTTGGGTTTTGAGTATGGTAGGTTTTAACTTTATCAGAAATGATCACATGCCCACCGGTGGGCACAAACTAATATACCCACCGCGAATGTGATAATGACATATAAGCAGATAAAATCTATCAATTAAAATTATAGTAGACCCACTGTTTATGTGTCATTATCACATTCGCGGTGAGTATATTAATTTGTGCCCACCGGTGGGCATATGATTATTTCCGTTAACTTTATTTTGTAAAAGTAAAGGAGTGTTGTAAAGGTTATATATAGGGTTGTAGGATAAAGATTTCAAAAACCTAATTTTTAAACTCAAACTAGAATGAGTTTTAGATTTCAAAATTCAAATCCGGGTTTTTAAAACTAAAAAAGAACATAGCATTATTGTTGGACAAAGGGAGTATATATATATATATATATATATATATATATATATATATATATATATATATATATATATATATGGGTTAATTTCATATAAATTCACGATTTTTATGCTTAGTATCAATTTAATCACGAACTTTTAGATTTTTGTAAAAAAAAAAAAAACCAACCTTTGATACTGTTGCAATTTAATACTCATTTTTTTCCGGCCGACAACCGATGACGTGGCTCGCCGGAGCGCGTGTCATCTTGTCATGTAGGATTACACATGTTTATTTTATTTATATTTTAAATCCACATCATAAGTAACACTTAACATTTAAATAACATATTTCTACTTAAAATTAAAATTACAGCCAAATAAATCTAAAAAACTAAGAACGTACATAGATTTATTACATATAATTTGGTTGTTGTTTAATTTATTTGGTTGCTATTTTAATTTTTAAGTAGAAATATGTTATTTAAATTGTAAGTGTTACTTATGATGTGGATTTAAAAAAATAAATAAAGTAAACATCTGTAATCCTATGTGGCAAGATGACATGCGCTCCGACGAGCCACGTCATCGGTTGTCGGCCGGAAGAAAAAAACCTTTATTAAATTGCAACAGTGTCAAAGGTTGTATTTTTTTTAAAATCTAAAAGTTCGTGATTAAATTGATACTAAGCATAAATGTGGTAAATTTATATGAAATTAACCCTATATATATTTGGGGCAAATTCTTTTTTAGCCATGGTGTATATGTCTTATATAAAAAATGCCCTAACCATTTGCAAAATTTCTTTTCTAGCCATTTCAAGGGTATAATTACATTTTGACCCCTAAAAGAAATATTTTATTCCCTTTGAATCCCCTGCCCTAGCTGACCGATTGGGTAGAAAAGAATTTTTGCATCAATCAATTTAATTTCAATTTCCCTCCTCAATTGTTGCAAAATTCGATCTTTTCATCCAACTTCCCCCTCAAATGCAATTTCCCCCATTCTTAACGGAAAACGTAGGTGGGTTGTAGTTGGTTTTGAAAGCAATCAATCGAATTGGAGCTGGGTGCAATTTCCACCATTGTTAACGGTAAAACGTGGGTGGGTTGTAGTTGGCTTTTGAAAGCAATCAAATGAATTGGAGATGGGTTTGTTTTCGAATGTGAAAACAGAAAACGTGTTTTGTTGAAAGCTTACGCGAATTGTTACGGTTAACTTCAAGTTGAAAGTTTTCGTGAATTTGAAGGTATGTATTCTATTTTTTCGACTCTCAGTTTTCGGGCTCTTGGTTTTTCTCAAATTTCTTTCGTTAACCATGTACGTTGATTGATTTTCTTCTTGTTATTCCTTGTTATTTGCGCGTCCAATTTAATTCTGGTCACTTATTTTACACGGTATTTAACTACCCCTGTTTTGCTTCCCTATTTTACTGTAACTTAAGTTTGTAGTATTAATTTATATCTTCATTGTTTTACAAGAATAGATATGAAGACAAGAACATTTTTGGGTGTACATTATAATGGATTTTTTGAAGATTCGAAATATGTTGGTGGTAGTTTTGGTGCTGTTCGGATATTTGAGCAGAAGATGAAGCTCAGTAACTTTAGTAGACTTGTTCTTGAATTATGTGGTCCAACTAGCTGCGGGAAATATTATACATTTTTTGAACTTGCAAAATTCGGATCTCCATCAAAGGTTAAAAATATTTTTGTTGAGATTAAGAACGATGATGATGTCGAGTCGTTTCTTACTTGTTCAGATGCCCCCGAGGTTTATGTGTGCAGTGAGTCATTTGAAATCCCCATTTATGAAGATTTAGGTGAGCAGGGCACGACAAGTTCATCTGTTAAAAAAAATGTGAATGGTTTGGAGGATTTAGCTTCTAATAATTTTAGTTTTCCCCCAAATATTCCCGATCACGTAGTGTCTATAGATAGTGACAAAGAGTTAAGTAGTCCCCACTGTTCTGAATCTTCATACTCCTCTTATGAATCAGAGGATAAAGATGACTGCCCACCCCCAGTACCCACCCATCCAGTACCTAATCTGCCTATTCCTGATCCTTGGTTGCTCCCACTCATCCCAAAAAATTTACATCCCCAGGAAGTACATTCCCCACCAACCTTCCAAAAGTACGTTCCTGGACAGTTATCCACAAAAGACGTATTTTTGTCCAAAGCAGAAATGGTTCACTCTGTTGGTCTCCACCATCTTAACAATCACTTAGAGTTTCGTATTGCACGGTTGTGTACTGAGAGATGGGGTGCCGTCTGTCCTAATTCGGACTGTTCCTTTGCAATCAATGCAAGGTCCACAAAAGGGGTATGGGGGTTCAGCCTTTGTAAAAGTCACACATGTCGTTTTGATCCCGATCGCAATCGACCAAGAAGGCTCCCTTCAAAAGTGTTTGGGTCCATATTTGCTAACAAACAGAAGGACAGAGAGGATGCCTACACACCCAAGAGTATCCAAACAGAGTTGAGTAAAATGTATGGGATGGATGTGTTGTATGGCCAATCTTAGGTCGAAGCATCGCATGGCCGACATAATATATGGAAATCATCTCGAGTCATTTAAGATGCTTCCTTCTTACCTGGAAATGCTAGGTACTGCAAATCCTGGATCTCAAATGAAGCTTTTAAGGGAACATGATGGTAGGTTCAAATATGTTTTTTTTGCGCTTCGTGCTTCAATCGATGGTTTTAAACACGCAAGGCCTGTTATAGTTGTCGATGGAACTCACTTGAAGGAAAAATACAAGGGTATTGTATTTGTTGCTGTTACCCAAGATGTGAACCATCGAGTATTTCCCCTGGCTATGGGCATTGGTGCTGTAGAAAACAATGAGTCATGGACGTGGTTCCTTCATCGATTAAGAGAAGCCTTTGGTTCACCTCCAGGTCTTTTGTTTGTGTCTGACCAACACTTGAGCATAATACATGCTGTTGAGACTGTTTTTCCGGGTGTAGCTCATGGTTTGTGTTTTTTCCATCTAAACAAGAAATATGCTAAATACGGGAAAATTGTGGCAAATTGTTTCTCATCAGCAGCACATACCTATATTCCTGATGAATTCAACAGGTACATCTAAATTGTAAATTCTTTATCCTTTAGTTATTTTTGCATAACATGTTTTTGAGTTCTTACTGTTGTGTTTTAATTTAAATAATTTGGAATAATATGTAGATGCATGAGTGTTCTTGATAGTGTTTCTGGAGGTAAACTGGGTGAATCTCTACAAAGTAAAGGGTTTGATCGCTGGTCACGAGTTCACTGCAAAACTCGTCGGTATGAGTTCATGACGTCAAACTGTGCAGAGTCGTGGAACAGTCGAATTCTTTGGGCACGTGATAAGCCAGTTGTCTATGTTTTAGAAGCAACTAGACATGTTATGCAAGATTGGTTCAACGAAAGGAGTACTGAGCTAGGTTCAGAGTCTGGTTACCTTTGCTCGCGTGTATCCAATATCCTTTCGAGACAACAAATAATGGTCGATTCACACAGCTTCGAGCAGGTGACTGCATATCAGTTTACAGTGTCCAGGGAAAACATCAGTTACATGACCGACTTGGATAAGCGTACCTGCTCATGCTTTCAGTTTGAAAAAGAAGGTATTCCATGCGTTCATGCTCACGCTGCCATCAGGTACGATGTATATTTGTCGTACATTATTATTTTGCTGATATTTGTGATTATTATGTTTATTGGTTCGTTAATAATGTTGACATGTGATTAGTATGCCCATTTCTTGCTTTATTGGCATTTTTACAGGAAGCGTAATTTGAAAGTGAGTAGGTATGTCGATATTTGCTACACATCTGATAGTGTGCGACGAATGTGGGCTGGTTCAGTAATGCCCGTACCCGATCCGAAAAACTGGTGTGTTTCTGAAAATACGAAAGATGTTGTATGCAATCCACCACCTATACACAGGCAAGCTGGTCGGCCAAGGATGAGCAGGAAGAAAGGCAAATTAGAACTGAAGCCTAAGAAGAAGCGCAAGAGACAACAATGCGCACGCTGCCATGGGTTTGACCACAATCAAGCAACCTGCCATGTGTTCATGCCTTTAGATTCTGGAAAAAGTCAACATTCATTGGATGAACCAGAGTCATCCTGTCGTCCTCCTCAAAGGAGTCATTCCTAATGTACTAACATTCAACTTTGGAATATTAATTAATGATCTGTATTCTTCTATTTGGTATATTTTGTAATACTTTGAGAAGTGTTGTAATGTGAATGGGATGTAGCATAATCTAGCTTGTATATATACGTTAATTTCATTATTATTTGTCTTAGTTTTTTTAAGTGGTGGTAACTACTTAGTTGATGTGGAATGGGACGGAGTGTAGTGGAGTGTATTGTTAAGTTTGTGGACTGTAATGGAATGTGGCATATTCTAACTTGTAGATGCATGTTCCTTTATTATTAACTGTGTTTAATTTTTTGGGTGGTGGAAACAATGTAGTTCATGTGGAATGTGTTGGAGTGTAGTGGAGTGGGTTGTTAAGTGTGTGGAATACAGTTATTAATTATTTTCTCCTCCTGGAATATTTAGACCACACTATGTTTAGACCACACATTATTCCACATTATTCCACATTTAGACCACACTATGTTAATAAGAACTTCATGTCCACGTTATTTTACTGTATTTCACACTTGTAAACCCTATATACATTATTTCACATTTATACCACATTATTCCACATTTAGACCACATTATTCTATTCCACACCAGTCCACACTATTCCACATAGCGGTAGTTTTATTGCAACCCAATATACATTATTCCACATTTAGACCACACTATTCCACACAGTCCACACTATTCTACATAGCGGTAGTTAATTTTGTAAACCCAATATACATTATTTCACATTTATACCACACTATTACACACAGTCCACACTATTCTACATATCGGTTGTTAATTTGTAAACCCAATATACATTATTTCACATTTATACCACACTATTCCACACAAGTCCATACTATTCTTCATAGCGGCAGTTAATACCTTCGTTTTCAAACATTTCCCGAATAATCTCAATTATTATAAAATTAGGGCCAATTATTATAAAATTAGGGCCAGAAAAAAGAAATTACTAAAAAACAAACTCGTGTGGCGCCAATTTCTTATAAATGGCGCCAACACCTATTCCCCCAAAAGCAAATTCTGACAACTGAAACCAATCCCAGTCCAATCGAAGCGGCGCCTTCAGCCGTGCCCAATCCCAGTCCAATCCAAGCGGCACATTGATTGACCCGTTCCCAATTCGACTCCAATTAGACCCTATGGTTATTTAATCACCCAAATGTCATACTAGAAACTCTACCTTTTCCAGTGCAAAATCTGTCCAGTAAAAAATCATCAAAATGGAAATAACTGTTCATCTTCCCCCTGAAATCATAGGAGAAATATTTGTTAGGTTGCCTTCTAAGCCCGTTGTTAGGTGTAAGATCCTGTCTAAGGAGTGGTTTCGTATAATATCAGATCTCACTTTTGTGAAAAGGCACAGAGCCCAAATGAGGCTCCAGAATAAAGTCCGCATACTCTTTCAAGAAGAAGATCATTTCATGTCATTCCAATACGAACCACCAGTCCATGGTGGTCCTGTATTGAGGCGCTTCGTTCGGGGTTATAGAGATTTTGAATACCTTGGTTCGTGCAACGGTCTAGTTTTGGTGTGCAGCGGGGATTCTGTTTTTTTCCTACTCAATCCAACTACAGGGATGCGTACCTATTTGCCTCATGAACCAATCAATTTCCCTGCCCAGGTGAATGGTGCACGCACACTATTTGGGTTGGGCTACAATGAGAGGAATGACGATTATCATATCCTCCGGATCTCTCTGTTCCACAGTAGTATTTGGCTCTCAGAGGTCAAGATATTCTCTAGGAATGCCTCTCAGTGGATGGATCTTGGTCAGCATCCTCACGAAAGTCTCATGTCAGGAAATGGTGTCTATGTCAATGGATGTGTTGGGACATTGTCAGTTTTGATTTAGATCCCAAAGCCCCTGAAAAGATGATTGCCTTAATCTGTCTTTGTCAGGCTAGTCTTGGTTAGGATTAGCACTTAGTCATTTTACACTTCACAGGTACTCAGTGAGAGGAGAACTCACTGGAGACAATCAAGACTCAGAGCCTGAAGACGAAGAGCACCATCCTGAACTTATGGCAGTCTTCTAAGCTGGCTGAGTAAGTGTCAGTGATGAAGAGTATGACCCTGAGGTCATTACTAACTCAGTCCTGAAGGGAACAGGTTGTCACTGAGTAAATGGGAAGACTTGGAGTAGAGCCAAGCAATGCAAAAGGAATTCCAGCGTCAGGACAAGACCGGTGAGCTCAAGACAAAATGAACTTAATAAGACAAGCCTGAAGCTCTGGAATAAGTTCTGACATTCTCACCAACCTGATGACGTGGACCAATCCGAGGAGGACACGCACGTACGGAACCTGACATATAGACTGAATTCAGACTGCATATTCAACGGGCAAGCATTTAATGTGCATTAAATGCAAATACCAAATCCATGCAAAGGCGGCTGCTGCATAGAGATATGTCCGTTTGAAGCCCCTCTACATAGATGGCTAGAAGGCTATCTCTCCAACGGATAGTTTTTCAAACCACCTATAAATACAGAAGGCCTTGAACCCATTCAAGGTTACGGGAAATTTCCAAGCCAGAAATTACTCAAACTCTCAAGCAATCAAAGCATTCAGCCTTTAAGAGAAACACTCGAAACCTTCTAAATTTCCCAAGTGTTTCTTAGCAACTGAGAGTTATTCTGTATTCCAAGAGCTAATTAGAATTATCTTAAGCTTAGAGAGATTATCCAATCCTTAGCACAACTTTGCCTTGTAAGGATAATCTCAACTTAGTTGGAATCCAAACTGAAACCAAAACCCTAAGTTAGGCTTGTTGGGAGTAAGTCAGTTAGTGTGATAGTAAGAGGAGTTTGTATAGATCAGTGAGGTAACTGGTCTTGGTGCACCTTGGCACGTTAAAAACAAGAATCCCTTGAGTGGATTTCCTGTTAAGTCAGGCCGTGGACGTAGGAGCTTGAGACTCTGAACCACGTTAAACTCCTTGTGTTCTTACTGCTTTGACATTGTGCATACTTGCCATATTACTTGTTCATTCATTGCATTCAAGCTTATCAGGTCTGAATCAATCAACCTGATCTTCAAAAGAACACTGCCCTACTAAACACTTCTAAGTTTTGAGTAAAACAAGTTTTCAGAAAGCAAACTAAACAAGACTTTAAACTATCAGGGCTCAAACATTTCCGCACTGAACTTGAACTGATAGTTAGCCAACTGACCCGCACCAAGTGTAGTCAGTGGGTGTATTATCAGCTCCTAGTTCTTTACCACTCTGAGTGAAGGGGACTCAATCAGTTTTAAGTTTAAAAATTGGTATACGTGTATCCCCCCCCCCCCCCATACACGTATTCCTCAGTCTTGTACCGGGACCAACAAGTGGTATCAGAGCAGTGGTTCGAAAGACCACTGACTTTGAATACTAATAGTTTCAGAGGAGAAACTGTTGGTGGTCACTGAACAGATCTGAGTTTGCTTTTCACAAAGCTTGCATCATCATCATGACTTCGAGGAGACTTGAAGCTTCGTTACCTGAATTCTCTGTATCTAACTTTGTCTATTGGAAGTTCAGATTAGAGGCACATCTAGATGCCATCCATGACCAGATGCCGCGTGTGCTCAGGGAAGGACCGATCAAGATCACTATTCCTAACGTCAGAGGACTGGGATACGATGATCTTGCGATTGGGGTGCAGGTTCCTAAGGAGAGGAAAGACATGACCAACGATGAAATCAAGATGGTGGGGCTTGACAACGTCGCCAGAAACATCATCTTGCATACGGTGCCTTTCGAGGAGTCAGTCAGGCTGATGAACCTAAAGACGGCAAAGGAGGTCTGGGATGAGCTGACCAGGATGTGCGAAGGGTCAGAAAAGATAAAGGAGAACAAGAGGAATATTGCCATTCAGAAATTCGAAGCGTTCGAGATGCTGCCTGATGAGAGCATAGATCAGATGGAGTCTAGATTCATCAAGTTGATGAATGAGTTGGTGATGTTGGACAAGGATGTCCCAAGGAGAGATGTTGCTTCAAAAATCCTGAATGCCCTTCCTGAGAGATGGGACAACAGTGTAATTATGCTTAAGAACACTCAGGATATGAGTAACATAACTTCTTCTTTACTTTTTTCAGAGCTAAAAGCGCTTGAATTTGATCTTAACAAAAGAAAGAAGAAAGTTCAGTCAGAAGAGGAAGGGAAGGAGAAAACTCCTGAGAAAAGTGTGGCGTTCAAGGCCAGGTCTGAACCTGTTGAGCCCTCATCAAATTCTTCATCAAAGTCACTGATGGAGATGAGCAGGGAAGAACTCGCTGAGGAGTACAGCCTGATGGCCAGACGATTTGACAAGCTCAATTCCAGGTTTGGTCGTTATAAAAAGTTTTATCAGGACTCACGTGACAGGAAACCTGAAGGAACCCACCAAAGCTCGAGGAGATATGAGGAGCGAAGGAACACTGACCAGAGGAGAGAACGTGGTGATGAAAGGAGATATTCTGAACCAAAACCTGAAAGAAGAGACGAACAGAGACGTACTCGCGATGATAGATATCCAACCAAGGCTGAAAGCTCACCGAGAACCAGGGAACCTGACTCAAGGAGGAACCCTGAACCGAGAAAAGAAAGAATAAGTGAGCAGGTAGCATGTTACAACTGTAACAAGATTGGTCACTATCAGTACGATTGCCCGGAGCTGAGTGCTAGGGAGAGAGAGGAAAGGAGAACCACGAGGGATCTAAGATCTGCTGATCGGAGGGCTATGGTGGCTGAGGATGCAACAGACTCTGATGGCCCCACTGAAAGGTCACCTGAACTCTTCTCGGATGATGAGTACGATGATGTCTGCCTAATGGCTAGGGATGAGCCTGAGGTAACATCAAATTCTGTTTGTGCTTCTTACACTGGTCAAAATCCTGAGCTCAGCTCAGAGTCAGTTAGAGAAATGAACCTTCAGATCTGTCTTGATCAATTGATGGTTGATTTCTCCAGACTGCAGGAAACTAATGTCTTCTTGGTAGAGGAGAACAAGAAATTGAGTACTGAAGTTCAAAACCTGAATGAACAACTCACTCAGTCTGATCTCAAAGAATCAGCTCAGATTGTGAGACTAACTCAGGAAATTGACATGATCAATTCTGAGCGTCTCCCAAGAGAGAAAATTCTGAAGGAACTGGCTGAGGAAGAGCTGGTCAGGAAGGAAGAGCTGAAAGCACTTAAGAGTAAGTTTGATGACCTCTTTACCAGACATGAAATCCTGAAAAAGAGTGAGGACTCTCTCAAGAAAAAGGTTGCAGCAATGAATAAATCCTCAGTGGCTAGAGAGGAAATAAATAGCAACCAGATACTTGGGAACAAGAAAAAGGGACTTGGATATGTTCCTGAGAAATCCTCACAAGGTCAGTTTCATGTTGCTTCAGGGAGCAACACTGAAAGGGTATTTGTTCAGACAGGCCAGAGTGCACCTAAGGTTGTGCTCCAGGCCCGTCAAACTGATAAGGGCAAGGAAACCGTTGACACAGTCAGGGTTGCTCCTAAGGTAGCTAAGCCAAAACCCAAGGGAAAGGCAAAGCAACCTGCGGAAGCCCCTGAGAGCTCAGGCCAGGGAAAACCTCAGCGAAAGCAGAGGAAGACTCAGGCCAAGAGCCCTCAGACTGGTCAACGAGGGTACCATCATGCTTGGCAATACCATCAGGGAAGGCCAAACATGATGACACCCCCGTGGTTTTGGCATCCTGAGGCCTTTAACTGTTTTCCTTTCCCTCACTTGCCTAGGGGGAATAGAAATCAGGGTCCTTATCAAGAACAAGGCCCAAGACCTGCTGCACCCAGACCTAGGAAGAACAGGAGGCCAGCCCAAAAGGCATCCACTCAGGCTCCTGCGAAGCCTAAGTCTAGCACCCATACACCATCTTCCTCTCAGGCTAAGAAGAAGAAAGTTGTGTATGTCGATGTTTCAGGGAGACAGATTCACCACTCTGAGGCAATCAGGGTTGTGAAGCAAGTCTGGATCCCGAAAGGTACAGCTGACACAATAGGACCCAACACCCAATGGGTACCTAAAGCCTGATTTGCTTACAGGCGGCTGTGGATCACAACAAGAGGAGAGAAGACTCAATCAAAGCTGTTTGGTACCTAGACAGTGGTTGCTCAAGGCACATGACTGGAATGAAGAGTCTTCTCCAAGAATATCAGGCTAAAGATGGTCCACAGGTAACCTTTGGTGATAACTCAAAAGGTGTTACTAAGGGTTTTGGTGTTCTAATTATAGGTACAGTAAGAGTGGAAAATGTGTCCTTTGTGGAAGGACTGAAGCATAACCTGCTGTCAGTAAGTCAATTCTGTGACAAAGGGTTCAGTGTTGAGTTCTCATCGAATAAATGTTCAGTCAAGGACAAATCAACACAAGTGCTTCTATCAGGTATAAGGAAAGGTAATGTTTATCTCGCTGATTGGAGCAGCACTATTCCTAATACTTGTCTTGTTGCTAAAAGCTCTCAAGAGCTCAGTTGGTTATGGCATAAAAGATTAAGCCACCTGAACTTCAAGATTCTTAACAAAATTTCTAGACAGTCACTTGTTGATGGTCTACCTAATGAAGTTTTTAGCAAAGATCACGTGTGCAAAGCTTGTCAGGAAGGGAAGCAAGTCAGAGCGTCATTCAAAGAAAAGGCTTCCTACACTACTGACAGGATACTTCAGCTCCTGCACATGGATCTATTTGGTCCCATAACACCTGTGAGTATGAATGGTAGAAAATATACCCTTGTGGTTATTGATGATTATTCTAGATATACTTGGGTTATTTTCCTGTTAAATAAGAAGGAAACACAGGTGAAGCTTCCAGAGTTGCTCAGAAGACTCAGCAATGAGAAAAATCAGTCCATTACTAAGATCAGATCTGACAAGGGCACTGAGTTTATAAATTCATATATTTCTGACTTTTGTAATGAACTTGGTATAGCTCATGAGACTTCTGCAGCTAGAACCCCACAACAGAATGGTGTCGCTGAAAGGAGGAATCGGACACTGAAGGAAGCTGCAAGGACCATGCTGGCTGAGTCAGGATTGCCCAAGAAGTTTTGGGCTGAGGCAATCAACACTGCATGCTACACTCAGAACAGATCCATGCTGAACAAGCAACATGCACAGACCCCATATGAGACATGGAACAAAAGAAAACCTCGTATTTCTTACTTTCATGTATTTGGTTGTAAGTGCTTCATCCTCAACAATGGGAAGACCCAGTTGAAAGCCTTTGATAGCAAATCTGATGAAGGAATATTCTTGGGATATTCTGAAATTAGCAAAGCCTTCAGGGTTTACAATTGTAGGACCCTTGTTGTGGAAGAATCACCTCATGTTGTCTTTGATGAATCTGCTAATGAGTCTAGGGCAAAGGTGCTGAATCCTGACACTGAGGAGGTCACGAGGAGTGTGACAAGGCTGAGCTTGAAGAGTCAACCTGATCCCAAGATCAAGACTGTGCCAATCCCCAGATGGGATGATGATGACGATCAGGATGATGAACCAAGTGCCACTCCTAAACCCAGCACATCAGGGATTGTTGAGCCTCAGACAGAGGAACAGGCTCAACCTGAGGTAAGTACCGTCTATGAAGATGCTGTTGCAGCTGAGACGGCTCCTGAGTCACCTCATCAAGGGGGAATCAATGTCCCTGACATTGAGCTTGTTAATCCCTTCGGTATAGACTCAGGATCATTCCCTTCTGTTCAATTTCCTGAATTTTATGAGCCTGTAGACACTAACATTGCAGGTACTTCAGGAACAACTCCTGGCAAAAGAACATGGTTAGAAGATCATCCCATTGATCAAATTATTGGTGATCCAACTGAGGGAGTCAGGACCAGACGGTTTCATGGTGAGAGTGCATTGTTCTGTTGCTTTCTCTCTGAGCAGGAGCCTCAGAACATTGAAGAAGCTCTCACTGACTCGAACTGGATCATTGCCATGCAAGAGGAGTTGAATCAGTTCACAAGGAATCAGGTTTGGGAACTGGTAGATAGACCTAGGCATCAAGGTGTGATTGGTACCAAGTGGGTCTTTAAGAACAAGAAGGATGAGAATGGTGTTGTGGTAAGGAACAAGGCTAGACTGGTTGCAAAAGGGTATTGTCAGTCTGAAGGAATAGACTATGATGAGACCTTTGCTCCAGTGGCTAGATTGGAAGCTATCAGGTTGTTCCTTGCCTATGCGACATATAAGAAGTTCAAAGTGTATCAAATGGATGTCAAGAGTGCATTCCTGAATGGTGTACTCAATGAAGAGGTATATGTTGAACAACCTCCCGGGTTTGAGGTTGGAGATAGAGTATACCATTTGAAGAAAGCACTCTATGGACTTAAGCAAGCACCAAGAGCTTGGTATGATACCCTCTCTCAATTCCTGACTGATCATGGGTTCAAGAAGGGAACAGTGGATAGGACTTTGTTCAGGATCACTGAAGGTGATGATATTCTCTTGGTCCAAATTTATGTGGATGACATAATATTTGGATCACCAAATCAGCAGTTATGTGAGAAATTCTCTAAACTGATGACTGGTAAATTTGAGATGTCAATGATGGGAGAGATGAACTTCTTCTTAGGATTGCAGGTCAAGCAGACTGATCAAGGTATATTTATTAATCAGGCCAAGTATACAAGAGACTTGATTCATAAGTTTGGTGTTCAAAACAGCAATCCAGCCAGGATCCCAATGAACACCAATTGGAAGATGGATCCTGACACTGAAGGGACTTCAGTGAATCAGACTGAGTATCGTGGGCTGATAGGTTCTTTACTGTACCTGACTGCAAGTAGGCCTGACATTACGTTTGCAGTTGGTGTGTGTGCTAGGTATCAGTCTGATCCCAAGAGAAGTCATTTGGAGGCTGCTAAGAGGATACTTAAGTATTTGAAAAGGACAGTTAATATGGGACTATGGTATCCTTCAGATGACAACCTTGAACTGACAGGGTATTCAGATGCAGATTATGGAGGTTGTAGGATTGATAGGAAATCAACCTCAGGGACATGTCAGTTTTTGGGAAGTAAGTTGATCTCGTGGTTTAGTAAGAAGCAGAATTCAGTGGCAACATCCACAACTGAGGCTGAGTATATGGCTGCAGGGAGTTGTTGTGCTCAGATCCTATGGTTGAGGCAACAGTTGAGGGACTACCAAGTATTTGCTAATCAGGTTCCAATCTATTGTGATAACAACAGTGCAATAGCAATCACTCAGAACCCAGTGCTTCACACAAGGTGCAAGCATGTGGATATTAGACACCACTTCATTCGAGATCATGTGGAAAAGAAAGATATTAGGATGGAAAAGATTCACACTGATAGGCAAAGAGCTGACATCTTGACTAAGCCCTTGGCTGAAGCAAGGTTTATGGAACTGTCAGTGGAATTGGGACTCTTAGATCCGGGAGAGCAGTCAGTGTAGGGTTCTAGGGGGAACTCAGGCCAGACTCGACTCAGCGAGGTATCAGGGTGCTACAATGTCTCCCTGACAGGTATGGGTTCTAACCTGACTCTTGTGAATCTCAAGCGTCTCCCTGAGTCATTCGTCCTGAAAATCTTTACTAAATGCATTCCGTTATCATTAAAAGTGCGCCTTTTTATATTTAAACCCACGCGCACGGAGCATTTAATGTCACAGTTACTTTTTCATATACGTGTCCGTTTTATACGGATTGTGACTGACTTGGGGTTTCAATTAAAACTGAGATTAATCCTGGCCTCTCATTTCAAAACCTTTCGAATTCAGGAATCAATCTCAACCCCACGTTTGAGTAACTGACTTAGTCTTATCAATCAAGGGTGTCATTTGAGGTCTTTACGCAAACACAACGCACAATTTGCACACTGAGTTTTCTCTTGCTCAAACACAGAATTCCTAAAACCTCTTTCTCAAAACACAATGGCATTCCTTGATTCCGACTGGACAACCGACAAGATTGTCGATGTTGTTGAGAAGAAGCTGGTACACATGGAGCAAGTCATCTCCATGGAAGGTATCTGTCTAACGGTTGAGGAAATCAAACCCGTTTTTAAATGGATTTCCGACGCCGGGTTGGAAACATACTTCACCACCCGCCCCTCTTCTGTGCTCCCAAGAACAGTGGTGGAAGCTTATTTGAACATGTTCTTGCGGAAGGGTGAAGTCTTCACCAAGGTGACTGCGCTAAAGCCGACGGGGGAAAAGAACAGCGACGGAGAGCCTCTCTACGACTCGGAGGTGGTCACCATTGATCTCAGGCAGGCGGTGAGGGAAGTCTTCAAGCTGCCATCCTCTGGCATCAACCCCAGGACTTACAAGGAAAACTCGGAGGGAGAATTCCTTGGGAAATGGACCAAGTCAGGGTCTTCGGAGTTCAGGGCCCGTCAGAACAAGAGCACTCTGAAGCCGGAGTACAGGGCTCTGGTGGACTTGGTGTCCAAGATGGTGATGGGAGCAACTGGCTCTCACGAGCAGTTGAGTCTGCCCAAGCTGAGGCTCATGGGAGCAATCGCTGATGGAGTGGAAGCGAACTGGGAGCAGTTCTTCCTCGATCAACTC
Source organism: Ballota nigra (assembly GCA_947034835.1). Lineage (NCBI taxonomy): Eukaryota > Viridiplantae > Streptophyta > Magnoliopsida > Lamiales > Lamiaceae > Ballota > Ballota nigra. The sequence goes on from OX344721.1 coordinate 40,389,153, forward strand.
CATCAGGCGGGATTGGACAAGATCACGCGTGACAAGGAGAAGAAGCACATATCAGTCAGTGCCATCTTGCCATTTGGCACAAGATTGTCCATGCTGATTGCTCATGCGTGCCATGGGTACACTTTTGACTTTGAGGACAACCTTTCCTCAAAGAAGGTCATGTTTTCATCACTGAGTGATACCTATTCAGTGCTAGGGCTGACTGATCCCAATGCGAAAGCAAAGGGTCAGGCCAGAAAGCCAGCTGGGACGACCAAGAGAGTGGCAACCAGCCTCATTGAAAAGGTGGATGAGCTCCTTGAGAGGAGTAAGGAGGCTGAGAAGGCTGTTGCTGAGGAGGTGGAGCAACCTGATGTGGGCGCGGCTGAGAAGAAGGAGAGGAGGGTGAAAATCGTGCTGTCAGGGAAGAGCACGAAGACAGGGACTGAGTCAGATCCCAAGAAGGCCGGGACTGAGGCTGAGGGAACTGATGATGACGTCAGTATAGAGGGCGCTCAGGGAAAGAGGCCCCTGAAGAGACTTAGGAGGGGAGTAAAGAAGTCTCCTGCTAAGAAACTTCCTGAATTAAGTGAGAGGGAGAAGTCAAGCTCTCCTGGAGCCTCTGACTTAGAGGAGGTGAGGAAGACTATCGAGACGGCTGAATCATTGCAGCCTGAGACAGCACCCACACAAACACCCCCACATCCTGAAACCCAAACACCTTCCATCCCTGACCCCGCACCTCAAACTCCCCAACTCCCCCAACCTTCAGAGCCAAATTACCCTACTGAGTCAGTGCCATCAACCTCACTTACAATTGAGCCTGACCAGTTAGCCGAGCCAAACCTTCCCAACCCTTCAGATTTTCCCTCATACCCCAACCCCAAAGACTGTCTGTTGGTCCCGGTACAAGACTGAGGAATACGTGTATGGGGGGGGGATACACGTATACCAATTTTTAAACTTAAAACTGATTGAGTCCCCTTCACTCAGAGTGGTAAAGAACTAGGAGCTGATAATACACCCACTGACTACACTTGGTGCGGGTCAGTTGGCTAACTATCAGTTCAAGTTCAGTGCGGAAATGTTTGAGCCCTGATAGTTTAAAGTCTTGTTTAGTTTGCTTTCTGAAAACTTGTTTTACTCAAAACTTAGAAGTGTTTAGTAGGGCAGTGTTCTTTTGAAGATCAGGTTGATTGATTCAGACCTGATAAGCTTGAATGCAATGAATGAACAAGTAATATGGCAAGTATGCACAATGTCAAAGCAGTAAGAACACAAGGAGTTTAACGTGGTTCAGAGTCTCAAGCTCCTACGTCCACGGCCTGACTTAACAGGAAATCCACTCAAGGGATTCTTGTTTTTAACGTGCCAAGGTGCACCAAGACCAGTTACCTCACTGATCTATACAAACTCCTCTTACTATCACACTAACTGACTTACTCCCAACAAGCCTAACTTAGGGTTTTGGTTTCAGTTTGGATTCCAACTAAGTTGAGATTATCCTTACAAGGCAAAGCTGTGCTAAGGATTGGATAATCTCTCTAAGCTTAAGATAATTCTAATTAGCTCTTGGAATACAGAATAACTCTCAGTTGCTAAGAAACACTTGGGAAATTTAGAAGGTTTCGAGTGTTTCTCTTAAAGGCTGAATGCTTTGATTGCTTGAGAGTTTGAGTAATTTCTGGCTTGGAAATTTCCCGTAACCTTGAATGGGTTCAAGGCCTTCTGTATTTATAGGTGGTTTGAAAAACTATCCGTTGGAGAGATAGCCTTCTAGCCATCTATGTAGAGGGGCTTCAAACGGACATATCTCTATGCAGCAGCCGCCTTTGCATGGATTTGGTATTTGCATTTAATGCACATTAAATGCTTGCCCGTTGAATATGCAGTCTGAATTCAGTCTATATGTCAGGTTCCGTACGTGCGTGTCCTCCTCGGATTGGTCCACGTCATCAGGTTGGTGAGAATGTCAGAACTTATTCCAGAGCTTCAGGCTTGTCTTATTAAGTTCATTTTGTCTTGAGCTCACCGGTCTTGTCCTGACGCTGGAATTCCTTTTGCATTGCTTGGCTCTACTCCAAGTCTTCCCATTTACTCAGTGACAACCTGTTCCCTTCAGGACTGAGTTAGTAATGACCTCAGGGTCATACTCTTCATCACTGACACTTACTCAGCCAGCTTAGAAGACTGCCATAAGTTCAGGATGGTGCTCTTCGTCTTCAGGCTCTGAGTCTTGATTGTCTCCAGTGAGTTCTCCTCTCACTGAGTACCTGTGAAGTGTAAAATGACTAAGTGCTAATCCTAACCAAGACTAGCCTGACAAAGACAGATTAAGGCAATCATCTTTTCAGGGGCTTTGGGATCTAAATCAAAACTGACAATGTCCCAACACTGTCCCAAATCTATTTCAACAGAAGAGGATGTGTTCCTTGAAATAGAGGAGGAGGAGCTGGATGAGCACATGGCGGGAGGTATACTGGAGAATACACTCAGGGGGAATGCCACGGAGTGGGCAGGAAAGTGCTGGCCTGGGCTGTACAAATACACTGAATTGCTGGCATATGTGGTGGAGCTCAAAGTTTGGTTGGACTTCAAACAATCAAACATGCAGGAGCAACATATGCTAGTAGACGCACGCGGCTGGGAGCATTGGGAGACGGAGGAGGCCAAGATCTGCTCATTCTTTGGCCTGACAAGCTGGCTTCAACTATTGAACTTCGACAACCTGAAGAAGCTTGTGGCTGAAATGATGGCCAAAAGCAAGGCTGATCTTCTCTCCGTTGAAGAGAAGGAGAATGGTGAGGAGGATGATGACGCTCAAGGTGGAGCTGTGGAAAAGGCAGTAGAGGAGACTGCAAGGGAAGTTGATGAGATGGACTCTGAGCCTCAGGCTCAGGAGGAAGGTGACAAGAACACTGGTGCCAAGGGTGGACCAGTGGCTGAGGATGTTGTGAACATCTCAGCTGCCAATGAGACATCTGTCGATGAAGGGATTCCCTGCCCTGAGACACGAGAGGATGATGTTGAGGCATTCAAGGAGACTCTCAGTTCCGAAGGACAAGTTCCTAAGGTTCAAGTTAGCTTAGCTGAGCCTGAGGAGGCGGCCATGACTACTTCACAACTGCCTTCAGTGTACCTTGAAGAGGGGACTGATGCTGCAGGGGCTGACAAGGGAAAGCAGCCAATCACTGATGAGGCCGCTGATGATGAAGATGTGGTCATCACCGGGGTCGGCCGTGCTGAGTTTACAAGTATAGTGGAGGTCAAACAGGAGAAAACCTCAGAAAATCTAGCTGAACTTCAGGAGGAAGTAATGAGGCTACGTGCTGAAAAAGATGAAGACTCCAAGGCCCTGGCGAAACACATCAGGTGGACAAGGTCAGCCTACAACACCCTTGCCAACAGGGAGCTGATCTTGTTAAAGCGCACAATGACTGACACGGCCAAGTCAGTGAAGAATGAGAGGAAGCGCACAAAGGAGATGCTCAGAAACACTCTCAAGAAGCTTGAAGAGAGAGATGCGATCAGGGACGAAAAGATGAATCAGGCAGTGGACAGGCTTGCAGTTCAGACTGGAGCCATTGTCACACAGGCCTTGAAGGACTCAGCGTCCAAGTTGGAGCTGGAGTCAGGGAAGCTGGATAGCACATCTCAATCAGTGGCGGACATTTTGGCTAAGGCCACTGAGGAGTCTGCGAAGATACTGACTGAGGTTAGCAGAGTCAGCGGTGAGTCCTTGAAGGTGGAAGAAAGGATCACCAAGGCTGAACAAAGTCTCCAACTCTCTATGGAGGTCTTTGAGAAGAAAGTCAATACTGCCATCAGTTCCGTATCCTTTGCAGGAACTGGGATTTCAATGGGAGTTGAGTTATTGAAGGAGGGAATCAACGATGTCCATTCCCTAGCCTCCTTCGTAATCAACAGCGGATCTGACGCATTCCCATCTGAGGCCAATGATGATGCCAAAAAGGGGGAAAAGAAGAAGAAAAGATCCCGCCCTGAGGCATCTGAGGCAGTTAGTCAAGGAGAGACCGTCCTAGCTGATCCTGAAGCCAATCCTGATGGAAATATTCTAAGGGTAAGGAAGTCAGCTAGGTTAGCGGCAGTGGAGAAGGAAGGAGAACAATTAGTTGCCAAGCTGAGGGAGGAGGCAACAAAGGCAAAGGCTAATGAACCTTCAAAGCAACAACCTGAGCCAGTCCAAAGATCATCACCCATGAGCTCAAGGAAGAATCCCATCACTTACTCAGGTGAGTTAGTTGCGGAGCTATGTGCTGAAGCATGGGGAGATCAACCTGAAAAGACTGAGGCTATGCGCAGAGCTGAAATTGCTCAGAAGGAGAAGATGCGCATTTTGGAGAAGAAAGTTGAGAAGCTGACGGATATCACTGAGCTTCAACAACGTGAACTAGATGATGCAGTGATCAGCTTGCTAAGAAGGAAGAAGGCAAAGCCTGAGCCAAGGAAGTACAGGAAGAAGCCAACAGTTAGGAAGGCAACAATTCTTCAAGTCAGTAGGCCAGAATCAGGAGCAAGGGAAGCTTTTGTTGATGAGTTCGTCTCAGAGACTTTAAAGGAGTTTTGGACTGATGCAAGGGATGAATTTGTCAGGCTATGGTTTGTTGTGAAGAAGTGGGGCGACACTGACGATATTGATGCCCACTTCACTGACTATATGATGGACAATCATCCTGAGCTATTTCAGAAGATCTTGGAGGAGGCTGAGGCAGCTAAAGTCCAAGTGAAGGCTCCTGAGTTCATCATTCGAGCTCCTCCCTTGATTCCTGGAACTCTAAAGCATGACACTAAGGCCATAATGATGGAAGTCTTGAAGATAGCCAGAACTGAAGGATATGTGAACCAACCTGGAAGACTTGACGAGCTAAAGGCAAGAGTTTATGCAGGATATGGACTCAAGCCTGAAATGAGATTAGTCTAGGTGTTCACAGGCTTCTTTGTAATAGATTAGATTCATTGTAATCATTTCCACATCTATCAATGAAATCTATTACTTTTGCCCACAGACAAAAACTCATTGTCTTTTTGGCTTGTTTAAATTCTGTACTTTATCAAGAACTGCTCTAACACTGTCTTATCTTATAGATAGGTTTGTCTAATTTCCTCTAAGTGTTTTGAGGATCTTTTCAGTGTTTTGGCATCATCAAAAAGGGGGAAATTGTTGGGACATTGTCAGTTTTGATTTAGATCCCAAAGCCCCTGAAAAGATGATTGCCTTAATCTGTCTTTGTCAGGCTAGTCTTGGTTAGGATTAGCACTTAGTCATTTTACACTTCACAGGTACTCAGTGAGAGGAGAACTCACTGGAGACAATCAAGACTCAGAGCCTGAAGACGAAGAGCACCATCCTGAACTTATGGCAGTCTTCTAAGCTGGCTGAGTAAGTGTCAGTGATGAAGAGTATGACCCTGAGGTCATTACTAACTCAGTCCTGAAGGGAACATGTTGTCACTGAGTAAATGGGAAGACTTGGAGTAGAGCCAAGCAATGCAAAAGGAATTCCAGCGTCAGGACAAGACCGGTGAGCTCAAGACAAAATGAACTTAATAAGACAAGCCTGAAGCTCTGGAATAAGTTCTGACATTCTCACCAACCTGATGACGTGGACCAATCCGAGGAGGACACGCACGTACGGAACCTGACATATAGACTGAATTCAGACTGCATATTCAACGGGCAAGCATTTAATGTGCATTAAATGCAAATACCAAATCCATGCAAAGGCGGCTGCTGCATAGAGATATGTCCGTTTGAAGCCCCTCTACATAGATGGCTAGAAGGCTATCTCTCCAACGGATAGTTTTTCAAACCACCTATAAATACAGAAGGCCTTGAACCCATTCAAGGTTACGGGAAATTTCCAAGCCAGAAATTACTCAAACTCTCAAGCAATCAAAGCATTCAGCCTTTAAGAGAAACACTCGAAACCTTCTAAATTTCCCAAGTGTTTCTTAGCAACTGAGAGTTATTCTGTATTCCAAGAGCTAATTAGAATTATCTTAAGCTTAGAGAGATTATCCAATCCTTAGCACAGCTTTGCCTTGTAAGGATAATCTCAACTTAGTTGGAATCCAAACTGAAACCAAAACCCTAAGTTAGGCTTGTTGGGAGTAAGTCAGTTAGTGTGATAGTAAGAGGAGTTTGTATAGATCAGTGAGGTAACTGGTCTTGGTGCACCTTGGCACGTTAAAAACAAGAATCCCTTGAGTGGATTTCCTGTTAAGTCAGGCCGTGGACGTAGGAGCTTGAGACTCTGAACCACGTTAAACTCCTTGTGTTCTTACTGCTTTGACATTGTACATACTTGCCATATTACTTGTTCATTCATTGCATTCAAGCTTATCAGGTCTGAATCAATCAACCTGATCTTCAAAAGAACACTGCCCTACTAAACACTTCTAAGTTTTGAGTAAAACAAGTTTTCAGAAAGCAAACTAAACAAGACTTTAAACTATCAGGGCTCAAACATTTCCGCACTGAACTTGAACTGATAGTTAGCCAACTGACCCGCACCAAGTGTAGTCAGTGGGTGTATTATCAGCTCCTAGTTCTTTACCACTCTGAGTGAAGGGGACTCAATCAGTTTTAAGTTTAAAAATTGGTATACGTGTATCCCCCCCCCCCCATACACGTATTCCTCAGTCTTGTACCGGGACCAACAGGATGTCTACACTTGAGGGTTTATTCTCGACACATATCAGTTTTTAATTTGGAGCACCAACAATTCTCGCTCATCACTGTACCTGAGTGCATCTCCCAGAGCAATTTGTATTACAATTTATCCTCTTTAAACAATGAAAAATTGGTTTTGTCCAGGTGGCTCTACACTCCTAACGAACCTGTTGATGTTTGGATTCTGGAAAATTACCACTTTCCTAATTCCTGGACAAGATATGAAGTTACCCTAGATGTACCCATTTTCATACCGCACTATATTAATTTACAACCGCTCTATCTTGTGGAGCCACGACGAAACAAGATTGTGTATAGGTTAAATCCTATTGGCACTTTTGGCTACTGGGACATCTTGCAGAGGAGGTTCTTCTTTATTGATGACCAACCAATAGTTAATGTTCCATCCTCTGTTTTCCCATATCTTGAGAGCTTCGAGTAGCGATGCATAGAGTGTAGTAGTAATTTTATTCGTGTAATTTTATTCTGGGTTTAGTTTCTAAACAACCATGTTATGCTTTTTATTAATACAAGTTATTTTGCAAATATGGGTGTTGTCTTTGATCAATATGTAATTTTTTAAGATTTAAACGGACTCAGTATTTTAGGTTGTGTCCAATATATAAATTACTTATTAATTAATATAATAAATATTATTTAACACATACTAGAAAAATAAATGCTATGATTTTTAAAGACTTTTCATTTGGAAATGTAAAATTTTGAATCTTCTATTTATTGTTCTTAAAAAAAAATTAATCTACTAATTCTAATTATTTACTTTCTCAAAAAATTTAAGAAAAATAAGTTTAAACAAAATTTTGAAAAATGTGTATTCTTAAAGTCTGAGTTTGTTGAGTTATTCACGTGGATGATGTATGTATTATACAAATGTACACATATAGGTTTATTTTATATTTACAAACCGTGCGAACGCACGGGGTGATATACTAGTTAATCTAAAAAAATATGTTAAATATAAGTTCATTTGGGAGTGAGATTAATCAAAAAGTTTAACGTTCTTTAATTTTTAGGAGTATGTTTAGGGTTTAGAGAGGTCTAGAATTGGATAATGAGATTAAGAATCAAAACTAATGTTTTTGGTGAGAAAATTAAAAAAAAATTAAAGTGGAGCGGGGTTTAGGCTAGGCTCATTCCTTCCAAAAAAATATGTAATTCTTATTAGATATTAGCCTTTTAAAATAAAATTTAAAAACAAAATTGATTTTCTTGTGTAATTAAAATTGAAATTGGTCTTCAATATATAATATACAAAGTTTAAATATTTTAATTATGAGGGGTTTAGGGTTTGTTAAGTTTTCTACTGATTCCGCATAAAAATAATTATAATTATTTTTACATAAGATACCACAAACTAATATTGAGCACACAATCAGTCAATATTCGAATTATATTTGCTTATGGTTTCCCACTACCATTGACCAACCACTCCTCAATATCAATATTCCTCCACAATCCCCAAACTCAATCCCACGTACTCAATCTACATAAAATCCACCTTTTGTCTCAACTATTTTTTGGGAAATTAAAAAGCACACCTCTTAACATTCTTGGTAGATTAAAAGGACGCAACCCTTCGCCACGCCAACAGGGAACTTGGTCTTTAAATATCCAACCATTGGTTAGTTATTTTTCATCCATCTAATCTCATCTGTAATTTGCCCTCTTCTCTCATTCAACTACAACAAATGGAAGATACATACATGATAGAGCTAACTCATCAGCAGAATCGGAAGTTTGCCTGACTACAAGATTTAGGCGTTGTCTGCCAGCAAAAAATTGACGAGGTATAAATTTTTTTGTGAAATACCTTTTCTTTCTTTAGGGTTTACAAATAGTTTTGGGTATATATGTTTGGTGTCTCCGTATATGTGAAATCTCATCATCAAAAATTTATTGTAGGCGGCTCGTACGATGCGGGAGATCGAAGAGATTAATTTGAGTTTGTGTAGTGACCGGGTGATGGTGTTTAGCCATTTGTTGGAGAAAAATCGGAAGAAGATTGACTGTATAAGAGGCTATGTTTCGGACGAAATGATCGCGAGTATCGAGGACGACATTACCGAATACAAACGGAAACTAGATATGGCGACACGCGATTACGTACGTGAGGCCCAACTTTTCCGTTCAAGATGGGAATCCTAAGTATTTCTCGATTAATTGTACTTTTATTTTATTGGAATGTATGGGGAAATTTTGTTATTAATATTAACCCCAAATTCTACTTTATCTTTGTTCTTTTTGAATTTATTGAAATTTTCTTCATAAATTTTGTTATTTTTAGGGTTGCTATCTATCATTCTTGAAAAAAATTGATTTCATTGGTTCAAAATAATCTATAAGCTACTTTATATGCATTGAAAAGTGTTTCAAATACTAAAAAGACATCTATCTATTTTGCAAAAAAAATACAAAGAGCTAAAAAGACATGTACTGTATTTTGAAATGGATGGAGTATATTTTTTTCATTTAATAATCACATTCAAACAATACACCATGGACCATTAAATCAGATCCATCGGCGAAAGCTAAATAGCTACAAAATCAAAGTTCCTAAATCTTACCCTCCATTTACCCCTTCCTTAAATAACCCTTTTTAATAAGTTAACAACAAATAGGATTATGTTTTGGGTTTTGGAATAATTATAAAAAAAAATGCTTGAGTAGAGTGTTGGTAAAAATATGTCAAGTACACCTATAGATGTAGGGTGGTGGCTATGCCATTATGATCACATTTCCCGGTATATAAAGTTAGTTGGTGGGGTGGGTATTGTGTGGAATCAAGTGGAATTTGGTGTTTTCCTAAATAGATTGGTTATATCAAAAAATTCAAATTTTGAATAGCATAAATAAATTCTTCTAGTATAACCAAGGTAAAGTTCAAAATATCAGTATTGGTAGAAATATTGTGGAAATATCGATGGATACTTCGATATCGAATATCGATATTTGTAAATTTAAAAAATTATGAAAATTTAATAACAAACTTTTTATTAATGAGTTTAACAATAAAAATAGAGCAAATTTTACATTTTTGATATTAATCGATATTTATTGAAATGACCGATATTTTTTTGACATTTCCGGATATTTCGCGATATTTTTTCGAATTTTTTCGATATATATGCTCAAATTTTACAAAAGTACAATTGAAAGACATAATACATACTGATATTTATCGTTATTACCAATTTTTTTAAGCTCGATGGATTTAGAAAGTGTTATACACTTTTTTTTAATGAAGGTAAGCATGTATTTCGAGTCACAAGAACTAAGGTTAGATTATTACAAAGTAAAATAGATTTTGAGTCAATTTTCAGCAGCATCATTTATTTTTGTATAGAGAATATATATAAACTAACACTTTTTCAGTTTAAACATTATCCACTTTTTCAATATTTAGTTTAGGACATTAATTAAAGATGCACAAGAGAAATGGCGGGAATACTTTATTTTGACACTGTAAAAAAACTAATCATATGAATATGACCCTTTCATTAAAAAATAATTAAACCAATTTAATTAATAAAACTATTCATATAATATTTGAAAAAATACGACTGTTCTTACCGGGTATGAAAGTTGATTAGACGGTTAATCATATTTCTCAGGTTTTGAAGGGAGAAGACGCTTCGTATCCAGTGCAATCATCATCAAACCCTTTCAGACAATATATAATCCCCTACTCTTTTCTAGAATCTTACTCATTCACTCAACACTTTTTTGAGCAAAAATGTCATCCTCTTCCTCAAACTCCCGTCGTCGTTGTGACCTTTGGAACGATCTTCCCGACTGTGTCTTTTATAATATCTTCAGTCGTCTTACGAGTGAGGAAATTATGTTTTCCATGCGTCCAACATGTTGGATATGGATGGAAGCTACTAACCAATCGACATTGTGGAGAGACGTTTCTTTCAATAATGTCTCCAATTCGGAGTTTGATTTTCGTTACGACATAATGGCTCGCGATGCTATTGGTCTTTCAGTAGGTGAACTGAAGTAATTCAAGATCGAACGACTTGGGGATGTTTCGTTGTTGGCCTATCTTGGGAGATGGTAAATTTTTGTGATTTCTTCATTTTCTCCTTTTTATATCCAGTCAAATTAACTTTATTGGAGATTATGGACGTATATGTTTATTTAGGGTTTAGATAATTATTCAATTAGCATTTGCTGTTGTGAAAAATATGTGACATTTGAAACATGTCGTTCATTGTCGTGATTTAATTAAGGGTTATCTGAAATAGACAAGAATATGTCCTGCCCTGTTTCGACGAAGCTCTCCAACTTGTTGATAATGTCTTTGACTCTGGTGTAGTAGTAGTAGTAGTAGTAGAATGAAATTAATCTATGTAAGCGTGGTCTCGAAAGAAGGTGTCCTGTTTTGATGTGAAATTAATATCTGTAAGTTAGGCCATATGGGTTATGATTAAAGTTGTTTTGGCCCTCCTTACTTGCCCAAACTGTTGATGTGCCATTCTAAGTAAATTTATGTAATTAATCTCTGTAAGCATGGTCTCATTCTACTACTACAAGGTGATCGTGGTACTTGTTGATTGGTTTGATAATTTAACACATTATTTTTCAATTTATTATTTCCTTGTGCCCTGTTCCATTCGTGATCGTGGTACTTGTTCAATGTATTTTGCCCTGTTCCATTGCTTTGATAAATTAACACATTCTTTTTCATCGAATAGGGCTCCTAACCTTCAACGGCTAACAGTCATAAATCCTTTTTCCGGACTGACCCCTCGTGGATTAGCTCCTGCTCTTTCAACGATGGTAGATTTGAAAGAGCTTGAACTCAGGTTTGTCTCGGCTCCCGGATTCACTCCTGAAAATGTTCGTGCAATTGGCATGGCTTGCCCAATGCTAAAGACTTTCGAAATTGTGACTTACTATGACGATGTTGATGCTGAGGCTTCCGACGACGACGATGACGGTTCATTGTTTGTGGAGGCGATTGTGGAGTCTATGCCGGGGGTTGAAAACATCGCCATCAACGTTGAATGATGTAGAAGGAGCATGTTGGAACAGTTATTCATGAATCTGTCGAACCTTAAAAGCTTGAAGATTTGTGGAAGCCTCCACACAAACGTTAATGGTGTTGATCCCCTCTCAGTTCACCGTAGATATGGGTTTAGGTCGTCTAGACTTTGTGATTATAGGTTTGATTGCATTTTATTCAGCAAGAACTGAAGAATTTATGTTTTTATTTTGTTATTTTGTGAGGCATATGTACTGGTTTACAATGTTTATGTTTTAGGCATCCGTATTTTGTTAATGTCTATATTCATATTTTTCCTTCATACAAGTATATGTTTAGTTGAATCTACCTACCCCAAAACAAAAAAGCACGCACATTATACCACACGAGTATTTCCACAAGTATTCCACACATGTATTCCACCACGCAACTATACCACATGAGTATTTCCACAAGTATTCCACAACATAATTATACCACATGAGTATTTCCACAAGTATTCCACAACTAAACTATACCACATGAGTATCTCCACAAGTATTCCACCACACAACTATACCACATGAGTATTTCCACAAGTATTCCACACAAGTATTCCATCACACAACTATACCACATGAGTATTTCCACAAGTATTCCAGACAAGTATTCCACCACACAACTATCCACATGAGTATTTCCACAAGTATTCCACCACACAACTATACCACATGAGTATTTCCACAAGTATTCCACCACACAACTATACCACATGAGTATTTCCACAAGTATTCCACACAAGTATTCCACCACACAACTATACCACATGAGTATTTCCACAAGTATTCCACCACACAACTATACCACATGAGTATTTCCACAACTATTCCACCACACAACTATACCACATGAGTATTTCCACAAGTATTCCACACAAGTATTCCACAACACAACTATACCACATGAGCATTCCACACAAGTATCCACCTCAACTATTACACACAAGGATCTAGATTACCAGTCCATATAAGTAGTCGAATTAAGTTACACCACAAATTGCATAAATAACACAACAAACCACTAATAAAATACTAATAAGCATTTCTAACCAACAACATAACACATATAATGCGATAGATTTAGATGTACTTATCAGTCACTTCCAGACTCTTCTGAACTAAAGCTTATATCACCTGGATAGTCTAGTTCCTCATCTGGGTCTTGTTGAATCAATTCAGGGACATTTCTCTCATCATAATCACAGTATGTGGCAGGGAAAAACTCATCATCATCTGGGTCTGTTGGTCCCGGTACAAGACTGAGGAATACGTGTATGGGGGGGGGATACACGTATACCAATTTTTAAACTTAAAACTGATTGAGTCCCCTTCACTCAGAGTGGTAAAGAACTAGGAGCTGATAATACACCCACTGACTACACTTGGTGCGGGTCAGTTGGCTAACTATCAGTTCAAGTTCAGTGCGGAAATGTTTGAGCCCTGATAGTTTAAAGTCTTGTTTAGTTTGCTTTCTGAAAACTTGTTTTACTCAAAACTTAGAAGTGTTTAGTAGGGCAGTGTTCTTTTGAAGATCAGGTTGATTGATTCAGACCTGATAAGCTTGAATGCAATGAATGAACAAGTAATATGGCAAGTATGCACAATGTCAAAGCAGTAAGAACACAAGGAGTTTAACGTGGTTCAGAGTCTCAAGCTCCTACGTCCACGGCCTGACTTAACAGGAAATCCACTCAAGGGATTCTTGTTTTTAACGTGCCAAGGTGCACCAAGACCAGTTACCTCACTGATCTATACAAACTCCTCTTACTATCACACTAACTGACTTACTCCCAACAAGCCTAACTTAGGGTTTTGGTTTCAGTTTGGATTCCAACTAAGTTGAGATTATCCTTACAAGGCAAAGCTGTGCTAAGGATTGGATAATCTCTCTAAGCTTAAGATAATTCTAATTAGCTCTTGGAATACAGAATAACTCTCAGTTGCTAAGAAACACTTGGGAAATTTAGAAGGTTTCGAGTGTTTCTCTTAAAGGCTGAATGCTTTGATTGCTTGAGAGTTTGAGTAATTTCTGGCTTGGAAATTTCCCGTAACCTTGAATGGGTTCAAGGCCTTCTGTATTTATAGGTGGTTTGAAAAACTATCCGTTGGAGAGATAGCCTTCTAGCCATCTATGTAGAGGGGCTTCAAACGGACATATCTCTATGCAGCAGCCGCCTTTGCATGGATTTGGTATTTGCATTCAATGCACATTAAATGCTTGCCCGTTGAATATGCAGTCTGAATTCAGTCTATATGTCAGGTTCCGTACGTGCGTGTCCTCCTCGGATTGGTCCACGTCATCAGGTTGGTGAGAATGTCAGAACTTATTCCAGAGCTTCAGGCTTGTCTTATTAAGTTCATTTTGTCTTGAGCTCACCGGTCTTGTCCTGACGCTGGAATTCCTTTTGCATTGCTTGGCTCTACTCCAAGTCTTCCCATTTACTCAGTGACAACCTGTTCCCTTCAGGACTGAGTTAGTAATGACCTCAGGGTCATACTCTTCATCACTGACACTTACTCAGCCAGCTTAGAAGACTGCCATAAGTTCAGGATGGTGCTCTTCGTCTTCAGGCTCTGAGTCTTGATTGTCTCCAGTGAGTTCTCCTCTCACTGAGTACCTGTGAAGTGTAAAATGACTAAGTGCTAATCCTAACCAAGACTAGCCTGACAAAGACAGATTAAGGCAATCATCTTTTCAGGGGCTTTGGGATCTAAATCAAAACTGACAATGTCCCAACAATTTCCCCCTTTTTGATGATGCCAAAACACTGAAAAGATCCTCAAAATACTTAGAGGAAATAAGACAAACCTATCTATAAGATAAGACAGTGTTAGAGCAGTTCTTGATAAAGTACAGAATTTAAACAAGCCAAAAAGACAATGAGTTTTTGTCTGTGGGCAAAAGTAATAGATTTCATTGATAGATGTGGAAATGATTACAATGAATCTAATCTATTACAAAGAGGCCTGTGAACACCTAGACTAATCTCATTTCAGGCTTGAGTCCATATCCTGCATAAACTCTTGCCTTTAGCTCGTCAAGTCTTCCAGGTTGGTTCACATATCCTTCAGTTCTGGCTATCTTCAAGACTTCCATCATTATGGCCTTAGTGTCATGCTTTAGAGTTCCAGGAATCAAGGGAGGAGCTCGAATGATGAACTCAGGAGCCTTCACTTGGACTTTAGCTGCCTCAGCCTCCTCCAAGATCTTCTGAAATAGCTCAGGATGATTGTCCATCATATAGTCAGTGAAGTGGGCATCAATATCGTCAGTGTCGCCCCACTTCTTCACAACAAACCATAGCCTGACAAATTCATCCCTTGCATCAGTCCAAAACTCCTTTAAAGTCTCTGAGACGAACTCATCAACAAAAGCTTCCCTTGCTCCTGATTCTGGCCTACTGACTTGAAGAATTGTTGCCTTCCTAACTGTTGGCTTCTTCCTGTACTTCCTTGGCTCAGGCTTTGCCTTCTTCCTTCTTAGCAAGCTGATCACTGCATCATCTAGTTCACGTTGTTGAAGCTCAGTGATATCCGTCAGCTTCTCAACTTTCTTCTCCAAAATGCGCATCTTCTCCTTCTGAGCAATTTCAGCTCTGCGCATAGCCTCAGTCTTTTCAGGTTGATCTCCCCATGCTTCAGCACATAGCTCCGCAACTAACTCACCTGAGTAAGTGATGGGATTCTTCCTTGAGCTCATGGGTGATGATCTTTGGACTGGCTCAGGTTGTTGCTTTGAAGGTTCATTAGCCTTTGCCTTTGTTGCCTCCTCCCTCAGCTTGGCAACTAATTGTTCTCCTTCCTTCTCCACTGCCGCTAACCTAGCTGACTTCCTTACCCTTAGAATATTTCCATCAGGATTGGCTTCAGGATCAGCTAGGACGGTCTCTCCTTGACTAACTGCCTCAGATGCCTCAGGGCGGGATCTTTTCTTCTTCTTTTCCCCCTTTTTGGCATCATCATTGGCCTCAGATGGGAATGCGTCAGATCCGCTGTTGATTACGAAGGAGGCTAGGGAATGGACATCGTTGATTCCCTCCTTCAATAACTCAACTCCCATTGAAATCCCAGTTCCTGCAAAGGATACGGAACTGATGGCAGCATTGACTTTCTTCTCAAAGACCTCCATAGAGAGTTGGAGACTTTGTTCAGCCTTGGTGATCCTTTCTTCCACCTTCAAGGACTCACCGCTGACTCTGCTAACCTCAGTCAGTATCTTCGCAGACTCCTCAGTGGCCTTAGCCAAAATGTCCGCCACTGATTGAGATGTGCTATCCAGCTTCCCTGACTCCAGCTCCAACTTGGACGCTGAGTCCTTCAAGGCCTGAGTGACAATGGCTCCAGTCTGAACTGCAAGCCTGTCCACTGCCTGATTCATCTTTTCGTCCCTGATCGCATCTCTCTCTTCAAGCTTCTTGAGAGTGTTTCTGAGCATCTTCTTTGTGCGCTTCCTCTCATTCTTCACTGACTTGGCCGTGTCAGTCATTGTGCGCTTTAACAAGATCAGCTCCCTGTTGGCAAGGGTGTTGTAGGCTGACCTTGTCCACCTGATGTGTTTCGCCAGGGCCTTGGAGTCTTCATCTTTTTCAGCACGTAGCCTCATTACTTCCTCCTGAAGTTCAGCTAGGTTTTCCGAGGTTTTCTCCTGTTTGACCTCCACTATACTTGTAAACTCAGCACGGCCGACCCCGGTGATGACCACATCTTCATCATCAGCGGCCTCATCAGTGATTGGCTGCTTTCCCTTGTCAGCCCCTGCAGCATCAGTCCCCTCTTCAAGGTACACTGAAGGCAGTTGTGAAGTAGTCATGGCCGCCTCCTCAGGCTCAGCTAAGCTAACTTTAACCTTAGGAACTTGTCCTTCGGAACTGAGAGTCTCCTTGAATGCCTCAACATCATCCTCTCGTGTCTCAGGGCAGGGAATCCCTTCATCGACAGATGTCTCATTGGCAGCTGAGATGTTCACAACATCCTCAGCCACTGGTCCACCCTTGGCACCAGTGTTCTTGTCACCTTCCTCCTGAGCCTGAGGCTCAGAGTCCATCTCATCAACTTCCCTTGCAGTCTCCTCTACTGCCTTTTCCACAGCTCCACCTTGAGCGTCATCATCCTCCTCACCATTCTCCTTCTCTTCAACGGAGAGAAGATCAGCCTTGCTTTTGGCCATCATTTCAGCCACAAGCTTCTTCAGGTTGTCGAAGTTCAATAGTTGAAGCCAGCTTGTCAGGCCAAAGAATGAGCAGATCTTGGCCTCCTCCGTCTCCCAATGCTCCCAGCCGCGTGCGTCTACTAGCATATGTTGCTCCTGCATGTTTGATTGTTTGAAGTCCAACCAAACTTTGAGCTCCACCACATATGCCAGCAATTCAGTGTATTTGTACAGCCCAGGCCAGCACTTTCCTGCCCACTCCGTGGCATTCCCCCTGAGTGTATTCTCCAGTATACCTCCCGCCATGTGCTCATCCAGCTCCTCCTCCTCTATTTCAAGGAACACATCCTCTTCTGTTGAAATAGGTTTGGGACAGTCTTTGGGGTTGGGGTATGAGGGAAAATCTGAAGGGTTGGGAAGGTTTGGCTCGGCTAACTGGTCAGGCTCAATTGTAAGTGAGGTTGATGGCACTGACTCAGTAGGGTAATTTGGCTCTGAAGGTTGGGGGAGTTGGGGAGTTTGAGGTGCGGGGTCAGGGATGGAAGGTGTTTGGGTTTCAGGATGTGGGGGTGTTTGTGTGGGTGCTGTCTCAGGCTGCAATGATTCAGCCGTCTCGACAGTCTTCCTCACCTCCTCTAAGTCAGAGGCTCCAGGAGAGCTTGACTTCTCCCTCTCACTTAATTCAGGAAGTTTCTTAGCAGGAGACTTCTTTACTCCCCTCCTAAGTCTCTTCAGGGGCCTCTTTCCCTGAGCGCCCTCTATACTGACGTCATCATCAGTTCCCTCAGCCTCAGTCCCGGCCTTCTTGGGATCTGACTCAGTCCCTGTCTTCGTGCTCTTCCCTGACAGCACGATTTTCACCCTCCTCTCCTTCTTCTCAGCCGCGCCCACATCAGGTTGCTCCACCTCCTCAGCAACAGCCTTCTCAGCCTCCTTACTCCTCTCAAGGAGCTCATCCACCTTTTCAATGAGGCTGGTTGCCACTCTCTTGGCCGTCCCAGCTGGTTTTCTGGCCTGACCCTTTGCTTTCGCATTGGGATCAGTCAGCCCTAGCACTGAATAGGTGTCACTCAGTGATGAAAACATGACCTTCTTTGAGGAAAGGTTGTCCTCAAAGTCAAAAGTGTACCCATGGCACGCATGAGCAATCAGCATGGACAATCTTGTGCCAAATGGCAAGATGGCACTGACTGATATGTGCTTCTTCTCCTTGTCACGCGTGATCTTGTCCAATCCCGCCTGATGGAGTTGATCGAGGAAGAACTGCTCCCAGTTCGCTTCCACTCCATCAGCGATTGCTCCCATGAGCCTCAGCTTGGGCAGACTCAACTGCTCGTGAGAGCCAGTTGCTCCCATCACCATCTTGGACACCAAGTCCACCAGAGCCCTGTACTCCGGCTTCAGAGTGCTCTTGTTCTGACGGGCCCTGAACTCTGAAGACCCTGACTTGGTCCATTTCCCAAGGAATTCTCCCTCCGAGTTTTCCTTGTAAGTCCTGGGGTTGATGCCAGAGGATGGCAGCTTGAAGACTTCCCTCACCGCCTGCCTGAGATCAATGGTGACCACCTCCGAGTCGTAGAGAGGCTCTCCGTCGCTGTTCTTTTCCCCCGTCGGCTTTAGCGCAGTCACCTTGGTGAAGACTTCACCCTTCCGCAAGAACATGTTCAAATAAGCTTCCACCACTGTTCTTGGGAGCACAGAAGAGGGGCGGGTGGTGAAGTATGTTTCCAACCCGGCGTCGGAAATCCATTTAAAAACGGGTTTGATTTCCTCAACCGTTAGACAGATACCTTCCATGGAGATGACTTGCTCCATGTGTACCAGCTTCTTCTCAACAACATCGACGATCTTGTCGGTTGTCCAGTCGGAATCAAGGAATGCCATTGTGTTTTGAGAAAGAGGTTTTAGAAATTCTGTGTTTGAGCAAGAGAAAACTCAGTGTGCAAATTGTGCGTTGTGTTTGCGTAAAGACCTCAAATGACACCCTTGATTGATAAGACTAAGTCAGTTACTCAAACGTGGGGTTGAGATTGATTCCTGAATTCGAAAGGTTTTGAAATGAGAGGCCAGGATTAATCTCAGTTTTAATTGAAACCCCAAGTCAGTCACAATCCGTATAAAACGGACACGTATATGAAAAAGTAACTGTGACATTAAATACTCCGTGCGCGTGGGTTTAAATATAAAAAGGCGCGCTTTTAATGATAACGGAATGCATTTAGTAAAGATTTTCAGGACGAATGACTCAGGGAGACGCTTGAGATTCACAAGAGTCAGGTTAGAACCCATACCTGTCAGGGAGACATTGTAGCACCCTGATACCTCACTGAGTCGAGTCTGGCCTGAGTTCCCCCTAGAACCCTACACTGACTGCTCTCCCGGATCTAAGAGTCCCAATTCCACTGACAGTTCCATAAACCTTGCTTCAGCCAAGGGCTTAGTCAAGATGTCAGCTCTTTGCCTATCAGTGTGAATCTTTTCCATCCTAATATCTTTCTTTTCCACATGATCTCGAATGAAGTGGTGTCTAATATCCACATGCTTGCACCTTGTGTGAAGCACTGGGTTCTGAGTGATTGCTATTGCACTGTTGTTATCACAATAGATTGGAACCTGATTAGCAAATACTTGGTAGTCCCTCAACTGTTGCCTCAACCATAGGATCTGAGCACAACAACTCCCTGCAGCCATATACTCAGCCTCAGTTGTGGATGTTGCCACTGAATTCTGCTTCTTACTAAACCACGAGATCAACTTACTTCCCAAAAACTGACATGTCCCTGAGGTTGATTTCCTATCAATCCTACAACCTCCATAATCTGCATCTGAATACCCTGTCAGTTCAAGGTTGTCATCTGAAGGATACCATAGTCCCATATTAACTGTCCTTTTCAAATACTTAAGTATCCTCTTAGCAGCCTCCAAATGACTTCTCTTGGGATCAGACTGATACCTAGCACACACACCAACTGCAAACGTAATGTCAGGCCTACTTGCAGTCAGGTACAGTAAAGAACCTATCAGCCCACGATACTCAGTCTGATTCACTGAAGTCCCTTCAGTGTCAGGATCCATCTTCCAATTGGTGTTCATTGGGATCCTGGCTGGATTGCTGTTTTGAACACCAAACTTATGAATCAAGTCTCTTGTATACTTGGCCTGATTAATAAATATACCTTGATCAGTCTGCTTGACCTGCAATCCTAAGAAGAAGTTCATCTCTCCCATCATTGACATCTCAAATTTACCAGTCATCAGTTTAGAGAATTTCTCACATAACTGCTGATTTGGTGATCCAAATATTATGTCATCCACATAAATTTGGACCAAGAGAATATCATCACCTTCAGTGATCCTGAACAAAGTCCTATCCACTGTTCCCTTCTTGAACCCATGATCAGTCAGGAATTGAGAGAGGGTATCATACCAAGCTCTTGGTGCTTGCTTAAGTCCATAGAGTGCTTTCTTCAAATGGTATACTCTATCTCCAACCTCAAACCCGGGAGGTTGTTCAACATATACCTCTTCATTGAGTACACCATTCAGGAATGCACTCTTGACATCCATTTGATACACTTTGAACTTCTTATATGTCGCATAGGCAAGGAACAACCTGATAGCTTCCAATCTAGCCACTGGAGCAAAGGTCTCATCATAGTCTATTCCTTCAGACTGACAATACCCTTTTGCAACCAGTCTAGCCTTGTTCCTTACCACAACACCATTCTCATCCTTCTTGTTCTTAAAGACCCACTTGGTACCAATCACACCTTGATGCCTAGGTCTATCTACCAGTTCCCAAACCTGATTCCTTGTGAACTGATTCAACTCCTCTTGCATGGCAATGATCCAGTTCGAGTCAGTGAGAGCTTCTTCAATGTTCTGAGGCTCCTGCTCAGAGAGAAAGCAACAGAACAATGCACTCTCACCATGAAACCGTCTGGTCCTGACTCCCTCAGTTGGATCACCAATAATTTGATCAATGGGATGATCTTCTAACCATGTTCTTTTGCCAGGAGTTGTTCCTGAAGTACCTGCAATGTTAGTGTCTACAGGCTCATAAAATTCAGGAAATTGAACAGAAGGGAATGATCCTGAGTCTATACCGAAGGGATTAACAAGCTCAATGTCAGGGACATTGATTCCCCCTTGATGAGGTGACTCAGGAGCCGTCTCAGCTGCAACAACATCTTCATAGACGGTACTTACCTCAGGTTGAGCCTGTTCCTCTGTCTGAGGCTCAACAATCCCTGATGTGCGGGGTTTAGGAGTGGCACTTGGTTCATCATCCTGATCGTCATCATCATCCCATCTGGGGATTGGCACAGTCTTGATCTTGGGATCAGGTTGACTCTTCAAGCTCAGCCTTGTCACACTCCTCGTGACCTCCTCAGTGTCAGGATTCAGCACCTTTGCCCTAGACTCATTAGCAGATTCATCAAAGACAACATGAGGTGATTCTTCCACAACAAGGGTCCTACAATTGTAAACCCTGAAGGCTTTGCTAATTTCAGAATATCCCAAGAATATTCCTTCATCAGATTTGCTATCAAAGGCTTTCAACTGGGTCTTCCCATTGTTGAGGATGAAGCACTTACAACCAAATACATGAAAGTAAGAAATACGAGGTTTTCTTTTGTTCCATGTCTCATATGGGGTCTGTGCATGTTGCTTGTTCAGCATGGATCTGTTCTGAGTGTAGCATGCAGTGTTGATTGCCTCAGCCCAAAACTTCTTGGGCAATCCTGACTCAGCCAGCATGGTCCTTGCAGCTTCCTTCAGTGTCCGATTCCTCCTTTCAGCGACACCATTCTGTTGTGGGGTTCTAGCTGCAGAAGTCTCATGAGCTATACCAAGTTCATTACAAAAGTCAGAAATATATGAATTTATAAACTCAGTGCCCTTGTCAGATCTGATCTTAGTAATGGACTGATTTTTCTCATTGCTGAGTCTTCTGAGCAACTCTGGAAGCTTCACCTGTGTTTCCTTCTTATTTAACAGGAAAATAACCCAAGTATATCTAGAATAATCATCAATAACCACAAGGGTATATTTTCTACCATTCATACTCACAGGTGTTATGGGACCAAATAGATCCATGTGCAGGAGCTGAAGTATCCTGTCAGTAGTGTAGGAAGCCTTTTCTTTGAATGACGCTCTGACTTGCTTCCCTTCCTGACAAGCTTTGCACACGTGATCTTTGCTAAAAACTTCATTAGGTAGACCATCAACAAGTGACTGTCTAGAAATTTTGTTAAGAATCTTGAAGTTCAGGTGGCTTAATCTTTTATGCCATAACCAACTGAGCTCTTGAGAGCTTTTAGCAACAAGACAAGTATTAGGAATAGTGCTGCTCCAATCAGCGAGATAAACATTACCTTTCCTTATACCTGATAGAAGCACTTGTGTTGATTTGTCCTTGACTGAACATTTATTCGATGAGAACTCAACACTGAACCCTTTGTCACAGAATTGACTTACTGACAGCAGGTTATGCTTCAGTCCTTCCACAAAGGACACATTTTCCACTCTTACTGTACCTATAATTAGAACACCAAAACCCTTAGTAACACCTTTTGAGTTATCACCAAAGGTTACCTGTGGACCATCTTTAGCCTGATATTCTTGGAGAAGACTCTTCATTCCAGTCATGTGCCTTGAGCAACCACTGTCTAGGTACCAAACAGCTTTGATTGAGTCTTCTCTCCTCTTGTTGTGATCCACAGCCGCCTGTAAGCAAATCAGGCTTTAGGTACCCATTGGGTGTTGGGTCCTATTGTGTCAGCTGTACCTTTCGGGATCCAGACTTGCTTCACAACCCTGATTGCCTCAGAGTGGTGAATCTGTCTCCCTGAAACATCGACATACACAACTTTCTTCTTCTTAGCCTGAGAGGAAGATGGTGTATGGGTGCTAGACTTAGGCTTCGCAGGAGCCTGAGTGGATGCCTTTTGGGCTGGCCTCCTGTTCTTCCTAGGTCTGGGTGCAGCAGGTCTTGGGCCTTGTTCTTGATAAGGACCCTGATTTCTATTCCCCCTAGGCAAGTGAGGGAAAGGAAAACAGTTAAAGGCCTCAGGATGCCAAAACCACGGGGGTGTCATCATGTTTGGCCTTCCCTGATGGTATTGCCAAGCATGATGGTACCCTCGTTGACCAGTCTGAGGGCTCTTGGCCTGAGTCTTCCTCTGCTTTCGCTGAGGTTTTCCCTGGCCTGAGCTCTCAGGGGCTTCCGCAGGTTGCTTTGCCTTTCCCTTGGGTTTTGGCTTAGCTACCTTAGGAGCAACCCTGACTGTGTCAACGGTTTCCTTGCCCTTATCAGTTTGACGGGCCTGGAGCACAACCTTAGGTGCACTCTGGCCTGTCTGAACAAATACCCTTTCAGTGTTGCTCCCTGAAGCAACATGAAACTGACCTTGTGAGGATTTCTCAGGAACATATCCAAGTCCCTTTTTCTTGTTCCCAAGTATCTGGTTGCTATTTATTTCCTCTCTAGCCACTGAGGATTTATTCATTGCTGCAACCTTTTTCTTGAGAGAGTCCTCACTCTTTTTCAGGATTTCATGTCTGGTAAAGAGGTCATCAAACTTACTCTTAAGTGCTTTCAGCTCTTCCTTCCTGACCAGCTCTTCCTCAGCCAGTTCCTTCAGAATTTTCTCTCTTGGGAGACGCTCAGAATTGATCATGTCAATTTCCTGAGTTAGTCTCACAATCTGAGCTGATTCTTTGAGATCAGACTGAGTGAGTTGTTCATTCAGGTTTTGAACTTCAGTACTCAATTTCTTGTTCTCCTCTACCAAGAAGACATTAGTTTCCTGCAGTCTGGAGAAATCAACCATCAATTGATCAAGACAGATCTGAAGGTTCATTTCTCTAACTGACTCTGAGCTGAGCTCAGGATTTTGACCAGTGTAAGAAGCACAAACAGAATTTGATGTTACCTCAGGCTCATCCCTAGCCATTAGGCAGACATCATCGTACTCATCATCCGAGAAGAGTTCAGGTGACCTTTCAGTGGGGCCATCAGAGTCTGTTGCATCCTCAGCCACCATAGCCCTCCGATCAGCAGATCTTAGATCCCTCGTGGTTCTCCTTTCCTCTCTCTCCCTAGCACTCAGCTCCGGGCAATCGTACTGATAGTGACCAATCTTGTTACAGTTGTAACATGCTACCTGCTCACTTATTCTTTCTTTTCTCGGTTCAGGGTTCCTCCTTGAGTCAGGTTCCCTGGTTCTCGGTGAGCTTTCAGCCTTGGTTGGATATCTATCATCGCGAGTACATCTCTGTTCGTCTCTTCTTTCAGGTTTTGGTTCAGAATATCTCCTTTCATCACCACGTTCTCTCCTCTGGTCAGTGTTCCTTCGCTCCTCATATCTCCTCGAGCTTTGGTGGGTTCCTTCAGGTTTCCTGTCACGTGAGTCCTGATAAAACTTTTTATAACGACCAAACCTGGAATTGAGCTTGTCAAATCGTCTGGCCATCAGGCTGTACTCCTCAGCGAGTTCTTCCCTGCTCATCTCCATCAGTGACTTTGATGAAGAATTTGATGAGGGCTCAACAGGTTCAGACCTGGCCTTGAACGCCACACTTTTCTCAGGAGTTTTCTCCTTCCCTTCCTCTTCTGACTGAACTTTCTTCTTTCTTTTGTTAAGATCAAATTCAAGCGCTTTTAGCTCTGAAAAAAGTAAAGCAGAAGTTATGTTACTCATATCCTGAGTGTTCTTAAGCATAATTACACTGTTGTCCCATCTCTCAGGAAGGGCATTCAGGATTTTTGAAGCAACATCTCTCCTTGGGACATCCTTGTCCAACATCACCAACTCATTCATCAACTTGATGAATCTAGACTCCATCTGATCTATGCTCTCATCAGGCAGCATCTCGAACGCTTCGAATTTCTGAATGGCAATATTCCTCTTGTTCTCCTTTATCTTTTCTGACCCTTCGCACATCCTGGTCAGCTCATCCCAGACCTCCTTTGCCGTCTTTAGGTTCATCAGCCTGGCTGACTCCTCGAAAGGCACCGTATGCAAGATGATGTTTCTGGCGACGTTGTCAAGCCCCACCATCTTGATTTCATCGTTGGTCATGTCTTTCCTCTCCTTAGGAACCTGCACCCCAATCGCAAGATCATCGTATCCCAGTCCTCTGACGTTAGGAATAGTGATCTTGATCGGTCCTTCCCTGAGCACACGCGGCATCTGGTCATGGATGGCATCTAGATGTGCCTCTAATCTGAACTTCCAATAGACAAAGTTAGATACAGAGAATTCAGGTAACGAAGCTTCAAGTCTCCTCGAAGTCATGATGATGATGCAAGCTTTGTGAAAAGCAAACTCAGATCTGTTCAGTGACCACCAACAGTTTCTCCTCTGAAACTATTAGTATTCAAAGTCAGTGGTCTTTCGAACCACCACTCTGATACCACTTGTTGGTCCCGGTACAAGACTGAGGAATACGTGTATGGGGGGGGGATACACGTATACCAATTTTTAAACTTAAAACTGATTGAGTCCCCTTCACTCAGAGTGGTAAAGAACTAGGAGCTGATAATACACCCACTGACTACACTTGGTGCGGGTCAGTTGGCTAACTATCAGTTCAAGTTCAGTGCGGAAATGTTTGAGCCCTGATAGTTTAAAGTCTTGTTTAGTTTGCTTTCTGAAAACTTGTTTTACTCAAAACTTAGAAGTGTTTAGTAGGGCAGTGTTCTTTTGAAGATCAGGTTGATTGATTCAGACCTGATAAGCTTGAATGCAATGAATGAACAAGTAATATGGCAAGTATGCACAATGTCAAAGCAGTAAGAACACAAGGAGTTTAACGTGGTTCAGAGTCTCAAGCTCCTACGTCCACGGCCTGACTTAACAGGAAATCCACTCAAGGGATTCTTGTTTTTAACGTGCCAAGGTGCACCAAGACCAGTTACCTCACTGATCTATACAAACTCCTCTTACTATCACACTAACTGACTTACTCCCAACAAGCCTAACTTAGGGTTTTGGTTTCAGTTTGGATTCCAACTAAGTTGAGATTATCCTTACAAGGTAAAGCTGTGCTAAGGATTGGATAATCTCTCTAAGCTTAAGATAATTCTAATTAGCTCTTGGAATACAGAATAACTCTCAGTTGCTAAGAAACACTTGGGAAATTTAGAAGGTTTCGAGTGTTTCTCTTAAAGGCTGAATGCTTTGATTGCTTGAGAGTTTGAGTAATTTCTGGCTTGGAAATTTCCCGTAACCTTGAATGGGTTCAAGGCCTTCTGTATTTATAGGTGGTTTGAAAAACTATCCGTTGGAGAGATAGCCTTCTAGCCATCTATGTAGAGGGGCTTCAAACGGACATATCTCTATGCAGCAGCCGCCTTTGCATGGATTTGGTATTTGCATTCAATGCACATTAAATGCTTGCCCGTTGAATATGCAGTCTGAATTCAGTCTATATGTCAGGTTCCGTACGTGCGTGTCCTCCTCGGATTGGTCCACGTCATCAGGTTGGTGAGAATGTCAGAACTTATTCCAGAGCTTCAGGCTTGTCTTATTAAGTTCATTTTGTCTTGAGCTCACCGGTCTTGTCCTGACGCTGGAATTCCTTTTGCATTGCTTGGCTCTACTCCAAGTCTTCCCATTTACTCAGTGACAACCTGTTCCCTTCAGGACTGAGTTAGTAATGACCTCAGGGTCATACTCTTCATCACTGACACTTACTCAGCCAGCTTAGAAGACTGCCATAAGTTCAGGATGGTGCTCTTCGTCTTCAGGCTCTGAGTCTTGATTGTCTCCAGTGAGTTCTCCTCTCACTGAGTACCTGTGAAGTGTAAAATGACTAAGTGCTAATCCTAACCAAGACTAGCCTGACAAAGACAGATTAAGGCAATCATCTTTTCAGGGGCTTTGGGATCTAAATCAAAACTGACAATGTCCCAACAGGGTCATCTGGTCCTCGTTCTATTGCGTTGAAAATTTTGTACAGCCGTAGATACAATGGGTCCCCTTCGTGTGTGTATGCCTCTGCGAAAATATTTTTCTAAATTGACAAAACCAAAACTGTGTTAGAAAATACAAGAGTACAAGTAATATTTAAATTAGGTGAAAGACATATTTCCTCTCTCCAATCTGTAGATTTGTTACCTGAAGTATTCTCTGCCATAGATCATGGGGCACATACATCCTGTTCGTCACTCTGTCCCAATGAACATAAAAAATGTTAAGGATCGAACCAAAAAGAGTCCATCGTCTCTTGAGTTCATCAATGCATGCAATTATACCCCCGCGTGTATAATCAAATGAGAAAGTGGAGTTTATATGATTTTGCAAATTCGCAATGCATTGTTCGTTGGATGATTTGGGATTCCAACGTCCTTCCTCTTTCTCGGTCACCAAAAAATCAACCATAACCTCAGCGACAAGCCTATTCCAACGACCCGGCCCATACAAAAACCTATCTTGTGGGTTACTTGATGAATCACCCATTGGTTTTTTTTTTTTTTGGAATGACTAAGTTGGGGAAAATAATAACAGGAAAATGGCCGAATGTTAATGGGTAAATCTGTTGTGGTCACTTCTCCATTATTTTGGTCAAAGACATATCTACTTCTGTCAGTCAAAAGAGGCCAAGATAATACAAACAAACATACTGACACAACACCAAAATTTAATTAAGTATATTTATAAATTGTGTTACAAGATAAAAATAACAAATCTCATCATCAAAAACTGGGATATGTCATACTTTGCCACTGTTTTGTTTCAACAATAAGAAATAAAAAAACACTAATAGCGAAACCTTATAAAGCACAAACACATAGCTATGATAATGAGGATCCATTTTTTTTGCTTCTGCAGTTTAGCAATTTGTCTTTCGTGGGAGACAATTTGGTGTGCTTGATCTTTGATTTGGGCCTCCAAGATTTCAACAACTTTTCTTGCCTTTTGTTCCCGTTTTGCAAGATCGTCATTTTCAAACATGAGTGAATCGATTCTCTTCATCATTCCAAAAAATATTCCTTTTTCAGAAACTCCAATTTTGCCACCCAAAACTTTGGTTAAAGTTTGAAGCTCCCCATAAACCAACATGAAAAAAATAAATTGAATGTCTTACATCTTATTGTCTACAGGTCCTTTAAGTCATACAAACTACAAATAACCTCAAATATTGCAAGGCAACAAGCAACATATATCATAAAATAACACCAAGCAGTGTTGGTGAGGATCTTATTTCATGAACTCCTTATCAATGGACGTATTCCCTACCTCGAAGTGGTGCTGCACAAAAAAATTCTATATGGTATACATATTAGCAAATAATCAAATTGAACTTAAAAAAAAAATCATATTTAAATCATGTGGCAAACCTTTGTGTGGTCATGTTCCGTTTCCAAAGAATTGCAGCTTGAATCTGTCTCTTTATTTATCCCTATACCCTGCACCGAAATCAAGAGATCTCAATAAACGTTTGATTCATAATATTTTCTACTGTATAAACAACGTATAACAAGTTTAAACAACAACTTATAACTCTCCTCAGTACTTATATTTTACATATTTGAGTAAATTAATATAATTAAAAATAAAATAAAGTAAAAATATTGAAGTAATAAAGATTGATGAATTAAATGATATTGATAGTGGGGTAATGAATTGTAACAATTATACCTGGAATGGATGGGGGAGTAATTTTCGATTTTCACTTATCTACTTAAAATTAAAAAATAAAGAATATATATAGAATATGTGTACTAAGATACTTGAACATGAATGAATAAGGACAAAATAGAAGTAAAAGACAACCACTTTCTTCTTTGAATTGTCATTTCAAGCAATAGAGCCCCTCTCTTGGTCAAAAAGGCAATTTATAGGAATCAAATTTTCATGCCTTATACTTATACTTCATCACAATACACTAAAAACACGGTTACTAACATAGTAAACTGTGCTTGCACCATGCCTTCCATCCATTTCACACAAACCCCACCACAAGAAACATTTCTGTATAATGAGAAGTGGAGTTATGAAATGGATCACGTATTCATCAATACGTTGATCGTAGAAAAAATGTTTCTGCGTTGGTATGGAAGAAACCAAGTAAACTTTAATGCATGTGTAAGTGCTATTGCAGAGGTTAACAAAATTTGCCACAAGAGACTCACGTGGGCAGATGGCATGGAACGTTGTAGTGAACTCAAAAACTGATACGATGTGTTCAAGTTAATGATCGACCATCCACGAGTGTGGTGGGACCGTGGGCAAAACATCATCAACACTTCTGAACAAATTTGGCATCGAATGATCCGGGTAGGTTTGCAATACCTTTTATGTATTACCTTTAATACATCTTACATTTTTATGTATAAACAAAATAAATATTTTTCTGAAAAGGAGAACGTCCTTGTAAGAGCATACGTCCACCGAGGGAAGCCAGAGTATGTGAAGCTCCGCATGTTGTTTGCCCATCCAGGAGAGCATGTTCCAGAAGATGTGAGTGTATATGTTGAGGCTCAACAAATTTTGGAACCAATGAACATACCCAATAGTCCGGTTGTCTCAACTTCAGCAGTGCGTGGTCGTCGCCGTACACGAACATAAATCAGGTTGTTTGACGAACCGGAAGTGGACATTGAACCAAATCTAGACTTTCAAGTTGGAACATGGTTAGGACCTTCAATCAATTCGGACGAGGATGATAATTGAAAAGTTAGGGTTGTAGGTTGTCAACTAGACCTATTAGGATTGATGCATCTTTTAAGTAGTTGCTATGTATGCTTGAAGTTTCCCCTATGTTAGGGTCTTTCAATTCGACAATGTTGTAGTTTGTATCGTTTGAAAAGGTTTATGTTGTTTGAATTCGTTAAGGTTATGTGGACTGTTTTGTATGTTTTGTAATTTTCGTATAATAGGAAATTATTTGGCTTATTAGTAGAGTTAATTACATAATAAATATTTATTTTAAGCACCCCTCTTAACAAAAAATTAATACAATTCAATACCAAAATATAAAATACTAAAAAAACTACAACCGAGACTCAAAATTATCCATTGTGCGTCTTTTTAGCCAATCCTGCCGTGTTGGTACTAGAGAGGGCTTGGGAAATAGTTGATGCAGTATATCCCACAACGGCTCTTCGTACTGGGTATATGAATTTGCCTTTTCATCAACCTATAAAATTTAGTCAAAATATATATACAAAAATAAGTTTTCCTGATTAAATAATTCCCTAATAAAAGCATATATTAATTTAAATCTTACATCCAACCAAAAATCCCAAATATCAACAGTAGCCGAAATTCCGGTGAAATCGCGATCCCATACGCAAGGTCCCTTCGTGTTGATCATCATAAACCAACAATCATGCCGAGATTTGAACGAGATCACACGTTGTAAAACCTCATCCACTGTAAATTTTCGCGTTGGAAACGACAAATTCAAACAAAAAGTTGCGTGCTCGATTGCATGAAGATTTTCAATACTGCCTACTTTCCAACGACCCCCCTTGCACTCAACCAAAAGTTGTTCTGCGAGAGACTTATCAAATTCAGGAGTCCAAAAAATGGAATTCTCGCATCTCTCAAAGTGGTTCTTTGGAACCCAAGATGAAACATAAGGAGTACACATAATAGATTATACTGAAAATGGGAGGTGTGATAGGTGACATGACCATATTTATGAATAATTTAAATAACAAACAATGTAATAAAAAAATCTGGAAAGTTAACTTTAATTAAGTAAAGTAGCCAAGTGTGAAATGAGGGTTTCGTTGGTCATTCATTGGTCAACAAGTACATTTTTGTTTGTAGTGGAACCATGTGGGATACAGGTATCACGGGTGGAGGAGTGATGGAATATATCATAGTGGTATATATCAGATTTCAAACAGTATTAATATGTTTTACTGAAAAAATAAACAAGCAAAAATGTACTGAAATTTACAGTATTATTATGCTTTACTGTAAAAATATGTAGGTTATTTAATTTTTATTATGTATACGTCTTTTTTCGCTATTTTCCCCAGAAATCCACATAAGTCCACATATAATAAATGTATAAACTATTGTTGAATATGTGAATTGCTTCGTAGTTGTCATAAATGTTACATGTAAATGGGTATGGGTATGGGTATGGGTTTGTGTTTGTAGATGTTATAAAAATTGAAAATAAAAAAACTATTCCCATAATACAACGACAATATTTTGGACATTCGAGAAGAATAGTTACCGAAGTACCCATACTTGAAATGTTAAAATGGGGACATTTTATTTTCATTTCAATAAGATCAATGTGTCGAAATAACACATTATTCCACATAAATCCACTAGTTTTTTTTTGGAAAGCGAGTATTCCACATCATCAATCCACAGTTTTCTTAATTTGAAAAATGTAATTTCCACATGTTCCTCTACATAAAATCCTACAACTAATGAACTCTCCATACTTGAAACGGTAAAATGAGAACATTTGATGTTAGTCATTTAATATTAACATATGCATGTAGAAATACAATATATTTCCACATCAGTCCACTAAATTCCACTTCAATTCACACAACTCCACATCAATCCACATGTCTTTATTCCACATATAATGAGAACGTTTGATGTTAGCCTTTAATATTAACATATGCATGTAGAAATAAAATATATTTCCACTTCAATCCACACAACTCCACATCAATCCACACAACTCCACATCTTTAAACATGTCTTTATTCCACATATAATGAGAACGTTTGATGTTAGCCTTTTAATATTAACATATATATGTGGAAATAAAATATATTTCCACATCAATCCACACAACTCCACATCAATCCACACAACTCCACATCTTTAAACATGTCTTTATTCCACATATAATGAGAACGTTTGATGTTAGCCTTTTAATATTAACATATATATATGTGGAAATAAAATATATTTCCACATCAATCCACAAAACTCCACATCAATCCACACAACTCCACATCTTTAAACATGTCTTTATTCCACATATAATGAGAACCTTTGATGTTAATCTTTTAATATTAACATATATATGTGGAAATAAATATATTTCCACATCAGTCCACTAAATTCCACTTCAATCCACACAACTCCACATCAATCCACACAACTCCGCATCTTTAAACATGTCTTTATTCCACATATAATGAGAACCTTTGATGTTAGCCTTTTAATATTAACATATATATGTGGAAATAAAATATATTTCTATATTTCCACATCAATCCACACAACTCCACATCTTTAAACATGTCTTTATTCCACATATAATGAGAACCTTTGATGTTAGCCTTTTAATATTAACATATGCATGTGGAAATAAAATATATTTCCACATCAATCCACACAACTCCACATCTCTAAACATGTCTTTAATCTACATAAAATGAGAACCTTTGATGTTAGTCATTTAATATTAACATATGCATGTAGAAATAAAATATATTTCCACATCAGTCCACTAAATTCCACTTCAATCCACACAACTCCACATCAATCCACATGTCTTTATTCCACATATAATGAGAACGTTTGATGTTAGCTTTTTAATATTAACATATGCATATAGAAATGAACTCTCCACAGTAACATGACATCAAAAATTATAAAATTTTAACCAGTATTAAATTTAGACTTTATCCATTTAATCTAAATCATGTCTTAAATACTTAACATATGTCATATTGCAAGACATAATCAGAAGAAAATTAAATTTAAAATATTTCAATCATTACAACTACAATAGATAACAATGTCATCATATCATTTGATCATCTGTGATATCCTATATATATCTAATCACAAGTACTGACGATAGATGAGTATTTTTTTCACATAAATTTTTTTGGAATGAAATACCAGAAATTAAACACTAAAAAAACTTGATGCACATCACACCACAATCGTAGTTATTCAACTGACCAGGGGAGTCAGGGCTAAGAGCAACACGGTAAACTTTATTACCACCAGATATATCTCCGAGAGCTGAAGCGAATAATGCAAATTCCTCCTTCCCATTCCAATTCGGAAAAGATACACACAACGAATCGTACACTTTGATCATGGACTCTCGAGGCTGAATTTAAAAAAGAACCCAGTGGTTATCATTTATACGAGCAATACCGAAAACACTGTCTGCTTCTGCCCAACTTAGTCCCCGTCCGTAAATGGGCAGTATTCCCTCTAGGTAGGGCATGAGAAGTCTACCCCTTGAACTCCAATCAAATTTGTTTTTGTTTGTATATTTTCCCGGTACCCTGGATTCTAATGCAAGCCTAAGCAAGGAATCCTGCCAAACAAAACAAAAATGGATTACCCAGGAAAAATTCTAAAGGTATAAGTGCATCGAAGAAAATGTTGCATTACACCCTAAAAAATTAAGAATTAAGAAATTTTAACGTAGAAAATAGATTTTCTTACCCAAAATGCACCATCTACAATTGTCCATTTATGTTTAAACATTTCTGGCCATTTTCTAACCTTCAACATCACAACATGCATCAAAATGTCGAGGTTCTACAAGAATGACAACACAAAATTTAATGGGGTTAAACATCTTATAACAAAAACGTAAAAAACAATAGCATATACTAAAGAGAGGTTTCATTAATACCCATAGACTCAACCATCCTCTTGCAGACCAAATATCCTTGAACCAACTAGCGTCGAACGATCTTCGCCTATCGGGGAAGAGCGGGACACTAAATGAAACAGGGTTCTTCTTTCGTCTGAGAAGAGCACCAAAATCCTTTACTTCCACCTTACTGTACGTGTAAAACAGCCAGTATTTCCCATTATCTCCAATTTCAGAAGCAATGTGATTCATCCTCTCCAACACCATGGAGACCTCCTGTGCGCTAGGCTAAGCGAACAAAAAACAAACGGCATAAAATCAATATGAAACTATTAATTACACTATATCAAAACCACAAAAAAAAATTAAAGGACCTGTTGCGGCCAAGGAATCCTATGCTTCGTCGGGTCTGTGAACGGGGAGATTGTGCATTTACCAGGCAGCTTATGGCGAGGAGGTCGTATTGCAGTTTGTTTCTTTAAAATCTTACGAGATTTAGTGGAAGGACAAATAGCATCTTCATTACTACGACCTGCGACATTCACCAATGTACTCGCATCGGCTCCATGCGCAACAGGACTCTCATGTGCTATGGGCTTTGGAGGATGCCTGTACGATGTTGAAACAAAAATTTGAGTTTGCCTAAGAAACAATCATTAATAAAAGTTAGAAATAATATGAAATTATCAAACCTCTGATGAAATGTTGTCTTGTGCAGTAGTGATCGGTGGAGAGAACAGTACAATTGCTTTGCATGGTGACACCTGCCGCAATTTAGTTAGTTGAAAGTTTATGAAGCCAACAAAACTATTTGAAGAGGTAAATTGAAACTTAGAAACATTTTACACTAACATGTGTTGATTCAATCTCATTCCCTGGGGCTGTGGCAGCATCAACAGGATGTGGAGTTTGATCATCCATTCCAACCCCAGTCTCCCTCGCATCTCCAGATTGTGATTGTGGGGTCTCATTGGAAACTAGATATGGAGTTGGATGGTCATTTAATCCTTCATCCATTTCAGCAACTCCACAATCTTTGGCATCTCCGCTTTCTAGGGTCTCGTGTGAAAGTGATTGTCTTGTTTGATGATCAAGAGAAGCCTCATCCAATTCAACGCATCCACAGGGTTCTGCAAAACCACCCTCTTTGGCATCTCCAGATTGTGGGGATTCATTGCAATGTGATTGTGGAGTTTGCAACTCAGGTGATATTAATTCATCATCATGGGAAACTGGCTTTCCTTTGTCGTTTCCAAATAAGGTGCTGGGTTCCAAAGACTAAAGAAAATTTTATTCATAGAGAATAATATAAAAATGCTAACAGAAATTGTTAGTTGAAATAGAGAATTAGATCAAAAGTGTACCTTATCAGGTATGTCTTCACTGTATGTTGCCTCCGTAGGATTCACCGGAAACTGTTTTGTAAAACTTTTGTAATGCTCATCGCTCTGGTTTTGATGGCTTATGACAGATTCAAATGCAATTTTAATATCCTTCACCGACTCTTCAAACTTCTTCTCCATGCTAACTTGATAAGCCTTCATGGACTCTTCAAACTTCTTTTCCATGTTAACTTGAAAAGCCTTCATGGACTCTTCAAATTTCTTTTCAATGTTAATTTGATAAACCCTAATCTCCTCCAGCATTCTCTTATTTTCAACACTAGAATTCTCCAGCTTCAACAAAACAGACTCAAACCTTTTACCAAATTCACCTTTGGACTCAGCCTCAAACAATTCTTCGTCTTCCGACTCAGACTCGAAAACAGCTCGTTTATCTACAGATGGCCCAACACTAACTACACAGTACTTTTGCTCCCACTCTAAAGCACTAGTATACTGTGTACTCAGGTTCTCCAAATCTGTGGGCATCAGCCTATGATGTACAACCTATAAAATGATGAGTAACAGGTAGGTTAAAATTAAATAATAAAACATCAAGATGTGACCAGAAAATTAATTTACATATTGCATACCTCTTCCGAAAACCTTGAACTAGCATCCAACCGATTACTCAGCAGATTATACTTGGGGTTACCAATAGGAGACCAGAGTAGCATCCTAGGTCGAAAATCGGTATCAATGGTATCACGTTGAACAGAACTAAGATTAGCAACCCAGGGCATTGCTTCAAAAGTCCAGTATTGAATTGCATTAACAAAACCATAACAGTCTATTCCACAACCACCAACACTTTTCTCACCTCTTTTTCTCTTCTTCTCCAACTTTCTACTTCTGTACCTATCAACCTTTACCTTTACAGACAACCTACTCCTAACATCTTCGACTAAAAAGTTATAAGCTATCGTCCCCCAAGGGAAATCATTAAACAAACTCAAATCATCCACAACACTGAAAAATGACATGTCAACCTTAGAAATTTGCCTATGTTTGACAAGGAAGAAATCATACACAATCAATAGGTAAGCAACTTTCAAGGAATCTTCAGATGTCGGGTCTACTTCTTCAACAAAAATTGTTTTGATGGTGCTAAGGAATGCGTTTGACCCATACTCCCTAAAGTACTTGTCATACAATAGTGAGTGAGATGGGAGAGATGCTGGCCTTACCCCAAATCGTAAACCAGTTACTAGAGCAAATTCAGGAGGTCCAAACTTACATACTACGCCACCGACATTGAAATTTACATCGTTTGTTGACATACAAGAAGAATCAACACACTTTAAAAGGTGTGTGATTAGATGACCATGGAAATTTTGCTTCTTCAAATGTAACAAATGTCCAAAGCAGCTTTGTTCAAACCTCGTAATGTTATCGGCCGATAATTGTCCTTTGATAACATCTATTAGCGAGAAATCAACTCTAGACTTTAAACACAAGTTCGACATGATTTTACCTATAATATTTAAAAAAAACGCATTAACATATCATATGTCAAAATCAAGCAACCAGTTCAAATGAATATCAAAAAAAGAGTAAACTGATATTGCAAACAGATGATATTGTGTACAGAGTACAATTGGAATTGAGGTTACAACTAACGTTCTATTCATAGACTTAATTGGGGACCGCAGCAGCGCGATCGAATAACCCATTACATCCGTCGTCGATCGCTAATTGGGGAGAAAATAAATAGAAAAAACAAAGAAAAAAATGACACAATTGCGTAACCTAATTTCACACAGTGCCCACACAGATAAAATTCACAAGTAACCCTAGTTCAAGAACAACCTAATGAGTATGCGAAGTCGAATTATACAAAACAAGATATCAATTTCACAATACCATAGTAAAAGGTAAAGAAAAACAAAAGGAGAAGAATGAAACGTGCCTTGGTATCAAATACAGCAAAGAAGCAACGGAGAAGAATCACACAGCTGGGGGAAGCTTTTTGGACAACTCACTCAACTGGTAGGAGCTCGCTTACAAGTCGAAGATGGATTGCCGGAAAATGGCGCCGAGCAAGCAAGGGAAAGGAGAAGAACGAACAATGTCTTTGGTTCAAGAATTCAAAATTTTGGTCACCTTTGATTATTTTTTGGGCAGGGATGAAATTGATCCAAATTAATTTGTTTAAGGGAAATTCAGTCTTTTTACATTAAATTGGCTAGGAAAGATTTTTTGTAAATGGGTAGGGCATATTTGATATATTAGGTATGCACCATGGCCTTTTTTCACAATTGTCTGTATATATTTATCAGTTACAATTAGGGATAGCAAAATGAGTCTGGTCCGGTACGGTTGGCTCGCCTTTTGGACAGACTGGGCCTAAAAAATACTAGCCCAAAAGGAATCGGGCCGGTCAAGTGTATTTTGGTCTAATATGTCAAGTGTACCTATTAACATGAAAAGAGTTTCATGTGATGTTTAAAAGTGTTTGTTGAGTTAATATTACTATTTTCTTGTTGCAATAGCTTTTTCAAGAGATTAATATAAATTATTTGTTGAAAATGAATAATCAAATCATAGCATAAACTAATATTAATGGTCATTATAATTCATATCTTGACTAGAAAAATAGGATTATAAAATTTGTTTAAAAATAAGATTATTGTATTGATTATAAATGATTTATTTGATAAAATTAATTTTTTTTAAAGATGGATCATTTTGGCCCGGTAGCCCGCTTAGGGCCAGACTAGGTCTTTAAAATAGAGGCCCTGTTGGACCCGGCCCGTAAAATGAAGGTGGCCAGACAGCCCAGTATTGGGCCGGACCGGCCCATTTGCCACCCCTAGTTACAATATCAACATTCTCAGATTCACAAGTCCATTATTAACAAAAATTTCGAACAACAAATAAATTTGAAATTAATTCAATTTTACAATCCAACTTTTAACTCTTCAACAATTTTATCCTTGAAACAAAACAATGTTGATAAAAATAAGGTTATTTCTTTCTTTTCATGAAAACCACACCACCCCAAGCCAAAACGCAATAGCAACTTGCTTCCCCATTTTACCGTTAGTAATTGGCCATGAGCAATCAGGTTCAATAAGGAAAAGACTGCGGCTAATAGCACCCGAGCTTTTGCTCATCACATCCGTTGCTCTTTACACTCGAGCCTATTTTTTTATTTTACTCAAAACACCCGTAGTATATTGTCTGTTTTACCCCTCAACTTATTTCAATATTTTCATACACCCAAATTTTAAACCGTAAAATAAACTCACACACCCAAACAAAAATAAAAAATAAAAATCCACACACCCTAAACGCCGAACACTCACACACCCACACCCACACCCAAAACGCAGAGCACTCACGCACACTGAAGACTGGAACAAGAAAAAAACGCAGAACTCAAATATGTAATTATTGATTTAACTGTTGTGTTTGACCAACAGTGACCGAACTTTATTCATAATGTTTGACTAACAGTGGCCGAACTTTGTTCATAATGTTTGGCCAACAGTGGTCGAACTTTATTCATAATGTTTGGTCAACACTGATCGAACATTTATCATTGCGTTTTGCCAACTCTGACCAAACATAATGATAAATGTTCGGCTCTAATTTGTCAAACATGCGCGATTTTCAAAATTGTTAAACCTCAAAACCGTGACCGTAACTCAAGTAATACAACTTTTAAACCCTAAATATTCTTCTCTAAATAGATTTATACCATAACACATACCATACAGAACAACAAACTCATAGAAATATTACATTACATGTATTTTCCGAAGTGTGTTATTCCATGGCATCTATCATGAGTATTGATTTAAGTGGTTGAGTGAAGAATGAAGAAGAAAGAGTTTGGGTGTGGGAGAAAAAATAGTCACGATCAACAAGAAAAAATATTGGATTGGGTGTACTGAGCAAAACTAAATTTTATATTTTAATAGATTTTAAGTGGTAAAGGGTATAATAGTCTAATTACATTGGACTATTTTAGTAAAATAAATATTTTGGGTGTGATGAACAAAAGTTCGGGTGTTATTAGCCGCTGTATATTGTTCTAATTAATTGCATATATAAACTATAAATCATGAGTTGAACCCGAGCTCAAATTTAAACGAGTGTCAAGCGAACTTGAATTTCTAATAAATTAAGCTCGATCATTTCAAACTTGTAATTTTCTAAAAAGAGTCAAAATCAAATCCGGTCCTACTCAACCGCACTGGACACATTTAAACCCCAATTTACAATTTCCTCTCGAGTATACATTGAAGTACACAAAGATGACCTAACCTTTTCCTCAAAAGAAAACCTAACCTTATTACTTAATAACGAAGCCAAAGCAATCACAATTTTAGGTTTCCATCTTTCAACATCTGCACTACGCATTTATTCACCTTCTATCTGACTATATATGGGATTCAAACTCATCTACATTTTAGAATAGCATGTAAGTTTGCTCAACAATTGTAACAATACAAAGGGTTATAAGCAAAAATAATAATAAAAAACAGGTCAAGATTGATTCAGATAGACAATATTACATGATTACCTAATAATATTACTTGTTTGTTTGTTTAGATTGATTAATTACACATTATAAAACATGCAACATTATATTGTTGTTTATGTATATGGATATTTAATGCAATCCCAATAATACTATATGAATAACAATGTAATATAAGTATAACTAACGTACACAAGTTTTACTGCATTTATAACTGATTTGATTAACAATTTTTTTATTATGCATATTTTTGCAACCGTGATTCTCTTAATTTTTTTTAGAATATTGTATGGTGTAAAATGCAAAAGTGAAAGTTACTTGCACCTTGAACAATGCTGGCCGCGCCTACCAAAATATAAAATTTAAAATGCAGTTCCTTAAATTAAAGTACGCCTATTAATAGTAAAAAGAACTTGAAAAAAAAAAAGAAAAAGAAAAACAAAATTCAACTCATCTTAGATCTTGTGATATTTTAGTTAAACATTCAATTATAGTAGTGCCAACTTCGCACACGCAGATATATATTACTTTTTCTTTACCCATTTCTAAATGACACAGTTTTTAAGAAAATAACTGTTTATTAATACTTTTGAGTATAAAATAGCTTTTTAGGAATTTTTTAGTATAAAGTAGCTTTTTGAAAGTTGAGTTTGAAAAAGTGGCGTTGCTTTTTGCCATTTTAAGAAATGAGTAAACAAAAAAAAAAAACTTCATTTTTTGGGCTTTTGGGTAAACCAAATTGAGACGGATGGAGTGCTATATTAGTATATAATAACTATACTGTAAAAAGATAATTTGATACAGATAGAATTAAATATTTCTCAAACACAAAAACTAGTTGATGGCATATAAAGTTTATACTTAGCAACCAAGTTAAAATACAGTCCTTTTCATATGGTCTTGCAATGGAAAAAAGTAGAGAAATAATGATGCCACATTCAACGATTCTTTAACTTTTACTTAATGACCACAAAAAGGGAGCAACATCCCCTGTCTCTCTCCTTCTCAACAACGACGGCAACATGCCACATACTTGTTGTAAAGAGTAGGGAAAACCAAATGTATATATTTATTTAATAAAGATGCTTGCTATTTTATACTGGTCAGATATTATTTATATAGATTCTCATTTAAGATCGAGAGGCATACAATATATAATTCAGTTTGAAATTCAAATAGTACAGTCAAGATACAACACTAAATAAAATATTAGCGCAACGACTCTCACCCCCCACTTTGATTAATCATTTATTTACTTTGTATATTATACGGTAAATTTTCCCAACAGATTTCAATATAAACTACAAAAACAACTTTTGACTTTAACACACAAATTTTCCTTCAGTTTTATACAATGACAAAGATTGGAAATAGGCCGCCCCAGATCAAACTTTTCATAAAAAGATGTGGACTTAACTTAATATGTAGTTTATTTTGTTTAAATCTGATCTTTTATCTATCATAGCCTTTTCTTAATAGATTTGACGTGACATTTAGAGTAAATAGGTAAAAGCATCTACTGCCAAATAATTATTATTTTTACCCGAAAAAGAATAAATTAAAATATGATGACATGAAAGAATGTTTTTTTAAGTAGTCATGAGAATGATGAATAATAAATAAAATAGTATTTAAATGAATAGAGTAGTTAAATTGTAGAAGTGTAGTTTAAAAAGATGAATCATTTTCTTTTTATTTTGAGAATAAGAAAATAAAATTGAGACGGAGTAATATTTAAGGGAACAATTAACACTGCTATTTTATAAAAATATTTAATCCTCTATAATACTAAAAGCGACTTAGTCTTGCTTATGTGTCGTAATATGATTGATTTTGCATATGTGTCGTCTTGTGGTTGATTCTGTCTACGTGTCATATGTTTATGTGTCATCTATGTCTTACGTGTCATCATGCGTGTCAATTCATTATGCTTATGTGTCATTATATAACAAATAGTCTAATTAAAAAATATATGCATATACATGGATTCGAACCTATGACCACATGAGTGCATTAAATCATTTTAACCAATTAAGCTAAACTATGAATATATACAAAGTTGAAATATATATTGTATATAACTTGAGTCTATATATTAAATTGAATTGATCAATTAAATTTAAAACTCTAATTATATGAAACTTTAATGTTTAAGGAACTTATTTTATTGTCTCACTATATTTGAGCATTTTCAATTTAGAAAATTCTAATTTGCTAAAATAAATTAAAAATGGAATTTAACATATTAAATACTTTTGATATTTTTTATTGATTAAATGATTGATTGATTTTTTTTAAATCGTGTAATTAAGAAAATTAACATTTAATTAACAAATTTTTATTGTATTGAAAACACAGTGCACAAATTTTTTAATTATTTGAATTTTTTAATCTCAATGAAATTTAATATGTTGTTATATTGACTTAACTATGTTTAACATGTGACATTATTTTGAATATATTTACTATGTAATATAATTATATTATTTTTGCAGTGAATAAATTTATAATGTTATTGTATATGTAATACATTATAATGCATAATTAATTTTTTTTATGAAAATCCTGTGTAATACACGGGACACTCATCTAGTATTATTATAAAGTGCAATGGGTATATACCTAAATGAATAATGTTCATTTTTGTTTTTTCCGTTGGAAGCAAGCATTTCCAATTCAATTCCATGAAGTTACCTTCGAAAAATACTTTCCCCACCCGATCATCTTTCTTTCCACACCCAACCCCCAAATATTCCCATTCCCCCACCCCACCCCACCCCACCCCACCTTCCTCACTTTCCTACTTCTACTTCTGCCATTCCTAACTTCGATACACATATTTCACCCTTTGTCTTCTTCTTCCCCCCTCTCTCTCTCTCCACAATATCTTCTACTATTACCTTCTTTACTCTAAAATATAGCCATTCCCATGGCTCCCTACACATATTCATCAACTCTTGTAATTTTCTTGCTTCTTCCCTTTCTCCTCTCCTTTTACTCTGCCAGTAAGTCCCTTTTCTTGTCCATTTTACTTTCTTGTTTCATTTTTACTTTCTTTCTTGGGTTTAATTATTTTCATTTTCAAATTACACTGAAGGTTTCTTTTTCTCTCGTTTATACTTCACTTCACTGGGCATTTGTGTTGCAGCAAAGCAGAGTTGTATTGAATAATTTGAATCTGCAAATTAATGTTTTTCCATTTCAAGATTCGCAGTCTTTCATCGGAGTAAATTACGGGCAGGTGGCGGACAATCTGCCGCCGCCGGAGGCCACGGCGAAGCTTCTGAAATCGACGAGCATCGAGAAGGTGCGGCTGTACGGCGCGGATCCGGCGATCATTAAGGCGCTGGCGAATACCGGCATCGGAATTGTGATCGGCGCCGCGAATGGGGATATTCCGGCGCTCGCATCCGACCCGAATTTCGCGGGCAATTGGGTCAACTCGAATGTGCTGCCCTACTACCCGGCCAGCAAGATTATTGTCGTTACTGTCGGTAACGAGGTCGTCACCGCCCCGGATCCGGCTCTCGTGGCTCAGCTCCTGCCCGCTATGCAAAATGTCCAAAACGCCCTCAATGCAGGTAAATTCTATCATCTTGACAAATGTCTAATATTCTTTTGGAAACTAGTACTAGTATAATAGTTTAAATAGTATCCACAATATAATCCTAAAAGTTCGCATTCTTTCTAAAGAAAAAAAATGCAAGTCTTGATGTATAAAGTAAATAAATTGATTTTGAATTGTGTGTGTGGTTTGGGTCCAAAAGCAAATACATTTAGTATAAATATGTAAACATCGTGGTGAAAGTACAATTTAAGCGCATAAATTGTGATTAATTTATGAATTGCTACAGTAATTTCACAGCTTCAGAATATATATGCTTTACATTTGAAAATTTAGCAATGTAAGATGAATGGCAGCGTCGTTGGGCGGGAAGATCAAGGTGTCAACCGTACATTCCATGGCGGTCTTAAGTCAGTCGGAGCCACCATCAGGCGGGGCTTTTGGATTCGGCGACACAATGAAAGGTTTGCTACAATTCCACAGCACAAATGGCGCTCCTTTCATGATCAATCCATACCCTTTCTTCGCGTATCAAAGCGATCCCAGGCCCGAAACACTGGCATTCTGTTTGTTCCAACCCAATGCTGGACGACCCGATGCTAACACTGGCATCAAGTACATGAACATGTTTGATGCACAGGTAAATAAACAACCAACTTTGATGCATGATTTTTTCCATTATTATTAACCTGGAAAATATTGCTGGTATTCAACGCCACAATCATGTTGTCCTTTCTTGCTGAGCTTTAAAAGCATCTAATGTCTTCCTCCATGTGGTTGCTGAGACAGCTGGCCATTTAGACTATAGGACCATTGTAATTATATGATGTTTGCTCCTTTTCATGTTTTGTTGACAAAAGGGGACCCCCCACCTTGCAATTTGAAATATGAGGGCTGTGTTGTTCCTGCAGAATCAAGACTTTTTTGTATTTATTGCTTATCAAAGTTTGATGGTTCGATATGTCTTTTTTTTTTTTTTTTTTTGTTGCGTATTGTATGGTCTAGGTTGATGCTGTTCATTCTGCGTTGAAAGGAATGGGGTTTAAGGATGTTGAGATTGTGGTTGCTGAGACAGGGTGGCCTTATAAAGGTGACTCGAATGAAGTCGGCCCTAGTCTGGAGAGTGCAAAAGCATATAATGCTAATTTGATAAACCACCTCAGGTCAAAGGTTGGGACACCCCTTATGCCTGGAAATTCCGTCGATACCTATATCTTTGCACTTTATGACGAGGACTTGAAACCCGGTGCTGCCTCAGAGCGGTCG
Source organism: Ballota nigra (assembly GCA_947034835.1). Taxonomy (NCBI): domain Eukaryota; kingdom Viridiplantae; phylum Streptophyta; class Magnoliopsida; order Lamiales; family Lamiaceae; genus Ballota; species Ballota nigra. The sequence continues at coordinate 40,433,288 of OX344721.1, forward strand.
TTTGGACTTTTTAAACCCGATCTTTCGGCCACTTATGATGCCGGTCTCTCAAAGAGCTCGCAGGTGGGTGGGACTTTTCATTCAGAAAATTGTCTTTATATCATTATTTATAGTAACACTAACACACTTGTACACTGTTTGTATGGTGAAACTGTACACAACTAATGCTTTTCGGTAAACAATGACTCGTTCCGTGCCACATAGATAGACTTACAAGTTTTTCTACACTTACTAAGGAATTGAAGTTATTACAGTTGGGTCTTCTTTTTTTTTTTTTTTTCATTTTGCCCTTATGCATGTCTAGAAGGTTCTACTTGTTTTGTTACTTACTAATACCTATATATTGATCTGGAAAATAAAAAGATATACAGGGTTAAAGGTGGAAATGTAAATGAATGGCATGTTAAATATAGTAACTGACATATCTTTGTGAACAGATGAAAATAGAACACTAGTCTCTATCTTTGTGGAACGGGGGAGTTATACTTTCAGTAAAAACAACCGACATTTTTTAGTAAAATAACTAATACTTTTTGTTGACTTGCTAGACTCCTGCAGTAACCCCAGCACCGGCAGCAACTCCCACGCCCACGACTCCAGCCCCGACGACTCCCACAAAACCGGTGAATCCAGCCCCAACGACTCCAGTGAATCCAGCCCCGAGGACTCCAGTGAATCCGGTGCCAAGCCCTGTTGCAGGTTGGTGTGTGCCCAGGCAGGGCATATCTGATGCTCAGTTGCAGGCAAATCTCGATTATGCTTGCGGCCAGGGCATCGATTGTGGTCCGATTCAGCCTGGGGGCGCCTGTTTTGAACCCCCTACTGTTGCATCACATGCTGCTTATGCTATGAATGTTTTATATCAATCTGCTGGCAGGAATCCCTGGAACTGCGACTTCTCTCAGACAGCTGCCGTCACCACTACTAATCCTAGTAAGTATATATATACGAGCATTTACTCCACTATGTTAAAAATCATGTGCATATAGGTGTATTCACCAAATAATGGATGTTGTTTTGTATTGTGGTGGCTGTTTCTTGTGTTGCAGGCTATAATTCTTGCGTGTACCCTGGTGGAAGTACGTGACTGTTGGGATCAATTTCGTAGCTGAATAATTGAAGGGAGAATAATGTTCAAAAGTGTGTATATGTCCCTCATTCTACTATTCTTATAGTTCAATAGTAATTGTAATGTTTATATTTCTCAGAGTTACTCATCTAACTTTGATAAATTTTGTACTGTAATGTGAATTTATTGCAATGATTTTAAACAAGGAAATTTGATTTGTAACATTCCAATAATTAACGAGTGTTAAAGGTACATGGTGAAATGTTGGGTAATGTCTCCCACAAACATGACTTTATTTAAATATTATGCCTTTACTTTTAAATTTTGGTTCATCCGAACAATACACTAGAGAGTCTCACTATGGTGATAGTGATTACAAATTAATATCTATTTTTGTCACACTATAAAACGATCTTATGCAACTCTTTCGTTATAGTTGAATTTCTAAAACAAACGCTTGACGTTGTGTTGGTTTTGTTTCCTTCCTTCAACATTTTTTATTTTTTTTATATTAATTGTATGAAAATGTATAAATAATGAAAATTTGGAAGATTCATTAAAAAAAATAGGGGGTGATAAAATCATGTCGGCATTTATATCATTGAAATAATTGGCTAAATAGCAATGACTTGTCAAGATTTTTTTATTCTATTGACAACTAGGCTTTTAATAAAACAAATCTTAACGCACCTACTTTTTTTCTTTCATAATTCATGAACATCGATTTTGCCACGCAATACAATATTCTCGATTCAGTTTGACATTATATGAATGGATTAATTATATATTTTTATAAAAAATTGAAAATTTGAAATAGATAAATTTTTTCATTATATTAGAACCAAATGACTGATATTAAATTTCACTAATAACAACTCCACTTATATTTCTCAACGGATTCACTCCTTATAGAGTGAATTCTCATTATTCAATAGTCTACTTTGTTTTACTACCTCCGTCCCAATTTTGTTTATCCATTTGATTTTTGTTGACTTTAATGTGAGACTTAATTTGTAGTATTTAAATGGATAAAATAATTTTATTATGATTGTGTATTATTCAATTTAAGTGCATGAAACAAAATGAAGATGTTTTTGCTACGTAATTATTAATGGAATGAGGTCTAATTTAGAAGTATTTGAAGGGGATAAATAATGAAATGGGTAAACAAAATTGGGACGGAAGGAGTATTTTTTTCCTTTCGATTATTTGTAACATAGTACAATTATAAAATTTTAAAGAAATAAAGTACACAAACAACACATAACTCTCCCATCTTTTTGATCATATGAAGAAATTAAAATTGGACTGTGAATGTAAAATAGGAAAAAGGAGAAAAAGCAAGAGAAAGAGGAACAAAGGAAATAGTCATTTACATCATGTGTACACTTTATTTGAATTCAATATCATCCACACACAACTACGTGCATACCCATATGAGTATGTGTAGAATACATTTCACTATAATTCAAACTCAAGACCACAAAATTAAATGAGAACATACCTAAAATGCTATAGCATCTAATATCAAATGTTTAAAATTAATTACAAGTCAAGACAAGGGGAGAGACATCCATAATACATAGATGTGAAATTCATCATCCATCAAACTATATGGGTTCTGTTAATTACTCATATAGCTTTCTAATTAGGTCGCTTACCTAATGAATACATCATGTTAATATATAATTGTAATGAAATATATATAGTAGCTTATAATATTACATAATCATGATTCCTCAATATGTGAAACGCTAGCTGCCAAATTTCAACCTGGAATGTCGTACGTAGTTAAAAATCTTATTAACTCATTTTCCAACAAAAAAACCATATATGAATTGTGAAGTGTGAAATTATAGAGGCTGGAATCAAGAGTGACGTGCTGCGGTTATTTGAAGTATGAAATCGCCGGAATATCAGAATTAAATTAATTACTTAAAAAATGTTGAAGCTCAACATCGATTGGACACTCATAACTATAATTGGATAAAAATAAACAGACTTTTATTATTTAAGTTCATGTACCATTATCTAATTTTGGTGGAATGCACGTATGTTTTTAGTTTGATTCAACACACACACACACAAAAACTAAACATGAATAAAAGTTAAAAGAAAAACTAATTCGGTTATAAATAAATGGACATCAATTTAACTATAAAATATACTATTAGTTTTAAATTTAGAAGCTAACTCATAAATAAGGGCTGCTTTGTATGATACTTCCAAACAGAGGAATGAAAAATGAATCGAAGAATCCCTTCCCCTCTTCCACTCTGTCCCGAATAAAATAATGTTTAATTAGACATATTGATTGTTTACACCCTCTCCATTCAAGTTTTGTTTTTTCATTTGCCAAAAATATATGTCCCAATTTTATTTTCACATTCCCAAAATAAAAATAAAGTGATTCATTTTTTTAAATTCAACCCCTACAATTCAACTACTTTATTAATTGAAATATTATTTTATTCACCATTTACCATTCTCAAAACTATTTTATTTATTTAAATACAATATTTCAATTTTCACATTAAACACCGTATAAAGTTAAAAGGAAAAACAAAATTGAAATAGAGGGAGTAAAATAGATGAAACCTCGTAACAAAGGAATAGCCAATTCCTCGAAATTTTATAGGCAAAATGAAACCTCGTAACAAAGGAAAAACAAAATTGAAATAGAGGGAGTAAAATATGATATGTCTTTCATTCCTTCCGTGTAATGATAATAATTTCTAATATCAATCAAACAATATAATTTAAAGGATCATATTTATTTCATTCTCTATTACTATTCTTTTTCTTTACAATCAATCATGCAATTCTTGTTCTCATTATTTGTAATAAACCAAACCCAAACTTTGTGTGTAGCCAAAAATGTTAGTTCAAACTTACTTCTCTCTAATAAAATAATATTTTTTCAGGAATTTATTTTAGTTTATCGCAGTGGCAAGTGTGCGTTGTTTTTCCACATATAAATGGTACATATATATTTTTGGCATTTTTATTTGAAATACTAATACTAATACTAATACTAATATATACACCATTTCCAAATTCCAAATGAGCAAAAAGTGGGTCCGGCGGCTTCGGGTCAATGCTCCAATTACCAAACAAACATCCATTTCTCTCAAAGTCTTTACAGTCCACCTCCTTTCCACACCTCCACCCCCAACCCGAGCCGAGCCACATTTCACTATCTGAATCCCTCTCTCGGATTACATAATTTGGACCTGAAATTCTGTAATTCGAACGAAGCTCAAATGCTGAATCGTCTTCGATTTTGATTTTTGGAAAAAAGATGTCAGTTGCTGAACTGAAAGAGCGTCACATGGCTGCCACAGAAACCGTTAATGCTCTGAAAGATAGGTTAAAGCAAAAGCGTCTGCTTCTTCTGGACACCGATGGTTATTACTCTTTCTCTCTTAATTTATTTCGGGAGAGTTTGGTCTTGTTATTTTTCTATTGTGTGTTTAGATCTGATTATTTTGGCACGAATTATGCTTTGATTGTTCGTCTATTGACGTATTTTTTTCGTTTCCAGTTGCAGGGTACGCGCGTTCGCAGGGGAAAACTTCGGTGACTTTTGGCCCCACTGATCTGGTTTGTTGCCGGACTCTGCAAGGCCACACGGGCAAGGTCAGTCTTATTTATTTATTTATTTTGTTTTTCAAATGGCTAATGCGGTAAATCTTTATTTCATCATATTCCCGCATGGATAAATACATGTTTTATACTGTATGTAGTCCTAATTATCATCATTCCGAGTTGAATCCTTGTTCAATTTTCTGTGACGTAGCTTGAACTTTCAATTGCAAAACCGTAGTCATGAGTTTTCCTGTTAAGAAATTATGACTTTATAAGACATTAACAATAAATTGTGCTCTGGATGGCTGTCTAGATGGAAATTCTAGAGAGCGAGATTTCAATGAAGTTCTGCAAAAAAGTCACATTGAGTTTGACTTAAATGATTATAATTTTTCGTCTTTTTTAGGTTAATGGATATAAGTGGCCTGGGTAGCTAGTAATGACTATGAATATATCGGTATAGAAGCTGAGCCTATAGAAGTCAGAAAATGAATTCAATATATCTCCTGCCATTTAGGATACGGGTAGCAGTTCAACAAGTTAAGGCAAATGAATATTATGTCCATGAAGCATCTGAGCCATTTCCCGAGAAACTTTAATATTTATTAAATTGAGTCTAAAAGTCACCTCAATTGATAGTTTCCCGTATTCATTATACTGTCTCAGATTAGGTTTGTACAACTCTTTTAAAGTTCAGTTCACTCACCTTTTGACAACCCTTTTGTTCTCTTGGCTGCTCTCCTTATCCTCTTCATGGATTTGCATTTCTTGTCATACCCTTTTCTGGAGCAGTTCAGTATAGACCTTCAATGGCATGCTTACTGTTTCTACAAAAGTTCCACGCATTTGCCCTATGAGATCCTCTTTTTAATTCTTAAGCTGTATGAACACAATTTTTCATTTTTCCTAACGTCCTTTTTCAAAGTCCGTTGCAAGAAAATTAGAGAAGTGCTCTTACAAATATTCATGTATCCATGAATTTGGTCAATCTCTGTATAGATCAATTTAGTCAATCTCATCTAGATGAGATGTGCTGTATACATGAATTTAGTCAATCTTGAATCTACACATTGTAATTCCTTAAATTGTAATGTATAAAGTCCGACTCCATTGGGATCTGAATTTTTCTTTTAAAGGGTGAGAAATTACTTCCCTGGCCACTCATATTAATCTGTACACTTTGTGGATAGGAATTAGCACATTTATGATGGGGTGCATTAAATGTAGTGGTTCCTATGAAAAAGACATAAATATATAAAAGGGAAATTGCACGAAAAGTATTCATTGTATTGAAATGGCAATCATTATCTTTGGTTTTTGGCTAGGAAAAATGGAAATACACATTCTGTGAAATATCATTTCATATAATTCTATCGCCAATAATTTACTGAATAGTGCAGTGCATGTACCTAAGTTGGATGATTGGGCAATGCCAAATATTTTAACTTAGAATCAAATCATCATTTTCCATCTCTTTCTTGGTTGTATTGGAATTTGAATCTGATCCTATAAAGCTCGAATGACTCTCAGGTGTATTCACTGGACTGGACTCCAGAAAGGAATCGTATAGTCAGTGCATCTCAAGATGGCAGGTTGATAGTTTGGAATGCTCTAACAAGCCAGAAAACTCATGCTATTAAGCTACCTTGTGCGTGGGTCATGACCTGTGCTTTCTCTCCCACTGGGCAAACTGTTGCTTGTGGTGGCCTAGATAGTATGTGCTCTATCTTTAACTTGAACTCTCAAACCGAAAAGGATGGGAATCTGCCAGTATCCAGAACGCTCAGTGGGCATAAGGGTTATGTATCATCATGTCAATATGTTCCAGATGAAGACACACACCTTATAACTGCCTCTGGTGACCAAACATGTGTCCTATGGGATATAACTACTGGCCTGAGGACGTCCGTGTTTGGTGGTGAGTTCCAATCTGGGCATACTGCTGATGTTCTAAGGTATGTTCTTTCTCATTTTAGTGCTTTTAGGAAATTCTTGGTTAGACTTTAACAGTGCTTCTTTGTTTCAGTGTTTCTATTAATGGATCCAACTCTAGAATGTTTGTGTCTGGCTCTTGTGATTCAACTGTTCGTCTGTGGGATACTCGTGTTGCTAGTCGAGCTGTTCGTACTTTTCATGGTCATGAGGGAGATGTAAATGCGGTGAAGTTTTTCCCAGATGGAAATAGATTTGGATCAGGTTCCGATGATGGGACTTGCAGACTATTTGACATTAGAACTGGGCACCAGCTGCAACAGTACAGTCAACCACATGGTGATAATGAGGTCCCTCATGTAACTTCAATTGCATTTTCCATATCTGGTAGGCTCCTCTTCGCTGGGTACAACAATGGAGATTGCTATGTTTGGGACACTCTATTGGCACAGGTATTAATATTCTTAGGCAAATACTTCTATGTGTCAATAGGTTATAAGTTATAACTACTCCATCCTATAATGTTGTTCAAGGTGCTTAATCAATTGACACTGCATTGCTTCTCCACTGTGATGATTGTTTTCTCATCAGATATCTTGCTTAAATTTTAACTCAACTACCCTGTTAATAGGTGGTCTTGAATTTGGGTTCTCTGCAAAATTCTCATGATAGTCGGATCAGCTGTCTGGGATTGTCTGCTGATGGAAGTGCCTTGTGTACAGGAAGTTGGGATTCGAACCTGAAGGTTAGTCTTAATTCGTGACCCATCACAACTTCTGATTGCAAGCTTATATTTGTATCATTAGTATCACAAGATTGCCTTAATGCTTCAGAATATATCAAAGAGTTCATCCTATCTTGTATATTTATAGAATAGTTATGTATATTCTCGTATGCCCCGATCAGTTTGAAGTATAGAACAGCTTTAATTGAGAATCTATTTGACTTTTCCACACCTCGACAGATTTGGGCTTTTGGAGGGCATAGAAGAGTGATCTGAGTAAATGAAGATTGATTCTTTATATTGATTCATCTGGAAGATGAGCATTTTCACTCTTTCAGGATGCTGCCTCGATCAAAATGCCGAATTTTCACGTGTTCAAGCTGTGGGTTGTAATATTGCTATTCTGCTGTATGTTCTTCTTTGTAACCTTGGTGATTGCTAACAGACACTTTGAGTAGATAAATGAAAGTTATATGCAAGATTTTTGATCAAGTTTATTGGCTTATCATTCCTCATTCCGCGTATAAAAAACCAAGACAGATAATCTGATGCTGCAACAAAATCCATTCGATTTGTTAAACCATTTTAGGGAGTATTATGGTCTTTCATCACTGCATTATATATGTGTGTGTGTGTGTGTGAACTGCAAATTTACTGGGACGCAGTTGCTTACAGGAAAACGATTCTATTAAATCAATCTGCATCTGAACTCGTTGTCTTTTCAACAACTTATGTTAATAAGGAAATTTATTTGGTGCTAAAGACACTCGGAATCCTGATAATGAATATCAAAAGGTCAATCTACATTAGACTTCTACTTCCAAAAAAAAAAAAAACTTTTAAGACTTGCAACAGTACTCAAACACAAAAAAATATATCACGAGATGAACTGGTTTTCATGAAGCCCAAATGATCAAATTCATACAATGCAAATATGGATAACCCAGAAAGTAATTGAACGTGTGTAGTGCAGCAATTTGTCATTTCACATAAGCTTCATTATGTCATATCAAGCATGCAGGGAAAGTTTTTCACTGAAGTCGGGGATTCTCTCTGCTCGTGGCGACATCTCATATCTAAGCATATGTAATTCATCACGAATATTCTTGACCAATATTGATTGATAGCCTAGTTCTGAAAATCTGGTTTTCTGTGAAGACAAAAAGAAGACAAACAAGTAGCATTGCTCTACTGATAAGACATTTCAATAACCAACATTAGTGCTTTTTGGCTTTGAGCATGTGCCATAGCTTCACCAAGTATGAAATTCCTTCTCTCAGTGTTGCTCTTCTTTGTTCTTTGTTATTCCACAGCTCTGGAACAATATATCTGCCACTGGGATTGTACTCATTCATCTCCATCAGGGCCGTTGTCACAGCTTGATATGCTTCGTCTCCCAGCTCGTTCCTCAGTTTTCTCAGTTTCCTGTCTTCTTCGTCCAGGATTGTCTAGTTTAAAGGGAAAAAAATGTTTTTACTGAGTACGTCTCATCAGGAAATATGCAAGACTTCTATTCCATTTGGCTACTCATTGCTAAAATTGCCGATTGTGGAAAGCAATAGCAAAACTAAACATGTAACAGTAAGGTTTTACATTTCAACTTCATTGATGATTTATGCATACCTTGTAAGATTTACCATCTTCAAGGGCGATGGTCTTTAAAGGATGCCACTGGGGATTCCTAAGGCGACTATCCCAAAGAGTGCAGAGCTCAACAGCTTTTGCCTCTACTTCCTTGTCCAAACACTTCCTTTTGGCTGCTGCTATGAAGGAACTACTGTCCAACTCCCCCATTCTCTTTACTCCAATGAGTGCTCTTGAAGACTTTTCCATGAAAATCTAGAAGGAAAAAATGCTTGCATTTGTTCAACATATGACAAAAAAAAAAACGAAAATAAACAAGAAGTTACCATTTTCAATTGGACATTAGAAAGACTCAAATGCATGATGCATCACATTAATTGGACATCAAATAAAAATCTATCAAATATGAAGAAAATTGTGGAGAACTTACATCTATTAATTCCTTCCGAGCTTCTTGTAATTCATCATTGGTCTTGCATTCTTTGACAATAAGAGCTTGACAGAGTTCTTCAAGGTGTTGATGTTCTTCTTCCTTATCTTCTAGTTCTTTTTGGAGGGAATGCAACTTTTCTGCCACTTTCTCATCCTCATCCCCTCCCATGTGTTTTATTACTTGCAGATTTCCCATGAGACCTTGTATCTTCAGCTCCAATGCTTGCTTTGCATCAAGTTTCTTTTCCAGGTCGATAATTTTCTTATGAAGTTTTTCTTTCTCTCTCTAAAAGAAGATTGATAGTTTCTTAAGTATTCATAAGAACCTGTAAATTGAATGATCAATTGTTCCAAAAAAATTAATAAATAGCACCTTATGTTCCTCTGCCAGCTTCAAAACATTTTCATCTGCCCTCTTTTGCTCCAAAATCGCCCTCTCGTTCTATGTAGAGAAGAATTAAATTTTATGAAATTGAGGTCATATCTGAAACAAATTGAAAATACTCTACCGTATAATCTGAGCTTAAAGATGACATGCACACAAGATTCATGCTACTACTAATCCACTCAGCATAAAGCAAATCAGTTTCCAACAATACAATAATTAGAAGTTTCATATGGTCATTTACTACACAAAGCAAAACTAACATAAATTAGATGTTTGATTCTTATCATCAAATCTTTTCACTAAGCCCCTTTTCTTAATAAACGTGAGATGAAGGGTAGTAGAAGAGATATGTTTACTTAGAGGGTTAAATTACTTGTTTCTTCTCGTGAAGGAGCTTTAGTTTATCATTTTCATTTTGATTCTGAGCCTCACGTTCCTTCAATTCTTGTTCCTCCTGCTTGAGCTTAGTCCTCTGTAACTCCAGGTCTACTGTGATTCTATCATGCTCCTTCAAAATTTTCTCGAGGTAATCGCTTGCACTTTTCTGCTGTTTTTGTCTTTCTAACACATATATCATTGTAAAGGAAAAGAACCATATCATCTTCATTACAAAATAAAAACTGAAAGATAAGAGATTGAACAACTCAGAGCAGTTATGAGATTATGTATAGTGACCTTCATTAAAAGCTTGGACCATCTCATCCTTTTGGCTGATCACAGTGCTCAGGGATATGGCTGTTTCTTTGTATTTGTTCTCCATATCCCTAATGCGCATGTTTCGATCTTGAATTGTATCTGTCAACTTAGAGATGAGTCTGCTGTTCTTGATATTCTCTTCATTTTGGTACTCAGATATTGTCTTCAGATCCCCATTCTTCCTTAGATGATCACCAACGGTTTTCTTGGAGTAGTAATCATCATCACGAGCCACCCAACAATATATCTTATCACTCTTCCCTTCAAATCCATAAAAGTCCCTCTTTCCTTGATGATTTGCCTCATAAGCCTTCTCAAATCTCAAGGCATCACTGAGTCCAAGCCACTCATGCCTAAATTCTACTATTGAATATCCAGTGTGACCCCTATAATCCCACAAAGGTTGAACCCTCACTGGATTGAAACCCTTCTTGGTTAACTCATCTCTAAGTTTCGACCCGCTTTCTCCCACATAACGTCCATTTTTCCACTGGACGGGGACATTTGCCACGACTCCCATCCATGGCCACACATAGAGCTCATTTACATCACAGCTTTCCTCTATCTCATTGTTGTCTTCTATACTTGCTGATAAATGCTCTCCATTGACTTCATTTTGCATATATTTCTTCAAGCCTAAATGCCTCCCCCTATCTTTTGTTGTCCTCTTTTTTGATCCACGGCTTGCCCCATCTGCATGTTGCAAAAGATCCTTACGCCCGAAGATCTGCTTCATTTTTCGGGGGCAGTATGGGCACTTGTATGAATCTTCTGAAATTCTCACCATCTGATCACCTTTCTTCAACTGTTCATAGCATGAATCAGCATACGATTCTAACTCAGACTCACTCATATCTGTATCTTCTTCTGTTGAATCAGACATCTTCGATCTACGCCTGCAGTAAGTAAATATCGTCGAGGTGTTAATTGAAAATGAGATTTGATGTCATCCAATGTCCATATGCAAAGAAGTAGCAGCTAAGAAACAGAGATTGTATATACAGTCCAAGCCTAAAGCATAATCAAGCAGATCAATCCATTTGTGAAGTGGAACCAATCAGTCCTCTCGTAAACAAGATTAAAAGAGACTTCAATACACAATAGATAAGAACACTAAGATGAAGAACACAGGGAAGAAAAAAAAAATTAACACGCCTAAATCAGAGCATAATTTATGTCTAGATGAACATAATATAAACATCCAGAAAACACGGTACAAGATGAAGAAATCACAGAAAAAAAATAAAAAAATCACATGCCTAAATCAGAGCATAATTCATGTCCTGATGAACATAATATTAACATCCAGAGAAATCACGGTACATATTTAAAAAATACGCAGACACACACTAAGAATATGAACACCTAATATTATAGAAGAAATAAAAAAAACACACAGGCACACACAGTAAGAAATATAACATTTCTCATTTAAAAATTTAAATTCAAAACCAGAATATAACATTTCTATACAACATAAAACACACACACACCCACACACATGCAAACTAAGAATATCTATACCCAATATTATAGAAGAAACCAAAAAATCGCGCGCGCGCGCACACTATCAAATACACATAACATTTCTCATTTAAAAAAAGTCTATGATCAAACGTCGGCTCAGGAACTATATTTCGAAGGATCGCAATGAAAAGAATACCTTCACAGCTCGCAATAAACAATCTGAGGCTGGGATAAAAAAATGACAATGAGGAGAGAACCGATCTTTAAGGATTTTAGAGAGGAGGAGAGAGAGATACTACAGTGTGGATGGTATAGAGAGAGAAAGAGAGAGATGATGAGTGAGAGGTTGCAGCTGCATGGCCAATAGTGGAAGTGGAGCAGTGAGAGAGCAGCACTGCAACGTTTCACTTCCTTCTGTTTGCATTTTCTTTTGTTTTATTCGAAAATATCCTCATTTTGGTTAGTTAATTGGCCACGTGGCAATTGGGGATTTGGTGGCTGTGTCTCCTGCACCCTTTCTGCGTTTTACAGTGTGCAAAACAAGTTTTTTTTTTTTTTTTTTTTTTTTTCTTCTTCTCAATTTTGGGTACGATACAAGAACATTTCACCAATTTAAAACGAGTGAGTGAATGATACATACAACATTATAAATTAATGATACATAATTGATTTTAGGCAAAAGTATCGTATGAACAAATATATACTTTTTATTAACTGATTTTATGATTTCACATGATTTGTAAAAGAAACTTTTTTTTTTTTTTGGAAAAATTATGCTGGTATTCAACCAGGATTTTATATCACTTAAAAACAATCAATGGATATGCAATCTAAATTTTCAAGATTTTTGTAAAGAGTCCGTTCAAATCCATTGGTATTTATTCGATATTTTTTATTATTTAAAAAAATCTGTTGGTATTAAAAATATAAGAATTTTATAGGATTGTTGTGTTAAATGAATTTTGAAGGACTTTTTAGTTGTTTTTATAAATACCAACAATCTCATCCAAACTCATAAGATTTTAAATGACTTTTTAAGTGAAATAGTAGGTGTAGCGAAATAAATAAAAAATTTGAAATATACTTTAGAATTAAAAACTCAATTTCCTAACACTCTATTCTGTGTCCACATAAGTTTTCTAATCTCATTTGCTTGATTTGCTGATTTTTGCATAGGGATATCAAAGAGGCGGGGCAGGACCGGGGGTCATTCCCCATCCCCGCGAAATAAACAAGGAAAATTTTTCCCCCATCCCTGCCCCGCCGAGGATCCCCGTTCCCTACCTCATTGTTTTTTTATGTCATTTTTAAAATATAAAATAAATATTTAAATTAAAAAATTTAATCATACACAACAATTAATTTAAGTTGGTAAAAAACTAATTTAAAAATTTTGAAGAACCTCTAATACTAATATTTTTAGTTAACATATATATTAAAGTGAAAATTATATAACATGAAACTAATAATATAATATTAAATAAAATATAAATGTAATATTGAATAAATAGTCAATTGAGTAGAAAATTATGAATTATTTATTTCTAAAATTTATATATTATATACATATAAATATATTAATTATATAAAAAAATGTGGGTCCCTGTCCCCATTTACAAAGAAAATTCTCCGTCCCTATCCCTGTCCCCATTTACTTCGGGGATTCCCCGCCCCGTTCGGGGCGGATCCCCAAGGGGATCGGGGATATTTTCAATCCGGCTGCTAAGCCTATTTTTGCATACACTCATGACCAGCAAATTTGTTTACATATCTTCTGCATTATTGTTATTCTGTTTCTATTCATTTTCAACAAATTGAAATCCAAATCCAACACAAATATACCAAAATCATACTCAATAATTGGTTTATTTTCCCCAATTAAGAAAAAAGATTATAGATTTGTGCAATGAATAATTTATGAATTATTGGTTTGAGTACTTGGAATAAAATTTTACACACAATAATTTATCCCCCATAATTTTTATTGCGAATGAAAAGTTTAATATAGCATCAGTTACATATCAACACATATATATACGAGTATATAACATAATGGACTATAACATTTTAAATTTATGAAAAAAAATTATCCTAAAAAAATTCGAATGTACGAAAAAAAATCTTGAACTATTTGTATGTCACAAATCCATAAAATCCTGCAAAGTCCACAAAATACTACAGAATCCATTAAAATCCTGATTTATAAAGTTTTATAGAATCCTGCAAAATCTTAAAAGTCATAAAAATCCTACAAAGTCTATTAAATCCACATGACTTTTTTCAGCTAAAAAGTCCTCTAAAATCCTAATCCAATACACCCTCTTAAAGTGTGTTTTCACTAAAAATAGTTTTTTTTTTTTTTAATTTTTATTGATGGGTATTAGTTATTTTAATTGAAGACTCTTTGTAGAGAACAATTAATACTTTTCAATGAACACAACTATCTTTAGTAAAATAATTTAATACCCTTTAATAATTATGTATAAACCAATTTCACTCACTATGTACTCCATACATATTGTTTTTACACAAATAAAAAAAATTCATTGACCAATTAGCAGTAAACTATGATGTTACATATATGATGCATGGAACGATATTGCACGTGTAATTTTGATGTTTATTAGTTTGGACGTTTGATAATTGTATGGAAAAGAAAAAAAAAAATACAACATACTGTACGTGTATATATACATATATATATATATATATGTAAACACATCGACACATCTTAATGATTAGAAATGAAAGGCTATATGGTGGAATACGAAAAGTGACTCCAAAAAATCAAACCAATATATGGTGCATTTCTAGCCAGAATGATATTAATCGGAGTGAACACTAAAATAAGCAGTAGAACCAATATCGAAAGCATGATCAATGTTCTACATTAATTTACATTTGTAGATAACACAAACACAAGAATCTCATAAACAAATTAACCCCATAGTTATACAAAACAAACTACAAACATGAAGGTAAAAACAAATTAACATAATCTTATAAAAAGTTGAAATATCTGAAAAGCTTCTAATTATAATTCGTATGCATTCACCATCGATCTTCACTCTCACGTTTTTCCAAAATACTTAAATGGTGAAAACGCGCTTTCTCCTATGCATGGTGTGACTGTAATTGTAGTGCATGTACAATATTCTTGTCAAGTTCACGTCCTGAACTCTCCGGTTTGCCCTTCATCGCTGCTGCTGAATTCTTGACTCGACACAACCCCGCCCTTTCCGAGTCTTTTTAAGTCGTAGTCTGAGCCGTTGCTCGACAGCATCGACCCTCTAGATCCCGCATTTAGGTCTTCCAGGGACACATCTCCTTCCAGAGCACGCACAATCTGTATGTACATACAAAAAATTAATTGGATATATAATTTTATTTTTTAATAAATCAATTGAAGGTTGATATATTTTGATCCAGTCAAAAACATATCTAGAATTTTACTTCAATAGGTTTTTCTTTTTTTTAATACTATACTATAGTATCATGTATAATTTCAATTTAAGAGTGCTCCCAAATCCGTCCCTGAATTTAGTATTTATTTTAGTTACCTGACTCATTCTAGGTCGCCCTCTTGCAGAGTGCTTAATAGAGGCACCCGCACAATACACCATTTGAAGCATTTGTTGATGATCATAATTCTTTCCAAGTCGTGGATCCACCAATTCCTCATAGCTTCCTCCTTCGATGACTTTCGTCAATATAGGCCTAGCCTGTTGTGCACCATGTAATTCAAATGTATTTTTAAACATTATCAGTTTTTTTTTATTTATAGTTACAATTATTTTCATGAAACAGTTACTAGTTTTAACTTTACGTCGGATATTGTTTAAAAACACTTAAATTATGCATATAAGACTTAATTATATGCAATTCAAAATAAAATTTAAATCGCCGAGTTAGTGACTGAAATTAAACTCCAAATATTAGGCAGGAATGTTAATTTATGTAGAAAATTTAATAAGTTACCCAATCAACTAAACTATCGTCGTCGCTGTTGATGTCAATCGGACGTCTTCCAGTTATGAGTTCCAAAAGCATGACCCCAAACGAGTACACATCAGACTTCTCCGTCAGTTTACCGCTTGATGCATACTCAGGAGCCAAGTACCTATATCCAATTAAAGTAGATTAAAATGAAATACTAATTATGAATTATGCTTTTATTTTAAATTTATTCTTACCCGAAAGTACCCATAATTCTGGTTGAGACGTGAGTGTGGTTGTCGTTAGAAAGTTTTGCCAAACCAAAATCAGCTACCTACATTAAATAATTAAAATAATCAAATTAACAGGTTTAATCAAGTAAATAAATTAATGTACGACATTTACAGTATAAAGTACCTACCTTTGCATCGAAATTTAAGTCGATCAAAATGTTTGCAGCTTTTATGTCTCTATGGATAATGCGAGGATGACCTGATTAAGATTTATAGGCTATCAGTCCAATAACATTATAGAAACATACTCCTCCATTCCAATTATATTAACTGTTTTTTTCTCTGTTATATAAATGTGTTTATAATCTTGCACATAAATTATGTTGAAAAGTATACTCCCTCCGTCCACGAAAATTTTACCCGGTTACTGTAGAGCACAGTTTTTAATGAAAATTGGTATTTTATTGAAAAAGTGAATAAAGTAGATAAAGTAAGAGTATTGTGGTGGGTATTGTGGGACCCATTTCTTGTTTGTGAGTGTAGTTTATTTCCAAAAAAGGAATGGGTAAAAATTTGGTGGACGGACCAAAAAGGAAAGCGGGTAAAAATTTGGTGGACGGAGGGAGTAATATTTATTAAATATAGTTAAAAAAAAAGTATAAATTTTACTGGTCCAAATTGCATTTCCAAAAAAAGAAAAAAAAAATCTTATGCAAAACTCAATCAAGATGAGGTACTATTATATTGATATACTAATATAAATATAAATACTTTAGATAGAAAAAATATTAATTAACTTGGAATCAGAGATTCAAAGTAATTAAACATACAGTCCTCGTGAAGGTAGGCAAATCCTTTAGCAGCTCCGAGAGCGATTTTAACTCTGGTTGGCCAATCCATAGTTGGGCGACCAGCTCCTGCGCACTCAAATTTCAGTGCGATACTTAATTATTTAATTAACCCTAGAAAAACATTTAAAATATTGAAAAGAAAAAAGGCGTACCGTGTAGGTGAAATTCAAGAGTACCATTGGGCACAAATTCATACACCAACAGCCTTTCAGCTCCGGTACTGCACCACCCAACCAACGACACCAGGTGGCGGTGGTGGACTCTGCTAATAATGTCCACTTCCGCCTGAAACTCCCGCTCGCCCTGCCCGCTGTTCATTTTCAGGCTTTTCACGGCTATTTCCTTCCCGTTGGGCAGCACCCCCTTGTGCACGTACCCGAAACCCCCCTGCCCGAGCAAATTTTCCCGCGCGAAACCGCCCGTCGCCGCCGCCAAATCTTCGTATGTGAAGTTGCTCTGGTTGAATCCCAGGGCCACGGCGGGGTGCGGCGGCGGCATTGCTTGCCCGGAGAACCCGGCCGAGCTCATCTCGCTGCTGCTCATCATCGGCGGCGGCGGCGGCGGTGGTCCCCACCCGTGCTCGCCGCTCATCCCGTGAGGCGGCATTTTCATCATTAGGTCGTTCGGAGGCCTGTTTTGCCAATTTGGAGCGTTGTTGTAGTAGTTTTCTGCCCCAGAATTATCCCCAATTTTCAGATTTTGGACGAATTAAATTTGAAATTGAAATTAGACCTAGATCTGAGAAACGTACTCATATTTGAATTATCGCGGTAGTATTTCAGCTCGTGTTCGTGCTTTCTTCGCTTCTTCCTCTTAGAACAAGAAACTAAGAACACAATCACGAGGAGAAGCAGCAATCCTGCACCAACGGCGGCCCCTGTTATGATGGAGTCCTCATTCGACGAACCAGATTTACCTGACAATTTTGGCGTGTCGTCATTTGAGTGACCATGTCCAGATCTAGACGGCGGCACAGGGCTGTCTCCCTTCTCCTTGTTCGACGGCGATGATTTCTCGTTGTTATCCCCGCTGTTGTCGTTTCCTTTGTTGCCACCGGACTCCGACGGCGGAGGTTGTGTTGGCGGCGCCGGAGATCCCGACGACGGAGGTGGTCCACTTGGCGCAGGTGGTGATGATGAATCGGAATTTGGCGGTGGTGTGGCATCTGGCGGTGGTGGTGATGAATTATTGTCCGATGGCGGTGGCGACGAGGATGAATCGGGCGGCGGTTGTGATGAGGATGCATCGGGCGGCGGTGGTGACGCGGATGCATCGGGCGGCGGTTGTGACGCGGATGCATCCGGCGGCGGTTGTGATGAGGATGCATCCGGCGGCGGTTGCGAAGAGGATGAATCCGGCGACGGCGGCGATGTGGATGTATCGGACGGCGGCTGTGAATCAGACGACATTTTCACAATTCCGTATTCGTCAGAAGAAAACGATCGAGCAAATCCCTACCTTTCTCCCAAGTAAATGACCCCTGATCCAATTTAACAAATATTCATCAACTTTTGCAAATTCAAATCCAAAATTTAGGAAAAAAGTTACCATCATTGATGATCAACTGCGAGCTGAATCACGTATAATGATGCTAAAATGTGTAAATTGCATAAATCTTTGGATTTAAGCGTACCATATATATTAATTAGAATGAATATGAAGAACAAAATTAAAATCGAAATCTGGTGAACTGTCAATGCATGCAAGTTGATTGAAACATAACCAAAAACCGAATGATCCGACCTAACTACAAGTTAGAATTAAAAAAAAGAATGATTTAGCAATGAAAAGTTTGAAAAGAAAATGGAAAAAGATGAATACCTTTAGGAGAAGGGCAGGGTGATGTCTGAGAGGGAGGAGAGAAAAAAAGATGGTACATTAGATTAGTTTCAACAAAATTAAAAAGATGGCTCATATTTCATCCTAATAAATCTCCTGGAAACATGGAAACTGCTGCGTTTCTATTTTTGTAGTATTTGTTTTTCTTGTATATTTTAAGTGGTAGAATTTAAATATTCCTTATTTATTTTAATTAAAAAAATAGAAAAGAAATCAATTGACAAATATAACCTTATAGGAAAATTGCAAATATGAATTTTAGGTTTTCTTTATGCTTTTTTAGCATGATTTATAGTGAATATTGATGCATTGTTTGAGATTTAATAGAACATGTTGAATTTTACGTAGTCTCATAGTAATAGTTATTTTGTTCAATATGCAGTGTTTGATTTAATAGAACATTTTGAATTTTATTATTGTCAATAGATATTTTGTTTTTTTTACATGTTAGGGGAATATTATAGCAAGAAATGTAAATTATATATGTAGAAGTTGTTCGATACGATATACTGAACCATACCATCTGTAATGAAAATTTTGGTATTTAATAAACAATATTGGAAGAGTATGTCTTGTATGAGACCGTCTCATGCCATGAGACAATGGAAATAAGTGTAACTAGGGCATGGACTCATTAACACTTTAGTAGGGGTAGGTGTTAATTTATGTGGTCTCATGCGATCTCATACAAATTTTTGCCATATTGAAAAATTATGTCAAAATTTTGGCTATATTAAAGATGCATGTCGTTTTATAATGAAAATTCAGGATATTGTCTTACAGCAAAATAAGCTATACCATATCATACCGTTCATATCTATTTTATTTTATAATGAAAATTCAGGATATTGTCCTACATCAAAATAAGCTATACCATATTATACCGTTAATATCTATTTTATTTTTTTGGAATATTTTCAGCATGATACCAAACTATCGATATACATGAAATCGAAATACCAATTCTTTTAGGTATACCAATACATACCAAAATACCCTTTCAAAAAAAAAATACATACCAAAATACGATTCCTGCCAAAAATTTCGATCATGATATCATACTGTATTGAAATTTTTAATAAAATTCTACTTTCTCTGTCTCATATTTAATTATTACTTGCTGAAACTATTTATCTCCTTTTTAATTGATATTTCTATAAATGACAATAAAACAACATTGTTTTTACAACTATATTTTCTCTATAAAAGTATACTTACATCTCATATTATCATTTTAAACCTATTAATTCACATTTATTAGTTAAATCTAATTTAATTTAGGTTGACAAACAATAATGTAGCAATCAATTAATTTTGTGACTTTTGTTACTCAAAATATATATTCTTTTTTATGTGTCTTTGAATGACTAACAACTAATAAATGATGTAGGAATTGGGCATTTATTGCTATGAGAAATATGGTAATAAATGAAGAACGCAAAACAATAAATGCAAAGAGATTTGTCAAGTTTTATTGTAGGCTTGAACTTAAAGTTGGTGATCTTTTATTAAATGTCAAAGAACTTGTATTTATAGCCTGATGATATGCCTTTGGGTTGCCCTAAATCTACCTGGGCAGCCCTAACATTTTAATGTTTGGGTTGATCCTAGTTCCAAAGTTGGACCGAGACCCTTGGGTTGGTAAACTCGGCCCAATATAGTGATGACATGTGTAAAGCGAGGTGTACTTCCTCCCCAAATCCTGAAATTCCTTACTACAAGTATGGCATGTCCGTCTGGAGTAGGCATCTTAAATGGAATTGTTGCTTGTGGTGACGTCTGACACACACAACTTTGGATAAGATCGAATATGTGGCTTTAACTCGTCCTCGGTGTTGCCGAAATCTTTTCCTCGGACCGTGCGATGGATCGCTTGTATAGGCCTCATTCCTAGTTCTTATGTCGGGATCCCCTATCGATGCCGACTTCGATTCCTCTTCCCGAGACCTTGAGCATTTGATATTAGTTGACCTAGCGTCCGTAGATCTCCAAACGATCCATCTCGACCTCCGTGATGACCTCAAGATCTCATCTCGTCGGACTCTGCCTCGTTCTCATCTTACGCGAATGTATACGGCCATAACAATGACCAAGAATGAGTATGATTTAGGTATCTTCCCCACCCTATTTATGTGTTTTGCATTAAAAAAAAGGGTCGAGTTTAAGAATGTGTGCTACATATAGAGTTGGCAAATCGGGTAGTCCGACCCATCCCGTAGGGCCAAGCAATGTTCACGGCCCGACCCAACCCATTTGTAAATCGGACCTATAAAATTTGAGCACAGTCCAACCCAACATAGCCCGCAGGCTAACGGGCCGGCCCAACCCGTTTTATTATTTTTTTTTTTAAATATTTTTTGTAAAAAATTATACTCCCTCCTTCCACAAAATTCTTATCTATTACTGTTGGACACAAAATTTAATAAAAAATTAATATTTAATTGAAAGTGTAGATAAAGTAAGAGTACAGTAGGGGTATTGTGAGACCTATTTATTTGTTTGTCAGTAGTTCCAAAAACGGAATGACTAAAAAATTGGTGGACAACCCAAAAAGGAAAGTAAGTAAAAAATTGGTGGACGGAGGAAGTATTATAAAATATAACGCATTACACTTTCACAATCCACATATATTTTATATCTTAATCTATTTTAATTCATAACAAGTAACAACAAAATTATTGGTTTTTTTTAATCAATCAAGCCAAGTGGCCGCCCGTGGCCTATCGGATCGGGCCAAAACAACCCGATTTTTTTGGACCAACATTGCCGTCTCTAGCTACATATATCTAGGGCTGGCATACCGTACCGAAACCAAAAGAGTCATACTGCATACCATACCGAACATTCAATACGTCGTACCGTACTGGTCCATACCGAAATACCGGTATATATTAATCCATACAGAAATACTGGTCATACGGTATACCGATCATACCGATCCATATCGAAATATTTAATATGAAAATAAATTAAATATTAAATTTTAATAATAATGGTATATACCGAAATACTGAAAATATTTTCGGTGCACAAAAATACCAAAAATATTTCGATAAATCGATTTATACCGAAAATATTTCAATATTTTGGTATGATACCGGTATATCTAAATTTTCTAAATGTTCATACCCGATACCGTACCGTATGCCCATTTTTTGGTTATTTGATTCACCTCTACATATATCCTCAACTCGCCAACTAGAAACATCCGTTTGCCAACTGTTAATATTGTTGTTTGGAGAGAGAAGAAAACGTAACAATGAAAATAAAAAACCCTACAAATTGAAATTCGACCGACGCAGATAAGAGAGAGAGAGAGAGCCAATCACCTTTCCGCTTATACAGTAATTGGAGAATCTTTAGATCGAGTCAATCGACGATCCAAAAGTTTAGAAGATGCCGTCGCGCAGAAGAGCTCTTCTCAAGGTTATCATACTCGGCGATAGTGGGTCAGTTTTTCTTGTATATAGCATATTTGTCGATTTTCTTGGCTTCGGTGCTTTAGTTTCTTGGTTTAGACGGTTAATTTGTTGGTGTTCTGGTTTAAGGGTTTGATTAAGAATGGTCCTATTTCTGACAGCGTTCGATTGTGATCTACTCTCATTGAAATTTTGAAAATTCTTACATTATAATTTCATGTGAAGATGAAATTAAAACTGGAATTAGTGGCATCTTTTTTCCTGGTAAAATTGAGTATCAAATTTAAAAGGTTTAGTGTGTGCAAACCTCGAGAACTAGTGAGGATAAATTATGTAGATTGATGCATGGTTTCCGCAATGCTCTGTTTAACACACTCTCTTTGTTGTGCGTGGCTTTAAATGTGGGGATGTTTTCCTTTGTTCAAAACAGTCTAGATATATGAAATGATTGGCAATTGTATTTTCAATGTGATTTGCAGGGTGGGGAAGACCTCATTGATGAATCAGTATCCTTGCAATTATTTAATACTTAATATGTTAATGTAATTGGTATATTTATGAAATTCATTAAAGCTTTTGTAAATATTTGGTTTTAGTTAATAGTTTGATGTTGTCCTTGATCTGTCATTTAAAGATATGTAAATAAGAAATTCAGCAACCAATACAAGGCGACAATTGGAGCAGATTTCCTGACAAAGGAAGTCCAGTTTGAGGATCGGCTTTTTACTTTACAGGTTAGTCTGAAAAAATTATTTTCTTAATCTTGATAGCAAGTTGAGCATTTGATTTTTCTTGCTTTATCAGGAGTTATAACACTTTAGTGGTCAGTTGTGTGGTCATTTTCCCAAAGAAATTAAGATAGTCTGGTTGAGCAACTTAAGTATAATGAAAGCAATTTCTGAATTTGGATATGGGGACGGTAATATGGTGTAGGCCTTTTAAATTAATAAGAATATGCATTATATTGAAATCATGCTAAAATTAATATGCAGTTAAATAAACAGGAATCTTGCAGCACGCCATTATTCCTTCTTGCGTTTGTCTTGATATTTGATAATGACCTAAGGTCGGATTTTTTACAATTAGATATGGGATACAGCTGGTCAAGAAAGATTTCAAAGTCTTGGGGTTGCTTTTTACCGCGGTGCTGATTGTTGTGTGCTCGTCTACGATGTTAACGTGATGAAATCATTTGACAATCTTAACAATTGGAGGGAAGAATTCTTAATACAGGTACTTTGCTATTCTTCTTTTCTCATAATTCACAACTTCCGTTCAGTTGTCTGAATTTTATCAACATGTTTCTGGAGGAATACGGACACTATTATCCCAGTTCCATTAGATTCTCTAATTCTTTTATTGAGTATATTCATATATTGTTTTATGATATATTAAACATATTTATGCCTGTATTCCCCATTAGAGAAAATGAAGTGCTAGAAACACGGGCCAAACATGTAGTGGGCCGTGGCTCCAGTTAATTTTTAAATATGGGTTTTGTTCTGCTCTTGATTTCACGTCATTCAATTTTTGGCCCTCGATGAATATAAAGTTGGTTGTTAGACCAGTGCATCCCCTTGTGTTATTATAGCTTGAGTTATTAGTTGTAAAGTCCTTGTATTCACTGATTTGTTTAAAATTTTGTGGCTCTTTTACAACTAAAATAGTTACCATGGGTTAGACATTCTGAGAGCAAGCTTTACAATCCTCTCGACATCTCTGTTGTTTAGCATATGATAAAATATTGAAACAAGAACAACTAATGCACAGAAATTTCACTGCAGGCAAGCCCATCAGACCCAGAGAACTTCCCATTTGTTGTGATTGGCAACAAGGTTGATGTGGATGGTGGAAACAGTAGAGTAGTAATGTTCTCTCTCTCTCTCTCTCTCTCTCTCTCTCTCTCTCTCTCTCTCTCTCTCTCTCTGTTGCTGCCTATCCTTTCTCTTGTTAATCCCAAAAAAATATATATATATTTCTCATATAGCACAATTTGCACCTGAGGTGCTTGACTTATTATGCACTCCACCTGCCTATGACACCAATATATGTCTAAAATATTTCCATTTGTTCTTGCTTTCTGCCCTCCTTTAGTTATAGAACCTTCTGTATGTTTTACAATAATATTTTCAATTACTCATAACTTATTCTGTAAAATGTATCCATGGATCTTATTTTTGAACGATACATCTGGAATTCTGGAATTTAAATTTACTAAATGTCCATGTGCTTGAATATGTCATATCTAGTCAACTAGTATATTTCTCTTTATCCTTTCATTATTGCAAGTAAATCAAAATGGCTTTTTTTTTCCCAGTTTTCTCTTTATCCTTTCATTATTGCAAGTAAATCAAAATGGCTCTTTATCCTTTCATTATTGCAAGTAAATCAAAATGGCTTTTTTTTTTTTTTTTTTTTTTCCAGTTTTCTCTCCTTGAACAGACAATAAACATTCTGGATAATAAACGCTGTCTAGAATTTCTCTTAGATACTAATTTCCAACGCTTTGAGAAACTAGTAGTGATAGATGACAGTCCCTATCACGTATAATATGCTTATGCCATCAGAAATTTGTTTGAACTGACACAGGTATCTGAGAAAAAAGCTCGGGCTTGGTGTGCCTCAAAAGGGAATATTCCCTACTTTGAGACTTCAGCCAAAGAAGGCACAAACGTGGAAGAGGCTTTCCAGGTCATAGCAAAAAATGCCGTTAAGAGTGGAGAAGAAGAAGAGATGTAAGTAAACCCATCTACTGCAAATCTTCTTTTTGTGATGGTTTTGGCCAGGGCCACTTAAAATACATAAATGTTATTTTAGTAGGACTAGTTGAATTAATTAATCCTTGGAGGGCTTGTTTGCTTTGTTGGATTAGAAGGGATTGATATTTTAATCTCATTCAATCCTGTGGAGGGTTGGACTAATTATTCATCAGTCTTATACATCAAAGCAATCAAGTTTGAATTTCCTTAATTCTGATTATGATTTTGTCTTTTGTGTTCAAAGATACTTGCCGGACACAATTGACGTTGGAAGCAGCAGTCAGCAAAGGTCAACTGGATGCGAATGTTAAATACGCTAGACACTCGAAAGTTACTTTTTCCTCGGATAATTTTGTGTAGTCCTTCTGTATATAAGTGTTTCTGCTGTGAAGTTTAATTTTTTTTCTTTTTGTCTTGGTGTGCCTAAAATTCATTACAAGTCGTTAATTCTGTTAAAATTATTGAATTTGTACTTGGAAAATTCCGTATTAGCAAAGCTGAGGCAGCATTGATTATTTAATACTAGAAAATAAGACAAAATGAAACTTCTCTTATGCTCTAAACTTTAATGGTTACAACTGCAGTTTGAATCAATCACGATGTTCGAAATTGTAATAACCAAATGCAAAATGCAGCACTTATACTGGATGTTAAATGTGTGTTTATAAATATACTATGTCATCCGGGTGCAGTACATAATACAGATGACGATGGGTCTGAGAAAGCTAGGATCCTACTTTTTTGAGACAAATTTAGGTGGCTATCCAAATCTGAATTTCATTACAATTGAAGTTGAGTCTCCCTGATTTTCTAGTGCGGCAAAACTTCGGCGCTTCTTCAGCTACTCGTAGCGTGATAAACACATCAACCTGGTAATTTGTAGTTGAATTTCAATCAATGAACTTCATTTAAAGGCTGGTTAAGATACAACCGACGGAAAATATAGTTGATCTTAACATGAGTAGGAAGAAATCATATGAGAGGGTGAAAAGTGCCCAGAATGAAAACGATGGGCCAAAGTAAATAAACAAGATTTTAATAGAGCAACATAGCCTTGACGAAAGGAAACCTGATAAAACACACTAGGGTAATTGAAGGATACAGGAGCCTACTTAACAATTACTAACAAAGAACGACCTATATAGCTTTGATGAGCCTATAATTTTAAAGCAGATAAAGAAATTGCATGCTCAATCAACTTCACTTAGGAAACAAACCAAGCAAAGTCCTATAATATTAACTGATTTTGGAATTCAGTCTCTGAGCTTTATTCTTTAACCACTGTAAAGGGGCTTAATTTTGTAAAATTAAGGTGGTGGGATTAAATAAAGAAAAGCTTACCACCTGAGTATACATCTTCCAAGGACTAAGGCTTATTTAAGTAATTGAAAGATCATTCAACCAAAACGCCATCTTGGTTCGCTTTGTTCCCCTCTTAAAAGTTGCAAGAGTGTAATATGATGACACTCGCTCCCCCTTGCAACAATGTGCTCAATGAACTCAAAAAATCGAAAGGCGCAATAAGAAAGAAGTGAGCTAATTTGAGGTCGCAAATCTTAAGAGAACTGTTATCATCAGGTCACAGAAAATAATAACTTTTTCCCATTAACACCTACAATTTACTAGTTTCAGCTGGCAAGTTCTCAAATTAGTCGTGCAAATATTTCAGAACACTACACTGAACAATGAAAAATCAAGGTGACATATTAGGACAAAAAACTCACTTTGTAGAAGATAAGTTGCGTAGGCTTGGAACAGATCATGATTGCTCCCGTATACTTCAGATACTATTTCATACCAACAGAAGAAAGCTTATCTGCATTAGGCTGCATAGAACTTCCTGGTGCACTTCCAGTCAAAAAAGTGTTTGATGTAGAATTTGGTGGAACCATAGGTCTTGATATAGGAGGTCTAAGGGCATTCGTACCCATAAAGGGTCTTGATGCCACATTAGGAAAACCAGCCGTTGCTCTGTTGGGAGGTATAGCTTGTGAAGTAGGGCGAGCGGGTCCCGACATCCCAAATCGTGTTGCAATTATCTGTGCTCTCTCATGGAAAAGTCTCTGCTTTGACCGTTCTAACTGTTCCTTAACCCGCATTGCCACACTTTCCATATCAGTAAAGAAAGCCAACTTGGTCTCCAGCTTGTACAACTGCAATCAAGGTAGCCTAATCTATAATGAATGAATATAAACATACATGTAAATAGATTTTGTGAAATTCTAGAGCCATCACACTGATAACGAAGAGGTGGCCTCAAGCCATCGTAGAAGTACAAATAGATAAATATACCATGAGGTTTGTTCCCAGGTCTACTAGCCAGGGATCAGCAATACCTGCTTTTCTATTAGGAATGTGGAAAGCTGAAGTATTTGTTCTTCTTCTTGGTCTGCAAGAAGCTTTGCTTTCACAGCTGCAGCTGAAAGGGCAGTCACTGCAGCTCGTTTTAACTTATCATTGATATCAAGATCATTTTTGGTTGCTGGGGGCTCTTGCTTCGTTGTATCAAAATCTTTAGCTTCTTTATCACCTGTTGAAACGTCAGATAGATCCATCAGATCTCCCATGTAATTTCAGCTATCAAGTCGTTTTGGTGCCATTACAGGTAACAAATAACCCAGATTATGATACGTCAATACTGTCTGAGCTACGATAGACCCATACTTCTTTACAGAAAATCCAGTGCATCATCCAAACGATGCAATACTTTAATATTAATAGCATGAATTTCTTGTCCGATCTCTATTACAATTAATAGGATTTTATGCTTATCAAATTCAATTAACTTATGGAGGAAAATTTTTTGATCAATTATTCCCCATAAACATTCTTGCAGTGATGAAAACAACCTAAAAACAAAATTGGTACCTGCTATGTTTTCCTTCTCTGTTATTGAATTTGATATGACCAATGCATCAGTATCTTTGTTTTCAGAGATGGGTACCATATCATCATCTTTCATAGGCTCTTTAACCTCATGAGATGCAGAAATGACTGATTCTTCTGTGTCTTTTGGTGCCTGTTCCTTAGGTAAATCGGAACAGCTAGGGTTACCCTCTGAGACAGCTTGGGCCTCCTCGCGAGAGGTCCTTACATCAGTCTCGTTGACAGTATCAGATTTGTCTGCACAAGCACTTCCTGTCGAAGCTACTTGTTTCTGGTCTTTAGAAACAATATCCTTTATTCCGTCACCTTCTTCAGGGGTGGAATCCTTGTTTCTGTCACTTTGATCATCAACTAAACTGATACCATCAACTATTGAATCAGGCATTTTCTCCTGCTTTTCAGCTTGCCTATCCTCATCTTTTTGGGCTTCACGCTCGGTTGTTTTGGTTGCAGCTCTGCAAATTTACGTTGAATTCAGGAATACAATTATAGTATAGGACAAATTTGGCAGACATACACTAACCCCTCTGCATCAGTCAGATCCTTTTTATCATCCAGTGGGTCTTCCAAAGGGAAACAGTGTCGGGCAGCAAGTTGCTCACTAGCATAACTGCTAGATACAGATTTCAAAAGGCTATGAATTGATGCATTGACAATATTAGGTTTTACCAGTCTCACTAGGAATGCTGCCTGCAACAGAGAAAATTAATAGGTTAAATTTGAACAGAAAAGAGATGCAATTCTTATTTTTTTTCATAGTTCATACAGCACTGATACCATTTTGATTCAAGTTAAAAAATTCCCCCTGGGAAATACAGAAAATCCACGTACCAATGTCATCACAGGATTACCACTTTCAGTAAATGATAGTCTTCCTCCAGGTGAAGGAAAAGCACCCACAGCTTCAAATGCTTCTTTGAGAGCCTTCATCGCGAAGCTCTCTCCAGCTTCGGGACCCACATCAGATTTCTTGACCTCATCTGCCTTTGAGATTTCCACCAGCGAGGATGATTCATGATTGTCATTACTAACAGCCTGACTTTCTGTTTTCTCCGATGCATCTTTAGGAGCAGTATCACTGTCTTGTTCAATTTTGGGATCCGAGTTTTTAGCACTGTTGGAATCTGGTACCCCATTTTCTTTAGGACTGTCACTGTTTTCATCAACTTGACTGAAAAATGCATCTTCAATGGGCATTTGAGCAAAGTGCAATATACACTGCGCTTTTGTCTTTGTTGCCACATGCTCAGCAATCTCACTCCAGTTATCTCTAAATAATTCAATTGCTTCAAGGAGTAGAAGAGTTTCTTGATCTGTCCACTTCCCTCCACTCGCACCACCAGCTTCTGGTGGTTCCATTAGAATGAAATCAGAAGGAGACATATTCGAGCCAAACTTTCCATTGGTGTAACACTCAGCACACAGATCAAAATCTGCCTGTTTACAGATAAAAAAAAAAAAAATCAGCCTTTTCTCTGTTCCTTTAAGCCATGCACTAGTAACATACACCATTCCTTTGACTTCAGTATTGCTGCCTATTTTTTGTTTCAAGTTAAAAGTTACATGCTTTGTATCTCATGATTTTTTAAACTAAGTATATGTCTTAATGATGGAACCTATGATGCTTTCATATTGGAATATTCAGAAAGTAATTCAAACAAGGTTATCAGTTTTCAGCTTTGCATAATCAATAAAATTCGTAACAGGACTGGACAACCTTGTTCACATTAAATCAGGAAATGGCAAATTATTTGACTGTCATTCCTCCACTCATCCATTTGTGATGGGGATAAGAAAACAATAGTAATCAAACTGAATAAACGAACCAATTCCTCAAAGAGGACCCAGAGAATATGATCTCTGCCACAAGCCGCAAGGCTGCAAAATTATCAATGATCTCACGATAAACCTCCATAGGGTAAATCCTGGGTTAAATATGTTCTCAAGACTAATCAAGCTAGGCCCATGCACAAAACCCGCTTAATAAAAACTTAATTAATAATTAATACTAATGTCTGGAATTAAAACTAAAACAAGCAGAATTAAAAATACGTAATTAATAAACTGCATCACTTTTATTTCTTTGGCCTTCTCTTATAAACGATCACAGGTGCTCTATCAATTTGGTAAAACAATAAGATATCCTCAACGTTTACCTGGACTATTTTAGCTTTTTGTTTGCTTGCAAACATATAATGATGTCATATTAACATCGTATTACGATAAATGAATCATTTTTTGTGCTAGGAAAAGTAAACTCAAGCAAGAGATGGATCTTCACAGATGATTCTGCAGCCAGAATAAACTTTTAATTGAACAGAAAAAACAATAACAGACAAAAAACCTGCTTCTGGCAATGATAGCGCTTCCTAGAACAATCTGCTGCACAAGAATTACAATGGTACTCAACAGAAGGACCCTCTGACTTCACCAGTTCATCAGCAATGGTGGGTTCTGGAAGTAAGCCAGACGACATGGCTGGTTTTGCTGTGCTAATCCTAGACACAGTTGGAGTCCATGATTCCACGGCCTCAAACTTAAATAGCTTTCCTACCAATGACTCAGTATTCCCAGATTCATCCTTGCTAGCATTAGAATCGACAATCATGGCAGCAGGTTCCTGATGTGGGAATGGATGATAATTAATCAAACCCCAGTAATCCAGAAACTCCATCACCTCTCGTCGAGCATCCAATTCTCCAACCGTAAGTTCAGACAGATGTTCCAACTCTATTTGCACATTAGGATTGAAATGAAACTTCTTTATTATCCAATTGCGTATCTCCATATATAATTCTGGAGACCTACTTTCTGATTTCCCATTAAAGAATGAAGGCAACATCCTCTCTTCCAGTGGATGGACTTTGGTCCATGAAAACCAACCTAGAATATGTGTGAAGATGGGAAGATAAATTGGATTAAAGACATATTAAATATTTTACATGAATATTCAAGCAAACCCAAAATGGAGTTTTGGATATTAAAGATCTAATAAAAATTGGGACTCAAGCATTTATTCTTCTCTGGTGAAAAGGGTGAAAAACACTAACAAACCATAAATCACTTAACACTTGTCAGAACAAAAGAGAAATGGGTCAAGGCGTAGAATTCCACTTAAATGAACTATGTCTTTCTTAATTTTTCTGAATAATACCGTGAAAAGTGATTATTTCTGCAAAAAAAGCAACCTAGGATACACACTCTGATCTCCGTCAAGTACTACTCCTATTTAATTTTATCCCTGATCAAACATGAAATAATTACCCACTATTTCCACTAATGATCCTCTCAAAATCCAAAAAGCAAAAAACATTCATGTCGTATCATAAACTTAATGAATTCAAAGTATTCATGGATAGACTGAGAGATTTCCACTTTGATACACTCATATAATAAAATTGTAAATGCAAAAGCAATTCCCAAGTTTCCCTACAAACCCTAAGCCCCTGGAGACCAGAAAATTCAAGCTTTTGAAGTGCAAAAGACAATGCTAATTTTTTATTTTTATTTTATCAGTTTTATCAAATTGTCACTTCACTTCCCTAAATTCAACTATTACCCAACAGCATAGTCTATATTTCCAAATCAAACAATTATTCCATCGAGCAATGTGACTGTAAATTCAATCACACATCTGAATATTTCAAACGAATAATTAGGGCTAGAACTATGGCCTAACAAATTGCTCACTTACCAGCATGAATTGGCACCACATGAACACTTATATCTCTCGATCTAATAGATTCGTACTCAGCCTCAATCTTAGCCTCCAACGCCTCCCAATCCACTATCAATCTACTAATTTCCTCAGCTTTTTCTTTAGCCTCCCGAGCCTCCACCTCGCTCTTCACACGAGACACCTCAGGTGAGCTGTAACTGTTGTAAGGTTGCACTCGTGCCCTAGTACAGGGTCCATTCATGTGGATCGGAGAGTACGACACTGCCTGAGTCTTCTCCCTAGCCTGTCTCTTGGCCGACGTCGTTTGAGAAGCCGAGCTGCCGCCGCTGTTATTTACAGAGGTCGATTTCCTCTTGAGACCTCCGCCTCTACGCCGAGACATTGGCTGCTCAGACGGCGACGCCTCCATCATCGACGAAGGTGATGGCGAAACTCCGGTGCTATCTCTCCGCCTGTCCTCCATTATTTGATGGCTCTTCTTCAGTCGACTGTGGAGATGTATACATCTATTGTGTATATCTCACAATAATCCACTGCGACGCCCACCCAAGCTCGATATTGTGCATCTGCGTGCAGTAGAATATCAACGGCTGTGATCGGCGTTTTAGTTTCTGAGGAAAATCGCTGAGGTTGAGCCCGCTTTTATTTGCAGAGTTGGTAAGTCGTGGTTGACCAATGTGCCCAAAGATGACATGCCCTTAGACTTTATCGAAAACCCTTGTGAAATGAATTGATTTGAAAAGGGAAAAAAAAAAAAATTTGTAAATTCAAATAAAGAGTTTCAAATGAGCAAATTTTAAATTTACTTTTTAATCATTTCAATAGTTTAGGAATTTCAAATCTCTTCGCTCAAACACTAATGAAATTTTTTCTACATATTACATGTAATTACGGTTGTAAATTTAGAAGATTTGATATGTCAAACACAAAAGATATGATGTGGACATTATTTATGGGTCAAGTAGCCTGATAGGCTTTAGGGTTTTGATATTATATATATATCCTCGTACTCAGTATTGTAACACACACTTATGTACATACACTAGAAAATATAATGGAAAACTTCTGGCTTGGTATGCCCCCAAATATAGTCATGCATGACGAACTGGGTAAACATATCGGTGTTCTTGTTTGCGCCCTTTATTTTAAAACTCCAGTTTGTATCGTTTGGTACATGAGATTTCACAAAGTTGTGAAGCAAACATCAGCCAAAGACCTTATCTAAACTAAACCCCAAAACCAAGGGCAGGATTTTTTTTTTGGTCAAATTGGGGCAGAAAGGGCATCATGATAGGCCAATGTCGTCGTCTCTCAGCTAGCACGAAACTACACCATTCACATCTCCTCTCTCACGATAACAATCCCTTCCTTCCTCCGCCCATCGTAGCAACACCAAATCAGCATCGGAACTTCCGATAGCACCCTAGTGAACCGAGGGCAAAGCTGACTTTTCAGCTCGCCGATCCATCCGGTCAACTTTCCGACCGCCGCTACCTCCGATCGGGTAATGCGACCGCAACCAGTTTAGGTGTTATTGTGTTGTAATTCGTCTGGTGAAATGGATCGGGCAGGGTTGACGGTGGGTCCGTGTATGGATATACCAATCATGCATGATAGTGATCGCTACGACCTTGTTCGAGATATCGAGTCGGGTAACTTTGGCGTGGCCCGATTAATGAGGGATAAGCAGACCAAAGAGCCTGTCGCGGTTAAGTATATAGAGTGCGGTGACAAGATAGATGAAAATGTTCAGAGAGAAATTATTAATCACAGGTCTTTGAGGCACCCTAATATCATCAGATTTAAAGAGGGCGATGTATGTCTAGGCAAGCTGCTATAACTTCGGCCACGAACAGCCTATGGTCTAAAGTGTCCGGCGAATCAAGTTTTGAGATCGCAATTCCTCATTAGGTCTAATGTTTGCTCTGGTAATCTATATTATATTTTGGCTAACTCGTTTCCATGTTGAATTTTATTTTGGATTCAATACATGAAACTTCTCTACCCGTTTGAGATATGTCTGAGTGCGAGTCGAGAGACCGGTATTTAGGAACCCATACCTTAGGGTTCCGCTCTGGTTTGCCTAAAGCAAACATGGGCATTGACTAAAATTTGAACTTGAATAGTTACTCCTACTTATATAACTATTTATGTGAATTAAATTTACATTATTAGTTATAGTCCGCATATATTGTCTGGGTAGGCGGTACCCAGTATTTGTCGGACCGTAAATCATGTTTGGGTAGACAACACCCAATATTTGCTCTTTTGTGATTGAGCATGTTCAAATAAGTTAAATCCTCTTTCTTCCTTGTTAATAAAAATTCAAATCGTATGTCTTACCATGTCCATTTAAAACGTAGTGAAAATGCCTGGTATTACTAAGAGAGAATTTATTGAGATTGCTCTCGATGGTAATAACTACGTGACATGGGCCATAGATGTTTAGATTCATCTAGCCCCATTCTAATTAAGCAGAATCACTGTCCATGGTTCCAAATCCACTAATACCCAGAAGGCAAAAGCGCTGATTTATCTCAGGTACTACCTAAATCAGGACTTGAAATATGAGTATCTTACTGAGATGGACCCTAGTATTTTATGGACATCCCTGAAGGATTGTTTCCATCAACAAAATGATATAATCCTCCCTCAGGCACAATACGATCGGCTGAACCTCAATTTTCAAGGTTTAAATCTATAACAGAGTACAATTCTACCTTGCATCGTACTGTATCTCAGTTAAAATTATGCCAGCAGCAAATTACTGAGCCCGAGTTGATACAGAAAATCTTATCAATATTCCATGCTAGTAACCTTGTACTCCAGCAGCAGTACACTTCTCACTTAGAGCTGATTTTTGCACTTTTAGTGGTAGAAAAATACAACAAACTCCTGATGAGAAATCACAATGCTAGATCGGTTGGCTCACAAGCAGTGCCCGAAGCACATGTTGTAGCTCAAGGGAGCCTGAGTAGGCGTAAAAATGGAAGGGAAGAGAGAAAATCCGCAACCCAAGCACTTGGTTGAGGCTTATCAAAAGATATAAAAGGACAACAAGGGCAAGGTCCCTCAGGGTGAATCTCACCATGTCAATCTTCCTAAAGTAGATTTTGACATAAACAACGATGATCTTTTGAGCTCAGAGCTCGAAGATTTTGGAGAAAAAGAGTGATTTACATAATTAGATATTATTAGTATCTTGACTTGGGCATTGAGATCCGTCTTGCTTCATTTGGGACAAATGTAATGAAATTTTGACTTCATCGTTACCCAGAAGGCAGATGCACTGATTAAATTCTCAGATACCATCTCAATAAGATATCACTTGTTTATGAAAAATTCGTAAAGGATTGTATTCATCAACAAAAATCCCTGAAGGATTATATTCATCGACAAAAATTAAATAAAATCGATAGCAGAAAATATCGATAGATGAAAATTATGGCTGATGTTAAATAATTGTTGAGGTGGTCGAGATCGAGGATTCCCCAAGCAAACTTCAGCATACTAGTGTTGATAGGCGAGCAGAATCGTCATTTGGGCGAGCATAATTAACCCAAATTACCCACATTTAAGACGAAATTAAGCCATGCTGAACGAAAGGTGTCAGGCGAGCAGACCTTGCTCGCCGAGCAATATTAACCAGGCGAGCAACGTTAATCAAAAGACCATGTGGACCCAGATGAGATCCTAGCGAGCATAATCAACACCTCGCCGGACAGACCTAGCTACAATATCAAGACAACAACTTATCAAGAATAAAGACCGTGAAAATCAAACTAAAGACTCCTCAAGGACAAGTCCAACGGGACGAACAGCTCCTGAATGCGAGCAAGTCCAGTGTGGAAGGATAAAATTTAATTTAGATAAGGTCAAACTAGTCAAAGCCCAAGTGTCATACATGCACACTGTTGACAGACGAACATCAATTATAGTTGAGCGAGCAAGGATTAATGGTTAAATTAAGAAAAATAAGTTGGAGTGCATAAATCAATCCAGGAGGTGTATAAAGTGACGAACAACTCCAGTGACGAACAACATACTGGCGAACAGGTTCTGAGACTCGAGACCAAATATGAATGTTCCATCAGATCACTGGTGACGAACAACATTATCAAAATGTGGTGCATCTACCAGACAAAGAGGTGTATGTTGACGAACAAAGGACCAAGATTCCAAAGCCTATCTCAATAAGATACACAGGCGAACAACTTCCGAGCCATAACCTCAAAAGGCGAACAATTTTTATTTAAAGACCACTTTGGACCAATCAAGCCAACCATGACGAGCAACAATGAGTCCGAGATAAGACCAAAGAAGACTTTGTAACTAAGATTCAGCTTAGATAAGGTCAAACAAGGTCAATGGACACTTGTCTAGCATGCAAGTTAGGAAGTCCTAGAGTCTGGGACACCTCCTACTTGCTAGCCTCTATAAATATTTGTTCTCCAGCTAAGAAATACAAGTTCAAATTCACAAATACTCAAAAAACACACACAAACACACCTTAACGTACACGGTACACCTATACAAAATAAATACGATTTCGACTTTTGTATTTATAATTTTACGATCCTAAGCTTCGATTTATCATTCACGGTGATAATCAATCACACGTTCTTGTTTGGTGGTCCTAAACCGAACTAAACAGCCACTAATCCATCCGGTTAAATTCGATCACCAACAATTTGGCGTTAGAAGGAGGGTTCGAACCTCCGGCTAAGTGTGATTAGTCAAGAACTTCAAGTTTGAGAACTCGAAGATTTGAAGAAATCCTCAAGAAATTCTTGAAGATTCAAACATAAGTGTTCTTGGTGTTCTTGGTGTTCTTGGTGTTCTTCAATATAAAATTTGAAGATTCAAAGATTTAAAAAAAAAAATACTACCTCCGTCCACGAAAATTTAACCCGTTTACTGTTGGACACAGTTTTTAATAAAAATTGGTATTTTATTGAAAAAGTGGATAAAGTAGATAAAGTAAGAGTATTGTGGTGGGTATTGTGGGACCCATTTATTTGTTTGTGAGTGTAGTTTATTTTTAAAAGAGGAATGGGTAAAAATTTGGTGGACATACCAAAAAGGAAAGCGGGTAAAAATTTAGTGGACGGAGGGAGTATAAATAATTCAACTTAGGATGCCTCAATCCAAGGAAACACAAGGTTCACGTTTATCAAGGAGAGCATCTCCTACTCGAGCTTCCTCAGCTGGCCATCAAGATCGTAAACCTAGACATGCAAACAGATCACGACATACGGCCATAACTCATAACATCCCACCAGAAATGGAGGCCCTAGCAAACAACACTAACGAACTGGCTAAAACCATTGCTGTTCTCCAAGCTATTCAAAGACAGCAGGAACAAAATAAACCTTCACAAGCAAGGTCTAGGGTTAAACCCATGGAGGTTATTAGAGCCAGGTCTGTTAGGGGCGAGCAACATGAGGTGAACAGTGCCCAAGTCAGGCGGGATAAGGGTAAAGCCAAGGTGGCCGACCCAAGAGAGGATCAAGCTGAGTCTGCTCGTGGGCGAACAACAATGTCAAGTCATGGAACAACTCGTTCCAGTACCCAGGATAGACTTGGTCAACCTCAACATCAGAAAGAAGCTGCTCGCCAAGGAGCAGGAGATGGGCGAGCAACATTTGAGCAGTCTCGCCCATCAGTTCATGAAAGACTGTCCAGTCTGCTTTCAGGCGCCTAGGGCCAAATGCGGTGAGCAACCCTAGGAAATAGCTCCAGGATATGTTCGCTCCGAGTGAGGGACTGCGACGAGCAAAAAGGTTTGTGCCTTTGCTCGCCGAACAGCCTCCAAGCCAGGGGGCATCTCTGGATTAATTATCAAGCCTGAGAAAGGCAGTGGAGAGCATGCAGGGGCAGCTTGACCAACATAGAGGGATGGGGACGACCAGCATGCCATCCTCACCATTATCATCCATCATATTGAAGGCCCCAATCCAGAAAAAAGATTCAGTTTCCGGCAAGCATACAATATGAAGGCATTGCTGATCCCCGGGTCCACTTAACGAAGTATTCAGATTACATGGTTTCTGTGGGAGCGAGTGATGCCACCCAATGCCGGAATTTCCCTTTGACTTTGGGGGATAGAGTATACAAGTGGTTTTCAGCGATGCCACCAGCATCAATTCACTCATTTGTTCAACTGAGTCGAGAGTTCCTCTCCCATTTCTCAACTGCTGGGTCGTATCTATCCCAAAAACACCGGTTGCCGGACTTAAAGCAAAACGACGATGAGTCGGATTGGGCGTTTATGGAAAGATTCGATAAAGTGTTGTTGGAAGGGGAACAGGTAAGCGAAGATACGAAAATCGTCACTGTTATGGCCGGGTTGAAGAAAGGGTCGAAGTTGTGGAAAGAGGTACGTCTGAAGTACCCAAAAAGCTATGCCGAGTTCAGAAATCAAGCCGACATATTTGTTTCCATGCACAAGGCCCTGCAAGCAAACTTGGGAGAAAATAAAGTTGATCCCAAGGAGAACAACAAAAAACTCGGCGGAATAGGCTACAGAGTACCGAAGAACATGAAGGCATTCACCAAAGGGACAGAACTAAAGGAAAAGCTAAACCAGGTGCTAACAGTATCCATCGATACTGTGTATGAAATTGTAAAGGAGAAAGAATTGCTCTCCCCTCCCCGAAGGATTCGCCAAGAAACTGGCAAACTCAACCCTAACAAATATTGGGCCTACCATCAAAGCGTGGGGCACTTTACAAGTGAGTGTAGAGATTTGCTCAAGCAACTCTGGCGATTCTACGAAGAGGGAAAACTCTCCGACTTCGTTAAAAGGCAACTGGGAAAGAGAGTTCGGGAGAACAACTCAGAGGATGAGGAGGATGGTCAACCTCAAAGGAATAATAAATTCGTACGACCAGTTCTAGCCGTTGCTGCTCGTCTATTAGAGGATCTATACATGATGGAACCCGCAAGACCTGCGGGAGGATGTTCTGATGGACGACCGCCAATCTCCAACCGAAAAAGAAAAGTCAAATTACGAGCGATCGACCAAGTACAAGAAATGGGGGTTAAACCATCCATCATGCAGACAGCAGAATTAACCTTCACTGAAAAAGACTTGGAAGAAATATTGACCCCCCACAACGATTCGCTCGTAACCTGCGCAAAGATCATGGGGACTAAAGTACATAGATTGTTGGTGGACACCGGAGCCTACACCAACATCCTTTTCAAAAAGACGCTCGATCAACTTGGAGATTATTTGGGCTACATACGAGATTCAAATCATAGAATCTTAGGCTTCAGAAATGTTGTAACAGTCCCATTAGGGGAGATTAGGCTGTCCGTTCAGCTTGTAACGGTCGAGGAACCCGAGAAAAATATAACAAGAATAGTAGATTTCTTGGTCGTAGATCAGGAATCGACCTATAACGGGTTTCTTGGTCGACCTTTTTAAAATGAATTTAAAGTGGCATGTTCAACTTATCACTATTGTATCAAGTTCCCAACAGCAAGTGGCGCAAGCACAATCAAATGAGACCAAAGAAAAGCTCGTGAATGTCTCCTGCAATTGCAAGCAAGACATGCACAAGTATCCATGATGGAAGCCACCACAAGCTACCCTGTCGATGAGCCATCAATACTGGAGAACATGATGGACACAGAGGAGGACCATATGGACACGGACGAACAACACTCTGATGAGCAAGTGTTGGACGAACAACTTATCACCACCCCTGGGGAACTTCAATCTGACGAACAACAGAGGGGTGGTGACGAGCAACATTCAACAGATGACTTGGAGGGCCAGATGCTGGCTAACAGCAAGGGGTCAGGACCAACAGATGATCTAGAGCCCCGCCTGGGAGCAGAGCCCATGAACATTGAAAATGATTTCAACCCTGAGGGACCAATAATTGATCCTCGTTGGAAAGGACAAAAACGATGAGCAACTCCAGTCGAAGAACTGGAGGCGTTCAAAGTTAATCCTGGAAATGAAGATCTTGAATTGTATATAGGATTTGAGCTCCCTAAGCCTTACAGATCCCGAATGAAAGAGTTCCTCAGCAAGAATCTAGATGTTTTTGCTTGGTCTAATGCAGACATGGTGGGAATAGATCCAAAGCATGCTTGCCACAAACTTAATATCAATCAAGCAAAAAGGTCAGTCCATCAAAAATGAAGAAAGTACGGCCCGGAAAAGTATCAAGCTTTGAATGAAGAGGTGAAGAAGTTGTTAGACAATGATCGACAAGCACTTTGTCCACAATGGGTAGCAAACCCAATCCTTGTGCGGAAACCAAACGGGACCTGGAGGCTATGCATAGATTTTACGGATCTGAATGCAGCATGCTCGAAGGACAACTTTCCTCTCCCCCATATTGATCAATTGGTGGACAGCACTGCGGGTCACGAAATGCTAACGTTTATGGATGCCTTTGCCGGGTACCATCAAATCCCAATGCATCCAGACGATCAAGAAAGCACAGCTTTTTATATGAACAAAAACTTGTTGTGTTGGAAAAGAATGTCATTCGGCCTCATCAAGGCCGGGGCAACATATCAGAGGTTGGTGAACAAGATATTCGACGAACAAATTGGAGATACTGTAGAAGTCTACATAGCAATATCGTAGTCAAGAGCCCCCGAAAAGAAGATCATCGCCAGCATTTAACTCAGGTATTTTAAATCCTTCGGCATTATAACATGAAGTTAAATCCAAAGAAGAGCGGCTTTGGAGTTCATTCGGGGAAGTTCATGGGCCATCTTGTTAGCCAACAAATGATTGAGGCCAATCCAACAAAGGTCAAAGATATTGTGGATATGCAACCCTCACGTTCAGTAAAAGAAGTGCAAAGGCTCACAGGATGCCTAGCAGCATTGAACCGGTTCATATCCCGGTCAGGAGACAAGTGCCGTCCATTCTTTGAGGCCATCAAAAAAGGAAAATTCACGTGGACTAACAACTGCCAAAAGGCATTCGACCAACTTAAGGACTACCTGGGAGATGTTAAAATTCTATCAAAGCCCGTCCCGGGTGAAAAGCTCTATTTATATTTGGCAGCATCTGAAGTGGCAATCAGCTATGTTCTGGTGCGAGAAGACGGCAAGTTCCACCAGCTAATCTACTACGTCAGCCAAACCTTACATGAAGCGGATATCAAATATTCTCCAACCGAGAAGTTGGCGTACGCACTTGTCATGAGTGTAAGGAAGTTACAACCTTACTTCTTTGACCATCAAGTTGAGGTGCTAACAACTTTCCCACTCAGACAAATTCTCCATCGCTCAGACACAGCTGGTCATCTACTAAAATGATCACTAGAGATTAGCCAGTTTGGGGTGACCTATGCTCCTCGAACAGCGATCAAAGGGCAATCATTAGCCGACTTTATTGTCGAACTAATTTTCCCACCAGATCCGACGAGAGGACTTGATCATCCCTGGCATCTCTATGTCGATGGATCTTCAACTAATATAGCCTCAGGGGCAGAAGTGGTCCTGATAAGCCCTGACAGACAAGTCTTCACCTCGGCAATCAGATTTGGTTTCATGGCTACCAACAACGAAGCCGAATATGAAGCTCTTATTGTTGGTCTTCACTTATCCCTTGCAGTAGGTGTCAGATGTTTGCAAATATTCGGTGACTCACAATTGATCTTGAATCAAGTCCGAGATGAATACGAAGCAAAAGATGATCACATGATTGAGTATCAGCAGATTGTTGCTCACCTGATGTCCCTGCTGGATCAAGTTTTCATTGAACAAATTCCAAGGACAAGCAACACTCAGGCAAATGCATTGGCCCGACTAGCAACAAGCGAAGGGCCTGCAGAGTTGGCGGATATTATAATCACAAAGATGAATGACCCATCAATAATAAGTTATAATGTCAACCAAATAGACGAACAAGCAAGTGAAGAAGAAGATTGGAGAACAAACGTAGTCAAATACTTGAAAAGTGGAGAAACACCAAACAACTCTTTTGAAGCTGCCAAGCTAACAAAGCAAGCCGCCAGATATACTCTGGTAGGCGAGCAGCTTTACAAAAGGGGAATATCAATCCCACTTCTCAAATGTTTGCCTAGGGGGCAAGGACGAGCAATACTCGAAGAAATACACACCAGAGTATGCGGAAATTACACTGGGGGGCAAGCCTTGGCGTACAAAACTATTAGACAAGGTTATTATTGGCCGACTTTACGTCAGGACGCAATCAAGAAAGCAAAAACTTGTCACCAATGCCAGATTTTTGCCCCAAATATTCATACTCCGGCTCAGGAGCTCGTATCAGTTTACAACTCATGGCCATTTGCAAGATGGGGGATGAACATTATTGGTCCTTTCCCAGCAGGAGTTGGAAATGTTCGAT
Organism: Ballota nigra; assembly: GCA_947034835.1. Taxonomy (NCBI): domain Eukaryota; kingdom Viridiplantae; phylum Streptophyta; class Magnoliopsida; order Lamiales; family Lamiaceae; genus Ballota; species Ballota nigra. The sequence continues at coordinate 40,475,118 of OX344721.1, forward strand.
TTGTTGTCGTGGCAGTCGATTATTATACGAAATGGGCAGAAGCAGAGGCCATGGTAAAGATTATGCAACAAAAAATGATCAACTTCATATGGAAGAACATTGTCTGTCGTTTTGGGGTCCCACAAACCATTGCGACAGACAATGGTCAGCAATTTGATGGGAAGGAGTTGAGAGACTTCTGTACGAAGTGGGGGATCAAGAAATATTATTCTACACCCTATCATCCCCAGTCAAATGGACAAGTCGAAGATGTGAACAAGATTATCAAGCATACGTTGAAAAGACGATTGGCGGAGGGCAAAAGTAGTTGGTCTGAAGAACTTCCGAAAGTCTTGTGGGCATATAGAGTTTCTCCCAGGACAAGCACCGGAGAAACACCTTTTGCAATAGCGTTCGGAACAGAAGTTGTGATACCAATTGAATTAAAGACCAACATAATCAGGACGACCAACTTTGATGAGCAGGCGAACAACTCTGCTCTGGCTACTGAAATGGATTTGCTCGAAGAAAAAAGATTATTGAGCTAAAAAATGCTACCTATAAGCAGCGAGCAAAATACTATTATAATTCCCATGTTAAAATTAGGGAATTCAGAGTTGGAGATTTGGTTCTAAGAAAGTTGCTTTCCCAACCTCCAGGTGTATTGGGACCAACTTGGGAGGGCCCGTATCGTATAACAGACAAGTTCCTTAATGGCGTGTACGATATTGAAGATATGGAAGACAAGTCGGCCCAATACTCCTGGAATGTTGTACATCTAAAGAAGTACTATCAATAAGTCGAATAAGTTCAATTCACAATTGTTGGGCGAACAAATGTCTTGGGGGCAAGTGAACCAAGTAAGGCAAACAAAAAACGTACCTAATTTTTTGAAAATTTTGCAAAGTATAGAATGAAAGATTGTTCGGCACATTGTATAGTCGTGCTGGTTCATAATCTTTTTTTATTTTAGACAAAATTGCTCGACAAGATTGTTATGAGCGAGCATGTTTTGGATAGTGTTCAAAGTTATTCGTCGGAATGTATATGTTAGTGATGAACAGTCTTACAACACTTATAATTTTTCACAATGTAAATATAGTTGTTCGTTAAGGAAAAAGTCCAAAGCTCAAGGTACAAGTCCATTTTAAAGGACCAAGGCCACTTAAAGGTTGTTCGTTTATTAAGATGAACATAACCTAAGGCTAAACCCATATTCTATTAAAGGCAAAGTTCAAATCGAACAAAGCCCAATATTATATGTTATAATTGCAAAAGCATTAAACAGAAATTTAAAGGCAATTAACATATAAGAAGAAGATTGAGCGAACAAAAGAAGACGTTCATTGAATTAAAAAGGTTTTCAAGCCTAAAAAATAGTACAAGTGTAAGGTACTACAAAAGTCAAACAACTATTACAAAATAAAGACAAAAAAGTCAAGTCCTAGGCCTATTGCTGCTCGGCGGGTGGGAGATCTTGAGGCTGGTCGGTGGGGGGAACAACGAGCATGTCCCTGGCCATTTCCTCGGCCGTTTTTTGCTCCTGCTCTTTGGCAGCCTGCTCGTTATTGGCAGCCAGTTCATCATCAGCTACTTGCTCGTCTTCATCTACCGGAACTGGAGGGCGAGTAACAATGATACTAGGGTCAAGTTTATCAATCTTGACCCTGTATTCATGTTGGAGTTATACGTGAAAGTATGCTTTTACTTTGTATAACTCGTGTATCAAACACTTGTTTATGAGAATAATTCTTTTATCGCATATGCTTTAGATATGATTGAATGTTGAATATTTATTGCAAACAGTTCATAATAGTACTAGTTACATTGTAGTTAATGTGGTGATACCCGATCACGGAAGATAACATTAACAGTTTCCTTGTAACTAAATGTACATTTTCACGGCCTGGTTGGAATTGAACAATCCGCCGTGAAAGGTCGATGTGTAAGTCTCAGATTGGTTTGTCTTGACTAAGAGATTGCACTAGCACATTTAGTATGTGTTGAAGAGGACCTACAACGAGGATAAATTCTTCTGTTCTGAAATGTGAAGAATTAGACCTCAGTGGTTATTGATTTCTTAATCTCCATCACTTAAATAGGACCTTGTGTGATTAATGGTTACTACTTTGATTCATGTTGGGTGAGAATCATCGTGACTTCAAACCTTGTACTTTGGGCAGTAATATTAGTCATACGACGGTTTCTAAGATTTAATACGGGGAAACGCGTGCGAGTACGGCTCGTGTGATTAGTCCCCTTGGTGGGCTCAGAAGTTTTATCGTACCAAATCTTGCAAGTGAAGAATTAGTTTCTTCGGTATGGATAATAATGTTGAGCTGTCTTTACTCCAAGGTGAAATATATTAATTAATTTAGAGTTATTCAGAAGCTTAATTAATTAATGGACTTGATAATAAACGCGGAAAATAATAACCAGGAGCCCATATTATCGTAATATGGATTAAGATGGATAGTGCAATATTAATTAATTAGTGATAATAATTAATATTAATGGATTGAATTATATTGGGGCTCAATATTGAAATTCAGAAGTCCATTAGGAGGTCCAATCTTAATTCTCCTTAAAGGCCCCTCAAGTAGCCCATTAAGTAGCCCAATAATGATAAGGTGATTAAAATAAAAAGATAATATTATGTTGATTTTTCTTTGATTTTTTCGAAAATTGTGTATCAAGGGAAGAAAAGATTTTGTTGATTTTCTTGGAAAGATATTATGGAAGATATGTATTCTTGGAATACAAGAATATCTCATATATTCAAGAAAGATCCAAATCTTGGCTTCTTCACTTGTATTTTTCGAAAATATCTTGTTTATAATGTGAGTGAGATTTTTGTGGAATATTTTATTATGGAGAAAAGAATATATGAGATATATTCAAGATTTCTTAGAGACTAAGAAAAAAAATTCTCCAAGCCCAAATAATCCTCAAATTTTCGGCTACTCTTAATTATAAATAGGGGATGATTATTTCATCCCCAAGTACATAATTCCATGTGTTGGAAAAATCAAGAGCATATATATATTTTTATTTTTCCTTAGTTATTTAAATTACTTGAAAGCATCTCCCACCGGTGATCAAGTAAGGCGAAAGGGAAATACTTGAGAAGGTTTTTGTGTTGATAAAGCGTGATCGTGATTGTCCCGTTTATTCAAAGGCCAATTCTACAAGAGGTACGTAAGTCACATAAATTCTTGTTTATTCCGCTTAGATTTTATGTGAATTAATTCAACATGCATGATGTTAAATTTGTTGTTGGAATTATTATTTGAATTAATTAGGATTAATTCATGCTAGTAATAATTGAATTTAAATTCGTATTTAAATTTCATCCCGAATCGATTCGGGCCACCCCTATTTTCCCAACAATTCAGCCATATCCCCCAATTGAATCTCGATGTTGTTCGGAGCGGGATAGTTCTCTACAAACTCAGTCAAATCATTACCCATCTCCTCCACTAGATCTTTATAATCATACGCATTAGCCAGATGAATACAGTCGGCATAAGTGCAAATATAGCCCAAGTTGGAGATGGGAGCAGACCGGACTTGCAGCTTGGGCTCCAGTTGCTCGCCGGTGTACGTACTAGCCTCAACTTCCTTAAGGCGAGCAACTTCAGCCTCGAGTTCGGCAATCTTTTGCTCGGCAGTAGATAGCCTCTTCACCCCTTCTTCGAGCAAGGCTTCTTTGCATTTCAGCTCGGCGGACAGGCCTTGAACATCCTCGAGATGTTTTTTCTTAGAGTCGAGGGTGTGAGAGAGCTGATTGTTCAAGCGATCAAGTTTCGCTTCATAGTTGTTGACCATGTTGTCCTTCTCCTCAGTAAGCTACCGAGCAGTGCTGGCGTACCGGCGAGCAGACTCCTCCTGCTTGGCCAGCTGGGCCATCGCCTTCTGGGCCGTAACAAGGCCATTGGCATGATGCATCATTGAAAGATGGAAATTGTCAGCCAACCCTTGCATGGAGATAGTTTTCTCCATGGGTCTAGTCCAGACCCGGGCGATCAGCTCTGTGGCCCTACGGACATGGTCGCCCAAAATCTCCCTTATGTTCACGGGGGTTTTGGAGCAGGCATACTGATGGACGGTATGTGCTCGCCCAGGATGATCCTCAGCCCGGTACCTGCGAACAAGAAAATACATCACACTTAGAAAAATTTAGGAAAGGATAAATGAAACTTGTTTGGCATTTAAGAGAATATACTTACTCTGCAAATTTTCGTTCATCCCAGCCGAGGAGGGTGATATCCTCTGGACCACGAGACAGGGCAACGTCTTTTCCAGCCTTGCCCGTTTTCTCTACAGGCTCAACTGAGGAACGACGAGCAATTTCTTCCTCAGAGCGAGCAAGGCTTTGGCTCACTTTTTCCTCCCCCTTGTTACCAGCGGGGACATCGAGCGCCACCGGGGTCCCATCAGCCCTTTTCAAGCACTTTCCCCCGTGAGGTGGGGAAACAGGAGGGGGTGCTAGTCGAGCATGACCAGAAGGGGCAGCCTGCCGAGGGACTTTTGCTCCCTCCGGTTTATTCGCCATGGCGAGCACCTTGGAGGGTGGGTCCCCCTTAATCTTCCTTCCCTTTGGTGGAGGCATCTCATGCACTCTCTGTTCGAGGAGGCCAAAGCAGGGAGAGACTGCTACTGTGACTTGCTCGGCTAAAAAATAAGAAGAAGAATTAGATTATGAAGTGTGCGAGCAAGTTTTATGTAAACTTCTCCCGGATGAACAAACAAGTTATGAAAGTTAGTAGAAATTCATACCTGGTGGCACCTCAACTCTGGCTTCGAGATGATGAGGGTATGTGAGTAGGCGAACAGCTCTTTGGCACTTCTCCTCGCTCAAGTACTGAATGGTCCTATCTGCCCTATTTCGCAAGCCGACCAGACAGGAGGTAAAAAGAAACTCTGAGCCGATCTCCTCTTCCTCTGTGTTCCACTTGAGCAATTGAGGGCCTGCGAGCAAACAAGAAAAGTTAAATTAGAACAACACAGTTCAAAGATGAATAGAGATAAACTTACGCCTAATTTTTCCATAAGATGCAGGAGAGTTTATCCGTCCAATGCCACCGTGTGGACCAGAAGATGCTCGCCAGTCACCCCCAATGAAGAAGAAGTGTTGCTTCCAGTCCCTGATCTTGTTCGGCACCCCTTCTACCATCTTAAGTCCAGTTCGAGCCTTGAGATAGTAATATCCTTCTTCGCCTACGGGGCACTTGGTAATCGTCATGAGATAGTTGATTTTCTCCGCAGTGATGCGATCAACATATCCCTCTAGGGCGAACAAGCATATTGTGCCGAGCAAATTTATCCACCCAATCGGCGTGATCTGGGTAATGGCAAGGTTGATCACCTCTAGAAAACGACCAACAACCGGGGGCAATGGCAGCCTTAGCCCGGCAATCAACGTATCAATGTTGATCGCCGTACATCCTGGAGATGGGCGATCAGCTCTCTCTTTCCTCTTAGGAGCCCACATGTGGATATCGAAGGGGATTTTGTAGGTTTCTCGGATCAGGTCAAGGTCCTCCTTGAGAACCACACTCTTAATTCTGCTCGCCTGGAACTCAGTCTTCACCAACTCCATAATTTGTCGCTTAGGGCGAGAAAAGATGTTTGCGTGTTCATCTGCGTATGGTCGCCATTTAAAGGGCCGAGCAACTCAAGTGGGGATCTCATTCTCCAACATTTTAGGAGGTGGAAAGTTTATCCCCTCCAAAAACTCACGAGTAAGCTCGTTGAATTCGGGATCTTCCTCTGATTCATAATTGGACGAAGATCCCTCGTCGGAATCTCTGCTCGCAACAATAACCACCTCCCCTCCAGATGGGCGAGCATCAGTAACCTCCACAAATCGAACAACGGAGTTAACGTTAGGGGTTGACGCTGATGAAATCTCGAATGAAGGCTGGTTTTCGTATGCAACAATCGGAAAAAGGGGATCAAGAGTTTCTTCGGAACTATTGTTGCTCGACTGAGAAGACATGGGTTTCGAAATTAAGAAAAACAAGGAAAAAATGGGAGGTTGCAGGTGGCGGGGGATTTATTTACAGACGGCTGTGATTTTTGGGAACGACGGCGGCGCGAGCTCCCACACGGCGGTAATGGAGGAGTTCGAAAAGAAAATAAAAGATGAAATTGAACGATTAAGATGAAGAAACTACCTTAGAACTAAGCCAAAAGCAAGAATCTATAGAAACTTTGTCGGGAAGAACTTGGATTCGCCGAAAATTGAAGAATGTTGCCGGAGCACTGTAGAAGAGATGGAAGAAGTGGAAATTTTTTTGTTTCCCACTCCTATTTATACTCATGGAAGAAACGGGGTAAAACCCACAATTTCCTCAAAGATCGTGGACTAGGATGTCAAAAGACGGGGGGTAAATACGAACACAATTAAAAAATAGAGGGCCTATATGCAAATATAGGGGCGCGTGGCCTCGGGACTGCTCGCGCGTGGGCGGGCGCAATCATACCGCCCACGTCATCCCGTATATCCCCCAGATCGTGGGAAGATGAAACAGCGGACCTGAAGTTGCTCGCCAATTTCAACGATGTTCGTCCAAACTCTTATCAACTTAGTATCCTAACTATAGTTGCTCGACAAAAAGTACGCCTAGTCAGAATAGGGGGCAATTGTTGACAGACGAACATCAATTATTATTGAGCGAGCAAGGATTAAAGGTTAAATTAAGAAAAATAAGTTGGAGTGCATAAATCAATTCAGGAGGTGTATAAAGTGACGAACAACTCCAGTGACGAACAACATACTGGTAAACAGGTTCTGAGACTCGAGACCAAATATGAATATTCCATCAGATCACTGGTGACGAACAACATTATCAAAAGGTGGTGCATCTACCAGACAAAGAGGTGCATGTTGACGAACAAATAACCAAGATTCCACAGCCTATCTCAATAAGATACACAGGCGAACAACTTCCGAGCCATAATCTCAAAAGGCGAACAATTTTTATTAAAGACCACTTTGGACCAATCAAGCCAACCATGACGAGCAACAATGAGTCCGAGATAAGACCAAAGAAGACTTTGTAACTAAGATTCAGCTTAGATAAGGTCAAACAAGGTCAATGGACACTTGTCTAGCATGCAAGTTAGGAAGTCCTAGAGTCTGGGACACCTCCTACTTGCTAGCCTCTATAAATATTTGTTCTCCAGCTAAGAAATACAAGTTCAAATTCACAAATACTAAAAAAACACACACAAACACTCCTTAACGTACACCTATACGAAATAAATACAATTTCGACTTTCGTATTTACAATTTTACGATCCTAAGCTTCGATTTATCATTCACGGTGATAATCAATCACACGTTCTTATTTGGTGGTCCTAAACGGAACTAAACAGTCACTAATCCATCCGATTAAATTCGATCACCAACACACACTAGGGAGGTCAAAGGTCATGTACAACTCTTGCTAAGCAAACTTGTATAAATACTTATATTTTTCAGCTAATAAAATAAGCACAAATTCATATACACATCCAAACTTCAATTATACATCCACAGCAGCTCGATTATCTTACATACGAATTAATTACGTAATCAATACACATGTTAATTCTACCCCAATCCAAATTTTCGTATTCACTAATTACGTTAGTGATCAATCACACGTAATTATTTGGTGATCTAATTAACGATTAAAAACAGCCACTAATTCTTGTGATTAGAATCGATCATCAACAAATTGGCGTTGGAAGAAGGGTTTGAACCTCCGATTTAAGGATTTAAGCGTGATTAAGTAAGAACTACGGACTTAAACTTGAAGAATTGAAGAAAGGTGTTATTAGTGTTCTCTATTCAAGAACTTTTAAAGATTAATACCCAAACATCAGGTAAAGATGCCTCAGTCTCATGAGACTCAACACTCACAGTACGTGACAAGGGATTCACGCTCAAGGATGTCCCAGGCTGGTAGGCGAGCAGAAACAACCAGGTACGAGCAAGAAAATCATCCAACAGCTACACATCAACTAATGCCACCTGAGTTGGATGATTTTGTTCGCAACCCTGATGAACTGGCTCGAACAATTGCAATGCTTCAGGCCTTACAAAAGCAACAAGCACAGTCTGGCCCATCTCATATCCGAGTAAGGCATAGCCCAACAAGAACTCGTGAGCATGAGAAGGCCAGGGGTTACCATCAAAATGAGGCAGACGGTGCCCAAGTTCGTAAGATGAAAGACAAGGAGAAACAGCTCGCTGAAGCTACCAGCCAAGGGGAGTCAACCCCAAATCAAGTTCTGGGGGTTAGTCAGGGCACTCGCTAAAGTGCACTGAACAGATTAGGTCGCTGTGGTCGGGGAGAAACTGAGGTTCACCCCGTAGAAGAAGTAGCTCACCCGGCCTATATACCAGCTCGCCAGTCAGTCCACGAAAGGCTGACTAGGTCAGCTTTTGGTCGATTAGGCCCAGATGCGGAGCCCAATCCTAGGAGGCCAGCCCAGGGGGTTCCCACACCAAGCGAGAGACTGCGACGATCAGATGGTCATGCACCTCTGTTTGCCGAACAACCTCCAAGTCAGGGGGGATCCCTGGAGGAACTGGCCTCCATGAGGAAGGCAATTGAAAGCATGCAGGGTCAGCTGGACCTACAAAGAGGTTATGGGAGTACTACCCTTCCTACTTCACCATTATCTTAAGTGATTCTAAAAGCTCCCATTCAAAAAGATATCCAGTTCCCTGCAAGTATACAATATGAAGGCACGACGGACCCCCGGGTGCATTTGATGAAATATTCTGATTATATGATATCAATGAGGGCAAGCGATGCAACTCAGTGCCGCAATTTCTCATTGACTCTGGGGGACCGTGTCCATAAATGGTTTTCAGCTCTACCACCAGCTTCAATCCATTCATTTGCTCAGCTAGGCAAAGAATTCCTGTCCCACTTCTCCACGGCCGGGTCTTATCTATCCCAAAGACATCGGTTGTCCGACTTAAAACAAGCTGATAACGAGTCAGATCATTCGTACTTGGAAAGATTTGACAAGGTCCTACTAGAAGGGGAGTCAGTCAGCGAAGACACAAAAATTGTAGCCGTCCTAGCTGGATTGAAGAAGGGCACTGAACTTTGGAAGGATGTACATCTCAGATGCCCTAAAACTTACGCTGAATTTCGAGACCGGGCAGGAGTCTTTGTCTCATGCATGAAGCTTTGCAGAAAGACATGGGGGACAAAGGTGAGCAGAAGAAGAGTGGGAAGAAGATTGGTGGTGGAGGTTATCGTGCCCCGAAGAACATGAAAGCATTTAACGATGGGACTGAACTGAAAGATAAACTGAATCATGTACTTACCATATCAATTGATGCGGTGTACAACAATGTCCAGGACAAGGAACTACTCACTCCTCCCAGAAAGATACGTCAAGATGCTAGCAAGTTAAACCAAAACAAGTATTGTGCCTACCATCAAAGCGTGGGGAATTTTACAAGTGAATATCGTGACTTACTGAAGCAATTGTGGCGATTCTACGAGAAGGGTAAGCTATCCGAGTTTGTGAAAAGACAACCCGACTAGAGAGACAGAGATGATGATTCCGAGGGAGAAGATTTGGAGCAAACTCCTTACCGGAATCGAGCTGGGCGACCAGCTCAGGCACCAGCAGGAGGTCCAGTTCCTGAAATACAAATGATGGAGCCTGCGGGACCTGTTGGTGGTTGTTCTGATGGGCGACCACCAATCTCAAATCGAAAAAGAAAGGCTGAGCTACGGGCAGTGGCCTAGGTGCAGGAAATGGGTGTCAACCTATCCGTTCTTCACACAGCAGAGTTGACCTTCACTGAAAAAGATTTGGAAGGAATCATAACTCCCCATAATAATTCCCTCGTTATCTGTGCCAAGATAATGGGAACAAAAGTACACCGACTATTGGTGGACACCGAAGCCTACACTAACACCATCTTCAAGAAAACGCTTGATCAGCTAGGTGACTATGCTAGCTACATTCAAGATTCCAATCACCGAATCCTAGGCTTCGGAAATGCTGTAACAGAGCCATTAGGCATAATTAGGTTATCTGTACAATTGGTGTCGACCAAGGATCCCGAAAAGAACTGTTGGGATATTTTAGTTTTGATGATTTTCCAAAACAACATGTAATAGGTTTGAATGCAGTCAGGATAGTATCTTTTAGTTTCAGATCAGGCTAGGTCATTTCTCAGTAGAACAGGTTATCAGTGGAGGAAGAACTCAGCTGAGGAAGCACTCAGAGGAGGAAAGCTCAGCTGAGGGGGAACTCTACTGAGGGATAACTCAGTGAGGGGGAACTCACTGTCAGAGCCTGAGGAAGTCAAGATGACATCACAAAGAGATCGACTGAAGCCATGTCAGAAGACCTGAACCTGAAGAGAAGCCTGAAGGAAGTCCCACTGAGTATAAACCTGACTATTCTAAGCTGGTCAGTAGACTACTCAGTGAAGAGCATGATCAGGAGGATCAGTGCTGTACCAAGTAGGTCCTGAGGGAGTCAGGCTACTGTGGTCAGGGAAGATTGTCATTCAGCCTTATGACAATCTTCTTGGAGAGATCTTCAAAAGTCTACTGAAAGACAACTACACTGAAGACATTCATGTCTACTGAAGATTATCAAGTCAGTGGAGGATAAGTCATCTGAAGTCAGTGTGCCCTGATCAAGTCCACTGAACCAAAGAGCCGTTGGACTCAGTCCACGTGGACCAATCAAGTCAAGACAACTCATCTGACACTGACAAGGCCGAGTTCCAAGAAAAGTAGGTGTTCCCTACTGATAGTCTGGATTCAAATGTGACTACCTCCAACGGTAACATTTGAATCTACACTATAAATACAAGCTTCCAGCTGCGGTTTCAAGGAGGGGTGATAAGGGAAATCTACACCTACGAGCTGGTGGTGCGAGAGTGGTGCAAGTCATGAGGGAGTCATAAGGGTGCACCATCTCCATCAAGAACACTGACCTGAGTTCTTCATAGTCATATTTGAGTGTTCCAGTTTGTATACTCGAGCCTATCATATATATATCCTAAGCTTAGAGAGGTTTTCCCAACCCTAGCTCAGAGGCTAAAACCATGTAAGGGAAAACCTCACCTAGTTGGAGAGAACCAAACCAAACTAAACCCTTTCCAGAATAGTGTTAGGTGTTGCAGTAAGGTAAGGAGAGGCAGTCCCTGAGTGAAGAGGGATGTGAGGCCAGTTCGAGAGGCAGCTCCGCGGAGGGGTGTGAGTCCAGTTGTGAGTGCACCTTGGCACGTTAAAAACAAGAATCCCGGGTAGTGGATTTCCTGTTAAATCAGGCAGTGGATGTAGGAGCTTGAGCCTCCGAACCACTTTACATTGTTGTGTTCTTTATTGCTTTACTGACTTGCATAACATCAGTGTTAAAACAAAAATTCCCTAAATTCCCATATTGTCCTTGTTTGTGAAAGAGAAAACGGGACCAACAATTGGTATCAGAGCGGGTTGTTCACTTGACCACTGATCTAGTTTTGTTAAGAAAATTGGTCAAACGAGCAGATCTTAAATGTTTTAAAACTATGGGAATTTCTGCATGTTTCAAACTATTACATGTGCTCTGACCTCATTCTTGTAATAAAAAATCTGTTTGTTAGAAGTTTTGGAATCATCAAAAAGGGGGAAATTGTTGGGATATTTTAGTTTTGATGATTTTCCAAAACAACATGTAATAGGTTTGAATGCAGTCAGGATAGTATCTTTTAGTTTCAGATCAGGCTAGGTCATTTCTCAGTAGAACAGGTTATCAGTGGAGGAAGAACTCAGCTGAGGAAGCACTCAGAGGAGGAAAGCTCAGCTGAGGGGGAACTCTACTGAGGGATAACTCAGTGAGGGGGAACTCACTGTCAGAGCCTGAGGAAGTCAAGATGACATCACAAAGAGATCGACTGAAGCCATGTCAGAAGACCTGAACCTGAAGAGAAGCCTGAAGGAAGTCCCACTGAGTATAAACCTGACTATTCTAAGCTGGTCAGTAGACTACTCAGTGAAGAGCATGATCAGGAGGATCAGTGCTGTACCAAGTAGGTCCTGAGGGAGTCAGGCTACTGTGGTCAGGGAAGATTGTCATTCAGCCTTATGACAATCTTCTTGGAGAGATCTTCAAAAGTCTACTGAAAGACAACTACACTGAAGACATTCATGTCTACTGAAGATTATCAAGTCAGTGGAGGATAAGTCATCTGAAGTCAGTGTGCCCTGATCAAGTCCACTGAACCAAAGAGCCGTTGGACTCAGTCCACGTGGACCAATCAAGTCAAGACAACTCATCTGACACTGACAAGGCCGAGTTCCAAGAAAAGTAGGTGTTCCCTACTGATAGTCTGGATTCAAATGTGACTACCTCCAACGGTAACATTTGAATCTACACTATAAATACAAGCTTCCAGCTGCGGTTTCAAGGAGGGGTGATAAGGGAAATCTACACCTACGAGCTGGTGGTGCGAGAGTGGTGCAAGTCATGAGGGAGTCATAAGGGTGCACCATCTCCATCAAGAACACTGACCTGAGTTCTTCATAGTCATATTTGAGTGTTCCAGTTTGTATACTCGAGCCTATCATATATATATCCTAAGCTTAGAGAGGTTTTCCCAACCCTAGCTCAGAGGCTAAAACCATGTAAGGGAAAACCTCACCTAGTTGGAGAGAACCAAACCAAACTAAACCCTTTCCAGAATAGTGTTAGGTGTTGCAGTAAGGTAAGGAGAGGCAGTCCCTGAGTGAAGAGGGATGTGAGGCCAGTTCGAGAGGCAGCTCCGCGGAGGGGTGTGAGTCCAGTTGTGAGTGCACCTTGGCACGTTAAAAACAAGAATCCCGGGTAGTGGATTTCCTGTTAAATCAGGCAGTGGATGTAGGAGCTTGAGCCTCCGAACCACTTTACATTGTTGTGTTCTTTATTGCTTTACTGACTTGCATAACATCAGTGTTAAAACAAAAATTCCCTAAATTCCCATATTGTCCTTGTTTGTGAAAGAGAAAACGGGACCAACAAGAACATAACTAGAATGGTGGATTTCCTAGTCGTAGATCAAGAGTCCACCTACAATGGGTTCCTTGGCCAACCGTTTCTGAATGAATTTAAAGCAGCAGTTTCAACCTACCACTACTGTATTAAGTTCCCAACAGCTAGCGGCGCGGGAACACTAAAAGGAGACCAAAGAAAAGCTCGGGAATGTCTCCTTCAACTTCATCCAATCAAAAAATATATATTTATGATGGAAGCATCAATCAGCCCTCTCGATAATGAACCGTCAATTCTTGAAGACATTTTGGGGACCTAGAATGATCAGATGAACATAGACGAATAACCCTCGTCCATGGGCGAAAAGAAGTTGCTAGACGGCGAGCAAACCTTGCCGGAGACAAGATTGTCAACAGTTACCAATAGACTAAGGCCATAAGTTCGGTGTTGGTACGAGCAGTAGGCAAGTTTCACCTTCCCATCTACTATGTCAGCCAGGCCCTGCATGAAGCCGAGGTGAAATATTCACCCACAGAAAAACTGGCATATGCTCTTGTCATGAGTGTTATAAAGTTAAGACCGTACTTCTTCTATCGTCAGGTTGAAGTACTAACAACTTTCCCACTCAAACAAATATTGCACCGACTCGACACAGTTGGCCGTCTGTTAAAATGGTCCATAGAGATAAGCCAGTTTGGAGTGACGTATGCACCTCAAACAGCGATTAAGGGACAAATATTAGCCGATATTATAGTCGAGTTAACTTTTCCCCAAAATCCGACGAGAGGATGAAATCACCCATGGCATCTCTATATGGACGGTTCGTCAACAAATCTGGTCTCGGGGGCAGGAATAGTTCTCATCAGCCCTGACCGGCAAGTATTCACCTCGGCAGTCAGATTCGAGTTTATGGCCACCAACAATGAAGCTGAATACGAAGCCCTCATTGCAGGCCTCCACTTATCACTAGCAGTTGGAGTCAGACGACTCCAGATCTTTGGAGATTCTCAACTCATTGTAAGCCAGGTACGGGGTGAATATGAGGCCAGAGACGAACAAATGACCGATTATCAATGAATTGTTGCTCACTTGGTATCTTTGTTAGACCAAGTATATATCTAGCAGATACCTCGAACAAGCAACACACAAGCTGATACCCTAGCAAGATTAGCAACAAGTGATGGGCCAACAGATCTAACAGGCATCGTCATTACTAGGAAAACCCAACCATCGACAGTAGATTATGAAGTAAATCAAGTGGTTGAACAAAAAGATGACGATGATTGGAGAACTCCTATAGCTAAATACTTGAAAGACGGTGAACTGCCAAGCAATTCTTTTGAAGCTACAAGAATAACAAAACAAGCAACCAGGTATACTGGTAGACGAACAGCTTTACAAAAGAGACTTTTTAGTCCCGCTACTCAAATGTTTGTCTAGGGGGCAAGGAAGACCTTGGAAGATATACATTTCGGAGCCTGTGGAAATCATGCTGGGGGGCAAGCTTTGGCCTACAAAACTGTAAGGCAAGGCTATTACTGGCAGACCTTACGAAAAGATACAATCCAGCTGGCCAGAGCTTGTCACCGATGTCAAATATTTGCTCCAAGTATTCATACCCCTGCTCAAGAACTAGTTTCCGTTTTTAGTCCTTGGCCGTTTGCACGATGGAGAATGGATATTATTGGGCCTTTCCCGCGTGGAAAAGAAAACATGCGATTTGCTGTTGTGGCTGTGGATTACTATACAAAGTGGGCAGAAGCAGAAGCTCTAGTTAAAGTTACCCGAGAAAAGATGATTGACTTTATATGGAAGAACATTGTATGTTAGTTCGGAGTTCCTCAAACACTTGTAACAGACAATGGTCCTCAGTTTGATGGGAAAAAGCTTCGAGACTTCTGCACAAAGTGGGGGATCAGAAAGCATTATTCAACCCCTTATCATCCACAATCAAATGGTCAAGTGGAAGCCGTCAATAAGATAATTAAGCATATTCTTAAAATTCAGCTAACAGAAAGTAAAGGCAACTGGTCTACAGAATTACCAGACGTGCTATGGGCATACAGGGTTTCTCCCAGGTCGAGCACCGGAGAAACACCTTTTGCATTAGCATTTGAAACTGAGGCCGTCATTCCAGTTGAATTGAAAACCAAAACAATGAGAACGACCAACTTTGAAGAAGTGGCGAACAGCTCTGCCCTATCAGTCGAGCTAGATTTGCTCGAAGAAAAAAGAATCACAACTGAACTAAAAAATGTGACATACAAGCAGAGAGCAGAGCGTTACTACAATTCTCAAGTTAAAATAAGAAAGTTTGAGGTCGGCGATCTCGTTTTGAGGAAAAAGCTCGCCCCACCTCCAGGCATATTTGGCCCGACTTGGGAGGGACCATATAGGGTAACGGATAGGTTACCCAATGGTGCATATGACATAGAAGACTTAGATGGCAACTCGGCCCAATATTCTTGGAATGCAGCTAATTTGAATAAGTATTTTTAATAGGCGAGCTACTTTGCCTATGAAAGGTGAAAGTGACGCTACTTAGCTGGGCAAGCTACTAAGTTCCTTGGGCGGGCTAAAAAGGCAGGTGCACAAGTAAGATCCAAAAACTTGCCTAATTTTTTGAAAATTCTACCAAGTACGGATGGTCGAACAGAATTGATTGGGTCAAGTTATTTGCGATCTAATGATGTTTACCTCTTGTATAGTTTCATTTCCTTTTAAGAGTTTAAGGTTGGCTTGACAAAATGTATAGTGGTCGAGCTACTTTAAATTTTGGTGTAAATTATGTGTTTTGATAAGTTGATTGTTTGACAATGTTCAGGTCGAACAACTTCAACTTAGTTTTATTATAGTTTGTAAGTTAGGTCGCATTTGTTACTTGTGATTTTTGAAAGCAAGCTCAATCTTAAGTTGTTCATTCAAAGGAGATTCAAGCTCGAGGCACAAATTGATTATACAATTAAGCCCATCAAAGGTTGTTTGTTTTTAAATGAACATAGCCTAAGGCCAAAGCCCTAAAAAATCTAAGACAAAGGTTCTTGAGGAACAAAGCCCAACTACATGAAGATTGCTAAGCATAAATATAAATGCAAAGAACAATTAATGTAAAGAAAATAAGTCGAGCAAAACATGATTTCATTAATGATAAGGCGTGATCGCCCAAAAATTACAAGATAAACTCCACAAGGGAGCGAACAACAAAAAGAAAAGTACAATGAAAGACTTATCTACCCTAATCATCTAAGAGCCCTGTCCAGCAGGAGGGGGAATGTTATCATCCATGGGATCTTCAAGAGGTGTCCCAGTAAGAGAAGGATCAATTGGGACCTCTTGAGTGAGCTCGACAATAAGCCCCTCAGCATCAGCTCGCTCTTGGAGAGCTTTATCGCTTTGATCAACCAGCTGAGTCTACTCGTCCCCAGCGATCTCTTCCTCCTCGTCATCCTCAGGGGGACTCGTAATTACAACCCCAGGGCTAATGAAATCAAGTTTAACTCCATAATCGGGCAGATCGCCGATTTGGAGGGTTGTACCTGGGGCTTTATCGCTCGAGTGAGCTCGACAATAAGCCCCTCAACATCAGCTCGCTCTTGGAGAGCTTTATCGCTTTGATCGACCAGCTGAGTCTACTCGTCCCCAGCGATCTCTTCCTCCTCGTCATCCTTAGGGGGACTCGTAATTACAACCCCAGGGCTAATGAAATCAAGTTTAGCTCCATAATCGGGCAGATCGCCGATTTGGAGGGTTGTGCCTGGGGCTGGAGGATTGGATTCGATAAAGTTGGTGAGCTCTTTGCCAATCTCCTCGACCACAGCCTGGGCTTTGAACTCGTTGGCGATTCGGATGCTCTCAGCATAGCTCGTTACAAAGCCAATAATCGAGCCCGCCTCCATTTTTGGAATTAGCTCTTCTGGAGTAATGGAGTTGGCGAGCTGGGTCTCGAGGTCGGCAACCTTAGCAGTTGCTTCAGTCGCATACTTCTCAGTGACCTCTTTCTTCTTTTAGACGCGAGCAAGCTTTGCTCGAATCTGTTCGACCTCGACCATTTTGGCCTTAAGCTCCTCAGAGACTTTGATATGCAGGTTGAGAGCACGCTGCTCACTCGTTTGATGAGCTATGACCTTATTCTCGAGGTCAGCCACCATCCTCTTAGCCTCGGCTTTGGCCTCGTCTCGCTCTTTAGCAATGCAGCTAACCGTGGCCGCATGTTTGCGAGCATCTCTTTCGAGGTCTTCCACCTGGTCGACCAACCTCTGAACGGCGGCCGGGGTGTTGCCCACCTCAATAAGCCACAGACGACCATTATCACGAGGTGCCTGTGCTTTGACGATTTCATTCAGCTCTTTGCTCCAGCTTCGAGCAACAGACTCAGAGGCGCGGCGGACAAAGGAGTCCGGGATCTCCTTGAAGTTGGCCGGCACTTTTGAACAGGTGAATCTGTGCACCAAGTTTGATCGCCATGGATACTGTTCGGCCTCATAACTGTGAAAAAAAGGAACAAATAAAAAAAAATTAAGTACCCAGGGCGAAGAGAAACTTACGTATCACAACGACCCTTATCCCATCCCAGATAAGTTGGGTCCGAGGTTGGCCCATGTCCTTCGCGAGCAGCAGCGACCAGATGCTGCTCAGAATGTTGCTCCAAAGAGAGAGTTTGCCGGTTGTCGAGCTCTGATGGGTGAGCAACGGCTACTACTTTCTCTTGGCTTGCCTTGGCCTTATTGGCTGCCTTTTCAGTATCAGAGACGGGAGTGCCGTCTCCTCGAATAAGTATCTTCGATCGGGGGGTTGTAGTCTTAGGCAAACTACTGATGGGAGCGGGCTGCTGCGCCGAGCTCGACCCTCCAGTCTGCATTGGGTCGTCTTTTCCCCCCTTGGCCGCCAGGGCAATCATCTTCGCCAGGGATCAGCTTTCTTTCGTCCACGTTTGGTCGGCATTTCCCAAACGTGTTGGTCCAAAACCAGATATGAAGGATGAAAGGCAATAGTAACGAGCTAATCTGCAAAAGAAAGAAACACTGTTAGAGAGTGATATGCAACATTAAATTGCGAACAAATCTGTTTGCCAAGATTAAGAAACTTACCCCCGGGAACTTAGGCCTGGGCCTCAAGATGATGAGGGTAGGTGGTGAAGTGGGAAACCCTAAGTGTAGATTCGAGGAAGAGATGGCGATGCTGCGATATACTCGATGACGGAGAGCGATCAGGCTGATAGTGAACAAGAATTGATCGCTGATGCTGTCCTTAGCACTTCGCCACTTCAGATTCTTGGGACCTGAAACACAAAAAGGAAAAAAAATAAAAATTGGTCTTATCACTTCAAATAAATGGAAGGGATAAGACTCACGCTTTAGGTCCCTAAACTCCGCCGAGGTTTCAATCCGCTCGGGGCCGCCATAAGGGCGAGCATAAGCGCGCCAATCACCCCCTATCCAAAATAATCGTGCTTCCAGTCTCGCACTTTTCCAGGAATATCCTCCACAAGCTTTAGACCTGGTCGCGCCTTGAGGTAATACCAGCCCGCCTCTTCTCCAGTACAAGCTGTGATTGTCATAAGGTAGCACACCTCTTCGGCGGACAATTTATTTGGATACCCTTCTAGGGTGAATAGAACCATCAAGGACATGAGGTTCATCCATCCAACCGGAGTTAGTTGGGTTATTGCTAGGTTTGCTCGCTCCAGGAACCTGTCGACCAGGGGGTGCAATGGCAATGTGACACCGGCATCTAGTGTTGCCAAGTTGATCGCCGTGAGCCCGCGCGGTGGACGATCAGTTCTATCATCCTTCAGAGGAGCATACATATGTATATCATAGGGAATCTTGTAGTCCCTCCTAATTTTGGGTAGCTCCTCCTCGGTGACAGCGGACACAATGCAGCTCGCTACATACTCAGTTGTCTTGAGCTTTCGCTTCCCGCGAACTGGAACTTCGAAGCGGTTGGAGTATTCCCTCTCATACTCGTCCCAGTCAATTCGGCGAGCAACGGCGACCGGGACTTGATGTTCAATAGGGTTTGGCATAGGGAAGTTGATATCCTTCAGATACCCCCAGGTTAGTTCATCCGGGTTGATGGGCTGAAGCACCTCGACCTCCTCGTCCTCATCCTCGTGAAGGTCAGAGCTGGTCTCCTCCATAACCTGGCGAGCAGGATTTGCTCGCTCCTCTCTTTTCCCAGATGGATGAGCTCCCGAATTCACCGCGCGAGCTACTGAGGCCGTCTCGGGGTCAGATTCTAAATTTACAAAGACAGGAAGTTCTTCGATTGGCCGCTTCCCAGGGTTGCGAGGAGGATATGATCCAGTTTCGGATTTGGAGGACATTTAGAATAAGAAAGCTTCAGGTGGTGTTAATGGCAGTTTCCGGCGAGGGGAAGAGAGAATAGCAGCGGTTCGAAACCCTAGACAACGGAGTTTGGGGTCTTTTTGGCATTTCTCACACCCACGATTACAAAAATAAAGAGAAGAAGAAGAAGAAAAATAGAAGAGATAACTACCTTGGTTCGAAGAAATCATCGCCGGAGATGGAGTTCAGTTGCAAGAAATTTGAAAAGGGGAGGAGAAATTTTCGCGCTGAGAATGAACAGTGGAAATAAGCAAAAATGGCAAAATTTTCTTTAAATAGTATGAAAAAAAACGGGGTATGAGGCGAACAAGTTTGAAAGTATGAGGACTAAGTTGCAATTCCCTAGCACGTGCGAACTCTCTCCGATAAAGTTGGGGCGCGTCACCTCCGGATCGTGTGCGCATGGGCGACAGCAATCATTCCGCCCACGTCACACCTGGAGCCACTCCCGAGCATTGGGATCCCAACCGTCACCCACCCAGATCAGCTCGACCAATATTGTTCGTCAATGAAAGGTTGATCGCGCCATGTTATATTAGCTCGCCTCCGTATCACCGAATAATTGCCAACCCATAAGTTGTTCGCCTTGCCCTATCACTACATAATGATTGGCAAGGGGGCAATTGTTGATAGGCGAGCAGAATCGTCATTTGGGCAAGCATAATTAACCCAAATTACCCACACTTAAGATGAAATTAAGCCAAGCTGAACGAAAGGTGTCAGACGAGCAGACCTTGCTCGCCGAGTAACATTAACCAGGCGAGCAACTTTAATCAAAAGACCATGTGGACCCAGATGAGGTCCTAGCGAGCATAATCAACACCTCGGCGAACAGACCTAACTACAATATTAAGACAACAACTTATCAAGAATAAAGACCATCAAAATCAAACTAAAGACTCCTCAAGGACAAGTCCAATGGGACGAACAACTCCTGAATGCGAGCAAGTCCAGTGTAGAATGATAGAATTTAGTTTAGATAAGGTCAAATTAGTCAAAGCCCAAGTGTCATACATGCACACTAGGGAGGTCAAAGGTCATGTACACCTCCTGCTAGACAAACTTGTATAAATACTTAGATTTTTTCAGCTAATAAAATAAGCACAAATTTATATACACGTCCAAACTTCGATTATACATCCACAACAGCTCGATTATCTTACATACGAATTAATTACGTAATCAATACACGTGTTAATTCTACCCCAACCCAAATTTTCGTATTCACTAATTACGTTAGTGATCAATCACACGTAATTGTTTGGTGATCTAATTAACAATTAAAAACAGCCACTAATCCTTGTGATTATAATCGATCATCAACAACCAGTTTACCTGAAGCAAACATGGACATTGTCAGTGATATGACATTAAAGACTATGAGTTGTCAAGATACATAGTGTCATTATTTTGTAATTTTTTATGCATGTTATGACTATATGCTTTGTCATAATTAATATTTGCGAAAAATTACAACTCAATTACTGAATGTCTTTAACAACTCCAACAGAGTTACTGAATCACATATTTATATAGAAAAAATCCCCGATTAAAATTGATGTCCCTGGAGGACAAAGTATTACATTCTAATGAATCTAAAGCACGCCTGAAGCGTGGAAGACCTCAGTAACAAAATTCAACCTCCTGAAGAGTTGTAGATCTGGTCTTAAAATCCAATTTAGATTCATACAAATTATAGCATGAACATTTAGTCCATCTAAAATAGTAACGTAATATGTCGGATTTTGTCTAAGTTCATTGGCTATAATACGTCAAATCCTTTCGTAAATAAATTTATTTATATGGCATTTACAAAGGGTGAACTTAGAGTACGACTGAATCGTACCAAAGTTGGAATTAAATCTTCTATATTTTTAATGGTTTTATAGAGATATTTATAGACTGGTTATCCTAGTATGGGGATCATTTTGATAGTTAATGGTCATAATTTAATGCTTCACTTTAATTTCTCAATGCCATATAAATAAACATTGAATGATGTCAATGCGAGCTCACTGACACTATCCATTCGAATAAATTTAATTTGATAATTTGGAAAATGAGAACTAAGCTCAATAGGTTTTGCAATATATAGCTAGTAATCTGCCAGATACGTTTACTGACCACAAAGGTGTGACCAAATCGCATATACCTGTTATAAATGCACCCCAAATGGTAGAGGTCCCAATGAAAATATGCATGCCCCCACACGTCAGAAGCATAAAGGACCTATAAAAGAAACATACACACCTAGAATGAAAGCTAGCAAAACTGGTATGTTAAACTTGAAATCTCCAGAAGAGATACGTCCAGAAGACTTGAAATCTCCATAAGAGATTCATCCAGAAGACGAAGAATTCTAGTAACAAAGCACGTGCACAAAATAATCTAATACTAGGATTGGGGAACGACCAGAACAAATACATAAGGGAAATGATGTGGATCTGGTTAATATGAGATCAATAAATAAATACAGGAGAAACAATATAAATTTATTGTCGACAATGTATCTGTGTCCACAACTGCTCTTTCTAAAATCTGGATCCAGTACCTAAATTGGGTGCCCGGTGAAATTTGATTTGGATACAATAAGGAAGAAGCAAAAATGTGGCAGAGCCAAACTCGCTAAAAATAAGGTTTGGTTCTATCGTGTGTACACTCGAAGAGTTATCCCTGTTGGATAATGAGTATTTACACGAAAATTAAAATGAAAATAAGGTGGTGAGCGATATTAATAGCTTTAGGGTTATCACAGAAACTCATGGTTTTCACAGAGACCCATGATTGTTTGTGATCAAACATATTCTCCTAGTATGAACAAACAAAGTTCCGCTAATCACTGACAGCTAAAATAAAATGCAGTTAATGGACATTGTAAATCGCATATTTTATATGGTTATTACATGTCAATATTTATATCCCTGATGGATTTAAGATTCTCCAGAAGAGGAATGATGAAAACTGCAGTATGTATAGTACAAAATTGCGAAGGTCATTACATGATCTAAAAACAGTCGGATCAAATATGGTACGATCAACTTAGTGAATTCTCCCCGAAGAAGAAATATACAAATAATGAAGTTTTCCCTTGCGTATTTATAAAGAAATTGCAAAGTGGTTCTTGCATCATCTCCGTCTATGTTAATGACCTAAATACAATCGGAACATGCAAGAAGATTAAAGACGTTAGTTTAATCTTGAAAGCTGAATTCGAAATAAAAATCTTGGGCAAAACCAAGTATTGGCTCGGCCTGCAGATCGAGCATTTCCCTGAAGGAATAATAAATTTAAGTATTTCCCTGAAGGAAAATTAATTCGAGTATTTACCTAAAGGAAAAATGAATATGATCTCTCCTTGAAGGACGAATAAATTTTATACATCAGTAAACCTACTTGAAAAAGTTATTTGAGAGATCCTACATGGATAAATTTCATCCACTAAGTACAGTTATAGTAGTTCTATCCCTTGAAGTGGATAAGGACTCATTTAGGCCCAAAAAGATACAGTGGATATTCTAGGATTGGAAGTTCCTTATCTAAGTGTTATTTAGTGCATACTTTATATCACAAACTGCACCAGACCGGATATCGCATTTGCGGTAAATTTGCTTGCGAGATATAGCGCTTCTCCTACAAGGAGACATTGGAATAATGTTAAACATATTCTATGATATCTCAGACTGGTTATATTTTTTCTTTTTGTGGTTATACTGTGAACTCATGAAGATCCATTAAACGATACATTCCCCACTGTCATCTATGAAGACAACGCAGTTTGTGTTGCACAAATGAACGACGGGTACGTTAAAAGGAACTTAACAAAACATATTTTCCCAAAATTCTTCTTCCAGTACACACTCCAGAAGAGTGACGAAATTAGCATACAATAGGTGCGATCTAGTGACAATCCAGTAGATATGTTTACTAAGTCTCTACATACCTCTACTTTTAAAAAGTATGTTCATGGTATTGGGATGTGAAGACTTAGAAGGTTGTTGTCTTCAGGAGGAGTAACAACATCGAAACGATCCTGAAGATTAGATTCAGAAGATCAATAGTTGTACACGTTCCCTAGTCGAATATTTTATTCTGGCAACCTAGTCTATGGATTTTTTTACGAGACATGGATGTCGCATCGTAATGTCCAAGGGGGAGTGTTGTAAATCTAGAAGATTTGATATGCCAAATCCAGAAGATTTGATGCGGACATTACTTATGGGTCAAGTAGTCTGATAGGCTTTAGGGTTTTGATATTATATATATATATATATATATATATATATATCCTTGTACTTAATATTGTAACATGCACATATATATATACACTAGAAAATATAGTGGAAAACTCCTGGCTTGGTATGCCCTCAGATGTAGTCATTCATGACGAACTGGGTAAACAAATCGGTGTTCCTGTTTTCGCCCTTTATATTACAATAATTACTATCAAAATTTATTATAATCCCAAGTAGAATCAAAACATTCAATTAATTATTTTTGAACTTCATTGTTATAATATACTCCCTCTGTTTTAAATTTGTTTGCTACATTGTCAAAAAAAGTTGTCTCATACTCAATTGTTATATTCATTTTTACAAAAAAACAACAATATTTTTTAATATTATATTCTTCATACATTCCTAACCAAAAACATCTACTTTATCACTTAAATACTAATAAAAAAAAAATATTTTCTTAAAATATATGCTAACAGTAATGTAGAAAACAAGTATGAGATGGAGGGAATAACATTTTTTCGGAGTATATTTAAATACTAATTTATTTTATAGCTTTGACATATTATATATTCCCTCCGTTTTAGAATATGTTTGGGTCATTCCAAAATTATTTATTTCTTTCATAAATAGCAAAAATAACACTTCATACATTAATAAATAAATATTTTTTTAAACAATTATCAATTTACTTTTCACAATTATCCATCATTATTTACAAAAATTAACATATCGATCCACCATATATTATAGAAAAAATTAATTAAAAAATTATTGAGAGAGAGAGAGTACTATAATCCTCCTCATCAACACATAGGAAGTGCACGAAGCAACATAATTTTGTGTTCTTTACTTTTGTACCTAGAGTAGCTTGTGGGATCACCCAACATGACTTTATAAACCTAATATTTTCTTTTCATATATATGTCAAAATATAATTATCTTTTTATAAACAATATAATTATTTTTTAAAATAATTTTGATTTTAAAGAATTAGAAAATTCTTACTTCATCAATCATGGGTGGAAAACTGGAAAGATCATTGGTTGGCTGGAACACAACAACTTGAATACTATGATGAAGTTAAAAGAGTTTTACAAAATACTGGAATTGATTTAGTGGTGAAGACTTGAGATTTAGAAGTATGCTCATTTTAAGATTTCATGTTCAAAATCCACAAGGTACGTTCAATTGCTGAGATTGACCTCTCCATTTAAATGAATGGATATAAATTCTGCAAAAAAATAAAAATTACTTGGAGAATAAAAACATAAAACATAGAAAAAAGTTTATGATAAAAATAATGGTTAGGGGTCGTTGATAGCGATTTATCAGGTCGGACGAACAAATTAAAGTTGACTACAAGCATAAACCCAATTAATAGATATCAAACATAAATAAATAATTAAACACAATCAATTGGGTAAGAACTCTTGAGTTATTGCCTTGAAGACGAACATGTTGTACGTATGATGAAGTGAGAATCCTCACAACCTAGTGATCAAAAATATAAAAGTCATATCAACTATTTATCTTAGGAGTTTTATTACAATCATTGATCTAATAATCTATACTAGATCTACTTTATATTAGATGCTCTTGTCTTGTCACGTAAAGGTGATGATACGTTGGCATATATCGACCCTCGATCTTATCGGATCCACATATCTTCGAGGATCTGATCTTCTGACCTGCGAGATTGACTCAGGCTCAGGAGGACCTCACTAACATGGCAAATTTCGGGCATATTATGGGACAATTCGTACTACAACAGAAGTAGGCTTGGCAATGGGGCGGGGACGGGGATCATATCCCCCACCCTATTCCCTGTGGGAATCCGATAAATTATTACTAATATATTACAAAATTATGTATACATATATAGTGCAAATATCTTAGTTTAGAAGAAAAAATCATTCATTAATCTTGTGTATAGAGTCGTGGTCGTTGTTTTTAATATTTCATTCTCAATTTTTTTAATTAATTTACCTCTTGGTTAATTATTTAGAAGTTGTAATTGAGTAATTATTGTTGGTATTTTTGTCAAATTAGTCATCACCGTCTTTTTTTCTCTTATATAATTAAAAAAATTACTAAAAATAACAAAAGAAGTGGAGAATGGGGTATTCCCGTGGGGACGGGGGGGGGGGGGGGGGGGGGGACAATTTTTTCTCCGTACTCTTCGTGGGAGAGTGAGTGGCGATTATCCTCTCATCTTCGCCCCACCCTGTTGACATCTCTAGTTAGGGGTGGGAATAAGTCGTACTACCTGATAGGGGCCTATGGTCTAGCTTACTAAAAGTCTGGCTTAACTCAGCTTGTTTACTAAATAAATCATGCTCAGGCCTTTTTAAAATAATTTGAGTCTAGACAAAAAGGGAAAGATGGGTTATATGGGAGCTTGGCTGGGAAATGAGTGGAAATGGAATCAGAGATGGAGACATTCTCTTTTTTATCGTGATGTTAATGCGTTTAACAATCTCGTGGCTGACTTAAACATGTTTACCATCAAGAAAGTTATTAGATATTCATGGAAATGAAGGCATGTAGCGGAAAATAAATATACAACAAAGGATGTATATAACTTGTTAGTGAATCAAGGTGAATCAGTAGTGTTGTCAAAAGACGAGGAACACGCTTACAACCTGATCTGGAGCAAGCATTTTCCTTCAAAAGTAGCAGTGCACGGGTGGAAAGTGATCAAGCATAGACTCCCTATAAAGATGATTTACAAAGGAGGGGAGTGCTCGAAGCCAATGCACACTTGAGGTGCGTTCTTTGCAAGAAGAATTAGAAAAAATGGTAAACATTTCCTTTTTAAATGTGAGGTCTCTCACAAAGTGTGGATGGAGATATACATAAATGGCTCGGAATATTAGGAGTGCACCTTGAAACTATTCTCAACCTTTTTCCTCATTACACGTGCGTGAGAGGAAAGAAAGACAAGACGAGGGTTGTCACGGTATGGCTTGGAGTTGTGTGGTTGTTATAGAAATGGAGAAATGAGAACGCGTTTAGAGGGGGGTGTTTTCGATTGATAAGATGGTAGATAAACTGAAAGCTAGAGTTTGGAGTTGGTCAAGTGTAAAGGCCTCTGTGTTTTCTACTTTCTTCTCTGAAGATTGGCTAAATAATCCTAGAATGTTGATGGGACATAATTTGTAATTATCTCTGTTTTGGAATGTCACTCTTGTATCGGGTACTCCATATACCCTACAATTTTTAATAACATCTATTGTTTTACTAAATATATATATATATATATATATATATATATATATATATATAAAGACACTCTTGTAAAACGTTCTATACGTATAATATACTTAAAATAGGTAAATATTAAAAAATTTGTAGGTTAGGATCGGATCAGGTCAAAATTCACGGATCCTAAGCAGATCATGCCGACGAATTTTCTAGAAAAATATCATACAAGATTGGTTTCAATATTTTCGCTTCTAGTTTGTGTTACTATATAGACAAACATGTTAATTGAGATGATAAAATTGATACATATCTTTGTATCATCTCTATTACGTGTGTTATTGTAAAGGCAAAATGTGTGTTACTAGTCCTTAAATCAATAATTATTTTACTTTATAGTAAGGACAAATATGTATTTTTACAAGAACAAATATGTGTTACTTAATTTATTCATCATACTTTAAATCTAGATTTATTGTTTCATATTGGTACTATTTTGTTCATGTAGTAACACATTTTTCAATACCTTACATGTGTTACTATAAGGACAAAATATATTTCTTCAAGGACACAAAATAATTGCAAGTACTCTATGGACAAACACATGTTATTTTAAGGGCAAAATGTATGTTACTAGTCCTTAAAACAATAAATATTTGTATTTGATAGTAAATACAAGCACAAATATGTGTTTTTATATATGTGTTTATTAATTTATTTCTCATCTCTTTAAATTTAGGTATATTGTTTCATGTAGTATCACAAACTTTTTACTATTTAGTGTTATTATATGAAAAAAAATCAGTATTTGTGAAAAATCAATATTTGTTCTGATAATAACATACATTTTGCTCTTATATTGTATAAAAAAATTATTTCTGTAAAAACAAATAAATATATGTGAAAAAACAACATTTAGTCGATAGTAACACACATTTTGCTCTCATAGTAATACATGTTTGCCCATATAGTAACACAAATTAAGAGCAAAAATTCAAAATTTAGTCTTGTGCTAGATTTTGGAAAAAAATTCACCCGACCCAGCCAGCTCGACCAGGTCAAGATTCACAATTTTTTCGGTATGGGTATTATGTTACATATAGAATATGTAGAATATTCTATATAAGTGTTTGTATTTAATTAAATATGCTAGATTTGAGCTTGTTCGAAAGTTTTTTTTAGCCCACCAGACCTGCTTATTTAATTCCTATATGTATAAAATATATAATAATATAATAGTAAACTACTATTAATTTACATAAATATATACTCCCACCGATTCATTTTAGATTACACATTTCTCCATAAAAGAAAGATTTTTTGTTTTCCCCCTTTATATCCCTTTAAATTTGTCTTTTAAAAAGTTGAAATGACCCTTTTATCCTGACTAAAAAACAACTTTATACCCACAAATACTAATAAACAACTATTTTATTAAAACTCGTGCCCTTTTATTTGGGACAATTTAAAATGAATCGCAGAGAGTAATATAGTAGCAAAAATACTTATTAAATGGGCTTTTAAAAAGCTTTCAGACCTGACCTATTTACTAAAATGGTCAAGCCAAAACTACGAAAAACTCTAATGATAGATAATATGTCAAGACTTGAGCCCAAAACTAGATTTAGGTCTTCCTGTGAAAAATCTGAGCTACCCTAACCTATTCCTACCTTTAATGACAGTAAGTATTGTATGATATGATCATATATATTTTTATAAGTTTCTATAATTCTCTCTTTCTTTCAGAGTAAACTTCTCATTTTTCTTTTCGGATCGTCCCACACTAAGTTTTTCATTCCATAAATGGCAAAAATACTCCACTATATATAACCCTTAACCTTCAAATTCACACAATATTACCAAAAACATCACTCATTTCATTCACTTTTCAATACTATTCATTACTTTACTCAGAAAGTCAATATGTGGTTTACCATGTATTAATAAATAAATACGCTTTCTTAAACCATTTAATAAAAAGAAGTGGGAAGATAACTTTAGGACAGTGGAAATATTTTTTTTAATTCGGAAAACACATACAAAAGTATCATATCTATCTCGGTCTTTTCTACGGCCAGGAAGGCTTTCGCCCTTCCTAACGTCAGTAAATCAATAAGAACTTGCCACATCATTTAAGTTCGCCATTTGCGATCTAGCTTCACCCAGAGTAAAAATATATACTTTTAATAGAAAAAATTATAAAATTACAAAAATACCCTTACAATATTTTTATTTTAAAAGCAATTATTTTAATTTTTTTTCTTTTTTATAATAATTAAAAAAATCAAATTAAAGTTTTTAAAAATCATTCAAATTTTAAAATTAAATCAAAACTCAATTCTCATCCTAATTCATTTCATCTAAATTACCGAAGAACATCAAAGAGTCATAGACCCCATTCCTCCAGTCGACAACAAGGATTGAGCGCAACAATAAATTTTGGGGCAACATCGAATGTTCATTCCCCAAATTGGCCGGAGTAGCGGACTGAAAAGAGGGCAACCCAGGAACGGGGGCACCTGTATCATCGACCAGAGACTTCCCCGTCAAAGGAGGAAAAAAAGCCCCATCGTGAATAGGGCAGTCGTCGTCCCATTCTGGGGAACCCGATTATCCGTCGATGATCCAAAATTTGGGTTGATATTCACCCTATAGGCAAGACTATCCTCAAATTGGTGTTGAGGTGGAATCCAGTCGTCTCCGCTGCTCCCCCTCCCATCGCCGCCTCTTCGTCGACTGGCTGTTGTCGGAGTCCAATGTAAGGCTCTTTTTAATTTTTGAATAATAATGTGGATGAATTTAATGGATAAGAGACTTTGATGATGAGTATTTGGGGAATTGTTGTTTTTTTAAGTATTTGAAGCTTTTGAATGAATTTTGATAATTTAATCATTAACTATTTCAGTATGATATGATAATGCATTTCAGATTTTTAGACTTAACTCGATGAAATTATCTTGTACCCTGAATTCTTTGATTGACTGTGGAAAGTGCATTGTTTTGTTCTTGGATTTGGGTTGTGCAAACCAATGGTTTCTGGTATAAATCTGATCTATTTTTCTGCATAAATGTGGGAAACTGAAAAAATACAATATTTGAGAATGTATGGAAGGGAATGTGTGGGAAGGGATTGAGATTCAATGGATCAAATTAAATGGAAAATGTTAGTATTTTGTAAAGTGAAAACAGAGCCTAAAATAGTTTTCCTATGGTGGATTGTGGGATTACGCCGCCTATGGGGGCGCCTAATGGGGCTACTGAATTTCATGGGCTGGTCTTGAGGGCACACCTGATTTTAGTACTGAAAAAGAAGTGGTTTTTGCAAGAGAAACAGAGAACCGAGGAGCTTAGAATCACTTTACCAAATAGGAACTTTCCAATTAATCACTTTTAATTTTTTGGTTAAATTTGAAAAATATATTATTTCTTAAATATGAATCATGAAAGCTACAGTGAATAGTTTTAAAAATATTAGTTGCAAGAGGAATAAGTTGCAATGAATTAGCTACAAAGATATTAAGAAGCGCAACGGATTGAGCACCCTGCTATAATCTCATGACAGTTGCTTTCAGTATGTAAATTCAATTCCAATAAATGAAAAAGCATCACTTCCTTGCTATGTCAAATGTAACTAGATGTCACTTTTTGCCTAAATCTTAGTAAGTGTCGAGAACTAGTTTACTTGGATATAGATGAATAAGATAGTTTTTTAGAATAGTGAGGAGACTTTAGAAGATTTTTTGGGGTAGAATCAAATAAAATATGGCCTTACTGTATTTGTGTCGTAGAATTTTTAAGGCATATTCTATAGCTGATCTAGTGAAGAGTTGGAGTTATGCTATGCTGTCGCGGTAGTAATATACAGATGTACTGAGTTGCATACATAGCATAATGGACTGAAAGCCAAGTATTTGAATATTGAATGGGTTCACATTTAGAGATATTTTGTTTCACAAATGTTCTTACTATAACAACTGTGGGACTTCTGATATTAAATTAAAACTAAGAGGCATCATAAGCGGCCTCCTTATGTACATATAAAGTAAAAAATTAATAACATGGACAAGAATTTTTTTTTCTTAGTTATAATTACATTTCTTACAAAGTGGTATCAAAAGTATACATCTTTAGCATCAAATGATAGTAATTGTAAAAGGACAGTGTGAAGTTACTAAAATTGTTAAATAAAACATGGGGTAGTTTTGATCGCATTTCAAGTTTGATACAATATTTTATCAGAAGTAGAGAGAGAATATTATATTGATGGTAGTGTGGTGAAGATGGCTTGCACAAATATGAGCTTTGATTTTAAACTTCAAGATTGTGTATTCTCTAAGGTTGACTATGAGAAGGTAACTTTCTCTCTCTTATGGAGAAAGCATTTAGTTCATTTGGTTTGCACACTGTTGCACCATATGGATGATTATGTACGGTGGTTCTATCATTACAAAAGATATTTGCATTTATATGTTAAATTCATTAGATACACATCAAAGATGATCCTAATACATAGTCATCAAGTACTCCATTACAGTTTCAGTGTGATGATTGTTCTATGCTCAAGTTCCAAGGTGAATTGGGTTAAACAGTCCACTAGCTAATGCCAATTTCTTTTAAGAAGCACTAAGTTTTTCAGTCTTGCTTTTGTACTTCTAGTCTAGGTCTTCACTAGGGCCCAGTTTGGTTGCTCTTGTTAATTGTCGGACCCGGTTAATTATTGTTGGTCCCGAAACGAGTAAACAGGTGTATGGGGGAGGAATACACCTGTTATTACAAATTAAACCTTCTTTCAAAACTTATTAGGTTACTTCAGATAGTAGCTCGTCAATGGACTTTAAGTCTGCTGAGAATTACTAGAGAAAGCTTACTGAGATAACACCTCCACTGAAAGCTCAAGATTTTCAGTTGAACTACTATCTAATTAGCTTTCAAATGCGGATTAGTGAGCCCTTTAGAAAACTCGTTTTACTCGATAAACTTGAGTAGATAACACACACTTAGGAAATAGCAGGAAGTAAATACACAAGATATAAAGTAGTTCAGAGATGAATCTCCTACGTCCACTGTCCTGATCAAACAGGAGAATTCCTTTCACTTGGAATTCCTTGTGTTATAGTGCCAAGGTGCACTGATCAATTTATCCTCTCTTAGGATGATTGATTACTAGGATAATTCCAGGTCCTAGTTCCCAAAACAAACCAACTTTCGGACTGATACAAATAATCAGCTTACTAACACCACTTAACTCTAACTCTCAACCTAACAACTGAGTAGGGTTTTGGTTCCAACTGTTGTGAGATAATCCTTACAGTGTAGCTCAAGGCTTAGAATGAATTATCTCTTTCTAAGGTTTGGATATAGTTTTTAAGCTTGGTTACAGAAGGTTTGTTATGCTCTCTACTTATTTGAAACACTTGGGAAACAAGGTAATTTCGAGTGCTTCTTGAAGGTTATGAATGTAGAGATAGCTTTAATCTTGTGAGTTTCCCGTGCATAAAAATGAACACGTCCTTCTGTATTTATAGGCTTCCTTGAAATTCTTCCCGTTGGATTTGAATCTTCTCAAGTAAGTCTTCTTGTATCTGATTGGTCCAAACGGCTCTATTTAAAGCTTTAAGTCTTGTCAAGAAACGGCTGAAAGACCATGCTTGTTCACCTATCTTTCTGTAGATTGCTAGGGAAAGACTTTTGGTACTTGTCAGTCTGGGGCAGGTTGACTGTCAGTAAAGTACACTGACGTGTCATCTTCTCATTGACCTTCAGTCTGCTTGCACAGATTCTTGTCTTGCTTTAAGGTGGAACTCCTCTGAGAGAACCTTCTTATGCCTTCATTTATTGTAAGCTTCACTGAAATTCGTTTTGCCTTGTTCCAACCAGATTAACTAACAACTTTTAATATGTTAGGCATTGAATGTGCTTGTTAGTTCTCATCAGTGGACCTTGGTCCTCTCCTGATGGTTTTAGTCTTAGTGAGAAAGCACTTAGAAAACATTCAACACTTAGACTACTTCCTCAGATCTCTTTGTCTTCAGCGGACTTCATCTTCAGGGGACTTCATCTTCAATACACTCCTGAAATTTATAACTGCACTCCAGTTCCTTAACATGTTGAACTGTTTAACTAAACTCTAACTCTACTGAATATTTAACTTACAAATAACTTAGGAGGAACATTTTGGCATCTTAATAAAAAATTAAGTCTATACAATTTCCCAACAATTTCCCCCTTTTTGATTATGCCGGAACCTATCTTATTATGTATCTTCATTCAGATGAGGTTCTTCAGATGACATAAAAGTTCAAGGATTTTGTAAGTAAAACATTCAAGTACATAAGCCTAAATGATAATGAGATATTATCTTGGGCAAAAACATCAGTAGAGTTTCATTTCATGAGAAATATGAGAAGTACAGTTTACATGAAGTCTACTATAAAAAAAAAAATCAAAACTTAACACAGCTGGGATTTATAACAAACACTTATCATCTTCAAATAGTTTCAAACAAAGGCTCAAGTCCATATTGTTTGAAAACACGAATCTTCAGGTCATTCTTCCTCTCCATGACTTCTTTTGAGTGCCCCTTGAGACCTAGTTGCTCGCACAAAGACACCCATTCATCCGTAATCCACTCTCTATCTACAACTCCAGTTGCATCTTGAGGAGATCAGTAGGTGATTGGCTCAGGAGCCTTTAAAGCAAGATCAGGGAATCTATCATTCCAGGCTTCAATGATGGCAGGGAAGAGCTTTGGATATACTTCAAACATCCATGAGCTGAAAACTTCTTGCACATTGTCCCTTCCCAATTCTCCACTGACATAGTAGGAATATACAAACTCCCTTTTTGCAGTTTTCCATGCATCATTGAGTTTCTTGGGTACCCACTCATCGTGGTGAGGGAACTTGGCCTTTGAAGGAGTAATTTTGTCTTTCTTCAGCTTGGCAGCCCATCTTTGATAATTGTTTCTGAATTTCTTTGAAGTCGTTTTATCAAAGGTGGTTAGCCTCTCCTTCCTCTTCCTCTCAGCCATCTCAGCAATGGTCTCCATCTTCCCAACCACCTTGTCTCTCTTCTCTTGTTGTTGGGAAGCCAGCTTCTGTGCTCTCTCATTCATCCCACCAGCTTCTGTGGTCAACTTCATCCTCTAGCCTCTCCAGAGTTGCTCCAGTTGTTTGCCCAAACTGCACAAACTGAGCTAACTTCTCATCAATTAGCACATTTGTCTTTTCTTGTGTAGGGAAGTCCTCTGCCGCCTTCTTCAGGACTTCACCCAGCTTGACTCCAAGCTCCTCATGCTTAGCTTCAAATTCCAGCATCTTCTGGTTCCATAAACCCTCAACTTTCCCAATAAGGCCAGCTGAGAACGCCTCAACAGAGGACTTTAGGTTAATGGACACATTGTCAACTGAGTCCTTCAGGAATTGAGCTCTTGCTTCTTCTTCTTTCTGTTCCAGCTTCTTCAGACCTTCAAGTACCAGCACACTTTGACCTTCCACTACATCCAGCACCATTTGCTGAGAGTCTTCAATCTTTAAGGTCAGGTTCTGAAGTGATTTGGTTGTGGACTCCATCATTTCATCTACATGGTCTGAGAGGATGACCATCTCATCCACTTCCTCTTGCACAATCTCCTGTACATCCCTCAATTGAGCTTGAAGAGAGGGTAGACTTTCCTCCTGGAGTGAGTGAACATCATCTTTCAGACGAGTTAGGTTGATTTGGACTGGGGGAACTTCATCAGTTTGTACACCTGCATGACAAACAATGTTAGTCCTTTCCCCCTCAATCTCACAGCCTAAGTCTCCTGCCACATCTACCTCCATAGGAACTCCCTCCTCCTCTCTCTTCTCACTTTCTTTCTCACTCTCTCTTTCTTTTTCAACTGTTTTCTTTTCAGCTAATTCATCCTTTACAGGAATGATTGCTCTTATTTCTCCACTTACAACCCCAGTTATTTCAACATCTTTTTCACCTCCCTCAAATTTTTCAATTTATTTTTCAACTCCATCAGTTCCGGACACCTCATGACTCCTTAGTCACCACTGAGGGTTGTTGTGGAAAAACTTCAGTAGACACCTCTACTGAGCTCTCCTTTGGCAAATTTTGTGCCTCAGTATCTCTTGCCAAAGATACATCCTCGGCTACTTCACCATCACCTTACTTTGGTGAAGTACCTTCTGCTTCTCCTATCTCTCCTTCTTTCTCTCCTTCTTTCTCTCCCTCATTCTCTCCCTCCTTCTCTGCCTCTTCTTCAGCAGCTTTCTCATTTTCACATCCCTTCTTGGCCTCAACCAGTTTGTCCATAACCAAACTCTCAAATATCTTCTCATCACAGAGAAGTCTGGTTTTGGTCATGCCTGCAAACTCTAGTACTTCCCTCTCTTCCTTCTTCCACTCATCAGCATTGCTGTCTCCAACAGCCAGCAAAATTTCTCCTAACCTTCTGTCCTTGAGTTGGACAAGGAGTCTGACTCTCAAAAACATTGCTTTTAGGGTGGGAAACCCATCAAGCTCAGGATACTTGGACTCTAGAGAGTAAGACACCTCATCTTTAAGAGTATCTAGAAAGGAGTACTCTTCTTCATCTTCTGATGGCAAGGAAGGGGTAGGGGATCTGACATCTGTGGGCTCTTCTGGGATAGACTCCAGGTGAGTTGAAAGGATTTCAGATGGGTTGGGTTCAGATGAGGGTTGGGCTTGAGTTTTAGGAGGGGTTGGGTTTTGTTCAGTGGGGGTTGAGTGGATAGGTTCAGAGGGGGTTGAGGATGCCTCAGCAGATGCCTCAGATGGGGTGGTATTTTGGGATCCACTTTCAGGCTGTTGAGAGCCTTCAGTGGGGGTTTTAGACATCTTGGAGATTTTCTTTGTTTTTACAGGGGTTCTTGGTTTAGTTTTGGGTTTGATGGGGGTAGGGGCAGGTACATCTGAGTCAGACTCAGTTGAGATCACATTAGGGGAAGAGTCAGGGTTACCTGATGAAGACTCATCAGTAGAGTTTGTGACTCTGACTTTCTTAGGTGCACTCTCCTTCATGGCCTCAGAAGACCTCTTCTTCTCCTTCTTTGAGGCCTTTTGTGCCTCCTCCTCCTTGTGACGAGCCATCTTATCACTCAGCTTGACCAACCTCCTCTTAAGCTTGGTCTCCTTTCCCTCAGTTGGGCCAGCTTCTTCCTCCTCTTGAACTGCCTTAGGGCTCTCTACCGCTGCCTTGATCATCCTTGTTTCTAAGGACTTTCCCAGGCTCGAACAAGGCCTTCAGGTTACTCCACTTCCTATCTTGTATCCATTCCACTCCCACATCCACATTCTCTATCAAGTAGGAGATTTTAGTTGCATAGTTCAACTTACTTGATAGTTGGGGAGTCTTTTCTGGCTGAAATTTAGAATGTTCTTTGTTCAGAGCCCTTAGGAAAAACTGTTGCCAGTTGAAGGACTTCTCCTTGCTCTCAACAATTGTCTTCATTAGCCTAAGCTTTGGCTTGCTTACTTGCTCCGTGCTCCCTTGATTTCCCAGTGTACATTTACCAACAATCTCACAAAGGACATTATAAACTGGTAAAAGTACACTTCTGTTCATCGTTGGGCTGTACTTTATCTTCTTCAGCATAATGGTGTACACCCAGTCCTCCTCTTTGTCTGCAATGCAGGTATCTGGGTTTGGACCTTCAGAGGGGAGTTCAAATAACTCCTTCAACTCCTCACTATTCAGACGAATTGTAGGATCAAGCGCTTGCCACTAGACTAAAAGCCCGAACTTGTAGTGAGGTGCTACTTTATTTCCTTTAACCCTATCTAGCTGCAGCGCCACAGATCGAATAGCCTCCGCCGGACTTGGCGCACCGGGCCTTTATCGCACCCGACTCGGCTGGGAGATGCTGGACTCCGCGCCCAACAACCCCCCAGCATCTGGCAGCCCTCTTGGCCAAAAAAAACCTCCCACTGGAATTCGAACCCGTGACCTGTGCTCTGATACCAATTGTTGGTCCCGAAACGAGTAAACAGGTGTATGGGGGGAAATACACCTGTTATTACAAATTAAACCTTCTTTCAAAACTTATTAGGTTACTTCAGATAGTAGCTCGTCAATGGACTTTAAGTCTGCTGAGAATTACTAGAGAAAGCTTACTGAGATAACACCTCCACTGAAAGCTCAAGATTTTCAGTTGAACTACTATCTAATTAGCTTTCAAATGCGGATTAGTGAGCCCTTTAGAAAACTCGTTTTACTCGATAAACTTGAGTAGATAACACACACTTAGGAAATAGCAGGAAGTAAATACACAAGATATAAAGTAGTTCAGAGATGAATCTCCTACGTCCACTGTCCTGATCAAACAGGAGAATTCCTTTCACTTGGAATTCCTTGTGTTATAGTGCCAAGGTGCACTGATCAATTTATCCTCTCTTAGGATGATTGATCACTAGGATAATTCCAGGTCCTAGTTCCCAAAACAAACCAGTTTTCGGACTGATACAAATAATCAGCTTACTAACACCACTTAACTCTAACACTCAACCTAACAACTGAGTAGGGTTTTGAGTAGGGTTTTGGTTCAAACTGTTGTGAGATAATCCTTACAGTGTAGCTCAAGGCTTAGAATGGATTATCTCTTTCTAAGGTTTGGATATAGTTTTTAAGCTTGGTTACAGAAGGTTTGTTATGCTCTCTACTTATTTGAAACACTTGGGAAACAAGGTAATTTCGAGTGCTTCTTGAAGGTTATGAATGTAGAGATAGCTTTAATCTTGTGAGCTTCCCGTGCATAAAAATGAGCATGTCCTTCTGTATTTATAGGCTTCCTTGAAAATCTTCCCGTTGGATTTGAATCTTCTCAAGTAAGTCTTCTTGTATCT
The DNA here is from genome assembly GCA_947034835.1 of Ballota nigra. NCBI lineage: Eukaryota > Viridiplantae > Streptophyta > Magnoliopsida > Lamiales > Lamiaceae > Ballota > Ballota nigra. The sequence continues at coordinate 40,512,724 of OX344721.1, forward strand.
GATTGGTCCAAACGGCTCTATTTAAAGCTTTAAGTCTTGTCAAGAAACGGCTGAAAGACCATGCTTGTTCACCTATCTTTCTGTAGATTGCTAGGGAAAGACTTTTAGTACTTGTCAGTCTGGGGCAGGTTGGCTGTCAGTAAAGTACACTGACGTGTCATCTTCTCATTGGACCTTCAGTCTGCTTGCCCAGATTCTTGTCTTGCTTTAAGGTGGAACTCCTCTGAGAGAACCTTCTTATTCCTTCATTTATTGTAAGCTTCACTGAAATTTGTTTTGCCTTGTTCCAACCAGATTAACTAACAGCTTTTAATATATTAGGCATTGAATGTGCTTGTTAGTTCTCATCAGTGGACCTTGGTCCTCTCCTGATGGTTTTAGTCTTAGTGAGAAAGCACTTAGAAAACATTCAACACTTAGACTACTTCCTCAGATCTCTTTGTCTTCAGCGGACTTCGTCTTCAGGGGACTTCATCTTCAATACACTCCTGAAATTTATAACTGCACTCCAGTTCCTTAACATGTTGAACTGTTTAACTAAACTCTAACTCTACTGAATATTTAACTTACAAATAACTTAGGAGGAACATTTTGGCATCTTAATCAAAACTTAAGTCTATACAATTTCCCAATAATTATTTGTCTTATCAGATCTGATTTGGTTACCATGTCTTCTCCACTAAATATATTTGAGGGCATTGTGATGTTAATCTCATAGCAAGTGTGATATAATGGTTCAACTTCACATCCAAGAACCAGGAAGACGAGTAGAGACGATGATGATGACTTGTGTGGTGCTGTAGGAGATCCTGCCCCTAAATCTACTGCATCCAAAGCTTAGAATACAAAACCTAGAAGGGCAGTTGATGAGGATGATGATCCTTGGGGTGAAATTGCTGCCCCCATTCCTAAATCGACATCCAGGCCGTTGAATGTGAAACCATCTGTTGATGATGATCTTTGGGCGTCGATTGCAGCTCCTACACCTACAACGGGGCACACGCCCTTATCAGGTGGACGAGGCATCTGAGGGATTAAAACTGCTGCCCCCAAATTGGGTGCTCAAAGGATAAATCAAACATCATCAGGGCCAGGGGTGTAGATTATGTTGGGAAAATAGGGGTACCCGGAATCTATTCGGGTTGAAATTTAAATACGAATTTAAATTCAATTATTACTAGCATGAATTAATCCTAATTAATTCAAATAACAATTCCAACAACAAATTTAACAGCATGCATGTTGAATTAATTCACATAAAATCTAGGCGGAATAAACAAGAATTTATGTGACTTACGTACCTCTTGTAGAATTGGTCTTTGAATAAACGGGACAATCACGATCACGCTTTATCAACTCAAAAGCCTTCTCAAATATTTCTCTTTCGCCTTACTTGATCACCGGTGGGAGATGCTTTCAAGTAATTTAAATAACTAAGGAAAAAGAAAAATATATATATGCTCTTGATTTTTCCAACACATGGAATTATGTACTTGGGGATGAAATAATCACCCCCTATTTATAGATAAGTGGCCAAAATTTTATGTATTTTATAGGCCTGGAGAAAATCTTTTCTTAGTCTCTAAGAAATCTTGAATATATCTTATATATTCTTTTCTCCATAATAAAATATTCCACAAAAATCTCACTCTCCTAAATAGGCCTGGAATTTTCAAAAAATTCAAGTAGAGAATCCAAGATTTGGATCTTCTTGAATATATGAGATAAACTTGTATTCCAAGAATACTTATCTTACATAATATCTTTCCAAGAAAATCAACAAAATCTTTTCTCTCCTTGATTTCCATATTTTCGAAAATAATGAGAAAAATCAGCATATTATTTTCTTTTTATTGTAATCACCTTATCATTATTGGGCTACTTAATGGGCTACTTGAGGGGCCTTTAAGGAGAATTAAGATTGGACCTCCTAATGGACTTCTGAATTTCAATATTGAGCCCCAATATAATTCAATCCATTAATATTAATTATTACCACTAATAAATTAATATTACACTATCCATCTTAATCCATATTACGATAATATGGGCTCCCGGTTATTATTTCCCGCGTTTAAGATTAGCAAGTCCATTAATTAATTAATCTTCTGAATAGCTCTAAATTAATTAATATATTTCACCTTGGAGTAAAGACAGCTCACCATTATTATCCGTACCGAAGAAACTAATTCTTCACTTACAAGATTTGGTACGAAAAAACTTATGAGCCCACCAAGGGGACTAATCACACGAGTCGTACTCGCACGCGTTTCCCCGTATTAAATCTTAGCAACCATCGTATGATTAATATTACTGCCCAAAACACAAGGATCGAAGTCACGATGATTCTCACCCAACATGAATCAAAGCAGTAACCATTAAGCACACACGGTCATATTTAAGTGACGGAGATTAAGAAATCAATAACCACTGAGGTCTAATTCTTCACATTTCAGAACAGAAGAATTTATCCTCGCTGTAGGTCCTCTTCAACACATACTAAATGTGTTAGTGCAATCTCTTAGTCAAGACAGACCAATCCGAGACTTACACATCGAACATTCACGGCGGATTGTTCAATTCCACCTAGGTCGTGAATTTGTACGTTTAGTTACAAGGAAACCGTTAATGTGATCTTCTGTGATCGGGTATCACCACATTAACTACAATGTAACAAGTACTACTTATAATGAACTGGTTGCAATAAATATTCAACATTCAATCATATCTAAAGCAAATGTGATAAAAGAATTATTCTCATAAACAAGTGTTTAATACATGTGTTATACAAAGTAAAAGCATACTTTCACGTATAACTCCAACAATCTCCCACTTATACTTAAAGTCTGCTTTTTAGTATACATCATGCATGTCTTAGTGTAGTAGCTCTACGTGACATCTCATGTCAACCTACACTAACCTAATAATTCCTCCCACTTATACTTAAAGCAGATTGGCAATAGTCTTGACTCTCATTCCATCCACATGTCTCTCGAATGTACTCTAAGGCAGACCCTTTGTGAATGGATCAACTAGGTTGTCTCCCGACGCTATCTTTGCCACCTCTATATCTCCCCTCTTAACGATTTCTCGTATAAGATGGTATTTTCTTTCTATGTGTTTGCTGGCCTTGTGGGCTCTCGGTTACTTTGAATTTGCAACTGCTCCGGCATTGTCACAAAAGACAGTTATCTTGTCGGGCAAATTCTGAACAACGTCCAAGTCCACTAAGAAGTTCTTGAGCCAAACTGCCTCTTTCACTGCTTCACAAGCAGCTACATACCCGGCTTCCATGGTCGAATCAGTGATGCATTTCTGCTTTACGCTTCTCCATGAAATGGCTCCTCCTCCCATGCAAAACACACTACCCGAGGTCGACTTTCTTGAGTCTATGTCTGATTAGAAATCCGAGTCCGTGTATCCCACGGGTATAAGACTATCTGACTGGTAAATCAGCATCCGCTCACGAGTTCTTTTCAGATACCTCAAGATGTATTTTACGGCAGTCCAATGGTCTTCCCGGGATTACTTTGATATCTTGCCACCATGCCCACGGCAAAGTAGATATCCGGTCTCGTACACAGCATTGCATACATAAGGCTTCCTACGGCCGAAGCGTACAGAATACCTTTCATGTCATCTATCTCCGCTTGCGTCTTAGGGCTCATTTCTTTAGATAGATGGATTCCGTGCCTAAAAGGTACAAAACCTTTCTTGGAATCTTGCATGCTGAAACGCTTCAACACAGTGTCAATGTATGAAGCTTGCGATAAGCCCAACATCCTCTTCTTGCGATCGCGAGTGATCTTGATCCCAAGAATATGACCGGCTTCCCCTAAGTCCTTCATATCAAATTGTTTTGACAGTCATACCTTTACGTCTGACAATACCTTTACATTGTTTCCAATGAGCAGAATATCATCTACGTATAATACTAAGAATACCACTGCAGTTCCGTCACACTTCTTATACACACAACTTTCGAACTTGTTTTGATCAAACCCATAAGACTTAATCACTTGATCAAAACACTGGTTCCAAGTACGCGATGCTTGCTTAAGTCCATAAATGGATCTCTTAAGCTTGCATACGAGGTGCTCTTGACCTTTTTCAATGAAACCTTTGGGCTGTTGCATATAGATATCTATCCCATCAAGACTTCCGTTAAGAAAAGCTGTCTTGACATCCATTTGCTAGATCTCGTAATCTAGGTGCGCAACGATCGACAAGAGAATACGGATGGACTTAAGCATAGCTACAAGCGAAAAGGTTTCCTCATAATCGATCCCTTCTTTCTGAGTATACCCTTTGGCTACAAGTCTTGCTTTGAAGGTCTCAACTCTTCCGTCCGGTCCTCTTTTCCTCTTGTACACCCACTTGCATCCAATGGGTTCTACCCCACTGGGTGGTTCGACCAACTCCCACACTTGATTATGATCCATCGAACCCATCTCGATTTCCATTGTTGTTTGCCATGACTCCGCGTCTTTGTCTTGGATTGCCTCGTCGTATGTCCATGGGTCTGATTCATCACCTGGAATTAAATTCAAAGATTCTCTTATTCCCATGAATCTCTCGGGTTGCCTAACAATCCTCCCACTACGATGGGGTTCTGGTTGTGAAGATGTGACGTGTGGTACATCATTTTGTATACTTGGTATCGAGGTTTGACCTCTCAATTCTTCTAAGGTAATTTCACCTTTAGGCTTCCGATTGTTCATATAGTCTTCCTCCAAGAACTTAAAGTGTGTACTAATCACGGTCGATTGATCCTTGGGACTATAGAACATACACCCTTTCGTTCCCGCAGGGAATCCTATAAGCAGCCTTAATTCCGAACGTGGATCCAACTTACCGGCTTCCTTGTCTAGCACGTATGTCGGACAACCCCAAATCCGCAAATGTCTTAGACTGGGCTTGCGCCCGGTCCACAATTCCATTGGGGTTTTAGGAACCGATTTGGATGACACCAAGTTTAGAATGTAAGCCGCAGTTTCCAAGGCGTTACCCCAAAACGACTTGGGTAAATCCGAATAACTCATCATGGATCTGACCATCTCTAAAAGAATCCGGTTTCTTCGTTTCGCCACACTGTTCTGTTGAGGGGTTCCCGGTGCGGTTAACTGGGATACGATCCCTTCGTCCGATAAATAGTTCAAAAATTCATCGCTGAGGTATTCGCCCCCACGATCTGATCGTAGGAACTTGATACTCTTTTCCCTATATTTCTTGGTTTCGGCCTTAAACTCCTTGAACTTATCAAAAGTTTCAGACTTATGCCTCATAAGGTAAATGTACCAATATCTCGAGTAATCGTCAATGAAAGTGACAAAATACTCATACCCCATTCTTGCTTTGATCGTCATTGGACCACGTACATCGGTATGAACAAGTTCTAACACTTCCGTGGCTCTATTTCCCTTGGCTCCAAATGCCCTCTTGGTCATTTTACCCTATAAATAGGATTCACAAGTTGGAAACGGTTCGACTTGGAATGATTCCAAGGATCCGTCTTTCACCAATCTCTCTATCTGCTTTAGATTAATATGACCTAGTCTAAGATGCCATAGAAGTGTTTCGTTCATCTCCAAAGAACACTTTCTTTTATTACTCGAAATGATCGACGTGTTATTAGATTCATTATTTGAGTGAGGTGCACACTTAATCGTATAGAGATTGTTTACCAACGTTCCACGATAGATAATATCATTCTTAAAAGAAACAGTAACAACTTTATTAAAAGTGACGAGGATCTCATTCTTGCTAAGTCGCCGGGTTAGCTGGAACCCCTGAAGAGTGAAACAAATATGATCAGTTGCCCTGGTATCCACTACCCAAACGTGGGCAGCATACGCCACAACATAAGTTTCAACGACTAAAGCATGAGACTTACCTTTCTTTACCGCCTTTTTAGGCTTAGAACAGGTCGCCCTCCAATGTCCATTCACACCACAGTTGAAGCACTTACCCTTAGCAGTTTTCTTTCCACCTCCTTCTCCCTTTGCCTTAGGTTTCACAATAGTTGGATTTGCTTGGGTCTGGCCTTTCGTCCTCTTTCTCTTCTTCCCTCCCTTGGGACCCGAAGAGGCAGACAGACCGTTTGCTACCATAGCAACAGTTTGATGATCCATTAAAGTCTCCACCGATACCAAAGCTTGCAGGAGCTCGGGTAAACTATTTGCCCGGTCATTCATTTGATAGTTCAACTGAAACTGCTCAAAGCTCTTCGGCAGAGAATGGAGAACGAAATCGACCTTAGTTGGGAGATCAAATTCTGCACCAAGTACTTTCAACTTGTTGAGATAACCCATCATCTCGGTAACGTGATCCCTTACGGGCGTACCTTCCACCATCTTCAATGAAAGCATCTTTCGCATGGTGATTTGCCTAGCTGTACGGTTCTGATGTTTAAACATCGCTTCAAGATTTTAGCATTATCTCAGAGGCAGTCTCCATGTGTTGGTGTTGGTGTTGCAACACATCTGACATTGAAGCCAGAATAGTACACCTAGCCATCTCATCGGAGTCAAACCAACTCGTATGCGCTTTCTTGACCGCCTTGCTCGCATCTTCGGCAGGCTCTTGGGGCTTAGGAGTAGTAAGTACCCATTTGTGGTGTTGAGCGGTTAGGACAATATCAAGATTACGTTTCCATTCAACATAATTCTCACCGACAAGTTTGTTATCTTTAAGTATACTAAACAGTGGATTAAAAGATTGCGACATGATGAACTGAGAATAAAACATACATTCATATTAATATCTAGAAAATACGAAATTATCACATAATTCGATCACATCAATTATATTGAAACCTTAAAACAATATAATTGTGCATCAGCCAACATCTCGAAACAATTTAAATGCGCCACGAGGGGTGGTCTATACATTTAAACACATTCAAGCGGATCACAAACTTAAAATTTACAAATCCTTAATTCAAAATTAATAGTTGGCTCCCACTTTGACCACATAAAAATTGACAGGGACTCCGGGGGGAGTAAGTTATTCATGTGAAATCTGTCCTTTTGGCCGATCCGAGGGGGAAATGTATTCCAAAAGAACTTCACAAATAAATAAATTATAGAGGCCAAATTAATCCAATTTTAATATCTGGAATAAAATTGCGATTAAATAAACATACTTAGTAATTTTCGAAAGTAAGGATTTTCTTGGACAATAGAATTCATTCAAACACATATTAACAAATAATAATAAGTGCACGAAATAAAACATCCATCAAAATAAAATTAAACACATTGGAGCACTCAAATCCAATTGTCACGGTTTAATTTCTTCACGTCTTGATACGAAATATCGTCCTTGTTTCTTTCCATCGTTCGTCTCGACACGCTCCCACTCGAGCAGCAACACTTCATCAAAAACAACTTCGTTTGGGGTTCGGGACGACGTTTAAAATCACAAAAAAAAATTGAGAACTGAAATTAATTAAAAAAAATTCCACGGCCCGAGATACGATGCGCCGAGTGGACCCGCACGTCTCTCGGCACGGCGCCGAGCAGCTGGCCACCGAGCGCCGCCTACGTGCGCACGTGCTCGCGCCCGTCGTGTGCGGGTCGTGCGCCTCGCGCATCCCGTGCACCGGGTTTCGTCGTTCGTTCTTGTTTTTCACCCCATGCATGATTTTACGTCCATGCATGCGCCACGCATGCATGCGTCGTCCGGGTACGCCGTCTTTAATTATTCATTCTTTGTCTCAATCCGGTTACAGTTTATTTACAAAAAATAAATACTAGATCTAGACTGGTCTATTACAATGATCAAATCAAAATAAAACAACTAATCAACTCGTGGATTTTCTCACGAGAAAAACGAATTCGAACAAATCGAATTAAAAATAATTAATTCACACGCATGAAAAATTAATAAACATTAAAACCATGACAATTGGATACCTGCAAAAAAGATCTAGCAATTCTACTATCCAATTTCAATTTAATGTTAAGCAATTTAAATTTCAATTTAAAGATCAGAGCCCGAAACCGTGGCTCTGATACCAGTTGTTGGGAAAATAGGGGTGCCCGGAATCTATTCGGGATGAAATTTAAATACGAATTTAAATTCAATTATTACTAGCATGAATTAATCCTAATTAATTTAAATAATAATTCCAACAACAAATTTAACATCATGCATGTTGAATTAATTCACATAAAATCTAGGCGGAATAAACAAGAATTTATGTGACTTACGTACCTCTTGTAGAATTGGCCTTTGAATAAACGGGACAATCACGATCACGCTTTATCAACCCAAAAGCCTTCTCAAGTATTTCCCTTTCACCTTACTTGATCACCGGTGGGAGATGCTTTCAAGTAATTTAAATAACTAAGGAAAAAGAAAAATATATATATGCTCTTAATTTTTCCAACACATGAAATTATGTACTTGGGGATGAAATAATCACCCCTATTTATAGAGAAGTGGCCGAAATTTTATGTATTTTATGGGCCTGGAGAAAATCATTTCTTAGTCTCTAAGAAATCTTGAATATATCTTATATATTCTTTTCTCCATAATAAAATATTCCACAAAAATCTCACTCTCCTAAATAGGCTTGCAATTTTCGAAAAATTCAAGTAGAGAATTCAAGATTTGGATCTTCTTGAATATATGAGATAAACTTGTATTCCAAGAATACTTATCTTCCATAATATCTTTCCAAAAAAATCAACAAAATCTTTTCTCTCCTTGATTTCCATATTTTCGAAAATAATGAGAAAAATCAGCATATTATTTTCTTTTTATTTTAATCACCTTATCATTATTGGGCTACTTGAGGGGTCTTTAAGGAGAATTAAGATTGGACCTCCTAATGGACTTCTGAATTTCAATATTGAGCCTCAATATAATTCAATCCATTAATATTAAATATTACCACTAATAAATTAATATTGCACTATCCATCTTAATCCATATTATGATAATATGGGCTCCCGGTTATTATTTCCCTCGTTTAAGATTATCAAGTCCATTAATTAATTAAGCTTCTGAATAGCTCTAAATTAATTAATATATTTCACCTTGAAGTAAAGACAGTTCACCATTATTATCCGTACCGAAGAAACTAATTCTTCACTTGCAAGATTTGGTACGATAAAACTTCTGAGCCCACCAAGGGGACTAATCACATGAGTCGTACTCGCACACGTTTCTCCGTATTAAATCTTAGCAACCGTCGTATGATTAATATTATTGCCCAAAACACAAGGTTCGAAGTCACGATGATTCTCACCCAACATGAATCAAAGCAGTAACCATTAAGCACACACGGTCCTATTTAAGTGACGGAGATTAAGAAATCAATAACCACTGAGGTCTAATTCTTCACATTTCAGAATAGAAGAATTTATCCTCGCTGTAGGTCCTCTTAGTCAAGACAGACCAATCTGAGACTTACACATCGACCTTTCACGGCGGATTGTTCAATTCCACCTAGGTCATGAATTTGTACGTTTAGTTACAAGTAAACCGTTAATGTGATCTTCTGTGATCGGGTATCACCACATTAACTACAATGTAACAAGTACTACTTATAATGAACTGGTTGCAATAAATATTCAACATTCAATCATATCTAAAGCAAATGTGATAAAAGAATTATTCTCATAAACAAGTGTTTAATACATGAATTATACAAAGTAAAAACATACTTTCACGTATAAATCCAACAGATTAGGTACGCCACGTGGAACTAAAGATTTTGTAAATTTCTTTTTTGATTACTCAAAAACAGGTTGGTAAGAGTAGTATACCTACATTTATGTCTTGGGAAGGTTTTTGTTGTATTGTCTACAAGAGCTGAATTATTATTTGTGATAGGATTCATTTTTCTACCCATAACCTGCTCATTCTGCTTTGTAAAAACTAATCCATTCTTTTGTACTCATTTTTTATATCAATTATAAAGGTAATTAATATCAGAATATAAGGTGAATATGTGAATTATTAACTCATGCTAGTGTGGGTTAGATGTTTATCCCGTGCTTTGACTAGGGTGCCAATTCGTATTTTCATTTCGAAACAATAGTGACAATCGACACGATACGATAAAATTAAACACGAACATGATACAATAAGAATTCATGATAACACAGACACAAGATTAATAAATTTTATATAGAATTTATATTGTACTCCCTTTGATTCATTTTAGATTATCTTTTTTTGCTTAAACTAATTGCTTCTAAATATTATTTATTTATGTTTCATTGTACTATTTTTTCAATATACATTTTATTAATGAACTAAATTTCTTTCAATAAAAAAGACGGACTAATAAACTTTCAATTTTACACCTTTTAACACTACAATTTTTTTAAACCTGCTCTATTTAACAAGGGTAATCTAAAATGAATCGGAGGGAGCAATATTTATGTCATGATAATACATGTTTTATGATATGACATGATAATACACGGGAAAAAAAAAGGCATAATATCATAAATTCTTGTATGCATATAGCATAACATGTATTTGAATTTAGAAATTTATTTGAAAAGTTAAAATTGATTTGAAATTATTTAATATCTAAGTATATGTTATGCATTTGGTGCACACAAGAATCAATCGATATAATACGTATATTTATGCTTACATGAGTTGTCGTATCCAAGGATTAAAGAATACGAGAATGATATAATATCCACCGTCTATGTGACATTGCCACACCAATACATATAACATGGTAAGATATTCTAATCTTTATCCCTCTCTCATTTATATTCTTCTAATTTTGCATTATATTCCTATTTTTAAATTACAAATTATACATTTTCTTTCACTATTTAGGCTACACATAAATAGGAAAAACTATATTAATGATAACATTAACTGTCACGACTCATGAATGATATTAAGACGATGTATCTTTTTTTTTTAATTATAAATATTAATTAACAATATCAAGTAAAAAAATATTTATAAATTGCACATCATGTAAAGAAGAGTTTTTCAATTGAAGAATTTTATTACATATGAAATATTTTCTAATATCAAGATCGAGTAATTTAATTTTTAAATGAAATAATAATGACGATATCAAATATTATTGATCTGTTTTGATTAAACCAATTAAATATTGATTTTTTTTAATATCAAGATAGATGTAATTAAAATTAAATGAGTTAATTGTAAATGAAATTACAACTTTTTCGCAAATTACAATTTAATCAAAACTTTTGAATCATTGCAAATAATACCTCTATTTAAAATTTATTAGTCATTCCAACCAAAAGACCAATTTCAATCTTCCAGAATATAATAACTAATTATTCATTGTTATCTGAACCAACATAAACATAATAATATGATTACTTATTCATTGTTAGGTGGGTGAAATATTATTTTCGGACCGTAAAAATTTTGATTGTCGGTTCAAATTTCAACCAAATTTGAATAGAATTATAAAGAAATGCTTTGATGGACTTGTTTGTACCATGTTTTATTGGATTTAGTTTGTTCCCTGCCTTACAAAATGCAATACTAGAATGCTATTTTCTCTATATTTTTTTTACTTACTCAATGAGGATACAAAGTAAATGAATGAAAAATGTTAGAACGAAGAAGCATCATAAACCTGTTGAAGTTCCATCTCAACACCAGCAACCACCACCCTTCTATGCTAGTAAATTCGCCATCAAAACCATGTCAAAAAGACAAAGTTGTAAATGTATACAAGTATTTTATATGTCCTACAACACCATATGAAAACTCATACGTCATGTATCTTTTGCCTACCCAATCTAACTGTCTAACATAGCTACAACATTCTTTCAAGAGGCAATAACAAACTCATCTAATTGGGTTAACCTTATGGAATTTCTACGATACAATGCAATAATAACAAACCATTACTGCAAGTATTATAATCATTGCTCAAGTAAATGTGCCACAACCATAACTGAGTGTGCTTCTTTAGAAAAATATTACTACTCCATTGGAGAAAAATATGCCTTGTTGTAGCTGCAGAGTATAATAAAAATAACTTCTCGTTCCCATTCAACTTCATTTCTTATCTCCTATCACTTGGCCCCCTGTCCTTGATAATCAACAGGACCGGGAAGCGAAAAAAATTGCCTCCAACCCCTTCGTTGCTGCAACTTATAGGCCTATCTCACTACCTCCTACAATCACGCCCAAATCACTACGCCCTGAGAGATCTGGCCAACAAATGGGGGCCTATAGTGTACCTGGAGGCAGGGGAGAGGTCGGCAGCCATCATATCGTCGGTCAGGATTGCAAAAGAGGTGATGAGGACTCATGATCCTGCCTTTGCAGATAGGCCTAAAAATTGCAAAGGTTGTATCTGAAACAAGGAAAATGAAAAAAAAAAAAAAAAAGAAAAGAAAAACCAACATCACAAAAGAAATCCTCAAATGTTTTTGTTGTTACTAACTCATAAAAAAATTATTAGCAACTAGAGGACCAACAGAGGACATAGAACCTCTCCACTTGCAGGGAGAAAGATGCATAAAAATAAAATGTGGTGGGTTTATTTGCTGCCATTCTTTTAGTTTGTGTCAATCTCTCTCCAAATTTACAGAAATTAAAAACAAATAACATCATAGAAAAACTGAGCAAGAACTACAGCAGCCAACATAGTAGTAATCATGGTAATCTTAACTCTTTATACAGATGTAAGTGGACTAAACACGTTCAAAAGATTAACGAGAGTGCACTACATAAACTGAACTCACAAGGAAAGGTGTGCATTACAAGCTACATGAGGTAAACACTTGTTGTAACTCTAGTCTTATAATTGACCATATGATTATATAAAAAGGACTATTATGAATTTATAAGTCAGCATGATTTTGTACACAAAAAGAAAAAAAATCAGCAAGGTGGAAACAAAAATGAGAACAATAATTCATGATCATGGGTTTTCTTAGCCTTAGAAGCCATTTAAAGAAAGTAGATATCTAACCTGGCACATCGACAACGATTGTATCCTTCCATCATTCTCTCTTGGACTCTTCAAGAGATCTTCCACCTACCTTAAGTAGCATAGTATTTCACACGCCTCGAGGTTGCTCATTTAGGATACAAGCTTTGAGTCGTTTTAATTGATGAACCATCATCGTACACCATATTGTTGTGCTATCTCTTAATTGGACCAATTAAGAGAGCAAAACGGGCCTTCTCTTCTGGGGTTTCAGCAAACTCCACTGATCGATAGAACTTTTTTAGAGTAAGAAATGCATTATAAAGCGGAGATGTTCCAAACAAGGGCACAACATTTGAGAGTTTTGGGACCAAGGTGTATCAGTTATAACAAGGTAGGAGATGAGGACTGACTACTAAATCGACAAGAACCAATATCAAGATGGAGATCAATGGTACAAATTTTTGGCTGCCCAAATTTTTAGCTTAAATTTCTTAGCATCTTGCTCAGAGCCTAAACTAGCAAGACCCCACATAACAGCCTTTTGATCTGCCTTCAGTGTTTTAATGCCAGCTTTAACACAAGATAGCAAGAGATCAGCAGCCAAACGATACCTCTTTTCTTTGCAAAGGCTGTTTACCAACGAAGAGTAGGTAAACGAATCCTTCACATCCATCGAGTTAAAAACTTGGAGGGCATAATCTAAATGACCAGTTATACGTCACCATCTCAGGCACAAATCCATTGTGTTGTAAACTCCTAAATAACATTAAAGATTTGTTAGTGTGTCCGTTCTTGCAAAGACCGTTAATTAAGATGTTGAATGTAGCTTTACAAGGATAAATATTCCTCAGAATAATGTCGTGGAAAACCCTATACGCCTCATCTGGCTTTCCCATTTTGAAAAAGCAGTGCATCAACGTACTATAACTCCATATATCGGGAGTAATTCCGACTTCAAACATCTCTTCAAGCATATCAAGACAGAAAGATAATGAATGCTGCTTAGTGGCACCAGCCATCAAAGAATTATAGGTTATAACATTTGGAGATATCTCAGCTTCCTTCATTCTGTTGATAATAGAATAACCTGCTTCGAACCCAGAAAGATCACAATATCCAGTTGTTGATGACCTTTTCCAACTAAGAAGATTAATGGCTGTTTTTCATCTAATGAAGATCATCAAACAAGAATCAAGATCATAGAATTTGAATAAGTAAAGCTTAAGAAATAAATTTGCAAGAGTTGGGCTATTTTCTTGAATTGTTCCCCCTTTTTTCATGTACAAGAAGGGAGTATTTATAGACATACAAAGTGGCCATGTGTCACCATCTTGATGGCTTAGCCATTGGATCTTTGCCAAGTGTTAGGACACTTGTACAACATCTACACTATTACTCATTGGATGGGTGCCAAGTGTTAGGACACTTGGACCATATCTAAGCTAGTGACTCTTGGAATTCCCCATGTTGTACTTGGTCTTTGGCACTTCTGAGATGCTCTCGACGGTGACCGGCTGCTCGCTTGTACGTCTTCATTAGATGTCATGGTCCTTTGTGTTCTGAACTGTTCGTTCCTCGCTTGGGATCATTTTACAATGTTGTTCGCTACATTACGTCCCTGTTCGCCCATATTGACTTTGGCTTGAGCCGCTGGCACAGCTGTTCTTTGCAAGGTTGCTCGCCACAATTCTGCTTGCCGCATTAGTGCTTTTCTACAACGCTGTTCGCCCTACGAGTCTGCTAGCTCCGCTACAAAGCTGCTAGCTTTTTCCATTCATTATCCTGTTATCAGGCTTAATGATAATCTTTCGTTAATTAAATGCAAAGTTGTTCGCCCATCAACAATTGCCCCCTAGCTTGGCCTCATGTTGAATGTGGGTTGATCAACTGAGACCAAGCTACAATTTCATCTTCGAACAATGGGCGAGCAGAAAGGGAGTATAGTTGATTATGTGGGCGAGCATCCGCGTGGGCGAGCAAACGAGCAATAGGAACCTAAGCGTGCGACCAGCAACGAACGTCCCTTCGTGTCGCGACGGTTGGATTCCCGAGGCACGGAACGCGAGGCGTCGCGTCAGTCACGCGCGACTTCCAATTTGCCCATAGGGGCCTATAATATTTTGCAAATATTGCATTTTGGCCCCAGTCTCACCCTTATAAATAGGCGTCAGTTTCTTCATCATCTTCTTTTCGAAGATTCACAAGCCATCCGCCATTGATACGCATTTTGAAGCTTTGTCTTTCAATCTTTTGTGTTCGAATCCCCTTGTGTCTCTTAGATTCTTGTTCTTTGAAGGTAATTTGTCCTGTATTCTCTCTTTCTTCCTTCAATTTTCGCGAATTTTTTCTATTTCCTGTATTTTCTTTAATCGTCACTGTTACTCCGGCCGTGAGCCGCCATTGCGCCGCCGTCTCGTAGTAACGTTGCCGCTGTGATTTTGATTTCGGACTCATTGTTCTTAAAATCTTTCTAAAATTGGTTAAACTTCCGCCTCATTATTTCGAATGGAGTTTACCCCCTCAAATTCATCTCAATCCGGACCCGGGCGAAACCCGGAAAAGAGACCTGTAGATTTGGATTCTCCGCGCAGATCTGTTCGCCAAGCATTGGCGAGAAACCCGCGCACGCTGTTGGTGGACGAAGACACGGACTCCGATGCGAATTCGGTTGTTCGCTCGATAGAGACATACGCTGTTGATCGCTCAGGCGAGCAGGAAAAGATGTCTCCTCTCGCTCGTGAACCCGAAACTTCTTCCAACTTGGGGAAAGACTCTGCAGAAATGGCCGCGGAGATAGAGGATTCTGTTGGTCAAGAAGGCGACCAACGAGTTGGCGAGCAGAAATGCCCCACTCTCACTTGGGAGTTTTTAAAGGAGATCAACTTCCCCATTGCTCAAACTACACCAGAATCCCGGATCCCAGAAGGAGTTGTTCGTGACACCGAGTGGGCGGACTACTCTGCTCGCTACTCGAAGACTTTTGCCCCCACATCGAGGGTAATCATGAAAGCTCAGGATGGGGATTATGCGGCGAGCAGAGTTGCCAGTGTTGTTGTTGAGGACGATTTGGCGAGCATCCGTGAAACATACAAGATCCCCTACGATATTTTCATGTATGTGCCGAAGAAAGGAGAGACTGCTGATCGCCCCCCTCCTGGCTGCACGGCAATCAACTTGGATGTGTTGAACACGGGTTTCCCGCTCCCCGTCCATCCGCTCATCGGCCGTTTCCTATCCGACATGAACCTGGCGATCACTCAAATTACTCCAAATGGTTGGAGTAGTCTTCTAGCCTTCATGACTCTCTTTGGTCTTGAGGGCTACAAAAATAAGATAACAACCGCGGAGATCCTTTACGCCTTGACCATTTCCGAGGATGGTGCTGGATGGTATTACGCCAAGGCGAAAACCGGATTGAAACTCGTTGAGGGAGTTCCCAATAAGATTAAGGGTTGGCATTGCCAATTCTTCTTCATTGGTGGAGATTGGCGAGCAACTGAAGGATTTGCTGGCGGGCAGGCGCACATCATGTCGCCTGAAGGCTTTGGAAGAATCAAACGTAGGGCTAACTTTGTCTTGCTAGTTCATAAGTAGGACTAATTTTAATCCTTTTCGTTGTTTTGCAGGTCCAAGGAACTTGAAGTGGGGGCACCCCGACATCAGTGACGAGTTCCTCTTTACCTTAGCCATCATCTCTCTTCGCGACGTTGCTAGTCGCGACATACACCATCTCTCGAAGGCTCATTGTCGCAAACTTGCTGGCTTGATCACGAGTCCTCACCATCTTGAAGCCCAAGCCGCCGTCCCAGAAGGTAACTTTATATTCTTGCTCGCCATACACTCTTGCTCGTCCATCATTCTTGCTCGCCTAAAGTCTTTTTCTTGTCAGATCAACAAGTCACTGTTGCTATCCCGGCCGTGCCCGAATCGTACTATTTGCTCGCCGGGCGAGTTAAGCAAATGGCGGACGCTTCAAGGAGGAAGATGGACCCTCCTCTTGCCATCATGCGCCTCCGGGCAGGGGAGAACCCCACTGGTCGCCCAGCTACCGGAGCTGGTCGCTGCAAGCCTGCGGCCAAAATCACTTCCTCTCCGCGAGATGTGAGGAAGGAGAAAGAGAGGGAACGAGAGAGGGAGAAAAAGAAAGTGCCGCGGGACGATGATGCTCGCGGCGCTCGCGGGGATGATCGCGCCTCCAAGCGATCAAAGATTATGGTAGAGGCGAGCAGTGCTGCTCCCCGGTCTCCAACCTCTAAGTCCACCTCTTTGGAAGTGGTGGACGAACGGCAAGTGGTCGCCGGCCTGGTGGCGGCCAAGAAAGGGGACAATCCCAAAGATACCTCCTATCTAGGTTGGGACCCCGTCAAAATCAAGGAGTAAGTCAATTGTCTTCGCCTTGTCTGTTGTTCGCCGCTTGGCGCAATGTTGCTTGACCACTGACTTCTGTGCTTTCTGTTTCAGGTATAATCCAGCGCTTTATCCTGGCCGCGGGACTACTCTTCACTATCTTTCAGTGGTGAAGAATGCACCTCCTTCATTCTCCGACATACCTGATGCCCCCGTTCGCCGAGCAGCCGAGATGGTTCCAAGGGCTTGGACAAAATCGGCGAACACCCTTGTCACTGGCCAATCTGCTAGTGATAATGTTCGTCTGATGGCCTACAATACTAGCCATCAATTGGTCCAGTCCCAAATGCTGCTCGACCAAGTCATGGAGCTCGAGCGAACAAACCGCGATTTGGGCCGTCGCGTGGAGAGGATGGACGAGGAAAGAGCCTCTGCCATCAAAGAATGCAAGGCCGAGCATGCTAAGATGCTGGCTTTGATGGAGAGGAAGATGGAGGCCTCGTTAACTGGCGAGAAGAATGCCTTGGAGAAGGCTGAGAAGATGCTGCTGGAGGTGAAGTCCTCAGACTTGAGAGCTGAGAGAGCTGAGAAAGAGCGAGCAGACTTATCTGCTCGTCTGCTCGCTGCCGAGGAGCATGTCAAGAGGCTGGAGGAAGAGCGCCAGAATCTGATCGAATACGAAGTCCATGAGCAGGAAGTGATGGACAAGACCAATTTTGGGTACATTTGTGCCTTTGCGGAATGTTTACGGTCTGTCCACTTCGCCCACGATCATAATCAAGATATTCGTGATGCGGTGAAGGCGGACTTTATTGAATACGTGAAAAATTATCCTCCTCCTCCTGGCTCAACTTTGTTCGTCTCCGATTTGGCCGACCTCGGCTTTCCTCTGGAAGTCTTCGGCGAGGAGGTCGACATTGCTGCTCCTACTTACGGCGGCCAGCCTGACCCTGCTCCAGCGACGACCAACGCGGCAGCCGCTGATGAGGTTTTTGAAGGGTTGCCTTCGCTTCCCCTGACCCCCATAGACGGGGCTGGTACAAGTGCCCAGGGCGAGCAGCTGAGCGCGCCGGCGACCAGAACTGAAGATGCTCCTCCTCTTCCTTAAGACTTTAGTTTCTTTTTTTCTTACAATAGGATATGCAACATTTCTGTATTTCTCATTCCTATTGTAAAACTTTTTTGATCTAATGATATGAAGATTTTTGTTCGTCTACAAGCTTATGCCTCTTCATTTGTCTTTTCTTAACTGCTCGCCTCTTTGTTTGTCTTACTTAGTTGCTCGCCTATTGTTTTTTGCTCATGACAGTTAAGTGTTCCTTTTTCTTAAGGTAAACACTTAAATTTTAAATTGGTCATTTGGTTCTTATAGAACTTGACCTTTAGTTGTTTGGGCCATTTTGGTCGCTCGTGGACTTGGCCTTGCATTAATGTGGGCTATTGGTCCGTTATGGACTTAGCCTTATTTTTGCTTTTAATAAGCTTTTCTGTTCGTCTTATAACAGACTTGTATTTTATCAATTTTTGGGCGAGCAACTAAGTAATTTGGACTCAAGGCTCAAAAACTAAAATTCAGCAAGACAAAAGATAAAAGCAACTCTGCTCGCCTGATAAGATAAATGCAAATCTGCTCGCTTATAAACTTGCGCAAAAATTTCAAAAATTTACAAAGGATCTATTTACAAACTTTCTAAGACTTACAGGACTTCATTGGTAGTACTTCTTGAGTAAAGTTGTATTCCAGGAGTATTGGGACGACTTGTCTTCCATGTCTTCAAGGTCGTATGTGCCGTTGTGCCACTTATTCGTCACCTTGTATGGGCCCTCCCAAGTCGGGCCGAATACTCCTGGTGGTATTAAAACTTTTCGAAGTACCAAGTCCCCAATTTCGAATTCTCTTGCCTTTACTTGAGAATTGTAGTACTTTGCTGCTCTTCTTTTGTAGATCGCATTTTTCAATTCTGCTGTTATTCTTTTTTCTTCGAGCAAGTCCAACTCTGCTGCCATTGCGGAGTTGTTTGTTTCTTCGTCGAACGCAGCTGTTCGTTTTGTTGGGACTTTTAACTCAATCGGAATTACTGCTTCTGTCCCGAATGCCATTGTGAACGGTGTTTCGCCTGTGCTTGTTCTGTGGGATACTCGATATGCCCACAACACCTCTGGTAGCTCTTCTGACCATTTTCCTTGCTTGTCAACCAAACGAATCTTCAGTATATGCTTGATTATTTTATTCACTGCTTCCACTTGACCGTTCGATTGGGGGTGGTATGGTGTCGAGAAATGTTTCTTTATTCCCCATTTTTCGCAAAAATCTCTGATCTCTTTTCCCTCAAACTGCCTTCCGTTGTCCGTCACTATCGCCTGAGGGACCCCGAAACGACAAACAATGTTTTTCCATATAAAGTTGATCATTTTCTCCTGTGTGATCCGCCCGAGTGCTTCTGCTTCCGCCCATTTCGTGTAGTAGTCAACAGCCACCACCGCGTATCGAACATTTCCTTGTCCTGGGGGAAAAGGCCCGATAAGGTCAATTCCCCATTTCGCGAACGGCCATGGACTATTGACTGAAATCAATTCATGTGGGGGTTTGTGAATGTTTGGGGCGAACAATTGACATCTATGACAAGTTCGGGCAATCTTGATTGCATCTTGAAGGAGAGTTGGCCAGTAATATCCTTGCCTTATTGTTTTATGTGCCAAAGCCCGTCCTCCGGCATGATTTCCGCATACACCTTCATGGATCTCTTTCAGTACTGCTTGTCCTTGCCCCCTAGCCAAACATTTCAGAAGTGGGAGCGAGATTCCTCTCTTGTACAACTGTCCATCCATCATGGTGTATCTTGCCGCTCTTTTAACCAACTTGTTAGCTTCGAATGGGTTGTCCGGTTTTTTATCGTTTTGCAAATATTCAACGATCGGCATCCTCCAGTCGTCTTCTTCGAAATCTTCGTCGATCTGATAGATCTTGTAATCTTCGGTTGATGGTTTGGACATTTTTGTTAGCGTCACTTCCGACAATTCTGCTGGCCCGGTGCTGGTTGCTAGCCTGGCTAATGCATCTGCTTGAGCATTATTATCTCTTGGTATTTGTTCAATGTATATTTGTTCGAACAAAGAGGCCAAGTGAGCAACAATTTTTTGATACAAAGCCATGTCTTCATCTCTTGCTTCATATTCTCCTCGGACCTGGTTGACGATCAATTGTGAATCTCCAAAGATTTGCAACCTTCGTACTCCAACTGCTAATGCTAGGCGTAACCCAACGATCACAGCTTCGTACTCTGCTTCGTTGTTCGTCGCCATGAACTCGAATCGAACAGCTGAAGTAAAAACCTGCCTATCTGGGCTTATCAATACTATACCTGCTCCCGATGCTGTATTAGTTGACGACCCATCAACATACATGTGCCAGGGATGGCTATGTCCTCTCGTTGGATCTCGGGGGAAAGTCAGTTCGACTATAAAGTCTGCTAAGGCTTGCCCCTTGATCGCTGTTCGAGGAGCATATGAAATCCCGAACTGACTGATTTCTAAGGACCACTTCAGGAGCCGACCAGCCGCATCGGGTCTGTGCAATATTTGCTTGAGCGGGAACGTTGTCAACACTTCCACCTGGTGGTCGAAAAAATATGGACGAAGTTTCCTGACACTCATTACCAGCGCATATGCTAGCTTTTCTGTTGGTGAATATCTGAGCTCTGCTTCGTGCAAGGCATGACTTACATAGTAGATGGGCAGGTGGAACTTTCCTTCTGCTCGAACGAGCACTGAACTGATTGCTACCTCTGAGGCCGCCAAGTACAAGTATAACTTTTCCCCTGGGATTGGCTTGGCAAGAATTTTTGTATCACTGAGGTACTCTTTCAGCTGCTCGAACGCTTGTTGACAGGCGTCTGTCCATTGAAACTTTCCTTTCTTGATGGCCTCGAAGAATGGCCTGCACTTATCTCCGGATCTTGAGACGAACCTGTTCAGAGCTGCTAGGCATCCGGTTAGCCGTTGGACTTCTTTGACTGATCTGGGTGGTTGCATCTCCATGATCGCTTTCACTTTTACGGGGTTTGCTTCAATTCCACGCTGACTAACCAGGTGTCCCAAGAATTTCCCAGAATGGACCCCGAAACTGCTTTTCTTGGGATTCAGCTTCATATTGTAGGTCCGAAGTATTTCAAATGTTTGAGCCAGGTGCTGTAAGTGATCTTCCTTTTTTGAGCTTTTGACAACAATGTCGTCCACATATACTTCCATCGTCTTCCCGATGTGATCATCAAACATCTTGTTAACCAGCCTCTGATATGTAGCTCCAGCGTTGATTAGCCCGAATGGCATTCTCTTCCAGCATAGCAAGTTTTTGTTGGTGTAGAACGCTGTGTGCTCTTGATCATCGGGATGCATCGCGATTTGATGATATCCTGCGAATGCATCCATGAACATTAGCAGCTCATGTCCGGCGGTGCTATCAACTAGCTGGTCAATGTGAGGCAATGGGAAGTTGTCTTTCGGGCAGGCGGCGTTAAGATCTGTGAAATCGATGCAGAGTCTCCATGCTCCAGTTGCTTTCCTGACCAAAACTGGATTTGCCACCCATTGCGGGCATAACGCTTGTTTGATTAAGTCGTTATCCAGCAGCTTTTTGACTTCCACGTCGAGCGCCTCGTATTTATCGGGTCCAAATTTTCTCCTCTTCTGATGGACTGGCCTCTTCCCCGGGTCGATGTTGAGCCTGTGACAGGCATGTTCGGGGCTGATGCCCACCATGTCTGCATGCGACCATGCGAACACATCGAGGTTTGCTTTAAGAAACTCAATCATGTTGGTCTTGTACGGCTCTGGTAGCTCGGACCCTATGAAGAGTTCTAAGCCCTCTTGGTTCGGGTCAACTTTTACAGTTTCTAACTCTTCGACCGGGGTAGCCCTTCGTTTTTGGCCTTTCCATCTGGGGTCAATAATGGGCCCTTCTATCTTTGGCTCATCTTCGATTTCCATCGGTTCTGCCCCCAGTCGTGGCTCTATGTCTTCTGCATCAACGTTCATTGCCCTTGTTTGTTCTTCCTCGTTGCTGGTAGTAGCAGCTTCTCTACTCCCTGTTTGGGCAAGCTGTTCGTCTTCGCATTCCTGCTCGTCCTCGTCCAACCGTGTGCCTTCGCACATCTGTTCGCCAATGCGCAGCTGTTCGTCTGCGCATAGTTGCTCGTCGCTGCGTGGCTGCTCATCGACTTCCATTATTTCAGTATCAACGGAAGTCATGGCCTCGCTATCATCTCCGTCCTTGTCTGAGTATCTGTCCACCATGTTGACTTGGTGATCTTGCAACTGTATTTGCAATAGACACGCACGAGCTTTCCTTTGGTCTCCTTTGACTGTACCTGCACCCTTCTTTGTTGGAAATTTTAAACAATAATAGTACGTTGAAACAGCTGCTTTAAATTCATGCAAGAAAGGACGGCCGAGGAACCCGTTATAGGTGGACTGTTGGTCTACAACCAGGAAGTCTACCATTCTATTCATTTTCCTCTCCGGGTCCTCGATTGATACAAGCTCAACTGCCAACGTAACTATTCCTAGCGGGGTAGTTACAGCATTTCCAAAACCTACAATCTTATGATCACAGTCTTTGATGTACTCAGCGCAATCTCCTAACTGGTCCACCGTGCTCTTGAACAGGATATTCGTGTAGGAACCAGTGTCGACAAGTAGACGATGCACTTTTGTCCCCATAATATTGGCGCAAATGACCAATGAGTCGTTATGGGGAGTAAGTATCCCGTCTAAGTCTTTCTCTGAGAAGGTCAGGTCCCCTGTTCGTTTGGTCGATGGATTTACACCCACTTCCATTACTTGATCTACTGCCCTCAGCTCTGCTTTCCTCTTTCTTTTCGACATAGGTGGCCTCCCGTCAGAACAACCACCTACTGGCCCAGTGGGTTCCAGCATCAGGATTTCGGGGATATGCCTTGCTGGGGCTGCTGGGACCTTCCTTCCCCTCTTACCAACTTTGCTTGGTTGGTCATCACTATCTTCGTCATCCGAACTGGATTGTACTGGCGCCCTTGGTCTTTTACCTGGTTCCCTCTTAACGAATTCGGACAGCTTTCCTTCCTCATAGAACTTCCACAATTGCTTCAATAGATCTCGGCACTCGCTCGTGAAGTGGCCGATGTTCTGATGATAAGCACAGTATTTGTTCGGGTTCAGCTTTCCTCTCTCTTGCCTTATCTTCCGCGGCTCTGACAACATTTCCCTGTCCTTAACGTTGTTGTACACAGCGTCCACGGACATAGTAAGGACTTGACTCAACTTTTCTTTCAACTCAGCTCCATCATTGAATGACTTCATGTTCTTCGGAGCTTTGTAATCACTTCCTCCCGTCTTCTTGTTAGACTTTTTTGGATCAGTTTTGTCTCCCATCTCTCTGTGTAGGGCCTCCTGCATTGACACGTGAATTCCCGCTTTGTGTCTGAACTCTGTGTATGTTTTCGGGCAAGTCAGATGCATTTCCTTCCACAAATCAGTTCCTTTCTTTAAACCAGCCATCACTGCCACAATCTTCGTGTCTTCACTCACCATCTCGCCCTCCAGTAACACTTTATCAAATCTTTCCAGAAATTGCTTGTCAGACTCCTCGTCTCCCTGCCTAATATCTGCTAGACGGTGTCTGTGGGTCAAGTAAGACCCGACAGTTGAGAAGTGGGACAGAAACTCTTTGCTTAGTTGGGCAAAGGAATTGATGGAGCCAGGCGCCAATGATGAAAACCATCTGTGCGGGCCATCTCCAAGGGTGAGTGGAAAATTTCGGCATTGTGTGGCGTCGGTTGCCCCCATCGAAATCATAAAATCCGAATATTTTGTCGCATGAATGCGGGGGTCCGACGTTCCCTCATATAAATTGATGGCTGGAAACTGTATCTTCTTCTGGATCGGTGCACTGAGGATAGACGGAGATAATAGTGAAGATGGGAGAACGGTTGATCCGACACCTCTCTGGGATTCCAACTGTTTCTGCAATTCTTCGATTGCCTTTCTCATTTCCTGCAATTCATCTGGGGGAGTTCTCCCGATGGAAGGTTGTTCATCGTGATTGGGTTCAGTGACCTCTTCACGATGCAGTCCCTTGCCAACGGGACGTTTCTCCTGAGTTGTCTTCCTAGCAGCGTTGCTAGCTCCATTCGGCCCTAGTCGGCCAAAAGCTGACCTCCGGATTCGGTCATGCACTGATGGGTGAGCAGGATGGTGTAATCGCTCCTCATGCCTTCGTGATGGTTCCCTCCTATTTACATTCCTTGCTCCTAATCTCTCCAAAGCACTTGTTCGGGAAGTACTTTTGCTTGACTCATCTGCTCGACTTGGTGATGATTCTCCTCTGCTTCCTAGACGTTCGCTCAATGGAGCTTTTCCTTTATTTCTACGAACTTCCTCGCTGTCGGCCTCGTCCCGACGTGCATCTTCTCTCATTTTACTCCTCTGTTCGCCAGTACGCTCCTGCTCGCCTGTTCGTCTGGTCGTCACAGGTGCTCTTGACGGTCCTGCTATATGTCGATTTTGCAAGGATTGAAGAACAGCAATGGTTTTTGCTAGCTCTTCGGGATTTTGAGCAAGAGCTTCAACTTCTGGTGGAATCGTGTCAATAGTGACTTGTATATTCCTCTGCGAAGTTGCTCTCACTGTCCGTGCATGTCCTTCGGTGGAAGAAACCCTAGTTCTTGGTCTACGACTTGGAGATATACTTGAATGTCGTTCTTCTTGCGATCTAACCATCTCGGCTATCGAAATGTGGGTAAATAAGCAAATGGATGAAGTAATCTTGTTCTTACAGACACCTTTTCCAAGGATTACTAGCCTTGTGTGTGATTGTAAAGGTTTGAAAACCCTAGTTCATGCACACATGCATTAAAATCCTTAAAGTGTTGTAAATCTTTGTCCTAAGAATATGCACTTTTGTTTTCCGGCAGCCTCTCCCCGGATTCCGGCGAAATTATGCAGATTCCGGTGGTAGTCTTCACCCTTTCTTCGAATTTTTCTACAACCGGAGGTTCGGCACCCTCCTTCTAGCGCCAATTGATGATGACCTTTTCCAACTAAGAAGATTAATGGCTGTTTTTCATCTAATGAAGATCATCAAACAAGAATCAAGATCATAGAATTTGAATAAGTAAAGCTTAAGAAATAAATTTGCAAGAGTTGGGCTATTTTCTTGAATTGGTCCCCCTTTTTTCATGTACAAGAAGGGAGTATTTATAGACATACAAAGTGGCCATGTGTCACCATCTTGATGGCTTAGCCATTGGATCTTTGCCAAGTGTTAGGACACTTGTACAACATCTACACTATTACTCATTGGATGGGTGCCAAGTGTTAGGACACTTGGACCATATCTAAGCTAGTGACTCTTGGAATTCCCCATGTTGTACTTGGTCTTTGGCACTTCTGAGATGCTCTCGACGGTGACCGGCTGCTCGCTTGTACGTCTTCATTAGATGTCATGGTCCTTTGTGTTCTGAACTGTTCGTTCCTCGCTTGGGATCATTTTACAATGTTGTTCGCTACATTACGTCCCTGTTCGCCCATATTGACTTTGGCTTGAGCCGCTGGCACAGCTGTTCTTTGCAAGGTTGCTCGCCACAATTCTGCTTGCCGCATTAGTGCTTTTCTACAACGCTGTTCGCCCTACGAGTCTGCTAGCTCCGCTACAAAGCTGCTAGCTTTTTCCATTCATTATCCTGTTATCAGGCTTAATGATAATCTTTCGTTAATTAAATGCAAAGTTGTTCGCCCATCAACACCAGTTATTAAAATGTTGTAGGTCACTACATCTGGTAGTACTCCCAGTTTAATACCATCAATTAAAGCAGCTTCAGCTTTTTGCAATTGCTTTGTTCTACAAAGTGAAGCTATGGATATATTTAACAACCTAGTCGATAATCTGAGGAACATCCCCAAGAGAAAATAATTTTCTGCTTCCCCGTCTCTCTCTTGTCTCTAATATATTGCATGACTGAATAATAGGGAATTGTGTTCTCACTTACTTTGTTAGTATTTTGTCCAGCAGTTCTCCACCTTCACACAACCTATAGGAAAAGAAAATGAGAAAGAGCTAATATCAAAATTATATACTCGAGTGGTTTAAAGACTCACAGCACGAATCATGTAGCTGGCTTAAGGACACTCACCTCCCAATTTTAAAAATGACACTTACCACTGTAAATACATGTTCTGGAATTATTTCAATCATTTAAATGATTTTCTATAACTATTCTAGTGGAAAATAAGTCAGGAATCAAACTTCAGTGTATTTCTTCTAGTGAGATTTCCTTATAAAAAATTCATAACATTGAAGACAGACCATTCATCCTGGATGACAAAATTATTATAGAAATCCCAGTAGACAAAAATAGTAAGACACACTGGGGGAATTACTGTGAATTTGGTGAATATCAAAACTCTCTGGAGCTGGTAATAGAAAAGGAAGCTCCAGGTAACCTACCTTAGATCATGTTCAATGACACTCCAAGAGAAGGAGTTTAGTCCCGTTTTGGAGTGTCATGATTCAGCTCACAAAAATAGAGAAATAGAGTTAATATTGAATTCATTCCAACCTAGTATCCACTAAGTCTAACTAATAGAAAATATGCCTTAATTAGCTGGAATATAAAGCTCAAACCCAAAGCATCAAGATATGCTCTACACCTTGTAATAGCATCCAATACTCTCAATGCTCATTTAACTCCACAATATATCACAGTAAGCAACATGCTAGACAATTTTTTAAACAACTAATGGTTCTTTAAACAAACGAACTCACACACACATATATATGAACATAAATTATTTTCTTTAAAATTTGACTTAGAATAATCAAGAATTATCGCAAGCCTCAACCTCATATAAATTTGTATGTGCACTGTTAAAATTCACACAAACTACTCTACATATTCATTTCATATAACAAAATATAAAAAGGCCTAGAGGTAAAAATGCTGAAATAAACCAAAGTTGGGGCTGAAGCCCTCACGCCAGCAATCTTCTTGAGGAATCTCCCCAAACCCAACACAATTACAAGTAACACAACTGCAATTAAGAACTACCTAATTCATAAGCGCTTATATCCATGATTATGCATATAATGCTCAGGTAACTTTGTAATACCAATTTGCATAGCTTAATTTTTAAACAATAAAAGCGTAATTATTTGCACTAGCTCAGGTTACAGAGTATTAGAGTGTGACTGTATAAATCCGAACCTGGAGGCGTCGTGGTGGAGGAGGCGACGCGGTGGAGGCGGCGTCGCAGCAGTGCTTCGCTGCAGAGGAGTCGACACGTGGTGCGGCGCAACGGCGGAGGTCTCGACGGAGTTGTCGATGCGCCATGCGGCGTCGCGACGGAGGGCGGTGCAGCGTCGCGGCGGCGGGCCGCAGTGCAGCGTCGCGGCGGAAGGGTTGAATGGTGTTATTGAAATTTAATGAATTCTAATGGTTGTTATTTGAATTGTAATGACAAATAATTCATTTTAATGGAATATGTTATTTGAATTTTAATGAATTTTAATGGTTGTTATTGAAATGAGTGTTATTGAAATATTATTAAATATTAATTAATTAATATTCTAAATTATTTTAAGGTACAAAGGGTATTTTTATAATTTTATATTTATTAATTTAATTTATTAGTAGGGCGATGCAGTGCGATTGCAATTTGCAGAATGCAAACGCATTAATGCAGAGTGCAATCCATTAAAAAAAAATTATACGTTGGATCTTCAATCTAATGATAATAAGAGGGTTTACTGACGTTAGGAAGGACGAAAGCCTTACTGACCATAGAAAAACCCATCTATCTCATATATATATATATAAAAGATCATTTCTTAAGAGAAGAGAAAGATATTCATATGTAATATAATTTTTTTTTATTTAAAATAATTTTACTGTACAAATTGATATGCAACTATCTATTTATAAATAACAACAAAAAATGAAACAATTAATAAATTTTAATAAAACAATTAATATATATTATTTAAAAATACAATCAAAATACACACGAAATACAAATAAATTGTACAATAAAACCCATTCACACAAGACAGCTTCTTTTATTTTTGGGTGACTTCGAAGTGCACTTTTACAAATTAACAACACTAATTATCGTTTCCTGGTTTGGCATGGTCATCACTATATACCCAGAGACTTGACACACTCTCAAACTCTTTTACCAATGAAGGCTTCTCTTCCCTTTGGTTGGCATCTCCATCACTTGTAGTGTAAACCCAAATACTATTCTCCCTTTCTATCTTTGTGTTGAACAATTTATCTTCTTTAGATAAAATATCAACATGGCCTTCTTTTATTAACTTGGGATCATCAACCTGCATGTATTCCCCCGGATGTTTTCTTGTTTTTACACTCCCTACAAACTGCGTATATACACGAGAAGATCAATATTGTTAGTTAGAAATTAATTGTAATAATTTAACTATATATAAAAATGACGAATAATTCGAGTTATAATATATTGAATCTAATATTGGAATAGATACTTACCAGGGTAAGAGAGAAGAGGGCAACTAAAATGAAAACGAATTTCATGTCTTGAAATGAAATTAGTATGGAATTGTACTCTTGCAGAAACTACGGTACCTATTTATAGGATCAAATAGGAGCTTAAAATAGTTAAATATCCAATCTCATTAATTATACATAGACATCATCTTTTTAAAAGATATTTTTATCCATAACTTTCAAAATTTCGCAAATTGTTTCAAAATAGGTAAATTAAGAATCATTTTAGTTTTGTAAGTTTATACATTACTCTATGTATGTGTGTGTCTCTCTCTCTTTTTTCTTTTCTTTTTTTTACACATACCTTGGAACGATATGCTAAAATGTGAAAGTTACCAAACCAAAAGTGAATCAAAACGACACAATTTTGCAAATATTGGACGCAAAACAGTGTATATAATTATGGAACTAAATTGAAATTTGGAAATTTTAACTATCTTTAGACAATTTCCCAAAATATTTGTGAAGTGAAATGATAAGAGAATTAATTGAGAGCCCATTCTTGCCAGCAAAAAATTGACCCTACCTAATATCGTGCTTTAATTATTAGAAATATACCGACATTGTGAAACAGATTTTGCACTATGATTGCGCCTAGTTGTGTAAAAGTACAAGAACCAAATTCAATTATGTAACTCATAATTTTGGGAAAAAATCACAAATGGTCCCGTAACTTTGTCAAAGTCCATAAACAGTCCTGTAACTCTTTACTTTATCAATTTTAGTCCTTTGGGTATCAATTTTAGTCCTTTTCGCCGGAAAATTTGGATTTCTCGGCCGAGTCTCTTTCTTCTTGGTCGAGTTGTATTCGTTTCCGAAAAGACATCGCTTTCCTCCATGAATTCCGGCTTCCATGGCTGTGGTCGAGCTTCAAAGCTTTCCTGCTGTAACTTCCGACGTTGAGCTTTGCGTCTTCGATGATGCACGGCTCTGAAATCTCGGCGACCTGAATGGTTTTTTCGGCGTCGAGAATTCCAGCATGAGGCGTGAGATTTCTTCCTACTCCGGCGGCTTCTGCTATTACGGCAAACCAGTGCGGCGGCGGTTCAATTTCCCGGGGATGGCAAGCTTTTCCGGCGAATTGAACGAACATTTTCTTCCAAAATTAACAACAGCTTTCTTCTTCTTTTTCTTATCCAGCACCTTTATCTTTCTTGCTAAAATTTCCGGTAAATTTTCCGGCCAAAATTCAAATTTTCCGGCGAAAAGGACTAAAATTGATACCCAAAGGACTAAAATTGATAAAGTAAAGAGTTACAGGACTGTTTATGGACTTTGACAAAGTTACGGGACCATTTGTGATTTTTTCCCCATAATTTTAATCAATATAACTATAACTAGAAACATACAGATGTCAGTATCTTCGATCAAATTTTCCAATATGATAACGTATGGGAGTGCAGATAATAATGCAGGACCTACAATTTATTTAACTATATTAATCAGACAATAATGCAGGACCTACAATTTATTTTAATTATATCTTGATATTTTGAAAAATATGTAGATGATGCAAACAAAGTAGAGCCTTGCTAAAAGAAGTGGAACAAAATTCCCTGGCTGTGTTTCTCGGGGAGATATTGAGTAATATCACTTTTAATTTTTTAACACCCAACATTTTTTTTTTCTAAATGTCACTTAAAAGAGTTGTGCTTGGGAACGCACAAAGATTGCCCGTGACATTTTTACGAAAGAAAAAGAAAATTGGATGACATTTTAAAAATGAAAATTTGAAAAATGACACTTATGCATATTTCCCCATTTCTTAATTCACATAAATAGGGAAGAATTTTACTCTTAACTGGATGCTTATAGAGTTCTTAACAATGCCTGTGGAGCTAATATATGAACTACTCTTTTTAATTGGTTTAGCATACAAAGTATGCAGGTAATAAATTGAATTATTGATGGTTTGTATTTGACTCGTTTATTATCGAGTCAGACTTAAAGTTTATTGATCGAATAAAATATAATTGAATCGAGCTGAACCTTAGAGTGTTTTAATTTGGTATGTTTATTTTCAAGCCGAACTCACTTATTTATCGACTATACTGATGGTTCGCGAGTCTTTTCAAGATTAATCAACTTTAAATATTGAGGTTAATAATAATAAATTTAATTATTCATCAATTCGTTACAAAAATAAAAGTATGTATTTCTTAAAATCATATTACTAAATTCTATAATTTCGTTTAATTAAATAATTTTAAATAAATATTTTTATATTTATTGCAAGTTTTGTATGAGACTTTCTGAACATGAGACCGGTAACACTTCTCAATAGAAATATTATCACTTTCAAGGTAAACTCCGTCCCGAAAATTTGTTCACACTAGGTTTGGCACATTTTTTAAGAAAAATGAGAGTATGTGATGTGGAGTTGAATAAAATAATGATAACTTTATGCTTTATTGACTTTTGTGAGAGAGAATTATTTTCTTTTTTGGGGTGTGAACAAATTCTCGGGACGTCCATATAAGACAAGTGTAAACAAATTCCCGGGACGGAGGGAGTATCATTTTTCAAAAAATGTACTCATATAAGGCAAGAGTTTGAAAATTACTATGCTTTACACTAGATAAATGTATCACTTTTTCAAAAAAAAAAATGTAAAATGCATTATCTCTGTCCCTGAGTAAACTTCTCACTTTCTTTTTCGGGTCGTTCCCCAGTAAACTTTTCATTTCATAAATGGCAAAAATAACACTTTAATTTATTACATATAACCTTTAACCTTCAAATTCACACAATATTACCAAAGTGTCACTAATTCAATTCACTTTTCAACACTATTCATTACTTTATCCCAAAAGTCAACATGTGACCCACCATATATTAATAAACAAATATACTTTCTTAAACCATTCAACAAAAAAAAGTGGGAAGAAAGCTCGGGGACGGAGGGAGTATTATTTTAAAGTTAATGTATTAATATTTCTACTAAGACAGTGGTCTCAAGATGAAAAAATCTCGCACAAGATCTTATAGTGTATCATATAGAGATGCTAAGTGTGACTTATCTTAAAATTAAATTTTAATTATAATTAATTTATACGAGTTAACTCACGAACTTCTTAAGATGTTAACGAGTTTACCAATCAAATATTATTGAGCTTGAGTTTATTTCGTTCATTGTAATGATCTTGTTGAGTGAGCTCAAATGAGTATTTATCTATCTGAAACTCAAATAGTTTGCAAGAGTTTAATTTGATTATATCCCTAATATATAGTACTCATGTTTTAAAAATTATACTCCCTCCGTCCACGAGTAAGTTTCCCACTTCTTTTTGTTGAATGGTTTAAGAAAGTGTATTTGTTTATTAATATATGGTGGGCCACATGTTGACTTTTGGGATAAAGTAATGAATAGTGTTGAAAAGTAAAGTGAATGGGTGGCATTTTTGGTAATATTGTGTGAGTTTGAAGGTTAAAGTTTATATATAATAGAGTGTTGTTATTTCCATTTATGGAATGGGAAACTTACTCGTGGACGGCCCGAAAAGGAAAGTGGGAAGTTTACTCATGGACGGAGGGAGTATATGTTTAATTTTATGAATTATTCTTCACAAAATTATTGAAATATTCCCTCTATCTCATAATTGAACATTTGACCAAAGTACGCTCCTCAGTTAGTTCATTGAATTTCCTAAAATGGAAATAAAGCTACTCAATATTTTTTTATTATTCTTTTTCAACGTCTCAATATTTTTAACTACTTTTTTTTTTTTTGATAACTAATGTTAAATAGCAAATATTCAAATAAACATGAGTACGTGTAAAATGAAATTGGTTCGTTCATGAATCATTGAATGATATTAGTTGTTTTCACAAAAAAATATTAGTTACTTTAATTGAAGAGTCTTAATTTGTTTTCAGTAAACAATTAATATTCTTAAGTAAAAATTCCTCGATGAAAATAACTATTATCCGTTAATGGTTCATTTATGAATTATTTTCACTTTATGTTTTGAGAATAAGCATGGAACTGAGAGAGCGTTACTTTTTATTGCTAAAAGATATTCGAATTCATCATAAATTAATTAATTTCCGTAAACCTAGCTCACACATATAAACTTATCAATAGTGGTGTAGTACTCACGGTTGGAATCTATTCTAAAATGATGTTTCTTTTTTTGTTAATTAAATCTTGTTGCAGATAAGTGTAAAATTACTTAGGTATATGAGTATGATCGATCATATATAAGATTTCCAACGTTTAATTTTCAGGTTGTTCAATTTCTTAACTCCAGATAATGGGCGCATAATTAATTATGTGGTTTGATGCACTACTATTGGTGATGCCTATATATCAAATCAAATATGTTAAATAAATTAAACAGTACTAGGTGGCAAACAAAAGTGAAAGACCAAACTTTATTAAATGGAAACATGCATCAAACCTAAATCACAAACAACGGAAATTCATGCGTGCATGTTAATTAAAACATTAATGTACTAAGCAGAAAGAGTAGGCTGAGATTGATGAAAATCCTTGTGAACACCCATACCCATACCCATCTCCTTCCCATCGTCATGGTCATCGTTATAAGATGAGACATTGGGCCTTGGCTCAAAAAATTTGACGAAAGACTCGTTTTCCGTATCATCGGCATCGGTGTAGGCTGAGACATTAGGCCTTGGTTCAAAGTCTGATATATCCTCTAGATCTTTAGTGTCATCAGTGTAGGCCGAGACGTTAGGCCTTGGCTCAAAGTTTCGCGATGTGCCATTCTCATCTTTCTTCACACCTTCCCAGTACTCCCCTCCATCTTTTCTTGCATTCATCATTCCTGCAAACTGCAAAAAAATAACGTAATCAGAAATTGGAAAATCAATCAAAATTGGGGTTGAAGTGAAAAGGACTATATATACCAAAGCAAGAAAAGAAAATCCAGCTAAGATGAAGAGTGATTTCATTTTCTCGACAGAATTTACGACTCCCTTTTTTGTGATTTGCACTATGCAAGATAGTTGCTACATTTATAGGGTGGTTTTCTTTAGCAACTTTAGGTTCAGCTGAATATTTGCTAATGCTCAATAATGCTTTCTACTAACCACTTCATTATTAGCATTAGCTAGTCAATCATAGTCTTGGTCCCCCATTTGAAAATAATATTTCATATAGTATGTATTATATACATACCCCTCCGGATTGCTATATGTCTGTTCATAAAAAATATATAATTATGTTTTCCAAAATAAAAATAAAAATTTTTATCTACATTTTTCAACATATTCATATAATATTTTTAAAATAATTTATTTTATATTTAATTTGACATAATATTCTTAATTACTTTTTTATTAACAGTAATAAATCTATTTTTTGTGGATGGTGAAAGTAATAATAATTAACATGATATGCGTAGCTGGCATGATTGTCCTCATATATAATTTGAATTTTCATGATAAGGAGCGACTACTCACCCGAACACAAGTCTAAAGTAGATGTATTGATCAGCAAAATCTTGGATGTCAATAATCAAGCCATTTTCATAATATTGTGTTTAAGTAAATTGAAAATTTGATCCCATATATTTATTGGGGGTTGGAGATTTTAGTCTCATCAACCTTTTAATTATGTCTCATAATTTTTAAAATAATATTAATTTTAGTCCTATTTCATCTTACGACGACATTAACTTTTACCTCGATTTTATTTCATTTCAAATTCTGAATCATTCCGAAATTAATACAGCTCACAAATAACAAAAATATCATGATCTACGTCATAATGTTTGCCTACCGCATGGAGCGCGACAAATCCTAATAATTCGTAATAATGGATGTTCTACTCTGATAATGGGACAACAAAAATGTCTCGTTTAAAATTATAAAATATCCCACTTTGCTTTCTAAAATTTAAAAAACGTCCAGCAAAAAATGACATGCTATAATAAGGAAGGTAGATGCTTTACGTGGATTTTTGGCGACAGATTGGTCAATCGATAGTTCTTTCTCAACTTCCATTGTTTTATCTTGTTCTTTTATTCTTGATTTTATATAGTAGAAAGTTACGTGTAAGTTGTAACTATGTAAAGTGATAAATGCTACTTGTATTAAAGAATTGAGAGCGCACGTCGATTCGAACAACTTTAGTGCTTTCGATTTGATCGATCGAGGTTCAATCGAATCTAACTGTTATTAAATATGTGTTATTTTAGCATGACAATGTTTCACGTGCTCTGACAAGCCAAGTCACCGTTCTTCAGTAAAAAAAAATGTATATCGAATTGAAACTGGCTCAAATAATTAACAGATTGTCCGTCATTGAACTGCTTATGAAATACTCCAGTATGCTACACTTTCTTGTGGATCACGACCAAAACACATCAACTTAATAAAAATCAAATCAAATTAATGTATAAATTAATAAGATATATTGAACTTGAATTTGTATCACAAACAATCCAACACTATGGGCTTGTTTGTTTCGGGATTTAAGTGTGCTTGCGAAGTCGTTACTTTACAGCCACAAGATGTAAAGTCTTTGATGATAATAGAAGTATGTGTTTGTTTTGAGATTTTGGTAAGGTGAAATTTTACTTTATGTCAAATCATGTTTAAGAAATAAAGTAGGATGCGTAAGAAAAAAGTAAAAAAAAAAAAGAGTGTGAGTAGGAGAAAATTGATATGTGAGTAATGATTGAGTGAGAGAAAAGTTATAAGTGGTTAGTTTTATAGGTACGTATTTATAGGTGTGGATGAAGAATGAGATGTAAAAACTGGATGTTACGTCTTTAACTAGAATGAGACAAAGACCGAAAAATCCTAATCCTATACGGGTGAATCCCAAAACAAACAAACCCTACACCTCTCACACACGAACACGAATTGTAATTTGATATTAGTGTGGGAAGTTTTAGTTATGGAAGAAAATTGGCAATACATGAATTATTGATCTACTCAATAATGTCATCTACAAGATCATCATCTAATCCTGAACAAAAGATTTATAAAATTAAATATTCATCACACTACTCAATTATTGCATTAAAATATCATCTCTGATATCCTTGAAATCTTTACCAAAAATTGGATCAAAAAAACAAGTAGCACTAAAATGGATTCAAAGCTTGCACTTGGTAGCCTCTTCCTCCATCTACTCATAATTCTACTGGTAATCCAACACATATATAAATGAAAATCTGGATATTAAATTGATGCATTTCTAATTACCTTGCCTGTAGGGAGATTGCAAGGACGATGCAGATATACGCATCGAGCAAGTTCATTCGTCGTCCCACTCCCACTCCCACTCCCACATGCATCACACGGATCCTTCACTGATCGTCTTCTTCATGGAAGACGATCTGAAAGAAGGGAACGCGATCCCCATCTACTTCCCAAAAAGGAAACTCGACTCCTCGGCTCATTTGCTTCCAAAAGAGGAAGCCGATTCCATTCCCTTCTCGTCTCACCATCTCCATTACCTCCTCTCGTTGTTCTCTTTCCGTCGAGGCTCCCCTCAAGCCATGGCCATGGAGGACACGCTGAGGCAATGCGAGACGAGCCCCATCCAGGGCGAGACCAAGACCTGCGCCACATCTTGGGAGTCGATGCTCGATTTCACAAGAACCATCCTGGGCTCGGAAACAGACATCCAAGTCCTCTCTACTACTCAGATACGTACAGAGTCGAATGCCCTTATACACAAGTATACAGTCACAGGAATTAATCAAATCTCAGCTCCCAAAATGGTGGCATGCCATACCATGCCTTACCCGTACGCCGTTTTCTATTGCCATTACCAGGAGAGCGAGAGCAAAGTGTTTCGAGTTTCGCTCACTAATGGAGATGAAAAGGTTGAAGCTATTGCAGTTTGCCATATGGATACTTCACGGTGGAGCCGTAACCATGTGGCATTCAAGGTGCTCGGAATCGAACCAGGGGCCTCCCCTGTCTGCCATTTCTTCCCTGCTGATAACTTTGTGTGTGTTTCTTCTAAGCCTGGTTTATGAGATGATGAGTTCATGTTCTAAATATCTCATCTCCAAATGTATGTGACTTCTGCATTCGTTCTTCAATAAATTCGTGTAATCATCATCGATAAACTCCATGCAAAGTATAACACCAAGGAGCCAGGAGACTCCAATATCTATTATCATCTTTTCTCCCTACATTTTCTTGAGGTCATGTATAAATGTATATGTATATTAAAGATCATCTATTTTTTAGTATGTATACTCAAATATATAATTCAAGAGCAATAATTGCAAAACACCTAATTAGTATAACTACAAATTATATTACTCCTAATTTTTAGTGTAAATAAACATATTAAAACCCTCAATATCGTCAACTTCAAAATATTGTACAGAAATCAACAATCTGGTATTGTGCCCAAATTATATCTCATATATGTAGTATATTTTATCTTGAAATCCAGAAGTTGCTGATGTTTGGCCATTAAGTCGGAATTCGGAATCAAATACTATATTACTATATGTGTGTGTACACCTGTGCACATAAGAAATTCCAAATGCTTCTCTAAGCAAAATCAAGAGAATATTTTGGATGCTTTAAAACCTCTTATTTATCTAGTCGACTGATTTCTTAGACAACATTTCATTTGTTGTAAGGACTAAGGAGTAACTGGAACATAACCTAAAGCATGTAATAGCTTCATGTTTCCTTCCGATCGATGAAACAAGTTGTGTGTAGGACGAAAATGAACAATCACAACTTGGCTCGGTAGCATGTCCATATTTCAACTTTTGGGACAAAATTGGTAAATAAAACTAGTGATCTCCATGTCTCATCAATATAAGAATTTGATTTCACCAAGTACTATATTATAGGTAAATGGAAATAATCTCACATACCGAGCAAAAACGAGAATAATTTAATTTCATCCGTAATGTACCCAACCATATTCATATTCTCAGCAAAATTGTAGTTACTGAGGCCAGAAGCTCTAGAAAATGATAAAACCTTTTTTGATCTCAAAATACTTCCTATATCATTAAACAGTTGGCTCAAGCGTGCTTTTGCTTTTCCTCGACCTCTTGCGTTTCCTACTCCTGCTTCTTGTGCTTTCATCAGCAGTTTCCTGCAATCAAAATTGACTCCTCAAAACCAGAAATAAGTAATTAGAAACAACTGAAATAATGGCACCGGATCAATGACCTAAGATTCATAACTTTTTTTTTTGACAGAAACCTAAGATTCATAACTGAAAAGACTGGAAAATGTATATAAATCCCAACGTCAAGCAATTCCTTCAGAACATGAATTTAAATTGATACAGACTGAGATCCTTGATTTATCATTTTATGATGGGTCCAATACTAGTATTACTAAAATGAGGCAACTCACAACTGATATTGTGAAGTTATATTGTAACCACTTTCGTTATTATGAACTGAACCCATCTTAGATGTCAGTTTTTCCCGGACTGAAAGGCACCTACTTCAACTACATTGTATAAACACATATACAATTGCTGGCATTTCCAAACTCCAAGAAAATCATAACTAACTAGATTTCCATAATATTCAAAAGATGACTGGTAAAAGTAAAAACTAACAAACCTTTCTTGAAGCAGCATCTGCACTCTCCTGTTTTTTTTTCTTTTTGCATGAAAGAGGGTTTGGGCCCTGCATGAGACAAAACAACACATTTTGTATCCATTGGAAAAGAAAGAGCCTCCCACTTCATATTTATACAGAGAGAGAGATAGAGAGAGAGAGAGAGAGAGAGAGAGAGAGAGAGAGGGAGGATTCCAGTTTCTAACCTTAGGTTTATTTCGCTTGAATTGAACACTATCCTTTGTTACAGTTCCCTTCCTTTTAACATTTTTTCTGAGATCCTGCATCTCTAAAATTTTGTTTTCATTTGCATCAGAAGAATCCCCTGCTTCATCAGTACCTACCCTTTTCTTCTTTAAAATCTTGTTCTCCAAATCACCTATATGTGACCGTCGTTCTTCAGCAGCCTTCACAAACTCTTTTTGAAACGTTGATGGTCGCTCAAGAAAAAGAGCATTTCGGAGAGCATATATTGCAGGCACACCTGGAATCTGCCTCCAAAAAGTTAGTCAAGAATAGTAAGCGAAGTATGTATGAAAAGGAAACGGTCTTAAAACAAATTTATATCATAAAAACTGTTTTGACATTATTTAAAGTTGAAACAAAAACCTGATGGAACTTATTCCTCAGCTCTGCATCCTGGGTGGCAACAAAGAAATGCTCAGGGTTGTTTTCTCCAATAACTTCTGTTATGCATGCTACAGCACTCTTTCGCTTTTCATGATCACATCTAGAAAACAGGTATATGACAATTTAGAGACAAAGTTAAACAGTTCATAAACCACGCACATTAGAAGGCTCCATTGATATCTAATGAGGGGACAAATTCATGTGATATGCGAGATTTTGGTCTTTGGGAGCTAACTAAAATCTAGTAGTGCGACAAGTAACTGCAAAACCAAAAAATTTATTAAGAGTGAGATCTACCATAACAACCATGTCATTGTGCCATAACAGCATTTTTACAATATAAATTGAATAAAAATATCCTAGGCAGGTAGTCTCTGACTCTCTGCCAAGCATTAAACGATGCTGCACGTGCATTAGAAAGATGAACTAAATAGAATCCAGTCTTTTCTCGCTCTAACTGCAAATTCAGCTGACATAAAGTTATGATTCCTGAAGCCTTGGACATAGGTCGTAACCATGCAATTGGTTAAGATACTGCTTTAACATTAATCATGCAGTCCATTAACATCTATAATCAATAGGATACAAATATTCAAAACAGTGAATAAATATTTAGACTGTCACTGTCCCAATTGACAATTGACTTAAGAAGAAACAGTGAATAAATATTTAAACTGTAAACTGTATCACCCTTTCATAATATAAAACGAGGTCCTAGTCCGTAAATTAATGTTTACCAAAATCCTACATCCAGATGTAGTTTATCTCTTTCCTGCACCCTTCCAGTCCTTATGCTATACAACCACATTCAAGAAAAAGGATAACTCTGATTTTTGCTGCTAAATTTCTATGTTAGCTCTGAAATTCTTAAAAATAGCATACCAGACAATGAAATTGACATATATACACCTTCCTTAACAAAAGTTCTTCTAAGATATTTGCTTCACTAAACACAGCATGTTTGTATTTACTCAGACTATACATCAATCATCAATGATGGTAAGTAGATGGCATAATAGCTGCAAATTCTAAGGTAAGAAATTTGACAGCTAACCTCGCAATTATCAGGTTACGAGCAACATCATGAGAGTCGGTATACGAACTACCAAGGCTTTTCAACTCCGCAACAACACATCTGTTACCATAAACATTGTGATTTATGCAAATAAAAAGGGAGAATACTTTTCCCATAACTGATAAATTGTAGGGGGAAGACCTGGTAGTGAACATTTTGACGGGGGCGCCAAGGATATTAGCCAGTGCAGTATCAGCAGGGGTGATCGCATTTGTTAGAAGATGGTGCACAAAGGTCCCGTCACAGAGGATTTTAAACGGCTCCCGAAACCCAAAGCAAGCCGTGTAAAACCGCACGGCTCTCCGGTGCCGCTTTTGCTTTTTAACCTTCATTTATGTCCTTAGCCCTAATTTTGAACAGTCCAGGTGATGAAACAATGATTTAGATAAGCCAATTAAACCATTTTACGAAAACAGAAACATATTCATTCCATTTAATATGAAGGGAAAAATCTCTGAGTTGTTAGTTTCTTAGAGAGAGACCATACCGCCGCCGGTGAAAACTTTTCGAGGTAGGATAGGCGGTTGATAAAATGCAGAAAATCAATTCAATATGAATTGTGGACGTGCCGGTGCCGGTGCCGGTGCTGGTGCTAACTAAGATAGAAGAGAATTAAGGAGTTGCACCAGTTGAGGCGCTAAACCCTATTGTAGTTAGGGATTTGATCGGCGAATGCCAAAAACCCTAGAGCTGCGTTTGGCCCCGTCCAATTCTAATTGAAGTCCAAATTTCATGTCCCCTATCTACACCGATAGATAACTATAAAATATAGAGTACGTATTGGGTTCATACATGAATCATCAAAGTGTATTAGTTGTTATCACTAAAGAGTGTTACGTGTTTTTATTGAAGAGTAATATTATTTTCATTGAACAACTAAAATTGTTCAGTGTAAACTATTAATACTTTTCAGTGAAAATAACTAATAAATTAAGAGAAATCAACTAATATTCTTTAATGATTCATTCATACATGAACCATTTTCACTTTATACTTTGTCTAAAATCTATTATTATTTCTTCCAATATAATTCATTTTATATAATTTAAAAATGTTATTAGTGTTGGTGATCAAATTTAATCGTGAGGATTAATGGCTATTTAGTTCGGTTTAAGACCATCAATCAATAATGTGTGATTGATTATCACCGTAAATGATAAATTGAAGGTTCGGGTCATGAAATCGTAAATACGAAAGTCGAAATCGTATTTATTTCGTATATGTGTATGTTTAGGTGTGTTTGTGTGTGTTTTGGGAATATTTGTGAATTTGAACTTGTATTTCTTAGCTGGAGAACAAGTATTTATAGAGACTAACAAGCAGGAGGTGTCCAAAACTCTTGGACTTCCTAGCTTGCATGCTAGACAAGTGTCATTTGACCTTGTTTGACATTATCTAAGTTGAATCTTAGTTACAAAGTCTTATTTGGTCTTATCTCGGACTCATTGTTGTTCGTCCAGGTCGACTTGATTTGTCCAGAAGGATCTTTCAATAAAAGTTGTTTGCTTTATGAGAGTATGACACCAAAGTTGTTCACCTATATTTCTTGCTATGATGAGCTTTGGAATCTTGGTTCCTTGTTCGTCTATATGCACCTCTCTGGCTAGTAGATACACAACCTTTTGGTAAAGTTTCTCGTCACCAGAGATCAGGCAGAATATTCATCTAGTCCGGGGTCTTAAAACTTGTTCGTCAATAAGTTGTTCGTCGACGGAGTTGTTCGCCACTTTATACACCTCTCGGATTGATGTATGCACCTCAATCTTGATTTTCTTTGATAAGTGCTCGTCTTTGTTCGCACCATAGTGATTGATGTTCGCCTATCAACAATTATCATTTCCACAATTCATTTTATTGCTCACATATCATTTTTCTCTCGTTCATACTCTTCCTCCCCTACTTTACTCTTACACATTCTACTTTACTTTTACATATAATTTAACATAAAACAAAATCTCTACCAAAATTTCAAAACAAACACATACTTTTATTATTCATTAAGGATTTTACATCATGTGGATGTAAAGTCGTGACTTCACACACATACCTAAATTCCGAAACAAACATAGTCTAAGCTGTGTTTGTTTTGGGATTCACCCGAACGGGACTAGACTTTCCGACCCTCATCCCATTCAAGTTAGAGATTTAAAATTTAGCTTTCGAATCTCATTCCCCACCCCCACCCACCTATAAATACCTATAAAACTTATTATTACTCTTCCCAATACAATTCATTTTATAGTAACTTTTATCTCACTTATACTTTCTTTTTTTCTATTTTACTTTTACACATTTTATTTCACTCATTCACATGATTTGACATAAAAGCAAAACCCCACTCTACTTAAATTCCAAAATAAACACATGATTTTTTGCTATTCATAAAAAAAAAAAAAAATTGTATCTTATGAATGTAAAAATTATGCCTTGATATGCACATTTAAATCCCAAAACAAACGCGGTCTTATGGAATGGAATGTGAAAATCGGTTGGGGAAACTCCAAAATAAACGTTAACGTTTCTTAAAAACGCGATATGAGCCTGAAAGTCGGACTTCAATTTCCAAACCCCCGAAATAGCATCTCCAGTCCTACTTCTTTCTTCCATCCCCACACAATCTCGGAGAATGGTAACGTCAGCAATGACAACGCCGATAAGTCTATCGGTCGCTACTCCTCGTAATAAACTCTCTTCTTTTCCGTTATTTCCCCAGAGGTAATTTTTGAGTTTTAGTACTCTCCAGTGAACTACTTTTTTGTTCTAATTATTTATTGTTTCGACTTTTAATTGGTATATTGTTTTTGAGCAGAAATGTCAGTTTGAGACATGGAATTTCAGCTCTGTCAAGCTCATACGGGGATTCTTCATCTATTGGTATGTGAATTATAATGCTAGTGCATTTATCTCTTTTTATCTACTAGGTATCAGTATAGGAAATTGATTTCCTTTTTATTTGGGGGTTTTGGATAAAGAATGATATTAATGACTAGGGTTTTATGTTATGATATTTGCAGGATTTTCGAGCAGACTCCCTTTAAAGCTTGACCAGAGTGATATGTATTCTAATCAGAGGTTAGTTCTGGAATCTTAGCTCGTTGAGATGTTCTAGATATTACTAGTGTGTGAATTCTAAAAATTGGAATTGACTATGTAACTTGCTTGGTGGAAATTGAGGTATGCTTGATGAGTTGGATAGTATAGAAAATCAAATGTCAAAGCTGTATCTGGATATGGGTCAAAAACCTTATCTTGTACCCAAAATTGAACGCTCACTTGAATAATGTACACTTAAAACAGTAATTCGTCTTCAGTAAAACACTATCCAACAACACCTTCATCCCCATGAGAATATTATTGAAACAACAAACTAAACCTTAAATGCATTATATGGGACTATATGAATCACGTTTGGCCATTGTGGTTGGTCGAAATTATAATAATATTAGTAATAATTACAAGCCTTTTAATCTCTGCTTATCATACTTCCATGCAAACTTCTGGACTGTGAAGAAAGAATTGATGAAGAAAGAATTGAAAGAATATGTAGTATATCTGAAATGAAGGTTGCTGATTTATTGGCAATATGATTGATCAAATATAGAAGCATGATTATGTACAGAAACTAGCTTTGTTTCAGTACATCACAGTATCTGTCATAATTTTGAGATAACATAGTTTATATGTATTGTGATCTTGAAAGGGTAGGCTCCATCAGAAAGTAAATTGCCCTTTACTCTGGTATGAAATTTTACAGCTTTGCTCTCCTCAAAAACTAGTTTATTTCATTTAACTGCAAGATTGTGGCTATCTGATCTGGTGGAACAAAGTCGCATTAGGTTTTAAATGACGATTATGCATAGGTATCAATGTGAAGAGGTAACTTAAATTTAATGTTTGTTTTCTCAAAACTGGTCACAAATTGGCTTCTAACATGTATGTCAGCTTCATTGGATTAAGATTGGCTAAAGCCGTTGACTTGACTTGACTTTCTATTTCAACGTTTAGCTGTATGCATTCTTATCTCAGTATCGACATTCAATCAAGCTACAAGTTGACCAGCATCTCTGCTTTATCAGGAATGGTGTGATAGAAGCCAAAAAGGGAAATCCACCAATCATGCCAGCAGTCATGACTCCAGGAGGACCGCTGGATCTTTCTACAGTACTGTTCAGAAATCGCATAATTTTCATCGGACAGCCAATTAATTCACAGGTAGCTCAGAGAGTTATATCACAACTGGTGACTTTGGCGACAATCGATGATAAATCAGATATTTTGGTATTGATATATTTCCTCTAAAACTCTTGCCAATATGTTTCAAGTATAAGAAAATTGATGCCATTACAGACCAATTTACTAATTTTTTTATGATATCGACCTTTTCTAGATTTATCTGAACTGCCCTGGTGGAAGTACCTACTCTGTCTTGGCAATATATGACTGCATGTCCTGGGTAAGGTTGCTACTGGTTTCAGCTTTTGCCCAAGTTCAGTGAATTTGGGAGTGACATTATGTCAGCATGCATCTTTTTTGCCATTGCTTTGGAAAAAAATTAATATAATTTTTTGTGCAATAAATATATGGATCAGATAAAGCCAAATGTTGGTACCGTGTGTTTCGGAGTAGCTGCAAGCCAAGGTGCACTTCTTCTTGCTGGTGGACAAAAGGGAATGCGGTATTCGATGCCAAATGCCCGAATTATGATACATCAACCCCAAAGTGGGTGTGGGGTATGATCTGACTTTTTCATGGATTTTAATTTGGAAGAAGATATTAGGATCCTAGAGAAGGAAGATTATAGTA
Organism: Ballota nigra; assembly: GCA_947034835.1. Taxonomy (NCBI): domain Eukaryota; kingdom Viridiplantae; phylum Streptophyta; class Magnoliopsida; order Lamiales; family Lamiaceae; genus Ballota; species Ballota nigra. The sequence goes on from OX344721.1 coordinate 40,557,574, forward strand.
TTGATACAATACAACTTCTTTTGCAGCTTAAACTAATAAAGAGGATAATAATCCAGATATCCAGAGTTTATTTGTGTGCAATAAGCTCACATATCTGCCTCCTGAATTGTTTTTTCCCCATATTATGCAATTAAAATGAAGTTATGGTCTTTGTAATTGACTTGTCAAAGCATTATAGATACTTCTCTGGGGTGACCTACAGGGATCATCTTGTTGCATTTTACGAATTGTTTACTAATAATTTTGAATTGGTTCTATTTTATGTTGATCTCATACTCTGAAGTTAACATTAATATTTTTTTGTACAATCCGTTTGTCCATCAGCATCTTTGAATCTTTGCTGGGGACATCTTTGGTCCTATTTAACATTTCTTCTGCAATAGCCGATACTTGATGTTCCATGAACTATGAGAAACTTACCAACCTTGGTAACCTTATTATGATGGAAGTTCCATTAATCATATGTTGTACAGAGATATCATGTAGGCCATCTTTTTTCTTACTACTGTAGTTTAGCTTTTAAAGTGCTCTGTTATTGAGGGGGACTTCTTCTGCCTTCTATGTATGTTCGCTATATTAATAAATGTTCTGTTTCTTATTCAAAATAAAAGACCTGACACACTTTTTTGCTAATAGGGTCATGTGGAAGATGTAAGGCGCCAAGTAAATGAAGCAGTTCAATCTCGTCATGTAAGTGCTTTTCTTTTATTTACTACATAATTCTTTTGCCAGTTTTGCTCAAAGCAGAAATCTGTAAATGCTTGCTCGTTCTCAATATATCATTTTATATTGCTATTATTTAGTATGTTAAAAACTGGAAATGATGCCTCATGCTGGAATATGTTTTATGGCAAAAGATTTTCTATTGAAACTTCTTCATAACCCACAACTTACCATGCTTGTTGATCATAAGCTAAACTTTGTAGCTCTTTCTTTCCCTACTTGGAATGTACACCTGCAATTCAGATGACTATATTGATTATTGCACTAAATATTGTATGTTCAGAACTCATGTTATCATTCTCTTTAATCAAATGACTACTGGATGCAGAAAATCGACAAGATGTATTCTGCCTTCACTGGACAAACTCTTGAAAAGGTGCAACAGTACACAGAGAGAGATCGATTCTTGTCTGTGTCTGAGGTGATGTTATGCTGGCTTTTGTGTTTACTTTATGAATTGATGAATGCTTTTGATGCTTAATTACTGCTCTTTTCTATATGAAATTAACAAATGTCATACTAGAAGTTAGGATTTAAAATTAGAAACCAAATGGTGCTAAATGAAGGAAATATGTCAAATGTTATTGGGATAGTCGTTCAGAAAAATTGAGGCAGTAAAGTAGCATCCTCCAAGGGCTCAAATTGTTGATATAATTTTTCTTCGCGGTGATATATTCTGCCACGGGGCAAGCTCCATTTCGTTTCCAGTTTAAGAATAAATACTTGTAGGAATTTATAACCTTGCCCACTTCCCTTTGCAGGCTATGGAGTTTGGTCTCATTGATGGTGTTTTGGAAACAGAGTATTAAATTCTAGACATACAGTCAAGGCTGCTGGATAAGTATGATAGCCTCTTAAATTTACGTAGCCTCCTTGGACTAATCAGGCTCAACACATGGATTACGCCAGATTTTACGTTGATTCTTTCATGGCAAAACAAACAATCTTTAAATCTATTAAATTTTTGTAGCATTCTTAGCATCACGCCTGGTGTTATCAAGAGTGTTCACATTATCCTCGCTTGGTAATGTTGCAGACGCAAATTTGCTGGATATGGTATTTTCCATGTCCTTTTCAAACTCCTTATATGAAAAGATTCTGCCAAGGTAATTGGATAAAGAATGAATGCATCATCATGAGCTAGGTTGTGTGTGTGTGTGTGTGAGAGAGAGAGAGAGAGAGAGATGAATCTAATCAACAACGCTGTATATAACTCACAGTTCAAACAATACAAATCTACAATACACATAAATCGGAGCCTTGCTGCAAATATTATCAGGGGCAACAAGCCCTGTTATTCTCGTGCAAGGCGCATCAGAAAATGCCATTTGAGTACCACTTTACGAGCCTGAAACGAAAAGTAAAAACTAGATTTTAGAACGAAACTATATTTGTTACATTTTAATCTAGCTCCATACAAGTCCATGGTCAAAAAATAAAAAAATTATAATAATAAAATTCCGCAGTACTTTAACAACTGTTTAAAGATACGACAAGGTACTAATTAATTCCCAATTCCATGTCTTCAAGGTTATGAAACGAAAGCAGATCATTAGATTTTCACTGTTAATTCTGGTCCGCCACCAACATCTCTTACTCGTCTATAATGAGCTCCAAATTTTAATATACCTGCTTTTTTTAAATTTAGACTTGAATAAAAATTCAAACCAAATCTTGTCAACCCCTTGAAAACCATCATGTCACATATGGTGATAAAGTGAAAAATAAAATTGTGAGGAGGGAGCACTTTAATGTAATCGGACTCCCAAAGTTAATGATGTTTTGTTGTTTGAAATTTTGAGAGCTAATTTTAATAGAATAGTCATTCATTGCTTGTTGGATTTTCTTGTTTTTCATTACGTAGTTGACTCACTCTCGAACATTAAAAGCTTAAACATTGAAGTGGATATACGTACCATAATTCTGATGCACCTTAGTGTACCTATGAATGGCTTTTAGAAGGGCACCAAATTTCATCGACTTCAGTGATCCCATGTGTCTGCAATAAAAAATTCTATTAAAATTCATTCTGATGAGAGCCATGATTCAAAAATTGTTCCAGTGAATTAAAGGCGTTGACTAGAGAAAAAAAATCATCATCAAGCTGCAAAAGAATATAATCAGCAGTAAACTGGAATTTAATTAGCTGAGGAAAATCATAAGCTACGTGTAGCCACAGAGTACCTAAATTTTGCCATTAATGAGTTCTTATTACTGTGTGTTTGTTCTGATAAGTAGCCTAGGCATTAATGGTTGCTATACGCAAATCTATTCAACTGCAGATTGATGTTACCCAACCATGAGAAGTTCTTTGAAACAAAAGAATGTTAATTTGTCCCTCATATTGTTTTCCAAAACGACAAAATAATGAGTGGATTGTCATGAAGTATAATATGAACACTCACACAATCTCGGTGTAACGCATTCTCCATGCTGGGAAACCCAGGTGGCATCTTGTAGGTCCATAAATCAACATCAGATCAGGTTCTGGTGCCCCATATCCTGATTTCACCAAATAATGGTTATTTTGGTTACGGTTGTAATTGAATTAGTGTGCTCCTTTTGAGAACTGTTAAAGAAACTAATTAAATCTGAAATAAGGACATCAGAAAACACATACCTATTGCTCCAAGAGCATCTGCCATGTCAGACTCAGTCAACTCTGGTTTCTCTGATTTGGCACTCAAATAATGCTTCTTTAAAAGAACATTAGCAGCCTTTGCAACAGCATGTTTCGAATCAGTAAAAGATATCACTTCTAAGCTCAAATATTTCTGCTCAAGAAGGGGGTCTCTGGTAGTTTCCTGTGGGAAGATAGTTCATATCTTTTTCAGCAGCCATTCAAACCAGAATTTTCGGATATGAAAATGTGAACAAATGTCTTACGACAGTCTTGTTACTCATACCATCAAATAAACACGTACACAGCACACAAACACGCGCAAACGACGGGCACTCAACTGACTAGTAAAATCATTAATGAGCCCTAGGAATGACAAATTCTGACTCTTTACCAAATCATAGTAAACTTCAATTAAAGAGAATGGACCTGATTTTTCCCAATTCAGTCAATTTTGAACAGATACAGCATCCTTTACAAAATTCGTGATTATATTATGAGGATATATAATTGACAATCCAATAATCAACTGCTCGAAAATGAAATATTCTAACAAGTGAATAAGTGATGGTTGTCAGTGGATCTAGAATATAAGAAAAAGCAGAACTGCAAGCAGTACCTTTGACATTCTTTCACTTTTCAACCATAGAGTGAGGGCTTCTTTGGATTTCTTTAGTACTCCTAAATAAAAAATAACAAAACAAATCATCAATATATTTTGAATGCTGGCAAACATGCATTTAAAATGGGAACACCAAGAAGATTCTACAGTATCTTAGCCACTGTACCTTCTGGATCATAGAGGCATACTTTTTTCAATCCAATTGAAGCAAGCCAACGCAATAGTTCAAGAACTTTCAGGGTGTGAAAAGCTTCGTCGCTATCTATAACAACAGCCAGGTACTTAACTTTACTAATATCAATATCTTTATACTGGTCAAAGAACCCACTGGAGATAAGGAAGCTCTCGACTGCATTTATCAAACCCACAGCCAAGTACCATATGTTCACGCACATATGCATAATGTACCAGAGTAAACGAAGCCCAAGGTTGCCACTCTGCAAAATTTAGACCAAATTAGCATCAACTAAATTTTGAGAACATCACATGCAGAAGCAACTGAGGTTACCCTCCCATTCTTATTGCTTACTCAATACTAAATAAATAACGTGCATTCCAACAAAATAAAAAATGACTTAAAACTTTCCATGTCAGCCAATCTTCCCATGTTAATTCATTAACCTAAACTTGTAGCTATGGTCCTATCACCATGTGTGCTATCTTTTGGAGTTCACATGATACAGTATCACAAATGTATGGCCTACAAGTATACCTCTCGTTAATTTCATCCCCTTGGTCTCTTTTCTTTTCCAATTTATGAACACCTAACCTGTAACTGCTACTTTAGAGTGCATTATTAGCTTATTTAGGATTGTATGCATCAGGCTTAAGGACCTTTCAATTATTTTTTCATAGTGAGTGATCCATATCCCCCAGAATTCCAAGTACCTAAGCAATGTCCTGAGCATATCAGCTGAAACTGAAAACTCGAGACTTGTATCGCCTTCCCAATCATCAAGGGACAACAAATTGCACCGAAAATGTGGGAGAATTCACAAGTGTGCTCACAACAATGGCCGTGAAAAGGCCTGTATAAACAGACGTTTTCCCAAAAAAATCCAATAAAAGAAAGTAAACAATTGCACTGACTTACCGGCCAGATCCGCGTATAGATCTTGTTGACTTCATCCCCTAAATCCAAAACTCTGTGAACATCCAAAATCATAACATCACCAAAATCAAATTCCTTGAGTTACACAAAATAAACCCTAATTACACAGACAGAGTCACAATTACAACCACAAATAAGTGAATAACAAGCGACAACAATCAATCTGAATCAATCCAAAAAAAAGAAGGTGATTTTTTAAAATAATAACAAAGCGTTGACTTAAACTAACGTGGATTCAACTCTGCGAAGGAATGTAAGCAGACGAACAGAATCCAGCTCCAGCATATCTGATTCCGGAAAAAGCCTAAGGAAAAATGGGAACAAAATCCATGAGTTACTGGTACTAATCCGTTCCTTCAAATTTGCAAAATAAGAAAAGGATTCCATCATAGAAAAGTAAGGAGCCAATACGATACGATAATGATAATGATAATAATATAAGAATAGAATTCAAGAAATGAAGAAGGTACACGTAATTTGCGCCTGCTTCAACAACACTGGCTTTGCATGAGTTTTCCCTCTCTTTCGTGTGTGATTGATTATGTGCGTTCGAGAGAGACGCCCCTCTCTTTATATGTTGTTTGGCGTTTGGTGGTGGGAAAATAAATAGTGCCATATACGGGATAGCCTTTTTTTTTTTTCTTTTCTTTTTTTATTCCATATTGAGTATTGTATACTATCTCCATCCCCAATTTTTTTATAGTAGTAAATGAAGTATGTGAATATGAAGTTGAAAAAAATTAATTTTATGTTCTATTAATTTTTGTGGGAGATAGTTATTTATTTATTTTGAAATGTAAAAATAATTGTGAAACGTTCAAATAAAACAAATGTGATATTTGCATCGCTACACTTTTTTTTTAATGTAATATAAATTAGTTGAAATGAGTGTAATATGGATCTAAAAAATAAAAAATAATGACAATTTATATAAATATGTGAATATTGTGATGGTGAAGTTTAAGAAAATATTTATATCTTGGGGTGTACAAACAATTGTAGAACGAGTAACTCTCTTATACACTTGGTGTATGGTGAACTCACTCAACAATTGATACTGTTTACACTGAAAAATTGGTCTCAATTAGACTGAAAAGTTTACACTAAAATTGATTTTCAGTGTAATTGGGACCAACTTTTCAGTGTAAATAGTATCAATTATTGAGTGAATACACCGTGCACTTGATGCATATGCGAATTTGCCCTGTATAACAGATGAATAGAACAAGAACACAAATAATTGTGGAACGAAGGAACACTTTTTTTCTATTGTGCAAGTTTCAATTATTATGTTGTAGTAATTTATTTTGCCCACTTTGCATGAAATCAATTTATTCTACTCACTTTCACCTTTTTTTTTATATATTTGAGACACAAATACCCCTCAAAGTGGGTAGAATAAATTTTTACAAGTTGAGGTGGTCCCCCACTAGACACACACTTCACCCTTACTCCCGCAACACTTCTATTAATATGTTCATTTTCTCATTAATTTTAGTATTAATAGTGTGAAAATCATGTGTAATTATTAATTATTAAAAATATATAAATAGTTATTATTAATTTTTAAATTTATCAACAATGAATAAAATTATTATAATCACCAAATTAAAATTAATAATTAATTATTCAATGAGTAAAATGAAGGTAAGATGTAAATTAAATATTTTGGTAATGGTGAGCCAATATGGGTAAAATAAATTATTTTATAGAAGGGTATTAAATTATTTTTGTGTCAAAATGGGTATAAAAGATTTTTTTATATTTGAAGTGGGCAAAATAAATTTTAAGTTTATGAAAATGGGTATTTTAAATTTACTTCCTAAAAAAATCGTCTGTTTCATCAAGTATTTAGTTGTATGGTACAATTTGTACACTTATATTTGATATTTTATTTAAAGAAAGCATATATAGAATTTTATTGATTATTCAAGAATTATGAAATCCACAAATAAGCCGGTGGAGTAAGTGAATATGCGTGCTTGGTCTGTGCATATCTTTGGGCCACAATTTTGGAGGTCCCACACCCCATGTATTTTACTTGAGGCTCGAAATGGAGCCCAATCTCTTCATTATCCAAAAAAACGAAATTTGTCCAATAAAATCAGATCATTCTAGATGAAAGCTGTGGGCCCTACAATCAAATTCATATTTCTTGTAGCAAAAGGCGAAGCCCTCGCCCCCAGGGCCCCCACCCCCTGGCCCGACAGGATTGGGTGGAGGAAGTAAATCATGGTGACTCAGCGGCCCATTAGGTGGGAGGACCAGTGCCTGGTGCCCACAAGGACAAATTCATATTTCTTGTACACTATATAGATGATTTTTTTCGCGTTACACTACACGGTCTTTAACACGTGAGACAGATTTAAATTAAAATTTATTTTACTTAAATAGCCATCAATTCGTCCATTTTCATTTTATTGATTGATGAAGCTTGAAGGTATATGTAATTCATCAATAAAGAAAAATATGATTTAAATAATATATGAAATATATAGCTTATTTCTAAGAAAAATATAGAGATTATTACAATTTGGTTCTCCATTAAGACCATTAAAACAATTTGGTTCCTCCCATTTTAAAAAATGCAACTAGGTTCTAATATATTAGTAAAAAAACCCAACCCCAGCCCACCCCACCCCACCCCACCACACCCCACCTATACTAGCTGGCATCATCCCCCTTCCCAAGCAAAACTCACGCACCCACTCCTCCCTCTCTTCTCTCGCTCTCTCTCTCTTTTTCTCTCACTCTCTCGTTCTCTCTCACCCTCTTTCTTCTTTTTCTCACACGCCCTCCCCTCCCTCTCACGCGCGGCGCCGCCGCCCTCCCCTCCCTCCCACACGTGGCGGCGTCGCCGCCCTCCCCCTCCCACACCACACTCTTTCTCACGGCGAACGGATCGGAGAAGAAAAAAGATGAAGATCAGTTATTGAAGATGAAGAAAAAAGATGAAGATCGGTCCCTCTCCCACGCACGCAGCGGCACCGCCGGAAAAAATTCTCAGCCCCACCACGAAGCTTCCATGGTCGAATGCCCAGATCTGTTGATGATTGATGCATGAATCGTTCCAGATTCCACTGTCCATGGAAATTCCACCACTGGCCGACGATCTAGTCGTGGTCAACGCGATATAGACTCCGAGTACTTCTAAAATTTCAAACCATTAAGTTTTGTGTGGATTTTTGTGGATATGGGTTGTGAGAATTTTAGTTAAGAAGAAGCTTTCAGATTTTGATGAATTTTTTTTAGGAGAAAGTCTACTGTAAACGAGGGAGAGAGACTTACTGGTACCCAGATTTTTTGTTGAATAAATTGTTGGTACCCAGATGTAGTACCCAATAGTTTGAACTTGTTTGAATTTTGATATATGTTCTGAAGAAATGCTTTGTTTCTGTAATTTTTCCTTAAAAGGGTGTTACTCATGCTCTTTTTGAATTTAAATTGGATTTTGCAGTGGTTCAATATATTTGTTTGGGTATTTGGTGACTTGATCATTCTAATCATCTACAGGTTAGATACTTTTTTCATTCTGGAAAGAAGAAAGGAAGAGTCTGTGATTCAGTGATGAAGATACTGTAAAAAAAATGCACTTTTTTTTTTTCATATAGACATAAATATGTAAATTTAGTTATGAATTCGTTATTTTCAAATTCAAATATGTAATTCTACCTATGAATTTTATTTGTGATATTTCAAGATATATTTTGAATAGATAATTCTGTGATAAATAGTTGTTCAAAATATTTATGCAAAATAGTTGTTCAAATTCTGTTAGGCAATAAAAATTGAATAGATAATCTGCATATGAGAATTTGCAAAATTATTGTTCAAATTATTTTGCTTGTATTTTTTTTAATAAATTTAAAAGTATTAACAATTGTGTCATATTCAAATTATTATAAGAAATGAACATTTGATTAAAATATTAATAAATATAATAATACAATTTGTTTAAATGAAAATCGACAAATACAATTGTGTTAATTCAAATTATTAAAAGAATTAAATATTAATTAAATTAAAAATTACTAATAAAAAGTTCACTGCAAATTAACAAAAAAAAATTGAACCGAATAGTTGATTGGGAGAATTGATAAGTGACTTTATGTCATTCATGATGGATAGGGGGTGGTGGGGTGGAGTTGGTCAAATGGATAAAAAATGGTGGAGGCCCACTTATGAACCTATTTGTATTTATTAGAAAGGTGGGAACCAAAGGTTAATAAATGCCTATGACATGAACATATTTGTAATCCCCCGATTTTTTTCGCGTTACACTACACGGTCTTTAACACGTGAGACGGATTTAAATTAAAATTTATTTTACTTAAATAGCCATCAATTCGTCCATTTTCATTTTATTGATTGATGAAGCTTGAAGGTATATGTAATTCATCAATAAAGAAAAATATGATTTAAATAATATATGAAATATATAGCTTATTTCTAAGAAAAATATACACAATTATGTGTCCTATGAAAAAAATTATTTGTCAATTTTAACGTTGACTTTAAAAATTGGATTAGACTCCGCGCTAGAATTGATGGAACTTCCACAGGACCAACCCATATAACCTTTATGGATTCCAGTTTAGGGGTAGTAATTTAAAATATATGTAGCTTAATGTAATAAAAAAAATATGTGCAAAAGCAATTTGGCAAGAGTAATGATGAGTACCAGAACGACAATACTCGTGTAAAGCATATTAAATTGTGTCTTACCATATTAGGAAATATCAAATAATATCTATCGTGACAGTGGATAGTCAATCTTATTATAACGAATTGATATCTCATCAAAATAGAAAAGAATAAAGATGATCAAATCAAATTGATTTGCAAAATTAAGTCAATCAAATCGACATCAACAAATCAAAGTTTGAATTGATTAAAAAACTATTTATATTTATTATGTCATGTAAAGTATTTTGTACGATTATAAAAAGAATATGATTGAATTTAAATTCATTCATTGATTTTAATAAATATTTAGTTTAGAAATTTCCACTTAATATTTGTTGCTTTGTTTAAGAAAATATTTGTGTAGGTGGACCAACATGTTGATTTTTTTTTAAAAGTAAAATAATAGTTGTTCAAGAATTTTTTTTTTTCCGAAAGCAATAAAATGTGTATTAATCATCACATGAATAAAACTCGAAAAGTAGCATCCACCAATGACGGGAGGTTCTACCCAAGTATTAGGGCTTGGGAATGACCAGACAACCCTTGCAAGACGATGCGTCAATTCATTGACATTTCTACGAATTAATCGAATAGAACAATTAGGCAAGGTAGTAAGGACATATTTACAACTTGAAATGAAATCCTCAATATGGATTCGATTCTTCTTTGAGAAATAATAGCATCCACAACTTTCTTTGAATCCACATCTATGAACACTCTGTTTAACCTCAAAGGACAAATCCACGATAGAGCTTCTAGTAGTCCCATTGTATCACCCTCACCGACTTCATATTTTCCATCGACAATTAAAGATTTGTAGGCCACAAAATTTCCTTCATCATCTCTTAGAATCATACATCATCCGGTCTGCATGGAGACACCGAAGAAATCACCACTCACATTAATTTTATAATATGTCTTTAGTGGTTTATGTCATCCTCTTCAACTTGTGGATGATTTCAGAGAAGAGTGAGTTGGTCTGATCACCTCCCATTCAACTAGATAAGATCGAGCTGTCACAACAAGTTGAGCAGTTGAGGTGTTGTTGGTCCAAAAAAAATATTATTTGGGAATTTATATAAAAAAAATAACTAAGGACACCGATGTGTATTGCTTATAGATATAAGGTCAGTGTAAGGCTTAAGCATGTCAGGATGATTGATTCAATCCTGACTCAAATACTGATACTATATTTCTTTCTGAAGATATGCATGATAGAGTTGTAGCAAGTATTAAGCAAATTGTTGGGGAAATTTAGTTTTTCAAAAATTTAATTGTCATTTGATGAGATAGTGTAACACTCATCTTTGACAAATTAAATGTTGGATCAAAGTTTATTTTTTGAAAAATTAAAAGGCATGGGATCATTCTACTCTCAGAGTAGATGATTGTAGTATATTTAAAGTCTCAAAATCGATTTTCAGTGGGTGAAAAATTAATATACAAAGATGGAACGTTATAAACATTTTAATGGATTAAAGTGTTAAAAAATTAAAAAATTAACTAACTGTTAATTGTCACACGTTGAATATTTGGGAAAAATATGTTCTCCTTATAAGTAGGACTTAGTTATATAATTTCAAACTACAAAGTCTAAAGAAATATTCATATGGACCACAAGCGCACATGTCACACATGTCACCCACTTGTTCGGCAGTACTGAGTCTGGACCCGTGGGCCTTAGCCTTGGATATTGGCAATTGGATTTTGGATGGACTTTGGACCTACATGTCTAGATACATGCACATTTCCTTGGCCAAATGAAGTAAACCTAAATGGCAATCAATGCCATGATTGCAGTTTAAATCCAAAAAGAAAACAACATATTCATACACTCTGCATATCATCGATCTAGTTTTCGGTGCATTCTTTAGTTTGGTGGTGCTCTAATATGTAGTGGTGTTGCACGTATTAGAGACAAAATCATTTTACCTTTTGGAACATCACATCAATTTGTGAGCACTAGTCGAGACGTTTTTATTTTGTGGGCAAAAGATTAATCCTTGATTCGACTTAATCGTTTCATTGTTTGTGTGTTCCAGTTCGTGGTTGCAGTTCTTCGTACCTGCTTATTCGGGAAACTAGCTGATTCGAGGAGCTTCCAGTTTTCGAAAGATGTTGCAGTCTATAAGAAATTGTAATCTTTCTTTTCTGTTTCGTTTCTTTATTTTTTGTATTATCATTTTGTCACCTTTGTAAGCTATCGCTGGGGTACTTATAAATCAACATAAATTAATAAAGCAATCAAGAACACAATGATGTTAGAGACTCAAGCTTCTACATCCATTGTCTTGGTTGAGCGTGAGATTTTTTTTAACACAAAATTGACTTATTTTTAACGTGCCAAGTGTTGGGGTTATACGTGAAAGTATGTTTTTTCTTTGTATAACCTATGTATTAAACACTTATTTATGAGAATAAATCTTTAATCACTATTGCTTTAAATATGAATGAATGTTATATATATTTATTGCAAATCGTTCAATATAAAGTACATGTTACATTGTAGTTAATGTGGTGATACCAGATCACAGAAGATCACATTAACAATTCATTGTATATAAATATACAACTTCACGACCTAGGTGGAATTGAATAATCCACCGTGAAAGATTGAAGTGCAGTTCTTAGATTGATTTGTCTTGACCAAGAGATTGCACTAGCACGTTTTGTATGTGGTGAAGAGGACCATGTTGGGAAAATAGGGGTGCCCGGATCTATTCAGGATGAAATTTAAATACGAATTTAAATATAATTATTACTAGCATGAATTAATCCTAACTAATTCAAATAATAATCCCAACAACAATTTTATCATCATACATGCAGAATTAATTCACATAAAACCTATGGCGGAATAACTAGGAATTTATGTGATTATGTACCTCTTGTAGATATGGCCTTTGATAATAACGGGACTATCATGAACATGCTACCAACCAAAATACCTTCTTAAGTATATCCCTTTCGTCTTGCTTGTTCACCGGTGGGAAGTGCTTACAAACAATCAGGAATAACAAGGGAGAAAGAAAAAATATTTTTGCTCTTGATTTTTCCAACACATGGAATCATGTACTTGGGGATGAAATAATCATCCTCTTTTATAGGTGAAGTGGCCGAAACAATAGGCCCAATAAGATTAGGAGAAATCTTTTCTTAGTCTCTAAGAAATCTTGAATATATCCCATATTTTTTTTTCTCCATGATAAAATATTCCACAAAAATCTCAACTTCTCATCTAAGGGTGTAATTTTTGAAAATTCAATATTAGAGTGCAAGATTTGGATCTTTTTGAATTTATGAGATAATCTTGTATTCCAAGAATACATATCTTCCATAATATCTTTCCAAGAAAATCAACAAAATCTTCTCTCTTTCTTGAATCTATATTTTCAAAAATATCTAGGAAAATCGGCAATAATATTTTCTTTTATTTTAATCACCTTATTATTATTGGGCTACTTAATGAGCTACTTGAGGGGTCTTTAGGAGAATTAAGATTGGACCTCCAATGGGCTTCTGAATTTTAATATTGAGCCCCAATATAATTCAGCTCATTAATATTAATTAGTACCACTAATAAATTAATATTGTACTATCCATCTTAATCCATATTACGATAATATGGACTCCCGGTTATTATTTTCCGCGTTTAAGATTATCTAGTCCATTAATTAATTAGGCTTCTGAATAACTCTAAATTAATTAATATCTTTTACCTTGGAGTAAAGACAACTCAACATTATTATCCGTACCGAAGAAACTAATTCTTCACTTGCAAGATTTGGTATGATAAAATTTCTGAGCCCACCAAGGGGACAAATCACACGAGCCGTACTCGCACGCGTTTCTCCGTATTAAATCTTAGCAACCGTCGTATGATTAATATTACTACCCAAGATACAAAGTTCGAAGTTACGATGATTCTCACCCAACATGAATCAAAGCAGTAACCATTAAGCACACACGGTCCTATTTAACTGACGGAGATTAAGAAATCAATAACCACTAAGGTCTAATTCTTCACATTTCAGAAAAGAAGAATTTATCCTCGTTGTAGGTCCTTTTCAACACATACTTAATGTGCTAGTGCAATCTCTTAGTTAAGACAGACCAATTTGAGATATACACATCGGCCTTTCGCGGTGGATTGTTTAATTCCACCTGGGTCGTGAATTTGTACGTTTAGTTACAAGAAAACCTGTTAATGTGATCTTCCGTGATCTGGTATCACCACATTAACTACAATGTAACACATACTATACAAATTGAACGGGTTGCAATAAATATTCAACGTTCATTCATATCTAAAGCAAATGCGATAAAAGAATTATTCTCATAAATAAGTGATTAATACATGAGTTATACAAAGTAAAAACATACTTTCACGTATAACTCCAACAATCTCCCACTTATACTTAAAGTCTATTTTTTAGTATACATCATGCATATCTAGTGTAGTAGCTCTACGTGACATCTTATGTTTACCTACACTAACCTAATAATTCCTCCCACTTATACTTAAAGCAGATTGGCAATAATCTTGGCTCTCATTCCATCCACATGTCTCTCGAATGTACTCTGAGGCAGACCCTTTGCGAATGGATATACTAGGTTGTCCTCCGACGTTTATCTTTGTCACCTCTTTATCTCCTCTCTTAACGATTTTTCGTATAAGATGGTGTTTTCTTTCAATGTATTTGTTGGCCTTGTGGGCTCTCGATTCCCTTGAATTTGCAACTGCTCCGACATTTATCACAATAGACAGTGATTGTGCTGGGCAAATTCGGAACAACGTCCAAGTTCACTAAGAAGTACTTGAGCCAAACCGCTTCTTTCGCTGCTTCACAAGCAATTACTTATTCGGCTTTCATGGTCGAATCGACGATACATTTCTGCTAATCGCTTCTCCATGTCATGGCTCCTTCTCCCATGCAAAACACACTACCCAAGGTATATATTTTGGATTCTATATCTGATTGGAAATTTGAGTCCGTGCATCCCATGGGAATTAGACTGTCTGACTGTTAAATCAACATTCCATCGCTAGTTCTTTTCAGAATCTACAGAATGTATTTAATTGCAGTCCAATGAGCTTTCCCGAGGTTACTTTGATATCTTGCCATCATGCCCGAGGCAAAAGCAGATATCCGGTCTCGTATACAACATTGCATACATAAGGCTTCCTACGCCCGAAGCGTACGGAACACCTTTCATGTCATCTATCTCCATATGCGTCTTAGGGCCTATTTCTTTTGATAGATGGATTCCGTGCCTAAAAGGTACAAAACTTTTCTTGGAATCTTGCATGCTGAAATGCTTCAAAACAGTATCTTTGTATAAAAACTTGCGATAAGCCCAACATCCTTCTCTTGCGATCCCAAGGATGTGACCGGCTTTCCCTAAGTCCTTCATATCAAACTGATTTGACAGTCATACCCTTAGGTCTGACAATACCTTTACATTGTTTCCAATGAGTAGAATATCATCTACGTATAATACTAAGAATACCACCGCAGTTCCGTCACACTTTTTATACACACAATTTTCGAACTCGTTCTTAATCAAAACCCATAAGACTTAATAACTTGATCAAAACACTGGTTCCAAGTACGTGATGCTTGCTTAAGTCCATAGATGGACCGCTTGAGCTTGCATATGAGATGCTCTTGGCCTTTCGCAATAAAACATTCGGGTTGTCGCATATAGATATCTAAACCGTCAAGACTTCCATTAAGGAAAGCTGTCTTAACATCCATTTGCCAGATCTCGTAATCTAGATGCACAACGATCAACAAGAGAATACGGATGGACTTAAGCATAGCTACAGGCGAAAAGATTTCCTCATAATCAATCCCTTCTTTTTTAGTATACCCTTTAGCCACTAGCCTTGCCTTGAAGGTCTCAACCCTTCCGTCTGGTCCTCTTTTCCTCTTGTATACCCACTTGCATCCAATGGGTTCGACCCCATTGGGTGGCTCGACCAACTCCTACACTTGATTATGATCCATCGAACCCATCTCGGCTTCCATTGCCATTTGTCAAGATTCCGCATCTTTGTATTGGATTGCCTCATTGTATGTCCATGGTCTGATTCATCTCCGGGAATCAAATCCGAAAATTCTTTTATTCCCATGAATCTCTTAGGTTGTCTAACAAACCTCCCACTATGACAGGGTTCCGGTTGTGAAAGTGTGACGATTGATATATCATCTTGTATACTTGGTATAGGAGTTTGCCCTCTTAATTCGTCTAAGGTAATCTCACTTCTGGGCTTTCTTTTGTTCATATAGTCTTCCTCCAAGAATTTAAAGTGTGTGCAAAATACGGTCTTTTAATTCTTGGGACTATAAAACATACACCCTTTCGTTCCCATGGGATATCCTTTAAACAACCTTAATTCTAAACATGGATCCAATTTACCGCCTTCCTTGTCTAGCATGTATGACTGGACTTACACCAGGTCCACAATTCTATCGGGACTTGAGGAATCGATTTGGATGGCACCAATTTTAGAATGTAAGTCGTTGTTTCCAAGGCATTATCCCAAAACAATTTGGGTAAATCTGAATAACTCATCATGGATCTGACCATTTCTAAAAGAGTCTGGTTCCTTCATACCGCTACACCATTCTGTTGAGGGGTTCCCGGTACGGTCAACTGGGATACAATCCTTCATCCGATATGTAGTTCAAGAATTCATCGCTGAGGTATTCGCCTCCACGATCAGATCGTAGAAACTTGATACTTCTTTCCCTATGCAAGATAAGGTAGATGTATCCATATCCCGAGTAATCGTCAACTAAAGTGACAAAATACTCATACCTCTTCCTTGTTATGATCGTCATTGGACCATACATATCGGTATGAACGAGTTCCAACACTTCTGTGGCTCTATTCCCCTTGGCTCCAAATGCCCTCTTGGTCATTTTACCCCCTAAACAGGATTCACAAGTTGGAACGGCTCAACTTGAAGAGACTCCAAGGATCCGTCTTTCACCAATCTTTGTATCCGCATTAGATTAATATGACCTAATATAAGATGTCATAGAAGTGTTTCGTTCATATCAGAAAGAACGCTTCCTTTTATAACTTGAAATAGTCGATGTGTTATTAGATTCAATTTGTGAGTGGTGTGTCCAATTAATGGTATAAAGATCATCCAACAATGTTCCGAAACAGATAAACTCATCATTTCAAGAAATAATAACATCCTTATTAAAAGAAACCGAGTATCTATTCAAAACAGTTTAGAAACTGAAGGTTGAGTTTTTTCTAAACTAGGAACATGAAGAATGTCTCTCAAGACCATAACTTTATCTTCAAAAGATAGGAACACTTCTCCCACTGCTTTAGCTGCCACTCTCATAGCAATTGCCCAGTGTGATGGGGATCTCACTTCCGCTAAGTCATCGGGTTAGCTTGAACCCATACAAAATGAAACAAATGTGATCAGTGGCACTCGTATCCACTATCCACGAATGGACAACATACTCCACTTCACAAGTTTCAACGACTAGGGTGTGTGAATTACCTATCTTTCCTAGCCTCTTAAACTTGGAACAGACAGACCTCAAATGTCCTCTCTTACCGCAGTTAAAATACTTCCCCTTCGATGCTAGCCTTGGCTTTGCCTGTCGCAACTATTGGATTTGCTTCGGTCCGACCTTTGATTCTCTTCCTCTTCTTCCCTCCCTTGGGACCAGAAGAGGTAGACAGACCATTATCCACCATAGCAGTGGACTGGTGCCCTATTATCGCCTCCGCCGAAACTAAAGCTTACAAGAGCTCGGGCAACGACTTGTTCGTTCATTCATCTGACAGTTCAGTTGAAACTGCTCAAAGCTTTTCGGTAGAGAATGGAGTATGAAATCGACCTAAGAAGGGACATCAAAATCCACACCAAGTACTTCCAACTTGTTAAGGTGTGCCATAATCTCGAGAACATACTCCCTCGTGAGCGTTCAATCCACCATTTCCAACTTGACCGAGTCATGTTTGGTGAACCGATTAGACATGGATTTCTGATGTGAAAACATCTCTTCAAGGTTTTCCATGATTTCAACAGCGGATACAATGTCTTCATGAATGCGCCTCAAATCCTCAGACAGAGATGTCAAGATGATGTACTTCATGTGTTCATTGTCACACTTCCGATCATAAACTGCCTTTTTCTCATTGCTTGACTTATCATTAGGCTTGCCGGGTATATTAACGTGAATAACCCAATTATGTTTTTGTGCAGTAAGGACAAAGTTTAAATTACATTTCCAATCGATATAATTCTCTCCAGAAAGTTTGTTAACTTAAAGTATACTTAAACAGTGGATTAAAAGGTTGCGACATGATGAAATGAGAATAAAACATACATTCATATTAATATCTAAAAAAATACGAAATTATCACATAATTCTATCACATCAATTATATTGAAACCTTAAAACAATATAATCATGCATCAGTCGACATCTCAAAATAATTTAAATACGTCACGAGGGGTGGTCTATACATTTAAACACATTCAAGCGGATCACAAACTTTAAAGTTACAAATCCTTAATTCAAAATTAATAGTCGGCTCCCACTTTGACCACATAAAAATTGATAGGGACTCCGCGGGGAGTAAGTTAATATCAATTTCTTATGCCTAAGTAATAACCATAATGCAATATAGGATTATTATTTCGCTTTGAGCAAGCCACTCGTGGTGAGGGTCAATACCGCTGTTGGTAATCGTTTCTAATCACAAGGATTAGTGGCTGTTTTTATAGTAAATCTGATCACTAATCAATTGCATATGATTGATCACTAACGTAATTACTGAATACGAAATTTGGGATAAAAGAAATAAACACGTGTAATGGTTACGTATTTAATTCGTGTAGTTTATAATCGAGGTGCTTTGGATGTATAACCGGAGTTTGGACGTATATGTGAATTTTTGCTTGTTTTATTAGTTGAAAATTGAAGTATTTATACAAGTTTTCCTAGCAGGAGGTGTACAAAACCTTTGGTCTCCCAAGTGTGCATATGTGACACTTGGTGAGTTGACTATTTGACCTTATCTAAACTAATTCTTATCCTCTAATGCTGGATTTGCTCATATTTGAGTGTTGCTCGTTCCTTTGGACTTGTCCTTGAGGAGTCATTAGTCTGATTTTGATGGTTATTCTTGCTAGCTTGATATCAAGATACTCCGATTAGGTCTGTTCGCCAATTGGCTGGAACTGCTCGCCAGGGTATCCCTTGGGTTCATAAGGTCCTTGTGCAAAAAGGCGCTTGCATGTGGATTACTGCTCGCCGAACTGGAATAGCTAGCTAGTTTAGTTTACTTAAACTTGTGTTGAGTGTAATTACTTCATGTAATTCTGCTCGCCTAGATGGGGTTTTTGCTCACCTATCAACAATTATCCCCTTGCCAGTCATTGTGTCGTGACGATGTAAGGCGAACTACTTATGGGCTGGCAAACATCTGGTGTTATGAAGGCGACTTGATTTTGCTGTGTGCGAACTACTTCAAATGGGCGAACTATCACAGACGAGCTGATCAGGACGGGCAACGGTTGGACTCCCTAGGTACTGGGTGGGGCTCGAGGCGTGACGTGGGCGGAATGATTGTTGCCGCCCACGCGCACGTGAAACCGAGGTGATGCGTCTCCAATTTTATCGGAATAGGGTTGCACGCGCTCATTATTTACAACTTAGTCCTCACACTTTTAATCTTGTTCGCCTGGGACCCCGTTTTTGCCCTTACTATAAAAGGAAAAAAATTCTCAATTTCTTATTTTTACTCTTTATTCTCAGCGCGAAACCCTACATTTTTTCTTTGAATTTTCCGGCGATCGTCTTCTTCACCTCCGGTGATGATTTTTCTGACTTCTTGAGTATTTAAGGTAAAAATCCCCCTGTTCTTTTTCTTTCTTTGCTTAATTTCTTAATTGTTGGGTTAAAAACGCCCAAAAACCTAAACTCCGCCGCTTGGAAACCTCAAACCGCTGTCGTCCCCTTAACTCTTCCACCGGAATCCACCATTAACGCCGTAGCAAGCTTTTTAGTCACCATTTCCACCATAAACGTCAATCTAAATGTCCTCACACTCGGAAACTGGTTCTTATCCACCTCGCAATCCTGGAAAATGACCTATCAGAGATATCTCTGTTCCAGTGGTGGATTTAGAGTCAGATCCCGACGCGGTCTCAGTTGTACGCTCTGTGAGCTTAGGAGCTCGCCCATCCAGGGAAAGAGCTGTGCGAGTAGATCCTGCTAGCCAGGTTGAAGAGGATACTAGCTCCGATCTCCACGAAGAGGAAGAGGAAGAGGAAATCGAGGTGCAACAGTCCGCTAACCCAGACGAATTAGCCTGGGGGTACTTGAAGAGCATTGATTTTTCTATGCTGAATCCTATCGAGCATCAGATTCCGGTCGTTGTAGCTCTCCAGGTCGATTGGGACGAATATGAGAGGGAGTACTCCAACCACTTTACCGTCCCTGTTTGCGGGAGGTGAAGGCTTAAAGCCACTGAGTACGCGGCGAGTTGTATCGTGTCCGCGATCACCGAGGAAGAGCTGCCCCAAATTAGGAGGGATTATAAGATTCCTTTTGACGTGCACATGTACGCTCCCCTCACTGATGACAGAGCTGATCGCCCACCCCGCGGGCTCACTGCGATCAACTTGGCCACACTAAATGCCGGGGTCACCTACCCTTTGATCGGCAAGTTCTTGGAGCGGACAAATCTAGCCATCACCCAACTGACTCCCGTGGGGTGGATGAACATTATATTAGTGATGGTGTTGTGCGCCGTTGAGGGATACCCAAACAAACTGTCCGCCGAGGAAGTTAACTATCTTATGACCCCCACCGCCTGTACTAGGGAAGGGGCGGGCTGGTACTACCTCAAGGCGCGACCACACATGAGGCTGGTGGAAGAAATTCTGGGAAAGGTGTGAGACTGGAAGTACGACTGGTTCTAGATATGGGGGACTGGCGTGTTTCTGCTCGCCCTTATGGTGGCCCTAAGCGCATTAACACTCCGGCGGAGTTTGGGGACTTAATTCATGAGTCTTATCTCTTCTATATTTTTGAAGTAATAAGATTAATTTTAATTTTTCTTTCTTTTGTTTCAGGTCCCAAAAACCTTAAGTGGCGGAGTGTGAAGGACAGTGTTGACGACCAATTCTTGTTCGTGGTTAGTCTGATCGCCATTCGGCGCCGAGCTAATCGTAGTGTCAATCATCTCTGCTCGGAGGTAACTCACAGGGTAGCTCGCTTCACTACTTATCCTCATCACCTTGAGGCTCAAGCCCAAGTTCCCGAGGGTGAGTTCTTTAACCTTTGCGAGCAAGTCTGTTCGCTAAATTTTTTTTCCTTCACAATTTCTAACTTTTCATTGCTTGTACTCTTGCAGACCAGCTCGTCACCATCGCCATTCATCCCGCCTTCAGCCTCTTAGACCAACACGTTTGGGATATGCCGACTAAACGAGGCAGGAAGAAGGGGGATCCGATCTCGAAGATGATTGCCCTTGCGGCCAGGGTAGGCAAGGATGATCCAAGGCAGACAGGTGGGCCTAGCACCACAAAAAAACCCGCCCTCACAAGTAGTCAGCCGGCAGCCACCACCCCCAAGACGAAGAGACTCCAACGCGGAGATGGCACTCCCATCTCTGATGCAGAAAAAACGGCCAAGAAAGCCAAGGTCGCCCAAGGAGGTGTTGCCGCCCCAGCTCACCCTGTTGAGTCTGAAGGTGGGCGGACTCCTTCCACGGAGCAAGTTTCCGAGCAGTACCTGGTCGCTGCTACTCCCGAGAGGTGTGCTGCCGATCACCCTCACGATGCGACCTACCTAGGTTGGGATAAGGGTTGCCGCAATGCGTAAATTTTCTTCGCTTTTATCTTTTTTTAACACCTTTAATTGTATTTTCCTTTCAGCTACGAGCCCGAGCAGTTTCCTGGGCGATCAAACCTGGTACATCAGTACGCCTGCTCAAAGGTGCTCGCCAACTTTAAGGAGATTCCGGACTCTTTCGTCCGACGTGCCTCCGAGTCCGTTGCTCGCTCTTGGAGCAAGGACTTGCACGAAATCGTCAAGACCCAGGCACCTCGTGATAATGGTCGTCTGTGTCTTATTGAGGCGGGAAATACCCTGGTCACCGTGCAAAAACTAGTCGACCAGGTCGAGGACTTAGAACGGGATGCTCACCAGTATGCGGCTACAGTTAGCCGTATTGCTAAGGAAAGGGATGATGCTAAGGCTAAGGCCAAGAAAATGGTGGCCAACCTTGAGGATAAGGTTAAAGCCCATCAGACAAGCTAACATCGCGCCCTCGACCTGCACGTTAAAGTCTTGGAAGAGCTGAAGATCAAGATGGCTGAGAGCGAACAGCTGCGTGCCGAGCTCGCCCGGGTTCAGAAACAAAAAGAGGTCGCCGAAAAGTTTACCACGGAGGCAACTGTCAAGATCGCAGACCTTGAGAATCAGCTCGCTAATTCCATCACTCAAGAGGAACTGATTCCGAAAATGGAGGTGGGCTCAATTATCGGCTTCGTGACGGCCTATGCTGAATGCATCCGAATCGCGAACGAGTTCAAGGCTCAACCTATTGTCGAGAAGATTAGCAAAGAACTTACAAATTTCATTGAGTCCAATCCTCCTGCACCGGGGACCACTCTTCAGATCGGCAACCTGCCCAATGATGGGGTCAAAATTAACTTCATTGACCCCCAAGTTATAATAAACAAGTCCTCCCGAGGACGAGGAGGACACCGATGAAGACGAGCAAACTGAGCCCGTCGATCAAAATGAGAAGGGTCGTCAAGAGCGAGCTGATACTGAAGGATTGATCGCCGAGCTTACTGAGAATGTCCCTATCGATCCATCAATCTCAGGGGCACCCTTAGAAGATCCCAAGGACGATGATCTTCCTCCTCCCGCCGGGCAGGCTTCTTAGAAAGTAGGACTTAGATATGTCTTATCTTTTTGTTGTTCTCTCCTTTAAGGAGTTTGTTTTGTACACTTTTTGGGTGATTAGGCCTTATTATTAATGAAACGTCTTTTGCTCGATTTGTTCTCTTTACATTAATTGTTCTTTGCATTTGCACTCATGCTTAACAATCTTAATGTAGTTGGGCTTTATTCTTTTAGAACGTTTGTCTCCAAAATTTGGAATAAGGGATTTGGCCTTAGGCTATGTCCATTTAAAAACGAACAGCCTTTAATGGGCTTGATTGTATAACGAATTTGTACCTCAAGCTCGAATCTCCTTTGAACGAACAACTTATGATTAAGCTTGCTTTAAAAAAGTACAAGTATGGATGGCGGCCTAATTTACAAACCTTAACAAACCAAGTTAATGTAGTTCGACTTCTATACGTTGTCAAACAAATCATTAACCTAAACTAAGTCAAAGTAGCTTGACCACTATACATTTTATCGAACTAACTTTGTACTTATTGAAAGATAAAATTTATACAGGATGAAACAAATGACTGATAAAAAACAGCTCGACCAATCAAATTTGCTCCACCTCACACACTTAACAAGATTTTTGAAAAAAATTAGGCAAGTTTTTAGATCTTCACTTGCGTATACGTAGCCTTAGCTCGCCCTTGTGACATAGTAGCTTGCCCAATAGAAGAGTGTCATTCCCATTCCCCATAAGCAAAGTAGCCCGCCTATTGGAAATACTTCTTCAAGTTGGCAACATTCCAGGAATATTGGGCCGAGTTGCCATCTAAATCTTCGATGTCATATGTACCATTGTGTAACCTGTTCGTTACCCTATATGGATCCTCCCAAGTCGGGCCAAATATGCCTGGAGGAGGGGCGAGCTTTTTCCTTAAGGCGAGGTCGCCGGCCTCGAATTCTCTTATTTTGACTTGAGAATTGTAGTAACGCTCTGCCCTTTGTTTATATGTTGCATTTCTTAGTTCAGCTGTAATTCTTTTTTCTTCGAGCAAATCTAGCTCGACTGATAGGGCAGAACTGTTCGCCACTTCTTCAAAGTTGGCAGTTTTTAGTGTCTTGGTTTTTAACTCAACTGGGATGACTTCTTCAGTTCCAAATGCTAGTGCAAAATGTGTTTCTCCGGTGCTTGACCTAGGAGAAACTTTGTATGCCCACAACACATCTGGTAGCTTTATAGACCACATCCATTTGCTTTCTGTTAGCCGTATCTTGAGAATGTGTTTAATTATTTTGTTAACGGCTTCCACTTGGCCATTTGACTGTGGATGATAGGGGGTCGAATAATGCTTTCTGATCCCCCACTTAGTGCAGAAGTCCCGAAGCTTCTTACCGTCAAACTGAGGACCATTGTCTGTCACAAGTGTTTTAGGAATTCCGAACCGGCAGACAATGTTCTTCCAAATGAAATCAATCATTTTTTTCTGAGTTACTTTGACCAGGGCTTCTGCTTCTGCCCACTTGGTGTAATAGTCCACGGCCACGACGACAAATTGTACATTCTCTTTCCCTGGCGAGAAAGGTCCAATGATATCCATTCTCCATCGTGCAAATGGCCAAGGACTGAAAACCGAAATGAGTTCCTGAGTGGGTGTGTGGATGCTTGGGGCAAAGATTTGGCACCAGTGACAGGCTCTGGCTACCTGGATTGTATCTTTTCGTAAGGTCGGCCAGTAATAGCCTTGCCTTACCATTTTGTATGCCAAAGCTTGCCCCCCAGCGTGATTTCCACAGGCTCCAGAATGTATGTCTTCCAATGTTGCCTTCTCTTGCCCCCTAGACAAACATTTGAGTAGCGGGACTGAAAAGCCTCTTTTGTAGAGTTGCTCGTCTACCAGGGTATACCTGGCTGCTTGTTTTGTTATTCTCGCAGCTTCAAAAGAATTGCTTGGCAGTTCACCGTCTTTCACGTATTTGGCTATATGAGTTCGCCAATCATCATCGTCTTTTTGTTTGACCACCTGATTTACTTCATAATCAATTGTTGAAGGTTGGATTTTTCCGGTGATGACAATGTCTGTTAGATCTGCTGGCCCATCACTTGTTGTTAATCTTGCCAGGGCATCAGCCTGTGTGTTGCTCATTCGAGGTACCCGCTGGATATATACTTGATATAGCAGTCATATCAAATGAGCAACAATTCATTGATATTCAATTATTTGTTCATCTTTGGCTTCATATTCACCTCGTACTTGACTTACTATAAGCTGAGAATCTCCAAAAATCTGAAGTCGCCTGACTCCGACAGCTAGTTATAAATGGAGACCAGCGATGAGAGCTTCATATTCGGCTTCATTGTTGGTGGCCATAAATTTAAATTTGACCGCTGAGGTGAATACTTGTCGATTGGGGCTGATAATAACTACTCTTTCCCCCCAGGCCATGTTTGTTGATGAATCGTCCACATAAAGATGCCAGGGATAATCTAGTCCTCTTGTCTTAGTTCGATTATGAAGTCGGCTAATGTCTAACCCTTAATCTTTGTTCGAGGTGCATACGTCACTCCAAACTGGCTAATCTCTATGGAATATTTTAGCAGTCGGCCAGTTGTGTCAGGTCGGTATAGTATTTGTCTGAGTGGGAAAGTTGTTAATACTTCGACCTAATGATTGAAAAAATAGGTCTTAACTTTCTAACACTCATGACCAGAGTATATGCCAGTTTTTCAGTGGGTGAATATTTCACCTCGGCTTTATGCAGAGCCTGGCTGATATAGTAGATAGGAAGGTAAAGCTTGCCTTCTGCTCATACCAAAATCGAACTTATTGCCACGTCCGAGGCTGCCAGATACAGATAGAGCTTTTCTCCTGGGATTGGTTTTGATATAATCTTTATGTCTCCCAGGTAGTCTTTTAGTTGTTCGAAAGCTTTTTGGCAGCTGCCCGTCCATACAAAATTGCCTTTCTTGATAGCCTCAAAGAATGGACGACATTTGTCCCCTGATCGCGATATGAATTTGTTCAATGCAGCTAGGCATCCTGTCAGTCTTTGTACCTCTTTGATGGAACGAGGAGGTTCCATATCAACGATAGTTTTAACTTTGGCAGGGTTAGCTTCAATTCTTTATTTACGACCAGGTGGCCCAAAAATTTCCCCGAATGTACCCCAAAACGTCTCTTCTTCAGGTTCAACTTCATGTTATACTTTCGGAAAATGTCAAAACCTGAGATAGATGCTGGAGGTGATCTTCTTTTCGGGTACTTTTGACGACTATATCATCAACATACACCTCCACCTTCTCTCCAATGTGTTCGTCGAACATTTTGTTGACAAGCCTCTGATAGGTTGCCCCTGCATTGATTAATCCGAAAGACATTCTCTTCCAGCAAAGTAGATTCTTGTTTGTGTAGAATGATGTATTCTCTTGGTCGTCTGGGTGTATAGGAATCTGGTGGTAACCAGCAAAAGCATCCATAAATGTAAACATTTCATGCCCAGCTGTGTTGTCCACCAGTTGGTCAATGTGCGGAAGTGGAAAGTTATCCTTCGGGCATGCTACATTCAGATCTGTAAAATCTATGCATAGCCTCCAGGTTCCATTCGGCTTCCGCACTAGTACAGGATTTGCAACCCATTGGGAACACAATGCTTGTCTGATTAAGTCATTGTCTAGCAATGTCTTAACTTCTTCATTGGGAGCCTGATATTTATCCAGCCCATATTTTCGTCATTTATGATGGATTGGTCTTCGAGCCAAATTAATATTCAGTCTATGACATGCATCCTTCGGGTCAATCGAGATTAGCCTTGAGAAATTCTGCCATTCGAGTTCTGTAGGGCTCAGGAAGTTTGGACCCAAGGTCATCACGGTTTGAGTTAACTTTGATGGCCTTCAGTTCTTCGACTGGGGTTGCTCATCATTTTTGTCCCTTCCACCGTGGATCAATAATTGGCCCTTCAGGGTTTAGCCCATCCTCGATGTCCATGGGTTCAACATCTAGGCAGGGATCAAAATCGTCTGCCATGCTGGGAACAATGCTGGTCACTAGGGTTGGATCCTTCAAGTTAGTGTCCACGGGTATTTCGTTAACAACCATTAATGTCAAAGGTGATTCTGCTGCTAGGCAAATTTGCTTGCCATTGAGCAGTTGTTGGTCGCCCATAGGCAAGGTCTGCTCGTCAGCTTCCACCTGATCGTCGTGAGGTCCCAAAATGTCATTGAGGATCGAAGGCTCATTGTCACAATGGCTAGGGGAAGCCTCCATCATCGATACCTATTTTTCACTTGGACGTAGTTCAAGGAGACACTCTTGAGCTTTTCTTTGGTCTCTTTTTAACGTCCCAGCTCCACTTGCTGTTGGAAACTTGACACAGTAATAATAGGTTGAAACAACAGCTTTAAATTCATTTAGAAAAGGTCAGCCCAGGAACCCACTGTAGGTGGATTCTTGATCTACGACCAGGAAATCCACCATTCTAGTTATATTCTTTTCGGGATCCTTGGTCGATACAAGTTGTAGTGACAACCTAATTATTCCTAAGGGCTCTGTTACAGCATTTCCGAAACCTAAAATTCGATGATTGGAATCTTCAATGTAGCTGGCATAGTCTTCCAGCTGATCAAGCGTCTTTTTGAAGATTATGTGTGTATAGGCTCCGGTGTCTATCAGTAAATGGTGTACCTTTGTCCCCATTATCTTGGCACAGATTATGAGGGAATCGTTATGGGGAGTTACGATTCTGTCTAAGTCTCTTTCCGTGAAGGTCAACTCTACTGTATGAAGAATTGACGGGTTGACTCCCATTTCTTGTACATGAGCTACTGCATGTAGCTCAGCTTTCCTCTTCCGATTTGATATCAGATGTCGCCCATCAGAGCAACCACCAACAGGTCCCGCAGGCTCCATCATTTGAATTTTGGGAACTGGACCTCCTGCTGGTGCTGGAATTGGTCGCCCAGCACGATTTCTTCGGGGAGCTTGTTCAACATCGTCATCCTCGGACTCATCTTCTCTGCCTCTCTTTCTGGGTTGTCTTTTCACAAATTCGGATAACTTACCCTCCTCGTAAAATCGTCATAACTGCTTTAGCAAGTCTCGGTATTCGCTGGTAAAATGCCCTACACTCTGGTGGTAGGCGCAATATTTATTTTGGTTTAACTTGCTAGCGTCTTGACGTATCTTTCTTGGAGGGGTAAGTAATTCCTTTTCCCGAACATTATTGTACACCGCATCGATCGATATGGTGAGTACTTGATTCAGCTTATCTTTCAGTTCCGCTCCTTCATTGAATGCTTTCATGTTCTTAGGGGCCCGATAACCTCCACCACCGGTCTTTTTAATATTTTCTTTCTGTTTTTCTTTATCTCCCAAATCTTTCTGTAGGGCTTTATGCATTGAGACAAAGACTCCTGCCCGGTCGTGAAATTCAGCATAAGTTTTCGGGCATCTGAGATGTACATTTTTCCAAAGATCGATGCCTTTCTTTAAACTAGCTAGGACAGCCACAATTTTTGTGTCTTCGCTAATAGATTCCCCTTCCAACAAGACCTTAAACCTTTCCAAATATGATAAGTTCGACTCGTCATCAGCTTGTTTCAAGTCGGATAACCGATGCCTTTGGGATAACTAAGACTCGGCCGTGGAGAAATGGGACAGAAACTCTTTGCCTAACTGGACAAATGAATGAATGGAAGCCGGTGGCAAAGCCGAAAACCATTTATGAACACGATCCCCCAGGGTTAATGGAAAGTTGCGGCATTGGGTAGCATCACTTGCCCCCATCGATATTATATAATCAGAGTACTTCATCAGATGCACCCGGGGATCGGTCGTGCCTTCATATTGTATACTTGCAGGGAATTGAATCTTCTTCTGAATTGGAGCTTTTAAAATCACCGAAGATAGTGGAGAGGATGGAAGGGAAGTGTTCCCATATCCTCTCTGATTTCAATTGTTTTTCTCATGGATACCAGTTCTTCCAGTGATCCCCCTTGACTTTGAGGCTGTTCGACAAACAGTGGTGCATGACCATCGGTTCGCCGCAGTCCCTCACTTGGTATGGGAACCTCCTGGGCTGGCTTCCTGGGATTGGGTGCCCCATCTGGGCCCAGGCGATCAAAGGCTGGCCTAGTCAGTCTTTTGTGGACTGATTGGCGAGCTGGTACGTGGGCTGGGTGAGCTACTTCAGCTCTGGGGTGAATCTCCATTGCTCCCCGGCCAGGGCGACCTAATCTGTTTAGTGCGCTCTGGCGTGTACCCTGGCTAACCCCTATAGCTTGGCCGGGGGTTGATTCTCCATGGCTAGTTGCCTCTGCGAGCTGTTTCTCCTTTCCCTTCATCTTTCGAACCTAGGCACCGTCGGCCTCATTTTGATGTTCATCCCTGGTCCTCTCATGTTCGCGAGCTCTTGTTAGGCTGTGCCTCGCTCGGATATGAGATGGGCCAGGTTGTACTTGTTACTTTTGTTGGGCCTGAAGCATCACGATTGTCCGAGCTAGATCATCAGGGTTACGAGCAAATGCTTCTAGCTCAGGTGGCATCAACTGGTTTGCAGTTGTTAGATGGTTTCCTTGCTCATGTCGAGCTACTTCTGCTCGCCGACCAGCCTGGGACATCCTTGAACGTAAATCTCTTGTCAAATGTTGTGAAAGTTGTGTTTCATGTGTTTGAGGCATCCTTAGCCAAAGTTTCAGTATAACTCTTCAAATGTTCAAATCTTCAAACGAAGAATACCAAGAACACCAAGAACACTTTCGTATAATTCTTCAAATCTTCAAGTTTTAAGCTTGAAGTCCTTGTTTGATTGTCCCTAATCGGAGGTTCGAACCCTCCTTCTAGCGCCAATTTGTTGGTAATCGTTTCTAATCACAAGGATTGGTGGTTGTTTTTATAGTAAATCTGATCACCAATCAATTATGTGTGATTGATCACTAACATAATTAGTGAATACGAAATTTGGGATAAAAGAAATAAACACATGTAATGGTTACATATTTAATTCGTGTAGTTTATAATCGAGGTGCTTTGGATGTATAGCCGGAGTTTGGACGTATATGTGAATTTGTGCTTGTTTTATTAGTTGAAAATTGAAGTATTTATACAAGTTTTCCTAGCAGGAGGTGTACAAAACCTTTGGTCTTCTAAGTGTGCATGTGTGACACTTGGTGAGTTGACTATTTGACCTTATCTAAACTAATTCTCATCCTCTAATGCTGGATTTGCTCATATTTGAGTATTGTTCATTCCTTTGGACTTGTCCTTGAGGAGTCATTAGTCTGATTTTGATGGTTATTCTTGCTAGCTTGATATCAAGATACTCCGATTAGGTCTGTTCGCCAATTGGCTGGAACTGCTCGCCAGGGTATCCCTTGGGTTCATAAGGTCCTTGTGCAAAAAGGCGCTTGCATGTGGATTACTGCTCGTCGAACTGGAATAGCTCGCCTAGCTATTCCAGCTTAGTCTAGTTTAGTTTACTTAAACTTGTGTTGAGTGTAATTACTTCATGTAATTTTGCTCGCCTAGATGGGGTTTCTGCTCGCCTATCAACAACTGCCACTAGTAATAATCCACAATCATCCTTTCGGAATTTATTCATGTGAAATCCGTCTTTTTGGCCGATCCGATGGGAAAATGTATTCCAAAAAGACATCACAAATAAATAAATTATGGAGGTCAAATTAATCCAATTTTATTATCCGGAATAAAATTGCGATTAAAGAAACATACTTAGTAATTTTCGAAAGTAATGTTTTTCTTGGATAATTAAAATCATGCAAACACATATCAATAAATAATAGGTGCATGAAAAAAAAACATCCATCAAAACAAAAATTAAAACACATTGGAGCACTCAAATCCAATTGTCACGGTTTAATTTTCTTCACGTCTTGATGCGAGAAATCGTCCTCGTTGCTTTCATCGTTTATCTCGATAAGCTCCCACTTGAATAGCAATACTTCGTTAAAAACTTTGTTTGAGGTTCGGGACGATGTTTGGAATCACACAAAAAAATAAGTACGAAAAAAAGAATTCACGACCCGAGATCCAGCACCGGTGGGTGGGCCGCGCACCTCCCGGTGCTGCACGCTACCAAGCTTCGGGCGGACAGCGTCTCGCGCACGCACTCCGGGCGACACGAAACCCGCCGAGTGCGCCGAGCGCTGCCCGGCACCCGCCGTGCACAGCTCAGTGCGCTTCGCGTACGCCGTGCATCGGGTTTCAGCGTACGTCCTTGTTTTTCACCTCATGCATGATCCACGTCCATGCATGCGCCACACATGTATGCATCGTCCGGGTACATCGTCTTCAATTCTTCATTTTCGTTCCGATTCGGTTACAATTTATTTACAAAAAATAAATAAAAACTATATCTAGACTAGTCTATTACATTGATCAAATCAAACAAATAAAACAACTAATCTACTCGTGGGTTTTCACACGAGAAAAACAAATTCGAACGAATCAAATTGAAAACAATTAATTCACACGCATGAATAAAACAAACATTAAAACCATGACAATTGGATACCTGCAAAAAAGATCTAGCAATTCTACTATCCAATTTTAATTTAATGTTAAACAATTTAAATCCCAATTTAAAGACCAGAGCCCAAAAACTATGGCTCTGATACCAGTTGTTGGGAAAATAGGGGTGTCCGGATCTATTCGGGATGAAATTTAAATATAATTATTACTAGCATGAATTAATCCTAATTAATTCAAATACTAATTCCAACAACAATTTTATCATCATGCATGCAGAATTAATTCACATAAAACCTATGGCGGAATAACTAGGAATTTATGTGATTACGTACCTCTTGTAGATATGGCCTTTGATAACAACGGGACTATCACAAACGTGCTACCAACCAAAAGACCTTCTCAAGTATACCCCTTTCACCTTGCTTGTTCACCGGCGAGAAGTGCTCACAAACAATCAGGAATAACATGGGAGAAAGAAAAAATATTTTTGCTCTTGATTTTTCCAACACATGGAATCATGTACTTGAGGATGAAATAATCATCCCCTTTTATAGATGAAGTGGCCGAAAATAATAGGCCCAATGAGATTAAGAGAAATCTTTTCTTAGTCTCTTAGAAATCTTGAATATATCCCATATATTCGTTTCTTCATAATAAAATATTCCACAAAAATCTCAACTCCTCATCTAAGGGTGTAATTTTGAAAATTTCAATATTAGAGTGCAAGATTTGAATCTTCTTGAATTTATGAGATAATCTTGTATTCCAAGAATACATATCTTCCATTATATCTTTCCAAGAAAATCAACAAAATCTTCTCTCTTTCTTGAATCCATATTTTCAAAAATATCTAGAAAAATCAGCAATAATATTTTCTTTTATTTTAATCACCTTATTATTATTGGGCTACTTAATGGGCTACTCGAGGGGCCTTTAGGAGAATTAAGATTGGACCTCCAATGGACTTCTGAATTTCAATATTGAGCCCCAATATAATTCAGCCCATTAATATTAATTAGTACCACTAATAAATTAATATTGCACTATCCATCTTAATCCATATTACGATAATATGGGCTCCCGGATATTATTTCCCGCGTTTAAGATTTTCTAGTCCATTAATTAATTAAGCTTTTGAATAGCTCTAAATTAATTAATATTTTTTTACCTTGGAGTAAAGACAGCTCAACATTATTATCCGTACCGAAGAAACTAATTCTTCACTTGCAAGATTTGGTACGATAAAACTTCGGAGCCCAGCAAGGGGACAAATCACATGAACCGTACTCGCACGCGTTTCTCCAGATTAAATCTTAGCAGCCGTCGTATGATTAATATTACTGCTCAAGACACATAAGTTCGAAGTCACGATGATTCTCACCCAACATGAATCAAAGCAGTAACCATTAAGCACACACGGTCCTATTTAAGTGACGGAGATAAAGAAATCAATAACCACTGAGATCTAATTCTTCACATTTCAGAACATAAGAATGTATCCTCGTTGTAGGTCCTCTTCAACACATAGTAAATGTGCTTATGCAATCTCTTAGTCAAGACAGATAAATCCGAGATATGCACATCGACCTTTCGCGGCAGATTGTTCAGTTCCACCTGGGTCGTGAATTTGTACGTTTAGTTACAAGGAAACCTGTTAATGTGATCTTCCGTGATCTTGTATCACCACATTAACTACAATGTAACACATACTATATAAATTGAACGGGTTGCAATAAATATCCAACGTTCATTCATATCTAAAGCAAATGCAATAAAAGAATTATTCTCATAAATAAGTGATTAATACATGAGTTATACAAAGTAAAAGCATACTTTCACGTATAACTCCAACAGACCATAGAGAGGATAAATTCTTATGTGCTGAAAGAAGAAGAATTAGACCTTAGTGGTTGTTGATTTCTTAATCTCTATCACTAAAATATGACTGTGTGTGATTAATACCTATTGCTTTGATTCATATTGGGTGAGAATCATTGTAACTTCGATACCTTGTATTTGGGGCAATAATATTAATTATACAACAGTTGCTAAGATTTAATACAGAGAAACGTGTGCAAGTACGTCTTGTATGATTTGTCCCCTTGGTGGGCTCAAAAGTTTTATCATACCAAATCTTGCAAGTGAAAATTAGTTTTCTGGTATGGATAATAATGTTGAGATGTCTTTACTCCAAGACACAAGATATTAATTAATTTAGAACTATTCAGAAGCTCAATTAATTAATGGACTAAATAATCTTAAACATGGGAAATAATAACCGGGAGCCCATATTATCGTAATATGGATTAAATAGTGCAGTATTAATTTAATAGTGGTATTGATTAATATTAATGAGCTTAATTATATTGTGGCTCAATATTAAAAATTCAGAAGCCCATTGGAGGTCCAATCTAATTCTCCTTAAGGCCCCTCAAGTAGCTCAATAATAATAAGGTGATTAAAATAAAAGAAAAATATTGTTGCCTATTTTTCCTTAAAAATTTCAAAAATAATAAATAAGGGGAGAAAGATTTTCTTTGAATTTTGTTATGGAATGAAGATAAGTATTCTTGGAATACAAGATTATCTCATAAATTCAAGAAATCTCCTACTTAGATATTTATTATATAATTTTCGAAAATTTCAATAAATAAAGAAGAGGAAAGATTTTGTTGATTTTCTTGAAAATATATTATGGAAGATATGTATCCTTGGAATACAAGATTATCTCATAAATTCAAGAAGATCCAAATCTTGGATCTTATTTCTCTTATTTTTCGAAATTATCCATAATAATAAGGAGGTGAGATTTTTATGGAATATTTAATTATGGAGAAAAGAATATATGAGGTATATTCAAGATTTCTTGGAGATCGAGAAAAGATTTTTTTTCCACCTATTCAAAGGCCCAAAAATTTGGCCACCTTATGTTATAAATAGGGGATGCATTTTTCATCCCAGTTGATAGTTCCATGTGTTTGAAAAATTAGGTGCAACATATTTTTCTTATTCCTTGTTTTATTAATCTGTTCGTTAAGCACTTCCCACTGGTGAACGAACCAGGTTAAAGATGAATACTTGAGAAGGTCTTTCGGTTGATAGGATTAATTAGTTTGTCCTGTTCTACTCAAAGGTCGTCTCTCCAAGAGGTACGTAATCGCGTAAACTCCTAGATATTCCGTTATAGGACTTTTATGTGAATTTAATTTATATGCGTAAAATTACATGTTGTTGGTAAATTATTATTTGAATTAATTAGGATTAATTCATGCTAGTAATAATTATATTTAAATTCGTATATAAATTTGACCCCGAATAGATCCAGACAAGACTATTTCCCCAACACCAAGGTGCATTGATTAGACCTCCTCTCTCAGGAAATCCTGATCCCTCAACTGGACTTATGTTCCTCCGGTGGAATTGTCTCCCAACTGATCTTGCACCCCTCCGCAAGATTGCCTCAGATCTAGACTCACATCCCCCTCCGGGAAGACCTTTCAATAATCTACCTTCACCACTAACTCTCAAGAAAGAATCTGGGCTTGGTGTTGCTTTCCAACTAAGTGAGATTTTTTCTAAAACCTTTTAGTCTTTAAGATAAGATTGAGATAATCTCTCTAAACTTATAATATACTAGTACAAAACCCGCGTAATACGCGGGGTGTTTTATAATATTATTTATATAAAAATATAAAATAATCAACCATTTGTTTATTTATTTAAAATATTAAAAATTCTAAATTAAGGTAATGTATCATATTTCAATTAATCGGTTGAACTGTCATCACAATTGATCTCAAGAATAACATTGTTGTATGTTTTTTAGTATTGATTTAAAAATGATGATATATGTTATTATGTTTTTAGAAAATAATGATAATATAAACCTACTTACTAAGATTACAGAAACTATATCAAATAGTATGTAATTTAAGATCTATTGAAATATTCACTAGTATTGTTATAATTTGAAAAGCTATAGTAACATAAACTTTGAAAGAGTATGTTATGTATACATACTATTTGTTGAATGTATAATTTGATAAAATTAGTTCCACCACTGATTAGGCATGAAATTGTTATGTTTTGTAGCCCGATTTGCCCATGTTTTGAGTGTATTTGATGAGTATTTAGAGTCATTTGAGTATCATTAAACTAATAAATTTGCCTCTTTGATTCTCATAGTTGGAAAGAGGGCAAAAAATTCAGTTCGTAGGACTTTGAATCAACTCAAACGGACTCCCGGATGAGAAGTTATGAAAGAAATACGAAAAGTATTAGTTCGAGCGAGCAAAAGTGTCATTTGGCCCAAAGGAGGAAGTGCTCGAGCTGCCTAGGTCGAGCACTAGGTGCTCGAGCAATGGAGATCGAGCGTCTGTTGAGTTCTGGAAGTCCGAAGCGTTCGACTGACTAGCGCTCGACCGGTGAAGAACTCGAGCGATGCAAGGGTGCTGTCGCCAAGGGGCGCTCGACCGAGCTAAGGTCGAGCGCTAAGCACTCGACTGGTGGTAACTCGAGTGCAAGAAAGATGTTGTATAGAAGAGACGCTCGACCAAAGGGGGAGCTCGAGCGGTTACGCGAATTTTCGGCCCAAACGTCCCAGATTCGGCCCATGCCTATATATATATACCCTTCTAAGCACGATTTTACAGATCTTGGCACACCACTTGATACCATTAGATAGTTTTTAAGGGGAGAGCTTGGGGAAGAGTTTAGCAAGGTTTTTGAACGTGTAATCGAGGTTTTAGCATACGAATTCATAGATTAATTTCTTTTCTTGTGAACCGATTAGTTTTTATTTTTGATTTCTTGATACTTGAAACTTCGAAACCTAGCTTTTCGATATTTATTGAGATTACTTTTGAAACTTGAATTATTCTTTCGTTTATGTTATTTATTTCTTTCGTTCATTCAAGTATGCATATGTTTATTGTTCTTGTGATTATTTTTGTTATTCAAACCACCATTTTAGGCTAGAACCCTTGCATGATAAGGATAGGATGAACTCGTAGAAGTAGGATGTTGATGTAAATAGGGTAATTTGTGATGTTTAGTTTTGATTCTCTTAATTATTGAATGCTTCTAATAAATTCTAGACTTATCTTGGAATTAAGTACGAAAATTATTAGAGAGAAGACTACCCCATCACTCTTTAATAACGAATATGCTTAAGGAAAAGGTTTTAGAAGGAGTTTATCATTTACTGATTTATCTAGGGAGGACGATTGCATTACCCTATTTAAATTGAGGTCTCAATAATTAAGCATAAACCGTATAATTCGATTATTAGATTTGTGAAGTAGGTTGATAGGACGAAGTATTAGGGTTAATTCTTGAGCTTTTAGTCTTTCAATCTAGTGCTAGATTAGGGAAGTTGATTGCCTAGTTTAAGTAATCTTAGGATTATTACTTGCACATCACGATTATTTTAGTTATTGTACCAACTCCGGGAGTATACGTAGGAATTCCTATCCCGGGCATCACCATCTCTTATCTGCATTAAAATAAAAGTTATTTAGTTAATTTCATTGATAGCATATAGATAGTATAATATAGTTTAGAATCAATTCATAACAAAACATTGCATTCATATTAGCTACGAGACGTAGATTTCCAGGGATCTATTTGCATACAAACTTTCCCTTGGGTTCGATAATACTTGGTCCATATACTTGTCCATACTACAGGGATCTCATACTCTTGGGGGGTAACTTCTAGTAAAGCTAGTAAATTGCGTTCAAGTCAATGACATTTATGGAGCCGGTGCGTATGTATACTATCAAGGTTATTCTATTAGGAGTATGATGTGAAAGAGATGAGTAAGAAGAATGATCAGCGTGATCAAGATCTTAAGAAGAGGGATATGGAGCTAAATAGAATTTAACAAGAGAACAATAGGTGGTTCACTTCTATGGAGTTTCAGATTAGTCAGATCGCAAAATCACTTGGGAGAGAGCCGGGAAAATATCCTTCTATGCCGGAAGGGAACCCAAAAGAGCAATGCAAGGCGATCCAGTTGAGAAGTGGAACCAAGTATGATGGACCTCCTTTACCTGTTGATGTGGAGAAAGTTCCTGAGGAGGTGGAAAAGGAGAGCGAGAAGGTTAAGGTGGAAGACTCTCCTAAAAGGGAAGAACATGAAGAAGAATGAGTCCCGAAGTGGAAGAAAGCTAAAGAGGCGAAGCGAAATATGAAGGAGACCGAGCGAGATGAATGGGGGTGCCAAAATTAGTGATTTCGGTACCCTATCCGCAGCGGTTCATGAAGAAGAAGTTAGATGAGAAGTTCGCCAAGTTTCTTGAAGTCTTCAAGAAGCTCCACATTAACATACCTTTTTATGATGCTTTGGAGCAGATGTCTAATTATGCCGAGTTCCTGAAGGACTTGTTAGCTAAGAGGAGGAGAGTTGACGGACCCGAGCTTGTGCAGTTGAATCACGGGGTGAGTGCAATGGTGCACAAAGCGCTTCACTATCTTATGTGATATCGGGAATGGAGTCAAGAAAGGAGTGTTATGCGATCTTGGAACAAGCATCAATCTAATGTCAGTGTCACTATTTAAGAAGTTGGATGGCAGAGATCTTCAATCAACCATGATGACTCTCCAACTCGCTAATAGGTCTATTATAAGACCTCAAGGTGTTGTTGAAGATGTCCTCGTGAAAGTGGGTGATCACGTGTTCCCAGCTGAT
Source organism: Ballota nigra (assembly GCA_947034835.1). Taxonomy (NCBI): domain Eukaryota; kingdom Viridiplantae; phylum Streptophyta; class Magnoliopsida; order Lamiales; family Lamiaceae; genus Ballota; species Ballota nigra. Next base: position 40,595,415 of record OX344721.1, read on the forward strand.
TTTGTAGTCCCAGACATGGAGGAAGATGAACATGTGCCTTTGATTTTGGGAAGACCGTTCCTAGCTACGGCCGGAATGGTGCTAGATGTGGCGAATGGGAAGATCACGGTAAAGGTAGATGATCAAGAGGTGAAGATTTCCTTATATGAGGCTATGAAACACCCAAAGGAAGGATGCTATTGACCCTTGTGTTGAGGACACACGTCTTAACCCTCATCAACTGTATATTCATGATTATATTAGTCCTTCACTTAATGATTTAACCTTTTAGCATTATGATCTTGATTGTTTTGACAGGGATAAAGACAATGAAGAAAGGGAAGAACTTAAAAAGTGTGGACGTGGCCAAATTGGAGGAAAAAAGAGGAGTTGATTTTAGGAAGACAAAATTTTGGAAGTTTCTTGATAAGGCACCTCTGTGGAGAGCGAAAAAGAAAGTGAAACCACCGCCGGAGGTGAAGAAGGTATTTAAGCGTGGACTCCTTGAGGTAGAGAAGGAGAATGTGAATCGAGTGGAGAATTTCTATAACTTCTCTTATGAGAATGAGGGAGGTAACTTTGAGTATCATGTCTCATAAGCTCCTTTGAGCTCAGTCCGGCATGAGGACCTTAAAAATAGCGCTGAGTGGGAGGCAACCCACTTTTATTTGTTTTTTAGTGTTTTTAGTTATTAGTGTGTTGTTTTGAATCGTAAGTTCTAACCTCGTTCTTGAGTGAGTTTCTTGTAGGCTTGTCTCGAGGGTGTAAAGGTATCATGGAGTTATTCAAGGGAGGAACTCGAGCAAGGGAGTATGCTACATTGCCAAGTGCAACGGGGATTATGCGTATGAGGTAACCCACAACCCCAAACTTAGACCGCTTCACAAGGTCGAAGTTTGGGGGGTGGAGTGTTTTTTATGTTTTATGGTATACATACGCACCGGCACACTTGAGAGGTTTGATTTACATTGCACAGGCGCATGCCCTCTCGTTGAGTTGAGTTTGGTTATATATTGTGCCCTGAGATATTCCTTGAACTGATCTTATTTTGAACTAATTGGGTGCTCCTACGATTTCATGCTTATTAACTCTCTTATGCTTATTGATTGCTATCTTTGAGTGTGAGTTATGAGTTAGTGATCTGTGGAGTTGAGTTAGAGTCTAGATTGTGTGAGTGTAGTAATTAGAGTTAATTTGAGAGGGAACTTGTATACTTACGAATTTTCCTTTTGAATACTTGTGTGTAAAAAGTGAATTCACTAGGTCTAGCATGGATGTGAAAGCCGTGAGATTTGAGTCTTTAAAGTGATTAAAATTCACTAAATTGATCTCATCGTTGTGAGTGGATCTTCACCTTAGAGGCGCTAGAACTTGTGGGTACTCTCTCTTCTTGATTGTGTCTAGTATGAAATGCCGAAAATGATTTTAGGTCATCTTTGAATTGATAAGTCACTTAGCCAAATATTCCCTACCAATGACATTTATCCCTTGTTAGCCCGTTTGAGCCTTAGCCTAATTTATTTGCTAGCACCATTGAACTATCCAAATTCTTAAACTCTTTTTGTCCTAATTTGAGTGGAGAATAGAAAAAGTTATGAGTGGAAAGAGATTGAGTTGAGTTGAGAAGGAGAATTATTAATGGTTGAGTGAATATGAGGAACGGTGTGATTAGGCGTGAAATTGTTATGTTTTGGTGCCCGATTTGCCCATGTTTTGAGTGTTTTTTATGAGTGTTTGGAGTCAAATGAGTATTATTTTTATAAAATAATTAATTTATATCTTTAGATTTCATATATGGATAGAGGGTGAAAAGAGGAGTTCGTAGGACTTTGAATAGGCCAAAACGGACTCCCGGTTGAGAAGATATGAAGATTTTACGAACAAGTGTACATCAGCTGAAAACCACTCGAGCAACTCGAGCGCCACCGCTCGAGCATGTTGCTCGAACGCCCAAAAACTTACAGAAAAATTTCGGCACTCGACCAGCTCGAGCGCTAGTGCTCGACCCCTTGCACCATTCGATCTGTCATGCTCGAACGCCCCGCTCGAGCTGGTGCTGCTCGAGCACTATCCTATTTTTGCCTCCGGATGCATTTTTTCGGCCCATGAGTTCCCGATTCGGCCCGATGCTTATATATACTCGTCCCGAACACGTTTTTACACACAACTTGAGACCACTTGATACCATATTACTTTGAGAGTTAATTTTTGGAGAGAGAAAGAGGGGAAGAGACGAGCAAGCTTTAGTTTTACGCATTCGAGGTTTTACTTACGAATTCATAGTTCGGTTTTGATTTTTAGTTTCGTTTCTTTAGACCTTTGTTCTTTGTTGGTGATCAAATTTAATCGGGTGGATTAGTGACTGCTTTAGTTCGGTTTAAGATCACCAATTAATTTCGTGTGATTGATTACCACCGTAAATGGTAAATTGAAGACTCGGGTTATAAAATCGAAAATACGAAAGTCGAAATCGTATTAATTTCGTATGTGTGCACGTTTTAGTGTGTTAGTGTGTGTTTTGGGAATATTTGTGAATTTGAACTTGTATTTCTTAAGTTGGAGAACAACTATTTATAGAGACTAGCAAGCATGAGGTGCCTATGACTCTTGGTCTCCCTAGCCTGCATGCTTGACAAGTGTCCTTTGACCTTAGTTTGACCTCATCTAAGCTGAATCTTAGTTACAAAGTCTTCCTTGGTCTTATCTCGGACTTCATTGTTGTTCGTCCAGGTCGGCTTAGGATATCCAGAATGGTTTTTTCATAAAAGTTGTTCGCCTTTTGGGTGCATGGCTCAGAAGTTGTTCGCCTTTGTGTTTTACACAGATTGGCTTTGAGATCTCGGTCCTTTGTTCGTTGACATACACCTCTTAAGCTGATTGATGCACCTCCTTTTAATAATGTTGCTCGTCATCAATGACTTGGCAGAATGTTCATATCTGGTCTCGGGTCTTAAAACCTGTTCGCCAGTATGTTGTTCGTCGGTAGAGTTGTTCGTCAGTTCATACACTCTCTGGATTGATTTATGCACCCCAACTTGATTTCCTTTGCTAATCATCTTTGATTTGGGGTTGATTCTTCATAATCCTTTTTTAGGCTTTAATCCTTGTTCGCCCAACAATGATTGATGTTCGCCTATCAACAATTGCCCCCTATCCTGACTATATGTTTCCCCAGATGAGCAACTTTGTGGCGAGCAAATGTAGTTGGGATATTATACTGGTGAGGATTTGGACGATCATCATTGAATTAGGCGATCAACTTCGTGTTCACCGTTTCGTCTTCCCACGATTTGGGGGAGGTACGAGGATGACGTGGGCGGCATGATTGCGCGCCGCCCACGCGCGAGCAGCCCCGAGGCCACGCGCCCCTATATTTGCATATAGGCCCTCCAATTTTTGAACTTGCTCGGAATTTACCCCGTTTTCTTTCAAATTGGCCCACATTTTGTTGGAAATTACGTTCCATACCCCGTTTTTTACCTGGGGTATAAATAGTGGAGGGAAATGAATATTTTTCCACATTTTTACTTCTTGCTACAGTGCTCCGGCGAATTCTCCATCCCCGGCGATTCCAAGCTTTTTCCGACGAGATTTTCTTCAAATTCTTGCTTCCGGCTTAGTTTCAAGGTAGTATTTTTGTTTTAATCACTTGATTTTGTTTTTATTTCTCTTCGAGACCCCATCGCCGCCGTGTGTGACCTTGCGCCACCGTCTTCCTCGAGAAATCGCCGCCGTTTGCAACCTCCATCGCCGCCGTCTGGTCTTTTTCTCATTTTTCTTCCATGTCTTCCCATTCGAGCAACAAATCTGAGGAAACCCTTGATCCCCTTTTCCCAATCGCGGCTCCCGTCAATCAACCTCTCTTTGAAATTTCCTCGGCGTCAAATCCCCACGTTGACTCGGTTGTTCGTTCAGTTGGGGATACTGGTACTCGCCCATTCGGGAGGAAAATAGTTGTTATTGCGAGCAGGGATTCCAACGAAGGCTCTTCGTCCAGCGCTGAATTGGAAGATCCCCAATTTGACGAATTGACCCGCGAATTTCTGGAAGGGATAGGGTTCCCATCTCCAAAAATGCTGGAAAACGAGATTCTAGTTGGAGTTGCTCGGCCTTTCGAATGGCGAGCATATACTGAGGAACATGCGAACAACTTTGCTCGCCCAGAAAGAGAAGTGATGGATTTGGTAAAAACTGACTTCCAGACGAGCAAAATCAGAAGTGTTGTTCTCAAGGAGGATCTAGACTTGATCCGAGAGACCTACAAGATCCCGTATGACATTCGTATGTGGGCCCCCAGGAGAAAGGAGAGAGCTGATCGCCCACCCCTAGGATGCACGGCGATCAATATTCATACGTTGATGGCTGGTTTGAAGCTGCCGTTGCCCCCCGTTGTTGGTCATTTTCTTGAGGCGACCAACCTTGCCATTACACAGATTACGCCGATTGGATGGATGAATCTGCTCGGCGCAATGTGCCTATTCGCCCTCGAAGGATATGTTGATCGCCTTACTGCAGAGGAGATCAACTATCTCATGACAATTACTAAGTGTCCCATAGGCGAAGAAGGCTACTACTACCTCAAGGCCAGAACCGGACTCAAGATGGTAGAAGGGGTGCCGAACAAGATCAAGGACTGGAAACAACACTTCTTTTTCATTGGGGATGATTGGCGAGCATCTTCCGGTCCACACGGGGGCATTGGGCGAATAAATTCTCCCGCCGCTTATGGAATAATTAAGCGTAAGTTTATCTTTGTTCATTCTTGAACTGTATTGTTCTAATTTAACTTTTCTTGTTTTCTTGCAGGCCCTCGGTTGCCCAAGTGGAACTCGGAGGAGGAAGAGATCGGGGCAGAGTTTTTATTTACTTCCTGCTTGGTCGGCCTACGCAATAGAGCAGATAGGACTATCCAGTATCTGAGCGACGAGAAGCGTCAGAGAGCTGCTCGCTTGTTTTCCTATCCCCATCACTTAGAAGCCCGAGCTGAGGTGCCCCCAGGTATAAAAAATTTTCAACTCTTCCTTCATTACTTTGTTCGTCCTTTGATATCAAAACTTGCTCGCCTTAACTCTTTTTTTTTAGTCGAGCAAGTCACAATCGCCGTCCCTCCCTGCTTCGAACTCTTGGAACAAAGAGTATTCGAAATGGCACCACCGAAAGGAAGGAGAAAGAAGGGTGACCCGCCATCCAAGGTGTTGGCGATGACGAATAAAGCGAAAGGGGCGAAAGTTGCTCGCCAAGCCGCGCCCATGTCCAATCTACCACCTTCTCCCCCCCTGCACCATCTCCCCACGGTACCAAGCGCTTAAAGAAAGGGAATGGGACCTTTGTGTCCCAGACTGCTCCTGTCGGGACCAAGGGCAAGGAGAAAGTGGGGCAGAGCCGTGCTCGCCATCACACGGAGGGGGAAACTGTTCACCCCTCCTCCATCGAGCCTGTGGAGAAGACAGGCAGGCGGGCAGGGATTCCACTCCTGTTCGCGGTCCTGAGGACATCACCCATTTGGGTTGGGATGATCAAAAGTTCCAGGAGTAAGTTTACCCTCGCTTCTGTCGAGCAAAATTCAAATTTTTTGTATTTTTCTAAGTATCATTTGCCTTCTTGTTCGCAGATACCGTGCTGACGATCACCCTGGTCGAGCAAGTGTTGTTCATTAGTACGCTTGCTCGAAGACTCCCGTCAACATAAGGGAGATTCCCGGCGATCACGTTCGCAGGGCGACGGAGCTGATCGCCCGAGCTTGGACACGTCCCCTGGACAAAGCTATCTTCCAACAAGGGCTGGCAGACAACGTTCATCTCTCCATGATGCTTCATGCCAACGGCCTCATCACGGCTCAAAGGGCAATGGCCCAGATAGTCGAGCAAGAAGAAGTTGCTCGCCGCTACGCCAGCACTGCTCGGCAGCTCACGGAGGAGAAAGACGGCTTGGTCAGCCAGTACGAGGCCAAACTTGCTCGTCTCAATAACCAGATCAATGTTTACATTGACACTGAGAAGAAACACCTTGAAGAAATTCAGGGTTTATCTGGTGAATTGGGAAGCAAAGATGCCTTGCTCGGCGAGGAGAAGAAGAAGCTGCTCGCGGCCGAGCAAAGAAATGCTGAGCTCGAAGCGGAGATTGCTCGTCTGCGGGAGGTAGAGGCCAACTCTTTTTCTCGCGATCAACTCGAGGCTGAGCTCCAGGCCCGGTCTACCCCCATCTCGAACTTAGGATATATCTGCGCCTACGCCGATTGCATTCGCATGGCTGATGCGTACGATTTTAAAGATATGGTGGAGGAGATGGGCAAAGACTTGTCCGAATTCCTGGAGAACTACCCCCCGCCGAACAACATCGAACTCCAACTGGGGGACATCGCCGAACTAGGGGTCAAGATTGATGCCCTTGACCCAAGCATTATCATTACTCGCCCTCCACCACAAGTTGATGATGGCGAGCAGGAAGAGGAGCCTGCTTCTGCTGACGAGCAGACTGCTACGGAAAGGGAACAAAAAGCCGCGGAGGACATGGCTAGAGATATGATTGTTGATCCTCCCGCCGACCAACCTCAAGATCAACCTCCCGCCGAGCAGCAATAGTTTTTAGGACTTAGAATAGTCTTTATTTTGTAATAGTTGCTCGGTAGGCTCTGCTTTGTAGTTGTTCGTTTTTGTAGTACTTTACACTTGTACTATTTTTTGGGGCTCAATGCCTTTTGTTTTAATGGAACGTCTTTCTTATGTTCGCTCATTTTCTTATATATGTTAATTGCCTTTACATTTTTATCAATGCTTTTGCAATTATAACATATAATGTTGGGCCTTTGTTCGAATTGAACTTTTCCTTTAATTGAATTAGGGTTTAGCCTTAGGTTCTGTTCATTTTAAAAAAACGAACAACCTTTAATTGGCTTTGGTCCTCAAAATGGACTTGTACCTCGAGCTTTTGGACTTTTTCTCTTTGACGAACAACTACTATATTTACACTGAAAAATTTACAAGTGTTGTAAGACTGCTCGTCACTAACAAATACAATCTGACGAACAACTTTGAACACTAACTGAAAATATGCCCGCTTATAATATTTTTGCCGAGCAACTTTGTCTAAAATAAAAAAAAATGAAATAGCACTAGACTATACAATGTGCCGAACAACTTTACATTCTAAACTTAGCAAAATTTTCAAAAAATTAGGCAAGTTTTTGGTTTGGTTTGCCTCACTTAGTTCACTGGCCCCCCAAGACATTTGTTCGCCCAATTAAGAACTTGTTCGTCTCATTGATAGTACTTCTTCAGATGTACAACATTCCAGGAGTATTGGGCCGGCTTGTCTTCCATATCTTCGATATCGTATACACCGTTAACGAATTTTTCCATTATACGATACGGTCCCTCCCAAGTTGGTCCCAATACACCTGGAGGTTGGGCGAGCAACTTTCTTAGAACCATATCTCCAACTCTGAATTCCCTAATTTTAACATGGGAATTATAACAGCGTTCTGCTTGCTGCTTATAGGTAGCATTTTTTTGCTCGGCATTCAGTCTTTTTTCTTCGAGCAAATCCATCTCAGTAGCTAGAGCAGAGTTGTTCGCCTGCTCATCAAAGTTGGTCGTTCTGAATGTGTTGGTCTTTAACTCGATTGGTATTACAGCTTCTGTTCCAAAAGTCATTGCAAAAGGTGTTTCTCCGGTGCTTGACCTAGGAGAAACTCTGTATGCCCACAGGACTTCCGGGAGTTCTTCAGACCAACTGATTTTGCTCTCCGCTAGCCGTACTTTCAATGTATGCTTGATTATCTTATTTACGGCCTCGACTTGTCCATTTGATTGGGGATGATAGGGCGTAGAGTAATGTTTTTTTATTCCCCACTTTATGCAGAAATCTCTCAACTCTTTTCCATCAAACTGCGGACCATTGTCTGTTACGATGGTTTGCGGAATTCCAAAGCGACAGACAATGTTCTTCCAAATGAAGTTGATCATTTTCTGCTGCGTGATTTTTACCATGGCTTCTGCTTCTACCCATTTTGTATAATAGTCGACTTCCACAACGGCAAATCGAACACCTCCAACTCCTGCTGGGACGGGACCAATAATATCCATCCTCCATCTTGCAAATGACCACGGGCTATGAATTGATACGAGCTGTTGGGCCGGGGTATGAATGTTTGGGGAAAAAATTTGACATTTATGGCAAGTCTTTGCTTTCTTAATTGCGTCTTGACGTAAAGTTGGCCAATAGTAGCCTTGTCTGATAGTTTTGTATGTCAAGGCTTGCCCCCCAGTGTGATTTCCGCATACTCCAGCATGTATTTCTTCGAGTATTGCTCGTCCTTGCCCCCTAGGCAAACATTTGAGAAGTGGGATTGATATTCCCCTTTTATAAAGCTGCTCGCCCACCAGAGTATATCTGGCGGCTTGCTTTGTTAGCTTGGCAGCTTCAAAAGGGTTGTTTGGTTTTTCCCCACTTTTCAAATATTTGACTATACTTGTTCTCCAGTCTTCTTCTTCACTTGCTTGTTCGTCAAGTTGGTTGACATTATAACTTTTTGTTGATGGATCATTCATCTTTGTAATTATAATGTCCGCCAACTCTGCAGGTCCTTCGCTTGTTGCTAGTCGGGCCAATGCATCTGCTTGCGTGTTGCTTGTCCTTGGAATTTGTTCAATGAAAACTTGTTCTAACAAGGACATCAGGTAGGCAACAATTCGTTGATACTCGATCATGTGATCGTCTTTTGCTTCGTATTCACCTCGGACTTGGTTCACAATCAATTGGGAATTGCCGAATATTTGTAACCGTCTAACACCTACTGCAAGGGATAGGTGGAGACCAGCAATGAGAGCTTCATACTCAGCTTCGTTGTTGGTTGCCATGAAACCAAATTTGATCGCTGAGGTGAATACTTGTCTGTCAGGGCTGATTAGAACCACTCCTGCCCCCGAGGCTATGTTGGTTGAGGATCCGTCAATGTAAAGATGCCAGGGGTGATCAAGTCCTCTCGTTGGATCTGGTGGGAAGGTTAGTTCGACTATGAAGTCGGCTAATGCTTGTCCTTTGATCGCTGTTCGAGGAGCATAGGTCACCCCGAATTGGCTAATCTCTAGTGACCACTTTAATAGGTGACCAGCTGTGTCGGGGCGATGGAGAATTTGTCTGAGTGGGAAAATTGTTAGCACTTCGACTTGATGATCAAAGAAGTATGGTCGTAACTTCCTCACACTCATAACAAGTGCGTATGCCAGTTTTTCGGTTGGGGAGTATTTGATTTCCGCCTCATGCAAAGCTTGACTGACATAGTAAATAGGTTGATGAAATTTGCCGTCTTCTCGCACGAGAACAGAGCTGATTGCCACTTCTGACGCCGCCAAATACAAGTATAGCTTTTCTCCTGGGACGGGTTTTGATAGGATTTTAACATCTCCCAGGTAGTCTTTGAGTTGGTCGAACGCCTTTTGACAGTTGTTAGTCCATGTAAACTGTCCTTTCTTGATGGCTTCAAAGAATGGACGGTATTTGTCCCCCGATCTGGATATGAATCGATTTAATGCTGCTAGGCATCCTGTGAGCCTTTGTACTTCTTTTATTGAACGTGGTGGTTGCATATCCACGATTGCTTTGACTTTTGTTGGATTGGCTTCAATCCCTCGTTGACTAACAAGATGACCCAAGAACTTTCCGGAATGGACTCCAAAACTGCTCTTCTTCGGGTTCAGTTTCATATTGTAATGTCGAAGAATATCAAACACCTGGGTTAAATATTGAAGATGGTCTTCTTTTCGGGGGCTTTTGACTACGATATCGTCTACATAGACCTCTACCGTATCTCTGATTTGTTCGTCGAACATTTTGTTCACCAACCTCTGGTATGTTGCTCCGGCATTGATGAGGCCGAAGGGCATTCTCTTCCAACACAACAAGTTTTTATTTTGTATAAAATGCTGTGTTTTCTTGATCGTCTGGATGCATTGGAATTTGATGGTACCCGACAAAGGCATCCATGAATGTTAGCATTTCATGACCTGCAGTGTTGTCCACCAACTGGTCAATGTGAGGAAGAGGGAAGTTGTCCTTCGGGCATGCTGCATTCAGATCTGTAAAGTCTATGCATAGCCTCCAGGTCCCGTTTGGTTTCCTCACAAGGACTGGGTTTGCTACCCATTGTGGACAGAGTGCTTGTCGGATCAAGTCGTTGTCTAACAACTTCTTTACTTCTTCATTCAAGGCCTGATACTTGTCTGGGCCATACTTTCTTCATTTTTTATGGACAGGCCTTTTTGCTTGATTGATGTTGAGTTTATGGCAAGCATGTTTTGGATCTATTCCCACCATGTCTGCATGAGATCAAGCAAAAACATCTAGATTTTTGTTGAGGAACTCTTTCATTCGGGATCTGTAAGGCTCAGGGAGCTCAGATCCTATGTATAATTCAAGATCCTGGTTTTCAGGATTAACTTTGAACGCCTCCAGTTCTTCAACTGGAGTTGCTCATCATTTTTTTCCTTTCCAACGAGGATCAAGTATTGGTCCCTCAGGGTTGAAATCATTTTCGATGTTCATGGGCTCTGCTCCTAGGCGGGGATCTAGATCATCTGTTGGTTCTGACTCATTGTTGTTAGTCAACACCTGGCCCTCCAAGTCACCTGGCGAGTGTTGCTCGTCAGAATGATGTTCCTCATGGGTGGCAAGGAGTTGCTCGTCCAACACCTGCTCGTCAAAATGTTGCTCGTCAGTATCCATGTGGTCCTCCTCTATGTCTATCATGTTTTCTAATATTGATGGTTCATTAGCAGGATAGCTAGTTGTGGCCTCCATCATGGATACTAGCGCATGTTTGGCCTGTAACTGCAGGAGACATTCCCTGGCCTTTCTTTGATCTCCTTTGATTGTGCCTGCTCCACTTGCTGTTGGGAATTTTAAATAATAGTGATAAGTGGAACATGCAGCTTTGAATTCATTTAAAAAGGGGCGACCAAGAAACCCGTTATAAGTTGAATCTTGGTCTACAACCAAGAAGTCAACCATTCTTGTAATATTTTTCTCGGGTTCGTTGGCCGTTACAAGTTGTACTGCTAAGGTAACTATTCCCAATGGGACTGTTACAGCATTCCCAAAGCCTACTATTCTATGTGTCGAATCCCGGATATAGCCCGAATAATCTCCAAGATGATCGAGCATCTTTTTGAACAGAATGTTGGTGTAGGCTCCGGTGTCCACCAACAATCTGTGGACTCGTGTTCCCATAATCTTTGCGCAGATTACGAGCGAATCTTTGTGTGGAGTTAATATCCCTTCCAAATTATTTTCGGTGAAAGTCAATTCTGCTGTCTGCATGATAGATGGTTTAACCCCCATTTCTTGGACTTGATCGATCGCTCGTAACTCAACTTTTCTCTTTCTGTTAGAGATTGGTGGTCGTCCATCAGAACACCCTCCTGCGGGGCCTACAGGTTCCATCATGTATAAGTCTTCCAATGGACGAGCAGGAATGGTAGGAACTGGTCGTCCTGATTTATTGTTTTTCTGAGGTTGATCATCCTCATCCTCAGAGTTGTTCACTCGTAAAGTGCCCCACGCTTTGATGGTAGGCACAATACTTGTTAGGGTTGAGCTTGCCGGTGTCTTGACGGATTTTCCGTGGAGGGGAAAACAACTCTTTCTCTTTCACATTTTCATAAACAGTATCGACTGACACTGTTAGCACTTGATTCAATTTTTCCTTAAGCTCCATCCCTTCAGTGAATGCCTTCATGTTTTTTGGGACTCGATAGCTTGTTACGCCAGGTTTCTTGTTATTCTCCTTGGGATCAGCTTTGTTCTCCCCCAAGTTTGATTGCAAGGCCTCGTGCATGGAAACGAATATGCCGGCTTGATTTTTGAATTCGGCATAACTTCTTGGGCACTTTAGACGTACCTATTTCCATAGCTTTGATCCTTTCTTCAACCCGGCCATAACGGCAACGATTTTCGTGTCCTCACTGACCGGTTCGCCTTCTAACAACACCTTGTTGAACCTTTCCATGAATGCCCTATCCGACTCATCGTCATTTTGTTTTAGGTCCGACAATCGGTGTTTCTGGGACAAGTATGACCCCGCCGTTGAGAAATGAGAAAGGAATTCCCGACTCAATTGAGTGAACGAGTGGATAGATGCCGGTGGCATCGCCGAAAACCACTTGTGCACCCGATCCCCCAAAGTTAAGGGGAAGTTTTGGCATTGAGTGGCGTCGCTGGCTGATGGTCCCGTTTTCGAAGGGCAAAATGGGAATTCAGGAGCAATATTTTTTTTTTAAACCATACAACGCAACATGAATGAGCTCAGTGACGGAATACTCAAGTCACTGCGTTGCTTAGAGTCAGAGCCCTCAAGTCAGTGTCATTTGACTTGAGTTCTCAGGCTCTAAACAAGGCAGTGACTCGAGAGACTGAGCTCTCGAGTGCGTGCTGAGTTCAGTTGATTAGGCGTGAAATTGTTATGTTTTGGTGCCCGATTTGCCCATGTTTTGAGTATTTTCGATTAGTATTTGGAGTCAAATGAGTATCATTTTTATAAAATCATTAATTTGTCTCTTTGGTTTTCATATATGGATAGAGGGCGAAAAGAGGAGTTCGTAGGACTTTGAATCGGCCAAAACGGACTCCCGGTTGAGGAGATATGAAGATTTTACGAACAAGTGACGGATGCTGAAAAGTGCTCGACCAAGAGAGCTCGAGCGCCCCGCTCGAGCACAAGAACTGCACGACCACTTTAGCTCGAGCGACCCGCTCGAGCGGGTCTGCTCGAGCGCCTCCAAGGCATTTTTTTCAGATTTCGTTTTTCGGCCCATGAGACCCCGTTTCGACCCGGTGCCTATATATACCTCTTCCAAACTCGTTTTAAATGACCACCAGATCCCGAACTTTAGAAATCACTTTTAGACTTAGTTTTTAAAGAGAGGAAGAGGAGAAGAACGAGCAAGCTTTACTTTTACGTTGTTGAGGTTTTTCGTACGAATTCTTAGTTTAATTTCATTTCTCAGTTTCTTTTCCTTAGCTTGATTACTCTAAACGTTCTAAACTTTGTTTTTATCAATTCAAATTCAGTTCTTAGTATTTATTTCTTTAAACCATAGTTCATGTTTCATCTTTTCTTGGTTCAATTTACCATGTTTATGTTCGTTGTTTCTTCTATTGCTTTTATGTTTGTTAACGTCATGTCTAGCTAAAACCCTTGCATGCTTAGGTTAGGATGAACTCGTAGAAGTAGGTTGTGGGTACGTAATTAGAGTAACTTGTGACGTTTGGGTTTTAATTCTCTTGGTTAATGAATTCTTAAAATTAATCTAGACTTCGCTCTTGAATTTCGTTCGAAAGGTGTTAGAGAGAGGACGACCGCATCACTCTTTAACAACGAGTAGACTTAACGAGAGAGTTTAGGAAAGGTTAATTTATCTACCGGTTAAGCGAAGGAGGACGACCGCATCACCTTAGTTAAATTAGGGTCTCATTAATTAAGCACAATCTAGTAATTCGTTAGTAGATTCGTGAAGTCGAGTGTTAGGGTAAAGTATTAGGGTTTAGAATCTTGAGCTTTCACCTTGCATTCTTAGACTTAGGTTAATTCTTGTGTGTCACAGTTATTTTGATTATGTACCTGCTCTGTTAGTATACGTAGGGATTCCTATCTTAAGCATCACCATCTCATACTTGCATACACACCTTAGATACTTAGTTTAATTTTCCTTTTGCATTCGTAGAGTAATTTAGTTTAGACTTAATTCTTTTAATTTTCAATCCCCAAACATACACTCATATTAACTACGACGCGTAGATCTTCAGGGATCTATTCGCATACACACTTTCCCTTGGGTTCGATAATACTTGGTCCCTATACTTGCCACTACTACAGTGAACCCGTACTCTTGCGGGGAAGCTACTAGTAGAAAGCTAGTGTATATTCGCTTCAAGTCAATGGCGCCGTTGCCGGGGATGGCGTTGTATGCTTTTTGAATAGGACTTGTAGATAGCTTAGTAGTTAGTAGTGAGTGCTCTACTTTCTGTTTTATTTTTACTCGTCCAGCAGTTGCGTTGTGATTCTTCTGTTAGTGTTTCAGGTATATGAGAACACGCTCACAAGGCAATACGAGCGAAGAGAGGTTACCTGCAGATCCTGAGACAATAGCCAGAAGGAGCTGAGCCTTCTTGAGAAGAATGACTACTGCTGGAGACAAAGACAACATGAATCTGGATGGAGATGGGGACTTAGACAAAATAGCTGCAGAGTATACTGTTTTAGTGGAGCAGGCGGTTGGAGTTGAGAGCAGTAACCAGCAAAGACCCATAGGGGAAACTCAGAACCAACTTCCAAACCCGCAAAACTCAATCAACTCTACACATACACAACCCCAAAACCAGAACCAAAACCAGATTATCCACCAAAACCCACAGCAACCATTTAACAACCCTGCTTACCCACATCCTAACCTACCACAAAACAACTTACCTTATCCACCCTACCCATACCCACTGTATCCTTACCCACCATACCCGTATCCTCCACCTCCAGTTTACAATCAACCACCAGTTTATCAACCACCACCAGTCCAACAAGTACCCATACCACCAGTTGTTCCTCAACACGTTCCGCAGAATGGAGAGAATATGGCTATTCGGGGGAGGTTTGCAGCGCAGCCGCAGAGGTACTACGATGGGGTGGCGTTACCTCCTGTTGAGGCGAACAACTTCTCGATTTCCCCGGGAATTCTAAAGCTGCTTACAGAGAACCAGTTCAAGGGGGTGATCGGGAAAGAGAATCCTCACACACATTTAAGAAGTTTTCTAATGATAGCCTCTACCTTCAATTACAATGGCATGTCTGAAGATGCCAAGAGACTTAGGCTGTTCCCATTCTCATTGACGGGAATAGCTAAGGAGTGGTACGATAATACGCTCCCACGGGGAGGTATTACCACTTGGGCTGAGCTCGAGCATCTGTTCCTCGAGCGATTCTACCCTCCATCTAGGACGATCAAGGCTAGAATTGAGATCTCGTCCTTTCGCCAGAAGTCTGGAGAGGACCTACGTCAAGCGTGGGAGAGATACTCAAACATGCTGATAGAGTGCCCGCAGCACGGGTACAATGAGGGTGATATTATGGCATTCTTCTACAGTGGTGCCAACAAGGTTGGGCAAGACCATTTAGACGCTTGTGCGGGCGGAGCATTCCTGAATCAAGGCATAGAGATGTGTAGAGAGATCGTTGGCAACATTGTCACGAATGCCGGGGCTTGGAATGGAGACTCAGATTTTCAAAGAGTTCATCAGGTTGAGGAATGTGAAGGAACGAGAAGGCTATTGATGGCCATGATGGAGAAGATTAACAACCTTGAGTTGGGGAAGACCTTGGTTGGAGGGAATGTAGCAGAGAATGAGAAGGTAGACCAACCAATTGGACAGCAAGAGGTAGCCAACTATATGGGAGGTCCTTATTACAATCAGAATGGCTACCAAGGTGGTAACCAATATGGAAGGCCCTCTTATGGCCAACCATTTGTACCTCCAGGACCACAGCCGCCTCAAAATCAATGGAGGAACACACAAGGAGTTCAAGGAGGCCAGCAGCCTCCTCAAAACACATGGAGGAAAAATGAGAATTTTTCTTATGCTAACCCAAAAGCTGGTGTTACTGTTCCTGCAGGTGTTGATCCGGGGTCAAAGCCTCCGGGTGGAGAAGGCGGTGCCTCAACCGAAGAGATGTTGAGAACGATCCTTCAGAAGGTTGAGGAAGGTAGCAAGAGATTGTCATCCTTGGAGTACGATGTGAAGGAGTTGCATAAGAAGGGTGATCAACGTGATCAAGAGCTCCAAAAGATGAATGTTGAGTGGACTAGAACTCAACAAGAGAACAATCGAAGGTTCACTTCTTTAGAGTTCCAGATGAGCCAGATTGCAAAGTCAGTGAATAGAATGCCGGAGGGGAACCCGAAAGAGCAGTGCAAGGCGATCCAGCTGAGAAGTGGAACCAATTATGAAGGTCCTCAGATGCCTGCTGATTCTGAGACGCCCCAAGGGGAAGTTGAGACTGAGGAGAAAAAAGTTGAGAAGGGGGTTGAAAGTGAAGGGATTGAGAAGCATAAAGATATGGATGAGTCCCAGAAGGGCAAGGAAAGTGAGGAGATTGAGAGAGTTCCTAAGTGGAAAAAGGCAAAGGAAGCAAGGGATAAAGTGAAAGAAACAGAAAGAGATGAATGGGGGTACCCAAATCTGTGATACCCGTCCCGTATCCACAGCGCTTCATGAAAAAGAAGCTTGATGAAAAATTTGTAAAATTTCTTGATGTTTTTAAACAACTTCATATTAGCATTCCTTTTTATGATGCTTTGGAACAGATGCCGCATTATGCAAAGTTTCTGAAGGACTTGATTGCGAAAAGACGGTGAGTGGATGAGTCGAAGTTGGTGCAGCTGAACAACGAGGTGAGTGCATTAGTGCACAAGGCGCTTCCACCAAAGCTGAAGGATCCCGGGAGCTTCACGATCTTATGTGACATTGGGAACGGGATCAAGAAGGGAGCGTTGTGCGACCTTGGAGCGAGCATCAATCTTATGTCGTTGTCGCTTTTCAAGAAGTTGGAAGGTGGAGAACTTCAACCCACAATGATGACGCTTCAACTTGCCGATCGGTCTATTACTCGACCTCAAGGTGTAGTTGAAGATGTCCTTGTTAAAGTTGGAGGTCACATTTTTCCAGCAGATTTTGTAGTGCTCAACATGGAGGAAGATGAGCACGTTCCTTTGATTTTGGGAAGACCGTTCTTAGCAACGGCCGGGATGGTGCTAGACGTGGCAAATGGGAAGATCACGTTGAAAATTGATGATCAAGAAGTGAAGATTTCCCTATATGAAGCCATGAAGCGTGCGAAGAGCGTCAAGTCACTGCGTTGCTACGAGTCAGAGTAGTCAAGTCAGTGTGGTGACTTGAAGACTCAGTCTCGTAACAAGGCAGTGACTCGAGAGACTGAACTCTCGAGTGTTTGCTAAAGCTTGTCAGTGAGATAGATTCTCCCTGACTTAAATACTTGGCTAACTTCTTTCTTTCGAACTACACTCAGTGAGTGGAAATAACAAAACCTTTAGCAAGTACGTAATGATTTAACACTTGGTTTAACGTGGTTCAGAGACACGAGCTCTTACATCCACGGCCTGATTTAACAGGAAATCCACTATCTCAGGATTCTTGTTTTTAACGTGCCAAGGTGCACTTACAACTGGACTCACGCCACTCCCTGGGCTGCCTCTCCTCACCTCACTACAAACCTAACAATCTTCTGAAAGGGTTTAGTTTGGTTTGGTTTTCTCCAACTATGTGAGGTTTTCCTTTACAATGTGTTAGCCTTAAAGCTAAGATTAGGAAAACCTCTCTAAGCTATGTGTTACAAGCTTGACACTCAATGAATATTTAGTGAAACCCTAAAGGTCAGTGTCGTGGGTGTGAGGACTTCTTCCTTATGACTCCCTAACAACTCACACACCCTTATAGCTTGTAGGTGTTGATTTTTCTTTCTTCACACACAATACAATACTTCAACACACTTGAATACACAGCTATGAGCTTGTATTTATAATGGGGATTCAAATGTATCCGTTGGAGGGAAGATACATTTGAATCCAACATTTAATGGTTTCAACCACTTTTCTTGGAATTCGGCCTTTGTCAGTGTCAGAGTTGCTGCCTCGTGCTGGTTGGTCCACGTGGCCTGGATTCACGGATCTTTGACTCAGTGGGTTGACCAAGACCCACTGACTTTAGATAGCTTCCCCCTTCACTGACTGGTGATCTTCAGTGAACTGAACGTCTTCAGTTTGGTTGTCCTTCAGAGACTGTTTGAAGATCACTCCAAGAAGTTTGTCATAAGGCTGAATGACAAACTTCCCTGACCACAGTAGCCTGACTCATTCAGGGCCTACTTGGTGCAGCACTGATCCTCTTGATCATGCTCTTCACTGAGTGGTCCACCTGGCCTAGCTTAGATCAGCCCGGTTTACACTCAGTGGGACATCCTTCAAGCTTTTCTTCTAGTTCAGGTTTCTGGCATGGCTTCAGTCAGTTCTTCTTGGTGTTATCTTGATATTCTCAGGCTGTATTGCAGAGTTCCCCCTCGCTGAGTTCCCCCTCAACTGAACAGCCTATTCTACTGAGAAATAACCTAGCCTGACCTGAAACTAAAGATACAATCCTGACTGCTTTCAAACCTATTACATGTTGTTTTGGAAAATCATCAAAACTAAAAACATATCCCAACAATTTCCCCATTTTTTATGATTCCAAAACTTCTAACCAAATGATTTTCTATTACAAGAATAATGTCAGAATACAAGTAATAGTTTGAAATATGCAGGAATTCCCATATTTTAAAAACGTTTAAGATCTGTTCGGTTGACCATTTTTCTTAACAAAACTGGATCAGTGGTCATGTGAACAACCCGCTTTGATACCAATTGATGGTCTGGTTTTCGAAGGGCAAAATGGGAATTCAGGAGCAATTTTTTTTTTAAAACCATACAACGCAACATGAATGAGCTCAGTGACGGAATACTCAAGTCACTGCGTTGCTTAGAGTCAGAGCCCTCAAGTCAGTGTCATTTGACTTGAGTTCTCAGGCTCTAAACAAGGCAGTGACTCGAGAGACTGAGCTCTCGAGTGCGTGCTGAGTTCAGTGCGAAGAGCCTCAAGTCACTGCGTTGCTACGAGTCAGAGTAGTCAAGTCAGTGGGGTGACTTGAAGACTCAGTCTCGTAACAAGGCAGTGACTCGAGAGACTGAACTCTCGAGTGTTTGCTAAAGCTTGTCAGTGAGATAGATTCTTCCTGACTTAAATACTTGGCTAACTTCTTTCTTTTGAACTACACTCAGTGAGTGGAAATAACAAAACCTTTAGCAAGTACGTAATGATTTAACACTTGGTTTAACGTGGTTCAGAGACACAAGCTCTTACATCCCCGGCCTGATTTAACAGGAAATCCACTATCTCAGGATTCTTGTTTTTAACGTGCCAAGGTGCACTTACAACTGGACTCACGCCACTCCCTGGGCTGCCTCTCCTCACCTCACTACAAACCTAACAATCTTCTGAAAGGGTTTAGTTTGGTTTGGTTTTCTCCAACTATGTGAGGTTTTCCTTTACAATGTGTTAGCCTTAAAGCTAAGATTAGGAAAACCTCTCTAAGCTATGAGTTACAAGCTTGACACTCAATGAATATTTAGTGAAACCCTAAAGGTCAGTGTCGTGGGTGTGAGGACTTCTTCCTTATGACTCCCTAACAACTCACACACCCTTATAGCTTGTAGGTGTTGATTTTTCTTTCTTCACACACAATACAATACTTCAACACACTTGAATACACAGCTATGAGCTTGTATTTATAATGGGGATTCAAATGTATCCGTTGGAGGGAAGATACATTTGAATCCAACATTTAATTGTTTCAACCACTTTTCTTGGAATTCGGCCTTTGTCAGTGTCAGAGTTGCTGCCTCGTGCTGGTTGGTCCACGTGGCCTGGATTCACGGATCTTTGACTCAGTGGGTTGACCAAGACCCACTGACTTTAGATAGCTTCCCCCTTCACTGACTGGTGATCTTCAGTGAACTGAACGTCTTCAGTTTGGTTGTCCTTCAGAGACTGTTTGAAGATCACTCCAAGAAGTTTGTCATAAGGCTGAATGACAAACTTCCCTGACCACAGTAGCCTGACTCATTCAGGGCCTACTTGGTGCAGCACTGATCCTCTTGATCATGCTCTTCACTGAGTGGTCCACCTGGCCTAGCTTAGATCAGCCCGGTTTACACTCAGTGGGACATCCTTCAGGCTTTTCTTCTAGTTCAGGTTTCTGGCATGGCTTCAGTCAGTTCTTCTTGGTGTTATCTTGATATTCTCAGGTTGTGTTGCAGAGTTCCCCCTCGCTGAGTTCCCCCTCAACTGAACAGCCTATTCTACTGAGAAATAACCTAGCCTGACCTGAAACTAAAGATACAATCCTGACTGCTTTCAAACCTATTACATGTTGTTTTGGAAAATCATCAAAACTAAAAACATATCCCAACAATTTCCCCATTTTTGATGATTCCAAAACTTCTAACCAAATGATTTTCTATTACAAGAATAATGTCAGAATACAAGTAATAGTTTGAAATATGCAGGAATTCCCATATTTTAAAAACGTTTAAGATCTGTTCGGTTGACCGTTTTTCTTAACAAAACTGGATCAGTTGTCATGTGAACAACCCGCTTTGATACCAATTGATGGTCTGGTTTTCGAAGGGCAAAATGGGAATTCAGGAGCAATTTTTTTTTTAAAACCATACAACGCAACATGAATGAGCTCAGTGACGGAATACTCAAGTCACTGCGTTGCTTAGAGTCAGAGCCCTCAAGTCAGTGTCATTTGACTTGAGTTCTCAGGCTCTAAACAAGGCAGTGACTCGAGAGACTGAGCTCTCGAGTGCGTGCTGAGTTCAGTGCGAAGAGCCTCAAGTCACTGCGTTGCTACGAGTCAGAGTAGTCAAGTCAGTGGGGTGACTTGAAGACTCAGTCTCGTAACAAGGCAGTGACTCGAGAGACTGAACTCTCGAGTGTTTGCTAAAGCTTGTCAGTGAGATAGATTCTTCCTGACTTAAATACTTGGCTAACTTCTTTCTTTCGAACTACACTCAGTGAGTGGAAATAACAAAACCTTTAGCAAGTACGTAATGATTTAACACTTGGTTTAACGTGGTTCAGAGACACAAGCTCTTACATCCCCGGCCTGATTTAACAGGAAATCCACTATCTCAGGATTCTTGTTTTTAACGTGCCAAGGTGCACTTACAACTGGACTCACGCCACTCCCTGGGCTGCCTCTCCTCACCTCACTACAAACCTAACAATCTTCTGAAAGGGTTTAGTTTGGTTTGGTTTTCTCCAACTATGTGAGGTTTTCCTTTACAATGTGTTAGCCTTAAAGCTAAGATTAGGAAAACCTCTCTAAGCTATGAGTTACAAGCTTGACACTCAATGAATATTTAGTGAAACCCTAAAGGTCAGTGTCGTGGGTGTGAGGACTTCTTCCTTATGACTCCCTAACAACTCACACACCCTTATAGCTTGTAGGTGTTGATTTTTCTTTCTTCACACACAATACAATACTTCAACACACTTGAATACGCAGCTATGAGCTTGTATTTATAATGGGGATTCAAATGTATCCGTTGGAGGGAAGATACATTTGAATCCAACATTTAATGGTTTCAACCACTTTTCTTGGAATTCGGCCTTTGTCAGTGTCAGAGTTGCTGCCTCGTGCTGGTTGGTCCACGTGGCCTGGATTCACGGATCTTTGACTCAGTGGGTTGACCAAGACCCACTGACTTTAGATAGCTTCCCCCTTCACTGACTGGTGATCTTCAGTGAACTGAACGTCTTCAGTTTGGTTGTCCTTCAGAGACTGTTTGAAGATCACTCCAAGAAGTTTGTCATAAGGCTGAATGACAAACTTCCCTGACCACAGTAGCCTGACTCATTCAGGGCCTACTTGGTGCAGCACTGATCCTCTTGATCATGCTCTTCACTGAGTGGTCCACCTGGCCTAGCTTAGATCAGCCCGGTTTACACTCAGTGGGACATCCTTCAGGCTTTTCTTCTAGTTCAGGTTTCTGGCATGGCTTCAGTCAGTTCTTCTTGGTGTTATCTTGATATTCTCAGGTTGTGTTGCAGAGTTCCCCCTCGCTGAGTTCCCCCTCAACTGAACAGCCTATTCTACTGAGAAATAACCTAGCCTGACCTGAAACTAAAGATACAATCCTGACTGCTTTCAAACCTATTACATGTTGTTTTGGAAAATCATCAAAACTAAAAACATATCCCAACAATTTCCCCCTTTTTGATGATTCCAAAACTTCTAACCAAATGATTTTCTATTACAAGAATAATGTCAGAATACAAGTAATAGTTTGAAATATGCAGGAATTCCCATATTTTAAAAACGTTTAAGATCTGTTCGGTTGACCATTTTTCTTAACAAAACTGGATCAGTGGTCATGTGAACAACCCGCTTTGATACCAATTGATGGTCCCGTTTTTGAAGGGCAAAATGGGAATTCAGGAGCAATTTTTTTAAACCATACAACGCAACATGAATGAGCTCAGTGACGGAATACTCAAGTCACTGTGTTGCTTAGAGTCAGAGCCCTCAAGTCAGTGTCATTTGACTTGAGTTCTCAGGCTCTAAACAAGGCAGTGACTCGAGAGACTGATCTCTCGAGTGCGTGCTGAGTTCAGTGCGAAGAGCCTCAAGTCACTGCGTTGCTACGAGTCAGAGTAGTCAAGTCAGTGTGGTGACTTGAAGACTCAGTCTCGTAACAAGGCAGTGACTCGAGAGACTGAACTCTCGAGTGTTTGCTAAAGCTTGTCAGTGAGATAGATTCTCCCTGACTTAAATACTTGGCTAACTTCTTTCTTTCGAACTACACTCAGTGAGTGGAAATAACAAAACCTTTAGCAAGTACGTAATGATTTAACACTTGGTTTAACGTGGTTCAGAGACACAAGCTCTTACATCCACGTCCTGATTTAACAGGAAATCCACTATCTCAGGATTCTTGTTTTTAACGTGCCAAGGTGCACTTACAACTGGACTCACGCCACTCCCTGGGCTGCCTCTCCTCACCTCACTACAAACCTAACAATCTTCTGAAAGGGTTTAGTTTGGTTTGGTTTTCTCCAACTATGTGAGGTTTTCCTTTACAATGTGTTGGCCTTAAAGCTAAGATTAGGAAAACCTCTCTAAGCTATGAGTTACAAGCTTGACACTCAATGAATATTTAGTGAAACCCTAAAGGTCAGTGTTGTGGGTGTGAGGACTTCTTCCTTATGACTCCCTAACAACTCACACACCCTTATAGCTTGTAGGTGTTGATTTTTCTTTCTTCACACACAATACAATACTTCAACACACTTGAATACGCAGCTATGAGCTTGTATTTATAATGGGGATTCAAATGTATCCGTTGGAGGGAAGATACATTTGAATCCAACATTTAATGGTTTCAACCACTTTTCTTGGAATTCGGCCTTTGTCAGTGTCAGAGTTGCTGCCTCGTGCTGGTTGGTCCACGTGGCCTGGATTCACGGATCTTTGACTCAGTGGGTTGACCAAGACCCACTGACTTTAGATAGCTTCCCCCTTCACTGACTGGTGATCTTCAGTGAACTGAACGTCTTCAGTTTGGTTGTCCTTCAGAGACTGTTTGAAGATCACTCCAAGAAGTTTGTCATAAGGCTGAATGACAAACTTCCCTGACCACAGTAGCCTGACTCCTTCAGGGCCTACTTGGTGCAGCACTGGTCCTCTTGATCATGCTCTTCACTGAGTGGTCCACCTGGCCTAGCTTAGATCAGCCCGGTTTACACTCAGTGGGACATCCTTCAGGCTTTTCTTCTAGTTCAGGTTTCTGGCATGGCTTCAGTCAGTTCTTCTTGGTGTTATCTTGATATTCTCAGGCTGTGTTGCAGAGTTCCCCCTCGCTGAGTTCCCCCTCAACTGAACAGTCTATTCTACTGAGAAATAACCTAGCCTGACCTGAAACTAAAGATACAATCCTGACTGCTTTCAAACCTATTACATGTTGTTTTGGAAAATCATCAAAACTAAAAACATATCCCAACACTGGCTCCCACCGAGACCATATAATCTGAGTACTTCGTCAGATGAACTCTGGGATCAGCAACACCGTCATATTGTATGCTTGCTGGGAACTGGAACTTCTTCTGAATTGGGGCTTTCAGAATGATAGGTGATAACGGTGAGGATGGCAAGCTGGTCGTCCCCACCCCTCTTTGTTGATCCAACTGTCCTTGCATGCTCTCCACTGCCCTTCTTAAACTTGATAGCTCATCCAAAGATGCCCCCTGGCTTGGAGGCTGTTCGGCGAGCAAAGGTACCAACCTTTCTGCTCGTCGCAGTCCCTCACTCTGAGCGGGCAAGTCCTGGAGCTGTTTTCTAGGGTTGCTCGCCGCATTTGGCCCTAGACGCCTGAAGGCAGATTGGGAGAGTCTCTCATGAACTGATGGGCGTGGTTGTTCAAATGTTGTTCACCCACGCTCAACTTCCTGGCGAGCAACTTTGTCCTGTTGTTGGGGTTGGCCAAGTCTGTCCTGGGCACTGGAACGGGTAGTTCCATGGCTCGATATTGTTGTTCGCCCGCGAGCAGATTCAGCCTGGCCCTCTCTTGGTTCGACCATCTTAGTTTTGCCTTTATCCCGCCTAATTTGGGCACTGTTCACCTCATGTTGTTCGCCTCTGGTTGACCTAGCCCTTACAACTTCGACGGGTTTGTCCTTAGGCCTCACTTGTGAAGGCCTATTCTGATCTTGCTGTCTCTGTAGAGCCTGGAGAGCAACAATAGTTTTAGCCAATTCGTTAGGGTTGTTCGCCAGGGCCTCCATTTCAGGTGGGAGATTATGAGTTATGGCAGTATGCTGCGATCTGTTCGCATGTCTGGGATTACGATCCTGGTGGTCGGCCGACGAAGCTCCGGTGGGAGATGCTCTCCTTGACAAGCGTGATGCTTGGGTTTCCTTTGATTGAGGCATCCCGAATTAATTTGTCTTTGTTCTTGTGATGAAGAACACCAAGAACACCAAGAACACTTTTATTTGAATCTTCAAATATTTCTTGAAACTTTCTTCAAATCTTCAAGTCTTTAACTTGAAGTTCTTAATTAATCACACTGAATCGAAGGTTCGGACCCTCCTTCTAGCGCCAATTTGTTGGTGATCAAATTTAATCGGGTGGATTAGTGACTGTTTTAGTTCGGTTTAAGATCACCAATCAATTTCGTGTGATTGATTACCACCGTAAATGGTAAATCGAAGACTCGGGTTATAAAATCGAAAATATGAAAGTCGAAATCGTATTAATTTTGTATGTGTGCACGTTTTAGTATGTTAGTGTGTGTTTTGGGAATATTTGTGAATTTGAACTTATTTTTCTTAAGCTGCAGAACAACTATTTATAGAGACTAGCAAGCATGAGGTGCCTATGACTCTTGGTCTCCCTAGCCTGCATGCTTGACAAGTGTCCTTTGACCTTAGTTTGACCTCATCTAAGCTGAATCTTAGTTACAAAGTCTTCCTTGGTCTTATCTCGGATTTCATTGTTGTTCGTCCAGGTCGGCTTAGGATATCCAGAATAGTTTATTCATAAAAGTTGTTCGCCTTTTGGGTGCATAGCTCAGAAGTTGTTCGCCTTTGTGTTTTACACAGATTGGCTTTGGGATCTTGGTCCTTTGTTCGTTGACATACACCTCTTAAGCTGATTGATGCACCTCCTTTTAACAATGTTGCTCGTCATCAATGACTTGGCAGAATGTTCATATCTGGTCTCGGGTCTTAAAACCTGTTCGCCAGTATGTTGTTCGTCGGTAGAGTTGTTCGTCAGTTCATACACCCTCTGGATTGATTTATGCACCCCAACTTGATTTCCTTTGCTAATCATCTTTGATTTGGGGTTGATTCTTCATAATCCTTTTTTAGGCTTTACTCCTTGTTCGCCCAACAATGATTGATGTTCGCCTATCAACATTCTTGAATACATTGAGACTTCATTTTATTAATTTTATTTCAATTCTTAGCATTTATTTCATTAAACCCTAGTTAATGTTTGATAATTTCTTAGTTAAAATCATTATGTTCATGTTCGTTATTTCTTCGATTGTTTTTATTTCCGTAAAAACCATGTCTAGCTAAAACCCTTGCATGCTTGGGGTATGATTAACTCGTAGAAGTAGGATGAGGGTACGTAATTAGGATAATTCGTGACGTTTAGTTTTAATTCTCTTAATTAATGAATTCTTAAAATCAATCTTAACTTTGAGTTTAGTTTGAAAAGTGTTCGAGAGAGGACGACCTTATCACTCTTTAACAACGAGTAGACTTAATGAGAGGGTTTAGAAAGGATTAATTAATCTACCGGTTTATCTAGGGAGGACGACCACATCACCTTAGTTAAATTAGGGTCTCATCATTTAAGCACTATCTATTAACTTGTTAGTGGATTAGTGAAGTCGATTGTTAGGATAAAGTATTAGGGTTTTAATTCTTGAGCTTTCATCTTGCAATCTTTTACTTACGTTATTTCTTGCGCATCACGGTTATTTTAATTATGTACCTGCTCCGTTAGTATACGTAGAAATTCCTATCCTAAGCATCATCATCTCATATTTGAAAACACACTTTTACTTTTTCGTAGTTTAATTTTCTATTTGCATTCATAGAGTAAATTAGTTTAGATTATATTTTTCTTTTAAAAAATCCAAAAAAAAAACATACACTCATATTAATTACGACGCGTAGATCTTCAAGGATTTGTTCGCATACACTCATCCCTTGTGTTCGATAATACTTGGTCGCTATACTTGCTTATACTACAGTGAACCCGTACGCTTGCGGGGAAACTACTAATAGAAAGTCAGTATTTTCGCTTCAAGTCAAGGTGTAATGATGATTTGAGTTATGGGGAAGAACAAAAATTTGAGAATGAGCAAAAGAATATATGAGCTCATGTATAGTGCGAAAAGAAAAAAAGGGAAGTGAAGTGATTGAGAAAAAAAGTGAAAGATTTAGAAAAAAAAATTGAGGTGATGTGAGTAGATGGAACTGAAAGTGTTGTGCATGAAGATGTTTGAAGAAGTTGGTTCCGTGTATTGAAAATACCCAAGTTTGATTTTCTATTCTCCATTCACTTGAGTCAGTTATCCTATACAGTTACCCCACATGTCCAAAGAGTCTTATATTACAACCTTGAGAAAGTCATTTTTTATTCGGCATGAATTCTAGTTTATGGTCGAAGTTGAGAGTACTTACAAGTCTATGGCTACTGATTTGTGTGAATGATTGATTGAGAGAGTCCCTTATTATTGCTAAACACTTGTGAGGGAGTGAAATACATCGCCGAGAGCACATCCATGTTTGATTTTGGTGGTTCTTAGTGATTACCCATGAGTAGGATGAAGGTGGTGAGTTTGTGTGTGGATGATCGATCTTTGAAGCTTGAATGCTATTACTTGCATGATTTGGTAATTTGATTAATTCTTAACAATTTCACTTGACTTATTATTTCATTGCTTGAGGACAAACAATATGGTAAGTTTGGGGGGGGGGGGGGTTGATTAGGCGTGAAATTGTGGTGTTTTATAGCCCGATTTGCCCATGTTTTGAGTGTATTTGATGAGTATGTAGAGTCATTTGAGTATCATTTTCATAAAATAATGAATTTTCCTCTTTGATGCTCATAGTTGGATAGAGGGCGAAAAATGGAGTTTGTAGGACTTTGAATCGACTCAAACGGACTCCTGAATGAGAAGATATGAGAGAAATACGAAAAGTATTAGTTCGAGCGAGTAAAAGTGTCATTTGGCCTGAAGGAGAAAGTGCTCGAGCAGCCTAGGTCGAGCACCTAGGCACTCGAGCAAGTTGATGTCGAGCGTGTGCGAGGTTCTGTTGCCAAGGGGCGCTCAACCGTGACTAGGTTGAGTGCTAGGCGCTCGACCGGTGAAGAACTCGAGCGGTGTAAGTGTGCTGTCGCCAAGGGGCGCTCGACCGAGCTAAGGTCGAGCGCTAGGAGCTCGACTGGTGGTAGCTCGAGCGCAAGAAAGATGTTGTATAGAAGAGGTGCTTGACCAAAGGGGGAGCTCGAGCGGTTATGTAAATTTTCGGCCCAAACGTCCCAGATTCGGCCCATGCCTATATATATACTCTTCCAAGCACGATTTTAGAGAGGGGAGGCACACCACTTGATACCATTAGATAGTTTTTTAAGGGGAGAGCTTGGGGAAGAGTTTAGTAAGGTTTTTGAACGTGTAATCGAGGTTTTAGCATACAAATTCATAGATTAATTTCTTTTCTTGTGAACCGGTTAGTTTTTGTTCTTGATTTCTTGATACTTGAAACTTCTAAACCTAGCTTTTCCAGATTTATTGAGATTACTTTTGAGACTTGAATTTATTCTTTCTTTTATGTTATTGATTTCTTTCGTTCATTCAAGTATGCATATGTTTATTGTTCTTCTGATTGTTTTCGTTATTCAAACCACCATGTTAGGCTAGAACCCTTGCATGCTAAGGATAGGATGAACTCGTAGAAGTAGGATGTTGATACTTAAATAGGGTAATTTGTGATTTTTAGTTTTGATTCTCTTAATTATTGAATGCTTTTAATAAATTCTAGACTTATCTTGGAATTAAGTACGAAAATTGTTAGAGAGAAGACGACCGCATCACTCTTTAATAACGAATAGGCTTAAGGAAAAGGTTTTAGAAGGAGTTTATCATTTACCGGTTTATCTAGGGAGGACGACCGCATCACCTTAGTTAAATTAGGGTCTCAATAATTAAGCACAAACCATATAATTCGATTATTAGATTTGTGAAGTAGGTTGATAGGACAAAGTATTAGGGTTAATTCTTGAGCTTTTAGTCTTTCAATCTTGTGCTAGATTAGGGAAGTTGATTGCCTAGTTTTAGTACGCTTAGGATTATTACTTGGACATCACGATTATTTTAGTTATTGTACCAACTCCGGGAGTATACATAGGAATACCTATCCCGAGAATCACCATCTCTTATTTGCATTAAAACAAAAGTTATTTAGTTAATTTCATTGATAGCATATAAATAGTATAATATAGTTTAGACTTAACTCATAACAAAAATATTGCATTCATATTAGCTACGAGGCGTAGATTTCCAGGAATTTATTTGCATACAAATTTTCCCTTGGGTTCGATAATACTTGGTCCATATACTTGTCCATGCTATAGGGATCTCATACTCTTGTGAGGTAACTACTAGTATAGCTAGTAAATTGCGTTCAAGTCAACCGCCTTGAGTAAAATTTATCATTCACACCAAGAATTGATCTTGTCACGTATTATATATCATCGTGAAGCTTGCATAATGTCTATGTTATGAACTTGCGGTGAAGCTCACACATAATTTAAGTAAAATCTGCAAACATTTTTTTCACTGAGTGAAGCGCAATTCTCCAATAACATATGTGGCACATTTATTATCATTGTTTAAAAAATATTTGATTTTTAAAGTGAGGGTACATATGCATAACAATGATAATGGTTATGCGTAACAATGATACTATATATACATAACAATGGCATTTGAAAAAAATTGAGTTCACGTGAACTCAATTTCACATAAGATTTTGTCATTTAACGGTGACAATGTAATGACTCTTGATTCCATATTCACGGTTCTCAAGATCGTGCTATTTTTCGACTTGGTGCATTAATGTCAAAGATTATAGTGAAGTGTTTTGTTGAGTGTTGAAGTTAAACACTCCATTCGTCCTGAAATTATTCGTATACTTTAAACGATACATTTTTTAGTAAAATGCATTTTTTAGTGAAGTATGTATTATATATCTATATCTATAATATATATAAAAGTGTCTACCACTTGTAAACCATTTTTGGATAATTTTTCCCATCCGCATTTTAATTTTATACAGTTTCATCCACTTTTATTTTTTGTATTTCATATATGGGAACAATTTTTCTGCCTTATCAAATTTCATTGTGATAACTCTTCCACTCCCTCCATCAGTTACGTCTCAAATTTCACTATGACAACTCTTCCACTCCCTCGATCAGTTACGTCTCGCCGACCCATCTTCTCACTTCACTTACCCAAACCTTTCCCACGATCGGCAGGAACAATCTTCCAACTCCGGTGGTTGCCGGAATAATAAAGGACTGGAGAGAATAGATCGCGATAGAATGGGATTCTGATGAGAGAGGTTTTTTATATCGCTCGGATAAACCCATCGAAAAAAAATTGGTTTCTCTTTCTACATAAATGACTGAATCATTTCAAGGATTGTTACATGAGCACATGGAGGTGAAGAAAAAGACCATGATCGGTAAATTTCTGTCGCAAGAATCGCAATTTCGCACTGATCATAATTAAAGTGTGATCACTGATAAATTACAAGGTGCATAATTTATTTGTGTTGATAATTGAGCTAATATAAGGTGCAAATGACATAATTTTTCCTCGATATCTAAGCGGATTATATTGTATTTTATTGAAATCTTAACCATTGGAATTACCAATTATGCTATTCACAGCCTCCTGTATCCTTAAATTCTTCTGCCTTGAAATAATTCCCGAGAAAAAATTCCTTGAGTGAGAACGAAATCCGGACTTCTCTTATCAACTGAGTGTATCATGATCTTAATAATGGATAGAAGAGATTGTTGACTTTAGCGTGAGGTGATATATTTGGAGGCCTCATAGTCCAATGACAATCATTTAGAACTTTAATTCATTTTTGGATGAAGTGTATTTACGGTATCTATTTGGTGTGGCAGCCGTATGTTTTTTGGTGTTCCGGTTTTTAATTTTGCTTAAATGATTTGATGCTGAAGATGTATGTGTAGTAACAAGGACTTATATTTTCTATTTTAGCACTTCATCGTGAATTCATGGGTTTCTGCCTTGTCTCTGTTGCTTGTTTCTGGTGCTTCTTTCATTCATTTATCATTCAATTGATCCTTTAATTCAAAAGGAGAGCAATTATTACTGTTTAGTATCTGCAAAAAGTTCTGGTTTATGAAGATGTTAGTTTGATATCTCAACTAAGAATATTTGTATACTTGTATTTCATAGTCATTTTGGTTCAATTTCGGTTTCACTGCGACACGTTTTGATGTTTCTTTGATAATGTATTTAATTTCACAGTCTAATTGTGATTTCTTTTTGTAGAGTATTTTTTTGTTCAAATTATAAGTTAAATTTGTCCCCAAACTCTGATGTCATCAAAGTGTATACAAAAGAAGAATAACAACAAATTCATTTTTATTGGTTGAAAACATTGCGGAAAGCTTACTGCTGCATTTACATGAACTTAAGATTTTTTTTTAAGTTAACTTAATGAAAAAAAGGGAATTCAAAAAATGTCACATCAATGGTTTCATGGTTTGGGAGCATTGAACCTTAGTTAGGCGGAGTGTACATTTTGCCATTTTTAGGCGTAAAAATATTGGAGTTTTTCAAAGTATTATATTGAGACTTCATTTGCTCTGTATGTAGCTCAATTTGTTGCCTCCAAAATTACTTCTCGTTGATTTGAAGAGCTTGCTTTATGCTCAAATTGATTTTTAGGAAACATTTAATGAAAATATTTTGATAAGATCCCCTTAGGGGATGTTTTAAAATCATATGGTTAATTCTCCTCAAATATAAAATAGAGAATGATGAAAAATATAACCTTTCTCAACTAAAATGCACCATGACAGTGGATTTGCCCTCTCATAAAAATAAAATAAGATGGTGGATTTTCCCTTTGGCAAACTAATTGTGCATTTATCTAGATTCTTCAAAAGATAAAAAATTCTACTTCGCTGAAACATAAATTGGAGAAGCAAATCATAAGAAATGCTGGAAATGGATTGTTTAGTTGTTGTTTTTTCACTATTTCTCTCCCTGATGCATGGTTTATTTGTTTTCTCCATCTTCTTATTTCTGATGTGTACTTAATAAGTTGTAAAGTTCATATCTTGAGCACAAATTAGGGATCATTTGGGTCCACTTTCTACTTTATTTCTCGATCTTCTGTAGCAACTTTAATGTATTTCCAGTTTAGTTAACCTCATATTTCCTATTCAGAAGACTATTATTCAACATTTTCTTCATTGCTCTTATAACGACTTTGAAAATCTGGCTGCTTCAATGTAAGCATTTTGAGTTTGATAAATAATTCATTGATTATTTGAGTTGATTTGTTCATTAATATATGATTATACTTCTGGTAATTGTTGTTTACTCATATGCAATTTGAGTAAAAAAAAAAAAAAAACTAAACATTGCTTTAAAAATAAATAGACACATGGGAGGAAATTCTTTTTCACAATTAGTATTTGGAAGTAACTATTTAGTCTGCCTGCTGCAAACTTCTGAATCTTTTGGATTTGGGGATGTTATGTCTAAATTATGAATGTGAGAATTATGATGGCAATATTTAAGATTCATTTTTTTATGTTCGTTAATTTTGGTTATTTTGTTTCGCTTGTGGGGAGATTGTGAGTGTTCCTTTCAAACCCTTAACATGGTGGAGCCATAGGGGAGACGTGCAAAACTTTTCATCTATTACAATATAAAGTTAAAAACTGCAAGCGAAGAAGGATTATATTTCTCTCTTTTGTTCCATATGAAGCATGATTGACGCTTCTTTTGTTTTGTCCAAGCTAATTCACCCTTTAGTTCTATGACGAACAAAGTTTATGAGATTTTATGGCATTGTTATTTAATACTTCCTCCGTCCAATATTAGTAGTCCTATTTTTTGGGCTGTTATTTTTTGTCATAAGTTGGAGGGTATTGTGAGGTCCATTTATGAATAAAGTGATTGTTTATGAAAAATGTGATACTTATATTTTCCATAAATAATATTATTGATAAATTGACCTCACAATATCTCATAATACCCTCCAACTTATGATAAAAAAATAACAACCCAAAAATAGGACTACTAATATTGGACGGAGGGAGTATGTCGTATGATAGTTTGGTGTGATGATTGCACTCCTTTATATGTAATTTTTTGTATGCTAGCTGCTGATATTGGTTGTTACAAATAAAGATTGCTAAAAAACAAAGTGGATTGG
Organism: Ballota nigra; assembly: GCA_947034835.1. Taxonomy (NCBI): domain Eukaryota; kingdom Viridiplantae; phylum Streptophyta; class Magnoliopsida; order Lamiales; family Lamiaceae; genus Ballota; species Ballota nigra. The sequence goes on from OX344721.1 coordinate 40,628,067, forward strand.
ATGAGGCAAAAGATATGATTTATAGAAGATTCTTATCTTGCATTAGTTGTGCTAACTGGTTTTTTGTTTCACAAGTAGAGCTGATTTCATGCTTTATTTGTCTACTCTAGGTAAACCTTGAAACATAACAATGTTATTCCCAAAGGGTAGTTGAGAAAGCACTGGCAAAGCTACGTGAGGATGGGGTTCAACCAATCTGTATGGAAGACCAGAAGAATAATTTGTGATTATTTATCTGAATATTAACTTGCTCTATTGTGCTATTTGCAATGCCTCCCCGCCCCCACCCCACCCCAAATAAGTTTATTCTTTCTTGATGCACTTCTTCTCAACAAGATATAAAATTTCTATTTAAATTTTTCCTAGGCACACAGCTGGACCCCTTCGTCCAATTGCTCATTAACAAAGCCCGAAGTACTACTTCAAGGGCGGAGCTGGGAGGTATTTTCTCTAGAAGAGTTAAGGGTGAGCTAATTCATTAGTTTGTGCAATAGAGCATATTCATGTTTGCTTGATCTATCAGCTGCTAAAAATAATTCACATAAAGTCACAAACTGTTGGTTATAGAATTCATGTTGTGATTTCTTAAGATTTATTTTATATGTAGTTGGTCTGTATTTCTTATCTATCTGACATGTCCTTGCTTATAGTTTATTTGATCACCTTTTGTTTCTACTCTACTTCCACTAGGTTGATCTAGACCATTCAGCACAATCTGATTACCCTTATTACCTTCAATATTGTTGAGGGTGAGATCTAATTAATCTTCCATCTTTTGTTGTTAATATTTTTTTTCTTTTTCGGACTCACATGCCTAAATTAGTGGTCTCACTTAAAAAGTCACTCACTCCAATTGGTTAACAACATTTGGCTACAATCGAACCGGGCATTATTTATGTTATTAATGAACAAAGAAAACACTGTTATTCTTCTATCCTACTTTTTTTTTAATATTTCTTCTATCTTACTTGGACAAACAACTTTTCTGTTTTTTGCGTAGAGTTTCACTTCTTAGACTACTAAATGGAAAGAGAAGTATATGGTTTGCTCAATGATGATTCTTTTTATCCCAATTATGTGAAGAAAATACTCAAAGACACACAAAACGTTTACGTTTGTTTTTTTTATCAACGGGGACAAAAGAGTAAGATAAGTTTAGCCTTTTGAGACTTGTGAGTGATAGTATAGTATCTTATGAGATCACCTAATTGTGATATGGTCTCTTTGTCAGCCTTAGTGTTGTCTTTCCAAATAACGCGTGGTAATTTGTGGCTTGGACTTTTATTATTAGAGCAAAATAATTAGTTGAACTAAGTTTCTATGCTTTCTTGAAATTGCAGTATTGGTTCTAACTGATATCTCATTCTCAGGCGATGTATGAATATTTCCCCCCAAGGTTAGTCTTGAATTGGCCAACAATCATTTTAAGTGGTGAAATTTTTGTTTTATTTTCTGGCCTAACATTATAATCGTACCATGCAGAAAAATAATTGGGATTAATGTTGCGTTTAAAAATAACTCTTCGGACAACTATTGCAGATCTTGAGCCACATCAGATCTATTCATTTTATAAATCAGCAAGTCATGTTTAAGTCACAAATATAGATTGTTCATTTGATTAAAAAAAATTAAATATGCAAATTGTGATAAAAATTAGTTAGTGATAGGATTTATTTTATGTCGAAGTTCAAAAAAAATTCATAAAGACTACCTGCGTATACACGTGCAACGCACGTGATAACAAACTAGTATTGATGATCTTTTCTAATCGAGATGATTATTGGTTGTTTTTACTAAGTAAGATCATCAAACAAGAATCAAGATCATGGATTTAGATAAGTAAGAATCAAGAAGTAAATTTGCAAGAACTTGGGTGTATTTTTTAATTATGGAATTTATTATTTCATTCATATGAGGGGGTATTTATAGACATACAAATGAGTCATGTGTCACCATCCTAGCCATTCTACCATTGGATATTTGCCAAGTGTTAGGATACTTGTATTACATCTAAGCTATTGTCCATTGGATGGGTGCCAAGTGTTAGGACACTTGGACTACATCTAAGTGATTGGCTGTTGGAGTTCCCAATGTTGTACTTGACCATTAGGGCTACTCGGTTGCTTTTAGTGGTGATCAGTTGTTCGCCTATATGTCTTTGTTCGGTATTTGAACCTTTACCCTCTCAGTTTTTTGCTTCACATTTGTGATCTTTGCACAGTTGCTCGTTTGGATAGCTATCATCCTGACCAAATGTTCATCTACATTGCTTGCACTTGGTACTCTGTTGATCATCATTTTGACCAACTGCTCACCTTGGCCCCTTGATCAGTTGCTCGTCTTGGCCTCTTGACCAGCTGCTCGTCTTGGCCCCTTGACCAACTGCTCGTCTTGGCCTCTCGACCGGGTACTCGTCTTACTCAGGTGTGAGTCATTTGCTTAGTTGTTCGCCACTAAGCTTAATGTCTTGATTATCTTTTGTTGACCCTTTGTTTAGCTGCTCGCCTACCAACAATTACCCCCTAGTTTGATCTCATGTTAGGATATAAATTAACTAACTGAGACCAAGCTATGATTGACGTCCTTTTTTGTGAAGGGCGGGCAGTCGAGCAGGTGGGATTCGATTTTTTTCTTGAGTGGGATATATAGGCGAGCAACTGAGCGCGCCTCTTCAAATTGTGGCGGTTGGTTTCCCGAGGCATGGGAGTTGAGGCGTCGCGTTAGTCACGTGCGCTTTCCTATTTGCACTTAGGGGTCTATGTATTTTTCAAAAAATACATCTTCGACCCTGTTTTTCCATCTATAAATAGGTCACTTCATCCTCTTTAATTTCTTTTCTAAAATTCCCGCATACTTCCGCCATTGATAAACATCTCAAGTTTTTCCCTTCGTGATTCTCATGCCTGATTCAACCCCGTGTCGATCTAACCGCGCTCTCGAGGTATAACACCGATCATTCTATCTCTTTTTAATAGATTTCTTTTCGATTTTCCAAGTTTTGTTCTTTCCTCGTCACTATCTGAAATCACCGATGCGCTCCCGACCGTATTGCCACCGCATCGCTGTTGCGCTGCTGCCATCGTGTCCCCACCGCATCGTCGTTGCCTTCTCATTACGCCGCTGTCGTATTGAATTTCTCCGGCCTTAAAAATTGGGTTTTCCCTCCTATAATATTTGAATGGACTTCCCCTCATCAAGTGTTTCTTTATCCTATCCGAGCGAAACCCGGAGAAAAGGCCCGTGGAGGGCCCGATCGCATCTCCTCGTCGATTTATTCGCCAGGCTCAGCGAGCAACCCCCACACATTATTGGTGGATGAAGAATCTGACTCCAACACAATCTCAGTTATTTGCTCAGTGGAGGGTTACGCAACTAATCGCTCGGGCGAGCAAGAGGGCGATTACTCACCTGCTCGCCCTCGTCAAGAGGGAGATACCTCCTCAGATCTTGGAGAAGACTCTGAAGAAGTGGCTGCTAAAATAGAGGAAGCAGTTAACCCCGTGGGCGAGCAGCCTGTCGTTGGAGTCAAGCAATAGGGTCCTGGTATCACATGGGAGTTCTTGAAGGAAATTAACTTCCCCATGTCTAAGGTTACACAAGAATCCCAAATCCTGGAAGGAGTTGCCCGCGATAATGAATGGGAGGACTACGCTGCTTGTTATTCGAAGACTTTTGTTCCTCCACCACAAGTGATCATGAAGGCTCAGGAAACTATCTATGCGGCGAGCAAGGTTGCTAGTCTTGTCACTGAAGACGACTTAGCGAGCATCCGGGGGGTATATAAAATTCCTTTCGACATTTACTTGTATGCTTCAAAGGCAGGGGAAACTACTGATCGCCCTTCACCCGATTGTACGGCAATCAACCTGGACGTGCTCAAGACTAGTTTTCCACTTTCCCTGCATCCCCTCATTGGTCGCTTCCTAGCCGACGTGAACTTGGCGATCATGCAAATAACCCAAAATGGCTGGAGTAATTTGTTAGCCTTCATGACCCTCTTCGGTCTTGAAGGCTACAATAAAATGAGCACAGTTGAACTCCACTATGCATTGACGATCTCTGCTCAAAATGAGGATGGTGTAGGGTGGTATTATGTTAAGGCGAGGAGTGGAGTAAAGCTAATCGAAGGAGTTTCCAACAAGGTTAGAGGTTGGCATGGCCAGTTTTTCTTTATTGGTGGGGACTGGCGAGCAATTGAGGGATTTGCTGGCAGACAGGCGCGCATCCCATCGCCTGAAGGCTTTGGGAATATCAAATGTAGGCTTAGTTTTGTCTTATTGTATACCTAGTAGAACTAATTTTAATTTTTCTCTCTTTGTTGTCTTGCAGGCCCAAGAATTTTGAAGTGGGGACACCCCGACCTGAGTGACGAATACTTGTTCACTTTCTCCGTTGTTTCACTGCGGAACGCTGCTGATGGTGACTTGGCCCACTTATCAAAGGCTCATTGTCGCAAGCTTGCTTGCTTGACCACTAGCCCTCATCACCTTGAGGCACAGGCAGCAGTCCCTGAAGGTAAATTTTTATAAACCTCTTTTTGCATTCATCGTTGTTAGCCTAATTTTGTTGCTCGCTTAACTCTGTTGCCCGCCTATCTCTGTTGCTCGCCTATTTTTGTTGCTCGTTTCTTAGCTCGCTTCTGATTTAACTTGATGATTTTTTTAGAGCAACAAGTCACCATTGTCGTTCCTCATGTTCTGGAGTCTTATTACCTTCTTGTCAAAAGAGTGAAACAGATGGCTTCTCAGGAACCCTCCAGGAAGAAGATGGATCATCCCCTTTCTCTTCTTCGCCTTAAGGCGGGAGAAAATCCAAATGTTCGCCCCCGAGGCCCTCCTGCTCGCTCTAGAAGGGGAACCAGGCCTCCCCCTTCCCCAAGAGATACAAGGAAAGATAAGGGAAAGAAGCGGGAGAAAGACAAGAGGAAGTCGCCCTGGGATGAAGGCGACCATGGTGGTAAGGCCGACGAGCGAGCATCGAAGCTCTCCAAGAAAGGCGAGGAGCCGAGCAACCGTGTTCCACGAACCCCACCTTCCAAATCTACCTCCTTAGAAATGGAAGGCGAGCAACAGGTGGTCGCCAGTATTGCAGCGGCCAAAAAAGGAAATTTCTCCAAGGACACTTCTTACATGGGGTGGGACCCTGTCAAGATCAAGGAGTAAGTTGTTCACCGTTACCGCTCTGTTGTTCGCCTTTATAACCATGTTGTGGAGCCTTACTGTTTCTTTCTTTATTTGATTGCACGAACTTGATTTATATTTTATTTCTTGCATTATTAGGTATAGTCTTGAGCGTTACCCTGGTCGTGGAACTACTCTCCACCATTTCAGTTGTGTGAAAGACGCGCCCTCCTCACTCTATGATATTCCTGATGCTCACGTTCGTCGAGCAACTGAGACAGTCCCGAGGGCCTGGACCAAATTGGCTAACACTCTTGTCGCCAGTCAAATTGCGAGTGATAACGCTTGTTTGATGAGCTACAATGCTGGCCATCAGCTGGTCATGTCCCAGATGTTGCTTGACCAAATAAAGGAGCTTGAGTGAACAAACTTGAATTTGGGGCGCCGTATTGAGGAGATGGATGAGGAGAAAGTTGCTGCCCTCAAAGAGTGTAAGGCTGAGCATGCCAAGGAGTTAGCGCTGATGGAGAGGAAAATGGAGGCTTCCTTGGCGGGTGAAAATAGTGCCTTGGATAAGGCCAAGAAAATGCTGCTGGAGGTCAAGTCCTTCGACTTGAGGGCTGAGAGGGCGGAGAAAGAGCGAGCAGACCTCGCTACTCGCCTGTTGGTCGCCGAAGAGCAAATCAAGAAGCTGGAAGAGGAGCGTAAAGACATGGTTGACTACGAGGTGCACAAGCAGGAGGTGATGGATAAAACCAACTTTGGGTACATATGTGTATTTGCTGAGTGCTTGAGGTCCGTCCACTTCGCTCACGACCATAAGCAAGATATTCTTGACGCGGTGAAAATGGACTTCATCGAATACGTCAAGAATTATCCTCCTACTCCCAGCTCAACCCTGTTCGTCGCCGATTTGGCCGCCTTGGGTTTTCCTTTGGATATCTTTGGCGAGGATGTTAATATCGTGCCCCTCACTTATGGCGGCCAACAAGAGGAAGTCCTGGCGACGACCAATGCTGAGGTTTTTTATGGTTTGTCCTCACTTCCCCTAACTCCAATTGATGGGGCTGGTACTTCAAATGCCCCTGGCGAGCAGCCGAGCTCTGGGTCGACCACCGGCGCAGATGCCCCTTTTCCTCTACCTTGAAGATTTAGCCCTTTATTTGCATAGGATTTATATTCCTCTTTTTGTACTTATCATTCTTATTGTAAAACATCTTTTGACTTAATGAAATTGAAGCTTTTTTCCCATTTTCAGTTTCGTGTCTTTATTTCTATCTTACTCAGTTGCTCGCTTTCTGTTTTTTGCATATGACTCTTTATTGGTTTCTAAGTGTTCCTTTTTATTCTTAAGGTAAACACTTAGTGAAATTTTTTAGTTGGTCATTTGCTTCTTATAGAACTTGACCTTTAATTATTTGGGCCCTTGGTCACTTGTGGACTTGACCTTGTATTAGTGTGGGCTCTTGGTCCATTATGGACTTAGCCTTACTTTTGCATTTATTAAGCTCAGTTGTTCATCTAATGACAGACTTGTTCTTTGCAAGTTTTGGGGGAGCAAATGAGTAATTTTAGGACTCGGACTAGTGGCTCATAGATTCACACCAATATTATACACTGTTGCTCGCTCAATTATAGTGATGCACGACTGTTCGCTTAGCATAGACGCGCAACTGCTCGTTCAGATATAGACTTGTGATTTTTTTTGAAATTTAAAGAAATTTACAGGGGAAACTTACAAAAGATTTACATTGTAGAACTTCTAAGACTTACAGGACTTTATTGATAGTACTTCTTGAGTAAAGTTGCATTCCAGGAGTATTGGAACGACTTGTCTTCCATGTCTTCAAGGTCATATGTGTTGTGCCACTTATTTGTCACCTTGTATGGGCCCTCCCAAGTCAGGCCGAATACTCCTGGTGGTGGTGCCAAAACTTTCCGAAGTACTAAATCTCCGATTTCAAAACCTCTACTTTTACTTGAGAATTATAGTACTTTGCTGCTCTTTTCTTATAGATTGCATTTTTCATTTCTACTGTTATTCTCTTTTCTTCAAGTAAGTCCAACTCTGTTGCTATTGCAGAGTTGTTCGCCTCTTCGTCGAACAAAGTTGTTCGTTCTGTTGGGACTTTCAGCTCAACTTGTATTACGGCTTCTGTCCCGAACACCATTGTGAATGGTGTTTCACCTGTGCTTGTTCTGTGGGACATCCGATATGCCCACAACACTTTTGGCAATTCTTCGGACCATTTTCCATGTTTGTCGACTAAGTAAATCTTCAAAATGTGTTTGATTATTTTGTTCACTGCTTCCACTTGGCCGTTCGACTGGGGGTGGTATGGTGTTGAAAAGTGTTTCTTCATTCCCCATCTTTTACAAAAATCTCTTATTTTTTTTCCTTTAAACTGTTTTCTATTATCTGTCACAATTGCTTGAGGTACCCCGAAGCGACAAACAATGTTTTTCCAAATGAAATTGATCATTTTCTCTTGCATAATTCGTACAAGCGCTTCCGCTTTCGCCCACTTTGTGTAATAGTCTATTGCTACTATTGTGAATCGAACATTCCCCTTTCCTGGTGGGAATAGCCCAATTAGGTCAATTCCCCATTTCGCAAATGGTCATGGACTATTGACGGAGATCAATTCATGTGGGGGCTTGTGGATATTTGGGGCGAACAACTGACATCTGTGAAAAGTTCGGGCAACCTTAATTGCATCCCGGAGGAGGGTTGGCCAGTAATATCCTTGTCTTACGGTCTTGTATGCCAATGCCCGTCCTCCAACAAGAATTCTGCATACACCTTCGTAAATTTCTTTCAACACTGCTTGCACTTGCCCCCTTGTCAAGCATTTCAGGATTGGGAGTGAGAATCCTCTCTTGTACAACTATTTGTCCATCATGGTGTACCTTGCTGCTCTCCTAACCAACTTGCTAGTCTCCAACGGGTTATCTGGTTTTTCATTACTCTGCAGATATTTGATGATCGGCGTTCTCCAATCATCTTCCCCTACCTCTTCGTTGACTTGATAAATTTTGTAATCCTCGGTTGATGGGTTGGGTATTCTTATCAATGTGACCTCGGATAACTCTGCTGGTCCGGCATTAGTTGCTAGGCGAAAAAGCACGTCTGCTTGTGCGTTGTTGTCTCTTGGTATCTGTTCAATGTATATTTGCTCGAACATGGAGGCCAGGTGGGCGATAATTTTCTGGTACAAAGTCATGTTTTAGTCCTTCGCCTCGTACTCTCCCCGAACTTGGTTGATAATCAGTTGTGAGTCTCCGAAGATCTGTAATCTTCTTACCCCAACGGCTAGTACTAGCCGTAATCCTGCAATTAATGCTTCATACTCTGCTTCGTTGTTCGTCGTCATGAACTCAAAATGAACAGCTGAAGTGAACACCTGTCTGTCTGGACTTATCAAAACTATCCCACCCTCGACGTTATGTTGGTAGATGATCCATCAACATACATGTGCCAGGGATGATTATGTCCTCTCGTCGGATCTTGGGGGAAAGTTAGCTCGACTATGAAGTTGTCTAATGCTTATCCCTTGATCGTTGTTCGAGGAGCATATAAAATTCTGAACTGGCTAATTTCCAAGGACCACTTCAGGAGGCGACCAGCTGTGTCAGGTCTGTGCAATATCTGTTTGAGTGGGAATGTTGTCAGCACTTCCACCTGGTGGTAAAAAAAATATGGACGGAGCTTTCTGACGCTCATCACCAAAGCGTATGTCAACTTTTATGTTGGTGAGTATCTGAGTTCTGCTTCATGTAAGGCTTGATGTCCCAAGAATTTTCCAGAATGGACCGCAAAACGGCTCTTCTTGGTGTTTAATTTCATGTTGTAAGCATGAAGTATTTCAAATGTTTGGGTCAGGTGCTGCAAGTGATCTTCCTTCTTTGAGATTTTAACAACTATATCATCCATATACACTTCCATTGTCTTCCCGATGTGGTTATCGAACATCTTGTTGAACCAACCTTTGGTACGTGGCTCCAGCATTAATCAATCCAAATGGCATTCTCTTTCAGCACAATAAATTTTTATTGGTATAAAACGTTGTGTGCTCCTGATCGTTCGGATGCATCACAATTTGGTGGTATCCAGCAAATGCATCCATGAATGTGAGGAGTTCGTGCCCAGCTGTGCTATTAACCAATTGGTCGACATGTGGCAACGGGAAATTGTCCTTTGGGCAAGCGGCATTTAGATCAGTAAAATCAATACACAATCTCCACGCTCCGCTTGCTTTTTTGACCAACACTGGATTTACCACCCATTGTGGGCATAGGGCCTGTCTAATCAAATCGTTGTCCAACAACTTTTTGACCTCCACATCAAGCACTTCATACTTGTCGGGCCCGAACTTTATCCTCTTTTGATGGATCGGCTTTTTTATCGGGTCGATGTTGAGCCTGTGGCAGGCATGCCCACCATATCTGCATGCAACCATGCGAACACGTCGAGATTTACTTTAAGAAACTCAGTCATTTTGGATCTGTATGGCTCTGGGAGCTCAGATCCTATGAAGAGTTCTAAGCTCTCTTGGTTCGGGTCGACCTTTATTGCCTCTAACTCTTCAACTGGGGTAGCCCTCCATTTCTGGTATTTCCAACGAGGGTCAATGATGGGCCCTTCCGTGTTCGATTCGTCCTCAACTTCCATTGGCTCAGCACCTAATCGTGGTTCAATATCCTCCAATTCACTGTTGGTTGGTGTTGCATGCTCCACTCTGTTGCTGGTTGTTGTGGCTTCTTCATCTCCCTTCTTGCTCGGTTGTTCGCCTCTACACAACTGTTCGTCCCATCTCAACTATTCATCTCCACACAACTGCGTGTCTACCTCCATTATCTATGTATCAATAGACTCCATGGCTTCGTTGGGAGTGGATGGTCCATCTTCACCACAGCTGCTCGGCTGTTCGTCTACTATGTTGACTCTGTGATCTTTCGGTTGTAATTGCAGGAGGCGCTAACGAGCTTTTTTCTGGTCACCCTTGATTGTGTCTGCACCTTTTGATGTGGGAAACTTTACACAGTAATAGTACATCGAAACAGCTGCCTTAAATTCGTTCAAAAAAGGGCGGCTGAGGAACCCATTATAGGTGGACTGATGATCTACAACTAGAAAGTCTATCATTCTATTTAGCTTCCTTTTGGGATCCTCGACCGATACAAGTTCAACTGCTGACGTAATTACTCCTAGAGGGATGGTCACAGCATCCCCGAATCCCACAATTCTATGATCACAATCTTTGATGTATTCAACATAATCTCCTAACTGATCCAATGTACTCTTCAACAGGATGTTTGTGTAAGAGCCGGTGTCGACGAGTAAATGATGTACTTTCGTTCCCATAATATTAGCACAAATAATTAACGAGTTATTGTGAGGGGTGAGTACCCCGTCCACGTCTTTCTTCGAGAAAATCAAATTTCCGGTCTGCTTGGTTGCTGAATTCACTCATATTTCTCTCATCTGGGCTACTGCTCTCAACTCTACTTTCTTCTTTCTCTTTGAAATGGGTGGTCTTCCGTCAGAACAACCACCTACTAGTCCAGTTGGTTCTAACATTAGGATCTCCGAGACTGGTCTTGCTAGGGCCGTGGGGACCTTTCTTCCTTTCTTACCTGTCCTGCTCGGTTGCTCGTCACTATCATCGTCATCCGAGTTGTATGGTACCGCTGTTCTCGGCCTCTTACCCGGTTCCTTCTTCACGAACTCAGACAGTTTTCCTTCTTCATAGAACCTCCACAACCGCTTTAACAAATCTCGGTATTCACTTTTAAAGTGACCGATGTTCTAATGATATGCACAGTATTTGTTCGGGTTCAACTTTCCTCTTTCCTGCCTTATCTTTCGTGGTTCCGACAACATCTTCTTGTCTTTAACGTTGCTGTACACAGCATCTACGGACATGGTAAGGACTTGATTCAGCTTCTCTTTCAACTCAGCTCCCTCGTTGAACGTTTTCATGTTCTTTGGAACCTTGTAGTCATTTCCTCCAGACTTCTTGCCAAACTTCTTCGGGTCAGCTTTATCTCTCATTTCCTTGTGTAGGGCTTCCTGCATCGATACGTGGATTCCTGCTTTGTGTCTAAATTCCGCATACATCTTCGGGCAAGTCAAATGCATCTCCTTCCACAAATCAGTTCCCTTCTTCAATCCACACATCATTGCTACTATTTTCGTATCCTCACTCACCATTTCGCCCTCCAGTAGGACTTTATCAAATCTTTCCAAAAATTGTTTGACCGATTCCTCGTCTCATTGCCTAATGTCTGCCAACCGGTGTCTGTGGGTCAAATAAGACCCGGCAGTTGAGAAATGAGACAGAAACTCCTTGCTCAGTTGGGCAAAGGAACTGATGGAGCCGGGAGCCAGTGCTGAAAACCATTTGTGTGGGCCATCTCCAAGGGTGAGTGGGAAATTTCGGCACTGTGTGGCATCGGTTGCCCCCATTGAGATCATGAAGTCTGAATATTTTGTTACATGAATTTGGGGGTCTGAAGTTCCTTCATACAGGTTGATGGCTGGAAATTGTATCTTCTTCTGGATTGGTGCGTTGAGGATTGATGGAGATAATGGTGAGGATGAGAGAGTAGTCAGCCCGACACCTCTATGAGATTCCAACTGTTTTTGTAATTCCTCGATTGTTTTTTTCATTTCTTATAATTCACTTGGGGGAGTCCTCCCGTTGGAAGGTTGTTCATCGTGATCGAGTTCGATGACTCCCTCACGACGCAGCCCCTCACCAATGTGATGTTTCTCCTGGGTTGTTCTCCTAGCAGCGTTGCTAGCTCCGTTTGGCCCTAATCGGCTGAAAGCTGATCTCCTGATCCGGTCATGTACTGATGGGCGAGCAGCTGGGCAGGGTTATTCCTCGTTCCTCTTGGATGGTTCCCTCCTAGTAATGTTCCTCGTTCCTAGTCTTTCCAAAGTACTTGTTCGGGAAGTACTTTTGCTTGACTCATCTGCTCGACTTGGTGACGATTCTTCTCGACTCCCCAAATGCTCGCTCATGGGGGCCTTTCCATTGTTCCTACAAACCTCAGCACTGCCAGCTTCATTATGACGCGCATCTTCCCGCATTTTACTTTGCTGCTTGCCTGCTCGGCTGGTCGCCTCCGGGGCATGTAATGGTCCAACCTGCTCTTATTGTCTTTGTAGTGATTGGAGTACGACTATCATTTTTGCTAGCTCCTTGGGATTTTAGGCGAGAGCTTCCACTTCTGGGGAAATCGTGTCAATAGTAACATGGAAGTTCCTCCTAGAGGTCGTTCTAACCGTCCTTGCATGTCCTTCGGTGGATGAAACCCTTGTCCTTGATCTATGACTCGGAGATGCACTTGATGGTCGATCTTCTTGTGATCTTATCATTTTGGTTGCCAAAATATGAGTGATAAGTAAAGGATTGAGGTGATCTTGCCCCTACAAACATCTTTCTTAAGAGCCACTTGCCTTAATATGTATGAATATGATGGTTTGAAAACCCTAGTTCATACACACATGCATTCAAACCCTTAAAGTGATGTATATATGCATAACTTTGCTCCAAATAGTGTGTACACTTGATTTCCGGCAGCTTCTTCCCGGATTTCGGCTAAATTTTACAGATTCCGGTGGAAATCTTCAAACTTTTCTTGAATTTTTTACAACACGAAGGTTCGAACCCCTCTCTCTAGCGCCAATTATTGATGATCTTTTCTAATCGAGATGAATAGTGGTTGTTTTTACTAAGTAAGATCATCAAACAAGAATCAAGATCATGGATTTAGATAAGTAAGAATCAAGAAGTAAATTTGCAAGAACTTGGGTGTATTTTTTAATTATGGAACTTATTATTTCATTCATATGAGTGGGTATTTATAGACATACAAATGGGCCATGTGTCACCATCCTAGCCATCTACCATTGGATATTTGTCAAGTGTTAGGACACTTGTGTTACATCTAAGCTATTGTCCATTGGATGGGTGCCAAGTGTTAGGACACTTGGACTACATCTAAGTGATTGGTTGTTGGAGTTCCCAATGTTGTACTTGACCATTAGTGTTACTCAGTTGCTTTTTGTGGTGACCAGTTGTTCGTCTGTATGTCTTCGTTGGATATTTGAACCTTTACTCTCTCAGTAGTTCGCTTCATATTTGTGATCTTTGCACAATTGCTCGTCTGGATAGCTATCATCCTGACCAACTGTTCATCTACATTGCTTGCACTCGGTACTCTGTTGCTCATCATTTTGACCAGCTGCTCGCCTTGGCCCCTTGACCAGCTGCTCGTCTTGGTCTCTTGATCGGCTGCTCGCCTTGGCCCCTTGACCAGCTGCTCGTCTTGGCCTCTTGACCGGTTGCTCGTCTTACTCAGGTGTGAGTCATTTGCTCAGCTGTTCGCCACTAAGCTTAATGTCTTGATTATCTTTTGTTGACCCTTTGTTTAGCTGCTCACCTACCAACAACTAGTTATTGTAAATGTGCATAAAGATCAGTGTTTTTTGGATTGTACAGTAATCTTGAGACGAACGAATAAGACAAATGTGCAAATAATCAGGGACGGCGAGAGTATAATGTAAAAGATAATCACTGTTAGCGTGAAAGTCTTTTTTACATATAAAAATAAAATTATGTAAATAATTTAATTATTTATATTTAGGATCCAATAACTGCAACATCTTTGGCATTTCAATTTTCAAGTATGAAACGACAAATTCAAAAAGATAATAAAATAAAATTTTAAATTTAAATATTAATGCTTGACTTTTTAATTGTAATTGAGTAGTTTTAGAAAATTAAATTGTAATATGTGTTTCTAGATAATTATAAATCTATTTTCTTTAAAGGATTAAAATTTCAAAGACTTGGTCACAGTATAAATAATAGCAGTTTATTTTATCCTATTATATGTAGGATATTAAAATAAACTTGAGATTTTCCCTCATAATAAGCCTAAAAATTAGTTAACTTAATATAATTTTGTTGAAAAAATATTTGTAAACAATAAAATGTGGTGTAATGGGATTTATGTTTTTTTAAATAAAAAATGAGTAGAAGGAAAGAAGAAAAAACAAAATTATTGGATAAAGGAATACACACACATTACCATTTTGATTGACAAATTGAAAGGGTTATATGGAGAACAAATTTAATTAGAACCAATTAGAACATAATAATATTGAGGAAAACTGAAAGAGACAAATTGTATTGCAGGTATTAGATGAAATAACAAAATTGTTGAAGGTATATATGGAACGGGCAAAAAAATGATTATTTAAAACCTATTGGAACCCAATTTATAGAAGAAGAAAAAAGAACGATGTAAATTTACAGTTTTAGAAGAAAAAAAGACAAATCATTATCTAGTGAAGTAGTGATATGTCAAGATCTGTAAACAACACAAATGGATATATTAGAAATTAGTATATTTACTGAACAATTTTGTCAATTAAATATGAAATCAACAATCATTAGATTGAGAATATCAATATCATAATATCTATACTTTCAACTAAATCAACACATGGTTTATGAATGGGAAAATAATTAAGAAACGGTGATTGAGGAACCAGAGAAAAATTGAATCAGAAATGTTGATTTTTATTTTAATAACTGACTGCAAAATTAAAATTAAAAGTGCAAAATTTGAAAAGTAAAATATGACTACCAATACTTTAAAATAAAAAGTTCAAACCCAGATCGAAATTGCAAAATTATTTGCAGAATGAACAGACAAATTTCCTGCAACACATTGGCTTGAGAGAGGTAGTGCGAGGAACAACAACGATGAATATGATTTCTAAAATATGAAATTGAGCGAAGATTTATTCATCTGAATTATGAAGTTGAGGGGAGAATTGTAATTTGAGGAGAAGACAGTTTCATACCTGATTCAATAATTAATCGGCAGTGGAAAGATAGAAAACATCAGGGAATTAAATAGTGAGAGAGAAGGGGTGGCATAAGCGGTTTTCGGTGATTGGATAAATTAAAAAAATAGAATAAAAAGAGAAGTTTGATTAGAAGTGAAATTGTGATGTTTTGTTGCCCGATAAGTCCACATTTTGAGTGTTTTTGGTGAGTATTTAGAGTTATTTGAGTACTATTTGCATAAACTCATCAATTTGTCTCTTTGGTATTCATTTTAGGAAACAAGGAAAAAAATGGAGTTCGTAGGACTTTTGAATCGACTCAAACAGACTCCCAGATGAAAAGATATGAAGGAAATACGAAAAGTATTAGTTCGGGTGAAGAAATGTATCATTTGGCACGAAAAGGAGAAAGTGCTCGAGCAAGGATCGAGGATCACTCGAGCACCACTCGAGCGCCCATGACGTACGGGACAAAACGAGTGCTCGACTAGCCCAGCTCGAGCGCCCCTGATGTACTGGAGGAGATTGGCGCTCGACCAGCACCCGCTCGAGCACGAGGCGCTCGACCATGGGCCTGACTCGAGTGCCCTGGACGGATTTCGGCCCATAACATATAAAACATGTCTCAACCCTTATTTAAACATCTAGACTCGTTTTTCGAAGGGGAACAAGGCAAGAAGGTGATTTTGGGCGTTTGGAAAGGTTTTTTTAGAAGAGTTTAGAGATTTACAACATACGAGCATCACGAAACTGTTAATCTATTGAACGGTTTAGTTTTTATCTTTTGTTTTTTATACTTTTAGAGATTGAGATTATTTTTCCAGATTTTATTTGACACTTTTAGAGATTGATTTCCTAATATTTATTCAATTAAATTAGTAGTTGATTTATGTTCTTGAAATTCTTGAATTTCTTAATTATGTCTTTGATTATTTCCATTGTTTTTTCTTGTGTTTACGTAATCACCATGTTAGGTTAAACCCTTGTATGCTTAGGGTAGGATGAACTCGTAGAAGTAGGATGTTGGTACGTAATTAGGATAATTCGTGGTGTATAGTTTTAATTCTCTTAATTATTGAACAACTCTAATAAACCCTAGAATAATCATAGAATTAAGTACAAAAATTTTTAGAGAGAAGACGACCACATAACTCTTTATCAACGAATAGGCTTAAGGAGAGGGTTTTTGAAGCGGCTTATAATTAACCGGTTTACCTAGGGAGGACGGCCGAATCACCCGAGTTAAATAAGGGCCTCAATAATTAAGCACAGCTCATATAATTTAATTAGTGGGTTAGTGAAGTAAATTGTTAGAACTAAATATTGAGATTGTTTCTGAGCTTTTATTCTTTCAATTCTTTATGCTAGATTAAGGAAGTTGATTTCCTAGTTTATAGTACACTTAGGATTTTAACTTGGAACATCACGATTATTTTAGTTAACGTACCAACTCCGTTAGTATACGTAGGGAATCCTATTCAAGGCATCACTCATCTTATTTGCACTTCAAACCGAAGTTAGAATAATATTATTTCTGTTTACTAGAATATAATTAGTAATAATTAGTCTTAACCCAAATCACATTCATATTAGCTAAGACATGTAGATTTCCAGGGATTTACTAGAGTACAAGTCCTCTCACGGTTCGATACTACTTGGTTCTTATACTTGCCTATATTACAGTGATTTCATACTCTTGTGGGGTAACTACTAATAAAAGCTAGTATTTTACGATCAGGTCAATGGCGCCGTTGCCGGGGAGGCGATGTATTTTCATTGAGTGAAACTTGAAAATAGTTTAGTAGTTAGTAGTGAGTGCATTCTTTTTTGTTTTCTTGTTTATTAGGCAGTTATGTTTGATATTTCTTTTGAGGTTTCAGGTATATGAAACGCGCTCTAAGGGAGAAACGAGTGAAGACAGAACAAAACTAGATTCTGAGATTATAGCCAGAAGGAATAGAGCTTTTCAGGGAAGGATGGCTACGGTAGCCAACGAGGAGTTGAATGTGGTTAGAGACGAGCATAATCAAAATGATGAGCATGTGGAGGGTCTCAATAGTGTAAATGGGCAGAATCAGACACCTCAAGGGGTAAACAACAGCCAGAACCAACCCATCCACAACCAGAACCAACCAAACCAAAACAATCCCGTATTAAACCTAAACCAAGTTGTAAACCAAAACCACAACAACCCATTGTACCAACACCACAATCAACCATATCATCCATACCCTTACCCACCTTACTATCCGTCATACTACCCTCCACAGCTTAACCAAACCCAACCTAATATCCAACAAATCCCTCCACCACCAGTACACCAGCAACAAGTTCCCCAGAACGTAGGTCCTCCGGGGATGGCAATTAGAGGGATGTTTGAGGCTCAGCCTCAACAATATTATGATGGAGTAGCTCTGCCACCTGTAGAGGCAAACAACTTCTTAATCTCACCTGGAATTCTAAAGATGCTGTTAGAAAGCCAGCTTAAGGGGGAGGTTGGGAAAGATAATCCACACACCCATCTGAGGAACTTCTTAATGATAGCTTCTACCTTTGATTACAGCGGGATGTCGGCAGACGCGAAGAAGCTCAGGTTGTTTCCGTTCTCTCTTACGGGGATAGCCAAGGATTGGTAAGATAACACACTTACACGAGGGGGTGTGAACACATGGGTTGAGCTTGAACGTCTATTTCTAGAGCAGTTCTACCCTCCGTCCAGAACTGTGAAGGCGAGGAATGAGATTTCCTCATTCAAGCAGAGACCGAATGAGGGATTGAGTCAAGCTTGGGAGAGATTCTCCAACATGTTGATTGATTACCCGCAGCATGGGTACAATGAAGGAGACATTATGGCTTACTTCTATTGTGGGGCTTGTGAGAATGATCAGCAGCATCTCGATGCTTGTTCGGGTGGAGCATTTCTAAACCGAAGCGCAACCGAGTGTAGAAAGATAGTGAAGGATGTAGTGAAGAATGCGGGACATTGGAATGCTAGCCAGCCTCGTCAGCAAAGTGTGTACCAAGCGGAAGAGAGTGAGAGTAATAGGAAGCTGTTGATGGCACTTATGGAGAAAATCAACAACTTAGAGGTTGGACAGAACTTGAGTGGAGGAGGCAGTGTTATGAATGAGAGAGTAGATTAGTGGGGATGCCAACTAGAGGATGCAAACTATATGGGGATGCCGAATTACAACCAAGGGAGCTATCAGCAAGGGCGACCTGCCTATGGTCAACCGTTTGTACCACCGGGTCCGTAGCCTCCTCAAAATCAGTGGAGGAATAATTAGGGATACCAAGGAGGTTCTTCGTCTAATCAGAACCAGTGGAGAAAGAATAATAATTTCTCTTACAGTAATCTGCAAGCCGGAATAACGGTACCACCAGGCATCGATCCAGGTTTGAAGCCTCCTGGTGGAGAAGGCGGTGCCTCAATCAATGAGATGTTACGAGCGATTCTGCAGAAGGTGGAAGATGGGAGTAAGAGATTATCCTCGCTTGAGTATGACATGAAAGAGATGAGTAAAAAGATTGATAAAAAAGATCAAGATACTCAAAGGAGGGATCAAGACCTCAACCGGATCAAGCAAGAGAATAATAGGCGATTCAATTCATTTGAATTTTAGATGAGCCAGATCGCAAAATCACAGAATAGAGAGGCAGGTAAATTTCCTTCTATGCCTGAAGTGCATCCTAAAGAGCATTGCAAGGCTATTGAGAAGTGATACTAAGTATGATGTGCCTCCACTACCTGCTGAAGTGGAGAAAATCCATAGAGAGGTTGGGGAAGAAAACGAGAGGAAAAAAATGGATGATGGGAAAGAAAAGGTGGAAGAAGTGATTGTGGAAGAAGAGCAAGTTCCTAAGTTGAAGAAGGCAAAAGAGGTTAAGAAGAATATCAAGGAAACAGAACGAGATGAGTGGGGTGTACCCAAGTCTGTGATTCCAGTTCCTTATCCTCAGAGATTTATGAAGAAGAAATGGGATGAGAAGTTCGTGAAGTTTCTTGAAGTCTTCAAGAAGTTGCACATCAATATTCCTTTTTATGATGCATTGGAGCAGATGCCTAATTATGCTAAATTTTTTGAAAGATTTAATCTCCAAGAAGAGGAGAGTTGATGGGCCAGAGCTAGTTCAGCTGAACCATGAGGTGAGTGAGATGGTGCACAAATCTATTCCTCCGAAGTTGAAGGATTCTGGTAGCTTCACAATCTTATGTGATATCGGGAATGTAATTAAAAAGGGGGCATTGTGCGATCTAGGAGCCAACATAAATCTGATGCCATTGTCATTGTTTAAGAAGTTGGATGGTGGAGACCTTCAACCGACGATGATAACGCTCCAACTCGCTGATAGGTCTATCACAAGACCTCAAGGTGTGGTGGAGGATGTCTTTGTGAAGGTGGTTGATCATATTTTTCCAGCTGATTTCGTGGTCCTTGATATGGAGGAGGATGAACATGTACTACTAATTTTGGGAAGACCTTTCCTAGCTACAACTGGGATGGTGTTGGATATGGCAAACGAGAAAAAATAACGGTGAAAGTGGACGATCAAGAAGTGAAGATTTTGATCTATGAGGCAATGAAGTATCTGATGGAGAAAAACAACAAGGAATTGAAGTATGTGAACGTAAAACAGATGGAGGAAAAAGGGGGAGTGGACTCGGAGGAGACAACTTTCGAGAAGAATTTTGACAAGGCACCTCCGCTAAAGAAATCGAAATCACTACCAAAAGATGGAAGAGCGTGCAGGGTACATGGCCTCCGGGTGAAGAAATTCTATCACCGCTCTTACAAGGATACAAGAGGTAACATCGAGCTTAATGAGTCTTGAGCTCTTTTGAGCTCGGTCCGACATTAGGACCTTAAAAATAGCGCTTAATAGGAGACAACCTATTTTTACTTGCTTTTGTGTGTTTTGTTTTCTATTTATTGTTTATGTGATCATGTGATGTTTAATCTCATTGTTGAGCGTTTTGATTGTAGGCTTGTGTTGAGGGTGCAAGAGTTTCCAAGAGAGTGATAGCGAGGAGTACTTCAAAGGAACAAAAGAAATGTGCTAGAGTGCTAAATGTGAATCGGGAAATATACGTATGAGGTAGACCCGAACCCCACACTTAGACCGCTTCGCAAAGTCTAAGTTTGGGGGGTGAAGTGTTTTACATGTTTTACCGTAGTTACCTTCCACCAAAGGTACGTTCTTCCCTTCCGAGAGTCCTTTTCATACATATAGTAGGTTGGGGCATGCACGTATTGTGGCGAATTTGTGTATCTCTTTGAACTATGTAGTTATTAGATGATTTCATGTTTATTAACTCTCCTGATTGCTTATGTATTGCTTATCTTTGAGTTCGGATGCGTAAGTGAGTGCTTGTGGAATTGAGTTAGGACTAGAAAGTGTGAGTGTTGTGAGTAGAGTGGATTTGAAAGGGAAGTCGTACACTTACGAATTTTCCTTTTGAATACTTGTGTGGTAATGATGAGAAGTCACTAGGTCTAGCATGGATATGAAGAACTGTGAGACTTGAGCCTTATAAGAGATTAGGTCTCATTAAAATGATATCATTCTTTGTGAGTGGATCTTCACCTTAGAGGTGCTAGAACTTGTGGGTGCTCTCGCTTCTTGATTGTGTCTAGTATGAAATGTCGGAAGTGATCTAAGGCTATTATTGATTTGATAAGTCACTTAGCTAAAAAAAATTCGACCAATGACATTAATCCCTTGTTATCCCGTTTGAGCTTGAGCCTATTTATTTGCTAGCACATTTGAGCTTATCCAATTTCTTAAAACTCTTTTTGTCCCAATTTGAGTGGAGAATAGAAAAAGTTGTGAATGTAAAGGGGGTAGAGTTGGTTGATGTAGAATAGTAAATGGTTGAGTGACGTTGAAAAAAAAAAGGTAATGAAAGTTGTGAGTAGTGGAGAAGAATCGAAATTTGAGAATGAGCAAAAGAAAATACGAGCTCATATATAGTTTGAGAAAAAGAAAAAAAATAGGAAAAGCAGTGAAAAAGAGTTAGAAAAAAAAAAGAGTTGAGGTGTTGAAATTAGAGGGAACTGAAAGTGCATTATATGAAGATATTAGAAGAGTTATGTTCCTTGAATTGAAATACCGAAGCCATGATTTTCTATTCTTCATTCACTTGAGTCAGTTTATCCTTTACACTTACCCCACCTGTCTAAAGAGCCTTACATTACAACCTTGAACAAGTTCTTTTTTATTCGGCATGAATTCTAGTATGTGGTCAAAGTTGAGAGTGCTTACAAGCCTATGGTCACTGATTTGTGTGAATGAATGAGAGTGTCCCGATTTATTGATACACACTTGTGAGGGAGTGAAACACATCACCGAGAGCACATCCATGTTTTGATTTGGTGGTTTTTTTATTGATTACCCTGGAGTAGGAGAAAAGATGTGAGTTTGTGTGCGGGTGACTGATTGGGCGTGAAATTGTCATGATTCGTAGCTGGAAATGCCCAAGTTTTGGTCGATTCTATTGAGTATTTAGAGTCAATTGAGTACTATTTCTACAAACTAATGAAATTGTCTCTTTGATGCTCATAGATGGATAGAGGGCGAAAAGAGGAGTTCGTTGGACTTTGAATCGACTCAAACGGATGCCCGGATGAGAAGATATCGAAGAAATATGAAAAGTATTAGTTCGAGGGAGCAAAAGTATCATTGGAGTTCAAGTGGTCGTGCACTCAGTGCACGAGTGCTCGTGCACGAGTTGAATCAGGTCGTGTACTCAGTGCACGAGCTCCTCTGGTCGTGCACTTTTTAAGTTCTGGAAGTTTGGAGTGCTCGAGTTTCACTTGCTCGTGCACTTAGTGTTGGGAAAATAGGGGTTCCCGGAATCTATTCGGGATGAAATTTAAATACGAATTTAAATACAATTATTACTAGCATGAATTAATCCTAATTAATTCAAATAATAATTCCAACAACTAATTATCATCATGCATGTTGAATTAATTTCACATATTTAACTAGGCGGAATGAACAAGTAAATATGCGATTAACGTACCTCTTGTAGAATTGGCCTTTGAATATACGGGACAATTATAATCTCGCTTTATCAACCCAAAGCCTTCTCAAGTATTTCCCTTTTCACCTCACTTGATCGCCGGTGGGAGACGCTTTCAAGTAATTTAATAAACTAAGGAAAAAGAAAAATATCTATGCTTCTTGATTTTTCCAACACATGGAATTATGTACTTGGGGATGAAATAATCATCCCCTATTTATAGAGGGAAGTGATCGAAAATTATAGGGATATTATGGGCTTGGAGAAAATCTTTTCTTAGACTCTAAGAAATCTTGAATATATCTCATATATTCTTTTCTCCAAAATAAAATATTCCACAAAAATCTCACTCACCTCTTAAGAGGGTAATTTTCGAAAATTGCAAGGATGAAATCCAAGATTTGGATCTTCTTGAATTTATGAGATATTCTTGTATTCCTAGAATACATATCTTCCATAATATATTTCCAAGAAAATCAACAAAATCTTATTTCTTTTTAATTCCTTATTTTCGAAAAATATGATGAAAAATCAGCATTGATATATTCTTTATTTTAATCACCTTATCATTATTGGGCTACTTAATGGGCTACTTGAGGGGCCTTAAGGAGAATTAAGATTGGACCTCCTAATGGACTTCTGAATTTCAATATTGAGCCCCAATATAATTCAGCCCATTAATATTAATTATTACCACTAATAAATTAATATTGCACTATCCATCTTAATCCATATTACGATAATATGGGCTCCCGGTTATTATTCCCCGCGTTTAAGATTATCAAGTCCATTAATTAATTGAGCTTCTGAATAGCTCTAAATTAATTAATATATTTCACCTTGGAGTAAAGACAGCTCAACATTATTATTCGTACCGAAGAAACTAATTCTTCACTTGCAAGATTTGGTACAATAAAACTTCTGAGCCCACCAAGGGGACAAATCACACGAGCCGTACTCGCACGCGTTTCTCCGTATTAAATCTTAGCAACCGTCGTATGATTAATATTACTGCCCAAGACACAAAGTTCGAAGTCACAATGATTCTCACCCAACATGAATCAAAGCAGTAACCATTAAGCACACACGGTCCTATTTAAGT
Organism: Ballota nigra; assembly: GCA_947034835.1. Taxonomy (NCBI): domain Eukaryota; kingdom Viridiplantae; phylum Streptophyta; class Magnoliopsida; order Lamiales; family Lamiaceae; genus Ballota; species Ballota nigra. The sequence goes on from OX344721.1 coordinate 40,651,187, forward strand.
GACGGAGATTAAGAAATCAACAACCACTGAGGTCTAATTCTTCACCTTTCAGAATAGAAGAATTTATCCTCGCTGTAGGTCCACTTCAACACATACTAAATGTGCTAGTGCAATCTCTTAGTCAAGACAGACCAATCTGAGCCTTACACATCGACCTTTCACGGCGGATTATTCAATTCCACCTGGGTCGTGAATTGTACGTTTAGTTACAAGTAAACTGTTAATGTTGTCTTCCGTGATCGGGTATCACCACATTAACTACAATGTAACTAGTACCATATATTGAACGGTTTGCAATAGAAATTCAACATTCAATCATAACTAAAGCAATGTGATAAAAGAATTATTCTCATAAAACGAGTGTTTGATACACGAGTTATACAAAGTAAAAGCATACTTTCACGTATAACTCCAACACTTAGTGCTCGAGCTGTACTCGAGTAGACGCGTATTTTTGGCCCAAAAATGCCCAAATTCGATCTCAAGCCTATTTATACCCCTTTCCAAGCATATCAACGGAGATGAACACATATTTTGACATAGTTTTTGAAGGAGAAGAACTTGAGAAGGAGTTTTGAAGAATTTTATACGTTGTAATCGAGGTTTTAATTTACGAATTTTTTGTTTTAGTATTTCTTTTGAACGTATTAGCTTAATTCTTTCTTTCTTTACTCTTTGAGCCGATAAAACCTAATTTTTCAGATTTATATAGATTTCTTTGGAGACTTTAATTTGTTCTTTCGTTTATGTTCTTGATTTTATTAGTTAATTCAATTATGCATATGTTTATTGTTCTTGTGATTGCTTTGATTATTCAAACCACCATGTTAGGCTAGAACCCTTGCATGCTTAGGATAGGATGAACTCGTAGAAGTAGGACGTTGGTACATAATTAGGATAACATGTGATGTTTAGTTTTAATTCTCTTAATTAATGAATGCTTAAAATAAATTCCGGATTTACCTTTGAATTTTGTACGAAAAGTGTTAGAGAGAGGACGACCTTATCACTCTTTAACAACTAGTAGGCTTAACGAGAGGGTTTAGAAAGGGTTAATTCATCTACCGGTTTATCTAGGGAGGACGACCGCATCACCTTAGTTAAATTAGGGTCTCTTTAATTAAACACAATCTATTAACTTGTTTAGTGGATTAGTGAAGTTGATTGATAGGATAAAGTATTAGGGTTTAATTCTTGAGCTTTTCATCTTACAATCTTATACTTTGGTTATTTCTTGCACATCACAAATATTTTGGTTATGTACCAACTCCGTTAGTATATGTAGGAATTCCTATCCCGAGCATCACCATCTCATATTTGCAAAAAAACCCTTAGTTAATTAGTTGCATTCGTTCTTTAGCATAATTAGTATAATTTAGTTTAGAATTAATTTCTTAAAAAGCTAAAAACATACACTCATATTAACTACGACGCGCACATCTCCAGGGATCTATTCGCATACACACTTTCCCTTGGGTTCGATACTACTTGGTCCCTATACTTGTCCATACTACTGTGATCCCATACTCTTGTGGGATAACTTATAGTAAAAGCTAGTAAAGTTAGGTTCAAGTCAATGGCGCCGTTGCCGGGGATGGCGATGTATGTCATTTGAATAGGACTTGTAGATAGCTTAGTAGTTAGTAGTGAGTGCTTTATTTTTTCTGTTTTATTCTTACTCGTTCGGCAGTTCCGTTTTGATTCTTTTGTTAGTGTTTCAGGTTTATGAAAACAAGCTCGCAAGGAGATACGAGCAAAGAAAAACTGCATTTAGATCCTGAGACAATAGCAAGAAGAAACCGAGCCTTTTTAAGGAAGATGAGCATGTACCTCTGATTTGGGAAGACCTTTCTTAGCTACGGTCGGGATGGTGTTAGATGTGGCAAATGAGAAGATCACGGTAAATGTAGATGATCAAGAGGTGAAAATTTCCCTATATGAGGCCATGAAACACCCGAAGGAGGATGAGAGTTGTTATTCCATTGATACCATTGACCCTTATGTTGAAGACACACCTCTTATCTCTAACCTTTCTTATAGTCATGATTTTGATAGTCATTCACTTGATGATTTAACCCATGAGTATTATGATCTTGATTGTTTTGATAGGGATAAAGGGAAGAAGTTGAAGGATGAAGAATTGAAAAGTGTGGACGTGGCCCAGTTGGAGAGGAAAGGAAGAGTTGATGTTATGAAGAAAAAGTCCAAGAAGTGGGTACCTCCGTGGAGAGCTAAGAAGAAGTTGAGACCCCCACCACTTGAGGATGAGAAGAAAGCAAAGGAACTCATGATGAAGGGGAATCAAGGAAAGGAATTCAACCACCACTCTTATGAGAGTAAGAGAGGTAAATTTGAATATCATGTCCCATAAGCTCCTTTGAGATCGGTCCGGTATGAGGACCTTAAAAATAGCGTTAAATGGGAGGAAACCCATTTTTATTTATTTTTTAGTGTTTTATGTTAATAGGGTGTTGTTTTGAGTCGTATATTTTAACCTCGTATTTGAGTGAGTTGCTTGTAGGATTGTCTCGAGGGAGTAAAGGTATCATGGAGTTATTCAGATTGAAGGGACCAACTCGAGACAAGGGAGTGTGCTAAGTTGTTGAGAGAAACTTGAATTATTTGGATGAGGTAACCCACAACCCCAAACTTAGACCGCTTCACAAGGTCGAAGTTTGGGGGGTGGAGTTTTTATATGTTTAATGGTTACATTGCACAGGCGCACACCCTCTCTTTGAGTTGAGTTGGGTTATATATTGAGCCTTGAGATGCTCCTTGAGCTGATATTGCTTTGATGTGCTACTATATATTTCATGCCTATCAATTCTCTTATGCTTGTTGATTGCTATCTTTGAGTGTGAGTATGAGTTGGTGAGTTGTGAAGTTGAGTCTGAGTCTGAATTGTGTGAGTGTAGGAGTTAGAGTGGATTTGAGAGGGAACTCGTATGCTTGCGAATTTTTCTTTTGAGTACTTGTGTGATGAGAGTGAGAATTCACTAGGACTAGCATGGATGTGAAAGCCGTGATATTTGAGTCTTTGTGAGATTAAGATGCATGAATTGATCTCTTCGTTTGTGAGTGGATCATCACCTTAGAGGATGCTAGAACTTGTGTGTGCTCTCTCTTCTTGATTGTATCTAGTTTGATATGCCGAAAGTGATCTTAGGCCATCTTTGATTTGATTGAGTCACTTAGCCAAATTTTCCCTACCAATGACATTTATCCCTTGTTAGCCCGTTTGAGCCTTAGCCTATATTATTTGCTAGCACATTTTAACACTTATCCAAATTCCTAGATTTTTTTTTCCCAATTTGATTGGAGAATAGGAAAAGTGTGAATGGGGAGGGATTAATTTGAGTTGAGAGAAAGAATTATGATGGTTGAGTTGTGATAAAAGAAGGGTGTGATGAAGTTTTGAGTTGTGGGAAAGACCAAAAATTTGAGAATGAGCAAAAGAAAATATGAGCTCATGTGAGTTGTGTGAAACAGAAAAAAAGAAAAGAAAAGTGTGGTGATTGAAAAAGTGAAATGAGTTAGAGAAAAGAAAAATTGAAGTGTTGAAAGTAGAGGAATTGAAAAGTGTATTGCATGAAGGTGTTTGAATTATTTTGTTCCTGTTCTTGAAGTATTAAAATTTGATTTTTCATTCTCCATTCACTTGAGTCACTTACCCCATATAGTTTCTCCACCTGTCCAAAGAGCCTACATTACAACCTTGAGAAAAGTCTTTTTTGATTCGGCCTTGATTTCTAGAGTATGGTCGAAGTTGAGAGTGCTTACAAGCCTAAGACTGCTGATATGTGTGATTGATTGATTGAGTGAGTCCCTTATCATTGATATACACTTGTGAGGGAGTGAAACACATCGTTGAGTGCATATCCATGTATGATCTTGGTGTTTCTTGTTGTTATTGCATGAGTATGATGAAGGGGGTGAGTTTGTATACGTGTGAACGATCTTTGAAGCTTGAGCTCTATTACTTGCATGATTTGATTCTTTGACTCATTCCTAACAATTTCACTTGACTTATTATTTCATTGCTTGAGGACAAGCAATATGGTAAGTTTGGGGGTTGATTAGGCGTGAAATTGTCATGATTCGTAGCTGGAAATGCCCAAGTTTTGGTCAATTTTATTGAGTATTTAGTGTGACGTCCCCACTTAATATAGTACGGAAAATATGATGTGGCACAAGTAGGAACGACACTAAAATAGTACTTTGTATTAAAATATACACACGCCACACATTTACACAGCGGAAGTAGTAAATAAGTGTGCTCGTAGCTTAGTTTACAATGCAAAATTTGAAATATTATTCTGGAAAATATAAAGTCTTTAAGGAAACTTCACAGCCCGCCGAGTTCATTCGCCCACTTCAGAATCCACAGCATCTGTAAAAATTTAAAAGTGGAAGGGATAAGTGCTTGAAAACACTTAGTGGAAACCTCTTGTTAATTGCACAAACTAAACATCAATTGTTTATAATATGTGAGCCCCCGGAATTTCACCGGGTATATGCTTGGGTGGCGTGACCAACCCGTGGTGCCGGAACGACCGGACTATATGCTTGCCAACATAAAGTTGAACTTATATGTGGGGCCAGTCGATAGCGGGCCAGACTCAAAATTTAACATTCGACATTTAATAAGTGCAATTAAATAATAATAGAACACTCGATGAAGAGCGAAGTGATTCCCCACCTTGCAGGTTTATACCTACAAGTAAAATTTTTAAAATAAAAACATTGTTACTTATCCATTCACTTTTGTAAATTGTAAGACTTGAATTCAAATCTCCATACATATTCAAATATTGTATACTAACAGCCAAATATCAATTAAGTGTGTATAAAATCATCAAATAACAAGTTATAAATAAATATCGACTGTAAAAATGTAACCGGACCATTTCAAACCTTTCATACAAAAATTCGATTTTGGCAGATTACACACCTAAATTTGAAAATTTATATTAAAATATTTGTACGTCCAAAAATTATGAAATTTAAACAGTAGATTTCCAACTCAATAAAGTTTATCAAAATATTTTCAGATTTCTCAAACTCTTTGCCAAACATCAAATATTTCGTGACGAACACACTGTTACGGATTCTGATCACTTAACTTTAAAAATTCACCATAAATCAACCATAAGTCCAATAATCCTGAAATTTTAACCATGAATTTCCAACTTCATATAATTTATCAGCATACTTTGGTTATCTATAAAAACCTAACCTATTATTCTCAAATTATAGCAAACTTCTACTATTCCTGCTATAGAGTCCAAAACCCGAGTTCAACTTTGAAAAATCACCATGCATCGAATACTACTCCAAAAGCTATTAAATTTGAAACCTAAGTTCCTTCACAAGTCTATATTCACATATAAAATTTTCAGAATTTTCCACTGAATGAATTGGCCAAAACAAAATTTACCCCAAAGTTGGTCCAGAAATTCGGTTTTATGCATACATGAAGAACATATCATCTTAAACTCACTTTAAACCATATAATTTCATGATTTCTACTTCTAAAGCATATATATTCAAGTAATAAACATGATTTTGGTCATAACTCATGAAGAAATTGAATTAAACATTCAAACATGAAGTAAAGCATGTATAACATGCAAATTACTCATCAAAACTCATTTAATTCACAACTCATGCATAAACTTCATACTACCACTTAAATAATTACTCAATCAAGAAGAGAAGCTTACTTAAAGATTGGTAGCTAAAGAAAATCCCTTTCTTTTCCCTTTTCAACTTTTAAGTATAAGAGTAGTAGTATTTGTGAAATTTTCTTTAAACTTTTTCTTATGTTTATTTTTGCATGCAAGGTTACCTATTTATAGAAGAAGATGTGCTTGGAGGCTACTCAAACTCCCTCTTGACCGCCACTTTTAGGAAGAGTGTGGAAGATTTTGGATAATCTTGGAGTTTAAGCAAAGTTACACTTGTTATCTTAAGGTTAGAAGTAAATTTTGACTTTTCTTTTTACTTATCTTATCTTAATCTTAATCTTGAAGCTTCTCTAATTCTCCTAATTCTTCCCAAATTTTTTAAAATTAAGAGGAGTACAGGAGTAGTCTTGTATTTTGTAGAAATAACACATATATACTATGAATTTAATAAGTAAAAATTGTGATTATTGGATAATTCTAATAAAATTTACTTATACTATCTTATGAAATAAAATTAAAACTCTTCTAGGACTCTAAATAAATTACAAAGTCTATATACTAGTCATAGAAAATATCGAGTAATCGATACGAAATTTGTTTCTTGAAGAAACATTCATTTTACAACTTATAACTTATGAAATAAATTTCTATATTTAAGGACTACATTAATTTCTAAAACACTTTATGACATAACATAAAGAACATATAAAAATTATAAAGTCTCAAGAATAAGCATGTATTGAGCAAATAATACGTTAATTGTAAGTATCGAGTAAATAAAACACATAAACATGTCTTTGCATAAATTTGGATGTAAATGCGTCACGTAGATTCATGAAGAATTATAAAGTATTTAGTAAAGCAATTAAGATCATGAAAACCTAGGGTATTACAGTCTAACCCCCTTAAATAAATTTAGTCCTCGAAATTTCAAGTGTTACCGTGGATATTGAGGTAAGGGTACTTTGCTAAGATTTCATCCTCTTGCTCCCACATAGCTTCTTCCATTCCATGTCTATTCCACCGGATCTTAACCATAGGAATATCTTTATTTCTTAACCTATGAAACTTTCTATCAAGTATGGCTATAGGGACTTCCTCATAGGTTAAGTTGGCATCAATTTCTAATTCAGGTTGGTTTACTATGTGGGTAGGGTCAGGTACATACTTTCGGAGCATCGAGATAAGGAATACATTGTGTACTCCTGTCAAGGATGGTGGTAACGCCAATCTATAAGCTAATTCTCCAACTTTTTCCAATATCTCATAAGGTCCAATATATCTAGGCTTCAACTTTCCTCTTTTCCCAAAGCGGAAAATTCCTTTCATTGGAGATACCTTAAAAAATACCTTGTCTCCAATCTCAAAACTTAATTATTTCCTTCGCTTATCTGTATACGCTTTCTGTCGATCTTGAGCTGCTTGCATCTTTTCTTTAATTTTCTTTACCACCTTGTTAGTTTCTTCTACCAATTCCAGTCCTAACAATTTCTTTTCTCCGATTTCATCCCAGCATAGTGGAGATCTACACTTCCTTCCGTACAATGCTTCGTACGGTGCCATTTTAATTGTAGTCTGATAACTATTGTTGTAGGCAAATTCCACTAAAGGTAGGTACCTTTCCCAACTTCCTCTGAAATCGATGATACAAGCTCTCAACATATCTTCCAAAGTTTGAATTGTTCTTTCCGATTGACCATCTATTTGAGGATGAAAAGTTGTACTGAATTCCAACTTGGTGCCCATAGCTTCTTGAAGACTGTACCAGAATCTTGATGTAAATCACGGATCTCTATCTGACACGATAGAAATTGGAACTCCATGTAATCGGACAATTTCCTTAATATAAATCTGAGCCAATTTATCCAATGTGAACGTCATCTTTATTGGTAAGAAATGTGCCGTCTTGGTCAATCTGTCGACAATTACCCAAATAGCTTCATTTCCTTGTATTGACTTGGGCAATCCTACCGCAAAATCCATTGTAATATGTTCCCATTTCCATTCAGGAATCTCAAGTGGCTTTAATAATCATGATGGTCTTTGATGCTCAGCTTTCACCTGCTGACATGTCAAACATCTCTGAACGAAATTCCCAATATCTCTTTTCATATTTCTCCACCAGAACAACTTCTTTAATTTTTTATACATCTTTGTTCCTCCAGGATGAACTGTATATGGTGTAGAATGTGCTTCCTCCAATATTTCTTTCTTGAGTTCTTCTAATTCTGGTACACATATTCTTTCTCGACATACTAATGTACCATTTTCAAGTACTGAAAATTCTTTTGCTTTTCCTTCCTCGATCTTTTGCTTCATCTTCTTTAAGAATGTATCATCCATTTGAGTCTTTGCTATCTTTTCCTTCAATGTTGGTTTCACAACCATAGCATTGATCTTTATCTTTGCTTTGCAACTTAAGGCATCAACCACTACATTTGCCTTTCCCGGATGGTATAATATTTCACAATCATAATCCTTTACCAACTCTAACCATCTTCTTTGCCTCATATTCAATTCCTTCTATTCGAAGATATACTTCAAACTCTTATGATCTGTGTAGATCTGACATTTACTTCCATACAAGTAATGCCTCCAAATCTTGAGTGCATGCACAACTGCTGCTAGCTCTAAATCATGCGTAGGATAGTTCTGCCCATGTGGTTTTAATTGTCTTGATGCGTACGCTACTACTTTCCCATTCTGCATAAGTACACATCTCAAGCCTTGTTTAGAAGCATCACTGTACACAATAAATCCTTCTGTATCTTCAGGAATTGTAAGAACTGGGGCCGCTGTTAATCTTTGCTTTAGTTCTTAAAAACTCCTTTCACACTCTTCTGTCCATTTAAACTTCGTTTCTTTCCGAGTCAACTGAGTCAAGGGTTTTGCAATCCGAGCAAACCCTTCAATGAATCTTCGATAATACCCGGCTAAACCAAGAAAACTCCTGACTTCGTTCACATTAGTTGGTGCCTTCCATTAGTTTACAGCTTCTACCTTTGTTGGGTCAACTTCTATTCCCAAAGGTGAAACCGTATGTCCAAGAAATACAACTTTATCCAACCAGAATTCACATTTCTTGAATTTAGCATACAATTTCACTTTCCTCAGAGTTTCCAATGTAATTCGAAGATGTTCTGCATGCTGCTTCTGATTTCTTGAATATACTAGAATATCATCAATAAAGACGATCACAAATTGATCTAAATATGAATGAAATACCCGATTCATCAAATCCATGAATATAGTTGGTGCGTTACTGAGTCCAAAAGGTAACACTACGAACTCATAATGACCATATTGGGTTCTGAATGTCGTCTTCGGAATATCTTTTTCTTTAATCATTATCTGATGATATCCCGGTCTCAAATCAATTTTTGAAAATACACAAGCTCCTCTTAACTGATCAAATAGATCTTCGATTCTGGGAAGTGGATATTTATTCTTGATAGTGAGCTTATTCAGTTCTCGATAATCGATGCACATCCTCAACGATCCATCTTTCTTTTTCACAAATAATACTGGTGCACCCCATGGTGACACACTTGGTCGAATAAAGCCCTTGTCCAATAATTCTTGCAATTGCACCTTCAACTCCTGTAATTCCTTTGGTGCCATTCTGTAAGGTGTTTTAGAAACAGACGCGGCTCCAGGTATCAAATCAATAGTGAACTCCAACTGACGATCTGGGGGTAATCCTGGCAAATCGTCTGGAAATACATCCTTGTATTCACGTACTATCGACACATCATCCAGTGTTGGACCATTGGATTCCGTTGCTACAATATTTACTAGAAATGTCGTATTCTTTCCTTTCCTCAATAATTTCCGGGCTTTCATTGCTGAAATTACTTGAGGTATAGTTCCAATTCTAGCACCATATAGTGTAAAGTCCTCATCCTTTGATCTCCGTACTGATATTTCTTTTTCTTGACACTTGATGAGAGCATGATTAGCTATAAGTCAGTCCATTCCCAAGATAATATCAAAGTCCTTCATTTCTATTATATGTAGATTTGCCGGGAGTATTGCATGCTCAAAGTCAATCTTCACATTCCTACACAGTCCTAAGGATTGTGTCGTACTACCAGAGGGAATATTTACTTCTAGGAAATTTTCTTCTACCATAATATGGGCAGTCTCAATTTGTTCAAACATCTTTGTAGAGATGAATGAATATGTAGCACCAGTATCGAATAACGTGAAAACAAGTATTTGGAATATTTTGAACATACCTGCCATCACTTCCGGATTTGCTGTCGCCTCCTGCTGACTCATGGCAAACACTCGAGCAGGTGTCATCTTCTGTTGTTCTTTCCACTTTGGACAATTAGTTATGACATGTCCCGGTTCCTTACATCTGTAACAGATTCATGTTCCCTTTAGGCATTGTCCAGAATGTTCTTTTCCACAATTTCTGCATTTAGATGGTCTCTGTTGTTGTTGTGGTACTATCCCCGTCCTTTTAACTTGCTTAAAATTTCCTCCTTATTTCGCATCAACCCACTTTCTTTTATTTTTTTGTGATTTCGGCGTTCTTACGTCCTCTAATTTCATATATGCTGCTATCATCTGAGCTTTCTCGAATGCCGAGGCATAAGACTTAATATCTTGTGCCGCTAAGATAGTACTGATTTCCTGTCGTAAATTCTGCATAAATCTTTTTGCTTTCTTTTCATCAGTATTAATCAAATGCGAAGCATATCTTCCCAATTGATTAAATTTCCTTTCATATTCCTGTACTGTCAGGTTCCCTTGTTTCAACTGTAGGAATTCAGTCTCTTTCTGATCTAAGAATGACTGTGGTATAGAATGACTGTGGTATATAATTCTTAACCACTGCTTCTACAAATTTTTTCCAAGTAACTGTAGTTCGTTCTTCTTCAGTCATTGTCCTACAGTGAGCTTCCCACCAATAATCTGCATCTTCAGTCAGCTGAAATATAGTGCAAGAAACTTTCTGCTCATCGGTGCACTTAAGATAAGCGAATATTTTCTCCAGACTTCGAATCCAGTTCTCTACTTCCATAGGGTTCTCTTTCCCAGTTAAGGTTGAGGGTCTGAATTTCTTAAACTGACTAACAATATCATGTTTTTGGGCTGAAGATACAGGTGTTTGGGATGATTGGCTTTGCTGACCTAGTTGCTGAGCTAACCCCCTTAAAACGGAAGCTAGATCCTCGTTCATGTCTGAGTTGTTTTGGTTTCCCCTACGACTCATAGTTCTATTCAATAACAAATTCATTAGTAATAAAATTTTAACATATATTTCATACATTCAAAATACATCATATATTACATGCATAAACGTTACATTCAAAACATAATACATATATATTACATTCAAAATCATATGATACATCAAGAGCATTTAGTACATATTAAGTACATATATCTACTAACATCATACATCTATTACATCCAAAAGCATATAGCATATCAAAATCATTTAGTACACATATCATCATATATAGCCATATAGTATGCATATCATGTAAAACACATAGTTTTAATCATCATCATCATCATCATCAATGATGATTATATCTGGTTCATCCTTTTCTTCTTCCCACATCTCGATGGAACTGTCGGTGCTATCTTCCTCCATTTCAGAACTTTCATAGCTACTATCCTCCTCCATTTCAGGACCTCCACAGCTTTCTTGTACTGGTTCCTTCTCAAGCTGTCTTTCCTGGTTTTCCCTTATCTCGAATCTTGGACATAGTGGTGTAAAATGGACTATTTCTGATTGGGCCCATTCACAATATAGCATCGAAGTAAAATACGGAAAGCACAGATGTCCATGTTTATCAAATATATAGTCAAGTATATCCAGAGATACATGTACCCAAGTAGATGGCAGGGTGTCGAGAAGCAAGTGACAAAAATAATTATCAGTTATGTGATATCCGTTCATTAACACATGTCTATACTGTGATGTTATTTCCCCGATATGAGCCCCTAGATCTTCCATCTCAGTTCTACCCATTTCATGTACTCGTTCTAATCTTTTAGCATTCTGTCTTCTAACATCCTCGTCCATTTCTGTTTACTTTACACGCTTTACTGGTTAGTTTAAACAATAATAACAAACTTTCAAATAATCAATTACAATTTCAAATAAATAACATAATTTAAGCACATATAAAACATTTACCTGATCCCGTCGTGGAGAATGATCTCGGTGCGGCTGTTTCTTTTTAAAATTTTAAAACACACTCTTTTTGAAAATACTTTAGCAGGCGAACCTTCTCTGATACCACCTGTGACGTCCCCACTTAATATAGTACGGAAAATATGATGTGGCACAAGTAGGAACAACACTAAAATAGTACTTTGTATTAAAATATACACACGCCACACATTTACACAGCGGAAGTAGTAAATAAGTGTGCTCGTAGCTTAGTTTACAATGCAAAATTTGAAATATTATTCTGGAAAATATAAAGTCTTTAAGGAAACTTCACAGCCCGCCGAGTTCATTCGCCCACTTCAGAATCCACAGCATCTGTAAAAATTTAAAAGTGGAAGGGATAAGTGCTTGAAAACACTTAGTGGGAAATCACTTGTTAATTGCACAAACTAAACATCAATTGTTTATAATATGTGAGCCCCCGGAATTTCACCGGGTATATGCTTAGGTGGCGTGACCAGCCCGTGGTGCCGGAACGACCGGACTATATGCTTGCCAACATAAAGTTGGACTTATATGTGGGGCCAGTCGATAGCGGGCCAGGCTCAAAATTTAATATTTGACATTTAATAAGTGCAATTAAATAATAATAGAACACTCGATGAAGAGCGAAGTGATTCCCCACCTTGCAGGTTTGTACATACAAGTAAAAATTTTAAAATAAAAACATTGTTACTTATCCCTTCACTTTTGTAAATTGTAAGACTTGAATTCAAATCTACAAACATATTCAAATATTGTATAATAACACCCAAATATCAATTAAGTGTATAAAATCATCAAATAACAAGTTATAAATAAATATCGACTGTAAAAATGTAACCGGACCATTTCGAAACTTTCATACAAAAATTCGATTTTGGCAGATTACACACCTAACTTTGAAAATTCATATTAAATTATTTGTACGTCCAAAAATTATGAAATTTTAACAGTGAATTCCCAACTCAATAAAGTTTATCATAATATTTTCAGATTTCTCAAACTCTTTGCTAAACATCAAATATTTTGTGACGAACACACTATTAAAGATTCTGGTCACTTAACTTTAAAAATTCACCATAAATCAACCATAAATCCAATACTCCTGAAATTTTAACCATGAATTTACAACTTCATGTAATTTATCAACATACTTTGGTTTTCTGTAAAAACCTAACCGATTATTCTCAGATAATAGCAAACTTCTATTGTTCCTGCTATAGAGTCCAAAACCCTAGTTCAACTTTGAAAAGTCACCATGCATCGAATACTACTCCAAAAGCTATGAAATTTGAAACCTAAGTTCCTTCACAAGTCTAGTTTCACATATAAAAGTTTCAGAATTTTCCACCGAATGAATTGGTCAAAATGAAATTTACCCCAAAGTTGGTCCAGAAATTCGGTTTTATGCATACATGAAGAACATATCATCTTAAACTCACTTTAAACCATATAATTTCATGATTTATACTTCTAAAGCATATATATTCAAGTAATAAACATGATTTTGGTCATAACTCATGAAGAAATTAAATTAAACATTCAAACATGAAGTAAAACATGTATAACATGCAAATTACTCATCAAAACTCATTTAATTCACAACTCATGCATAAACTTCATACTACCACTTAAATAATTACTCAATCAAGAAGAGAAGCTTACTTAGAGATCGGTAGCTAAAGGAAATCCCTTTCTTCTCCCATTTCAACTTCTAAGTATAAGAGTAGTAGTATTTGTGAAATTTTCTTTAAACTTTTTCTTATGTTTATTTTTGCATGCAAGGTTACCTATTTATAGAAGAAGATGTGCTTGGAGGCTACTCAAACTCCCTCTTGACCGTCACTTTTAGGAAGAGTGTGGAAGATTTTGGATAATCTTGGAGGTTAAGCAAAGTTACACTTGTTATCTTAAGGTTAGAAGTAAATTTTGACTTTTCTTTTTACTTATCTTATCTTAATCTTAATCTTGAAGCTTCTCTAATTCTTCCCAAATTTTTGAAAATTAAGAGGAGTACAAGAGTAGTCTTGTATTTTGTAGAAATAACACATATATACTATGAATTTAATAAGTAGAAATTGTGATTATTGGATAATTCTAATAAAATTTACTTATACTATCTTATGAAATAAAATTAAAACTCTTCTAGGACTCTAAATAAATTACAAAGTCTATATACTAGTCATAGAAAATATCGAGTAATCGATACGAAATTCGTTTCTTAAAGAAACGTTCATTTTACAACTTATAACTTATGAAATAAATTTCTATATTTAAGGACTACATTAATTTCTAAAACACTTTATGACATAACATAAAGAACATATAAAAATTATAAAGTCTCAAGAATAAGCATGTATTGAGCAAATAATACATTAATTGTAAGTATCGAGTAAATAAAATACATAAACGTGCCTTTGCATAAATTTGGATGTAAATGTGTCACATAGATTCATGAAGAATTATAAAGTATTTAGTAAAGCAATTAAGATCATGAAAACCTAGGGTATTACATTTAGAGTCAATTGAGTACTATTTCTACACACTAATGAATTTGTCACTTTGATGCTCATAGATGGATAGAGGGCAAAAATAGGAGTTCGTAGAACTTTGAATCGACTCAAACGGATGCCCGGATGAGAAGATATCGAAGATATATGAAAAGTATTAGTTCGAGGGAGCAACAGTATCATTGGAGTTCAAGTGGTCGTGCACTCAGTGCACGAGTTGAATCAGGTCGTGCACTCTATGCATGAGCTCCTCTGGTCGTGCACTTTTTGAGTTCTGGAAGTTTGGAGTGCTCGAGTTTCACTTGCTCGTGCACTTAGTGCTCAAGCTGTACTCGAGTAGACGCGTATTTTTGGCCCAAAAACGCCCAAATTCGATCTCAAGCCTATTTATACCCCTTTCCAAGCATATCAACGGAGACGAATACATATTTTGACATAGTTTTCGAAGGAGAAGAACTTGGGAAGGAGTTTTGAAGAATTTTATACGTTGTAATCGAGGTTTTAATTTAAGAATTCTTAGTTTTAGTATTTCTTTTGAACGTATTAGCTTAATTCTTTCTTTCTTTACTCTTTGAGTCGATAAACCCTAGTTTTTTAGATTTATATAGATTTCTTTGGAGACTTTAATTTGTTTTTTCGTTTATGTTCTTGATTTTATTAGTTAATTCAATTATGCATATGTTTATTGTTCTTGTGATTGCTTTGATTATTCAAACCAACATGTTAGGCTAGAACCCTTGCATGCTTAGGATAGGATGAACTCGTAGAAGTAGGACATTGGTACATGATTAGAATAACATGTGATGTTTAGTTTTAATTCTCTTAATTAATGAATGCTTAAAATAAATTCCGGATTTACCTTTGAATTTCGTACGAAAAGTGTTAGAGATGGGACGACTTTATCACTCTTTAACAACTAGTAGGCTTAACGAGAGGGTTTAGAAGGGGTTAATTCATCTACAGGATTATCTAGGGAGGACGACCGCATCACCTTAGTTAAATTAGGGTCTCTTTAATTAAACACAATCTATTAACTGTTGGAGGTATACGTGAAAGTACGCTTTTACTTTGTATAACTCGTGTATCAAACACTTGTTTATGAGAATAATTCTTTTATCGCATATGCTTTAGATATGATTGAATGTTGAATATTTATTGCAAACAGTTCATAATAGTACTAGTTACATTGTAGTTAATGTGGTGATACCCGATCACGGAAGACAAAATTAACAGTTTCCTTGTAACTAAACGTACATTTTCACGACCTAGGTGGAATTGAACAATCCACCGTGAAAGGTCGATGTGTAAGTCTCAGATTGGTCTGTCTTGACTTGGAGATTACACTAGCACATTTAGTATGTGTTGAAGAGGACCTACAGCGAGGATAAATTCTTCTGTTCTGAAATGTGAAGAATTTGACCTCAGTGGTTGTTTATTTCTTAATCTCCGTCACTTAAATAGGATCGTGTGTGCTTAATGGTTACTGCTTTGATTCATGTTGGGTGAGAATCATTGTGACTTCGAACCTTGTGCTTTGGGCAGTAATATTAATCATACGACGGTTGCTAAGATTTAATACGGAGAAACGCGTGCGAGTACGGCTCGTGTAATTAGTCCCCTTGGTGGGCTCAGAAGTTTTATCGTACCAAATCTTGCAAGTGAAGAATTAGTTTCTTCGATACGGATAATAATGTTGAGCTGTCTTTACTCCAAGGTGAAATATATTAATTAATTTAGAGCTATTCAGAAGCTTAATTAATTAATGGACTTGATAATCTTAAACGCGGGAAATAATAATCGGGAGCCCATATTATCGTAATATGGATTAAGATGGATAGTGCAATATTAATTTATTAGTGGTAATAATTAATATTAATGGATTGAATTATATTGAGGCTCAATATTGAAATTCAGAAGTCCATTAGGAGGTCCAATCTCAATTCTCCTTAAAGGCCCCTCGAGTAGCCCAATAATGATAAGGTGATTAAAATAAAAAGATAATATTATGCTGATTTTTCCTTATATTTTTTTAAAAATGCAAAATTAGGAGAGAAAAGATTTTGTTGATTTTCTCGGAAAGATATTATGGAAGATAAGTATTCTTGGAATACAAGATTATCTCATATATTCAAAAAGATCCAAATCTTGTGCTTTGATCCTATTTTTTTTTTTTTAAAACTACCCTATAATAAGGAGTGTGAGATTTTTGTGGAATATTTTATTATGGAGAAAAGAATATATGAGATATATTCAAGATTTCTTAGAGTCTAAGAAAAGATTTTCTCCAAGGCCCATATACCACTAATTTTCGGTCACTCCTAATTATAAATAGGGGGTGATTATTTCTTCCCCAAGTACATAATTCCATGTGTTGGAAAAATCAAGAGCATAGATATTTTTCTCTTCCTTAGTTATTTAAATTACTTGAAAGCATCTCCCACCGGTGATCAAGTAAGGCGAAAGGGAAATACTTGAGAAGGCTTTTGGGTTGATAAAGCGAGATCGTGATTGTCCCGTTTATTCAAAGGCCAAGTCTGCAAGAGGTACGTAAGTCACATAAATTCTTGTTTATTCCGCCTAGATTTTATGTGAATTAATTCAACATGCATGATGTTAAATTTGTTGTTGGAACTATTATTTGAATTAATTAGGATTAATTCATGCTAGTAATAATTGAATTTAAATTCGTATTTAAATTTCATCCCGAATAGTTTCCGGGCACCCCTATTTTCCCAACATTAACTTGTTTAGTGGATTAGTGAAGTCGATTTATAGGATAAAGTATTAGGGTTTAATTCTTGAGTTTTTCATCTTACAATCTTATACTTAGGTTATTTCTTGCACATCACAGTTATTTTGGTTATGTACCAACTCCGTTAGTATACGTAGGAATTCCTATCCCGAGCATCACCATCTTATATTTGCAAACAACCCTTAGTTAATTAGTTTCATTTGTTCTTTAGCATAATTAGTATAATTTAGTTTAGAATTAATTTCTTAAAAAGCCAAAAACATACACTCATATTAACTATGATGCGCACATCTCCAGGGATCTATTCGCATACACACTTTCTCTTGGGTTCGATACTACGTAGTCCTTATACTTGCCCATACTACTATGATCCCATACTCTTGTGGGGTAACTTCTAGTAAAAGCTAGTAAAGTTAGGTTCAAGTCAGTGACCGATCTTTGAAGCTTGAAAGTGATTACTTGCATGATTTGGTACCTGGATTCATTTCTAACAATTTCACTTAACTTATTATTTCATTGCTTGAGGACAAGCAATATGGTAAGTTTAGGGGGGTTGATTAGACGTGAAATTGTGATGTTTTGTTGCCCGATTAGTCCACATTTTGAGTGTTTTTTGTGAGTATTTAGAGTTATTTGAGTACTATTTGCATAAACTCATTAATTTGTCTCTTTGGTGTTCATTTTAGGAAAGAGGGCGAAAAATGGAGTTCGTAGGACTCTTGAATCAACTCAAACGGACTCTTGAATGAGAAGATATAAAGGAAATACGAAAAGTATTAGTTCAGAGGAAGAAAAGTATCATTTGGCACGAAAATGAGAAGTGCTCGAGCAAGGCTCGAGGACCACTCGAGCACCACTCGAGCGCCCATGACGTTCTGGACAAAATGAGTGCTCGACCACTTTACTCGAGCGCTAGACGCTCGACTAGCCCAGCTCGAGCGCCCCTGATATACTGGAGGAGATTGGTGCTCGACCAGCACCTGCTCGAGCGCGAGGTGCTCGACCATGAGCCTAACTCGAGCGCCCTGGACAGATTTTGGCTCGTAATATATAAATACCCGTCTCAACCCTTATTTTAAACATCTAGACTCATTTTTCGAAGGGGAACATGGCAAGAAGGTGATTTTCAGCGTTTGGAAAGGTTTTTTTAGAAGAGTTTAGAGATTTACAGCATACGAGCATCACAAAATGATTAATCTATTGAACGGTTTAGTTTTTATCTTTTGTTTTTTATACTTTTGGAGGTTGAGATTGTTTTTTCAGATTTTATTTGATACTTTCAGAGATTGATTTCCTGATTTTGATTCAATAAATTAGTAGTTGATTTATGTTCTTGAAATTCTTGAATTTCTTAATTATGTCTTTGATTGTTTCCATTGTTTTTTCTTGTGTTTACGTAATCACCATGTTAGGCTAAACCCTTGTATGCTTAGGGTAGGATGAACTCGTAGAAGTAGGATGTTGGTACGTAATTAAGATAATTCGTGGTGTATAGTTTTAATTTTCTTAATTATTGAACAACTCTAATAAACCATAGAATAATTATAGAATTAAGTACGAAAATTGTTAGAGAGAAGACGACCACATCACTCTTTATCAACGAATAGGCTTAAGGAAAGGGTTTTTGAAGGGGTTTATAATTAACCGGTTTACCTAGGGAGGACGGCCGAATCACCCGAGTTAAATAAGGGCCTCAATAATTAAGCATAACTCATATAATTTAATTAGTGGGTTAATGAAGTAAATTGCTAGAACTAAGTATTGAGATCATTTATGAGCTTTTATTCTTTCAATTCTTTGTGCTAGATTAGAGAAGTTGATTGCCTAGTTTATAGTACACTTAAGATTTTAACTTGGAACATCACGATTATTTTAGTTAATGTACCAACTCTGTTAGTATATGCGGGGAATCCTATCCAAGGCATCACTCATCTTATTTGCACTTCAAACCAAAGTTAGAATAATATTATTTCTGTTTACTAGAATATAATTAGTAATAATTAGTCTTAACTCAAATCGCATTCATATTAGCTACGACACATAAATTTCCAGGGATTTACTCGCGTACAAGTCCTCTCACGGGTTCGATACGACTTGGTCCCTATACTTGCCTATATTACAATGATCTCATACTCTTGTGGGGTAACTACTAGTAAAAGCTAGTATTTTACGATCAAGTCAAAGTTGCGACAATTTAAGATTGTGGGAGATGTAACTAAAAAATTAATAAAAAATGTAGAATTAACAAAAAATTAGAAATTTGAATTGAAGGATTATGGCGTATCCACGTAGGATAGAAAAGACTGTGAAATATATGAGAGTACGTAGGATATGATGAGATATGATACAAACTAAAACACTTTGATATTAACTTGAATAACTATTGGTCAATGTTTTTCGATGGAAATGCTTGAAGATTTTGACTCTATCAGGTTCACTTGCATCAATCCTTCCATTTTTTTTTCTTAATGAAGGTTGTGTTTATATTTATAATGTGGATTTGAATGTTATCATTGGAGAAAGTCACATTCAAATCCATACTATTCATATAGTGAAATTCTCCTTTCAGAGTAGCCTGATCTTTTCAGTTTTCGTCAGACTTGATGCATTGTTTTTAGTAGTCCACATTACCTGAATAACAACTATTTTCTTCAAGATACTTGATTAGAGTAGTCCTGACTTCATACGACTTGTCTCAACTGACTTGAAGATCTCCAGGAGAGCTGCCTTCAGGAACTTGTCTTTTAGGAGACTTGAAGATCTTTAGGGAAGTTGACTTCAGGCTATTTATTAGACTTCCTAAGTTCCTCTATAGTCTGACTTCTTCGGTATCTACGAACGCAACACTGATCTCTAGGATCATGCTCTTCACCGAGTAGCCCATTGATTAGCTTAAAATGATCATATTTATACTCAATGCGACTTCCTTTATAATTGTCTTCGGGTCTTCAGGATTTTTGACTTAAAGCTACAATCTTATTTGTCGTCGGTTGGGTTCCCCCTCAATTGAGTACTTATAGATAAAATTATTTTATCATGAACCTTTACAGTCCCGATTGCGCATTTTTCTATTACAGGCCATTCTGGAAAATCATCAAAACTAAATATCCCAACAGGTGCATAAATTATTCCAAATGACACGCTTTCCAAATCTTCCAAATTAACATAATGAGTAGATTAGCCTCCGCCCCCTTCACTTGACATAAAATTGGAAGGAAAACTTTAGAAATATTTGAAACATTTTCCATGGATTGGCGTAATACCAGGCTTAATCCCACAAATCTCCAACAATTAAGGGTTAGGGGATATTCCAATAATGTGTGTCAATCATTTTCAAAATTGGTCCAACAAGTTTCACACATTCCACTAATATGTAGATGGTTGGAACGCAAATTTGTGTTCGTGAGAAGACAATCAGGAAAAGCACACCAAGCGTCTATATATGAAGTATTATTTTTGCTATTTATGAAACTGAAAATTTATTATGGGGTGTTTCGAAAAGGAAAATGAAAACTTACTATAAAAGGAAGGAGTAGTTTTTTTGGGAATGAAAATACAAGAAATTTTTTTGGAAGATAAAATAAACCATTTAATCCGTAAAATACACGACGTCTTGGTTCTTTTTAACTTGTTTTATAGAAAGCGCCAAATAGCACCAACGTTGATAACTATACTAGTAAATTAAAGGAAATGGGTACAATCCTGTAAAAAAAAAGGGCAGCCACATATACCTACACTTTTTAACCCTTAATTGCAAAAATCACTACCAATTTCCCCATATAACAAACATCTAGAAAAGTGGGGCCCATCACTTTATATCCCCACTATTTTGTGTCATATTACTTTTTTAATTTTGAATTTAATTTCCCCCACCCAACTTTTAATTTAAGATTTTTTTTAGCCAACTTTTTTTGTTTTATAATCTTGATTCCCTATTTTCTTGGATTCAAAATTTGGATTATTAATTTGTAGACCAACATTCGAGCTATTTATTTTAGCTAACAACATCATTTTTTTTGCATAACATATAGTATATGTTAACAAAAACACGCATTAGAAATATTAGTATTTTGCATAAAACAATCATCTCATTATTCAATGAGATTCACATATATATTAAAAAAAATATGTATTTATTCAATGAGAAATACATATATATTCAGAAAAAATATATACATATGCAAAAATAAAAATGTCATTATTCAATGAGATTCACATATATATTCAGAAAAATATGTATTTATTCAATGAGATTTACATATATATTCAGAAAAAATATATACATATGCAAAAATAAAATTTTGCATAACAACCAAATAGAGTATTTTGAGCATCAATAATATCCACCATCTTAAATAATTCCAATCTTCTTCCACTATCTTGAAAGTTTCCATCTCCACCATCCTTGAAAATAAGAAAACACAAAAAAGGGGCAGTTTTAAATCATCATTGCAAGTATTCCACAAAATTGCAATACAAATTCCACAAAATTCTATAAAGAAAATCCACATTCCAGAATCTTGATACATATCTTGCAAAATTCCAAAAAATTACAACATTTTGATATGTATATCTTGCAACACAAAATTCTTCAAAATATGATTAAAACTCCATCTAGATGTGATACCTGATACAAATCGACGGCGAACCTCTTCGTCTTGCCAAAAACCTCCACCACCGCATCAGCCCTTGCAACGGACGTCGCCGACGATTTACCACTATTGAACCAGTTGGCCGTCAATTTACAACTACCAAGCCAACATGTACTACCTATCATCTTCAACCTCCCCAGATTTCGCTAATTGAGGCAGCAGCAGGAAGGGGAGGCGCAACCGTCTTTCTTCTCGGTAGCGGTTGGCCTTTTCGCGAACAGAGGCGGCGGCGGAGGAGACGCGACCATCCCTTCTCGGTAGCGACGGTCCTTTTGTGAACAGATGTGGCGGCAAAACTCTAGATTTGGGAGTTCTTGAACGTCGTTGTTTCATTCCATCGTTGTTTGGCGGTGGCTTCGTAAAGACCTCTCATGGCCCACTCATGGTGGTGGTGACCGCCACTAAAGAAGAGAGAGAAAGAGAGTGTGTGTGTGAGAGAGAGATTTGATAAAATGAATTTGGTGAGGGGAGTGGACCGATATTATTGAGAGGAAGGGGGAGAGAAAGAGGCGGTGGGTGAGGTGGGTGGGTCCCATTACTGACATTAATTGTAGGAGTTTGTGATAAAATGTAGATATTTGTTATGTAGGGAAATTGATAGAGATATTTATAAATATGGTTTAAAATGTAGGGGGATTTGTAATTTTTCCAAAAAAGAAATGGGCACAATGGGTAAAGTTTGTTAAAAAGTCTTACTTCCACCCTGAGAAATTTGCACACTTATTTTTTTTGCCAAGTCTCATAAAAATTTATATATTTATAAAAAGAAAATATTAATTTATATATACGCTCACAAAAATATATCTATATTAAAACATTGTCACTATTTTATTCAAAATATATATTAAAAAGATGTACAAAAAATTTCCTAATTTGATTATTAGGAAGCACTAGAAAACTAGTATTTTTAACGAGTTTATGAAAGAAAAATAAAATTTGACTATAAATAAAGAAAAAAATAAGGACCCATTTGGTATCCCAGAAAAGGTCCTGAAATAAAACGTTTCAGGTGGTTGCAGATGTTTGGTATCCTAGATAATTTTATCGGTTGCCCGTTCCTTTTCTCGGTCAGCAGCCACTTCCCTGCAATTTCATACAATTTCAACAACAGACCCCAAAAACCATATCTGACCTTACCCCCTGCGATAGCTTTTCACGGTTGACTTGAAGCGATTGTACTAACTTCTACTAGTCGCTTACCCCGCAAGAGAACGGGTTCACAGTAGTATGGGCAAGTATAGGGACCAAGTATTATCGAACCCAAGGGAAAATGTGTATGCGAACAGATCCCTGAAGATCTACGCGTCGTAGTTAATATGAGTGTAATGTTTTTGGGTTTTTGAAAGATTAATTAAAAGACTGAATTAAACTAAGTAAACTAAAATACTAAAGAAATCAAATTAACTAAGGGTTGTGTTCTAATGAGAGATGGTGATGCTTAGGATTGGAATCCCTATGTATACTAACGGAGCAGGTACATAATCAGAATAACTGTGACACACAAGAAATAACCTAAGTAAAAGAATGCAAGGTGAAAGCTCAAGATTCTAAACCCTAATACTTTACCCTAACACTCGACTTCACTAATCTACTAACAAGTTAATAGATTGTGCTTAATTAATGAGACCCTAATTTAACTAAGGTGATGCGGTCGTCCTCCTTCGCTAAACTGGTAGATGAATTAACCCTTCCTAAACCTTCTCGTTTAGTCTACTCGTTGTTAAAGAGTGATACGGTCGTCCTCTCTCTAACACTTTTCGAACGAAATTCAAAGGCAAAGTGAAGATTGATTTTAAGAATTCATTAATCAAGAGAATTAAAACCTAACGTCACAAGTTACCCTAATTACATACCCACATCCTACTTCTACAAGTTCATCCTACCCCAAGCATGCAAGGGTTCTAGCCTAACATGGTGGTTTGAATAATAAAAGCAATCACAAGAACAATAATCATATGCATAATTAAATTAACGAAAGAAATCAAGAACATAAACGAAAGAACAAATTAAAGTCTCTAAAGAAATCTATATAAATCTGAAAAACTAGGTTTAATCGTCTCCAAGAGTAAAGAAAGAAAGAATTAATCTAATACGTTCAAAAGAAATACTAAAACGAAGAATTCGTAAATTAAAACCTCGATTACAACGTATAAAACTCTTCCAATCTCCCTCCCAAGCTTTCTCCTCGCTTAAAATATGTAAAAATATGTGTTGGTATGTTGTGATATGTGAAAATATGCTTGGAAGGGGTATATATAGGCTTTGGGACGAATTTGGGCAATTTTGGGCCAAAAACACGCAAAAACGCTCGAGCGGGACAGCTCGAGTGCCCCATTCGAGCTTGGTGGTCGAGCGGGTCAAGAGGTCGAGCGAGGCGCTCGACCGCTGGTTGTACACATGTTCGTAAAACCTTCATAACTTCTCAACCGGGAGTCCGTTTTGGCCGATTCAAAGTCCTACGAACTCCTCTTTTCGCCCTCTATCCATCTATGAAAACCAAAGAGACAAATTAATAAGTTTATAAAAATTATACTCATTTGACTCCAAACACTCGTCGAAAATACTCAAAACATGGGCAAACCCGGCACCAAAACATAACAATTTCATGCCTAATCAACCCCCCCAAACTTACCATATTGCTTGTCCTCAAGCAATGAAATAATAAGTCAAGTGAAATTGTTAGGAACGAGTCAAAGAATCAACTCATGCAAGCAAATGCACTCGAGCTTTAAAGATCAATCACATGTATACTCACTCACCTTCCTTTATCATACTCATGCAACAACAACAAGAACCACCAAGATCAAACATGGATGTGCACTCAACGATGTGTTTCACTCCCTCACAAGTGTATATCAATGATTAAGGGACTCACTCAAACAATCAATCACTCATATCGGCAGCCATAGGCTTGTAAGCACTCTCAACTCCGACCATACTCTAGAAATCAATGCCGAATCAAAAAGGACTTTTCTCAAGGTTGTAATGTAGGCTCTTTGGACAGGTGGGATAACAATATGGGTAAGTGACTTAAGTGAATGGAGAATAGAAAGTCAAACTTTGGCACTTCGAGATTAGGAACAGACTACTTCAAACATATTCAATCAACACTCTTTCAATTCCACTTTTCTCAACACTTCAATTTTTTTTTTCTAACTCTTTTCACTTTTTTTTCAATCACTTCACTTTTTTTTTCTTTTTCGCACAAACACATGAGCTCATTTTTTTCTTTTGCTCATTCTCAATTTTTTTTCTCTTTTTCCCACATCTCATAACTTCATCACTCCTTTTTCTCATATTCACTCAACAAGCAACATTTTCCTTTTTCAACTCAATTCACTCTCTTCACATTCACACTTTCTTATTCTCCACTCAAATTGGGATAAAAAGGCTTAGGAATTGGAATAGTGTTCATATGTGCTAGCAAATAAAATAGGCTTTAGGCTCAAAGGGGCTAACAAAGGATTCAATGTCATTGGTAGGGAAAATTTTGGCTAAGTGACTCAATCAAATCAAAGATGGCCTAAGATCCTTTTCGGCATACCAAACTAGACACAATCAAGAAGCAAGAGCACATGCAAGTTCTAGCATCCTCTAAGGTGATGATTCACTCACAAACGAAGAGATTAATTCATGCATCAAAATCTCATAAGGCTCAAATCTCACGGCTTTCACATCCATGCTAGTCCTAGTGAATTCTCACTCTTATCACACAAGTACTCAAAAGAAAAATTCACAAGCATACAAGTTCTTTCTCAAATCAACTCTCATTCAAACACTCACACAAAAGAATTTCTAACTCACCCTTACAACTCACTCTACTCATCAAATCATACTCAAAGATAGCAATCAACAAGCATAAGATGATTGATAGGCATGAAATATGCAATAGCGAGTCAAATCAAGATCACCCCAAGGAGTATCTCAACAAACCAATAATCAATCAAACTCAACTCAAAAGATAAGAGGTGCATGCATGTGCAATGTAATCATAAAACAAATAAAAAAAACTCCACCCCCCAAACTTCGACCTTGCTAAAGGTCGAAGTTTGGGGTTGTGGGTTACCTCAACCAAATAATTCAATTTCTCTCAATAACTTTGCACACTCCCTTATCTCAAGTTGGTTCCTTCAATCTCCACTCCTTTGGAACTCCTTCGAGACAAGCCTACAAGCAACTTACTCAAATACGAGGTTAAACATACGACTCAACAACATGCTAATAACATAAAAGGAAAAAAACTAAAAACACTCAAAAGCAAATAAAAATGGGTTGCCTCACATTCAGCGCTATTTTTAAGGTCCTCATGCCGGACCAAGCTCAAAGGAGCTTATGGGACATCATACTCAAATTTACCTCCCTTACTCTCATAAGAGTGGTGGTTGCATTCTTTTCCTTGATGCCCCTCCATCATGAGCTCTTTTGCTTTCTTCTCATCCCCAAGTGTTATGGGTCTCAACTCCTTCTCACCTTTATCTGGAGGAGTCTTACCAAACAGTTTCTTGAATTTGGACTTTTTCTTCTTAACTCCTCATTTTCCCTCTAGCTGGACCACGTCAACTTTCTTCACCTCTTCATCCTTCAACTTCTTCACTTTATCCCTATCAAAATAATCACGATCATACTGCTCATGGGTTAAATCAATAAGTGAAGGATTATAAAATTCATGAATATGAGAAAGATTAGGGATATGAGGTGTGTCTTCAACACTAGGATCAATTGCACCCATGCAATACAAACTCTCATCCTCCCTCGGGTGCTTCATGGCCTCATATAGGGAAATCTTCACTTCTTGATCATCAACTTTCAACGTAATCTTCCCATTTGCCACGTCTAGCACCATCCCCGCCGTAGCTAAGAATGGTCTTCCCAAGATTAGGGGCACGTGCTCATCTTCCTCCATCTCTAGCACTACAAAGTCGGCTGGAAAAATGTGCTCTCCAACTCTCACTAAGACGTCTTCAACCACACCTTGAGGTCTAGTAATAGACCGATCGGCAAGTTGAAGCGTCATCATTGTGGGTTGAAGTTCACCACCTTCCAACTTCTTGAAAAGCGACAACGGCATCAGATTTATGCTCGCCCCGAGGTCGCACAACGCTCCCTTCTTGATCCTGTTCCCAATGTCACAAAGAATGGTTTAGCTCCCGGGATCCTTCAGCTTCGGTGGAAGCGCCTTGTGTACTAGTGCACTCACTTCGTGGTTCAACTGCACCAACTTCGGCTCATCAACTCTTCGTCTCTTTGCTATCAAGTCCTTCAGGAACTTGGCATAATTTGGCATCTGTTCCAAAGCATCATAAAAAGGAATATTAATATGCAATTGTTTAAAAACATCAAGGAACTTAGCGAATTTCTCATCAAGTGTTTTCTTCATAAAACGTTGTGGATACGGGACGGGTATCACAGATTTGGGTACCCCCCATTCATCTCGCTCGGTCACTTTCACTTTCTCCCTTGCTTCCTTTGCCTTCTTCCACTTTGGAACCCTCTCAATCTCCTTACTTTCCTTGCCCTTCTGGGACTCATCCATATCTTCATGCTTCTCAATCCCTTCACTTTAAATCCCCTTCTCAACTTGGGGCGTCTCAGAATCAGCAGGCATCTGAGGACCTTCATAGTTGGTTCCACTTCTAAGCTGGATCGCCTTGCAATGCTCTTTCGGGTTCCCTTCCGGCATGGAAGGATATTTTTCCGGCTCTCTATTCACCATCTTTGCAATCTGGCTCATCTGGAACTCTATCGAAGTGAACCGCCTATTGTTCTCTTGTTGAGTTCTAGTCCACTCAACGTTCATCTTCTGGAGCTCTTGATCACGATGATCACCCTTCTTATGCAACTCCTTCACATCGTACTCCAAGGATGACAACCTCTTACTTCCTTCCTCCACTTTCTGAAGGATAGCTCTCAACATCTCCTCGGTTGATGCACCGCCTTCTCCACCAGGAGGTTTAGACCCCGGATCAACACCTGCAGGAACAGTAATACCAGCTTTTGGGTTAGCATAAGAAAAATTCTCATTTTTCCTCCATGTGTTTTGAGGAGGCTGCTGGCCTCCTTGAACTCCTTATGTGTTCCTCCATTGATTTTGAGGCGGCTGTGGCCCTGGAGGTGCAAATGGCTGACCATAAGAAGGCCTTCCATACTGATTTCCACCTTGGTAGCCATTCTGATTGTAATACGGACCTCCCATGTAATTGGCTACCTCTTGCTGTCCACTTGGCTGTTCTACTCTCTCATTCTCTACTGCTTGCTCTCCAACCACATTCTTCCCCAACTCGAGGTTGTTGATCTTCTCCATCATGGCCATCAATAGCCTTCTCGTTCCTTCACCCTCTTCAACCTGATGCACTCTCTGGAAGTCTGCATCTCCATTCCAAGCCCCGGCATTCATGACACTGTTGTCCACGATCTCTCTACACCTCTCTATGCCTTGATTCAGGAATGCTCCGCCCGCACAGGCGTCTAAATGGTCTTGCCCCGCCTTGTTGGCACCACTGTAGAAGAATGCCATAATATCCCCCTCATTGTACCCGTGCTGCGGGCACTCTATCAGCATGTTTGAGTATCTCTCACACGCTTGGCGTAAATCCTCTCCTAACTTCTGGCGGAAAGAAGATATCTCAATTCTTGCTTTTATCGTCCTCGATGGAGGGTAGAATCGCTCGAGGAACAGACGCTCGAGCTCGGTCCAAGTGGTAATACCTCCCCGCGGGAGCGTATTATCGTACCACTCCTTGGCTATTCCCGTCAATGAGAATGGGAACAGCCTAAGCTTCTTGGCATCTTCAGACATGCCATTGTAATTGAATGTGGAGGCTATCATTAGAAAGCTCCTCAGGTGAGTGTGAGGATTCTCCTTCCCGATCACCCCCTTGAACTGATTCTCGGTAAGCAGCTTTAAAATTCCCAGGGATATCGAGAATTTGTTTGCCTCAACAGGAGGCAATGCCACTCCATCATAGTACCGTTGTGGCTGCACTGCAAACCTCCCTCGAATTGCCATATTCTGATCTGCGTTCTGGGGCACAGGCTGAGGAGCAACAGGTGGTGTTGGTACTTGTTGAACTGGAGGTGGTTGGTACACAGGTGGTTGGTTATAAACAGGAGGTGGATAAGGGTATGGTGGATAAGGTACGGTGGGTATGGGTAATGTTGGTATACTGGGTTGTTGAAAGGGTTATTTGGGTTTTGTGGGTAAGCAGGGTTGTTCAGAGGATTATGGACAAAATTCTGAGCTGGATTGATAACGTTTTGTGCACCCGGGTTTTGGCTCTGACTATCCCCTAACGGATCTTGGTTCTTACTTGTGTTGCCATCAGTGCCGTCAACCCGGTTCAACCCCTGGTTAAACTCATTCTCGGCATCTTCCAACTCATTAGTTATGTCCATTGGTTCTTTCCCTAAGTCGGCATTGTTCATCCTTCTCAAGAAAGCTCGGTTCCTTCTAGCTATTGTCTCAGGATCTGCAGGTAACCTCTCTTCGCTCGTATTGCCTTGTGAGCGTGTTTTTATAAACCTGACACACTAGCAGAAGGATCAAAACGCAACTGCCGAACGAATGGAAATAAAGAATAAAAACAGAAAATAAAATCACTCACTACTAACTACTAAGCTATCTACAAGTCCTATTCAAAAAGCATACAACGCCATCCCCGGCAACGGCGCCATTGACTTGAAGCGATTGTACTAACTTCTACTAGTCGCTTACCCCGCAAGAGAACGAGTTCACAGTAGTATGGGCAAGTATAGAGACCAAGTATTATCGAACCCAAGGGAAAGTGTGTATGCGAACAGATCCCTGAAGATTTACGCGTCGTAGTTAATATAGTGTAATGTTTTTGGGTTTTTGAAAGATTAATTAAAAGACTGAATTAAACTAAGTAAACTAAAATACTAAAGAAATCAAATTAACTAAGGGTTGTGTTCTAATGAGAGATGGTGATGCTTAGGATTGGAATCCCTACGTATACTAACGGAGCAGGTACATAATCAGAATAACTGTGACACACAAGAAATAACCTAAGTAAAAGAATGCAAGGTGAAAGCTCAAGATTCTAAACCCTAATACTTTACCCTAACACTCGACTTCACTAATCTACTAACAAGTTAATAGATTGTGCTTAATTAATGAGACCCTAATTTAACTAAGGTGATGCGGTCGTCCTCCTTCGCTAAACTGGTAGATGAATTAACCCTTCCTAAACCTTCTCGTTTAGTCTACTCGTTGTTAAAGAGTGATACGGTCGTCCCCTCTCTAACACTTTTCGAACGAAATTCAAAGGCAAAGTGAAGATTGATTTTAAGAATTCATTAATCAAGAGAATTAAAACCTAACGTCACAAGTTACCCTAATTACATACCCACATCCTACTTCTACAAGTTCATCCTACCCCAAGCATGCAAGGGTTCTAGCCTAACATGGTGGTTTGAATAATAAAAGCAATCACAAGAACAATAATCATATGCATACTTAAATTAACGAAAGAAATCAAGAACATAAACGAAAGAACAAATTAAAGTCTCTAAAGAAATCTATATAAATTTGAAAAACTAGGTTTAATCGTCTCCAAGAGTAAAGAAAGAAAGAATTAATCTAATACGTTCAAAAGAAATACTAAAACGAAGAATTCGTAAATTAAAACTTCGATTACAACGTATAAAACTCTTCCAATCTCCCTCCCAAGCTTTCTCCTCGCTCAAAATATGTAAAAATATGTGTTGGTATGTTGTGATATGTGAAAATATGCTTGGAAGGGGTATATATAGGCTTTGGGACGAATTTGGGCGATTTTGGGCCAAAAACACGCAAAAACGCTCGAGCGGGACAGCTCGAGTGCCCCATTCGAGCTTGGTGGTCGAGCGGGTCAAGAGGTCGAGCGAGGCGCTCGACCGCTGGCTGTACACATGTTCGTAAAACCTTCATAACTTCTCAACCGGGAGTCCGTTTTGGCCGATTCAAAGTCCTACGAACTCCTCTTTTCGCCCTCTATCCATCTATGAAAACCAAAGAGACAAATTAATAACTTTATAAAAATTATACCCATTTGACTCCAAACACTCGTCGAAAATACTCAAAACATGGGCAAATCCGGCACCAAAACATAACAATTTCACACCTAATCAACGGTTCCACCCAAATCAAGAAAAATTGTTGAAATATCACATTTACCCCTCTCGTCAATCAAACCTAAAGGATTTTCTTCTTCCCATCTTAATTTCGCGATCTTCTTTCAACCATGTTCATAGTCTCTCACTTAATTTTTCAACCAGAAACAAAAATTGAGAAATGGAGAGTGAAATCAAAATCATTTGGCAGCCAATATAAAAGTACATACACGAAATCCAGAAAAGAAATATCGCGATAGTACGAGGAATCGACATTCAGATACAGCGGCGGCGCAGCGAGAAATGAGAATGAAAAGAGTGGCGGTGGCGCGACGAGAAATGAGAACGAAAAGAGCGGCGGCGCGACGAGAACTGAGAACGAAGAGAGCAGCGGTGGTGGAAATTTCAGGCGGCGGCGGCGCGACGAGAAATAAGAGTGTCGCCATCTAAGAAATAGGAGACGAAGAGAGCGTAGTGGATTTTTCCTTTCCTGCTGAAGAGAGCAACGACCGTGGGAATTCTTTTTGCCGGAGAGAGCAGGGCGGTGGATTATTTGGAGAGAAGAAGGGTTTTGGAGATAATGCCCAATATCTTAGGCGACTTTGTTGTTTTTAAAATTTAAAAAAATATTTTTGTTTTGGATAAGCATTTGATTAGGTATAATATAATATTTATTTTATGTTAAATTATACTCCCTCTGATTCAAAATAAGTGTCGTTCTAGAGATTTTAGGACAAATTAAGAATTATAAATTTTGACATATATACCCCACCTAAATCTCTAAAATATCTATTATATTTTGATAATATCTAACAGATTTGTTATATTTTAATATAAGCCCTAAAATATCTCTTATATTTTGAATTTGAATTCGGGGTAAATCGGGAAAACACGTGAAAAATAGTTAAAACGACACTTATTTTGAAACAAATTGTAACCTTTAAAACGACACTTATTTTGAATCGGAGGGAGTAGTTTTGTGGAATTAATTGAGTTTTATAAAATTTAATTTTTGTTTTCTTGATTTAAAATTTAGAGAAATTTAAATAAGTATTGAGGGGTAAAATAGTATTTTTAACGTTTTCTTATGTATTATATTTTCTACCAAACACAGTATTAACATTTATATGATATAAATTACATCCTACCAAACATCCATATTAAATACTTTTTCTCCTCTTATCTTGAGGGTCCCGCCATATTTTTTATCTCACCTTTTCTCACCCCCTTTTTTCATCTCACCTACCAAACTGGTCTAACGTGTTTTTTAAAGGAAATGTCGTAATTTTATAAGGTTGGTAGTGTTTTATTTTATTTATTTAAGTAAATGGGACACTCCTCAATTGTCATCAGTCCTTAGTAATTCCTTATTATCTCAGAGAGTCGTCGCTTAAAACAGTTTTAACCGTACAATCGCCCTTTCCTATTTTGTGGGGGGTAAATGAACAAACGAAAAAAGGGAATATAAATAGGGAAAGAAAAGGGAATGAAAAAACCGAGACAAAAAACAAAAAGATCTGAAAAAACGGAGGCGCGGTAATGTGTGCCCTCGACCCAAGCACAACTCAGGGCGAAGACGAAGAGCGACGGTGACCTTACGACGCCGTTTTGTCTGCGGCATCGGTTTTCCCACCCCCTGCCGTTACTCAAAAACCCTAATTCCCTCATATCTTGTTTTGAAAATCGCCGCATTTACTCGTTATCGTCCGGCGTTGCCTGCATTTTGCGATCAATGAGAGTTTAGTTGAAATTCGGAGAATTTGAACGAATCGGAGTTCAATTTGAGTGATGGAGCCGTTGGTGCAGCTTTGCGATTTAATCGTTCAAAACCCGAAGCAATTCGGCGAGAAAATTGCGTGGATTTGCAACCGTTGTCCGCCGGCGGAGTCGTTGATGACGGGATCGCCCATGGTTTCGAGGTCACAACTCCATGGCATACTCGCGGTTGCGAGATTCAGCTCCAAGTGCCCGAATTCCGATCATGAAACGCCCAAATCGCTGATCCTCGCGTTTTACCGCTCAATTCCTGCATCATTTAATCCTAAATTCTGGCCGCAGGCATTTTCCTCCGAGGCGATTTCATCCTTCTTCAACGATTTCCTGAATTACATTTCAGAAGCGGCGGAACTGTCCCCTGATTTCGCCACGGATTTGGCAGGCTTCACGGGGGACATCGTGATTCAGACGATTACCAATGCTGATTCAAGCGTTTCTAGGGTTTTCTTGAGCGCATTGTGTTTGACCTTCCCGCCGATCCTGCCTTCTGATGCAAATAAATTGATTTCCATTCTTCTTGATCGGTTTGATATTGTGGTTCCAAGTTCGCCAAAGGAGCCACTTGATTCAGCCTCGGCGCAGAGCTCTCCAATGAGTGCGACCTATTATCAGTCCCCTGGTATTTCTGCGGAGTCTTCGAGCAGTGCAGCTTCTAAGGATGATGCGTCGTCAAGGGGGATTGTGGTGAATGGGAGTGGCAGCAGCGTAGCATGGAAAAGCAATGGGGACTTATTCAGTGAGGGGTATGGTGGGGGTGGCACTCCAGCTCATAAGAAGGCTGCGACATTGTTTGAGGAAGAATCGGTGGAGAATCTTGAAAAACAAGAGATTGTTTTCATGTTAATTGGAAACATGTACAGTAAGGTGGCAATTGATCCACAGATTATGGAGCAAGTGAGAGGAATAGCAAGGGAACAACTCCATTCTATGCTTGCTTTTTTAAAGGTAAATACAGTAATATGAACTTTGAAAAATTGTGCATTGGTGGTTGTATGGTAAATTTGAAAGTGCTAAATATCTGCTTAAATTTAGGAAAATGTCGTCCAACTATTCTTAATCTTATACGTATAATTTTTGATGGACAGATACGGAAGCGTGATTGGTCGGAGCAAGGGCAGTTGCTGAAAGTTAGGATCCACAAAAAGCTTTCAGTGTATCAAGCTGCTGCGAGGTTGCAAATTAAGACTCTGGCATCTCTTGACAAAGAAGGAAAGTCATCTAAGAGGTTGTTGCATGGAGCTCTTGCATTACTAATTGAGGCAGCCGAGGCATGCTTATTCTCCGTATGGCGTAAATTAAGAGCGTGTGAAGAGCTTTTTGCTTGTTTGCTTTCTGGTATCTACCAAGCAGCCGTTATTCGTGGTGGCCAGCTCCTCCGGGTTCTGCTCATTCGTTTTAAGCCCCTTGTTCTGGCTACTTGTGCTCAGGTACATTCAGTCTTTGGCGAGATTGATGCTCTGTGACGGTTGGTGAGTTTCATAAATCCGTCTTTTCATGTGATCGTTTATGAACAGGCTGACACTTCAGGAGGCAGCGAGGGATCCATGTTCAGAAGTGTCTTGAAAACGTGCTGTGACATAATTGAATTTGGATGGGCTAAGGACCGGTCTCCCCTGGACACGTTTATCATGGGACTAGCTACTAGTATTCGTGAACGAAATGATTATGAGGAAGAGGTTAGCGTACTTATTATGTTTTCTTACTTGTAACTGAAGCTGCAATTCGTTATTGCTATGTTCTATTGTTTGTGGCCACCCTCATCATCATTATGCTTTCCATTTACACATCTTCATCTGTTGACATGGTTTCCAATCTGCTCAGGAAGCAGTAAACCACCACTCACTTGCAAACCTGTATGCTAGAAAATAAGTACATAATACATTAGGTTTGCGGTCCGCACGCACAACAGTATAAATTTTCTAGATTTATTTTCTTTTTCACCTCAGTCCGCTACAGCTTTGGGTATAGATTTTCTCTGAGGTGGAGGATACGTTGTCTGTGACACTTGAATATGCCTTATTTTTTTTAATAATTAGAAACAAAGGTTTTATTGCTAGAAATGGAATAAGAGATGAGAGATCCCTTAATAGTTACAAGGCAATGCAATTACAAGTCAAATAGACTGTCCTAAAGCATTAGCCCAATTCCTAGCGGAATCCGACAAAGACAAACTCTTGAACTTATTGTGGCTGAAAGACCATAATTTTTACCTAATGCTGTCCCATATTTCCTCTACAGATTCACATCTATCATTAAAAACTTTTTGGTTTGTTAAGAGGGGATACTTTTTCATTGTCTGACTACATCAGTGATGACCAATATTGCTAGCAATTTATATACGTCATGTTCTCTTGGTAGAAAATACTCGATAGATATGGAAGAAAAGAGCTTTCTAGGATATTATGCTAGCATCATATTATTAGAAATATAGATTCTGACTTAACTCACTTTTAGGTTGCTCTTGGATTGAGGGATTTGAATTTGATATGATGATTCAAATTAACCTAAATTAGATTTGGTTCTAATTTGTACTCAAAACATTATTTAAAAATGAGAGGGATGGGGTTTTCAAGTCCATTCAACACACCCTTCTATCCAGCAAGTAGCAACGTCAATGCATTGCAAATTTATCAAATCCACAAACTTGAGATGATACATACTCATCAAAACATAGTTTCTGACTTGACTCAATCTTGTGTTGCATTTAGATTAAAGGATTTAAAATTCTAGGAGTTTAAAAACATGGATTTCATATCCTCAGAAATAAAAGTTCAGAATGACAGTGATGGATTACAAATCCATTCCACAAAATCCTTCCCTATGTTGCTCGGACTCTTCAAAACTAGAGGAGTACGGAGTACCGGTATCCTGAGGATTCGACATGGGTGTGGGTGTGGGGATACTTCGTTGGACATATATATATATACACAGTTATATATATATATATATATTAATTTAGATATAAATGATGTATATAACTTTTTAAATGTATGTGTATATAGGCACATCCCCACACCTGTATTTCTAATTTGGATCATTTTTTGCCATGTCTAAGTATCCTAATTTCTGGAAACTTATCGTACTTCTAGATATGCACCCGTGTCGGACACCTGCACCCGAGTCCAAGCATCATAGATCCTTCCATCTAAATAGCATTAATGTATTTCCAATTCATCCTCAACTCCTTCTATCCAAGCACAACCTTAGGGAATAGCTGAACCATTAGGTGTTCTATGCATCTACTCATACAAAGTGATATAGCCTGTCGAATTAATTGAAATTTTATATGCTGTTTTCATATGGATTATGGAGGTCCTGTTGATGGTCTAAAAGTAAAGCAATGTTCAATTATTTGCTAAACAGCGAATTGTTTAATTCAATATTCACAAGGACAATTATTTATACACGCCTAGGTGAATGTTTAAATACTTCAGTATACTTCTACTGTTTACACCTGTTGCTATTGTTGTGTGTTTTTCAGGATGGAAAAGAGAAGCAGGCAGCTCCACCGATACAGTTGAATGTCATATATTTGTTAGCTGAGCTTAATGTTAATATTAAAAAGCCTGAAGTTGTTGACATGATATTACCCCTGTTTATAGAGAGTTTAGAAGAGGGGGATGCATCAACTCCAGGCTTATTGAGGCTCCGAGTATGTCCCATTTTTGTTCATAATCCTTTTGCTAATTTCGTCTTTTAAGCTTCTTCCTATGTCATTTCCACGAAAGACCTGATTAAATGAAAATTCTCGCTAGGAGCTCTTTTTTTTATGCTATATATTTGATCTTGCACGATTTTCTCAACCTGCTTTTGTTGAGTTACTGCAGCTTCTTGATGCTGTTTCTCGCGTGGCGAGTTTAGGTTTTGAGAAGTCTTACCGTGAAGCTGTGGTATTGATGACTAGGAGTTACTTGGGCAAACTCTCAGGTGTTGGCTCTGCTGAGAGTAAAACCCAGGTTCCTGAAGCAACAACAGAACGCATTGAGGTATGTTTCAATTTTGCACACAATATTTGGTAGTTCAATTTATGAGCAGATTTGTTTTTCTTTATTATTATTATTATTTTAAATGGATGCTCACTGGTTAAATTACCTCTAGACTTTACCTGCAGGTTTTTTGTTGATTGCTAGAGGTATTGCATGTAGTAAATTGCGTTCAGATTACCGTCATCGTTTGCTGTCACTGTGCTCAGATGTGGGCCTGGCTGCAGAGTCGAAAAGCGGAAGGTAAACTTCACAATTGCTGATTTATTACATTTTGTAATGTTAAACTGAAAGTGCCAAGTAACTTCCTTACTAGTTGAATCAATATTTCAGGAGTGGAGCAGATTTTCTGGGGCCCCTTCTTCCTGCAGTGGCTGAAATATGTTCAGATTTTGATCCCACTGTAGATGTTGAACCTTCGCTCTTGAAGCTATTTCGGAACTTGTGGTTCTATATTGCTCTGTTTGGGCTAGCACCTCCAATACAGAAAACCCAGACTACGACAAAGTCTGTTTCAACTACTCTTAATAGTGTGGGCAGCATGGGTACCATTGCTCTCCAAGCTGTGGGTGGACCATACATGTGGAATTCGTTATGGTCATCTGCTGTCCAGCAGATTTCTCAAGGGACCCCACCTCTTGTAAGTTACAGAGAACTTTTACCCCCTCCAATGTGTCCTTTTGTTACCATTGTATGACTTGCTCATTTGGTTTTGAAGGATACAGAAATTTACATACCTATGTGTGTGTGCGTGTGTGTGTGTATTCCTAACTGGAATATATTTTTATGATGTTCCCTTTTTTAATTTCATATTGTTAACCGGCCACAAATACTCAAATTTATTACAAATGTTCAAATTCCAATACATAAAAAAAACCACATTTTAGAACTGAAATTTCAATTTCAAGTATGAACTAAAGATTGTAAAAAAGAGGATCAAATTGATGGATTATGCGAATATGAAAAGAAAAAGTATCTTTCGGAATTTTATGCAAAGAAATTGAAATAATAAAAAATCAAACACACAGCTTTTCTGCTATCCTTTTCCTTTCTCTTTTTTTTCTGGAGCTTTTTGGCAGATTTTCTTTCCTTAGTAGATGTCTGGATTTGGAAAATAGCGGGGATATTAAATGGGTCCTTCCTTTTCTTGGCATGGTTCTGTTTTTATATATATTTACATTGATTACTAGTTCTTGCCTGCAACTTGCAGATTATAGTGTAGTAATATAATTCTGTTTTGTCCCTAAAATTTGAATGTTAGCATCATATTCTCTGAATATTTCATGTACATGAATCCAAAAATCAAATTGGAACCTGGCCTAGAATTCTTGATTTGTAAGCTCTAAGACCATGATAGCATTAGTATTTTAGGGTTATACTATGCCATTTTCCGTGCATGAATGTTCTATTACCCCAAACTTTATTGCAAATGGAAATTTAAAACTTAAATTGTTCTCATGGATTTAAGGATTTGGAAATGGAAAGTGATGCAGAAGTCTAACAATTGGGAGAAGAATTTGAAGTAGAAAAAATGTATAAAATTAAATATTTTATGTCAATAATAATAAGTGGTATTCAAAGCGCCGCCCTATTTCGTTGTCGATCCTTCTTCCTATAATATGCTTTAATATCTTTATGATTCCTATAAGAAAGGAAGATGCTACAATAGGGAGAACGCCTTGTGTATTTCTCCTTTGCATGTCATTAGAAATACAGTATGCACATTGTTCCGGGATTTTAATTCAAAGTAACTAGTGCCCTGGGTGTTCCTTCATCTATGACATTGTCACATTTATCACACAAGGGATTCTAATTCATCCACCTGTCATCCACTTAGCTTGTTCACTGGTATGCTCCAAATCCAACCATATTATATTGATGGACACACAAGTTAGAACATCTGCTTGCTATATTGAGTAGGAATATTTGGACTTCTGATTTATATTTTAATTTAGTGATGAAACAAAAGTAGTCAGTTAAGCTGAGGTTTTCTTCTCAAATTGTACAAATGGTTTTCAGCTTTTATATAACATCGAGTTTGTGCTTGTGTGCTGGAGAATATTTTGATGAACTGTTCCTTTTTTTTAATTCCGTGCACCTATCGCTCATTTTTTAATATTGTGTCAACAGTATTTGTAGTGTATTTCTTTTGTAAGTTTTTAATGCTGACGGCAAAAATGCTGTTTTCAGGTTGTGAGCTCTGTGAAGTGGCTTGAAGATGAGTTGGAGCTCAATGCTCTTCATAACCCAGGTAGTCGACGAGGCAGTGGAAATGAAAAGGCTGCTGTGAATCAAAGAACTGCTCTTGCTGCTGCTTTAGGGGGACGAGTGGAGGTCTCTGCAATGACTACAATTTCAGGTTCAAATTTTTTTTAGTAGGTCACCACAGTTCTATGTTTGACAATTATTCAAGAACTTGCTCTTATTTTCTTCTGTATTGCTAGAGGGTGGCTTTAATTCTAAAAGAAAGAAACCATATGTTTGATTTCTGCAGGTGTCAAAGCAACATATCTTTTAGCTGTCGCATTTCTGGAGATAATACGATTTAGCAGCAATGGTGGTATTCTAAATGGAGGCCAAAATTCAACTGCGTCTCGAAGTGCTTTTAACTGTGCCTTTGAATATCTAAGAAGTCCTAATCTGATGCCAGCTGTTTCTCAGTGTTTGACTGCTATCGTCCATCGGGCATTTGAAACAGCAATAAGTTGGCTGGTATTCTGCTCCTCCACCCATATCTTTTCTTCTTGTTGTGCACTTGGTGCCACCCCCCACCACACACACAAAAATATAAGTGCTCCTGTTTGAAAAGTCAGGTTCTTTTTAAGTGAAATTTCTGTATTGTCCTTGTGCAAAGTCTTGGGAATGATTTTTTATTTTTATATTATTATTATTTTTTGTTGGGATGGAGGAAGTATTTGTTTTTAGTTTTGCATTTCACTATTTACCGCTCCCGTGGAGATAAATTAATTTTGAGCGACATATTTGCATGATTTCGGTTTATTTATGTAGCAATTAAGAAGGGCAGCTGGTATCACTTCAATTCTTTTAGTGAAGTTCTTAGATATTTTTTCATGCTCAATTGCTATTAATATGGATTTTGATCATACAACCTATTGTCTATTTTGATGTTACCTTCCTACAAAAATTGATTCTTATCATGCCAATTTTTGACAGTCAATTCTTGTTATCCTGTTTTATTTTAAATGATAACTGAAATTTTATTAATGTAGTTATCCTGTTAGTTGTATAGGTAAGAAAAGAGAAAATTTTGGGCTTTGACGTTACTCTTCTAAGATATTGCTTTGTGCACAATTACTGATAAGTGATGCTGGTGATCACTATTGGGCGTTCACTAATGTGCCACTTTATTGCCTTAGCAATAAGTTACTTTCTTAGTCATTTTTCCTTGCCCAATTGCCAATCAGAGATGTTAACATGGTTAAGCATGCATGATTGTTATGATCAGTTAGAATATTGTTGTTCACTGCTTGGCCCTGTTATGTTTTTTTACTTCTGAAGGAAACATTCTGCCTTTGTTTCCTATTTCTTTTCCTTATTGTTCTTGTTTACCTTTATCTTGATATGGATGTTGAAGTATTAAGCTATCGCGTGTTTAGACTGAAATTTATCAGCATTTATTTGTAATGCTGTAAATTAGCCAGTAAATATCTAGAAGCAGTGTGAGACCATTAAACTTCTATTTTGGAAACTGAGTTTGAGGCTATACTTAGACCGCACCTAATTTATTCATTTTAAACATTTGTATTTTTACTTTGTTGGTGATCAATGAGTAATTTTTACATACTATTAGATTTTATTTGAGGTTTTTGACTAGCTAAAATGAATGACTTTATGGTAAGCAACTTTTGGCACAATATGTTGGGGATTGTTAAATGTGAAGAGACTTAATTATTCTGCCTAAATTTTTTGATGGAATGCTGCAGTTTTGATTGCCAAGAATTATGATAGTGACAATATGATACCGTTGTCACCTCAATCATTTTGGGACAAGTCACAAGCATGTTCCGCTTTTTATGACAACAAAAGGGTAAAATATCATGCAGCATTACATGATCCATTGATGGCAAAATGCATTATAAAGAAATGAACTTCTCCCATTATTTGTGCATTTTATGTCATATATTTTATTAACAATCAATGTGAGATAGAGTGCTGGGGACATTTTTGTGACCAATCATGAATGCGTGATTTATCAGTTTAGAGTAAATTATAAGATCGGTTTGTTTTATTCTTCAAATTTATTTTTCTGTATTCTGTTATATCATTGGGGATTTGTTTCCAAAATATCACGGTCCTTGCAACTTACCGCAGGAGGATCGAGCATCTGAGACTGGGCCAGCAGCTGAGGTTAGAGAGTCTACTCTTTCTGTCCATGCCTGCTTCCTCATAAAAAACTTGTCGCAAAGGGATGAGCACGTTCGCGATATCTCTGTTAGCTTGTTAACTCAACTTAGAGAGAGATTTCCTCAGGTAAATTTGTGCTATGGTTAGATTATCTTTCTCTTGATCTTGTAGCTTCACTTTCCAAGTGTTCCTGTGAATGGTTTTCATGACTTGCAGATCTTGTGGAATTCATCTTGTCTGGATGCCCTTCTACTCTCAATGCATAATGATCCACCTTCTGCTGTAGTTAGTGATCCTTCTTATGTTACCAATGTTCGCACGTTGTACCAAAAGGTTGTTCGTGAATGGATCATCGTGTCGCTTTCACATGCTCCATGCACCAGCCAGGGACTTCTTCAGGTTTATTTATTTTCCCAGTTATATTCATCCCAAGTTATTGTTGCATTTTTTTTTTCTTTTCCTTTCTTTTTTGTAGTCGGAACACCTAGCATCTTGTACCCTTTCCATGTTTTCAAACTCTCTCTATCTCTCTCTAATGTCCTAGTGTTGCAGTTGGGTTAATTTTTAAATATTTAATTTACTTGTCCCACACC
The DNA here is from genome assembly GCA_947034835.1 of Ballota nigra. NCBI lineage: Eukaryota > Viridiplantae > Streptophyta > Magnoliopsida > Lamiales > Lamiaceae > Ballota > Ballota nigra. Next base: position 40,692,791 of record OX344721.1, read on the forward strand.
ATGCACCTAACAGATGTTGTTTAGGCTGTTCTTTAGTGAAGTGTCTTTTAATTATGTTTGGATCTATCCTTGGTAAGGAACCATCTTATGTTTGATGCCTAAAATTATTTTGCATGAAAAGTTATGCTGTTGCTTGAAGTGCAATGTCACCCTCAACCATTTAAAACCTATCTTGTTCAGGAAAACCTTTGCAAAGCTAATACATGGCAGAGAACACAGCCTGCAGCTGATGTGGTTTCTCTTTTGTCTGAGATAAGGATTGGAACGGGTAAAAATGATTGTTGGAATGGTCCAAAAACTGCGAATATTCCTGCAGTTATGGCTGCTGCTGCTGCTGCCTCAGGAGGAAATTTGAAATTGACTGATGCTTTCAATTTAGAGGTTCTTGGTACGGGTATGGTCAGTGCGACTGCAAAGTGTAACCATGCTGGGGAAATTGCTGGCATGAGAAGGTTATATGAGAGCATTGGTGGTCTTAATACTGGTGGTCTCAATCTTGACCTTCCAGATATAGGGTCTGCACAGTCTTCACTGCCCAATAATCAATCCTTCAATGAGGTAATCCTTGCAAAATTCGTTAGGCTGCTTCAGCAGTTTGTAACTACTGCAGAAAAAGGGGGTGAAGTAGACAAATCATTGTTCCGCGAAACTTGTTCTCAAGCTACCGCCTTGCTTCTTTCGAATCTGGTAAAACAATTGCTCTTTTTCTTTTATTCCTTATTTTAGTTTAGATCAACCAAGTTAAGTTTTTTATTTTGTTGAACATGACATGGCATTTTATTCTCAGGATTCAGATTCAAAATCAAACCCTGAGAGCTTTTGGCGACTTCTTCGCCTTCTTTGCTGGTGTCCAGCTTACATAACCACACTTGATGCGGTGGAGACTGGCGTATACATCTGGACATGGCTGGTTTCTGCTGCTCCTCAATTGGGATCCCTCGTCCTCGCTGAGCTTGTAGATGCATGGTTGTGGACAATTGACACAAAACGGGGCCTTTTTGCATCTGATATAAGGTGCTCTGGACCAACTGCAAAATTGAGGCCCCAACTTGTTGCCGGAGAGCCTGAGCTGCCATCTGAAAAGGATCCTGTTATACAAATATTTGCTCATAGGCTGTGGCTTGGATTTTTTATTGATCGATTTGAAGTAAGCATCATATACGTAGTCTAGTAGGCGTTCTTCAGCATCACACTGCCTTTTGCATCAAATTTTCTGTCTGATCCCAAATTAACTTCACGATTCTCTGCTAAATATATTGCTGCAGCTGCTTGAAGTTGAATTTATGCATATCATTTCCCATTTTGGTGGATGATACCAACCTTCTTATTCTAGGCAACAATACAGTACATATGAATACTTTGTTGACGATTTGCTTTGCAACCTTTTCATGTAGGTAGTTCGGTATGATAGCCTGGAGCAGCTTTTGCTACTTGGTCGGATGTTACAAGGAACAACAAAACTCCCCTGGAACTTTTCACGGCATCCAGCTGCCACGGGAACTTTCTTCACCCTTATGCTTTTTGGGCTGAAATTTTGTTCATGCCAGACACAGGGGAACCTTCAGAACTTCAGATCTGGTCTTCAGTTGCTAGAAGATAGGATATATAGGTATGTCTTTTAATGAAGATATCATTTAATTATTATCTGCTTTGGTCATCTATAGTCCATTGCATTTGTTAGTATTAAAAGAATACATTGGTATTTCTAGTGGTCCATTTTTTAATTTAGGGATTGGACATCTTTGCCCCAAAGGTTTGGCCAAATGTACAGCTTTACCCCAAAGGAAATACCTGAATATGCCCCTATCCCTCATTTATCAGGAAATAATTTGAACGTTAACATAATACAATTGTCCAAAGCAACTATTTTTATCAATGGATAATTTTAAATTCACCTAAAATCCTTATGAAGATATTGTTTATGGAGGTAAATTAATGAATTTGGGTATTATCAGAACTACTATGGTAAAATTGACCATTAGGTCACACTTTTGGAGTATCCGTGCCCTTTACCCTTAAAATAATTCTGGATTAATTTTTAGTGGATTTTCAGGAGCAGTCTTATATACTAGGCATTTGAGTTCTTATTAAACACGTTATATCACTTGCAAATAAAAAATGTTACTCCCTCCGTCCCAAAGTTAATTTCTACTTTACTGTTTGCCACCCTAAATTAAATTGAGTTTAATTAATAAATGTGACTTAGTATTTGTAAAGTAATAACATGAGATGTAAGGGATATATAATGCAAAAAATAATATTGTTATATTGTCATTTATGGAAATATAGATTGAGCAAGGGGAGGGGTAGTTTCGGCAAGTAGTAATTAAGTTTGGGACAGAGGGAGTATTTTTTTTTAGTGAAGATAGGCTCTTTTAACTGACGTTTGTGTTCAAGAAGCTGCTATAAATATGAGATCTACACTGGTTTCTATTGTGCTCAACTCAGTTGTATGATGTAGCTCCAATATCTTTAGTGTAGTTGATTTGATAGACACTGAAGTGAATGCTTTGTATTCTGTACTTTTCTGATCACCTCTTTTTTGCTCAGAATTGTTGTTGCCTTGAGCTCTATTTCTCTTTTTTCTTGTTACTGAGATTATAATACCTACTGATCTGACTAATCTGGTGACGTGGTTTCTCTAATGTAAAAACAGAGCTTCCTTAGGCTGGTTTGCTCATCCGCCCGAGTGGTATGATTTGAATAATAAATATTTTGCTCAGAGTGAAGGTCAATCTGTTTCAGTTTTCGTCCAACATCTTTTAAATGAGCGGGTGGACACACCCCAGCTTGATCAGAAAGCACGGGGTCCTGAAAATGGCAGCTCTTTGCATGATAAGGTAAGCTAATCATAAAGAAGATTTTGAAATGTTAAGTCTCTATGCTATCCCTACATATCATGACAGAATATTAGTTTATATGAATCGGATACATGATGCTTTGTAGCAATTCTTATGTTCAGCAGAAGGATCAATATCATCCTGTCTGGGGTCAGCTGGAAAACTATGCTGTTGGACGAGAAAAGCGGAGGCAGTTATTGTTGATGTTGTGCCAACAGGAAGCTGAAAGACTTGAGGTTTGGGCTCAACCAGTTGGATCAAAGTAACTATTACTGACTTTACAAATTATCTCAGTTATTGATGTATTGCTGAAATTCAATGGTAGTATCTGTACGAGTATATTCCTGACTAATATCATATACAGGGAAAGCAGTTCTCGGCTGAAAATTAGCTCTGACAAATGGATAGAGTTTTCAAGGACTGCCTTTTCTGTTGATCCTCGAATTGCGCTGTCTTTGGCTGCAAGATTTCCAGCAAATTCTGCCCTGAAGGCTGAAACCACCCAGTTAGTTCAAGTATGTGGATCGAAGTTTGCTGAAATAAGTAAATGTTGCATGCTCAGCATAATTTTATTGATATTTGCTTGATGAAAGTAAACTTTGACGTAAAAAAATGCTAGATTAGAAAATGCCAGAGAATTCAGAATATGCATTCTGCTCCTGTTAAATTTTATTGTCTATTCATTATGTTTATTTGTGCAGATTTTATGTTTCCAGCATGTGAAACTCAAATTTAGACATCTGAATGCTAATTCATAAACTGAACGAACGTAGATAAAGCCTTATGTGTTGAAACATCGAATCTTGGTTGCTTTATTTTCTCCATTTTTTATTATACGTTTTGGACTGGTTTTGATTTACACTTTTATCTTCCTTTCAGTCACATATAACGGAAATCCGCAACATCCCTGAAGCTTTGCCTTATTTTGTCACACCGAAAGCTGTGGATGAGAATTCAACGCTTTTGCAACAATTGCCGCACTGGGCCGCTTGTTCAATTACACAAGCTTTGGAGTTCCTTACTCCTGCGTATAAGGGCCATCCTCGAGTCATGGCTTATGTTCTCAGGGTGTTGGAATCTTATCCTCCTGAGAGAGTGACATTCTTCATGCCTCAGCTGGTACAGGCACTAAGATATGATGAAGGGGTGGGTTCTTGATTGATTATGTTTTTATTTTAGTAGCTTTTAAACAGAATGATATTGCAACCTAAAAAAGTCGTAACTTGAACTTAATTGATAAATACTTTTGTCGTAATTTTCTTTGAACGTTTGGTTAAAGATTAATGTGGACCACAGCTCCTAAAAAGTGCAGTTTAATAAGTTTGAATTGTCTTGATTCTGCATTGAGCATAATAATGGAATTCTCTTTATATGATGCACTTACTTCCATTTGTAGAAGTTGGTTGAGGGATACTTGCTTCGAGCTACACAAAGAAGTGACATTTTTGCCCATATTTTGATATGGCATTTACAGGTGACAATTTTTTTTTAACTTAAATTAGTAATTGAGTGTTGAAGATGTACAGTCTGTTATGTGATGTGGGATGTTTTAAATTATATATAAAAAATGCTTGTGTTTTGCAGGGTGAAACTTGTGTTCCTGAGGCGGGGAAAGAAGGGAAAGATGCACCGTCTCCCATGGTATACTTCAGATGCAGAGAGACTAAATTCACTTTTGCATTATTGCATACATTTCCCGTATTTGTTTATTGTGTTTATTTTGTTTATACATGCAACAAGTGGTGCTACTTAAAATATTTCTGCATGTTATTTCAACTTTCTCCTTTCTCTTAATACTTTTGAAGTTAAATGTATTTTTGTTATCGTAGAATTATCCATTTCATCCTATTCCTTGACCAGGAAATGTTGCACACTTTTGTAGATTGTATAGATGTATAGATGTTGCTTAGCTATTATGTGCAGATGATATTCGTTCATGTTGATTGTCAATCTATGTTTTGAGCTTTGTCTTATAAGTCGTTAACAAGTCTAATCATCTGATTTAATCCATGTAACTACATTTCCATATCAACATTGATCAGTGAGAGTTTCCCATGCCACAATTTTTAATATATGTTTTTTCATATCATAATCTCTACTATAGTTCTGGTTGAATTTTTTAGTGTTAGTCTTCTGTTATGCAATATTAATTTATCCCAGTTCTTTGTTTGCAGACTATTGCATTTCAAGCACTACTTCCACTTGTCAGACAACGAATTATTGATGGTTTCAGTCCTAAAGCACTTGAAGTGTTCCAAAGAGAATTTGATTTCTTTGACAAAGTTACATCTATATCAGGTGTCCTTTACCCACTTCCAAAGGAGGAAAGACGAGCTGGCATAAGAAGGTACCTTCTGTAGTAGTTCTTGAGAAATTCTGGCCTACTTGTCTATCGTATAATTATATTTTACATTCTTTTCCCATTTTAATCGTGTTTAAGAGATACTTTTTCCTTTTATGTGAATAGAGAGTTGGAGAAGATACAAGTGGACGGAGATAACCTCTACCTACCTACTGCTCCCACTAAACTTGTCAGGGGTATTCAGGTTGATAGTGGAATTCCTTTACAGTCAGCTGCAAAAGTTCCTATAATGATCACATTCAATGTGGTGGATCGGGATGGGGATCACAACGATGTTAAGCCCCAAGCTTGTATTTTTAAGGTATGTAGTTTATTCTTCAGATAAATTGGTTATTTAACATCAGAAGAGTGACCTGGTTCTCCCAAAAATAAAATAAAAGCAGAAGTGTTGCCTAAGTTGGGAAATGAGGCTTCTCTACCTGCTCTCATATCATCCTGTGCTTTTGTAAAGTCTGTAAGAGAAAATGTCAGCAATACGTGCTAGTTCAGTTCTAATGTGAAACCAAAGGATTGCTTGCTGGCTTCTGCAGCAATGTCTATTCATGTAAAATATGCCTCAATACTTATAGTTACATGTAGGACCGACAGATTGATAAAACTATGGAGTTGAACTAGCAATGATGTATCTTGCAATAGAACAATAGTCTAGATGCATGTACAACCTGATGGATCATATGAAATGAACTGGCTCTATGTGGGACATTGCCACATAAATCTTACGACAGTTATCATTTAGTTGTGGACTATGTTACCTGCTTCAGAGCCTTGCATCTGTAGATGCATTTCATTAAGTATAGTTAACCTGTATATCTGATATGTGATGTGAAAAATTATCGTAATTTATCTTTTTATGTTGCAATCTGATATGAAGAACCATGAGTAACTATCATTTGAACACCAGCACTATTGGTTGTTCTATTTTTTCCTCTGCACCCTAAGCAAATCTCTTTTTCTCCGTTGACAATGCATGCTGTTCAGCTCTTTTTATGTTTACTGATATATATACAGAATTGAAGATAGAACCATTGTAAGTGTTCTCTTGAATTTTGACAATTGGTAAAGGTTGAGCGAGTCTGTAAATGATATGTGGGAAAGGTTCAAGTTTAAAAAGTTGATTTGTGGTCCTTGAGTCAAGCTTCTTTTAAAGGGTTATTGATGTTTCGCTTTGTAATTCTCTTACTTGTAATATTGTAGGGATTTCTCATCTCTAAGCTTTTCAAGCAATAAAACAGTCTCTTATCAAGAAAAATTGGTCATTATGTTGAGGCGCACTGCCAATTAGGAATTTGTAGGAACTAGAAACATTTAATCATGCTGATAAATATTGATAAAAAAAAATGGGCATTCAATATCTAGTTATAACATTCTCTTCAGTTTTATATGATTAATAGCCTGATTGAAGCTGTGTATGCATGTAGGTTGGAGATGACTGTCGGCAAGACGTTCTTGCTTTGCAAGTTATTTCACTGTTGAAGGACATCTTTGCAGCTGTTGGACTCAGTCTCTATTTATTTCCTTATGGAGTACTTCCAACTGGTCCAGAGAGAGGAATTATTGAGGTATGCCCATTTTTTTTTAATTAGATTATCCCTTTATGGTTGGTTTTCCTGCAAAAATGAGTTATGTGCCCGAACTTCACAATTTGACCTTCTGTGACACATACCAAACTTAAGCCCTACCTATGTTGCTATTTGACATTTGCCATAGTTTCTGTGTTGCCAAACATTGACATTTGTACTAATTATCGGGCCATCTCATCATTTAAATATATTTTGACATAATGAGTTCAGAGATCTTTCAGCTTTGCTGTATTAGTGTATACTGCAGAACTAAGAAATTCATCCAAATATGCAAAATAAACTGTTCTTGCTGGGAATAAAGAGGCAAGTTGTGTCTCAGAATGACAGGTATTATGCAGTTAAGGTTAGACGATTTCCAGAAAGAAAAACAATGTAGATGACTAAATAAAACAATTGTTTTTCTCAGATTTAACATTCTTCCTGCACTCATCCAGAGCTACTGTTTCCAATCTATAACCATAGTTAGGCATAACCAAATTAAAAAAATATATGATTACCTTGCTAATGATCCTTCAAAAAGTATGGTGCTTATATGAGTATTAAGAAGCAAGTGAATTGGCGGTTGTATTTATTGATTAATGCATTTACCAATTTTCCACAATTATAAAACTATAAATTATTGTGGAGAGTGTCATGAGGCAATTAAAAGAGTCTTCCTAGAAAGGACAACTGGACTTTAGTTGATTAATTTGACTATTAATCACATAGTGAGCATGTAGTAATGTTTTGATATATGTGTATTCTTGTTCACTACATTTAAATAAATCAAAGTCAACTGGACTTTAGTTGATGAATTTGACCGTTCAATCCCATGAGCGTGAGGAAATGTTTTCATATATGTGTACTAGTATTCAGAAAATAAAGTTAAAGAAGGGGGGGGATTAGTGTTTTAAGTGAATTTGATAAGATAAATCTAAATAAATTCCTAGAGAATTAATAATTTTGACATCTGATGCTGCATAATTTTTTTTTTTTTTTTTGACATCCGATTCTGCATAAATACTTATATCATGTAATTAGCTGTTTGCTCAGCTCATTGAAGAATGTTCTTAGTTCTTACAATTGTGTCAGTTTTTCTTTACTCGACTACGAGTGAATTTTCCACTTCAAATCTAGTCATCGTTTCTGCTTGACAGGTTGTGCCCAATTCACGAAGCAGGAGTCAGATGGGTGAGACCACTGATGGTGGTCTATATGAGATATTTCAACAGGACTTTGGACCAGTTGGGTCGCCCAGCTTTGAAGCTGCTCGGGAGAATTTCCTCGTTAGTAGTGCTGGATATGCAGTTGCTAGCCTCTTGCTTCAACCAAAAGATAGACATAATGGGAATCTTTTGTTTGACAGGTAAGCTGCTAAACTTTTTAGGTGCACAGTTAGTTTTTATGGATCTTCCAAATCTTGGCAGAAATTTTCTTGTTATCCAACATTATTTGTATGAAATTGATTTTAATCATATCCCATCAAATTTAAGCCTATTCAATTCTCTGTGAATGCAGTGTAGGCAGGCTTGTTCATATTGATTTTGGTTTTATTTTGGAAACTTCCCCTGGTGGAAATATGCGGTTCGAAAGCGCCCACTTCAAACTCAGTCATGAGATGACTCAATTACTCGATCCATCTGGGGTGATGAAAAGTGACACGTGGTACCAATTCGTAAGGTAAGTTATTGGATGCTTTCTTCTGGCCAATGTAATTATTTTCAGGGGGAAAATTACAAAAAACACCATTGAGGTTTGGCCTATTTAAAACATATGTGTGTGTTTTAAAATTACAAAAAAAACACCCTTAAGAATCTCATCTTTTCTTGTGCAGCTTGTGTGTGAAGGGTTACCTTGCAGCACGCCGTTATATGGATGGGATCTTAAGTACGGTCGCAATGATGCTCGATAGTGGATTGCCTTGCTTTAGCCGGGGCGACCCTATTGGAAATCTTCGAAAGAGATTTCACCCAGAAATGAGCGAACGTGAAGCAGCTAATTATATGATTCGAATATGCACCGATGCCTACAATAAGTGGACGACTGCTGGCTACGATTTGATTCAGTATCTCCAACAGGGCATTGAAAAATGAGGCTTGGAATATGGATTTGGTTGCTATGAGTTGTATCTCTATCTCCCTCTCTTGTGATTTTTTATTTTATTTTTATGTTTCTATTTTGTAGCTGAGAAAAGAGGGGAGAGAACAGGGTAAAAGTAGTTATTTTTTAGATGGGGAGGATCACCACTAGTTCAGTTCATGTGTGTGTATTTTTTTCCGTAGATAGAACTGAGAGAAACATGTAAACGAGCTGCTGCTTTTGTGTGGTGGGATTTCTCAATTTGTAAAAATATAGGCATTAGTTCGATTTCATCTGATCAGATTCAAAGCTTTCGTCATTATGCATTCATTAATCAATGTGGAGAAATTGTTATATACATATATTTTTGGTTTGTTTGTTTCTGGTTGTAAGTAGTGCTTATTTAAGCTGTGAAATAAAGTAAGCGACTTATATAAAGGCGATAAAAGCCCGTTTATTTCAAATGCTGACTACAGGATTTAGGTTATGATTTCCTCAATTCCGGAGGGTCATTGATTCTTATTGATTAACTGTGGTGATTGGTATACCTTCTCTGTCAAAATGTTCACACTTAATGTTACCTGAAGTTTTGAGTTTTGTATTGTATGAATTAGATAGAAGGCCGTGCCTCTCGGTTTAGTAAAAAATACTCATTCTGTCTGATTTTATATAGGCCTATTTTTTATTTGACAAAGTCTAATATGTAATATTTCACAAAGACTGACCCGTGCAATATGCCCAAACCCTATCCGGTTGCTTTCTATATAAATTAAATCAAAATTCGCGGGTCAAACGGGTCCCTTATTTTTTATACTGTTGAAAATTGTGTTACTGTATGAACAAATGAGTGTTACTGCATGAGCAAAAGTGTGTTACTGCTTTAAATAGAAAATTCCAAAATTCGCGGGTCAAAGGCGGGTCAAACGATTGCCCATTTTTCATACTGCTAAAAATTGTGTTATCGTGTGAACAAACGAGTGTTACTGCATGAGCAAAAGTGTGTTACCAACTCATAACGTAACACTGATTAGTTCTTGTAGTAACACTCATTTGTTCATGTAGTAACACATGAACAAATGTGTGTTACTGCTTTAAATAGAAAATTCCAGAATTCGCGGGTCAAACGATCGCCCATTTTTCATACTGCTGAAAATTGTGATACTGTATGAATAAACAAGTGTTACTGCATGAGCAAAAGTGTGTTACTAGCTCATATCGTAGCACTAATTAGTTCTTGTAGTAACAACCATTTGTTCATGTAGTAACACGTGAATAACTTAATCATATAGTCTTTTTATCGTGCAAATTCTTCCAATTTCATATGGTAACACACATGAATAAGAATTATGTTAAGCTTTTTTTTAGTGTTTATCAAGTTTTTCTTCTTCATGATTTAAACCTCTGTTTTTTCGCGATTCCACATTGTTTCTGATATGATAACACATACGTACTCTTACAGTAACACTCACTTGCCCTTAAAGTAACACAGACCTGAGAGCGAAATTTTCTGTTTGCTTTTGCGCGATTTTTTTGGGAAAGATCCGTTTGACCCGCGAATTTTATTATGTTGAGCCGAATCTCAATGTTGACCCGCGAATTTTTAGAATCCTTCCTTATTTGTGCGAAATTGCACCGTGCAATATTGCACAATAGATCTACTCATTTTTTATTTTGATATGTCCAATAAAATTAGTCTTATTTTCTAAAAAGGAACTACTTTACTTTTATATACTATATACTCATATAAAAAAATTACACTTTTAACTTACAACTATAGCTTCACCTTATTTCTAAGACAAGGTCTAATATGCAATATTGCACAAAGTCTGACCCGTGCAATATGCCCAAATCCTACCCGGTTGGTGGCTGCTTTTTATATAAATTAAATCAAAATTCGCGGGTCAAATATGGGTCAAGCGGGTCGCCCATTTTTTATACTGCTGAAAATTGTGTTACTGTATGAACAAACGAGTGTTACTGCATAAGCAAAAGTGTGTTACTAGGTCATGTCGTAACACTGATTAGTTCTTGTAGTAACACTCATTTGTTCATGACGTAACACATGAACAAATGTGTTTTACTGTTTTAAATAGAAAATTCTAAAATTCGCGGGTCAAACGATCGCCCATTGTTCATACTGCTGAAAATTGTATTACTGTATGAACAAACGAGTGTTACTGCATGAGCAAAAGTGTGTTACTAGCTCATATCGTAGCACTGATTAGTTTTTGTAGTAACACTCATTTGTTCATGTAGTAACATATGAATTACTTAATCATATAGTTTTTTTATCGTTCAGATATTTCCAATTTCATATGGTAACACATGAATAAGAATTATGATTATCTAATAATTTTAAGATTTTTTTGGTGTTTATCAACTTTTTTTTCTTCATGATTTAAACCTCTATTTTTTCGCGATTCCATACTGTTTCTGATATAGTAACACAGACCTGAGAGCGAATTTTTCTGTTTGCTTTTGCGCGATTTTTTTTGGAAGATCCGTTTGACCCACAAATTTTATTATGTTGATCCGTGAATTTTTAGAATCCCTCCTTATTTGTGTGATATTGCACGGTGCAATATTGCACAATAGACCTACTCTATTTCTAATGATCCAATTATAATTTTATAAATATCATTCAAAAATATAAAAAATATATTAATTCTATATTATTGGAAAACATTTAAAAAAATATAATAATAAAAAATATAAAATGACTAATATGATCTTAAATGTTTTTAAGTTCTAAAATTAACATCTTTCTAGTTATGAATTAATAATTTTTCTATTTTTCAAATCTTGAATTAATAAAGTTTTTATAAAATCATGAATGGATCTAGTTTTTACTTAGATCTTGGATTGACATTATTTGAAAATAAATAATGAAACAACAATACACTTACACGAAATTGATTACATGTTCACCGGTTGACACAATATTATATATTCATCGCAAATGTGTTAATGACACATAAACAAGTATAAACAATCAACTAAAATAATAGTGGACCCCTGCTTATGTGTCATTAACACACTGTACACAATACAAATTACAATATTAAAAGGAGAAACAGTAAATAAGAAAAATATAGGAAAAGAAAAGACATAAAGGGTAGTATACCGTTTTTCCATGGATCAGCTCCCTCTAATAGTAATTCCTCACGCTCACAGAATGAATCGCACCGCTGTGGTTCCCGCCCCAGCGTTGGTGCAACTCCCACTTCTCCGGTCTCATCCCACCGGAAACGATTACGCCGCCGCCACAGTCAAAGTTGCAGATAATTTATCAATTGAATGCCGGAACCTAAGCTACTCAGTCAAAAACCGCCAAGGAAATCTCGTTCCAATTCTCAACGATTGCTCTCTTAGCATTCCGTCTGGGCAGTTCTGGATGCTTCTCGGCCCCAATGGCTGCGGAAAATCTACACTCCTAAAAGTATACATCATTTTACATATATAATTTCCACCGCGTCTTAATTACACCTTTCGAGTAGAATGCATTGTTTGAAATCAGTTATTGTGCTTCATTTTCCCTGTGCCGATGATAATATATGGTTTTTGGCCTAGTGTTTTGTTCTAAAAATAGATGCTTCAGAAATTTATATTTGTTGAAAAAAGGGACCTGTTTCTAATTCTATTAGCCCCATTTGTGGAAATGCACAGATTTTGGGTGGTCTGCTGAACCCAAGTGGTGGATATCTGCGTGTGAAGAAGCCTAGGAGTTTTGTGTTTCAGAATCCTGATCATCAGGTGGGATTACCAAGAAGTGCAAATTCTGGTCTGTACATCTGTCTGTGCTTATATTTTTTAACTTATGGATGACTGATAATGTGTGAGATTGTTTGGAATTTCACCAGTATATCATTCCTATATTATATGTTTTTGTAATTTGCTAGAGTAAATTATGTTTTTGGTGAGCAACAAGAACAATAATTGCTAAGCTAATAGTTAACTGTAGGAGTTTTTATTCCAGAAATTTGTTGTATTGTTACTGTGGAGGTGGAATTTTGCTAGCTTGTGGCTTGCATTGATCGTATAGTTGTAGCATCCTACATACTTTCTTCTGTGAATTTGACTTATTCTTTAAGAATATGTGAAAGTGAAAAACACTTTTAGTGCCTATTCATGTGTGCTTCTGCTCATGTAGCTTTTCGAATCACTAGAAATCAGAAATCAGAAAAGGTAAGACATTATTTAGGGCCTAACTTAGCTGGTAGATGGTTTTTTTTTTTTTTTTGGCTGAGCGTCTGATTGTTTAAGAGCTTAATAATTCCATGAAATTGGTTAAAAGATGAAAAGAAGGTTACAAGATGAGATCCTAATTCCTAAGCGGGGATATATTATAGAAACAAGGAGAGATGATATCAAATACATGCATTAAATGAGATTGCAATTTCCTCTATTAGTGAATGGCACAGAATCAAAATCCGAAAGATTCAGACATAGGGATGGATTGTAAATTGGGTTTGTGTTTGGTTATCTGATGTTTTTGTTTGCAGGTAGTTATGCCCACAGTAGAGGCTGATGTTGCATTTGGCCTTGGCAAGTACGAAATAGCCAATGATGAGATAACGTCCAGAGTGGCTAAAGCCTTGGATGCAGTTGGCATGTATGAATATTTGCGAGTATGTCAAAACAAGTAAAAAATATTTTCAGATTATATGTACTCAATAATTCCTCAAGCTAAACTGTTGTTTTTATCCCTCTAGAGATCAGTTCAGACCCTTAGTGGTGGTCAGAAACAAAGGGTTGCTATAGCTGGGGCTCTGGCAGAAGCATGCAAAGTTTTATTACTAGATGAACTCACATCATTCTTGGATGAAGAAGATCAGGTATGAAAAGTACTGTCCTCCTTTTCTTTTGTTCTCGGAGAGAATATAAAGACGCTAGAAGTTTTGGCCATGTTTGGTTCTGTTTCAAAAGTTACTCCGCACTGCTTTTGGGGAAAAAAAAAACCAAATCTATCAAACCCTTTAGTTACCAATATTGTGTAAAACCATTATGAACAAGTTTGCTTATACTTTTTAACAACAAGTCAACAAGATTGTTTGCTACTTTGTGCTAGGTTGGGGTTATACGAGCAGTTAAAAGCTGTCTGGCTAGTTGTGAAGGAACTACAGCATTATGGGTGACTCATCGTTTGGAAGAACTGGAGTATGCAGATGGTGCTGTATACATGGAAGATGGTAGGGTGGTTTTACAAGGCGAAGCTTTGACCATAAAGAATTTTGTTGAGGCTAAGCAAGCCTCTTACCTAAAGCAACTTAGTTCTTGACTATAATCAACAATGCTGTGTATATTTCGTTGCAATGTTCATTTCTCTCTCTACAGTCTTGTTTTTCAAATTATTTTATCTGAATTTTACTATTGATTACTGTAAACTTTGCTGGCAAGGTCTTCATATCTTGTGAACATGTTATACAAAACTTCCTTACTAAATTTACATAACAGGAGACTTGTAATGTGGTTATCATTATTATACTATTAGAAAATTGATTTTTTGACCCAAGTTTAACATATGATATTAGTGGCTTTTAAATTATAAGAATAGAATTAAACTGATCAGTAGTGATAATGAGGAAACAATGAATAAAACTTGGCATCACATTTCATAAATTTCACAACTTCCAAATATTATGAGCAGCTTGAATGTGACCCTATAGGCAAGAGGTGTCAAAAACTAATAAGTAAATTCTGGATTATTATCAGACAAACTGGATAAATAATTTGAATTCAATAAACCAATGGATGTAGGTATATGTAAATGTGTTCCTTCTACATATTAGGTAGAAACAACAGGAGAATAAATGAAAGAATTTGTTCCTCAAATAAAACTAATAAAGAAAAAAACCAATATAATCCCTTGCTCCAGTTAAAGGCACTGAGATGCGTGTGCAAAGCCCCACAGCTGCAAAAGAGGAATAAGAATAACAATATGGTAAGAAAACCAGAACAAATTGGAAGAAATCAGGGAACAAGAGAGTATGAATATGAAGGCAGCAAAGTACCTCAACATCCTTTAACTCAAACTCTTTATTGTGAGCTAAACATGAGTTGCCAAATGTTTCACACGGTCCACTGGTTCCAGATAATCTACAATAGAGAACGACGATCAAGGTTGATGAAATTGAAGCATCTTTTTTCTTCTTTAAGCAATTAAAACATGCCTTCTTTAATTACTACAGCAGATAGGTAATTCGTTATGTGGAGAAACAACTTACAGATCTTCATTTAAGCCTAATGCAAAGTTAGCACCTCCACCGAGAGCAAGGAAGTCATTCAAGCACAAATAGAAGTATCTGTTTGCACCTGTTCAAGTGAAGACGGAAAATTGAACATCACTTTTGATTTTCTGATAGTTCCTAGTTTCGACATAAGTTAAAGCTATTATTGCAGCTTTCTTAATTGTGTACTGGTGTACACTTTACTTCCAAAACATTAAGCACAAGCTCAATTCATACATAATGAAATACTCAGTTCCTTTAGAATATAAACACAAGCTCAAACACCTACGAGAGGAAATTATGAAAAAGATAAGGTTATAATAGCATGTAATGTGCTTACCAGTTGGTCTAAATAGCCTTGGTTCACCATATATGGTTGTGAAAACAAAACTTTGAACCGTTCCCTGTCCAATAAGTAGTAAATAAGTTTGTTAACAAGCTGCCTATTTGAATGACTTATAAATTTGGCAAAGGATACAACATACTTGATATTTTCTTTTTGCAGTTGGTTTCAAGGGGCAATCGAGTAATCCACCGAACACAGCACCCTGCTTATCTCCAGTAATCTGCAAGTAAAAGTTTGAAATGAACAAAGGTTGACAAATGATTTCATATAGCTGGTTAATATCAAGATTCGAAGTATTACATACCAATAGGCAAGGGCCACTAAGAGAAACACTCTTCCTGAGAAGTGTCTGAAGCGATATACCATGTCTTGCCGTACTGCCCTTCATTAAGTAAATTATAAAATGTGCATCAAGACCTCTCTAAAATCAGATGCATGGACAAATAATAAGTCAAGTTTACCTGTACAAAAGGACCCATTGACAGCCTTTCACTATGTTAGGAAGGGATGCCTCAAAGAACTGATACAAATCTGGTGAAATGAAACGAGATTCGTCCAAAAAGCTGGGCATGGACTTGGCAAAAGTATGAGGAGTAACGGCATCTTCAAATATATCGCTGCTACTGGTACTTCTCCCAGAGCCAGGTTCTGAAATTTCTTCGTGAGACTTCAAATTACCTTCAGCTTCAAACTTGCTATAGCTTTCGGTATACCTATCCATGGGTTTATCTTTATATGAAAAACTTTTGTTTCTCCATTTAAATGAATCTGATCCAGTAGACGTGACCTCATTAGTGTGCGGATTTGTTCGGAACCAACTAAAACCAGCCGAGGGGAGAATGGAGGACAACACGGACGACTGAGATTTCCCATCCTTAGCCTGTGACCTGGCCTACACATATAGAACTCAGTGTTATAATCTATTTTTGCTATTAAGAATGATCATTAACAAGGTTTGAAAACCGAATAGTCAGTGTGTATCATTATTCAGCTTAACTTATCATGCGACTTATATATATATTCATGCGATAGAATCGATTGAATGTAATCATGTATTGTGCAATTGACATTTGACATTCCTTACAATAAATACTCCAGGGTCTCTGTTCACTACTTAACTGCAGATTGTAAATAGGCCATTCAACAAGTTAGCACACCTAAGCTACTGGTCCACCACATAAATAATTAAATCATTTTTCCATTGAGAAAGTTGGGCCACAGAAAAATTAATTTTCTTTATAGGTTAGAGGTAAAACAGATTAGATAGCTTCTCCAAATCACATTAATTTCTTGATCATCACTAAATATTTCAGTATCTAAAATTCGAATTTACCAAACAGGAGATGAATTAATGTAAAAGGACGCACAATTGATCCAATATTAGGCAGAAATTTCGAGGTGGTTACACTTTATGAAATCCATTAGATCCCTAATCAAATCAGATCAATTAAGCACTATTGCTGCATCATTAATTATAAAATTCTTGCATCATCAAATGAGCAAACCAAATCTCAAAGTACAGCCACATTTCATCAGGGACCCAAAAAACAAATGAAAAACATAAATGTAGCGGAATCCCTTGTTCATCAATTGGCTCAAGATCAGTTTAAACCCAATAAATGTATGCACTAATTCACGATTTTTTTCAAAAAAGAAGAGAAATCGACAGCAGAAGGGTACCTCGGATTCTTGATCTACCACCTCATTAGAAGTTTGTGAATCAGAAAAGAATCTTGAAAGCTTGTCGTAAACTCTGTCTTTAACCGCATGCATCCTCTTTCTTTCTTTCTTTCTTTCTTTCTTCTTCTCCCCCCTATTTCCGTTGTGCTTTATGCTGTCATTTCGAAAAGAAAAAAATAGTAGTCCTATAATTTTATTTTTGAGAAACCCGGATTTAAATTAGGGCACAAGTCAAGTCAACATTTGATGCAAGCTAATTTCGGTGGAAGGGAGGAAGAAACGAATTTACAGATGGAAAGAGGGGGAGCACTTCTCTCTCCTCTCTTTCTCTCTCTAGCACCACAGGAAAACAGGGGAAGGAAGAATGGTGTCAATTTGGGAAGGTATCCGCTACTGCGATTGCTATTCCGTCGTGTATTTCCTTCCAATTATAATACGCCACGTGTTAATTAATAATAGTAGTAGTATTTAAAATATTTGGCCCAAGTTGATTATTTAACATAATTCATTTGTAAGCTGTTTACTTTTTAATGGAATAAAAGATCGCATGTGATTAATTTGGTGATATATATTGATATTTTAAGATTGATATCATTTTTTTAATTTCATATACTTGTAGCAAAAGGCGAAGCCCTCGCCCCCAGAGCCCCCACCCCCTGGCCCGACAGGATTGGGTGGAGTAATTTCATATACTTATTTCATTATATATTGGACAGTATTATATATTCATATGTGTATATTAATTTAGAAATAAACTTTGCAAGGTGTTAGGTGGGTTTTATTACTAAATAAAGCCAAAAAAAAAGTAGTTTTACGGACTAAAAGTGGATATAAGACTACGAGGATTTCTAAATTGATTTATTTTTACTTTAATATTTAAATATTTTTATTAAAACTAAAAATAGTTTCAATTACTTTAACGCCTTCATCTTCCAATACTTTACATTTTTTTTATTCGTCCACAAACACTTTGCATAGACGGTGAGACGGGATCTCCTGTTACATAATGATATAACATCTTATAAACTGTTGAATTACTGACATGTGTCATATAGTGGATATAAATTAACTCAACCAAAATAATTATAGTTAGAGAAATTTTTTATCTTCTCTCAATTAAATCTTTCCAATTCTTATTTCTTCCAAATAAATAGGGAAAATTGAGTTTTTTGTCCTCTAAGTTTGGTCAACTTTGTTTTTCGTCCTCTAACTTTTGACTTTATTTTTTAGTCCGATAACTTTCAAAAAATTAACGTTTTCGTCCTAAAACATAAGTTATCGGACTAAAATGTTAATTTTAGGACTAAAAAATTATCGGTTTTAGGACGAAAATGTTAATTTTTTAAAAGTTATCGGACTAAAAAATAAAGTCAAAAGTTAGAGGACGAAAAATAAAATTGACCAAACTTAAAGGACAAAAAAAACAATTTTCCCAAATAAATATTATGTTACCTTTGAATTATTTTTTACAGAATTTTATTTTTCTACACAATCAAGAATCTTATCTTATCTTATTATACTTGTTGATAGGCGACCAGACGAGCAACAGTGATCAAAGATTAAGAAGTTAATGACTGAAATCAGGAGACGGGTGACCATCAGAGTTTGGAGGAAATCAAGTCTTCTGACGACCAGGAACGTGGTCAAATACATTTTAGGCGACCAACACAACAAAGAATAAGAAAAATGAATAACCAAAGTTAAAGATGGAGGCGAAAAGCGGACAGCTTTGCAACAACGCGAACAACTATGCACCAAACATAAACATGAAGCGAACAAAAGGTCTGTAGCGCCCAACGAGGATATACAAGCGAGCAACTAGTCATCAAGGAAAGCAACTGAGTGGTTCTGAAGACAAAGTACAACATTGAGAACTCCAAGAGTCACTAGTTTAGATATGGTCCAAGTGTCTAAACACTTGACACCCATCCAAGTGATAGTAGTTTAGATGTTGTACAAGTGTCTCAACACTTGGCAAGAATCCAATGGTTAAACCACTAGAAAAGTGACACATAACCTCCTTGTATATCTATAAAAACCCCTTCATTTGCATGAAGGGGGGAGGATTTTTTCCATAATTCAAAATATAGTTCAAGTTCTTGCAAATTTCTTTCTTGATCATTATTTACTATTATCCATGATCATGATTCTTGTTTGATGATCTTACTTAGCAAAAACAGCCACTAATCACCATCGATTAGAAGAGGTCATCAACAATTGGCGCTAGAAGGAGGGTTCGAACCTTCGGTTTATGAAAGATTCGAAGAAAGTTTGAAGAATATTCACCGGAATCTGCAAAATCTGGCCGGAATCCGGGGAGAAGTTACCGGAAACTGAGTGTGCACATTACTCGAAGCAAAGCTATCCGTATATACATCACCTTAAGAGTTTGAATGCATGTGTAAATGAACTAGGGTTTTCAAACCACCATATCCATATACACAAGGCTAGTGACTCTTAAGAAGGGTGTTTGTTGGGAGTAAGATCACCTCAAATTCTTTGCTTGTTATTCGTATTTTGACGGTCAAGATGATAAGATCGCAAGAAGATCGTCCCTCAAGTGCATCTCCAACACATAGGTCAAGGACTAGGGTTTCATCTACCGAAGGCCATGCAAGAACGGTTAGAACAACCTCCCGGAAGAATGTTCAAGTTACAATTGACACAATTCCACCGGAAGTAGAAGCCCTCGCCCAAAATCCTGATGAATTAGCAAAAATGATAGCTGTGCTACAATCACTGCAAAAACAGCAAGAGCTAGCTGGGCCGTCTAGAACCAAGCAGGCGAGCAGAAAGGCGGATAACCAATCAAGTGGGCAAGCAGAGAAGCAAAATGCGGGAAGATACACGCCATGATGAGGCTGATAGTGCTGAAGTTCGTAGGAATAAAGGAAAGGTTCCCATAAACGAGCGTTTAGGGAATCGAGGGGAATCATCGCCAAGTCAGACAAGTGAGTCAAGCAAAAGTACCTCTCTAACAAGTGCGTTGGAAAGGCTAGGAACGAGGAATATGGCTAGGAGAGAACAATCCCGGGGGAACGAAGGACAGCCACGCCCAACTGCTCGCCTGTCAGTACACGACCGGATCAGGAGATCAGCTTTTGGCCGGTTAGGGCCAAACGGGGCCAGCAACGTTGCTAGGAAGGCAACCCAGGAGAAACGTCCTGTCGGAGAGGGACTGCATCGTGAGGAAATTGAACTCAATTACGATGAACAGCCTTCCGATGGGAGAACTCCCCCTAGCGAATTGCAGGAAATGAAAAAAACGATCGAGGAATTGCAAAAACAGTTAGAATCTCAGAGAGGTGTTAGATCAACTTCTCTCCCGTCTTCACCATTATCCCCGTCAATTCTCAATGCACCAATCCAGAAGAAAATACAATTTCCTGCCATCAACCTGTACCAGGGAACTTCAGACCCCCATATTCATGTGACGAAGTATTCGGCCTTCATGATCTCAGTGGGGGCAACTGACGCCACACAGTGCCGAAATTTCCCACTCACCCTTGGAGATGGCCTACACAGATGGTTTTCAGCACTGGCTCCCGGATCCATTAACTCTTTCACCCAACTGAGCAAGGAGTTTTTGTCTCATTTCTCAACCGCTGGGTCTTACTTGACCCACAGACACCGGTTGGCAGACATCAAGCAAGAAGACGAGGAGTCGGATAAACAATTTCTAGAAAGGTTTGACAAAGTTCTACTAGAAGATGAAATGGTGAGTGAGGATACGAAGATAGTAGCGGTGATGGCTGGATTGAAGAAAGGAACCGAATTGTGGAAGGAGATGCATTTGACTTGTCCAAAAATATACGCAGAATTCAGACACAAGGCAGGAATCCATGTATCGATGCAGGAAGCCTTACACAGAGAAATGGGAGATAAAGCTGATCCAAAGAAGTTTGGCAAGAAAACTGGAGGAAATGACTACAAAGCTCCAAAAAATATGAAGTCGTTCAACGAGGGAGCGGAATTAAAAGAAAAGTTGAATCAAGTCCTCGCAATGTCGGTGGACGTTGTGTACAATAATGTCAAGGACAAGGAGATGTTATCAGAGCCGCGAAAGATAAGGCAGGAAAGAGGGAAATTGAATCCGAACAAATATTGTGCATATCATCAGAGCATCGGCCACTTCACCAGTGAATGCCGAGATTTGTTAAAACAATTGTGGAGGTTCTATGAGGAAGGAAAATTGTCTGAGTTCGTGAAAAGAGAACCGGGAAAGAGGCCAAGAACAACGACTCCATCCAGCTCAGACGATGATGGTAGCGACGAGCAACCAAGCAGGACGGGTAAGAAAGGAAAAAAAGTCCCAGCGACCCCAGCGAGACCAATCCCGGAGATCCTAATGCTAGGACCATTTGGGCCAGTGGGCGGTTTTTCTGATGGGGGACCACCCATGTCAAAAAGAAGGAAGAAAACAAAATTGAGAGCAGTAGCGCAAGTGATGGAAGTCGGTGTAAATCCATCAACCAAACGAATCGGGAACCTCACCTTTTCAGAAAAAGATCTAGACGGGGTACTTACCCCCCATAACGACTCGTTAGTCATTTGTGCTAACATTATGGGAACGGAGGTACACCGTCTACTTGTCGACACTGGCTCTTACACGAACATCCTATTCAAAAGCACGGTGGATCAGCTAGGAGAATGTGCTGAATACATAAAAGATTATGATCATAGAATAGTGGAATTCGGAAATGCTGTGACCGTCCCATTAGGGATGATTACGTTAGCAGTTGAACTTGTATCGGTCGAGGACCCTGAAAGGAGGCTGAGTAGGATGGTAGACTTCTTAGTTGTAGATCAACAATCCACCTACAATGGGTTCCTCGACCGTCCTTTCTTGCATGAATTTAAGGCCGCCGTTTTGACGTACTATTACTGTGTAAAATTTCCCACATCAAAAGGTGCAGGCACGATCAAAGGTGACCAGAAGAAAGCTCGTGAGTGCCTCTTGCAACTTCAACTGAAAGATCACAAAATCAATATGGTGGACGAACAGCCGAGTAACTGTAACAAAGATAGACCATCCACACCTAACGAAACCATAGGTTCTTTCAATACAGAGATGATGGAGGTAGACGAGCAGCTGTGCCGAGATGAGCAACCAAGCGATGAGAGAAATGAAGTCACATCGGCTAACAACAAAATAGGGCATGCAGTACTGGCCAACAATGAGATGGAAGATATTGAACCACGGCTGAGTGCGGAACCAATGGAGGTAGAGGATAAATTGAACATTGAAGGGCCCATCGTTGACCCACGTTGGAAAGACAAAAAATGGAGGGCTACCCCGGTTGAGGAGTTAGAGGCAGTAAAGGTCAACCCGAACCAAGAGAGCTTAGAACTTTGCATAGGATCTGAGCTCCCAGAGCCGTACAGATCTAAAATGACGGAGTTCCTTAAAGCAAATCTCGATGTGTTCGCATGGTCACATGCAGACATGGTAGGCATCAGCCCTGAGCATGCCTGCCACAAACTCAACATCGACCCGAGAAAAAAGTCAATCCATCAAAAGAGGAGGAAGTTTGGACCCGACAAGTATGAAGCACTCGATGTGGAAGTCAAGAAGTTGTTAGACAACGATCTGATCAGAAAGGCTTTATGCCCAAAATGGGTCGCGAATCCGGTGTTGGTCAAAAAAGCAAACGGGGCATGGAGATTGTGCATCGATTTTACCGACTTAAACGCCGCTTGCCCAAAGGATAACTTCCCGTTACCACATATCGACCAACTGGTTGATGGCACAGCCGGACATGAGCTCCTCACATTCATGGACGCATTCGCAGGATATCACCAGATCGCGATGCATCCGGACGACCAAGAACACACGACATTTTACACTAACAAAAATTTGTTATGCTAGAAGAGGATGTCATTTGGGTTAATTAACGCCGGTGCCACGTACCAGAGGTTGGTCAACAAGATGTTTGATGACCACATCGGAAAGACAATGGAGGTGTATGTGGATGATATTGTAGTTAAAAGCTCAAAAAAGGAAGACCACTTGCAACACTTGGCCCAGACGTTCGAGATACTCCGAACCTACAACATGAAATTAAATCCCAAGAAAAGCAGTTTCGGAGTCCACTCCGGGAAGTTCTTGGGACATCTAGTCAGCCAACGAGGAATTGAGGCAAATCCAGTGAAGGTGAAAGCAATCATAGAAATGCAGCCGCCCAGATCAATAAAAGAAGTGCAACGGCTGACAGGGTGTCTGGCAGCATTGAATAGGTTCGTCTCAAGATCTAGAGACAAGTGCAGACCATCTTCGAGGCAATCAAGAAGGGAAAGTTTCAATGGACAGATGACTGTCAGCGAGCGTTCGAACAGCTGAAAGAATATCTCAGCGATACAAAAATTCTTGCCAAGCCAATCCCAGGGGAGAAATTATACTTGTACCTGGCAGCCTCGGAAGTCGCAATCAGCTCAGTACTCGTTCGAGTAGAGGGGAAGTTCCACCTGCCCATCTACTACGTAAGTCAAGCCTTACATGAAGCAGAGCTCAGGTACTCGCCAACAGAAAAGCTGGCATACGCACTAGTGATGAGCGTTAGAAAGCTCCGCCCGTATTTCTTCGATCACCAGGTGGAAGTCCTCACAACATTTCCGCTAAGACAGATATTGCACAGACCTGACACAACCGGTCGCCTCCTGAAGTGGTCCTTGGAAGTCAGCCAGTTCGGAATTTCATATGCTCCTCGAACAACGATCAAGGGGCAAACATTAGCCGACTTCATAGTCGAGCTGACTTTACCCCAACATCCGATGAGAGGACATAATCATCCCTGGCACATGTACGTTGACGGATCATCTACAAACATAGCGTCGGGGGCAGGAATAGTTCTGATAAGTCCTGACAGACAGGTCTTCACTTCAGCTATCCGATTCGATTTCATGGCGACAAACAATGAAGCCGAGTATGAAGCGTTGATAGCCGGACTCCGTCTAGCACTGGCAGTCGCAGTCAGAAGACTACAAATATATGGGGATTCACAACTGATAGTCAACCAAGTCCGGGAAGAATACAAAGCAAAGGATGAAAACAGGTGTTCTATCAAAGGATCGTAGCACATCTAGCATCCATGTTCGAGCAGACTTTCATCGAACAAGTACCAAGAGAAAATAATGCTCAAGCAGATGCACTTGCCCGCCTGGCTACCAGTACAGGCCCGACAGAGTTGTCAGAAGTCACCATCACAAAAGTATGTCAACCATCAACATATGATTACGAAATTAATCAAATGAATGAAGAATATGAGGAAAATGACTGGAAAATACCCATCGTTAAATTTCTCAGTGATGGAGAAGTCCCAGAGAACCCCCTGGAAGCTGCCAAGATGAGCAAGCGGGCAGCAAGGTTTACGATCATAGACGGCTAGCTTTATAAAAGAGGTTTCTCACTCCCGCTACTGAAATGCTTGACAAGAAAACAAGGCCAAGAGGTTTTACAAGAAATTTATCAAGGCGTTTGTGGAAATCACGCTGAGGGGCGTGCGTTAGCTTACAAAACAGTAAGACAAGGGTATTATTGGCCTACATTACTGCAAGACGCTATCAAAGTTGCGAAAACTTGTCACAGATGCCAAATATTCGCCCCCAGTATCCACAAGCCACCAACCGAGATGATAGCAGTCAATAGTCCATGGTCGTTCGCGAAATGGGGAATCAACATCATAGGACCTTTCCCGATAGGAAAAGGAAATGTAAAGTTCGCAGTGGTGGCCGTGGATTACTACACAAAGTGGGCCGAAGCAGAAGCACTCGTGACGATTACACAGGAAAAAATTATTAGTTTTATATGGAAGAACATCATATGTCGGTTTGGAGTCCCGCAGGCAATTTTGACTGACAACGGACGACAATTCGAAGGCAAGAAAATAAGAAGCTTTTGTGAGAAATGGGGAATAAAAAAATATTTTTCAACTCCATACCATCCTCAGTCAAACGGCCAGGTCGAGGCAGTTAACAAAATAATCAAACACATACTGAAAATCCGATTGGTGGATAAGAGAGAAAAATGGTCGGAGGAGCTACCAGAAGTGTTATGGTCATATCGAGTATCTCACAGACCAAGTACCGATGAAACTTCATTCACCATGGCATTCGGCATTGAAGCAGTGATACCCGTAGAGTTGAAGGTTTCGACAGAACGAACAACAATGTTCGACGAGCAGGCAAACGACCAAGCTCTAGCTGCAGAAATGGACTTAGTTGAAGAAAAAAGAATCTCGATAGAAATGAAAAATGCAATATACAAGAGAAGAATCGCAAAGTATTACAACTCGCAAGTAAAAGTTAGAGAGTTCAAGATTGGAGATCTCGTGCTTAAAAAAGTTTTGGGACCACCACCAGGAGTATTCAGACCGACTTGGGAGGGCCCGTACAGAATAACTCAGAGATGGGACAACGACACCTATGACTTAGAAGACATGAAAGGCAATTCGGCCCAATACTCCTGGAACGTAGCTCTATTAAAAAAGTACTATCAGTAGATAAATATTGTATAGTAAATGTAAAAGTTGGTTTATTTGTATAAAGTTGTAAGTGCGTTGAAACTTCCAAAATTTTATGAGTGTGTAGAACTTTTGTTACAAGGATTAATTTGTTAAGTTGTTCGCTATATAAAGCAAATTTGCTCGCTCAAAATAACCGGGCAAAGGGGGCGAGCAACAGCGCTGGAAACAAAGAAATGCAAAGCCAAGTCCGTAAAGGGACCATGAGGCCTGAATTATCTAAGGCTAAGTCTTTTAAAAGATAAAAAGAGCCCATCTAAGCCGGTCACGCGATCAATAAGCACAAAGATGCTTATCCTAAAAAGGAAAAATACTAAGTTTGCAAAATTTGCACAAAGATTCAAGGCGAACAACAGTGCAAAAAACGAGCAGGCGAGAAATAAAAAGATAAACAAACCAAAAAGATAGTGAATATTTCCAAATTCTCCATTCATTAAAAGAGCAAGGTATTACAACAAAAAGGAGCAAAAAATACAGGTTGGTCCTAACATAAGTTAAAAGAAAGAAAAACAAAAGTCTTCAAGCTTGAGGAGTTGGAGGTGCATCCGTGGTCGCCGGAGCAGTCAGTGCCACATCAGGAGTGGGAGCAATCGTGGCCGCTGCAGCCGAAGTGCCCGCTCCATCAATAGGAGTCAGGGGAAGAGAATGGAGGCCATCAAAGATTTCTGCCTCTTTGCTCGGCTGCTCGCCCGAGAACTGGGGAGGAATAATCCGAACGTCCTCCCCAAAAATGTCCAAAGGGACACCCATCTCCTCTAGATCAGCCACTGGAACCGAGAACCCGGCAGCAATGGGGTTGTCTTTGACATAGTCAATGAAGTCCTTCTTGGTAGTGGCAAAGACATCCAATTTATGGTCCACGGCGAACTTCACTGACCTCAGACTCTCGGCGTAAGCACATACGTACCCCAAGTTGATATTGTCGGCCACGTCTTGAGCATAGATATCATAAGCGATCAGGCCAGCTTTTTCTTGTTGAAGATGGGCAACTTCAGCCTGAAGCTCTTCAATTTGGGCGACCATAGCCGTCTTCTCACCCTCTAGCACTTTTGCTCGCTCATCGGTGACCCCCAATTCGAGAGACAACTTCTCTGACTGGTTCAGGGCAAATTGTTCGCTGGCCACAGAGGCGTTGTACATTTGCTCCATATTGGCCACCGCTTTGGCACGATCGGCCTTTTCTTGGGCGAGCTCGTCGTCCTTCTTCTTCAAAACGACAGCCTTCTCTGCCTCGAAGCCCTCAATCTTGCGACCAAGACTGCGATTTGTCCTCTCCAAGAGCACAATCTGGTCAAGAAGCCTTTGAGCCATCACAGCTTGATGACTGGCGTTGTAGGCGATCAAACGAGCATTGTCGCTTGTGGTCTGCCCTTGGACGATTTCTTCACATGTCTTGGTCCAAGAACGGGGAACCATCTCTGTTGCTTGCCGGATATGGGAGTCCGGGATATCCAGATAAGGAGGCGGAGTCTTCACACAGCTAAGCTGATGGAGCACTTCTGCCCGCCCAGGGTGCTCCTCAGGCTTATACCTAGAAAAGAAGAAAAATCTTAAGTGAAAGAACACAACGAGGAGGCGATCATCAGAGTTATGGTTAGAAGACTTACTCCCTCAATTTTACAGGGTCATACCCAAGGGATGAGCGATCACCGGATGATCGCGATTTCTTGTTCAAAATAGCAGCAACAGTTTGCTGCTCACTCACAACCTCAAGCGAGGCATGTTTGGAAGCGGGAGAGCGAGGAGCACGGTTGCTCGCCTCCATAGTGGTCTTGGAGCGCTTCGATGCTCGATCAGCTCCTTCCCCATCACCACGAGTGTCATCCCGCGGAGCCTTCTTCTTTGTTTTCTCTTTCCCCTCGACCTGGAAGGAAGTAGAAGTTTTGGGGGCTCCTTTAGAGTGACCACCAGTTATTCGTGGGCGAGCAGGAGCGGCCGTACCTTCTCCAGCCCGGAGACGCATAAGGGACAAAGGTGGATCTTGTCTTTTTCTGGTCGGCACCTCAGCATCCATTTGTTTTACCCTTGCGGCGAGCAGATGATAAGATCTTGGAATAGTTGGTACGGCAACAGTCACCCGTTGACCTATTTGAAAGAAAAACCAAATAAAAGGGGGTTATTAGTCACAAGCGATCAAGCGAGCAAAAGAGTAAAGATAATAATGATTACTCTCGGGGATCTCTACTTGAGCCTCTAAGTGATGAGGACTCGTGAAAAGTTAGGCAACCTTCCGACAGTGGGCCTTCGAAAGATGGAGAATATCGCGATCAGTAGGGTTCTGGAGTACTATTACAGCCAACGTGTATAAGAATTCCTCGCTAAGACCTGGATTACCCCACTTCAAAACCCTTGAGCCTACAAAACAACAAGGAAGAAAAAATTAAAATTAGTTACCAACGCGGTCCCAGGAAGGAAAAAAGAAGGCATATGTTTGATTATGCCAAAACGTTCAGGGGAGTTAATGCGCGCTTGGCCGCCAGAGAAGTCCGCTGATGCTCGCCAATCGCCGCTAATAAATAGGAATTGATGGTGCCAACTCCTAACTTTATTGGGGACTCCTTCAATAAGCTTTACCCCCGCCCTCGCCTTAACGTAATACCAACCTACACCTTCCTCGTTGCAAGCCGAGATGACCAAGGCATATTGGATTTCGGCCGTACTAAGCTTATTCTTGTATCCTTCGAGGCCAAAAAGCGTCATCAGGGCGAGCAGTATACTCCACCCATTGGGGGTAATTTGGGTAATCGCCAGGTTGGTGTCCTCCAGGAAGCGGCCAATGACAGGATGGAGCGGCAATGGAAACTCCGTATTGAGTATGTCCAGGCTGATCGTTGTACAACCCGGTGGTGGGCGATCAACAGTTTCTCCTTTCTTGGGGGCATACAAGAAAATGTCATAAGGAATCTTGTAGTGAGACCTAATGCTGTCTAGGTCATCCTCCACGACTAAGCTCGAAATCTTGCTCGCTGTGTAAGTGTTCTCCTGGGCGGACATAATCACTCTGGAGCGAACAGGAAAGGAGTTGGAGAAGTAAGCAACATAGTCCTCCCACTCGTTTTGGCGAACAACACCCTCAGGAATTTGGGACTCTGGAGTCGCTTTAGAGGTAGGGAAGCCTATCTCTTCAAGAAACTCCCAAGTCACAGCCAACCGTGGTCGCTCAACTTCGGGATGGTCACTTTCAGCCTCAATTTCTGCAGCCACCTCCTCCGAATCCTCTCATAAATCCGAGGAAGTCCTTTCTTCTACATCTGGGCGACCAGTAGAGTTTTGGGTCTCTTCCTCGCCAGCATTCTCCAAAGCATAAGCTTCAACGGAGCGAACAACTGAGGACGTTTCGGAACCCGTTTCTTCGTCTACCAATAAGGTTCTTGGGTTCCGAGCAAGAGCTTTTCCGAAGAGATCGACGAGGAGCAGGGGATGAGACTTCTTCCATGGGACGCTTCCCGGGGTTACGTTCGAAAATTTTGATCGAAGTGGTTTCACTCGAAGAAGAGGCCATACGGAAAATATTAACGGGAAAAATAACGGAAATGACGAAGGATTTTGAAGAAAAACTTGAAAAATAGAAAAAAATTTAGTGGAGACGGTAGCACACGGTGGAGCACGGCGGGGCTTGACGGAGTACGGCGGCGCCGAAGAAAATATGACAGTGGAAGGACTTTTCGAAAACGAAATGCAGAAATAAAAGCAAATTAAAAAATGAAATAGAAATTATAGTAATGATAGATGGTTACCTGAAGATTACACACAAACTCTATCAAGAACTTCGCAGATTTGAATGAGAAAAAGCTTGAAACGAAGCTTTAATGGTGGACGTGAAGAAAGAATTCGAAAGAGTGAAAGAGAGAAATGAAAGAAGTATTTATAAGGCTAAAAAAACGGGGGCCAAAATGAAATTTTTGAAAAATATCATAGGCCTCTATCTGCAAAAGAAAAATACGCGTGGGCGGCACCGCCCACGACGTTACGGTTTCCGAGAACCTCGGGAATCCAACCGTCATCCACGCGCGGAGTACTCCAATGTTCGCTCTGATGACCTAATGTTCGCTAGTTTTCCCGCTCAAAGGAATTCAAAAATTTGTTGCTCGCCAAGAACATACATACATCACCAAAATTGTGCCTTGTACTTTGTTAATCAACAATTTTCCTAACAAAGAACAAGTCAGGGGGCAATGTTGATAGGCGACCAGGCGAGCAACAGTGATCAAAGATTAAGAAGTTAATGAACTGAAATCAGGAGACGGGCGACCATCAGAGTTTGGAGGAAATCAAGTCTTCTGACGACCAGGAACGTGGTCAAATACATTTTAGGCGACCAACACAGCAAAGAATAAGAAAAATGAATAACCAAAGTTAAAGACGGAGGCGAAAAGCGGACAGCTTTGCAACAACGCGAACAACTATGCACCAAACATAAACATGAAGCGAACAAAAGGTCCGTAGCGCCCAACGAGGATATACAAGTGAGAAACTAGTCATCAAGGAAAGCAACTGAGTGGTTCTGAAGACAAAGTACAGCATTGGGAACTCCAAGAGTCACTAGTTTAGATATGGTCCAAGTGTCTAAACACTTGACACCCATCCAAGTGATAGTAGTTTAGATGTTGTACAAGTGTCTCAACACTTGGCAAGAATCCAATGGTTAAACCACTAGAAAAGTGACACATAACCTCCTTGTATATCTATAAATACCCCTTCATTTGCATGAAGGGGGGGAAGATTTTTTCCATAATTCAAAATATAGTTCAAGTTCTTGCAAATTTCTTTCTTGATCATTATTTACTATTATCCATGATCATGATTCTTGTTTGATGATCTTACTTAGCAAAAATAGCCACTAATCACCATCGATTAGAAGAGGTAATCAACAATACTATATTTTCAAACCTCTCCAAAATGATGTGTCAGCACCACCTTATTATTAGACTGATGTGACACTCTCAAATCATTTTATTTTAAAATCATGTATTCTCCTTAAAAGTTATTTTATGCATGTTTTAAATTATTTTAAGACTTAATCTACATCATATATTTTACACTTTTAATCTCAACCATACATTTGATTTTGTGTTTTCTATAAATGTCAAAACTCTCTTTAGTTTTCACTCTAATTCTCAACCCTAATCCTCATCTCTTCTCTTCAGCATTGTTTTCATAACCGGACCGGATCGACTGGTTCAACCGATTCAACCGGGAACCGGTCAGTAAGCCGATCCAAATACACCCTGAAAACTATTTTTTAGGTCCAATCGGAAAGAACCGATCAAAACCGGATAATCGGAAATGGTTTCTGACTGAACCGTCCTCTTTTCTTTTCACACGATTCACGGTGTAATACTTCTTTCTTCTATTCTCCAACACAAATTCGAGCACGACAACACAGATCAACCTCACGACGACCATGGCCACCGTCGCCAACCTAGGTCGCCGACCAACATGTTGTATAAACACACTTTTTGATAGTAGTGAAGGGAGAATAATTTAGAAAGTGAGGAAAATATAGGTGGTATCAGTGAAATAATTGAGAGAGACAAAAAGAGAGGCGTACTGGTGATGGTCCCGTTTTCGAAGGGCAAAATGGGAATTCAGGAGCAAAAAATTTTTTTTGAAAACTTTTCCTCAGAGAGTTCAGCAAGAGTAAGTAATACTCAAGTCACTGCTCTGCTCAGAGGCTGAGCTACCAAGTCAGTGAGAAGGCTTGGAGGCTCATGCTCTGAGCAAGGACAGTGGCTTGAGATGCTGAACTCTCGAGTGCGTTATAAAACACAGCTTGCACCCTGACTGAGTTCAGTGACGGAATACTCAAGTCACTGCGTTGCTAAGAGTCAAAGCACTCAAGTCAGTCCAAATTGACTTGTGAGCTCAGGCTCTTAACAAGGCAGTGACTCGAGAGACTGAACTCTCGAGTGCTCGCCTAAGCTTGTCAGTGAGATTGATTCTCCCTGACTAAAATACTTAGCTAATCTTCTTTTTAAGCTTTCCAAGTACACTCGGAGAGCATACACTACAAATAATTAGCCAGTACTTAAACAATAAACAACACTCAGTTTAACGTGGTTCAGAGACTCAAGCTCTTACATCCACGACCTGATTTAACAGGAAATCCACTACTTGGGATTCTTGTTTTTAACGTGCCAAGGTGCACCAGATCTATACTCCAGATCTTACTTCCCTCCTTACTTCCTCACAAACAACTTACTACCAACGACCCTGACAATGGTTGTGGTTTCAGTTGGGGTTTCTCCAACTAGGTGAGGTTTTCCTTTACAATGTGTTAGCCTAAAGCTAAGATTAGGAAAACCTCTCTAAGCTATGAGTTACAAGCTGAAAACACTCATTTGTGTATGTATTTGAACCCTAATGGTCAGTGTACAAGGTGTTAATTGTGCCTCCTTATAACTCCCTATAATGCACTAAAACACTCACACCTTCACAGCTCGTAGGTGTTGATTTTTTTCTTCTCACACACACATTACAACGAAGCTATGAACTTGTATTTATAGTGTGAATTCAAATGTTACCGTTGGAGGAAATTACATTTGAATCCATACAATTAAATGGTTTCAACCACTTTTCTTGGAATTCGGCCTTTGTCGGTGTCAGAGTTGCTGCCTCGTGCTGGTTGGTCCACGTGGTCTGGATTCACGGATCTTTGACTCAGTGGATTTGACTAAGACCCACTGACTTTAGGTAGCTTTCTTCTTCACTGACTGATGATCTTCAGTGGACTGAGCGTCTTCAGTGTAGTTGTCCTTCAGAGACTGTTTGAAGATCATTCCAAGAACTTTGTCATAAGGCTGAATGACAAAGTTCCCTGACCACAGTAGCCTGACTCCTTCAGGGCCTACTTGGTACAACACTGATCCTCCTGATCATGCTCTTCACTGAGTGGTCCACCTGACTTAGCTTAGATCAGCCTGGTTTACACTCAGTGGGACATCCTTCAGGCTTCTCTTCTGGTTCAGGTTGCAAGCATGGCTTCAGTCAGTTCTCCTTGGTGTCATCTTGATATCCTCAGGCTGTGTGGCTGAGTTCCCCCTCGCTGAGTTCCCCCTCAACTGAGTGTTCCCTCAACTGACAGTCTATTCTCTAGGAGCTAACCTAGCCTGACCTGAAATAAAAGATACTATCCTGACTGCTTTCAAACCTATTACATGTTGTTTTGGAAAATCATCAAGACTAAAATATATCCCAACAATTTCCCCCTTTTTGATGATTCCAAAACTTCTAACCAAATGATTTTCTATTACAAGAATAATGTCAGAGTACAGGTAATAGTTTGAAATATGCAGGAATTCCCATAGTTTAAAACATTTAAGATCTGTTCGGAAGACCATTTTTCTTAACAAAACTGGATCAGTGGTCATGTGAACAATCGGCTCTGATACCAATTGATGGTCCCGTTTTCGAAGGGCAAAATGGGAATTCAGGAGCAAAATTTTTTTTTTTGAAAACTTTTCCTCAGGGAGTTCAGCAAGAGTGAGTAATACTCAAGTCACTGCTCTGCTCAGAGGCTGAGCTACCAAGTCAGTGAGAAGGCTTGGAGGCTCATGCTCTGAGCAAGGACAGTGGCTTGAGATGCTGAACTCTCGAGTGCGTTATAAAACACAGCTTGCACCCTGACTGAGTTTAGTGACGGAATACTCAAGTCACTGCGTTACTAAGAGTCAAAGCACTCAAGTCAGTCCAAATTGACTTGTGAGCTCAGGCTCTTAACAAGGCAGTGACTCGAGAGACTGAACTCTCGAGTGCTCGCCTAAGCTTGTCAGTGAGATTGATTCTCCCTGACTAAAATACTTAGCTAATCTTCTTTTCAAGCTTTCCAAGTACACTCGGAGAGCATACACTACAAATAATTAGCCAGTACTTAAACAATAAACAACACTCAGTTTAACGTGGTTCAGAGACTCAAGCTCTTACATCCACGACCTGATTTAACAGGAAATCCACTACTTGGGATTCTTGTTTTTAACGTGCCAAGGTGCACCAGATCTATACTCCAGATCTTACTTCCCTCCTTACTTCCTCACAAACAACTTACTACCAACGAACCTGACAATGGTTGTGGTTTCAGTTGGGGTTTCTCCAACTAGGTGAGGTTTTCCTTTACAATGTGTTAGCCTAAAGCTAAGATTAGGAAAACCTCTCTAAGCTATGAGTTACAAGCTGAAAACACTCATTTGTGTATGTATTTGAACCCTAATGGTCAGTGTACAAGGTGTTAATTGTGCCTCCTTATAACTCCCTATAATGCACTAAAACACTCACACCTTCACAGCTCGTAGGTGTTGATTTTTTTCTTCTCACACACACATTACAACGAAGCTATGAACTTGTATTTATAGTGTGAATTCAAATGTTACCGTTGGAGGAAATTACATTTGAATCCATACAATTAAATGGTTTCAACCACTTTTCTTGGAATTCGGCCTTTGTCGGTGTCAGAGTTGCTGCCTCGTGCTGGTTGGTCCACGTGGCCTGGATTCACGGATCTTTGACTCAGTGGATTTGACTAAGACCCACTGACTTTAGGTAGCTTTCTTCTTCACTGACTGATGATCTTCAGTGGACTGAGCGTCTTCAGTGTAGTTGTCCTTCAGAGACTGTTTGAAGATCATTCCAAGAACTTTGTCATAAGGCTGACTGACAAAGTTCCCTGACCACAGTAGCCTGACTCCTTCAGGGCCTACTTGGTACAACACTGATCCTCCTGATCATGCTCTTCACTGAGTGGTCCACCTGACTTAGCTTAGATCAGCCTGGTTTACACTCAGTGGGACATCCTTCAGGCTTCTCTTCTGGTTCAGGTTGCAAGCATGGCTTCAGTCAGTTCTCCTTGGTGTCATCTTGATATCCTCAGGCTGTGTGGCTGAGTTCCCCCTCGCTGAGTTCCCCCTCAACTGAGTGTTCCCTCAACTGACAGCCTATTCTCTAGGAGCTAACCTAGCCTGACCTGAAATAAAAGATACTATCCTGACTGCTTTCAAACCTATTACATGTTGTTTTGGAAAATCATCAAGACTAAAATATATCCCAACAATTTCCCCCTTTTTGATGATTCCAAAACTTCTAACCAAATGATTTTCTATTACAAGAATAATGTCAGAGTACAGGTAATAGTTTGAAATATGCAGGAATTCCCATAGTTTAAAACATTTAAGATCTGTTCGGAAGACCATTTTTCTTAACAAAACTGGATCAGTGGTCATGTGAACAATCGGCTCTGATACCAATTGATGGTCCCGTTTTCGAAGGGCAAAATGGGAATTCAGGAGCAAATTTTTTTTTTTTGAAAACTTTTCCTCAGGGAGTTCAGCAAGAGTGAGTAATACTCAAGTCACTGCTCTGCTCAGAGGCTGAGCTACCAAGTCAGTGAGAAGGCTTGGAGGCTCATGCTCTGAGCAAGGACAGTGGCTTGAGATGCTGAACTCTCGAGTGCGTTATAAAACACAGCTTGCACCCTGACTGAGTTCAGTGACGGAATACTCAAGTCACTGCGTTGCTAAGAGTCAAAGCACTCAAGTCAGTCCAAATTGACTTGTGAGCTCAGGCTCTTAACAAGGCAGTGACTCGAGAGACTGAACTCTCGAGTGCTCGCCTAAGCTTGTCAGTGAGATTGATTCTCCCTGACTAAAATATTTAGCTAATCTTCTTTTCAAGCTTTCCAAGTACACTCAGAGAGCATACACTACAAATAATTAGCCAGTACTTAAACAATAAACAACGCTCACTTTAACGTGGTTCGGAGACTCAAGCTCTTACATCCACGACCTGATTTAACAGGAAATCCACTACTTGAGATTCTTGTTTTTAACGTGCCAAGGTGCACCAGATCTATACTCCAGATCTTACTTCCCTCCTTACTTCCTCACAAACAACTTACTACCAACGAACCTGACAATGGTTGTGGTTTCAGTTGGGGTTTCTCCAACTAGGTGAGGTTTTCCTTTACAATGTGTTAGCCTAAAGATAAGATTAGGAAAACCTCTCTAAGCTATGAGTTACAAGCTGAAAACACTCATTTGTGTATGTATTTGAACCCTAATGGTCAGTGTACAAGGTGTTAATTGTGCCTCCTTATAACTCCCTATAATGCATTAAAACACTCACACCTTCACAGCTCGTAGGTGTTGATTTTTTTCTTCTCACACACACATTACAACGAAGCTATGAACTTGTATTTATAGTGTGGATTCAAATGTAACCGTTGGAGGAAATTACATTTGAATCCATACAATTAAATGGTTTCAACCACTTTTCTTGGAATTCGGCCTTTGTCAGTGTCAGAGTTGCTGCCTCGTGCTGGTTGGTCCACGTGGCCTGGATTCACGGATCTTTGACTCAGTGGATTTGACTAAGACCCACTGACTTTAGGTAGCTTTCTTCTTCACTGACTGATGATCTTCAGTGGACTGAGCGTCTTCAGTGTAGTTGTCCTTCAGAGACTGTTTGAAGATCATTCCAAGAACTTTGTCATAAGGCTGAATGACAAAGTTCCCTGACCACAGTAGCCTGACTCCTTCAGGGCCTACTTGGTACAACACTGATCCTCCTGATCATGCTCTTCACTGAGTGGTCCACATGACTTAGCTTAGATCAGCCTGGTTTACACTCAGTGGGACATCCTTCAGGCTTCTCTTCTGGTTCAGGTTGCAAGCATGGCTTCAGTCAGTTCTCCTTGGTGTCATCTTGATATCCTCAGGCTGTGTGGCTGAGTTCCCCCTCGCTGAGTTCCCCCTCAACTGAGTGTTCCCTCAACTGACAGCCTATTCTCTAGGAGCTAACCTAGCCTGACCTGAAATAAAAGATACTATCCTGACTGCTTTCAAACCTATTACATGTTGTTTTGGAAAATCATCAAAACTAAAATATATCCCAACAACTGGCTTAAGCTAGAGGCTTGAATTCTCTTTCATTTCCATGTTCTTGCCATAATCACATGATTATAATATAAAGAAAATGTGCTTCAATAATCCAATACATAAAAAAGACCATAAAATGGTAAATAAAACTAAATAGGCCCAATCCTTAATTATACTAGTATTAAATATGATAAAGGATAAATACATATTTATTTTATTTTTAAAATATAATGCATGAAATATTAAATTAAAATGAAAATATATTATTTTAACGGCTGGACCGCCGGTTAAACCGGTCCAACCGGTTGAATCGTGAATCGGTGTCCACTCCGGTTTGATCACCGGTTCGGTTATAAAACACTGCTCTTCAGTGAAGAAATATGATTTTATTTTTTGTTCATTTGTTTGAATTATTTCTATAATTTTTTGTATATATAGATTATATCCTTATTTTTTTTGTAGGTAAACTAATTTATATGCACATGTAGATGATTTAGGCGCACATTAAGAGAAAATTATATGTGCATCAATTTGAGTTGAAGATCATTCGAGCGTATCCATAAATTTTAAAGTATATTCATATTTACTTTTTTAGAATCCACCATTAATACATTTTTTCTCTTTCAATAAGAAGATTCTCCCACTATACTCCTACGATTTTGATTCATCTATTATTCTTTTCCGAATAAGGTGTGTTTTATTGGTGAAATCTGATTAAATTTTATGTTTGTATTGCAGGTAACCTAAAGGTGATGTAGATACCCTTTTTTTTTCCATGGTTGAACAATTTCTCTTCTTAGATATTTTTTGAAGTTATTTTTGCAAAGTATTGATATATGTGAAATTTTTGTATGAGGGAATTGAAATATTTTGGAAAAAATATTGTCACCGAAATAGTGTATGATACCAACAATTTTTTGCCACCAAATATAATATCCTGCCTTCAATAATAGATTGTAATACAAAAATTTATTTTGAATAAAATTATGCGTCCAAAATAGACTATTAAACGGCAAAATACAGATTTTCTTTTCTAGACTAGGATTTTAATTTTTCTTTTATATTATTTTTAACATACAAATATTAAAAGAGTGTTGTAATTTATAAATAAGTAAAAAATTATTATATTTTATATAATTAATGTATATAATATATCTTAAAATATGTGGAATAAATTTTTTATGTAGAAAATTATAGTATTGGCAAAAACAAAGGACATTAAGTTTCTTTACTAACAACTTATGTATTATAACTTTAAAAAGTATCTTACTCTAAAATATAATAAATTTGAATATATTTTAATCAATGGAAAAATAAAATATTTACGTAAAACATGGAATATTATTATAAATATATATTAATGCAAGTAGATCTTTTTTCACGGTTGAACGATTTCTCTCTAAGAAATTTTTGGAAGTTGTTTTTACAAAATATTGATAGATGTTAAATTCGTAGGAGAAAATTGAAATATTTAAGAAAATATATTGTCACCGAAATAGTATATGATACCAAAAAGATCTTGCCACCAAATATAGTAAATTGCCTTCAATAATATATTATAATACTAAAGTTTATTTTTGGATAAAATTATGCTTCCAAAATAGTCTATTAAACTGTAAAATACATATATTATTTCATAGACTATAATTTTGATTTTTCTTTTATATTATTTTAACATACAAATATTAAAATAGTTTTGCAAATGATAAATAAGTAAAAAAAATAGTTGTTATATGTTATATAAATAATATATATATATATAATTTTTTTTAAATATGTGGAATAAGTTTTTTATGGATAAAAAATTATAGTGTTGGTAAAAAAAAAAAAAACTAAATTTCTTTACTAACAACTTAAGTACTATAATAACTTTAAAAAGTATTTTAATCTAATATACAATAAATCTGAATATACTTTAATCAATGGAAACATAATATTTACATATAATATGAAATATTATTTTAAATAATAAACTAATGCAAGATTTTAAACATTAAATTAATGCAAGCATTTTTTTTTTCACGGTTAATCTATTTCTTTTCTTTGAAATTTTTAGAATTTATTTTTGCTAAATATTTATAGATGTGAAATTTGTAGCAAGGAATTAAAATATTTTTGAAAAGATATTGTCACCGAAATAACATATGCTTCCCACAAAATATTGTCACCAAATATAATATCTTACCATCAATAATAGATTGTAACACATTTTTTCTTTTTCTTTTTTTTTTTGATAAAATTCTAGCTGCAAAATAGAGTTTGAAAAGGTAAAATATAGATATTATTTTGTAGAGCGGAATTTTAATTTTTTTTTTAACAATTTTGATTTTTTTCAACTTTTTTTTTTTTTTTGCAAAATATATGTAAATATGAAATGTCCAGGAGGGAAATTAAATAAAATATAAAAAACTATGATTGGCGCCTAAATGTCAATTCTTATTGTTGAATTGTATATTCCAAATACCAACACATTAATCAATTGTTCCCACATAAACATCTACACAATATTTCATTTTAATTTTGACATCTTTTTTGTCAAATGTTACTTTTAGATTTGAAATGTGTGATTCTATCTTTAGAGTTAAACTTTCGCGTTCTTTTGTTATTGTATCTTCATACCATGGAGAAAAATTGGGCATGCAAGTATACAATAACTGTAATTTTAAGTAATATTGTGTTATATTAATTTGAGATTGAATGTGTGAATTAATATTTTTCAAATTTTCTATTTATTCATGTTTAGTTTTTTTTTGTTGAATTATAATTACAATTTTAAAATTATATCGAAATTATAAGATATTTTATAAAAAAATAATATTTATAATTTAAAATAATAATAACAAATTTTTTTCCAATCAGTGAAATTCGCGGGGTAGATACTTGTTATTTATAAATATTAAACATACCATACATATAATTTACGTTTAAAAAAAACAGTCAATGTATATACATGTGAGCAGTCACATTTTTGCCTATGTACATATTTATTTTGAAAGGGAAAAATAAACATATATTTTGTAATTGATAAAATGAAAATAATTATTTTGTAATATATACTTTAAATATATTTTTAGTAATTTGCTGTAGTTATTAATAAATCTTTGACAAAGTATAGAGTGAAACTCATGAACGAATTGTTTATATTGAAGAGTATTAGTTTGTTTTCACTAAACAATTAATATTTTTTAATGAAAATAACTAATACTCGTAAATAAAAACAATTAATACCTTTCAATGATTCATGTATGAACCAATTTCCCTTTATATTTGTCACCGAACTATGAGATCTAAGTTGGCCATATTGTTTGACTTCTAATTTTTTTATGTTTACCTAGTTTAGGAGATCATTAAAGAGAGAGGATGAGGATATTTGGGTCACCTTCACTTTGAATCATTTGACTTGCATGCACAGCGATTTGTGTTTGTAATTAATTTTATGGGATGAAAACTAGTATTGTATGCAAGTATAACATACTAACATATTATATTTCAAAAATTACATAATCATTATTATTCTAAGTATATGCACTCACACAAATTCTCAGTGTCTTGATTTTGGTCACCCCAATCAAACTTTGAACCAAATGGTGCACTACTTCAGAAAAAAAGCATCGTGCAAATCAATGGATATTCGATTTAAATATATTAGTTAAAGATTATATTTTACGTGTTCCCTCCGTCCCATTATTGTTTTCCCGTTTGACTGCGCGCGGAGTTTAATGCGAGAGTTAAATTTTAGTATTTAAATGCATAAATTAGTAGTATTGAAATGATGAATGGTGAATAAAATAATATTTAAATGAATAAAGTAGTATTGAAAATGATGATTGATGAATAAAATATTAATTAAATGAATAAAGTAGTTTCCATTTTAGGAATGAGAAAACAAAATTGGAACAGATCATTTTGGCAAATGGGAAAACAAAATTGAGACGGATGGACTAGCATTTTGACGTCTCAATTTGAAGCATCTTACTTGATTTAATTATTCATTTAAATTGTTTGTTGAAGAATGTATATTGCGTAGGTCACTATCGTCAAATGTTGAAATAATGAAGCACAATCACTGCAAGCCAACTTCCGTATAACTTAAGAGAGAATACATTTGGTTTGGACTGACTTTTTGGGAAATCAAAATTGTCCATGTTAATTTAAAAGGCAATGTACATAGATTACGGAATGACATAAAAACCCTTGTCAATTAACCATATGATATCTACACAACAGCCCAGCCTTCAACTGAACTCTTACTTTTGACGATTTCCCATCACAACTTCCCCGTTCTTTTCCGCTTTCTTTTCATTCAATGCCCTTAGAGTCGACCTCCATTTAAAAAAGGTCCCAAACAAAGCCTCCATTTCCTCGAGCGTTTTGCCTTGAGTCTCAGGGAGTAAAGTGTAAAAGAACACCCATGCCACGACAGCAACACTTGCGTACAAAAAAAATGTCCCTCCTATAGTTATACCGTCAGACAAGGATAAAAATGTCATTGAGATAACTCCACTGGTGACGCGATTCAGTGCGACGCCCATACTGCAGCCTTGGGCCCGCAACTGCAAGGGGAAAATCTCGGAACTGTAGACCCAAGTAATGGGGCCCATTCCAATAGAGAAGAAGGCCACAAAGGACAAAATAGCAACAATGCACAAAGCCAAGGCCCAAACAATTTTATGGGTGGGATTATTCTCTACGACCGTAAGCCCAATTCCAAGGCCCACTAGCGACAGTATCATCCCCCCTACGCTGGATAGAAGCAAGGGGCGGCGTCCGATCTTGTCGAGTAAAAACGTGGCGACAAGGATGAAGATGGTCTTGGTGAATCCAACGGCCATTGTAGCGAGTAGCTTATCCGTGTCCTTTTGTATACCCGCTTTGGCAAAGATATCGGGGCTGTAGAGAACGACGGAATCTATGCCACTGGCCTGCTGGAAGAAGTGTATGCCGAGGGCGCACATTAGAATGTGGCGCACGGCGGGGGTGGGGCGGAGGAGGAGCTCGCGCCACACGCCCTGGCCGTGGCTTCGCTTGACGACGTGAACGACGTCGTCGGAGCAGTTTTCGGGTATGCCTGCGGCTTCTTTTATTTCAGCGAGTCGGAGCTTGGATTCCTCGGGTGAGTCGGAAGTTTTGTCGAGGACTCTTTTGGCGTCGCCGAGTCGACCCTGCATGACGAGCCAACGCGGCGACTCGGGCATGGCCAGGACGGCCAGTGCGATGAAAACGGAGGGGACCGCGCCAACGCCCAGCATGAATCGCCACCCCAAGTGTTGTGGGAGCTTCGAGAAGCCGTAGTTTGAAACGTAGCCAAGTAATATGCCTGCAGGAAAACAAATTATATATATATTAAGTTGTAGCTTTACATTGCTTTATTTTTTACCCAAATTTGTGTAAATTAATTGAGGCATTTAATTAAAGTTGTTTTTTTCATTTATTTTTTAATTTAAACTCAACTCAGATTTTAATTTGTAGAATATGAATCTTCCCTAGCTATTTAATTTCTGTTTGGCTGTATATAGGATACTATCAAGCCGCCAATTATTGGACCCTATCGAAATAAGATATTTATCAACTAAAATACAATTAAGACAATGAAGAATCTTTTTATTTTGCACTGAGCAATATTGTCGTTAACAATAAAGAAATCTTGTGACAACGCAAATACGGATATCAAATAAAATCTTTCTTGGTGCACTAATGATTCTTCTCTCTCCAGTCTCCATCTGTATATTCTTAATTTACTACCAGTAGTAATAGTATATGATTATTTATTATAAATTTAAATAGTTTATTATTTTTATACATATGTATATTAATATAAATAGACAAGATCAATAATAATCCACGTTGTTGATAATACACGCTCAGTCAGGCAGCCCCACCCCACCCAAGCATGAAAAAAGACAAAAAAGAAAAGGTGTACATACCAAAATTGATGAAGACCTCCGGGAAAGAAGTGAGGAAGCCACGGGAGGAGGCCGGCGCCACCTCCGCCGTGTAGACCGGCGCAATCATGAGCGCGTAGCCGACGCCGATTCCGCATACGAAGCGGCCAGCCATGAGGAAAGCGTAGTTGGTGGCGAAACCCATAAGCAGCGCGCCCACGAAGAAAATGGCTCCGGCGAAAACTATGGTGTAGCGCCGCCCAATCCAGTCCGAGGTGCGGCCGGCGGCGGCTGACCCTAGGAGCGAGTACAAATTCAGGATTCCCATAATAACCTCCTTTTGTACGGTGGTCATCTTGATGTCCTTTCGGATGTACAGTATGGCTCCACTCATCACTCCTATATCTGCATGTAACAAAATAGTATATAATGGTATTCATTAAAACATACTTTTATTTCTTTTATTTTCAAGTAATACTATATAGTAGAACAAATAATACCATTCAACTGGTGTAACTAGTATTCAAGTAATACTATTATTGTTTAGTAAAAATAGTATTAATGTAATTCAAAATTAGCTGCCCTCAAATTTCTTGGTATTCAATAAGTAGAGATATATTTAAATTAATAGTAAATTTAATTGAGCATGAAAATGGTAAGAGTGGTGATACCATATCCAAGTAAGATGGAGGTCATGGAAGCCAAGAAAGCACAAGCCAAAGCATACTTGTTTCTTTTGGGTTTCTTGGGCGGGTCGAAAGCGGGTATGGGTAAATGAGATTGGCCGTTGTATTTCTCCGGCATCCCGTCGGCCATGGGAGAGGCGGAGGCGGAGACCGGCGGTGGTTGTGAAGTTGAGATGAGAATTATGTAATCTTTGATAAGCTGCTCTAGTCAGGATAAGTGGTTTTTGAGTGGTGGGATTTAAATTTATAGAGAGATGGGGAGGGAGAAATGGGGAATTTTAAATATTTGTTTAGTCTAAGTTTGACTCAGGGAGCAAGCTAGTTTCTGATAAGTGCCAGAACATAAAGGTCAAAGATATTGTTGCCATGCTCACGTCATTGATTAATTTAATTTCTTGACGATGTGTTTACATTAAAAATCATACTGTCGTAAACTGTCACTTTTCAATTTTCATTTAAAAAATATCACTTGATATTTTTTTTATGCTACCGGAAAAAATCGCAAAAGGATTGCGGTTGGAGCATTTTTACAAAAAAAAATAAAATTGAATAATATTTTTACAAGTAGAAACTGAAAAGTGACATTTTATCATATTTTTCCCAAATTATAAGTTATTTTTGGTATTTTGGCTTTTTATTGTTTATTAAAGTTTGATGACTAATAATAAAATGTTTGTATTGAAATTTTAATGGGTTAAGATTTTGTTTTTTGTAAAAATTAATAAATAAAAATATGCATGTATATTGTAAAGTGGTTGGATGGAGTTGTTTACGTTGAAATGT
Organism: Ballota nigra; assembly: GCA_947034835.1. Taxonomy (NCBI): domain Eukaryota; kingdom Viridiplantae; phylum Streptophyta; class Magnoliopsida; order Lamiales; family Lamiaceae; genus Ballota; species Ballota nigra. The sequence goes on from OX344721.1 coordinate 40,736,619, forward strand.
AAAAATAATCAATTGTAATGGCATATAGCATCCTTCCATTTCTACATTTATATATAGAAGTTGCACATTTAAAATAATAATAAATTTATATTTTATTAACTTTTAAAAAAGAGATTTTTTTTTTTTGGAGAGCAAAAATAAATGTAAAACACCCAAAATCCAAATAAAATAAATAATCACGGGACTGAAAAAATATACTCCCTCCGTCCTTTAAAAGTATGCACTCTTTCCTTTTTCGTCCGTCCATAAAAAATATGCACCGTACATTTATAGAAATAATACTATTCCATTTATTAATAAAAAATTCAACATACCCCACACTAAATTAACAATCTCAGCCCAATTAACAATCCTAACCCAAATTAAAATTTAACCCAACCCAACAAACCTAACCTACTCAATTAAACATAACTACCCCAGCCCTTTCGTATCTCGATTCTTCCACACTTACCCAGCCCTTTCGTATCTCGATTCTTCCACACTCTTCATTTGTTCTTCGTCTCTCACCATCCAAACCCTAGCCGACTTCGAACCATCTCCCTCTCTCTATGGCGGATATGGTTAACGGTGCAACACCATTTTCCGATTCGCCACAAATCGGAACCCCTTACACCGACTCCCTTGAAATCGAAAGTCATTGCTCCGATTCTCTGCAAATCGGAACCCATTGCTCCGATTCTTCGGAAATCGGAACCCCCTTTGACGATTCCCTGCAAATCGGAATCCCTCTCTCCGATTCTCTGCAAATCGGAACCCTAGTCCCCGATTCTCCACAAATCGAAACCCCTCTCTCTGATTCTCTGCAAATCAGAACTCCAGTCCCCTATTCTCCACAAATCGAAACCCCTCTCTCCGATTCTCTGCAAATTGGAACCCTCGGGACCGATTCTACTTTTAGTGATTCGTGGATGCGTGAATATGAAGAATGGGACACTGTGGTGCCCGATTCATTGGATTGTCATTGTGTTAGCCCCGATTTACGTGTTGGTGATGATTACGCAAAGATATTTGGTGATTTCACTGGACCAAGGTCCCCTGTGGTGCGTCGATTCACTGTTGAAATGTACACCATGTGGATTCCAGGGGCTAAACACCTCCTATGATAGGTGTTATCTAACTCTCTTCTAATTTTTGCTTAGTTGCCTTATTTGAATGCTCATATGAACTCAAATGATGAATGCATGTTAGTCTGAGTATATTTATGGTGTTTACAGCCACCACTTTGACCTATTTGTCTTAGTTTATGGAGGCTTAAACTTGTTTATGACCCTGTGATGAACTGTGTAGTGTATTGGGTGAGTCTGAGGGTCCAAAATCATGAGAAACTTGCTATATGTGCTCTGGATTGTTAACTGGAGTGAAATGGTGAATGCATGTTTGATCTGAGCATGTTTATTGTGTTTTACAGCCACCACTTTGACCTATTTGTCTTAGTTTATGGAGGCTTAAACTTGTTTATGACCCTGTGATGAACTGTGGAGTGTATTGGGTGAGTCTGAGGGTCCAAAATCATGAGAAACTTGCTACATGTGCTCTGGATTGTTAACTGGAGTGAAATGGTGAATGCATGTTTGATCTGAGCATGTTTATTGTGTTTTACAGCCACCACTTTGACCTATTTGTCTTAGTTTATGGAGGCTTAAACTTGTTTATGACCCTGTGATGAACTGTGGAGTGTATTGGGTGAGTCTGAGGGTCCAAAATCATGAGAAACTTGCTATATGTGCTCTGGATTGTTAACTGGAGTGAAATGGTGAATGCATGTTTGATCTGAGCATGTTTATTGTGTTTTACAGCCACCACTTTGACCTATTTGTCTTAGTTTATGGAGGCTTAAACTTGTTTATGACCCTGTGATGAACTGTGGAGTGTATTGGGTGAGTCTGAGGGTCCAAAATCATGAGAAACTTGCTACATGTGCTCTGGATTGTTAACTGGAGTGAAATGGTGAATGCATGTTTGATCTGAGCATGTTTATTGTGTTTTACAGCCACCACTTTGACCTATTTGTCTTAGTTTATGGAGGCTTAAACTTGTTTATGACCCTGTGATGAACTGTGGAGTGTATTGGGTGAGTCTGAGGGTCCAAAATCATGAGAAACTTGCTATATGTGCTCTGGATTGTTAACTGGAGTGAAATGGTGAATGCATGTTTGATCTGAGCATGTTTATTGTGTTTTACAGCCACCACTTTGACCTATTTGTCTTAGTTTATGGAGGCTTAAACTTGTTTATGACCCTGTGATGAACTGTGGAGTGTATTGGGTGAGTCTGAGGGTCCAAAATCATGAGAAACTTGCTACATGTGCTCTGGATTGTTAACTGGAGTGAAATGGTGAATGCATGTTTGATCTGAGCATGTTTATTGTGTTTTACAGCCACCACTTTGACCTATTTGTCTTAGTTTATGGAGGCTTAAACTTGTTTATGACCCTGTGATGAACTGTGGAGTGTATTGGGTGAGTTTGAGGGTCCAAAATCATAAGAATTGTGATATAAGTGAAGTCATTAATACTTGCATGTTTACAAAAAGGTTTCACCATGCATGTTTACAAAAAGGTTCCACCATGCATGTTTACATAAAGGTTCCACCATGCATCTTTACAAAAAGGTTCCACCATGCATCTTTACAAAAAGGTTTCACCATGCATCCTTACAAAGGATCCATTAACTGATTTATGCAATCCACATCAAATCCGCCACTAAACTTTCCACATCATATGCACTCACATTTTGATTCTCAGGCTGCCTTAAGTAGTCAATGCAATCTTTGATCATGGCTTGATCAACTTGCAAATTGTTTGGAAGTATTCCTTGCCTCCTAAGTTTATCCTTGGCCATATGGGGAAGTTTGAATGTGTTGTTCCCCTTGCATTTCATAATTTCAATCATCACATTCTGTAAACTTAGGAAAACAGAATTCAATGTGATATGGGTTAGTGTGTCATATGAAATCAGAACATTGGTAACAAGATCATCAACTGTGTAGGCTGCTGTCTCAGTTTGCAAACTTTGAATTGCTCTAAACCACCCTAGATCATTGATGTTAGTATCAGGGGAATTAGCTGGTTGACAAACTAGTTGGATATTGAATCCATCTGAGCTTGCAACAATTCTGAAATCAGGGTCATTGTTTTGAATATGTGGTCTGGCATTGTCCTGTTGAATGAATAAGTCCTTTGTTGCATTAGCTGGCCATTTCTCCTTGATTGCTGGTATAATCTGAAAAAGTAATGTAACCAACATGATGAATTATGTTTCGGATACTTGCTTTTTTCAGAATGGTACACTAAATGATGATATTTTTCTGATAGTTTTTGTTTGAGTGAGTAATTGTGTACCTGATTGATTAGGCAAGCCTTGATAACCTCTTTGTTGATTGATTCCAGTGGTTTTGTCTCCAATGTGCCCTTATTTCTGTTTTTGCTGTTCCTTTTGGCTGGCTCTTGTTTGGTGAATGGAAAAATCCCTATTTTTCCATCAAAAACAAGGTCACCATTACTTGCATACTGTGGTCTAGCCACAGCACACATGAACATCAGTTTGGTGATGTACCTCTTGTTTTGGCATGTTCTATGTGGCTCTATTTCTCCTGGAATTAGGTAGTACCTCTCACACTGTTGTGTGATGTAAAACCACTTTTCATCAATATGGATTGTGTTGTTCATCCCCTTGAACTTGACTATGTTGAGAGCTCTATCATAAAGTAGTGAACTTAAACTAAACCTCAACCTTAGAAGTTTATTTTCTGCTGTTAAACTTGGCTTGATGGCATTTGTATTTGCAAGGATCTTACCCTTTTTAAACCAAAGGGCAACTGCACTCTTGCTTACACCCATTTCTACAGCAATTCTTCTATAGGTAGTTCTCTTTTTATAAGCTAGCTTGTTAAATTTTTCCACATCAATTTCTGCAGCATCTTTATGTTTTGACCATTTTGTTGGCTTAAACAAAAAAGACTCACCTTTCTTAATCCTATCTTTTGTTGCAGACCAAATGGAGCAGACTGACCTTTTTGAGAGATTGAACCTTTGTGTTATCTCTTTTATTTTGCCACGTGGAAGCTCACCATTCATGGAATCTTCAACCAGCAGCTGTGCTATCAAGTTCTTCAACTCCACTGACAGATTTTTGCCTTTAGTTCTCATTGATGAGATTTCTTTTGGATTTAATGCTTTGGAGAATGTTTGTAATGAAGTTTTTATGGTGGTAGTTGTGTATTTAATGGTAGGATCAGAACTTAAATTCTTGTAATTGGGGGGAATTCAAATTTTTAATCCCATCACATGTCAATCGGCCATTAATGCATAATGGCTGGAAAAGTTCAAATTTTAAGGGTTTTGAATATATTTTCCCTCTATTTTGTTATTTGGAGGGAGTAGTTAAAAGGGTTTGAAGATTATTGACTTTTTTAAGTAAGTCAAATCTTTTAATAAAGTTGTGTTTACTTTTTACCTTTATTTACTTTTATAATAAAATAATGAATGTTCTTAAATCTTGTGCCCAAGCCTTGGTGCATTGTTTTAAGGGACGGAGGGAGTATGTTATTATGGATCGATTCATTTTCGAAATGCCTAAACATATATAAGTGGACTATGATTTTAAAATACTAGTTAAATTCCAATTCACAGAATTCAAACAAAAACCAAAATTTAAATTAGGCGGTCTAATATATGAGCTTATAATCTACTCCAATATTTTACTTGTATTTATACTATGAGTAGGTCTTGTATGAGACCGTCTCATGACATGAGACAATGGAAATGAGTGTAACTAGGGCATGAGCTCATTAACACTTTGGTAGGATATGTGTTAATTTGTATGGTCTCATGCCTTGAGACGGTCTCATACAAATTTTTGCCTTATACTATTTAAAAGTAAAAGTGTATATATGAAACAATTTCATGCAAAAACTTCCTAAATCCCTTAAATTTATTTGGCAAAGTATAAAGTTAAACTAGGTCACAAATGAATCATTTTAAAAATTATGAGTTGTTTCAATAAAAATAAAGTATAAAGTGGAAATGGTTCATACATTAACTATTGAAGTGTATTGGTTTTTTTTTTTTTTAATGACTTTATATCTAATTGACAATTTGTGGTTGTTTAAGCTATGCAAATCATCAAACAAACAATTAAGGATGGTGAAATATGTTAAGATCTGATGGAGAAAGAAAATGTCAGCAATTGGGTTATTTTGTGAATAATTCCCCTCCATTTCTTTCCTCATGAAGAGGCATTTATAGACATACAAGTAAGTAGACGGTGTCAACCTCTTAGCTACCCTATATTAAATGTCTGACAAGTGCTTAGACACTTGTTTAACCCTAAGTTATTGTATTATATACAAATGACAAGTGTTAGGACACTTGTTTGATTCTAGTACAATGCTTAATTAGTGAGATTCTTGGCTATTATTCGAGGTGCTTAACTGCTCGCCTGTATGCCTTTGTATTGGGTACTTGGACCTTCCTTCTTAGCTGCTCGCTCAACTTCTTTTGTTCTTTGATCAACTGTTCGCTTGAGTGTCTGACATTTTTGGTCAACTGCTCGTTTTTTCACAGATCATGTACTGTATGCGCAGCTGCTCGCCTCTAATCATTATTGTCTTAATCATCAATTTTTATATTAATCCCCTACTTAGTTGTTCGCCTATCAACAGTTTTTACTAAGGAGTATTAATCGTTTCATTGAATGGTATTAGTTGTTTTCACTGAAAGGTATAAATTGTTTCACTGAATGGTACTAGTGAAAATAACTAATAAATTTAAGCGAAAACAGCTAATACCTTCAATGATTCATGTATAAACCAATTTCATTCTATACATACTCTTTAATAAAGGGTACAAATTGTTTTCACAAAAGAGTATGAATTGAGGTATAAAAGACATGAGTTGTTACATAAATGGTATTAGATGATTACACTAAAATGTATGAGTTATTTTACTAAAAAATAATGTAAAGTAATTTTATGTATAACCAAATTTTACACTATGCATGTTCAATCTATCTAAGTTTTAATTTTGTGTCAAGTATATTCGTATTCAATGCATTATTAAAAAAAAAAAAAAAAAAAAAAAAGGAAAATGAGTGCTGAAGGATATAATTAAGATCTAGTGGGATATTGTGATTAAAAAATAATCATCAATATCAATGCTGGTGGATCATATTGATGGAGATGAATCCTCTATTTTTTTTTTCATTAGGAGGTGTTTGGTTGAATTTATAAACTTTTAAATTAGCTTATAAGTACTGTCAATGTGTTTGACAAAATAAGATGTCTAATATTTATAAGATCATAAAATAAATTCTTAACAACTTATAGATTGTAAAAAAATTGAGATTTCTCAATTTATTTTTCTTAACCACCCCCATCCTCAACCACCCACCCCAAAACCACCCTCCCCCTCCCTTCATCTCTACATCAACATAAAATATAAAAAACTGTAGTTTATATTATAATTAAAATTTAAAATATATTTATTATAAATTTTCTAAGATCTTATAAGCTGTACTAACTATACAATTTAGCAACTTATAAGCTACTTAAAATTTACATCTTATAAGCTCTCTTGAAATAATTTATAAAATGTTAGAGTTTATAAAATATTTCAAATAAGAGAGCTTATATAATTTATAAGATGTTAGAGTTTATAAAATATTTCAAATAAGTTTAGCCAAACAACCCCTTAATTTCATCTTATATTTTGTTTTAATTAATTAGTTAGACATTGGGCAAGTGGGTCTCATTTTTTCGCTCTAAAGTGATTCTCTGTAGTCTTTTCTTAATAAAGAGATAGATTTGGACTTATCTAATACTCCCTCCGTCCCACTCTAAATGTCTCACTTTCCTTTTTTGGTTGTCCACACTAAATGTCCCATTCCATAAATGGAAAAAGCAACACTCTACTACATATAAACTTTAACCTTCAAATTCACACAATATTACAAAAAATGTCACTCATTCAATCCACTTTTCAACACTATTCATTACTTTATTAAACACTATTCATTATTTTTCAACACTATTCATTACTTTTCCACCATATATTAATAAACAAATACACTTTCTTAAATCATTCAACCAAAAGAAGTAGGACATTTAGTCCGGGACGGAGGGAGTACTATGAATTGGATTTATGTGTACAGAGGTATAATATTTTTTGGACATAGGGCACAATTTACATTAATGTGATAATTAATAAAATAATATCATAGTGTTCTTTATTTTCATGTAGTATAGTCCATACATCTCAATCCTATTATTAGAACAGATCGAGTTGAACTCTAAAATGTTCCACTACATAATAAAATAATCACTTTTCATGACAAATTCTGAGTAATGACAAATTTTTAATGATATATAATTTGAATACATTTAACAATCAACTATTAAATAATATCTTATATTATTTGAATACCTTCTATAAGTTACTAAATAATTATTAAATAACAATATTTTTGTATATGCATATTTTTAAATATAATAATTTAAAATATAATTTATTAAAATGTACATAATACTCTCTCCATCTCCCAAATATATTTCCATGGAAATGGATACAAGTTTTAAAAAAATAAAATAAAATAAAAACATTGTTGAGTCTATTAAAAATAAAATAATTATTTGTGAGTGTGATAATAAAAAATATTTTAAAAATAATATGAAAATAAATTCGAAGGACGAACTAAAATATATAAGTGGGAATAAATTTTGTTGATAGTGGGAGTAATAAATTAAAATTTTCAAGGGATCCAATGGTCGCGGGGCTATTGTCTCTCTCACAGTAGTCAGTATACACTCCTCTTTTCATTATTTTAGAAAATGTAACTGTTAATAAATGGATGAAGATAACACAGAAGCAGCAAGCAATTCGATCGAATAAGAACAAAACCAGAAAGATAAAGGACGAAAAATAAGAAATCAAAGTACGACGCTCGATTTACGTGGTTCGATCAATTGATCTACGTCCACGGGGAGGGAAGAACTTCTTATTATGCAAACAAGGACGATTTACAGAGTTATCTCACGAATTGATCTTAAACTCTCTCAAGAACCCTATAATAGAAACACTCTCTAATTACTTTGATGAATCTACACAATTGGAACTGATTGATACCAGTACATACTACCCAGAGTAATCCGTAACTACCCCTATAACTGAATCCATGAATCGCTGCCTCTGGAAGAAACGCCCAAATCAATTTTGCTTATAACAGAAATCTGTTATAACTGTCGAAATTATATTCACCCCCACTTTCAGTAAATGCACACCCCAGTTAAGAAAGTAATACTTGGAAGACAATTGCAGTGATACTTTTCAATACTCCAACTGTTACAATCCTCCTCAATGCATATTGTCCATTCTCCCCTCTCCAAAACTGTTCCAGAACATCAATGCACATCCCATGTCACCAAGTTCATCAATTTCATACAATGTTTGAACTTAGCACTTGACAAAACTTTGGTGAACATATCTGCAGCATTTTGCTCAGTAGCATCCTTCTTCACTTTGACTACTCCTTTGTCCACAACGTTCCGAATGAAATGAAGCTTCACATCTATATGTTTGGATCTTTCATGGAACACTTGATGCTTGGCTAAATGTATAGCACTTTGGCTGTCACACAAAACATCAACACCTCTTTGAACAATTCCAAAATTCTTAAGTATCCCTCTCAGCCACATTGCTTCCTTCACTGCCTCTGTAAGCGCAATGTACTCAGCTTATCAACCACAGATTGTTGCACAGCCCTCCATACAATAGATGTTCCATATAGAGTGAATACATAAACTGATATTTACCTTCTAGTGTCAACATTTCCAGCAAAGTCTGAGTCCACAAATCCTTCTAATGGATCAGTCTTGACTTCACTTCTCCTAAACATGAGACCAGCATTGATAGATCATTTCATGTACCTGAACATCCACTTCAATGCTTCCCAGTGTTCTTTCCTAGGGTTTGCCATGTATCTGCTAACAACTGAGTTCCATGTGTTAGATCTAGCCTGCTGCATATCATGGTATACATGATACTCCCTACTCCACTGGCATAAGGAATCCTCTTCATCTCTTTCAGTTCTTCCTCAGTTCTTGGTGATTGGGCAGCTGTAAGTTTTAGATGTTGTCCAAGAGGTATAGATATTGTCCTTGCTTCATGCATATTGTACCTCTTCAACGCCTTGTGTATATAGTTCCTTTGAGATAAGAATAAAGTCCCATCTGCTCTATTTCTGTAAATGTCCATCCCCAGAATCCTTCTTGCATTACCTAGATCTTTCATCCCAAATCTTGTTCCCAGCTTATGTTTTAAGATCTCAATTCTTTTCATGCTCTTGCTTGCAATGAGCATATCATCCACATATATCAATAGATAAGTGACCACCTGCATGTCTTGTCTTTCAAAGTATACACAATTATCATACCTTGACCTCTCAAGCCCTATTTCTTTCATGTAACTATCAAATTTCCTGTTCCATTGTGTGGAACTTTGCTTAAGGCCATAGAGGGATTTAATTAGGTAACAAACCTTTTGCTCATTTCCAGGTAGCACAAATCCTTCAGGTTGATTCATGTAGATATTCTCAATCAAATCACCATTTAAGAATGCAGTCTTTACATCTAGCTGTTGTAATTCCAGATCTTCTTGAACTACTCTTGCAAGCAGTATTCTAATAGAGCAATGTTTCACAACAGGTGAGAAAACTTCATTGAAATCAACTCCTTCTTCCTGTGTAAAACCTCTGGCAACAAGTCTTGCTTTATACCTCACTTGCTCAGTCTTTCCAATCTCTATCTTCCTCTTGAACATCCATTTGCAGCCGATAACTTTCTTATCATTTGGCCTCCTTACCAGCTTCCAGGTGTTATTGCTTTCAAGAGATTGCAACTTTTCCACCATAGCTTGCATCCAGTGATCCCTATCTTCACTGGACATGGCTTCTTTGAAACTCTTATTCTCATGGTAATCCACATCTTCAGCTGTGAAGAGTGCATAAGACACCATATCAGCTTCTGCAAATCTACTTGGAGGATTGATATTCCTTCTAACTCTATCTCTTGTTAGTTTATAGTTGCTGAGATCTTGAGTCTCGGTATTATCCTGGTTAAGATCATTTTGTTCACCTTCAGACTCTGAATCCTCTTCTTCATCATGATCTTGTTCACTGGCTTGTTCTTGAACTTGATCATCCTTTTCAATTTCAACAGTTGTTCTATCCAGAGAGATGTCTCCATCTATATCTTGAGTTCCCCCTGTATGCTTGTAGCCCATCACAACTTCATTGAAGACAACATCCCTGCTAATTACACATTTCTTATATCCAGGTTCTAAGCACCAGAGCTTATAACCTTTTACCCCCCTTGGATAGCCAATGAACACACACTTGATAACTCTTGGTTCCAGTTTATCCTGTCTAACATGTACAAAAGCTTGACAACCAAATATCTTAAGATCAAAGTAGTTTGACAGCTTAACATACCAGATTTCATCTGGTGTTTTGAACTCAATGGCTGATGATGGAGTCCTGTTAATGAGAAAACATGCAATGCTTACAACTTCACCCCAAAATGACTTTTGTTGATGACCTTTTCGTAATCACGATGATTAGTGGCTGTTTTTACCCAATGAAGATCATCAAACAAGAACTATGTTCATGGAATTTGGCTAAGTAATGCTCAAGGAATAATTTTGCAAGAGTTTGGCTATTTTATTCAATTGTTCTCCCCTTTTTTCATGCAAATGAATGGGGTATTTATAGATATACAAAGAGGCCATGTGTCACCATCTTGGTGGTTTAACCATTGGATCTTTGCCAAGTGTTAGGACACTTGTACAACATCTACACTATTGCTCATTGGATGGGTGCCAAGTGTTGAGACACTTGGACCATATCGAAGCTAGTGACTCTTGGAGTTCCCAATGTTGTACTTGGTCTTTGGCACTACTGAGATGCTCTCGACGGTGACCGGTTGCTCGTTTGTACGTCTTCATTGGATATCGTGGTCCTTAGCATTCCGAGCTGTTCGCTCCTTGCTTGGGATCGTTTTACAATGTTGCTCGCTTCATTGCGAAGTTGTTCGCCCGAATTGATCTTGGTTTGGGCCGCTTGCACAGCTGTTCTTTGCAAGGCTGCTCACCCAATCCTGCTTGCCACATTAGGGCTCCTCTACAAAGCTGTTCGCTCCACGAAACTGCTAGCTCCTTTCATTTATTATCCTGTTACCAAGTCTAATAATCTCTTCTGTTTATTAATTACTTACTTGTTCGCCACCCAACAATTGCCCCCTAGCTTGGTCTCACGTTGGGCATGGATTGATCAATTGAGACCAAGCTACAATCTCTTCGAAAACTGGGTGAGCATATACACGGGCGAGCACCCGAGTAGTTGGGCGAACAAACGAGCACGGGAACTCATGTGCGCGACCAGTAGCGAACGCCTTTTCATGTCGCGACGGTTGGATTCCCGAGGTGCGGGATACGAGGCGTCGCGTCAGTCACGTGCGTTTCCCTATTTGCTCATAGGGGCCTATAGATTTTTGGGAAAATTGAATTTTCACCCCCGTTTTAACCTTATAAATAGATGACTTTTCCTTCATTCTTCATTTTTTTGGACTTCCGCCATTGACACCTTCTCAAGCTTTTTCCTCTTGTAATTCTTGTGCTCGAATTCTTCTTGTGTCCTTTAGCTTCTTGTTCTTCGAAGGTAATTACATCTTATATCTCTTTTTCTCCTTTTATTTTCGTAATTTTTTTCTCTTTTTTCGCACTTCTCGCAACTGTGATTATAATTCCGGCCGTGGACCGCCGTTGCGCCGCCGTCCTGTGATATTGTCGCCGCCGTGATCCCGTTGTTGGTGCCATCGTCAAACTTTCCATAATTAGCCAATCTTCTCCGTTATTATTTTGAATGGAATTTTCCCCCTCAAGTTCCTCTCAATCCGGACCCGGGCAAAACCCGGAAAAACGACCCATAAATACGGCTTCTCCGCGCAGATCTGCTCGCCAAGCGTTGGCGAACATCCCGCGCACGTTATTGGTGGATGAAGGTACGGACTCGGATGCGAGCTCCGTTGTTCGCTCGGTAGAGATGTTCGCCGCTGATCACTCTGGCGATCAAGAAGAGATTCACCCTCTCGCTCGCGAACCCGAAACGTCTTCTGACCTTGGAGAAGATTCTGCAGTAGTGGCCGCGGAGATAGAGGGTTCACTTGACCTTGAGGGCGATCAAGCTGACACTGCTGGCGAGTAGCGAGTTGGCGAGCAGAGAGGTCCTACTCTTACTTGGGAGTTTTTAAGGGAAATCAATTTCCCCATCTCTCAAACTACACCAGAATCTCGGATCCCGGAAGGAATTGTTCGTGACGACGAGTGGGCGGACTATTCTGCTCGCTACTCGAAGACTTTTGCCCCCACATCGAGGGTAATTATGAAGAATCAGGGTGGGGACTTTGCAGCGAGCAAGATTGCTAGTGTATGTGTGGAGAGTGATCTGGCGAGCATCCGTGCAACATACAAGATTCCTTATGATATATTCATGTATGTGCCGAAGGAAGGAGAGACTGCTAATCGTCCCCCACCTGGTTGTACGACGATCAACTTGGATGTGCTGAACACGGGTTTCCCGCTCCCCGTTCATCCGCTCATTGGCCGTTTCTTGTCTGACATGAATCTGACGATCACTCAAATCACCCCAAATGGTTGGAGTACTCTTCTAGCCTTCATGACTCTTTTTGGTCTTGAGGGTTACAAGAATAAAATAACAACTACGGAGCTTCTTTATGCCTTAACTATTTCTGAGGACGGTGTTGGCTGGTATTATGTTAAGGCGAAGACCGGAGTGAAACTTGTTGAAGGTGTCCCCAATAAAATTAAGGGCTGGCATTGTCAATTCTTCTATATTGGTGGAGATTGACGAGCAACTGAGGGGTTCGCTGGCGGGCAGGCGCGCATCATGTCACCTGAAGGCTTTGGAAAAATCAAACGTAGGGCTGATTTTGTCTTGCTAATTCATAAGTAGGACTAATTTTAATCCTCTTCATTGTTTTGCAGGTCCGAGAATCTTGAAGTGGGGGCATCCCGATCTCAGCGACGAATACCTCTTCACGTTAGCCGTCATTTCTCTTCGCGACGCTGCTAGTCGCGATTTGGAACATCTTTCAAAAGCTCATTGCCGCAAGATTGCTGGATTGATTACGAGTCCCCACCATCTTGAAGCTCAGGCTGCTATTCCTGAAGGTAATTCTCTTCACTTTTGTTCTTATTGCTCGCCCATTTTTTTCTTGCTCGCCTAAACTTCTTATATTTGTTAGATCAACGAGTTACCGTTGCCATCCCGTCTGTGCCTGAATCCTACTACTTGCTCGCCAGACGAGTTAAACAGATGGCCGAAGCTTCAAGAAGGAAGATGGACCCTCCCCTTGCCATCATTCGCCTTCGAGCGGGGGAAAACCCCACTGATCGCCCAGCCGCCGGAGCTGGTCGCCGCAAGCCTGCGGCTAAAACTACCTCCTCTCCACGGGATGCAAGGAAGGAAAAAGAGAGAGAACGGGAGAGGGAGAAGAAAAAAGCGCCCCGGGGCGACAATGTTCGCGGTGATGATCGTGCCTCGAAGCGATCAAAAACTGTGGGGGAGGCGAGCAGCATTGCTCCCAGATCTCCTGCGTCTAAGTCCACCTCCTTGGAAGTGGTGGATGAACAACAAGTGGTCGCTGGCCTGGTAGCGACCAAGAGAGGGGACAATCCCAAAGATACTTCTTATTTGGGTTGGGACCCCGTTAAAATCAAAGAGTAAGTTAATTGTCTTCGATTTGTTTGTTGTTCGCCGCTTGGCGCAATGTTGCTCGCTTACTGACTATTGTATTTCTATTTTAGGTATAACCCAGCGCATTATCCTGGCCGCGGGACTACTCTCCACCATTTCTCTGTGGTGAAGAATGCACCCTCTTCGTTCTCCGACATCCCTGATGTCCCTGTTCGCCGAGCAGCCGAGACAGTTCCAAGAGCTTGGACGAAATCGGCGAACACCATTGTTGCTAGCCAATCTGCTAGTGACAATGTTCGCTTGGTGGCGTATAATGCTAGCCATCAATTGATCCAGTCCCAGATGCTGCTCGACCAAGTCATGGGGCTCGAGCGGACAAACCGTGACTTGGGTCGTCGTGTGGAAAGGATGGACAAGGAAAGAGCTGCTGCCATTAAGGAGTGCAAGGCCGAGCATGCTAAGGAGCTGGCCTTAATAGAGAGAAAGATGGAGGCCTCCTTGGTTGGCGAAAAGAGTGCCTTGGACAAGGCTGAAAAGATGATGCTGGAGGTGAAGTCTTCAGATCTGAGAGCTGAAAGGGCTGAAAAAGAGCGAGCAGACTTGGCTGCTCGTCTGCTAGCTGCCGAGGAACATATCAAGAGGTTGGAGGAGGAGCGTAAAGGCATGATCGACTATGAAGTCCACGAGCAAGAGGTGTTGGACAAGACCAACTTTGGGTACATCTGTGCCTTTGCGGAATGTTTGAGGTCTGTCCACTTCGCCCACAATCACAATCAAGATATTCGTGGCGCGGTGAAGGCGGATTTCATTGAGTACGTGAAGAACTACCCTCCTGCTCCTGGTTTAACCTTGTTCGTCTCTGATTTAGCCGATCTCGGCTTTCCTCTAGATGTATTTGGCGAGGAAGTCGACATTGCCGCCCCAACTTACGGTGGCCAGCCTGACCCTGCCCCAGCAGCGACCAGCGTGGCAGCCACTGATGAAGTCTTTGAAGGGTTGGTGTCTCTTCCTTTAACTCCTGTAGATGGGGCTGGGACAAGTGCCCCGGGCGAGCAGCCTAGTGCTCAGGCGACCAGCGCTGCAGATGCTCCTCCTCCTGCTTGAAGACTTAGTTCCTTTTACAATAGGATGTTTTCTTCTTTTTGTGCTTATCAGCTCATCCTTGTTGTAAACATATTTTGACTCAATGAAATGAACATCCTTACTAATTTGTAATTTTACGCCTCTTTGTTTGTCTTACTTAGTTGCTCGCCTATTGCTTTTAGCTTATGACTCAGTTTCTAAGTGTTCCTTTTTTCTTAAGGTAAACACTTAGTTAATACTTTAAGTTGGTCACTTGGTTCTTATAGAACTTGACCTTTAATTGTTTGGGCCATTTTGGTCGCTTGTGGACTTGGCCTTGCATTAATGTGGGCTATTGGTCCATTAGGGACTTAGCCTTATTTTGCATGTAATAAACCCTATTGTTCGTCTTATAACAGACTTGCACTTTGCAAATTTTTTTTTTTTGGGCGAGCAACCAAGTATTCTGGACTTAAGGCTCAAAATTTAAAAGAAAGCAAGTCAAAAGATAAATACAATTCTGCTCGCCTAGTAACTGCACAACTGCTCGCTTTTATATAAACTTGCGCAAAAAAGTTAAAATTACAAAAAGCTACTTGCAAAACTTCTAAGACTTACAGGACTTTATTGATAGTACTTCTTGAGTAAAGTAGTATTCTAGGAGTATTGGGACGACTTGCCTTCCATGTCTTCAAGGTCGTATGTGCCGTTGTGCCACTTATTCGTCACCTTGTATGGGCCCTCCCAAGTCGGGCCGAATACTCCTGGTGGTGTTAAAACTTTTCGAAGTACCAAGTCCCTAATTTCGAATTCTCTTGCTTTTACTTGAGAATTGTAGTACTTCGCTGCTCTTTTCTTATAAATTGCATTTTTCAATTCTGCTGTTATTCTTTTTTCTTCAAGCAAGTCCGACTCTGCTGCCAATGCGGAGTTATTTTCTTCTTCGTCAAACGCAGCTGTTCGACCTGTCGGGATTTGTAGCTCAATTGGTATTATTGCTTCTGTCCCGAACGCCATTGTGAAAGGTGTTTCGCCTGTACTTGTTCTGTGTGATACTCGGTATGCCCACAACACCTCCGACAGCTCCTCAGACCATTTCCCCTGTTTGTCGGCTAAGCGGATCTTCAAAATATGTTTGATTATTTTGTTCACTGCTTCCACTTGGCCATTCGACTGGGGGTGGTACGGTGTTGAAAAATGTTTCTTCATTCCCCACTTTTCACAAAAATCTCTTATCTTTTTTCCTTCAAACTGTTTTCCGTTATCCGTCATGATCGCTTGAGGCACCCCGAAATGACAAACAATGTTTCTCCATATGAAGTTAATCATTTTCTCCTGTGTGATTCGCACAAGCGCTTCTGCCTCAGCCCACTTCGTGTAATAGTCTACTGCCACCACTGTGAATCGAACATTTCCTTTTCCCGACGGAAAATGCCCGATGAGGTCAATTCCCCATTTCGCGAATGGCCACGGACTATTGACTGAAATTAGTTCGTGTGGGGGCTTGTGGATGTTTGGGGCGAACAACTGACACCTGTGACAAGTTCGGGCAACTTTGATTGCGTCCTGGAGGAGGGTCGGCCAATAATACCCTTGTCTTACGGTCTTGTACACTAATGCCCGTCCTCCAGCGTGATTTCCGCATATGCCTTCATGAATTTCCTTCAGTACTGCTTGACCTTGCCCCCTAGCCAAGCATTTTAGAAGTGGGAGTGAAATTCCTCTTTTGTACAACTGTCCGTCCATCATGGTGTATCTTGCTGCTCTTTTGACCAACTTGTTAGCTTCAAATGGGTTGTCTGGCTTTTTGTCGTTTTGTAAATATTCAGTGATTGGTATCCTCCAGTCGTCCTCTTCGAAATCTTCGTTGACTTGATACATTTTGTAGTCTTCGGTTGATGGCTTGGACATTTTTGTTAGCGTAACTCCTGTCAACTCTGCTGGTCATGTGCTAGTTGCTAGCCTGGCTAATGCATCTGCTTGAGCATTATTGTCTCTTGGTATCTGTTCGATGTATATTTGTTCGAACAAGGAGGCCAGGTGAGCAACAATCTTCTGATACAATGCCATGTTCTCGTCCTTTGCCTCGTACTCTCCTCGAACTTGGTTGACAATCAATTGTGAATCCCCAAAAATCTGCAGCTTTCTTACCCCAACTGACAATGCTAGGCGTAATCCAGCGATCACAGCTTCGTACTCTGCTTCGTTATTTGTCGCCATGAACTCGAACCGGACTGCTGAAGTAAAAACTTGCCTATTTGGGCTTATCAAGACTATACCTGCCCCCGATGCTGTATTAGTTGACGATCCGTCAACATACATGTGCCAGGGATGGCTATGTCCTCTCGTCGGATCCTGGGGGAAAGTCAGTTCGACTATAAAGTCTGCTAAGGCTTGCCCCTTGATCGCTGTTCGAGGAGCATATGAAATCCCGAACTGACTGATTTCCAATGACCATTTTAAAAGGCGACCAGCCGCATCGGGTCTGTGCAGTATTTGCTTGAGCGGGAACGTTGTCAACACTTCCACCTGGTGGTCGAAAAAATATGGACGAAGTTTCCTGACGCTCATCACCAGTGCATATGCTAGCTTCTCTGTCGGTGAGTATCTGAGTTCTGCTTCGTGTAAAGCTTGACTTACATAGTAGATGGGCAGGTGGAACTTTCCTTCTGCTCGAACGAGTACTGAGCTGATTGCTACTTCCGAAGCTGCCAGGTATAAGTATAACTTCTCCCCTGGGATCGGCTTGGCAAGAATTTTCGTATCACTGAGGTATTCTTTCAACTGCTCGAACGCTTGTTGACAGGCGTCTGTCCATTGAAACTTTCCCTTCTTGATTGCCTCGAAGAACGGCCTGCATTTATCTCCGGATCTTGAGACGAATCTGTTTAAAGCTGCTAGGCATCCGATTAGCCTTTGGACTTCTTTAACCGATCTGGGTGGCTGCATTTCTATGATCGCTTTCACTTTTACGGGATTTGCTTCGATTCCTCTTTGACTGACTAGATGTCCCAAGAACTTCCCGGAATGGACCCCAAAACTGCTTTTCTTAGGGTTTAGTTTCATGTTGTATGTTCGAAGTATCTCAAACGTTTGAGTTAGATGCTGCAAGTGATCTTCCTTTTTGGAGCTCTTGACAACAATATCATCTACGTATACTTCCATCGTCTTCCCGATGTGATCATCAAACATCTTATTGACCAATCTCTGATATGTAGCTCCAGCATTGATTAACCCAAATGGCATTCTCTTCCAGCACAACAAGTTTTTGTTGGTGTAGAACGCCGTA
The DNA here is from genome assembly GCA_947034835.1 of Ballota nigra. Classification (NCBI taxonomy): domain Eukaryota; kingdom Viridiplantae; phylum Streptophyta; class Magnoliopsida; order Lamiales; family Lamiaceae; genus Ballota; species Ballota nigra. The sequence continues at coordinate 40,754,734 of OX344721.1, forward strand.
TGCTCTTGATCATCAGGATGCATCGCTATTTGATGATATCCTGCGAATGCATCCATGAACGTGAGAAGCTTATGTCCAGCGTTGCCATCAACCAGTTGATCGATATGAGGCAATGGGAAATTATCCTTTGGGCAGACGGCGTTGAGATCTGTGAAGTCGATGCAGAGTCTCCATGTCCCAGTCGCTTTTCTAACCAATACTGGATTCGCCACCCATTGCGGGCATAACGCTTGTTTGATTAGGTCGTTATCCAGCAGCTTTTTAACCTCCACATCGAGCGCCTCGTATTTGTCGGGACCGAATTTTCTCCTCTTCTGATGGACTGGCTTCTTCCTCGGGTCGATGTTGAGTCGGTGGCAGGCATGTTCGGGGCTGATGCCCACCATGTCTGCATGCGACCATGCGAACACATCGAGGTTTGCTTTAAGAAACTCAATCATGTTGGTCCTGTACGACTCTGGTAGCTCGGACCCTATGAAGAGTTCTAAGCCCTCTTGGTTCGGGTCGACTTTTATAGTTTCCAACTCTTCGACCGGGGTAGCCCTTCGTTTCTGGCCTTTCCATCTGGGGTCAATAATGGCCCCCTCTGTCTTTAGCTCATCTTCGATTTCCATCGGTTCTGCTCCCAATCGTGGCTCAATGTCCTCTGTATCAACGTTCATTGCCATTGTTTGTTCTTCCTCGTTGCTGGTTGTAGCAGCTTCTCTACCTCTTGTTTGGACAGACTGTCCATCTTCGCGTTCTTGCTCGTCCTCGTTTAATTGTGCGCCCATGCACAACTATTCGTCAATGCGCGGCTGTTCGTCTATGCATAGCTGGTCGTCGACTTCCATTACTTTAGTTTCGATAGATGTCATGGCCTCGCTATCGCCTTCGTCTTTACCTGGGCATCTGTCTACCATGTTGACCTGGTGGTCCTCCAGTTGTATCTGCAAAAGACATGCACGAGCCTTCTTCTGGTCTCCCTTGACTGTACCTGCACCTTTCTTTGTTGGGAATTTTAAACAATAATAGTACGTTGAAACAGCTGCTTTAAATTCATGCAAGAAAAGACGACCAAGGAAACCGTTATAGGTGGACTGTTGGTCTACAACTAGGAAATCTACCATCCTATTCATTTTCCTTTCCGGGTCCTCGACCGATACAAGCTCGACTGCCAACGTAACCATTCCTATCGGGGTGGTCACAGCATTCCCGAATCCTATAATTTTGTGATCGCAGTCCTTGATGTACTCGGCGCAATCTCCCGTCCACCGTACTTTTGAACAGGATGTTCGTATAGGAACCAGTATCGACTAGTAGACGGTGCACTTTTGTCCCCATAATATTGGCACAAATGACCAACGAGTCATTGTGGGGAGTGAGTATCCCGTCTAAGTCTTTTTCTGAGAAAGTCAGGTCCCCCGTTCGTTTGGTCGATGGATTCACACCCACTTCCATCACCTGATCCACTACTCCCAGTTCTGCTTTCCTCTTTCTTTTTGACACAAGTGGTCTCCCATCAGAACAACCACCTAGTGGTCCAGCGGGCTCCAACATTAAGATTTCCGGAATAGGCCTTGCTGGGGTTGCTGGGACCTTTCTTTCTCTCTTACCAGCTTTGCTTGGCTGTTCGTCGCTGTCTCCGTCATCCGAACTGGATGGTACCGGTGCCCTTGGTCTTTTACCTGGTTCCCTTTTCACGAACTCAGACAACTTTCCTTCCTCATAGAACCTCCACAACTGCTTCAGGTATTTGTTCGGGTTCAGCTTTCCTCTCTCTTGCCTTATCCTCCGTGGCTCTGACAACATTTCCCTGTCTTTAACGTTGTCGTACACAGCGTCCACAGACATGGTAAGGACTTGATTTAACTTTTCTTTCAATTCAGCTCCCTCATTGAACGACTTCATGTTCTTCGGAGCTTTGTAATCACTTCCTCCAGATTTCTTGCCAAACTTCTTTGGATCAGCTTTGTCTCCCATCTCTCTGTGTAGGGCCTCCTGCATCGATACGTGGATTCCAGCTTTGTGTCTGAATTCCGCGTATGTTTTTGGGCAAGTCAAGTGCATCTCCTTCCACAGATCAGTTCCTTTCTTCAGTCCAGCCATCACTGCCACTATCTTCGTATCTTCACTCACCATTTCGCCTTCCAACAAAACTTTATCAAACCTTTCCAGAAATTGCTTATCAGACTCCTCGTCTCCTTGCCTGATATCTGCCAAACGGTGTCTGTGGGTCAGGTAGGACCCGGCAGTTGAGAAATAAGATAAAAACTCTTTGCTTAGTTGGGCGAAAGAGTTGATGGAGCCGGGAGTTAATGCCGAAAACCATCTGTGCGGGCCATCTCCCAGGGTGAGTGGGAAATTTCGGCATTGTGTGGCGTCGGTTGCCCCCATTGAGATCATGAAATCCGAATACTTCGTCACATGAATTCGAGGGTCCGACGTTCCCTCATACAAATTGATGGCTGTAAACTGTATCTTCTTCTGGATTGGTGCATTGAGGACAGACAGAGATAACGGTGAAGAAGGGAGAATAGTTGATCCGACACCTCTCTGGGATTCCAATTGTTTCTGCAATTCTTCAATTGCTTTTTTCATTTCCTGCAATTCATTTGGGGGAGTCCTCCCGTTGGAAGGCTGTTCATCGTGGTTGAGTTCAATAACTTCTTCACGATGCAGTCCCTTGCCAACAGGACGTTTCTCCTGAGTCGTTTTCCTAGCAGCGTTGCTAGCTCCTTTGGCCCTAGTCGGCCAAAAGCTGATCTTCGGATTCGGTCATGCACTGACGGGCGAGCAGGAAAGCGTGATCGCTCCTCGTTCTTCTTGGATGCTTCTCTTCTATTCGCATTCCTCATCCCTAACCTTTCCAAAGCACTTGTCCGGGATGTACTTTTGCTTGACTCGTCAACCCGGCTTGGTGACGACTCTCCTCTGCTCCCCAAACGTTCACTTATGGGAGCCTTTCCTTTGTTTCTTCGGACTTCAGCGCTGTCAGCCTCATCACGGCGCATATCCTCTCTCATTTTACTTCTCTGCTCGCCTGCTCGCCCCTGCTCGCCTGCTCGATTGGTCATCGCCGTTGCTCTCGACGGCCCAACTGTTTGTCGATTCTGCAAGGATTGAAGGACAGCAATGGTTTTTGCTAACTCCTCCGGGTTCTGAGCAAGTGCTTCTACTTCTGGTGGGATTGTGTCAATGGTGACTTGGATATTCCTTTGCGAGGTTGCTCTCACCGTCCGGGCATGTCCTTCGGTGGAAGAAACCCTAGTTCTCGACCTAGGATTCGGGGATGCGCTCGAATGTCGTTCTTCTTGCGATCTAATCATCTTGGTTGCCAAAATGTATGGGATAAACGGAAGATTGAGGTGATCTTGCTTCTAAAAAGCACTTTTTTCAAGAGTTACTAGCCTTGTATGTATGAATATGGTGGTTTGAAAACCCTAGTTCATACATGCATGCATTTAAACTCTTAAAATGATGTATTTATGGATAACTTTGTTCCGAATGGTGTGCACACTTGATTTCCGGTGACTTCTTCCCGGATTCCGGCCAACTTTTGCAGATTCCGGCGAAGATCTTCAACCTTTCTTCGAATTTTTCATGAAGGAGGTTCGAACCCTCCTTCTAGCGCCAATTGTTGATGACCTTTTCGTAATCACGATGATTAGTGGCTATTTTTACCCAATGAAGATCATCAAACAAGAACTATGTTCATGGAATTTGGCTAAGTAATGCTCAAGGAATAATTTTGCAAGAGTTTGGCTATTTTATTCAATTGTTCTCCCCTTTTTTCATGCAAATGAATGGGGTATTTATAGATATACAAAGAGGTCATGTGTCACCATCTTGGTGGTTTAACCATTGGATCTTTGCCAAGTGTTAGGACACTTGTACAACATCTACACTATTGCTCATTGGATGGGTGCCAAGTGTTGAGACACTTGGACCATATCTAAGCTAGTGACTCTTGGAGTTCCCAATGTTGCACTTGGTCTTTGGCACTACTGAGATGCTCTCGATGGTGACCGGTTGCTCGTTTGTACGTCTTCGTTGGATATCGTGGTCCTTAGCATTCCGAGTTTTTCGCTCCTTGCTTGGGATCGTTTTACAATGTTGCTCGCTTCATTGCGAAGTTGTTCGCCCGAATTGATCTTGGTTTGGGCCGCTTGCACAGCTGTTTTTTGCAAGGCTGCTCGCCCAATCCTGCTTGCCACATTAGGGCTCCTCTACAAAGCTGTTCGCTCCACGAAGCTGCTAGCTCCTTTCATTTATTATCCTGTTACCAAGTCTAATAATCTCTTCTGTTTATTAATTACTTACTTGTTCGCCACCCAACAACTTTGGCATTGCTGCACCTGCTAACATGCACCTTACCCTCTCAAGGATAGTCCTATTCATTCTCTCTGCAAGCCCATTTTGTTGGGGATTTGATGGAACTGTCTTATGCCTTACAGTTCCTTTTGACTTGCAGAAATCATTGAACTCTTGTGAAAGATACTCCAGGCCATTGTCAGTTCTCAAATGCTTGACCTTCCTTCCAGTTTGGTTCTCTTGTTTTATGATCCAGTCCTTAAACTTTTGGAGAGCCTCACTCTTGTGTTTCATCACATAGATCCATACTTTCCTGCTGTAATCATCAATCAAGGTTATGAAGTATCTTCCTCCTCCATGAGTTTCTGTTCTTACAGGACCCCATACATCTGAGTGTACATAATCAAGAATCCCTTCAGTCTTGTGGATTCCCTTAGGATAAGATTGCTTCTTAGCCTTTCCCAGAACACAATGCTCACAAAAATCCAATTTTGTGACATTGTTGTTATCAAAGGCCTTCTTCTTTGCAAGCTCAATTAGGCCTTTCTCACAAATGTGACCTAACCTCTTATGCCACATCATTGTTTCCATACTGTTCATGACAGTATTCACAGATCCCTTTACAGAATTTCCCATATGAAGATACAATCCATTCTTCTTCTTTCCTGTCATCAAGGTCTTTGATTCCTTTGTTATGATGATGGTTCCATCTTTAGTGTAGAATTCACAGCCAGCAGTATTCAAGGATCCAAGTGAAATCAAATTTCTCTTGAGATCAGGCACGTACCTGACTTTAGTCAATATGACAGTAGATCCAGTTTCCATAATGATTTTCACAGAACCTATCCCCCCCCCGTCTTTACATGCTTGATCATTGCCTAGAAGCACACTGCCTCCATCAATTTTCTTCAAGTCTTGAAACCAGTGTTTATGAGGACACATGTGAAATGAACATTCAGAATCAAGCACCCATTCATTGTGCATTCTGGCCTCAGAAACTGTAAGGACCTCAGCACTATCATATCCCTCTTCAGCAACTGCCACATCTGCCTTTTAATCTTGCTTGTCCTTTCCCTTGCTTGGACAATTCTTCTTCAAATGTCCTACCTTATGACAGTCGAAACATTTCCTCTTCTCCACAAAACCAATTCCAGATTTTGACTCCTCCTTTTGGCTTTGCCCCTTCTTGAACTTGCTGTTCTTTCTTTTGTTCTTGAATTTTACATTCAAACTTTCACCTTCGTTGTTGGCTTTCTTATCAGTAATATTTCTATCTCCAGATATTTGTAGAAACTTGGTCTTGATGGCAGTTTGAACCTGATCAAAATTCAACTGATCTTGTCTCCCAAATAGTAGTGCATCCTTGAAGTTCTCCAATGATTTAGGCAATGCATTCAACAGCATTAATGCCTTATCATCATCTTCAATCTTGACTCCCAGATCTTCAAGGTTATCTATACACTTGATAAATTCATCAAACTGTTCATTCATGTTCTTGTCCTCCTTCATCTTGAAACCATGTAGCCTCTACCTTGCATACAACTTGTTGGAAACTGATTTCGTTTGATACAGACCATCCAACTTTTCCATGATTTCAATAGCTGATTTAGCCTTGCAAACTTCCCTTAACGGCTTGTCTCCTAAACACAGAATGATAGCACTCAATGCCCTTTCTAGAATTTCAGTCTTGTGATTTAAATTCGGAGCACTGGCCCATTGCTCATCTGTTAGGAAAGTATTTGCTAAACCGTGTTGTGTCAATAGAGCTCGCACCTTAATCTTCCAAAGCCCATAATCATTCTTGCCCGTGAATTTGTCCACTTCTAACTTCAATGTAGTCATCTTCAAGTCGTGGCGTTTCCCATAGACGGCGCCAATTTGTTAATAAATGGATGAAGATAACGCAGAAGCAGCAAGCAATTTGATCGAATAAGAACAAAACCAGAAAGAAAAAGGAAGAAAAACAAGAAATCAAAGTACGACGCTCGATTTACGTGGTTCGATCAATTGATCTATGTCCACGGGGAGGGAAGAACTTCTTATTATGCAAACAAGGGCGATTTACAGAGTTATCTCACGAATTGATCTTAAACTCTCTCAAGAACCCTAGAATAGAAACACTCTCTAATTACTTTGATGAATCTACACAATTGGAACTGATTGATACCAGTACATACTACCCAGAGTAATCCGTAACTACCCCTATAACTGAATCCGTGCGTCGCTGCCTCTGGAAGAAACGCCCAAATCAATTTTGCTTATAACAGAAATCTGTTATTACTGTCGAAATTATATACACTCCCACTTTCAGTAAATGCACACCCCAGTTAAGAAAATAATACTCGGAAGACAATTGCATTTTCAATACTCCAACTGTTACATGTAACAATTAATTTAAGTCAAAATTTATCCAATTTAGGTTACATGATTTCCATGATTCCCCGTTTCAAAATATAAAAAAAATAAAAAATTCCATGATTCCATCGTAGCTGCGCGTATCGTGAGTCCACGTGATCTAGTGTAGTTAACAGTTGGCCAAATAATGTGTATCATGCTTCAGTAATTCCAGTTTGGGCATTACGGTTTCTGTGATTAGTATGTGAAAACAACTTGTATAATGGATTTCTGCACTCAACACCTCTGCTAATTAAATTGACATTTAACGGAAAATAAAGTATTAGGTATCTAATGTAATAGCGTAGCACCCGTCACCGGTGTGTTATGCGTTTTTTTTTTAATATTCTATGCAAAATTCTTTTTTAAAATTATACTAACACTTATAATTATTTTAATATTTCAACATATCTGACATGCAATTAATTATTACATACGTCATTCATTGTATTATGTAAATAATTAGAATGATAATTATTGTGAAAAATTATATTATTAAAAAAAATTAAATATATAAGTTTTATTTTTAAGATACATAATCGTCATCGTCGTCATTAATAAAATAATCGGGAGAATTTCATATATCATAGTAACTTTAGAAACAGAAATAGAGAAGAATATCTGATTGTAAAAAGAGAAGAAAACATATGTAGAATAAAATCATTTTTATACTTTAAAGTATTATTGTATTGTTAAGTAAAAAGGGAGGAAACATAAGTTGGTAAAATTACAATAAACGTCTAATTATGTCCTTTTATATATTGAAGATGCATCAATTCCTTAGAATTAAATTCTAATGTGGGTTAAAAGTAAATGCATTGATCAAATTTTATTATGTTCTTAAAATACTAAAAAGGATGCTTGGTTAGACAATTTAGGTGTTGATAAAGAAAATCAAAGTCATAATGTGTGTATGGGTGTGTCGAATGATTTTAGTGTAACTTTGATTCCAAAAAACAAATAATCACTCATAGTTTATTTATCTGAGAGGTATAATTTTGATTCCATACAATTTCTATTCTCATAGTATATTTTTCATTCAAGTTGGTTTTGTATGAAACAATGAGAATGGGCGTAACTAGGACATTGATTCATTAACACTTTGGTAGGGGTGGATGTTAATTTGTGTGGTCTCATGTCATGAGACGGTCTCATACAAGTTTTTGCCTTTTCATTCTTTACAATTTTGTCAAACACCCTTATTAATAAATCAATTAATTAATATAAAATTTTAACTTAATTTATTTTTTAGAAATTTAATCAGTCAATTAATTTTTTTTCTTTCTTTCGTACATGTGTGTATATATACACACACATGTATGTCCTTGATAAAATCAGGTATTAGATGTATGTAGCCTACATGGTGCAAAAAATTCGATACAAATTTAATTGAAATACAGAAAACACATCAAAATTGGAAGAAATAGGAGTATCATTATGCAAATTGATTACGTCCATATGTATCAACTTGTCAGATAATTTTTGTCGGTAGGTATATTCTACAAGCAATTTTCCTATCTGCAATATTACGCCCATACATTTATATATATATATATATATATATATATATAATTCAATGTAATTAGCTTCTGAGAGAAATGTGACATAAATAAGCAATTAAAGAAATAAATGGTGCAATCACATATATCAATGTAGATCAAACAAAAACCGTACACGCTTTGTGGTTGAAATGGGTGGTCAACAACGATAGGCAGAGTGCAGAGATATCATGATACTGATTGGGGATTTTGTAACATTCTATAGTATAGGCATTCACACTAATAGGTGACATATAGTTTCTGTTTTCCAATTCCTCTCCTCATTAATAACAAAAGCAACATTTTATGTCTTTTAATTAAAATAAGACTAGTTATTTTAAGGCAAATTTTTTTAATTTAGGCCAAATGTAAATTCTGATTGCAAAAATAGGGGTTCTGGAATTTTTTTTACGAAAATAGGGTTGATCGCGCCTGGGAGTGGCGATCAAAAGAGAGGATCGCGCTCACCAGGCGCGATGCATAATGGGACGTAATTTCTGCTCTTGATCGCGCCTCATAGAGGCGATCTAAAGGGCAGGATCGCGCTCCCCAGACGCGATTATCTCAGTCAAATGCCACGTCGTAGATCGCCCTTGCGGAAGGCGAGTCTCGACAATATCTGACGGCCGCACATGGCCACCCACAAGATTCCCACGCGGTTGCTGCTTTTCACGCTTTCCGAGGCACACACATGATGTTATTTTGGCACTATATGCTTGTCTAAAAGCATATAACACAGATGGTTTCGGTTCTTCCTCCTCCCATTTTCTTTCTTCTCTTCTCTTCCTCCTCTGCACGAAAATTTCTGCTTCTTCCTCTCCTCACTAGTATTTCAGTTTTGTTCTTCTTCCTCCCCTCATTGCACCGAAAATTTTAGTACTCCTTTCAAAATTCATCCATCATTTTAGTATTCCTTCTGCCTTCTTTATTCTGTCCGAATTTTAGCCAAAAAAAAAAAAAAAACACAAGGGCTGCTACAAACCAATCCCCACAAAAATGTAAGTATTTTGATATTTTTAAATTTTTTGCAGTTTTTTATTTTATTCTAAATTCTTTTTTCTCAACTTGCAGTCTCACATTTGGACAAAAGTAAAAGCTAGTTGGTATTTTGCTATCTACCTGAGGAGTACAGACACTGCTATCAAAAGGTAAATTCTTCAAAAAAAAATTAATAATTTTTTTCGAATTTTTTTGCATGCATATATTATCTTTTTTTTTAAATAACGGTGTGTTGATAGGCGAACATTATCTAAATATGGAGCGAACAATTATTGAAGTCTAAAACAAAGAAAATCACTATTTGGGCGCATTAACCAACCTGGGAGGTGTATGAAGTGACGAACAACTCTCCCGACGAACAACTAATGGGCGAACAGGTATTAAGGCCCGGGACCAAGAATGAGCCAACTGTGGAGTCATCCATGACGAACAACTTGGTCAGAATATGATACAACAAATAGCCAAGGAGGTGTGTACAAGTGAACAAAGGACAAAGATCCCAAAGTCAAGCTAAACAAAGGCATAAGGCGAACAACTTCCCAAGTACAACCTCAAGAGGCGAACAACTTTCGGTTGGAGAATCAACAAGATCCATCAAGCCGACCTAGGCGAACAACAATGAGTCCGAGATAAGACCAAAGAAGACTTTGTAACTAAGATTTAGCTTAGATAAGGTCAAACTAGAGTCAAAGGACACATGTCAAGCATGCAGGCTAGGGAGACCAAGAGTCAGAGACACCTCCTGCTTGCTCGTCTCTATAAATAGTTGCTCTCCAGCTTATGAAATACAGAAAAAAATTCATAAACACTCCCAAACACACACAAGTACACCTTAACGCGCACGCATACGAAATTATTTCGGTTTCGGTTTTCATATATCCGAATTCGATAACCTAAACCCCGATTTACCATTTACGGTGGTAATCAATCACACGTTATTGATTGGTGACGTAAAAACGGATTAAAACAGCCACTAATCCTCACGATTAGATTCGTTCACCAACAATTTGGCGCTAGAAGAAGGGTTCGAACCTCCGGTTTAGTGTGATTACTCAAGAACTTCAAGTTGAAAACTTGAAGATTCAAAGGAAGTCTCAAGAAATATTTGAAGATATAAACAAAAGTGTTCTTGGTGTTCTTGGTGTTCTTCAATTTTAAGATTAAGAAACAATTTAAATTGAAATGCCTCAATCTAAAGAGACCCAAGGATCACGTTTGTCGAAAAGAGCATCTCAGACCCGAGCCACGTCGGCCGACCACCAGGACCGTGACCCGAGACATGCGAACAGGTCACAACATACAGCCATAACACATAACCTCCCCCCTGAGATGGAGGCTTTGGCGAACAACCCCAACGAGTTAGCCAAAACCATTGCTGCTCTCCAGGCCCTCCAGAGGCAACAAGAGCAAGTTAGGCCAACACAAGCAAGGCCAAGGGACAAGTCCCCAGAAGTTAGACCCAGGACTACTAGGGGCGAACAGCGAGAGGTTGATAGTGCCCAAGTCAGACGGAACAAGGGAAAGGCCAAGGTGGACGACCAACAAGAAGTATAGGCTGAGTCTGGTCGCGGACGAACAACTATGTCTAGCCATGGGACAACACGTTCCAGTGCCCAAGACAGGCTTAGCCAACCCCAACGGGAAGCTGCTCGCCGGGGAGCAGAAGACGGGCGAGCAACTTTTGAACAGCCTCGCCCATCAGTCCATGAAAGGATCACCCTGTCAGCCTTCAGGCGCCTAGGGCCAAATGCGGCGAACAATGTTAGGAGGCAAGCCCAGGAAGTGCCCACTCCAAGCGAGGGACTGCGACGAGCAGAAAGGTTAATGCCTTTGCTCGCCGAACAGCCTCCAAGTCAGGGGGCACCTCTTGATGAATTATCAAGCCTAAGGAGGGCTGTGGAGAACATGCAAGGGCAACTAGATCAACAGAGGGGGATGGGAGCGATCAGCATGCCATCCTCACCTTTGGCAGCTCACATTTTGAAAGCCCCGATCCAGAAAAAGGTTCAATTTCCAGCAAGCATTCAATATGAGGGCATCACTGACCCCCGGGTCCACTTAACAAAATATACGGACTACATGGTCTCTGTGGGGGCCAGCGACGCCACCCAATGCCGGAATTTTCCATTAACATTAGGCGATCGGGTTCACAAGTGGTTTTCATCAATGCCGCCGGCATCAATCCACTCGTTCATTCAGCTAAGTCGAGAATTTCTCTCTCACTTTTCAACGGCGGGGTCGTATCTTTCCCAAAAACACCGGCTATCAGATTTAAGACAAAATGATGATGAAACTGACCGGGCGTTTATGGAAAGATTCGATAAAGTTTTGCTAGAAGGAGAACCGGTGAGCGAAGATACAAAGATCGTCGCTGTGATGGCCGGATTGAAAAAAGGGTCGAAGTTATGGAAGGAGGTACGTCTGAAGTGCCCAAAGACTTATGCCGAGTTCAGAAACCAAGCTGGCATTTTCGTTTCCATGCACGAGGCCCTACAAACAAATTTAGGGGAGAACAAAGCTGATCCTAAGGAGAATAACAAAAAGCCCGTCGGGACAAGCTACAGGGTCCCAAAAAATATGAAAGCATTCACCGAAGGATCGGATTTGAAAGAAAAATTGAACCAAGTATTGACAGCATCAGTTGATACTGTGTATGAGAGCGTAAAGGAGAAAGAGTTGCTTTCCCCACCACGTAAAATCCGTCAGGATACTGGCAAACTCAACCTGAACAAGTATTGTGCCTACCATCAAAGTGTGGGGCATTTTACGAGTGAGTGTAGAGATTTGCTTAAGCAACTCTGGCGATTTTATGAGGAGGGAAAGCTCTCCGATTTCGTTAAGAGGCAACCTGGGAAAAGAGCTCGGGAAAACAACTCAGAAGATGAAGAGGATGGTCAACCTCAGAGAAACAACAAACCCGGGCGACCAGTTCCCAGTATGCCAGCTCAACCTTTAGAAGATCTGTTCATGATGGAACCCGCAGGTCCCGCGGGAGGGTGTTTTGATGGACAATCACCTGACTCTAACCGGAAGAGGAAAGCGGAGCTACGAGCGATTGGCCAAGTACAAGAGATGGGAGTTAAGCCGTCTATCATGCAAACGGCAGAATTAACTTTCACCGAAAAAGACCTTGAAGGTGTCTTAACTCCGCACAATGATTCGCTCGTAATCTGTGCCAAGATTATGGGGACCAGAGTCCACAGACTGTTGGTGGACACCGGAGCCTACACGAACATCTTATTCAAGAAGACCCTCGATAATCTGGGAGATTATTCGGGTTATGTTCGGAATACAACACATAGAATTGTAGGCTTCGGAAATGCTGTGACAACGCCGTTGGGAATTGTAACATTAGCTGTACAACTTGTAACGGCCAATGAACCCGAAAGAAATATAACAAGAATGGTAGATTTCTTGGTTGTAGACCAGGAGTCGACCTATAACGGGTTTCTTGGCCGACCTTTTCTTAATGAATTTAAAGCTGCGTGTTCCACTTACCACTATTGTTTGAAATTTCCAACAGCTAGTGGAACAGGCACAATTAAGGGAGACCAACGGAGAGCACGAGAATGCGTTCAACAGCTACGAGCAAAATTTGTACAAATATCCATGATGGAAGCAGCAAGTTATCCCATCGACGAACCATCAATACTGAACAATATGATGGACATAGACGACCACATGGATGCGGACGAACAGCACTTGAACGAGCAAGTGTTGGACGAACAACTCGTTACCACCCGGGAGGAGTATCCATCTGACGAACAACGAGGGGGTGATGACGAACAACTTTCAGTAGAAGACTTGGAGGGCCAAGTACAAACGAACAACAATGGAACGGAGCCAACTGATGATCTTGAACCCCGCCTGGGGGCAGAGCCAATGGACATCGAAAATGATTCCAACCATGAGGAACCCATACTTGATCCCCGTTGGAAGGGACAAAAACGACGAGCAACTCCAGTCGAAGAGCTGGAGGCGTTCAAAGTTAATCCCAACAACGAGGATCTTGAATTATTCATAGGATCTGAGCTCCCAGAGCCTTACAGATCCCGAATGAAAGAGTTCCTCACCAAGAATCTAGATGTCTTCGCCTGGTCTCATGCAGATATGGTGGGGATAGACCCGAAACATGCTTGTCATAAGCTGAACATAAATCAAGCAAAAAAGCCCGTCCATCAAAAGCGAAGGAAGTACGGCCCAGACAAATATCAAGCGTTGAATGAAGAAGTTAAAAAGCTGCTAGACAACGATCTGATCCGTCAAGCACTTTGTCCACAATGGGTAGCAAACCCTGTGCTGGTGAGAAAATCGAACGGAACCTGGAGGCTATGCATAGACTTTACAGATTTGAATGCAACATGCCCGAAGGACAACTTTCCTCTCCCGCACATCGATCAATTGGTGGACAGCACTGCGGGTCACGAGATGCTAACATTCATGGATGCTTTTGCAGGGTATCATCAAATCCCAATGCATCCTGACGATCAAGAAAGCACAGCTTTTTATACTAACAAAAACTTGCTGTGCTGGAAGAGAATGCCATTTGGCCTCATAAATGCTGGAGCAACATATCAAAGACTGGTGAACAAGATGTTTGATCAACAAATTGGAGACACGGTTGAAGTCTATGTAGACGATATCGTGGTCAAAAGTCCCAAGAAGGAAGACCATCTTCAACATCTGACTCAAGTGTTCGAAATTCTTCGACACTATAACATGAAGTTGAATCCAAAGAAAAGTAGCTTTGGAGTCCATTCAGGGAAATTCTTGGGTCATCTTGTTAGCCAGCGGGGAATTGAGGCCAACCCTTCAAAAGTTAAAGCCATCCTGGATATGCAGCCACCACGTTCAGTGAAAGAAGTGCAAAGACTCACCGGGTGCCTAGCAGCGTTGAACCGGTTCATATCCAGGTCGGGGGACAAGTGCCGTCCATTCTTCGAGACCGTCAAAAAAGGAAAGTTTGCATGGACTAACAACTGCCAGGCGGCCTTCGATCAACTTAAAGACTACCTGGGAGATGTCAAAATCTTATCAAAACCAGTCCCAGGAGAAAAGCTCTTTTTATACTTAGCCGCATCAGAAGTTGCCATCAGCTCTGTCTTGGTGCGCGAAGACGGAAAATTCCACCAACCTATATATTACGTCAGCCAGGCTTTGCATGAAGCAGAGATCAAATATGCCCCAACCGAAAAGCTGGCGTATGCTTTGGTTATGAGCGTGAGAAAGTTACGACCATACTTCTTTGACCATCAAGTCGAAGTTCTAACAACTTTCCCGCTCAGGCAAATTCTCCATCGCCCCGACACTGCAGGTCGTCTTTTAAGATGGTCACTGGAAATTAGCCAATTCGGGGTGACCTATGCTCCTCGAACGACGATCAAAGGGCAAGCATTAGCCGACTTTATAGTCGAACTAACTTTCCCACCAGATCCGACGAGAGGACTTGATCATCCTTGGCATCTCTATGTGGACGGATCATCAACCAACATAGCCTCGGGGGCAGGAGTAGTATTAATAAGTCCAAACAGACAAGTATTCACCTCGGCAATCAGATTTGGCTTCATGGCAACCAACAACGAAGCTGAGTATGAAGCTCTTATCGCTGGTCTCCACCTATCCCTCGCAGTTGGTGTCAGACGCTTGCAAATATTTGGCGATTCACAATTGATCGTGAACCAAGTCCGAGGTGAATACGAAGCAAAAGATGATCACATGATCGAGTATCAACGGATTGTTGCTCACCTGATGTCCATGTTGCAGCAAGTTTTCATACAGCAAATTCCAAGGACGAGCAACACTCAAGCAGACGCGCTTGCCCGACTAGCAACGAGTGAAGGCCCCATAGAGTTGGCAGATATTATAGTTACAAAGATGAAAGATCCATCAACAGTAAGTTATAATGTCAATCAACTCGACGATCAAACCAGCGAAGAAGAAGACTGGAGAACAAGTATAGTCAAATACTTGAGAAATGGGGAAAAACCAAACAACCCTTTTGAAGCTGCCAAGCTAATAAAGCGAGCCGCCAGATATACTCTGGTGGGTGAGCAACTTTACAAAAGGGGAATATCAATCCCACTTCTCAAGTGTTTGCCTAGGGGGCAAGGGCAAGCGGTACTTGAAGAGATACATGCTGGAGTATGTGGAAATCATACTGGGGGGCAAGCTTTGGCATACAAGACAATCAGACAAGGCTATTATTGGCCGACCTTACGTCAAGACGCAATCAAAAAAGCCAAAACTTGCCATCAATGTCAGATTTTTGCCCCAGGCATCCATACCCCGGCTCAGGAACTTGTGTCAGTATACAGCCCATGGCCTTTTGCAAGATGGGGGATGGACATCATTGGTCCTTTCCCGGCTGGAGTTGGAAATGTTCGATTCGCCGTCGTGGCAGTCGATTATTACACAAAGTGGGCGGAAGCAGAGGCTATGGTGAATATAACACAGCAGAAGATGATCAACTTTATTTGGAAGAACATTGTCTGTCGTTTCGGAGTTCCACAGGCAATTGTGACAGACAATGGTCCACAGTTTGACGGACAAGAGTTGAGAGAATTCTGTACGAAGTGGGGGATCAAGAAACATTACTCCACACCTTATCACCCCCAGTCGAATGGACAAGTTGAAGCCGTAAATAAAATCATAAAGCATACATTAAAAGTGCGACTGGCGGAGAGTAAAAGCAGTTGGTCTACAGAACTTCCGGAAGTCTTATGGGCATACAGAGTTTCTCCCAGGTCGAGCACCGGAGAAACACCCTTTGCAATGGCTTTCGGAACAGAGGCTGTAATACCAATTGAGTTAGAGGCCACTACATTCAGGACGACCAACTTTGATGAACAGGCGAACAACTCTGCTCTAAATGCTGAATTGGATTTGCTCGAAGAAAAAAGATTGAATGCCGAGCTAAAGAATGCCACATACAAGCAGCGAGCAGAACGTTACTATAATTCCCATGTAAAAGTTAGGGAATTCAGAGTTGGAGATTTGGTTCTAAGAAAGTTGCTCGCCCAACCTCCAGGCGTATTGGGACCAACTTGGGAGGGCCCGTATCGTATAACAGAAAAATACGTCAATGGCGTGTACGATATTGAAGACATGGAAGGCAAGCTGGCCCAATACTCCTGGAATGCTGTGCATCTAAAGAAGTACTATCAATAAAGTTGGGCGAACAAATGTCTTGGGGGGCAAGGGATGCGTATGAGTTGAAGGAAGGCTAAGAAGACAGCTAAAAACTTGCCTAATTTTTTAAAATTTTCTTAAGTATAGATTCAAAAGTTGCTCGGCACGTTGTATAGTCTGGTGCTAGTGCTTTTGATTTTATAGATAGAGTTGCTCGGCAAAATATTATAAGCGAGCAAGTTTTAGTTTGTGTTTAAAGTTGTTCGTCAGATTGTATATGATAGTGATGGACAGTCTTATAACACTTGTAATTATTTTGCAATGTAAATATAATAGTTGTTCGCCAAAAGAGGAAAAATCCAAAAGCTCGAGGTACAAGTCCATTCAAAGGTTGTTCGTTTTACAAATGAACAGAACCTAAGGACCAAAGCCACTTAAAGGTTGTTTGTTTTTTAAAATGAACAGAACCTAAGGCTAAACCCTGATTCCACTAAAGGCAATGTTCAATTCGAACAAAAGCCCAACACTATATGTCATAATTGTAAAAGCATTGACAGAAATGTAAAGGCAATTGACATATATAAGAAAATGAGCGAACATGAGAAAGACATTTTCGATTAAAGAAAGGCATTAAGCCCCAAAAATAGTACAAGCTGGAAGCAGCCATTACAAGTACTACAAAAAAGGAGCGAGCAACTATTACAAAAGAAGAAAAGAAAAAAGCTAAGTCCTAAAAACTACTGCTGTTCGGCGGGAGGAGGATCTTGAGGTTGCTCGGCAGAGGGGTCGACAATCATGTCCCGAGCAAGGTCTTCAGCCGCCTTATCCTCCGCTTCTTTGGCACTTTGCTCGTCCGCGGCAGCCGGTTCATCTTCTTGCTCGCCATCATCAACAATTGGTGGAGGATGAGTGATGGTGATGCTGGGGTCGAGTTTATCCAGTTTAACCCCCAGCACAGCCAAATCCGCCAATTGGATTTTGACGTTGTTCGGCGGAGGATAGTTCTCGAGGAACTCATTCAAATCCTTAGCCATCTCCTCCACCATCTCCTTGTAGTCATAGGCATCAGCCGTACGGATGCTGTCCGCGTAGGCACAAATATATCCAAGGTTGGAGATGGGGCCGGTGCGAGTTTGAACCTCCTCTTCAAGTTGCTCACGGGTAAAGAGGTTGGCTTCTGCTTCCCGGAGACGAGCATTCTCCGCCTCAAGCTCAGCAATTCTTTGTTCGGCCGAAGTCAATCTCTTCTCCCCCTCACCGAGCAAATTCTCCTTATCCTTCAGCTCTTTGGACATGGCCTGAATCTCTTCAAGGCGCTTGTGCTCAGCATCAATGTAAACATTGATCTGGTTGTTAAGGCGAGCAATCTTGGCCTCATATTGGCTCACCAGGCCATCTTTTTCTTCAGAGAGTTGCCGAGCTGTACTAGCATAGTGGCGAGCAGACTCTTCCTGCTCGGCAACTTGGGCGATTGCCCTTTGGGCAGTGACGAGGCCGTTGGCGACGAGCATCATCGAGAGATGGAGATTGTCCATCTGCCCCTGCTGAAGGATGGCCTTGTCCAGGGGACGCGTCCAGGCCCGGGCGACCAACTCCGTCGCCTTGCGAACATGTTCGCCGGGAATCTCCCTTATGTTTACGGGAGTCTTCGAGCAAGCGTACTGATGTACAACACTTGCTCGGCCGGGATAATCATCGGCACGGTATCTGCAAACAAAAAAGCAATTGATACTTAGAAAAATAAAAAAAAATGGATGAAAGTTGTTCGGCAAGAGAGGATAGATACTTACTCGGCAAACTTCCGATCGTCCCATCCAAGGAACGTAAGATCTTCTGGGCCACGGAGCGAGCCCACATCTTTGCTCGCCTTCCCCGACCTTTCCGTGGGCTCCCCAGAACGCCTTATAGCATCCTCTTCGTGGCGAGCATGGCTTTCGCCCACCTTTTCTTTCCCCTTGCCGGGGACGTCTCCGGCCAGTGGGGTCCCATCAGCCTTCTTAAGGCGCTTGCCACCACGAGGTGGGGAGACGGGAGGAGACCGAATCTGAACTGGGGGGGCAGCCGGTCTTGGAACTTTAGCCCCCTCAGGCCTGTTCGACATGGCGAGCACGGGTTGTGGAGGGTCCCCTCTCCTTTTCTTCCCTCTTGGTGGCCCCATTTCAAGGACCCTCTGTTCAAGAAGAGCGTAGCTTGGGGGAACGGCGACTGTTACTTGCTCGGCTAAAAAAAAAAAAAAAAAAAAAAGGCGGGTTAGGAAGTTAAAATTAGACGAGCAAGTTAAACATGTCAACGACGAACAAAACTTGAGCAGGGAGTTAGGAATTTCCATACCAGGGGGCACCTCAGCTTGAGCCTCCAAATGATGTGGGTAAGTCAAAAGGCGAGCAGCTTTTTGACACCTTGATCGGCAGAGATAGTCTATAGTTCTATCTGCTTTATTGCGGAGGCCGACCAAGCACGAAGTAAACAGGAACTCGGAGTTCAACTCCTCTTCTTTCGAATCCCACTTGGGTAGACGAGGGCCTGCGAACAAACAAAAAAAGTTAAATTAGAACAACTGTCCAAAGGCGAGCAAGAATTGAACTTACGTTTCAGTTTTCCATAGGCTGCTGGAGAATTTATTCGTCCAGGGCCGCCGTGTGGACCAGAAGATGCTCGCCAGTCACCCCCAATCCAGAAGAAGTGCTGTTTCCAATCACGAATCTTGTTCGGCACCTCTTCCACCATTTTCAACCCAGTCCTGGCCTTGAGGTAGTGATAGCCATCTTCTCCTCGGGGGCAACTTGTGATTGTCATCAGGTAGTTGATCTCTTCCGCAGTGATCCGATCAACGTACCCCTCCAAAGCGAACAGGCACATGGAGCCCAAAAGGTTCATCCACCCAATTGGAGTAATTTGGGTGATGGCCAAGTTGGTCGCCTCCAGGAATCGACCAACAACAGGTGGAAGAGGTAACTTCAACCCAGCAATCAAGGTGTGGATGTTGATCGCCGTGCAACCGGGATGTGGGCGATCAGCTCTTTCCTTTCTCCGAGGAGCCCACATGTAGATATCATATGGGATCTTATAGTCTTTCCGGATGGAGTCCAGTTCATCTTCGCGAACAACACTCTTGATCTTGCTCGCCTGGTAATCAGTCTTCACCTTGTCCATTATTTGTCTTTGTGGACGAGGAAAGCTGTTCGCATACCTTTCAGCATATGCTCGCCATTCGAATAGGCGAGCAACCCCAGCCGGGATCTCACTTTCCCGCATCCTTGGGGATGGAAAATTGATACCCTCCAAAAATTCACGAGTGAGCTCGTTGAGATCTGGATCTTCAGATTCGGCAGAAGACGAAGAATTTTCGTCCCGATTTTTGTTCGCCACAACCGTTAGTTCTCTCCCAGATGGGCCCACACCGGTGTCCTCCACAGAGCGAACCACAGAATCCACGTGAAGATCCGACGCCGAGGAAATCTCGAAGGGAGGTTGATCGACGGGGATCGCGACTGGAAAGAGTGGGTCTAAGGTCTCCTCAGTCTTATTGCTCGAGTGCGAAGACATAGAAGAGGAAGAAAATTCCAGGCGGCGGTAGAAAGAGTTGCAGACGGCGGCGTTGTCCCGGAGAAGACGATGGCGCTCTAACCCACACGGCGGCGATGGCGTTTTCGAGAGAAAAAGTAAAGAAAAGAAAAGAAATAAGAGGATAACTACCTTGTTTCAAAGATTGGAGGCCAAACACTGGAAGAATAGATGCCGGAGAAGCTTGGAATCGCCGGAGGAAGGAAGGATTCGCCGGAGCACTGTTGCAAGAAGGGGAAAAGTGGGAAAAATTTCAGTTTTCCCACTATTTATACCCCAAGCAAAAACGGGGTCCCAGGCGTAATTTTCCGAAAGTTCTGGGGCTCAACTGGAAGAAGGCGGGGTAAATTCCGAGCTAAACTAGAAGATGAAGGACCTATAAACAATTATAGGGGCGCGTCGCCTTGGGGCTGCTCGCGCGTGAGCGGCGCGCAATCATTGCGCTGGCGTCATCTTCGTGATCTCCCCAGATCATGGGAAGACGAAACGGTTATTCCAACATTGCTCGTCACAGAGATGCTGTTCGTCCAAATCTTGGCCAAGACGATATCCTAACTACAGTTGCTCGCCACAAAATTACTCGTCTGATGCAACATCTAGTCAGGATAGGGGGCAATTGTTGATAGGCGAACATTATCTAAATATGGAGCGAACAATTATTGAAGTCTAAAACAAAGAAAATCACTATTTGGGCGCATTAACCAACCTGGGAGGTGTATGAAGTGACGAACAACTCTCCCGACGAACAACTAATGGGCGAACAGGTATTAAGGCCCGGGACCAAGAATGAGCCAACTGTGGAGTCATCCATGACGAACAACTTGGTCAGAATATGATACAACAAATAGCCAAGGAGGTGTGTACAAGTGAACAAAGGACAAAGATCCCAAAGTCAAGCTAAACAAAGGCATAAGGCGAACAACTTCCCAAGTACAACCTCAAGAGGCGAACAACTTTCGGTTGGAGAATCAACAAGATCCATCAAGCCGACCTAGGCGAACAACAATGAGTCCGAGATAAGACCAAAGAAGACTTTGTAACTAAGATTTAGCTTATATAAGGTCAAACTAGAGTCAAAGGACACATGTCAAGCATGCAGGCTAGGGAGACCAAGAGTCAGAGACACCTCCTGCTTGCTCGTCTCTATAAATAGTTGCTCTCCAGCTTATGAAATACAGAAAAAAATTCATAAACACTCCCAAACACACACAAGTACACCTTAACGCGCACGCATACGAAATTATTTCGGTTTCGGTTTTCATATATCCGAATTCGATAACCTAAACCCCGATTTACCATTTACGGTGGTAATCAATCACACGTTATTGATTGGTGACGTAAAAACGGATTAAAACAGCCACTAATCCTCACGATTAGATTCGTTCACCAACACGGTGCACAGGAAATATGCTACTAGATGAAAAATTCTCAGTATATATATGTAAATTGCAATTATTGTACACATAGTATTTATTCTTGGTTCTAAAGGTTTTAAATCTTGATATTGAGTTTATGTTGTAATTGATAAATATTATTAAGTTCGTGAGTTTTTTTTCCAAGGATGTGCTAATTTAGTGGGTCAAACTTACATTATAATTATAATACTTTATTTTAGAGGGTGTAAATAAATAAATAAAAAGTTGAGAAAAATTATATAAACATAACAAATATTTTGAAATAAGATTTGACGCCAAAAGCAGCAATAGTTTTGGATAGGAGGGAGTATTTGTTTTTATCATAATGGAGACTTGAATATATGTTGCATGACCGGCTTTTGACCGAAAATAAATAAGGGAAATTTTGAAATTTAATATTAAATCTAGTTTGAAATTTAGAAAATTGATTTTTAAAAAAACTATCACCACCATTATACATCTATTATCACATTATTTAAAAAAAAAAATTCAAAGCCCCCTATATTTAGAAATCTTATTCTTAAAGATCACTTAAAGCCCGTAGATTTCAATCATGAACTTTTTTTTACAAGTATCTATTTAAAAAATAAAAATGATATAAACAAATGCCAAATGATATATATTATGATCGTTTTAATTCTTGCACATTAAAATTGGTTATAAGAAGCTCAGTCTAAACATTCATATCAATCATGGTCATGGTAATATTTTCTTTAAACGATTAATTTTAGCTAGCATTTAACTCAAATCAACCTCAGATCTGGATTACACTTAAAAAAATATTTTAATGAACTTGGAGTCAAACATTACACTTAAAAAAATTGACTTGTAAAAAAAAAAAATTGTTTTCTAACACATCTTGCAACTTGCATCTGCAAATTCACAAATGCATGTAATAATTAAAGTGTATACACTATCATTTATGTGTCTGAGTTTTAATATTTTACAGGATGGATGCTGCAAAAGAGACATTATTATATGGACCGGCGAGCCGATCTGTACTCACCATGCAAAATGAACATCGCTCGAGACTAGACCGTATTAATCGGGAATCAAGTGAAACTGTGCTCAGTACATACACAGGAGGCGATGGGGTGTTTTGGACATTTAGGCAAGATGACTCCGATCCTAGAAAGATTGTACTTCACCCCCGTGTAGTGGAGAGATTGAAGACGATGGGTTTTTACGGTCCACTTCGTTGTGGGTCTTTCAGACTTGATCGACATCTCATCACTGCATTAGTGGAGAGATGGCGTCGAGAGACGCACACATTCTATTTTCCCGTCGGCGAGGCCACCATCACACTACAAGACGTTGCCATTTTGTGGGGATTACCCATAGAAGGAGAGCCAATTATATGCAAAGATGAAAAACATAGTTTCGGTGAATGGCAAGCTAAGTGTAATGCGCTTTTGGGCATCAACGTACAAGAAGTTGATATCAGGGGCAGGAGTACGATCCTGTTTTCTTCTCTGAAAAATATGTTGAGAAATGATATTGCTATTTACGACGAATCACCACTGGAGGTAGTTGATCAATATGCACGGGGGTGTGCACTTTTACTTCTGGGGACAGTAATGATCCCCGACCACACTCGGAATGCTATCCCGTTAGTGTATTTGAACTTTCTGGAGAACGTGAATACATCAGGGGAATACAGCTGGGGAAGTGCTGTATTAGCGACTTTATATCGGGAACTCTGTATGGCTTGCCACGCTAATGGCAAGATTATCGGTGGACCATTATGCTTGTTACAGGTAATTCTTGATTAGTTTTAATTACTTTTAAAAAAATCATTGATTAGTTGTATGTTGAAACTAATTTACTCATGAATACAACAGATATGGGCATGGTCAAGGATAATATCAATACAACCAAGGAACGTATATCCTATGCTCCAAGAAGGACACATCATGAGTGTAGATGGTCGCAATTTGGGGCTTCCACCGTATGGGGCTAGGTATTTTTCTCTAAACACATTTATCTATAAATCGCATAACATTTGTTTGGCTATGCATACTTATTGTGATACCTACTTAAATTATAGGTGGATACATTATCACAGTCACATTGAAAGCGCGAGCAACTCGGTTCGTTTATATCGCGACATATTTGATCGTTTGTCTGATGGCCAAGTAAGTTATTATTATAATGATCCGCACAAATATATAAGTGTGTTTGATCAAAATTAATATTTTTTTGTATATCATTGCAGTTAATCTGGGAACCCTATGATGAGCAAGCTGAGGAGATCTCGAGTCTTGGACCTCGTTGTTTGACCCAAAATTGGAGGTCACAATGCCCGCTGATTAATATTTGGATAGTGGAGCTTCATTATCCAAATAGGGTGTTAAGACAATTTGGAATGGTCCAAAACATTCCGAGTGATGTTGAAAGTAGAGACCAGGAGTTGCATAATCATACCCGCCAGGGAAGATCCGGCTGCGATTGGACCATTAAACATAAAAAATGGGTTACTTATTGGAGGAACAGACGACCATTCATGTCTTGCACGCCTATCAACAATGGTAATCCGGTCTCAAATAACTATATGCAGTGGTACTATGGAATTACACGACGATTGATTTCACCAGTGGAGTATACTGCAGTGGCCCGAGGTTTCCAACCAGCAAAAACATCTACTCGAGATCTTTTGGTAATAAATATATCACAAACTTTATTTTATAATGTTTGAAAATTGAAACATGAATAACACTCATTTTTTTTGGGTTACAGGTAGGCTGGTTTCGGAAGCTCAAAATTAGTAAAAGACAGTGCAATCCTGATGATAGAGCATCCGTAGATAGTCATTTGGAGCTCACTGAGAATTACATCACTGAAGTGAAGCCTTTCATAGAAAACTCTGCTTATCTACAAAATGTGTCCTCATATGAAAACGTAGAAGTTGAGGAAAGATCTACAAGACAAAGAAGAAGGAGATCCGTAGGACATGAAGATGCGGGTCCTTCAACGTCTAGGAGTCGGAGAATACATTCCTCAGCAATGCCATCAGAGTCCCCTTTTCCCAGACAAGGTATTCAACATGGGGTACCTCAGTCTGCTCCACGCACGCAGTATGGTGCTGGAAATGGTATGCAATTTACAAAATTACACTTGTAAATATGACCTTAAGTGGATTTACATTTATTTAGTTATTATAATTTTTTTATAACATGTGACAGATGCTTCCACGTCTGAATTTTTGGGTAACACACAACCAACTGCATATGGTATGTAATTCAATATTAAGAAATTAATAATTATTATTTTATTTATTATATATGCATATCACTGTTAATTTGATAGCAGCCTGGCAATCAAATGAGGGGGCGTCTCAGCCTACGCCTCACACACATTATGGGTTACCCTCATTTGGACATGGAGCTTACACACAACCTGCTGGAGATGGTATGCAAGTTACTAAATCCTGAAATTACACAAATAAAATATATTTTTAAGAGATAATGTTTATTTATTTGTAATATATTATTATTACATATTTGATAGTTGGCTGGGGTAGCTATGAGGGGGTACCTCAGTCTGCTTCTGCATCGACGTTTCAACAGGAGGTGCCCCAGCTGAGTTTTCTTACATTATGGGGTGGTTCATTTACTGAGATGTTAAACACGGGTATTGATTTGAATACCTATTATCAACCTCAATTCTCACAAGAACAACCAAATTTTTCTTCAACGCCTATACCATTTGCGGGCACAAGTGAAAACCCTGGACCAAGCCAAGATGAACAACAACCTCGTCGTGGTCATCGTGATAGACGTCCGACATGATGTGGCACGGGTGGTCATTTACGTCGTCACTAATTGTATGATATTTTGTATATATATTTATTTTTAATTGATAATTTATTTATGTATGCAATTTTTAATACCGCTACTTGTGACATTTTTTTAAATTAATTTTAATTCCTTAAAAATTATGTCCAGTAAAATTTGTTCCCATATAAAATTAAATTTATTCATTAATATAATTACACAAATAATTTAAGTTGTACTACCTCCGTCCCAATTACACAAATAATTTAAGTAACACGAAGAAAATGGGAGAAGGAAGAAGAAGAAAGCAACGAATGTACATCTCATTTTTCACATTCAAAGCTTACAGTGAATTCAGCAAAGGGGTTCAAAACATCAATGCGAATGTCCAGCTCTATCTTGGGCTTGGTACTGTTGTCTAGCGCGGGTTTGGGCCCAATCCATCTCATTGTGAATCCTGGACGTCACATCTCAACCACGACGCCTTATCCTGCGATCTGGATTATGCCTCAGTTGGAAATTGGGTTCATCCCACTCCTCAGGATCCGGCAATGGCTCAAAAAACCTAGATGTGTAAGTCGAAGTATACACACTTGTACTGTAACAGTCGGGCACATACACACTTGGATCAATCCTGAATTGTCTACACACCTCCAATGCATGTGAGCATGGGATACCATCCAACTTCCATAGCCCGCAATCGCACTCGTGTCTCGATAATGCAACTCTGTATGTGCGATACTGTACTGAGCCCTTAATACGAGTAGAAACTCTAGCTGATCCCACCTCCTGATTAAAAAGGTCTACTCGATGTTTCATCCCCTCTCGCTGCCCTGAATCAAACCTGTCATGAACATATTTAGGCCACATCCGATTTCTCAACACTAAAATCCCTGCTTCTTTAGCACGTTCCATAAATGCATTTTTAGATCGTGTGAAAGTTGCACTGACGATGGCTGTGATTGGGAGGCGTCGTGCACCCTTAAGAACACCGTTGATGCATTCTGAGATATTAGTTGTCATAACACCGAAATGGTGACCTCCATCATGGCAAAATGTCCACTTGGTAGGATCGATGTTTCGTAGATACTCATGACCTTCTTCGCTTAAAACTCGTATTTCGTTCATCCTTATCTCAAAATGTCTTACAGACAATGCTCTTCCCGCAACATAACACAAGTCCTTCAGCTTTTGACTTTTGAACTGAGTATTGAAATTTGAAGCAACATGTCTTAAACAATAACGATGCACTCCTCTTGGTGGTGAAAATGCTGGGACTTCGTCCACTGCCTTCAGTATACCCTTATGTCTATCGGAAATAAGGCATACCCCCTCCATATCACCGACAACATGTGTGGCTAACATATTAAGAAACCATTTCCAAGTTTTATAACTTTCATCGTCAACAATGGCATATGCTACTGAAATGATCTTCTGATTGGCATCAAGGGTGTTAGCAATCAACAATTTGTGTTTATACTTAGTGTAAAGGTGAGTACCATCTACACAAAGTATTTTGCGACAATGCATGAATGCTTCAATGCATGGCTTGAATGCCCAGAAGACATAGCCCAACGTGTGCACATTCCACTCAATCGTTGCCTTGTGCTTCCACTCCACAATGGTCCCGGGATTGTATTTCTGCAAGGCCCTCATATACTTGGGCAAATACTGACATGAACTCTCCCAAGTTCCGAACACATTCTCTCTAGCACGTTTCAACGCTTGCCATGCCTTTTGATATGAAATAGTGTAATTATATTTCTTATCTGCATGCTCCACGACACATTTAACGTCGTATGCTGGTTCAACTTGTACGAGACTCTCCAAGTCAGCTGCAAGCAAGTTTTTACATAGATTTGAATGACTGCGTGAGTCAATATCCATCAGACAGGTATGTGGCGGTCCCAACCTGGTGATTTCCCAATGACCAAATCTTTTACGGTATGAGGCGCGCAAATGCCACTCACAGTGTTGCAATGTCGAGCAATTGTCATTTTCACTTGCATAGTTCAGCTTGCACACCAACTTCATTGACTTCGAGTTGCTCTCTTCGACTCTGTACTCACGTCTTGCATGTTGGACCGAGTAATTCTTCACGACCTTGATCACAGTCTCTTTGTCTTTGAAGATCATTCCTAACCTCAAAACTCCATCATCCGCATCGTAGCCCAGATCACCACTTGGAACGCCTACTGAATCAACAGGTACATCATCACATGACCTATCAAAAAATGGCACTCCAACCAAATTTGGATGAGGTCTCACTCTTGGCATTAGAGAATTTGGTACAGCAATACTTGGCATCCAAGGATTGTTAGTGGTATCATCCTCATCAGACAGCCCCTCGTCCTCAGAACCATTATCGCTTGGTTCAGAATTACAAGTAAAGTCTGGATATAGATCACCTTCTATATCAGCTATGGAGGTACCGATAGGGGCCATTATCTTAGTGATACCAGAAGGTCCAACATTAGGATTTGAACCACCGGCATGACTAGACCCTAAACGTTGGTAGGGTTCATCTTCCCAAGCACCCCACTCATTATGGTTCACTTGCAGGGCCTCATATGCAATGTTTGAAGGTCTATCCATATTGGTTCCGCCACGACCTGACCCTTCAGAAGGATAGTATTGGTTCTCCCACTGACCATGGGATGCTGGGTACTGCACCTTCATTTCAACCTCCACTAATAGCTCAACTGAATTGAGCCCCGCTTGTGGATGGAAGAAATAGAGAAGGTCGTTGTTGTTCCTAATAGGACAACTAGAGGAGGCATTCCCATTATTTATTATGCAAGACACATTCAAAGAATACACTCGCAAATCTAATCCCGTAATCTCAGACAACACACGTAATAGACCATAGAAATCAAGCATACAATCAACTCTTCTTGTTCCAATAACAGCTCCACAAGAGCGCACAAGGATTCCAATATCGCGAGAGATTGACATATCTTCAAAAACACAACACACTTATAAATTTTAATGTCTAATTATACAATATACGGAAATGATTTAATGGTTGACGTATATAACAATTTTTTAAGTCCGTTTTGTGTAAACTAGTTTCACGGTTAAATTGGTTTACAATTAATATCTTATAATAAAATAACTAATATCCTTTAATGATACAATTAATATTCTTCGACTAATTTTTTTAATGAAACAATTAATATTATTCAAAATTACTATATTATAGTGTAAATAATTAATACCCTTTAAATAAATTTTACAATGAAATTAATACCCTTTAATTAAAAATAGTTTATTGTAATATAATATATTTATTTATGCATGATGTTTTTTTTTTAAAATTAAAATTTAACTTTTTATAAGTTAGTTCCTATCAAACAATATATTTTTATTAATAATTTTAGGATATATTCCAAATAAATTTATAATTCAAAAAAATTTATAAAATGATGTACAAAATAAACGTATTTTTATTTTGGAAAAAATGGGTGAATCATATAATTATGTCAAGGAACATGCATCCTCCTAAATATGATATTCCTTAATTTGATTGATGTTTCTCCAAGTGAAATGATATTAAACACCTCAAAATAAGTTATATATTAAAATAATTAAATTACAAAAAAAGACACCTAAACTAAATTCACATCAAACACAATTACATGCCGATATATGGACAAACTAAATTCATTAAAATATTTAATAACATTGTTTGTTTCTTTAGAACCAAGAATAAATACTATGTGTACAATAATTGCAATTTACATATATATACTGAGAATTCTTCATCTAGATAATATATGCATGCAAAAAAATTCGAAAAACATTATTAATTATTTTTTGAAGAATTTACCTTTTGATAGTAGTGTCTGTACTCCTCAGGTAGATAGCAAAATACCAACTAGCTTTTATTTTTGTGTATATGTGAGACTGCAAATTGAGAAAAATAAATTTTAGAATAAAATAAAAAAACTGCAAAAAATTTAAAAATATCAAAATACTTACATTTTTGTGGAGATTGGTTTGTATTTTGGAAAAAAATGGTTATTTTTTCCTTGTATTTGGCTAAAATTCGGACAATGATGGATGAATTTTGAAAAGAGTACTAAAATTTTCGGTGCAATGAGGGGAGAAAGAAGAATAAAACTGAAATATTAGTGAGGGGAGGAAGAAGAAATTTTCGTGTAGCAGAAGAAGAGGAGGAACAAATTTTCGTGTAGCTTTGAAGGTGAGGAGGAAGAAGAAGGAAGGATCTGTTATATGCATAATCCGAACGAAAAAAGACAAAATAGAGGTCAGCGCACGCGGGAAAGCAGCAGTCGGCCATGTGCGGCCGTCAGACATTGTCGAGACTCGCCTTCCGCAAGGGCGATCTACGACGTGGCATTTGACTGAGATAATCGCGCCTGGGGAGCGCGATCCTGCCCTTTAGATCGCCTCTATGAGGCGCGATCAAGAGCAGAAATTACGTCCCATTATGCATCGCGCCTGGTGAGCGCGATCCTCTCTTTTGATCGCCACTCCCAGGCGCAATCAACCCTATTTTCGTAAAAAAAATTCCAGAACCCCTATTTTTGCAATCAGAATTTACATTTGGCCTAAATTAAAAAAATTGCCTTATTTTAAGAACGCAAATTTATGTAAAAAGAAATTCTAAATAGGATCAATTGCAAAAATATTCACAAACATTGTAGTTTTTATCAATTACAACACGATTTTTAAAGTTTGCAATTTAATACACGAACTAGTTTACCATTGCAATTAAATACATGATGTAAATTTTTGGGGACACTTGTGCTTTCGTGGCAGCTGAAGCCACCTCCTAAGACATGTCACGAATGATATTAGTTATTTTATTAAAGAGTATCATATGAAATTTATTTGTTGTTTCATTAAAAAATATTAGTTGTTATACTATAAATTATTAGTTGTAAATTAATTTCACGGTGACAATGATTCACACAATATTAACCCATTTGAATAACAAAATCTTTTGACGGCATTCAATAAAGAGGGCATCTGACGTGACGTTTGACATGTTTTTAATTAGAAGCGTCTCCGACTGTTACATAACCTTGAATGTATTGAATACTGATGAAATTAAAATTTTTATTTCGAAATATTTTTTAATTTTTATGCATCTTATATTTTTGTGTTTATGCTTGTTAACTGTTATCTATTGAGTATTGATGGAATTAAAAAAATAAAAAAATAAAAGTTTTGTTGGCAGGTTCCTCGACAGGGCCGAAATAAGGGTTGTTTATTCTCCGTAAAATTTGCGAGGATGGTATGGGGATATGTTTAATTTTGAATCATTAATAATTTGTTGTATAAGTAAAAAAAATTCATTAATGTAATCAGTAATTTGATTTACAAAGAAATATATTGCGTTAGTGTTATATCCTTAAAATTGAAAATTGCAAAAAGAAAAAAAAATGTCGTGATTTATTTTGTTCCTTGGAAAATTATGTGTTTAGGCAAATCATGTTACAATTTTCAAGCTTTATTTCTTGAAAGTGACATTACATAAACTAGCAATTGCAACTAGCAAAGTTCATTTCTTTTGAAGTACTCTCTTTCTCCCCTCATTAAAAAAGAAAAGAAAAGAAGAGGTACTCTCTTTCTTAGAAAAGCGAAAAGGAAATTTCATGCTATACTTGTCAAAGTGGGGCGCGTTGACTCATTAGACAATAGTAGTTCATAATTAATAATCGTTGAGAAATTTGCAAAGGCTTCGCAAATAAGATATATTCTTTTAACAAAAAGATTATATGAGCTCAACTTCATGAATTATTATATACTACCTTCCTTCCATAATTATTTCCATATTTTTCTTTAAAGTGAAAGGTATTATTATTTTGTTCAAACTCATGTACTTTTTTTTTCTCTAAAAATTATGTCATTCTCAACTATGAAAGTATTTCTCGGATTGAGACATTTTAAAACAATTATAGTGAATATGCATAACAATGATAGTATGCATGCGTAATAATGATACTTGTAAATTCACGTAAACTCGAGTTTACAAGGTGTGAGACGGGTGATGGTTGAATTGGACGCCCTAGACGAGAAAGAAATGTTGTTGCTCACAAGCTTGCTCTATATATATATATATATATATATATATATATATATATATTCTTTGCTTTCATTACCTAATGTGATTGTTGATACTATTGAGGTCGACTTAACACTTGCTTAATAATAGATGTTCTCTTTTTCCTTTAAAAAAATAATAGAATTTCGTCAAACAATATCTAAGTTATTGTATTCCCGAAATGAGTAAAACCGAATTTTAATATTTGTATTAAAAAAAAAAATCTTGAAGCCATCCTACATGATTTGTCTATCTTATATAAAATATTATACAAATATACTATCCGTGGAATAACTCATATTAAAAATTTGCGAATTTTGATTGGGTCGGATTTGATTATTTTTTTCCGCTCCCAGTTTGTGTTACCATATGGGCAAATGAATGTTATTGAAGGACAAAATGTGTGTTACTATTTGACTAAATGTTGTATTTTTCACCAATTTTTTTTTTTTTTTTTTTTTTGCGTTTTACTAAAATAAATAATTTATTTTTATACAATATAAAAGCAAAATGTGAGTTACTATCTATTCAAATATTGGTTTTCAAAAATATTTATTTATTTTTACAAAAATATTTATTTTTTTACATAATAACACATGCAAGGTAGCGAAAAGTGTATTACTATAATAACATAAATGTCTTACTCGATGCACAAATATGTGTTTGTACAAATAAATAAAAGTGTCCTCCCAAGTCCTGTTACCATAAAGACAATCATATGTTACTGTAAAAGAAAATGTGTGTTACTGTTGTAGCAAATGTGTGTTAACGTTAGAGCACATGAGTGTTGATGTTAGAATAAATATGTGTTATTGCAAATGTTTGTTAATGTTAGAGTAAATGTGTGTTGATGTTAAAGAAAATGTGTGTTAATGTTAGAGAAAATGTGTATTACTATAAACATGTGTTATTATAGGAGCAAATGTGTGTTAATGTTAGAGCAAAATTGTGTTATTGTTGGAGCAAATATGTGTTAATATATGAAACAATAAATCTAGATTTAAAGGGATGAAAAATAAATTAAAAAACACATATTTGTTCTTGTAAAAAGTAAAAACACATATTTATCTTTATTGTTTCTTTAAAGCACACAATTTTATTTTTTAAGGGCTAGTAACATACATTTTGTCTTACACTAATACACATTAGCTCATATAGTATCACAATTTGGTAGCGAAAATCCTGAAATGAGTCTTGTGGGAACCTTTTTTGAAAAATCAGCTTGACTTGTTTAGAATCCGCGAATTTTAACCTAGAGCGATTCGACGCACGATTTTTTTAATATTTATTTATTTTAGATATATACTATATGTGAAATATTTCACAAAAGAATGCACCTCTTAATTGATCTAAGTACACACAATTAACTATTTCATATCTGGGTCACATTTTCAAATAATACTTCTAATAAAAAAAAAATCGTATAAGACAAAGTATAGAGTGAAAATAGTTCATACATAAATTTTTGGAGGGTATTAGTTATTTTCACTAAAAAGTACTAGTTATTTTCACTGAAGAGTATTAGATATTTTCACTGAAAAGTTTTAGTTGTTCACTAAATACAAATCAAAACTAATATCTTTTAATAAAAACAACTAACATCTCTCAATAATTCATAAATAAACCAACTTCACTCTATCCATTCTCCTCGTATAAATATAGTCCACAGGTTTGGAATCCATGAATCTAGCTCCATTAATCTTACTCAAACGTGGATTCCTGGAACCAATATAACCCATTTAAATAATAATATATCATAAATATAAACATATACTCCGTAAAATTTATTATGCATCCACAAAATATAATTTAGTACACAAACAAAATACTAACATGTTAAATACGAATTAATTAAAAAAATAACGTCTGAAAATATTGAAATATTTAAACTCTCACATAAACTCTCTGGTACCTCCTGTATTAAAAAAAAAAAAAAAAAACCTCTGGTACCATATGCAATTAAGAGTTCGAAAATGCTAGTATATCGCCTTGAGTCAATTTTCACGTGGCTTTGAATTCCATTCATTCAAATTATATACAATGAGATGCTAAAATTTAAAATTCAGTTAAATTATACTTTGAGATGCCAAATTTTATAAGAGTGACACCTTGCTCCACCCAACCCCATGCACATAATTGATAATTGTTGGAGAAAATGTATACACATTTGGGCCTACCTTTGGAATATTCGGGCCAACCTTTTGACCGTTTCAATTAAAAAGATACCGTTGAATAGAAATTGACACGATACTATATGGATCTTTTTTAGTACAAATATACTCCATCATCACCACTGTACATCATCATGAACGCCCGGGCCACTATCATCGAGAAAAATAAGCCATACTTAAATTTATTAGAAAAATATATGTGGGAAAATATTGTTGTGGTTTGTTTTATTTTTTTTATTACTTACCGAGGAAAACATTGTTGTGGTTAATGGTCTTATAACTCATTTTAAACTAGCCTGCTTTTGGATATGCAAATCTATTTGAAAGTGAGCTAATTAGTACTGTCCCAAATTTAAGTATTTTTTTAATGTTTAACTTCTTAAATTTAATTGAATTTAGTTAATGAATGTGAATTAATATATATGTGTAAAATAATAATATAAAATATAAATATATTAGTAGTGTAGGGAGACTAGAATTGTAAAATAAATATTGTTTTAACCTATAAAATTCTGTACTAGGTAAATGTATTGTTATTTATGGAAATAACTATTGAACAAAAGGTAAGTAGTAATTAAGTATGAGAAAAATTGAGTAATTTTTAATGGGGCTTTTAAGACAACATCAAATTATTAATTTTATTTTGTAAAAGTATAAATTTATTACTTTCTAATTAATAATTTTATTTTATTTCGACGTAGTTCTCGTGAATGGCACTAATGTGCACTTATATTAAAACATATAAAAGATATTATAAAAAATAAAAATTCTATAAAAAAATATTTATAAATAGAGGAGCAAATAGAATATACTCTCTCCGTCTATGAGTAAGTTTCTCATTTCTTTTATTGAATGGTTTAAAAAAATGTATTTGTTTATTAATATATGGTGGGCCACATGTTGACTTTTGAGATAAAGTAATGAATAGTGTTGAAAAGTGAATTGAATGAGTGAAACTTTTGGTAATATTGTGTGAATTTTAAGGTTAAAGTTTATATGTAGTAAAATGTTGGTTTTGCCATTTATGAAATGAGAAGTTTAGTGGGGACGACCCGAAAAGAAAAGTGGAAAGTTTACTTAGGGACGAAGGGAGTACGTTTTTCCAACTTGCAGACGTAGAAGAAAGATAATTTACGTACTGATTTTGTCTTTCGGTCTCGTGAAATTGTAAGGTGTATATATATATATGTCTAATTAGATATGGTAAAATTTAGAGGATATTAATTAATTTTATTAAAGAATATTCATTAAAAGGTTTTAACGATTTACTACTTGACAAGTGTTAAGACACTTGTTATATCCTTAAGCTATTACATCTTTTACAATGACAAGTGTTAAAACACTTGTTTGTTCCTAATGTAATGCCTAACTAATGAGATTTCTGATGATCTTCCGAGATGCCCTTCTGCTCGCCTGCTCGCCTCTTTTGGTTCTTTTTTTACTCTTCTTGGACATGCTGCTCGCCTCTCTTTTTGTGTATTGATGACCAGTTGTTCGCCTGACCTGCTGCTCGTCCATATTGACTTGGACCATCACCCAGCTGCTCGCCACCTCGGACCTTTTCCCTGCTGCTCGTCCTTCTTTAATTTTTGCTCTTAATGACTTCTTAATTTATTATTTTAGTATTTATTTACCTTAACCTTGTTGCTCGGCTGCTCGGCTATCAACAATGTCCCCTAGTTTGACCTATTAGGATAAAAGTTATCCTTTTATGTCAAACTATAAGTATTAGGCCGTACTTTTGGGGTAGGAAGCGAGCAACAGGGATTCAAAATTTTTTGAGCAGGAAAATTTTGGGCGACCAGCAGGGAGTGACCCTTGGTCTGGTGACGGTTTGTTTCCCGATGTGCGAGATACGAGGCGACGTGGGCGACTGGTGATGTCACCGCCGTCCACGTGTGCATCCCTACTTTGCTCGTAGGGGCCTCAAATTTTTATAAATCTCCAATCGGCCCCCGATTCCTTTGTCTATAAATACTCAATTGTTCTTCATTTTTCCTTTTCCGCTGAGATTCTTCTTTCGTCGATTAGATCCATTTCTGCAGCCAGAGCCTTATTGTTTAACTGCTCATCGAACCCAGCTACCCTTTCAGTTGGTACTTTGAGTTCTATAGGTATGACTGCCTCAGTACCGAATGCCATAGTAAATGGTGTTTCCCCGGTGCTCGTTCTATATGACACTCTATATGCCCAAAGTACTTCTGGTAGTTCTTCTGACCATTTGCCTTTCTTATCCACCAGGCGAATTTTTAAGATATGTTTGATTATCTTGTTAACTGCCTCGACCTGACCATTGGATTGAGAATGATAGGGTGTTGAAAAATGTTTCTTGATACCGCATTTTTTGCAAAAGTCTCTTATTTTCTTTCCTTCAAACTGTCTTCCGTTATCTGTTAGTATTGCCTGTGGAACTCCGAACCGGCACACGATGTTTTTTCAGATAAAATTGATCATTTTTTCCTGTGTTATTGTCACTAGTGCTTCAGCTTCGGCCCAACTCAAGCCAATATTCCCGAGGGTAACTTAAAACTTTTTACTAATTTTTCATAATTTGCTGGTCATCTGGTCGCCCCCGACCTACTAGTCGCTTTGTTGCTTTAACTTAATTGTTTTCTTTTTTTAGCTCAAAGGTAACTGTAGTTATCCCTGAGATTCCTGAGTGCTATCGCTTGCTTGCTCGCCGAGTAAAACAAATGGCAGCTAATCAACCATCGAAGAAGAAGAAGTTTGATCCTTGTACTTCTCTTATTAAGTTGAGGGCGGAGGAAAATGATGAAAAAGAAGCTCCCTCAGCCCCTACCCCTACTCCTCGCTCCTCGCCTCCCAGAGACACCCGGGGAAAGAAGAGGCTGACCAAAGAGACTGCTCCTAGGAAGGAGGATGATCGCTCCAAGCGAGCAAGGGGCCAGGGCCAGGCGAGCAAGACTGTTGCTCGCTCCTCCTTCGTGGAGGAGGTGAGCGAGCAGCAGGTGGTGGGTGCTATGGCCAGTGCCAGAGGAAGGAGCTCCTCGCCGGACATCTCTTACCTGGGTTATGACCCAGTCAAAATGAGGGAGTAAGTATCTTCCTTATTGTCCGGCTGTTCGCCCCCTACACTTCGTATCTAACCTTGTTATTTTTATATATGTATAGGAAGGAGGAATATCCTGGGCGAGCCAAGGTACTCCACCAACTCAGCTGCGTCAACTCCACCCCTGCCTACCAAGAGATAAAGGACTCCCATGTACGGCGAGCAACGGAGCTCGTTCCTCGCTCTTGGACGAAATTAGGCGAGGAGATTCTCCAGAGCCAAAACTTGAGTGACAATGCCCGCCTTTTGAGCTACAACACAAGTCACCAAGCCATATCTGCTCTGCGGGTTCTTGATCAAGCCATTGAGCTAGAGCGGACAAACCGGGGCTTGGGCCGGAGGTTCGAACCCTTCTTCTAGCGCCAATTGTTGATGATCTTGGTTCGGTTTAGATAATTAGTGGTTTTTTTAAGCTTGGAAGATCATCAAACAAGGAATAAATCAAGGATTAAAGCTAAATTATTGTAAGGAGAAATTGGGGAGTAAATTTGCAAGAGTTTGGTCTTGTTTATGAATTAATGAACTTATTTTTATTATCCCATGAAGGGGAATAAATAGAGTACAAGCAAGCATGAGGTGTCACCTCCTTAATCATTTTCATTTACTACTTGACAAGTGTTAAGACACTTATTATATCCTTAAGCTATTACATCTTTTACAATGACAAGTGTTAAAACACTTGTTTGTTCCTAATGTAATGCCTAACTAATGGGATTTTTGATGATCTTCCGAGATGCCCTTCTGCTCGCCTGCTTACCTCTTTTGGTTCCTTTTTTACTCTTCTTGGACATGCTGCTCGCCTCTCTTTTTGTGTATTGATGACCAGTTGTTCGCCTGACCTGCTGCTCGTCCATATTGACTTGGACCATCACCCATCTGCTCGCCACCTCGGACCTTTTCCCTGCTGCTCGTCCTTCTTTGATTTTTTCTTTTAATGACTTTTTAATTTATTATTTTAGTATTTATTTACCTTAACCTTGTTGCTCGGCTGCTCGCCTATCAACAACAATATCCGGTCTAGTGCAATTTGCGAGATAGAGTAATGCACCAACAACACTAAGATAAGGAACTTGTGGCCCTAGAATTTCTTTTATATCTTCTCTTGGTCTAAATGTGTCCTTATCCACTTCGAGGGATCGAACAACCATAGGCGTGCTGAGTGGATGAAATTTATCCATACAAAATCTCTCCAATACCTTCTTTACGTAGGTTGACCGATGTATAAGGATTCCTTCTGGGAGATGCTCGATCTGCAGGCCGAGGCAATACTTGGTTTTACCTAAGACTTTCATTTCAAATTCAGCTTTCAAGATTGAACTAACTTCTTCAATCTCTTTGCATGTTCCCATTATGTTTAAATCATTAACATATACGGATATGATGCAAAAAATTTTACGATTTCTTTATAAATACGCATGGGAAAGCTATATCACTTTTGTATCCCTTCTTCTGGAGGGATTCACTAAGTCGATTGTACCACATTAGACCTGATTGCTTTAGGCCGCACAACGACTTCTATAGTTTTATGCTTCACATACTGCGATTTTCACCATTCCTCAACTAGGGAATCTTAAATCCATTAGGAATTTTCATATAGATGTCGACATCTAGTGATCCGTATAAATATGCGGTTACTACATCCATCAATCTCATCTGGAAATTTAGTTTAACTGCCAAAGATATTAAGTAGAGGAACGTTATTGCGTCCATTACAGGAGAATAAGTTTGATCGAAATTAATAGCGGGTCTCTACGAAAACTCTTGAGCTACTAGCCTCGCTTTGTATCTCTCCACAGTATTGTTCTCATTTTGTTTTCTTACAAAAGCCCATTTATATCCTACAGGGATAGCGCGTGCGGGTGTACGAATGATAGAGACAAATATTTTTTTTATTTAGCGATGCGAGCTCTGCTTCAATTGTCTCTTTCCATTTTTCCCAATCGGAGCGCTTTTGGAACTCAACTATTGTTTTGGGTTCTGGATCAAGATTGTTATTTATAACGGAAAGAACAATTGTCGCTGCAAATGTATCGTCGACGACAGTAATATTTATATTATAAGTTTCTCTCGTATCTATGAAATTCATAGAGACTTCAACGTTTATGTCAACTAGACCTTCTTCATTTCCCAGTGTATCAAGGTCTGGTCGTTCTGCGGTCCTAGTGCGTTGAATATTTTGTGCACGTGCTTCATTACTAGGACGCTCGTCTTCCGAACGAATCTCTTCTGGAGACTTCAAGTTTTCTAGACGAATCTTTTCTTGAGATTTCACATTTGACTGACCAATTTTGCTAGCTTTTCTTTTAGGTATGTTTGTATCGTTTATAGGTCCTTTATGCTTCTTGCGTGTAGGGGCATGTATACTTGATTTACTTGGGACCTCAACCATTTGGGTGCATTTACTGCAAATATATGTGATTTAGTTACACCTCTATGGTCAGTGAACGCGTCTGGCAGATTGTTTGCTAAATTTTGTAAGTTAATGATCTTCTGAACTTCCAGTTCAAATTGACTAATGCGTGGATCTAGATACTGAAGATCACTTACGTTCCACGTAAGTTCCCGACATTCATTCAATTTTGAATTCGAATCTCCCCCTAATGTCGGGAAGTGATCTTCATCGAACATGCAGTCAGCAAATCGGGCCGTTAATTGATCCCCGGACAAAGGTTCTAGGTATTTCAGGATGGATGGAGAGTCAAATCCAACGTAAATACCTAGCTTTCTTTGTGGGCCCATAGAGGTACGCTTCAGTAATGTTATCGGAACATACACCGCACATCCAAATATACGCAGATGGGAAATGTTAGGTTATTTCCCACGCACTAGTTGTAGGGGGGATGATCATTATATGCAGTTGGATGGATTTGTATCAGATGTGATGCATGTAGGACTGCATTCCCCCAGCATGAAGTGGGCAATTTAGAGTTCATAAGTAATGGTCTGACGATAAGTTTGATACGTTTTATTAGCGCTTCATGTTGGGAAAATAGGGGTGCCCGGAATCTATTCGGGATGAAATTTAAATACGAATTTAAATACAATTATTACTAGCATGAATTAATCCTAATTAATTCAAATAATAATTCCAACAATAAATTCTCATCATGCATGTTGAATTAATTTCACATATCAACTATGGCGGAATAAACAAGTAAATATGTGATTGACGTACCTCTTGTAGAATTGGCCTTTGGATAAACGGGACAATTACGATTTCGCTCTATCGACCCAAAAACCTTCTCAAGTATTTCCCTTTCACCTCACTTGATCACTGGTGGGAGATGCTTTCAAGTAATTTAATAAACTAAGGAAAAAGAAAAATATCTATGCTCTTGATTTTTCCAACACATGGAATTATGTACTTGGTCCCCTATTTATAATATAGAGTGGCCGAAAATAATGTGGTTTATGGGCTTGGAAAAAATCTTTTCTTAGACTCTAAGAAATCTTGAATATATCTCATATATTCTTTTCTCCAAAATAAAATATTCCACAAAAATCTCACACTCCTAATTATAGGGGGAAATTTTCGAAAATTCATAAGTGGAGAATCCAAGATTTGGATCTTCTTGAATATATGAGATAATCTTGTATTCCTAGAATACTTATCCTCCATAATATCTTTTCAAGAAAATCAACAAAATCTTTTCTCCTCTTAATCCCTTATTTTCGAAAAATATAAAGAAAAATCAGCATGATATTATTATTTTAATCACCTTATCATTATTGGGATACTTAAATGGGCTACTTGTGGGGCCTTTAAGGAGAATTAAGATTGGACCTCCTAATGGACTTCTGAATTTCAATATTGAGCTCCAATATAATTCAGCCCATTAATATTAATTATTACCACTAATAAATTAATATTGCACTATCCATCTTAATCCATATTACGATAATATGGTCTCCCGGTTATTATTTCCCGCGTTTAAGATTATCAAGTCCATTAATTAATCAAGCTTCTGAATAGCTCTAAATTAATTAATATATTTCACCTTGGAGTAAAGACAGCTCAACATTATTATTCGTACCGAAGAAACTAATTCTTCACTTGCAAGATTTGGTACAATAAAACTTTTGAGCCCACCAAGGGGACTAATCACACGAGCCGTACTCGCACGCGTTTCTCCGTATTAAATCTTAGCAACCGTCGTATGATTAATATTACTGCCCAAGACACAAAGTTCGAAGTCACAATGATTCTCACCCAACATGAATCAAAGCAGTAACCATTAAGCACACACGGTCCTATTTAAGTGACGGAGATTAAGAAATCAACAACCACTGAGGTCTAATTCTTCACCTTTCAGAACAGAAGAATTTATCCTCGCTGTAGGACCTCTTCAACACATACTAAATGTGCTAGTGCAATCTCTTAGTCAAGACAGATCAATCTGAGCCTTACACATCGACCTTTCACGGTGGATTGTTCAATTCCACCTAGGTCGTGAAAATGTACGTTTAGTTACAAGTAAACTGTTAATGTTGTCTTCCGTGATCGGGTATCACCATATTAACTACAATGTAACATGTACTATATATTGAACGGTTTGCAATAGAA
The DNA here is from genome assembly GCA_947034835.1 of Ballota nigra. NCBI lineage: Eukaryota > Viridiplantae > Streptophyta > Magnoliopsida > Lamiales > Lamiaceae > Ballota > Ballota nigra. The sequence goes on from OX344721.1 coordinate 40,795,716, forward strand.
ATTCAACATTCAATCATAACTAAAGCAAATGTGATAAAAGAATTATTCTCATAAAACGAGTGTTTGATACACGAGTTATACAAAGTAAAAGCATACTTTCACGTATAACTCCAACACTTCAGCAAGACCATTTTGGGTGTGGACGTAAGGAAACAAATGCTCCACTTTAATTCCCAGAGCCATACAGTAATTTGTAAAGGCTTTTGAGGTAAACTCAGCAATATTATCCATACGAATCAATTTTATTGGATAATCTTGGAACTGAGCTCTAAGCTCAATAGTTTTCGTAGTGAGTTTTGCAGAAGCTTGATTGCGGGTAGACAACAAACAGGCATATGTCCACCTAGTGGAGGCATCAATTAGGACCATGAAATATCGGAATGGTCCTGATGCTGGATGAATCGGTCCACAAATATCTCCCTGAATCCGTTCAAGGAAAACCGGAGACCCAAGTCCCACCTTGGTGCGCGACGAGTGCACTATTAATTTACCCTTAGATCATGCATCATAGATAAATGTTAGTGTTAGTGTCCTAGAGACAATCCATCGAAAGGATATAATACTAAGATAATATTCAGATTTGGTTTAATATTATTATTGGTTTAATATTAAATGTATGGCGTTACACTTATCTGAATATGATGTTTGATTGTTTGCATATATTCTTATTTGTGTTCCCATGAATCACTACTGTCATTGAGTGAGTGAGAACTCAGATGACTTAAGTATGATTCTCAAATAGCCCCGATCAAGGATCATCAAGAATGGGATATTGATGATGCAATTGAGATTGGTGTGCGATCTGCATCATACTCTTAGAGAGTGTAGTAAGATCTCACTTACTACGAGATACCGGGTATCTCATGATGGATGCACAGATACCTTAGAGGGTATTGGTATACCCATCCGAGAAACCGTTTGATGTAATTCCACATAATGTGTCTACGGGTGTCTCGGTTAGTGGGAGCGATGTGATACTCCTCTGACTTGAGGTCAATACGCATGACATGTGTGGAGTGGTGAACTTTGACCATGACCGACGCTTGCACCCTTCCACGGGTAGATATGGCATGAATTGGGTTCATCATGAAATGCATGTGCGTGGTAGTTGAGCCAAGAATATGATTCATTCCTCAATGTGGATTTAGAGAGAATACTCGTCTTCTCATCATAATTGGATCTAAGTCGTCGGCCGACGCACATCAGCTTAGACTTTGTGGCTAAGTGTGATATACTTGATCAATTAGTGATTTGAGATAATATGATTAAGCTATTTGAATAGACATTTCATCATGTTCAAGGCTTAATCGGGTATTCTCGAATGAAAGGAAGATATCACAATAGCCTACAATATTACAGGTAGTTGCAGATTTCCTCGCAACGTACCTCGTATATTGAGAATGTCTGATTTATTGTCTAGGGTTCAATTAAGACCGTTAGTTTGACTAATCACTCGATATACGAGGGCCTATGGGTCACACAACAAGTAATGACAATTTACCAATTATAGTTGGTTGATTAAATATTGTATTGGATATGATATTTAATTTATGGAGAATATAATAATAATTATATTTGGAATTAATTATTATTATTATTATTATTTAATTAAATTGGATTTAATTAAATATGAAATCCCAATAATAATATTTGGAATATTATTATACAAGAATAATAGATATGGTAAAGATATTATTCGTAGGAACATATCTAGGGAGATATAATCTGTAGAGATTATATTACGGGTCAGGCCCGATAACTTGCTTAGGAATTAAGCCAAGTTAATCCCTATAAATATGTGTCTTATGGGAATTCCAAGATGATACAAGAAATATAATTTCTCCATAAAATCTCTAGTTAGAATTTTCCTAGCAAATTCGTCTCGAGATTCAACGCTGGCATATGGATGCGGGTTGGTAGAAAGCCGTTACGTGGATACCATAGTGGAGGATTCCGCGTACAAATCGCTGTAAGGATTTATTATGTTAGTTTATCCTTTCTATTTTATGTTATACAACTGTATTTCAGATTCGTTGTTGGTGAATCGTTTTTCTTCCGCTGCGCCGAACATGGTGTTCGTGCCTCTAAAACCCAACAATAAATTCATCGACATGAGGGATTCTATTATTCATAATATTATGACCAATGAAATTAGATAGAATCCTACATATAATTGTTTGTCCTGAATAACCTAACCGCTGATGCCATAATTTAAAAGAGTTCGGGTCGTGAAATTTCATACTCATGGCTAGATGGAGATTAGACGGCCGAATGTAGGAATAGTACAATCCGAAAGAGAAGGAGGGAATTTTTCAATAACTTGTTTACGACTACCTCGAGTAATAGTCATAAAAAAATATTCACTATTATTCCCAGTTTCAGTTTCAATGTGATAGATATTAGTTCTTATGTCTTTAAAACTGAGAAGGGTATGTTTCGATTGTGGAAACAACAAAATATTATCAATTATGAATTCGGTACCCATATGGGGGATGATGGAGGCTCTTCCGGAGCCCACTATCATTATGTTATCATTGACTATCGTGGTTACACTCCCCTTTCTTTCTACCAAGTCATGAAAATACTTCCTATCTCTTAAGATTGTGTGTGTAGTTGCCCTATCTACCAAACATAAATCACAATTTGAATCCATCATGCCAGAGGAAAAAAAAAAGCCCAAACCTAATAGCTGATATGTTTACAAGCCATGTATAAGAATAACAATATCCAAATAAATTTAACGGATAGCATATATTAAGGTAAACATATCAAAACTATATCATAAATATCGTATCAAACATGAAAATAAAATATCCGAAGGACAGGATCCAAATAAAAAGGTCTTAACCAAAATAAAGTACTAAAATGATCAAATATTTCAATCACTCATTATCTCCATAGTCTTTGAGCTCTATGCCCAAGAGATTGTCGTTGTCATGGTCAAATTCTGCTTCAGGCAGGCTGGCGTGGTGAGATTCGACTTTAAGGGCCTTCCCCTTGTCGTCCTTCTGCTGCTTTTGATAAGCCTCAACCAAATGCTTGGGAGTGCGACACGTGCGAGACCAATGGCCTTTGCATCCGCATCTGTAGCAGGACTGCTCAACCTTGTCTTGAGAGCCAGATTTTTGTGGAGCAGAATTCGTGTTGGGTACACCATTTCCACGATTCTGAGCTTGATTGTCATTCGAGGTTCCTGGACCACCAGATTTACTACGACCTCGGCCTTTGCCATGAGAGTTCGTTTACTTCCTCTCCCCCTTCCACGCTTGCGACCACTTGTACTTCCCGGAGCTATAACATGTGCTTCGGGCACTGCTTGTGAGTCAACCGGCCTCGAGTTATGATTTTTCATAAAGAGTTGGTTGTGCTTTTCTGCCACTGGAAGTGTAGAAATTAGCTCGGAGTGTACAATGTAATTCTTGGCCCTATACTGCTGCTGGAGTACAAGGTTGCTAGCGTGGAACATCGACATAGTCTTTTGTGTCAACTTGGCCTCAGTTATAGCTTGCTTGCATAGCTTTAACTGGGATACAATACGATGCAAGGCTAAGTTGTACTCTGTTACAGACTTAAAGTCTTGAAAAATGAGGTTCAACCAATAGTATTGTGCCTGAGGGAGGAGTATATCATTTTGTTGTTGGAAACGGTCCTGCAGGGACTTCCACAATGCTCCGGGGTCCTTTTCAGTTAGGTATTCATTTTTCATATCCTAATTCAAGTGATGCCTGAGAAAAATCAATGCTTTCGCCTTCTGGGCGTTAGTGGATTTTGAACCTTCGACAATGGCTCCGGTCAACTCATTTGAGTCTAGATGGATCTCGACATCTAGAGCCCATGTCAGGTAATTACTACCATCAAGAGCAAGCTCAGTAAATTCTCTTTTGGTAATATCAGACATTCTCACTACAAATTTAAAGTGACATGGTGAGTTTTGTGACCAATTCATTGACAACGGAGAAATAAAGATTTATTTGATCACTTTCAAGCACATAGTAGCAAGAATTGGGCGTCGTCTACCCAAAATATAATTTACGGTCCGACAAGTACTGGCGCCGCCTACCCAGGAAATATATGCGGACTGTAAAATGAGAACTATGTGCAATAGTAATAATGCATGCAAAATAATTTACTAATAAAAGCATGCACATATAGCAATTAAGCACATAAAATAATAAATTTATTGAGAAATAATTTTAAAATTAATTCCAAAAATTTTCGAGCTTAATTAATATGCAAAGAATTATTACTTTTTAATTTTTCAAGTATTTTTCGGAACTTGATAACTTAGATTGAGGGCACAAAAATACTAGAAAAATTATATGAGGCACAAAATAAATAATGAAGTCTAATTTTTAAAGTAATAGCCCATAAAGAATCAATTAAAAAAAATTCTAGCCCATGAAGAGGGCTGCAGGCCCAAGTAAAATTTCATTTTTATTTTTTTTGTTTGTGGCCTAATTCGAATTGGGCCAGTTAGGCCCAAGGGAGGTAGGGCGACGCGGGGCATGGCAGGGAGGAGAAGAGACTGAAGCGGGGCTTCCAGGGCGGAGGCGCGAGGGCTGTGGTGCGTCGCCTTGCGGTGATGCGGCCTACGGCCACCGTCGCCTGGCGGTACGCGGCCTTCGGTCGCCGCTCAACGCCGTGGTGGCGGAGTAGCGGAGAAGACGGAGGCGCGTGAATCCCGGCGGCTCGCGCACGGGGACGGAGCAGCGGAAGCTCGACGCCTGGAGGCTCACGGCAGCCTCGGGCACGCGGCGACAGCTGCTACGCGGTGGCCTTCGAGTCCCACGACGCAGGCTGCTTTGCGGTGGCTTCAGGCGCGTGGTGGCGGCCATGGACGGTTCGAGGCGGCGGCCCGTAGGGCTTGTGGCGGTAGCATCCGGCCGTGGGCATATATAATTTATTATTATTATTATTTTTCGATCCGTTTAATAATAATTGCAAGTAAAAATACAGGTGTAATGAATAATTTAATTTCACGGTAAAATCATAGCACACATGGATAAAAAATAATTGATACGATAATTAATTATCATGCTATTGAATTGAGATTCGTACCGATTAGCTTCGGGCAGAGACTCGTGCTGATAACGTGTTGTAATCGTAAGCGCAAAATAAAGACACATGTTTGTTTACCCAGTTCGTCGATAACGACTACGTTTGGGGGAGTACCAAGCCAGGAGTTTTCACTAATATATCTGTGTATGCGTATGTATACAATACTGAGTACATAGATCTAATTATAATAGAGAAACTCTAATCTAAGCCTAAAGCCTATTTAGGTTATAAACCCATTAGTAATGTCCACATCAAATCTTCTGAATTTGGTATAATAAATCTACTAGATTTATAACAGTATAGAAGTCAAGTTATAAACGATTCTGACTCGATACCTTGTTTTCTCAATAATTTTAAAGGCCACTTTGACTATTTGGGCTTTTTTTTTTACAAATTTGAACTTTATTTTTGAAAAAAATAGATTTCTATACTTTAATTTATAAATTTGTACATTTTCGTGTTGCAATAAAATTTAAAACATATACTTTACTTTATTCATTATCTTAATATCCTATATAGACAAAGTATTTTAAGCCTATGTGGCACCACTCAAATATCTCCATTTTGAAAATACTCTCCTCTCATTCACCCAAATAATTGACTTTACAAATTATTCTCAGTCATTCAAATTTAATCTCTAATCTAATCTTAACCGTTGATTCTATCACAATACCCTCTATATATATCATCTCACTCACACAACCAAAAATCAATTTCAATAATCACTCCAAAGAAATCATCTGATTTCTCTCCAAGAATTTTCGAATCATCTGATTTCTCTCCAAGAAATTTTGAAATCGTAGTTGCGATTAAGTTTCTATGAATTCTTTCGTTTTTGTTATGAAGTTTTCCATTGATTCTCCTTTCGTCTAAATCTTTTCTTTCGGTGAATCTATACATCGCTAGATATTGTTTATATTTTTCTTTTGCAGGAAAAAAATCTATGCATCTCAAGGTATTGTAAATTTCATCAACTCATTATTCGTGTTAATCTTTTTTTTTTCAAGATACAAATCTATATTTTCAAGGTATTTATGTTTAAATATATGTATTTGATCGTTTTATTGTATGAATTTAATCCACATCTTTTGTTTAATCTCTTCTACTAATTAGGGGTGGGAATAAGCCAGGCTACCCGACAGGGGCCTACGGCTCGGCCTACCTAAAGCCTAGCTCGGCTCGGCTCGTTTAACAAATGAGTCAGGCTCATGCTTTTTTAAAAGCTTATTTATTTAAATAGGCCAGGCTTGAGCTTTTCTGTAAGCCTTTTAAGCCCAACAGGCCGGCCTATTTTACTATACTAATATATAATATAATATATATATATATATATATATATAATATAATGTAATATATAATAATACAATACAATATAATATAATATAATAAATATTTAATATATATATATATATGAAAAATATTGCTAAATATTATTTGAATTTTTTATTTTGCTGTTATTTGATAATCCTTTGGTAAATTGTTTTTAATCTTCATTTTAAGATTTAAAGAGTTAATTGTTATGATTTAATAATAATATAATTATTGAATATAATTTTGTAAACATGATTAAAAAAGCCCCCAAAAGGCTTTCAGGCCAGGCTTATTTATTAAAAAAGTCAGGCCAAGGCTCTGAAAAAAGCCTATGACAGATAACATGTCAGGCTTAGGCCCAAATATTAAATAGCAGGCCCAGGCCGTCCAACGAGAAGCCTAGCTCGGCTCGGCCTATTTCCACCCCTACTACTAATAATTATTTTATTGAAGTCTCTTATTTTATTTTGATTTGGCAGGATACAAATCTATGCATATGAAGATATTTACTATATTTATTAATTATGTTGTTTATTTAATTTTTGGATTGTAATTAATTTTTTTTTTCATATGAAAACCTATATCATTGTGTGAGTTTCGAATATTTTTATGTTTTAGGATTGAAGATCAATAGTGAAGATGGAAAGGAAGATTAATTTTAATTTGAAATTGAAGTGGAAGATCAATTTTAATGCGAAGATGAAGAATCTTTGATTATATGTTAAGAATTATATTTTCCTAATATTGTCAATTTATATTAATTTCCAATATTGTAATGTATTATTTGCAATTCTATAAATAAAATTTACTATGTTTAATTAAAATTCTATGTCAATTTATTATTTAATTTGAATGTTAATGTTAATATAATTAGAATGTTATTTATACAATCAAAATATACCTCTGATATTTTCAACTGATTAACAATTCTTATTGTTTTGTTAAAATTTTAAAATTAATTTCAATTTTTAATAATACTAATTTCTATGTAAATACTAATTCAATTTGAATGTTATAGATACAAATAACACATACCTTTGATTGGATAACTGATTAACAACTATTTTTTTTCAAAAATTAATTTAAAATTTCGAATAATTTTAGAAAGATTTGACTCTTTTTTAAAAACATGTGATTTAATTGTAAAGTCATACATCAATCAATATATAAATTTATCTTAATTATATACTTTACTTATTTATATCAATTTTTTTATTTGACTTTGACATGGTCTAATATATTCTATGTTTGTTTGTGTGTATCTCGCAATCCTTAATTTTTGGATGATGGGTTAACTGATTAACAACTATTAATCTTTTATTTAAATTTCAAAAAATTAATTTAAATTTTTGAATTTTTAGAAATATTGGTCTCTTTTTTTAAAACATGTAATTTAATTGTAAAGTCATACATCAATCAATATAAATTTTTTTTTTAATTATATACACTACTTATTTATATCAATTATAAATTTATCTTTGACATGGTCTAATATATTCTATGCGTATATTATTCATTAAAAATAATGTTATACATATGAAATTATTTAAAAAGTATTTGATTCAATATATATTTGTTATATCAGATAATTTTGATTCCTTATAAAACATGTGTTTTAAATAACCTTAACTTATATTTTGTCTAGATATCCAACTTTTTTGAATAATTATACATATACTAATTATACTAGGAAATATTGGCTAAATTTATATGATGACTTATTCCATATTCTTTTAAAGTAGATGTAATTCAAAATTCATTTATCAATTTAATTTAAATTTTATATTTATGAACATGACCTTAATTTGAAATATGCTACTTTAATTTAAATTGATCAAATATTTATTTAATTAGGCTACACATGTTATTTAAATTTTTGACATCTTTGTGGTGTACAATTATTCATACATCACTATATCAGACATATGATAAATTTTATTGTTAATTATTATACTTTGAGAGTCTAAATATGTTAATCATCAGATTTTATGATAATAATATTTGACGTGGTATTTTTAGTATTATTGTATGTCTTACACATTTTAACATAATTTAAAAGAATATTTTTAGAAGAATATCTTCAATAATTAATTTTTTGAAATTAATAAAAAAATTAAAAAATATTTCAATAATTATTTTTTCATTATGAATAAATATTTTTTTTTTCGAAAATTTTGAATTAGATTTACTTAATATGTGTTGACATGGTCTAATATTCTATGTGTGTATCCACATTCCTTAATTTTTGAATTGTGGGTATAATATAAGAAAAGGATATGATTATGTTTTATAATTTATATATATATATGAAAATTATAGAAGATAATTGTACTAATATATTAACTTTACATATATAATACACGCATATAATATCATTTGATCTCCTATAAATGTATTTGGTCATTTTTTATTATCATTTACAACTTCTTGAACGATATTTTATTTCCAGGGGATTCAATTTTATAAGAAATTCTATTATGCAAAATTTATGTGTCCAAGATTTCTAATGGTACATTTTTAACATGTCTTTTATTTTGTCTTAAACATATTATTCGCAACATAAAATTCGAATTATGTTAGCATGTTTACAGTTTGTTGAAACACATATTCTACACAAGTAATTTTAATAAATAGTTTGATGAGTTTGTACAATTTATTATATTCATTTTTTTTTTCAGATTGAATTGCTATCATCATATACACAGTTTTCCCTAAATTCGAATGGATAAAAAAACACTTCACCTTCATTGAGTCAGTCGACATGTTCAGGTAAAATAAAATTTTAAAATATTAGGTAAATATTTTATATGTAAAAAATGTTACTAATATTTCAGTATTTAATTCTTTTTAGATTATTGTTACATTGATAGTTAAAAGTTTTTCTGTATTAATATGTACAGATATAGAATATGCAAGAAGTATTTACAAAGGTGCGTTATTTATTACATTCTAAAATCATAGTTTTATATTTTTAACATTATACTCCCTCCGTCCTAACACTATACATTATACTCCCTCTATCCTAATTTTGTTTACCCAAAAGTCCAAAAAAGAAAGTTTTTTTTGTTTACCCATTTCCTAAAATGACAAAAAACAATACCACTTTTTCAAACTGAACCCTTAAAAAAATACTCCCTCCGTCCCAAGTTTGTTTACCCAAAAGCCCAAAAAAGGAAGATTTTTTTTGTTTACATATTTCCTAAAATGGCAAAAAGCAATACCATTTTTTCACACTCAACACTTAAAAAATATTTTATACTAAAAAATATTAATAAAAATTTCCTAAAAAACTACTTTATACTCAAAAGTATTAATAAATAATTTATTTCTTAAAAATCGTGCCATTTTGAAATGAGTAATCAAAATTGGGACGGTGAGAGTACTTTATACTAAAAAATATTAATAAACAATTTCTAAAAAGTTACTTTATACTCAAAAGTATTAATAAACAATTCATTTCTTTAAAATTGTGTCATTTTGGAATGGGTAATCAAAATTGGGACGGAGGGAGTATTTATTTGAGTATGTTTAAATATATTTATGTAGGTTAAGTAATTATCGAATATAGTTTATTAAATTCTATCTATTTTTATTTTCTTTCATTGCAAGAAATTGTGCTAAGCATGCTACAATGTTGAGAAGATCTGTGATTTGTGAACATCGTGGTTTTTTTGAATGACACAAAAATTATGTATAGGACTTAAATTCGTTAAAAGGTTGGGTTTTTATAATTTAATCGTGAAGTTCAAGATTAAATTGAAAGTTGGAAAAAAGGTGGTGTATTTATATGCAATTAACCCTTTTATGTATTTATGTATTGATATTTTATTTTTCAGAAACTCCATCATCCGATTCAATTGTTCGTAATACACTCTCTGATGTAACAAATTGTAAGTATTTTCTTGAAAACTAGCTAAAATTACAAGAGAAAAAATAATTGAGAAAAAACTCAAATTTTACTAATATTCAGCGTAATACTCGAAAGCCTGATTATCGGATATCTATGAGTGTTATATTATCTTTAGCACATTAATCATATTTTGAATATGAGGAAAATATTCAATCTTCCTTTAAATAACAAATTGGGGAAAGTTCTTCTGGCCATGGTAATATATTTTTATCTTTAATATTGCATTTTTTAAAATTTATCAATATAATAATCTATTTGTTCAAATATAAATATTATTAACCGATTATCACCGTTCTTTAGAAAGAAAAAAAAGAAGAGAAGTATTGTTGTTGAGGAAAGGTCAAAAAGAAGAATATTATTGGTGAATATGGTAGAAAATTATAATTTATTATAGAAATATTTTTTATTATATATTCTTTTAAAATATTTAGTAATTTTTAATATATTTATAGGGTATGTTGATTTTGGTGATGCTACGTTTGTCTTTGTCTATTTCAATGCGTACATGTGGTATGATGAGAGAAGTAATAAAAAGTTGAATGAGAATCCACCAAAATTTCCATCCTATTGTTCAAATGGAAAAGTACCAACTTCCAATGTTGAAACCTCCTCCTTCTACATTGACCAATCTTCTATCGGGCCAAGATGAAAGGAGCAAACATTTCATAAAAAAGATTAGAGCTTATAACATGATGTTTAGCTTTACATCTATGGTGCAAAGGTTGACAATTCAATCAATAATGGAAGTGTTCCTTATGTGTATAGATTATATGGTGCTAATTACCATCAAATTTGAAGTCTTTTGCCAATGTCTGGTAATAAGCCAAAATTTTCACAGCTATACATATACGACACTGGACACGAAGATCAAAATTGAATTAATGCTCTCGGGTTAGTTCATTAAAAGTCTTATAATTATTAAATTAGATTTATATTAGTCATTGAATTTTCCATTATCTAAGATATATCATACAATATATTTTATGTTTTGTATTATTTTAATTGAACAAATCATATAATATAATATTTTTAAAACATTTTTTAAACCAATTCAATTATATTATTTGAACAGAAGGCGATTAAAGGATAAAAATAAAATGTTGAATGATAGTATTGTTGGTGAACTCAAGAAGATGATGGATATTTTCAATCCATTTGCAATGCAATTTCGTAGAGCAAGGGAAAGTATTATGTCTGGAGTTGAGCCACGTTTGAGATTGAATTTGCTAGAAATGAGTTCAGATGGAAGAGTTTATAACCTTCCAATAGCTCTTGAAGTTGCAACTCTTATTCCAGGGGACATTGATGCAGTTGTGGAAAAAGAGATGTGATCCTTAAGACGCGTAGTGGTTAATTGATAAGAATAAGCGAACTGCATCCATCCTATGTTCCACTGTAGTATCCTTTATAGTTCCCGATTTCCAGTATGGTGAGGATGGTTATAGGATTGGTGTGGTTCATAATGATGTTGGTTATACAACAAGGAAAATAATCAGACTCATAATGCGAGAATTATTTTCCTTTAGAATACACGAGCATAATAATGAACCCAATACTCTATTCATGTCTAGGAGACTTTTCCAACAATTTTTGGTGGATTCCTATACTATGATTGAGTCAGAAAGATTGTCTTTTATAAAATTCAATCTAGTTAAATTGAGGTCTGGCAGGGTGGATGATATGAAAATTGCAGTTGATAGAGCTGATGTGGATCCATCTTCTACGGGTAAAAGAATAATGTTTGCACCCTTCACAGACAGTCTTAGGTATATGATTCAAAAATGTCAAGATGCAATGACAATTTGCAAGTACTTTTCTTACACAGATTTATTTATCACAATTACTTGCAATCCGAAATGGCCGGAGATTACAAGATTCTTAAATGAGAAAGGTCTTGAATAGGCCAGATATTCTCTGTAGAATGTTTAAGATGAAACTTGATCGTATTGTGAAGGATTTTAAGGAACTTCAAATATTTGAAAAAATTGATGCATGTAAGTTTATGTTCTTATATATTTTTTAAATTTTTTATTTCCATAATATTTGTCTTTCAATTTTAAAATACATTTGACATTTCTATTGAATTGTTTTAGTATATAACTTGACTTAAATATTTTGAAGCTGCAGTGTTATACGCAGTGGAATTTCAGAAAAAAGGATTGTCGCATGCTCATATTCTTCTATTTTTGAACTGTGAAAATAAAATTTCAAATCCAAAAGATGTTGACAATATCATATTTGCAGAGATACCGAATAAAGATGATAATGGACTATTCAATGATTTGGTAAGTGATTACATGATTCACGAACCCTGTGGTTTGGCAAAAAGAAATTCTCCTTGCATGGTCAACAACATTTGCTCAAAGATGTTCCTGAAGAGTTATAATGAGATTATATTTATTGATGACGAAGGTTTCTCATTGTACATAAGAAGAAATTCAGGGGTCACTGGTGATAACGACATCGTTAATTTGGATAACCTTTTTGTGGTTCCTTACAGTCCAATACTGCTTCAAATTTATCAAGGTCATATAAATATTGAGTGGTGCAATAGGCATAAATCAAGTATTTGTTCAAGTATATCAATAAAGGAGTTGATAGGGTTACTGCTATTGTGGAGAAGGAAGGGGCCACTAAAGGCGAGTCATAATCAAAAGACGAAGTGGAAAATTTTGTGAACTGCAGGTACATATCTCCGTGTTTGGAGAACTCTTCAGTTCGATATACATTAGAGGTATCCACCGGTTATGAGATTGGATTTCCATCTTCCTAATCAACAGAAAGTTATTTTTCGAGATGAAGATTACATTAATGATGTACTCGAAAGACCATCATCAGGTAAATCAATGTTCTTGGCGTGGATGGATAAAAATAAAACTGATGATGAGGAAGCAAAAAAGCTGACTTATGTGGAATTTCCAAAGATGTATATTTGGGATAGAAAAAAACCAGTGTGAAAAAAGAAAGCGCAATAGATTTTCTTTGGGAAGACTATTCAGTATTCCACCAGGTGCTGGTGAAGAGTATTATTTGTATCTCTTACTGCCTTATAGTAAGGGATCAACATCTTATGAGATGATACGAACTATTGGTGATAGTGTCTATGATACCTTTAAGGATGCTTGCTATTCAATGGGATTGCTGGATGATGATCATGAGTACATTGATGGGATCTTAGAGGCAAGTTATCGGGCAAGTGCTCATTACATAAATAATTTATTTTCTATTCTTCTCATATCATCTTCAATGAACTCTCCAAAAACCGTATTCGAAAAGACTTGGGAGTGTATGGCAGATGATATACTCTATAAAAAAATACGAACATTGAATATTCCAGGTATAAAATTATTTAAAAAATTAATTGATTAATTTATTCAAATATTTTACTATTATATTATTTTCTATTTTTTTTTTTAGATTTACAGCATAGCAGTGAAGAGTTGAAAATTTTGGCTTTAATTGAAATTGAGAAGTTACTACTGTAGATGAATAAATCAACTTTGAGTAGATTTATATCAATGCTAATACCAGATTTTTAGTTTGAGAATGATGGGGTAAATAAACTCATTCGTCAAGAATTGAATTATGATCGGTCTGAACAAGGAGGAGAGTATGACAAGTTAAGTTCAACTCTAACTCAAGAACAAAAACTTGTGGTTAGAGAAATCCTTGAAGTTGTTTTGTTGCAAAAAGGAATTTTTTATTTTTATATGGGTATGCTGGAACTGAAAAAATATTCATTTGGAGAACGATCTCTGCAGCAATACGTTCGGAAAACCATATTGTTCTTAATATTGCATCAAGTGGAATAATATCTCTACTTCTTCCCGGCGGACGTACTGCTTATTCAAGATTTGATATACCACTTAACATTGGCGAGACATCCACGTGTAACATAAAGCCTGGGACACATTTGTCCGAACTATTATTAAAGACAAAACTTATTATATGGGATGAGGCACCAATGATTAACAGATTTAGCTGTGAAACTTTAGATAGAGCTTGAGGGATATTGTTATATCTCCAGATGGAACAATGAGTTATATGCCTTTTGGTGGTAAAATAGTTGTGCTTGGAGGAGACTTAAGACAAATACTTCCTGTTATACCCAAAAGAAGTCGAGAGGATATTGTGCACTCAACTATCAATGCTTTTGTGGGATCATTGCAAGGTATTTTATGCAAATTTTATTAAATACTAATTTATTTTAAAGAATTATTTGTTGTGAAACTAAATACATCTCATTTGTTTTCAATTTTAAGATTTTAAGATTGACGAGAACATTAGATTACAAAGTTCTGATCCCAATACATCCTAAAATGATGATGATGATATTGTTAATTTCTCGAGGTGGATTTTGGAAGTTGGTGATGGTAAAATTGGAAATAGGCAAGATGATGTTGATGAGATTGAGATTCCGAAATAAAATTTGATTTATAATGTCGGAGATCCAGTTGCATGTATAATAGAAAGTATTTATCCATCCTTGATCGATAATTTAAGGATACTAAATACTTTGAGGATATAACAATACTTGCATCTACGCATCAAGATGTGGAGTACATAAATGATAAGATTCTTTTTATGATTTCAGGTGATACTAAAGTATACTTGAGCTCAGATAGTGTTTGTGCCTCCGAATTTTGAGAAGGAGGTCATGGCCAAATGGTTATAGTTGAATTTTTAAATTATGTTAGGTGTTACGGAATGTCAAATCACCGTCTGATCTTGAAAGAAGGAGTTTATATAGTGTTACTAAGAAATATTGACCACAAATCCGGTTTGTGCAATGGAACAAGATTGATTGTCACAAAACTTGGCAACCACATTCTCGAGGCAGAAATAATATCTGGAAGGAATATTGGAAATAAAGTGTTCATCCCATGAATGACATTGACAAATTTTGATACAATGGCAGTGAATTTTACAAGGCGACCGTTTTCAATTCTACTGTTTTTTGCCATGACAACAAATAAAAGTCAAGGGCATTCGCTTTCTACAGTTGGATTGTATCTTTCTAAGCCTGTTTTCACTCATGGTCAACTTTATGTTGCAGTATCCAGAGTTAGATCGAGTAGAGGATTGAAGATTTTATCACTTGATTTTAAAGGAAATCTATCCAAATATGTAACAAATGTTGTTTATAGGGAGATTTTTCGCAATTTGTAATCAATATTTTTTAAACATTTGGCCAATAACAAATCTCATGAATTTATATAATATTGTCCTTGGATTATAATTATTTATTAATAACTAATATTTTTAAAAATACATTAAAAATATTGAATAAATAAAATAATAATAATAACAACATTTATAAAAATTAAAAAAAAATTGATTAATAACTTTACCATAAATTTTTAATACAAACTCCGTGAAAATCGCGGGTTTAGCACTAGTTCAATGTATATATCTTATCTAATCGTTGTAAGGGAAATAATTAAATAATTTTTTTTTTTATAAATTCAGACATTTTGATGAGACAATTTTTTTTTATGGCATTAGAATCAATAGGTTTACGCCCGGACAAAGATCCTGAGTTCGATTAAAATTCATATTAAGAATAAGTTCTTTGTGTATTAGATTTATTGTGCAATTTAATTATATTTTTAAACAATATTATTTAATTTTATTAAATATTATTAATTGGACCATTTTAATTGTTCAATGCAAACGCCCGATACTATTAAAAAATATACTTGAATCGTAAATGTAGCTAATGTATATAGATATATTGTATAATATTAAAAGGCGCTGCGGAATGATGATATCTATTGGCAGTACATCGTTCACTCCATTTAAATATTTTTTAAATTAATATGTATGGATGTAATAATAGTCAAATTATGTGATCACAATTTAATTTTTTGGACAATGCAGAAGTACTTGCTGTCACATTCACCTCCTCCATCTCATATGGTTATGGACATCCCCTCAACTTCAATTTGGGCCATACTCTTTGGTCATGACCCCCTCCTTTTTCAAAGTTGACTCTTCTAATCATTCACGCTTTGCGTTTACTAAAATTTATCACCTTCGTATATTGTATAAAACTCCACCACATTTTTGTTATGCGCGTGGAGGCGGTTCTTTGGAAGGAGACGGAACTCGATGACGATTGGAACGGAGGAGATTTACACGGTGTTGCTAATATTGTTTTCGCGAATAATTGAATTTACATTATTATTCATCCACCCAAGAACGGAGCCTGGTAAATAATTTAAGGTGGACTGAAAGTCTAATATAAATACAAGTTCGATTCTTGGCTGGACTAATTTTTTTTCTTTTTTTTACATTGAAAAAAATTGCATTTTCCAAAAGTCCAGCCAACTAGAAGCTCCGCCATTGCATCCACCGCTGTGGATGTAGACGATGATCAAGAGGCGTACGACGATAAATTTGTTGCAGCACGAGTTGGCCGCTCCTCTCCCCTCGAGTTTTTTTTTGTGATATTTTCATCATCTTTGTGCAATTTTTTAACCCTGGTGGCTTTTTTGGACATGATTTGATCGTTTTAAAATTATTTCAAACTCAATATTGACCTTGCAAACAATCACGAGACAATTTGAGAGTGTAATCTCATTGGGCATGTTTTCAATCACAAGAAACTTGATTCTAGGAACGCAATGCGCAACGAACAATTGAAATCAAGGAAGAAATAAAAACACCAAATATTTACATGGTTCAGTGATAAACACTTATGATGTCCCCGTTTTCAAAGGATTTTTAAGGACAAAATGGAAATTCAGGAGCAATTTTTTTTTTAAAACCTTTTGCTCAGAGAGTTCAGCAAGAGTGAATAATACTCAAATCACTGCATTGCTAAGAGTCAGAGCACTCAAGTCAGTGCAACTGACTTGTGAGTTCAGACTCTTAACAAGGCAGTGACTCGAGAAGCTGAACTCTCGAGTGCGTTGCCTGAACTGGTCAGTGAGAAGGATTCTCCCTAACCTGGGTACTTAACCAAAGTTTTCTTTTAACAATGCTCTCAGTGAGCAGATTTTCACAATACTTTAGTAAATACTTAAAACAATAAGACGCTCAGTTTAACGTGGTTTAGAGACTCAAGCTCCTACATCCACGGCCTGATTTAACAGGAAATCCACTAACTGAGATTCTTGTTTTTAACGTGCCAAGGTGCACCCAGATCTATCAACTCAGATCTTGCTTTATTCCTTACTAACTCACAAAACAACTTACTACCAACAAACCCGACAAGAGGGTTTTGGTTTCAGTTTGGTTTCTCCAACTATGTGAGGTTTTCCCTTACAATGTATTAGCCTCGAGCTAAGATTGGGAAAACCTCTCTAAGCTAAGAGTTATAAGCTTGGACACTCAAAGAATATATGTGAAGACCCTAAATGGTCAGTGTCCTAAGTGTAAGAAGTGCCTCCTTATACCTCCCTTTGAACTGCACTCAACTTTCACACCTTCACAACTCGTAGGTGTTGATTTTCTCCTCACACACTTGAACATGCAGCTATGAGCTTGTATTTATAATGTGGATTCAAATGTAACCGTTGGAGGGAATTATATTTGAATCCAGCATTTAATGGTTTCAACCACTTTTCTTGGAATGCGGCCTTGTCAGTGTCAAATTTGCTGCCTTGTGCTGATTGGTCCATGTAGGCTGGATCCAACGGGTTGATTAGGCGTGAAATTGTCATGATTCGTCACTCGAAATGCCCTAGTTTTGGTTGATTTGGTTGAGTATTTAGAGTCAATTGCGTATCATTTTCATAAACTAATGAATTTGTCTCTTTGATGCTCATAGATGGATAAAGGGCGAAAAGAGGAGTTCGTAGGACTTTGAATTGACTCAAACGGACGCCCGGATGAGAAGATATCGAAGAAATATGAAAAGTACTAGTTCGAGGGAGCAAAAGTATCATTGGAGTGCACAAGCTAGAGGAGCTCGAGCACTAGCGCTCGAGTGGTCGTGCATAGTGCACGAGTTGAAGCTGGTCGTGCACCCCTGCACGAGTACTCGTGCAGGGCGCTCGAGCAATGCATGTGCTCGTGCACTAGTGCACGAGCGCGAGTGGTCGTGCAGTTTCTTGGCTCTGGAAGATTGAAGTGCTCGAGTTGAAGGAGCTCGTGCACTAGTGCACGAGCAGTGCACGAGCAAGCGCAGATTTTCGGCCCATACGATCCCGACTCGACCCGTTGCTTATATATACCTCCCCGAACGCGTCTTGAGGAGATTATTCACGAACCACTTGATAGATTTTTACTTTAGACTTAGTTTTGAGAGAAAAAGAGGAGAAAGCTTTAAATTTTACGTTTCAAGGTTTTCCTGTACGAATTCACATAACGGTTTTACTTTTTAGTTTAGTTTCTTCATACTTCTGTTATTGAACACGTTTAAATCTCGTTTAATTTCAGTTCTTAAATTTATTTTCTTTAAAGACCCTAATTCATGCTTTCTAATTTTCCAATTCAATTCATCATGTCTATGTTCTTTACTACGTCAATTGCTTTTGTTATCGTTATAACCATGTCCGGCTAAAACCCTTGCATGCTTGGGGTAGGATGAACTCGTAGAAGTAGGTTGTGGGTACGTAATTAGGGTAACTCGTGATGTTAGGTTTTAATTCTCTTGATTAATGAATTCTTAAAATTAATTTTAACTTTACTTTTTAATTTTGTTCGAAAAGTGTTAGAGAGAGGACGAACGTATCACTCTTTAACAACGAGTAGACTTAACTAGAGGGTTTAGAAAGGGTTAATTCATCTACCAGTTTAGCAAAGGAGGACGACCGCATCACCTTAGTTAAATTAGGGTCTCATTAATTAATCACAATCTATTAACTTGTTAGTGGATTAGTGAAGTCGAGTGTTAGAGTAAAGTATTAGGGTTTAGAATCTTGAGCTTTCACCTTGCATTCTTTTACTTAGGTTATTTCTTGCGCGTCACGGTTATTTTGATTATGTACCTGCTCCGTTAGTATACGTAGGGATTCCTATCCTGAGCATCACCATCTCTTATTTGAACACAAACCTTAGTTAATTTGTCTTCTTTAGTATTTTAGTTTAATTAGTTTATTTTAGTTTCAATTAATCTTTCTTCTAAAAAATCCAAAAACATTTCACTCATATTAACTACGACGCGTAGATCTTTAGGGACCTATTTGCATACACACTTTCCCTTGGGTTCGATATACTTGGTCATTATACTTGCTCACACTACAGTGAACCCGTACTCTTGTGGGAAATCTACTAGTAGAAGTTTAGTATTTTCGGTTCAAGTCAATGGCGCCGTTGCCGGGGATGGCGTTGTATGTCTTTTGAATAGGACTTGTCGATAGCTTAGTAGTTAGTAGTGAGTGCTTTATTTTCTATTTTTATTTTTATTTTTATTCATTCGGCAGTTGCGTTTTGATCCTTCTGCTAGTGTGTCAGGTATATGAAAACACGCTCACAAGGCAATACGAGCGAAGAGAGAATACCGTTGGATACTGAGACAATAGCTAGAAGGAACCGAGCTTTCTTGAGGAGAATGAACGCTGCCGGAGGGAAAGAACCAATGGACATTACTAATGAGTTGGAGGATGTCGAGAATGAGTTCAACCAGACATTGAACCGGGTTGACGGCACTGAGGGCATTACCAGTAAGAACCAAGACCCGTCAGGGGAAAGCCAGAGCCAAAACCCGGGTACCCAGAATCAAAATAGTCCAGCTCATAACATTGTCCAAAATCCTCAGAACAACCCTGCTTACCCAAATCCTAACTTACCACAAAACAACTTACCTTATCCACCTTACCCATACCCACCTTATCCGTATCCACCATACCCGTATCCTCCACCTACTGTGTACAATCCACCACCACCCCAACAAGTACCCGTACCAGCTGCTAATCCTCAACACGTTCCTCAAAACGCAGATCAGAATATGGCTATTCGAGGGAGGTTTGCAGCGCAGCCGCAACAGTACTATGATGGAGTGGCATTACCTCCAGTAGAGGCAAATAACTTCTCAATTTCTCCAGGAATTCTAAAGCTGCTTACGGAGAACCAGTTCAAGAGGGTGATCGGGAAGGAGAATCCTCATACACATCTGAGGAGTTTTCTAATGATAGCCTCCACTTTCAATTACAATGGCATGTCTGAAGATGCCAAGAGGCTTAGGTTGTTCCCATTCTCATTGACGGGAATAGCTAAAGAGTGGTACGATAATACGCTTCCACGGGGAGGTATTACCACTTAGGCCGAGCTCGAGCGTCTGTTCCTCGAGCGATTCTACCCTCCATCCAGAATGATCAAAGCAAGGATTGAGATCTCTTCCTTCCGCCAGAAGCAAGGAGAGGACCTACGTCAAGCGTGGGAGAGATACTCAAACATATTGATAGAGTGCCCGCAGCACGGGTACAATGAGGGAGACGTCATGGCATTTTTCTATAGTGGTGCCAACAAGGCTGGGCAAGATCATCTAGACTCATGTGCTAGTGGATCATTCCTGAATCAAGGAATAGTGAGGTGTAGAGAGATCGTGGACAACATTGTCACGAATGTCGGGGCTTGGAATGTGGACGCAGATTTCCAGAGAGTTCATCAGGTTGAGGAAGGTGAAGGAACGAGAAGGCTGTTGATGGCCATGATGGAAAAGATTAACAACCTTGAGTTGGGGAAGAATATGGTTGGAGGGAATGCAGCAGAGAATGAGCAAGAGGACAAGCCCACAAATCAGCAAGAAGTAGTAAATTATATGGGAGGTCCTTATTACAATCAGAATGGGTATCCACAAGGTGGAAATTTTCAAGGAAGGCCTTCTTATGGCCAATCATTTGTACCTCCAGGTCCACAACCACCTCAAAATCAATGGAGGAATACACAAGGGTACCAAGGAGGCCAGCAGCTTCCTCAGAACCAATGGAGGAAGAATGATAACTTTTCATATGCTAACCCAAAGGCGGGTATTACAGTTCTTCCAGGTGTTGATCCGGGTTCTAAACCTCCGGGTGGAGAAGGCGGTGCCTCAACGGAGGAGATGTTGAGAGCTATCCTACAGAAGGTGGAGGAAGGAAGCAAACATTTATCATCTTTGGAGTACAATGTGAAAGATCTGCATAAGAAAGTTGATCAGCGTGATCAAGACCTCCAGAAGAGAGATGTAGAGCTGAATCGAATTCAGCAAGAGAACAACAGAAGGTTCACTTCTATAGAGTTCCAGATGAGCCAGATTGCAAAGTCATTGAATAGAGAGCCTGACAAATACCCTTCAATGCCTGAGGGTAATCCTAAAGAGCATTGTAAGGCTATCCAGCTTAGAAGTGGGACCAATTATAAAGGTCCCCAGATGCCTGCTGATTCTGAGACGCCCCAAGGAGATGATGAGATAGAGGGGAAAGAACATAAGAAAGATGGAGATGAGAGTGGGGAGGTAGGAGTTGAGAAGAAGGTTGAGGGTAAAATCACTCAAGCGAGCAAAGAGCTTGAAGAGGAAGGCATTGAGAAGGTTGAGAGAGTTCCTAAGTGGAAGAAGGCAAAGGAAGCAAGGGAGAAAGTGAAAGAGACCGAGAGAGATGAATGGGGGGGTACCCAAATCTGTGATACCCGTCCCATATCCACAACGCTTCATGAAAAAGAAGCTTGATGAGAAATTCGCTAAATTCCTTGACGTGTTTAAACAATTGCATATTAACATTCCTTTTTATGATGCTTTGAAACAGATGCCGAATTATGCCAAGTTCTTGAAGGACTTGATAGCGAAAAGACGGCGAGTGGATGAGCCGAAGTTGCTGCAGCTGAACCATGAGGTGAGTGCATTAGTGCACAAGGCGCTTCCTCCAAAGCCGAAGGATCCTAGGAGCTTCACCATTCTTTGTGATATTGGGAACGAGATCAAGAAGGGAGCGTTGTGCGACCTCGGAGCGAGCATAAATTTGATGCCTCTTTCGTTGTTCAAGAAGTTGGAAGGTGGAGAACTTCAACCCTCAATGATGATGCTTCAACTAGCCGACCGGTCTATTACTCGACCTCAAGGCGTGGTTGAAGACGTCCTTGTTAAAGTTGGAGACCACATTTTTCCAGCCGATTTTGTGGTCCTAGAGATGGAGGAAGATGAGCACGTGCCCCTGATCTTGGAAAGACCGTTCTTAGCTACGGTGGGGATGGTGCTAGACGTGGCAAACGGGAAGATCACGTTGAAAGTTGATGATCAAGAGATAAAGATTTCCATATATGAATCCATGAAACACCCGAAGGAGGATGATAGTTTGTATTGCATGGATGCAATTGATCCTCGTGTTGAAGACACACCTCCTATCTCTAATCTTTCTCATGTTCATAATTTCGTTAGTCCTTCACTTGATAATTTAACCCATGAGCATTATGATCTTGATTATGTTGATAGAGATAAAGTGAAGAAGTTGAAGGAGGAAGAGGTGAAAAAGATAGACGTGGTCCAGTTGGAGGGAAAAATAGGAGTTAAGAAGAAAAAGTCCAAATTCAAGAAACTGTTTGGTAAGACTCCTCCAGGTAAAGGTGAGAAGGAGTTGAGACCCATAACACTTGGGGATAAGAAGAAAGCAAAGGAGTTCATGATGGAGGGAAATCAAGGAAAGAAATGCAAGCACCACTCTTATGAGAGTAAGGGAGGTAAATTTGAATATGATGTCCCATAAGCTCCTTTGAGCTCGGTCCGGCATGAGGACCTTAAAAATAGAGCTGAATGGGAGGCAACCCATTTTTATTTGCTTTTGAGTGTTTTAGTTATTTGAGTTTTATGTTATTAGGGTGTTTTTGAATCGTAAGTGTTAACCTTGTACTTGAGAGTTTATTTTGTAGGTTTGTCTCGAAGGAGTGTAAAAAAAGTGGAGATTGAAGGAACTCAAGCAAGGGAGTGTGCAACGTTGTTGAGAGAAACTAAATTGTTTGTGTTAGGATATAGATTAGATGTTTTGAAGATGTTAAAACAAGAACTTGTAATAGGACTAGCTGAACATGTTAGTCAGCTACAGATTAGTCTAGGTCTAGAATAGGTCTTTGGTTAAGGGGGAAGAAATCTATGCAGACCAGATGAGGTGAGCAGATGAGGTCACCAGAGGAGTCTGACCAGAGGAGTCTGCCAGAGGAGTCTAAACAGAGGAGTCTGATCAGAGGAGGTGACCAGAGGAGTCTGATCAGAGGAGGTGACCAGAGGAGTCTGATCAGAGGAGGTGACCAGATGAGAGGTGACCAGAGGAGTCTGATCAGAGGAGGTGACCAGATGAGGTATGGACCAGATGAGCTCTGACCAGAGGACCAGATGAGCCTGACCAGAGGAGTCTGCCAGAAGACCTCTCCCAGATGAGGTTCAGAGCAGAAGTGTTACCTGACCAGACCAGACCAGACAAGAAGACCCCAGACCAGAAGAGTCCTGACCAGATGAGGGAGACAGATTTGTTCACCCCCATGGAGGCTGCATGTAATCTGGAGACAAGGAGATTTTGGAGATCATGATGGAGAATAAGGTAATCTGGAGAGTCAACTGATGGAGGATTTGATTGATTGCTTGATTGAAAGTCAACTAATCAATCATATAATCAATCTTTGATTGATTATATCCCTCCAATTATGGTTGTTTGAATTTCTAGCTTCCAACGGCTAGTTAATCCTACAACTATAAATAGGAGTGCTTGGATGAGTTCTAAAAAAGAGTCGGACGAGAGCACACAAGACACACGAACTCTTCCACTTACTCACCTTGTTCATTCAAGTTTATATACTCATTAGGAGTTTTTAGTTGGATCTTATAATCAACCTAATCACCTTAAAAGGTTGTTGTAAGCAAGTTGTACGAAGGAGCTGGTACTTCCAAATTCCAGTGGTTCGTGAGTACGTTGGTTGGAGAGAAAATCCCATTTGGAGAAAGGGAGAGTGGACGTAGGACAAGTTGGTCCGAACCACTATAAATTCCGGTGTTCTCTACTTTATGCTTTTTAGATTTCTGCACTTTAATTTTAGCACTTAATTTAAAATTGGTTTTCACTAAAAATAAACTCAAAACGCTTTCCGCTGGATAACCTTTTTGGGACCAACAGTTTGGTTGAGGTAACCCACAACCCCAAACTTAGACCTCTTCGCAAGGTCGAAGTTTGGGGGGGTGGAGTTTTTTTTATGTTTCTTGTTACATTGCACCGGAGCACCCCCTATCTTTGAGTGTGTTTGGTTATTTGGTGCCTTGAGATGCTCCTTGGGGTGATTTTGATTTGATTCGCTGTTGCTTATTTCATGCCTATCAATCAGCTTATGCTTACTTATTGCTATTCTTGAGGATGATTTGATGAGTAGGGTGATTTGTGGATTTGAGTTAGGGATTCTTTTGTGTGAGTGTTTGAGTGAGAGTTGATTTGAGAAAGAACTAGTATGCTTACAAGTTTTCCTTTTGAGTACTTGTGTGATGAGAGTGAGAATTCACTAGGACTAGCATGGATGTGAAAGCTGCGAGATTTGAGCCTTATGAGATTTTGATACATGATTTGATCTCTTCGTTTGTGAGTGGATCGTCACCTTAGAGGATGCTAGAACTTGTGTGTGCTCTTGCTTCTTGATTGTGTCTAGTTTGATATGCCGAATAGGATCTTAGGCCATCTTTGATTTGATTGAGTCACTTAGCCAAAATTTTCCTTACCAATGACATTGACCCCTTGTTAGCCCCTTTGAGCTTTAAGCCTATTTTATTTGCTAGCATATATGAACACTATTCCAATTCCTAAGCCTTTTTGTCCAAATTTGAGTAGAGAATAGGAAAAGTGTGAATGTGAAGGGATTGAATTGAGTTGAAAAAGGAAAATGTTGTTTGTTGAGTGAGTATGAGAAGAAGGTGTGATGAAGTTATGAGTTGTGGGAAAAAGAAAAAAATTGAGAATGAGCAAAAGAAAATGAGCTCATGTGTTTGTGCGAGAAAAAGAAAAAAAAAGTGATTGAAAAAAAAAGTGAAAGAAGTTAGAAAGAAAAAAAAAATTGAAGTGTTGAGAGTGTGGGAATTGAAAGTGTGCTTATTGAATATGTTTGAAGTAGTCTGTTCCTAATCTCGAAGTACCGAAGTTTGATTTTCTATTCTCCATCCACTTGAGTCACTTACCATATTGTTATCCCACCTGTCCAAAGAGCCTACATTACAACCTTGAGAAAAGTCCTTTTTGATTCGGCATTGATTTCTAGAGTATGGTCGAAGTTAAGAGTGCTTACAAGCCTATGGCTGCCAATATGTGTGATTGATTGTTTGAGTGAGTCCCTTTATCATTGATATACACTTATGAGGGAGTGAAACACATCGTAGAGTGCACATCCATGTTTGATTTTGGTGATTCTTGCTGTTGTTGCATGAGTATGATGAGGGAAGGTGAGTGAGTATACTTGTGATTGATCTCTGAAGTTCGAATTCATTTACTTGCATGATTTGATTGGTTGACTCATTCCTAACAATTTCACTTGACTTATTATTTCATTGCTCGAGGACAAGCAACATGGTAAGTTTGGGGGGGTTGATTAGGCGTGAAATTGTCATGATTCGTCACTCGAAATGCCCTAGTTTTGGTTGATTTTGTTGAGTATTTAGAGTCAATTGCGTATCATTTTCATAAACTAAAGAATTTGTCTCTTTGATGCTCATAGATGGATAGAGGGCGAAAAGAGGAGTTCGTAGGACTTTGAATCAACTCAAACGGACGCCCGGATGAGAAAATATCGAAGAAATACGAAAAGTACTAGTTCAAGGGAGCAAAAGTATCATTAGAGTGCACAAGCTAGAGGAGCTCGAGCACTAGCGCTCGAGTGGTCGTGCATAGCGCACGAGTTGAAGCTGGTCGTGCACCCCTGCACGAGTACTCGTGCAGGGCGCTCGAGCAATGCATGTGCTCGTGCATTAGTGCACGAGCGCGAGTGGTCGTGCAGTTTCTTGGCTCTGGAAGATTGAAGTGCTCGAGTTGAAGGAGCTCGTGCACTAGTGCACGAGCAGTTTGTCATAAGGCTGAATGACAAACTTCCCTGACCACAGTAGCCTGACTCCTTCAGGCCTACTTGGTGCGGCACTGATCCTTCTGATCATGCTCTTCACTGAGTGGTCCATCTGACTTAGCTTAGATCAGCCAGGTTTACACTCAATGGGACATCCTTCAGGCTTCTCTTCAGGTTCAGGTCTCTGCCATGACTTCAGTCAGTTCTTCTTGTGATGTCATCTTGATTTCCTCAGGCTGTGTTGCTGAGTTCCCCCTCGCCGAGTTCCCCCTCAACCGAGTTCTTCTCAACTGACAGCCTATTCTACTGAGAAATAACCTAGCCTGACCTAAAACTAAAGATACAATCCTGACTGCTTTCAAACCTATTACATGTTGTTTTGGAAAATCATCAAAACTAAAACATATTCCAACAACTTACGTTCACGAGATTAGAGAGATCAAAACTTCACTAATAAGGGATAGGGGATGAATTACAACACTCGATTCTCACTTTCTCTCAAGGATTCTTGAAAAACTCAACTAAGAACCCTAAATACAAAGTTTCACAGAATTCTCAATTTATTTGTGTAATATATATATACATATATATATATAGCGAAGATAACCTAGCTCACAATGCCCAATAATTGTATTCAGTTGGAAAGTACTAAAACTGCTTTAACTGTCGAATTTAGCTAAAGAAATCGTCAATTTTAGCTCACCAGAAGACTTTGACAAGTCGTCTGTCTCTTCTAATAACTCTTCTTTTAGTTAAACAAGTCTGTTGGAAATAGGGATGCAAAAGGCGGCCGCCCCAGTTTAGTGTAAATCGACCAAAAAAATCTTATAAGGGTCCAGGCGTCGCCTAGGCAGCCAAGTCGGGCGAGTCTAAGAGAAGAAAGAAAAGCGGTGGTGGACCAGTGGTGGAGGGAGAGGAGAGCACCGATGCTCTTTATTTTGATGGCGAGGTGGCGACGTGACGCTGGAGGATGGCGATGACGTCTGTGTGGACGGAGGAAGTGACGCGGTTGGCGGACGGTGGAGCGATGCGATGCTGTGACGATGGCATTGAAGAGAGGCGGCGGCGAAAATTTAGGATCTGAGAGAATGAGAGAGAGATTTGGGATCTGATTATGATTTATGAGAGAAACGAAACCTACGCGTTGAGAGAGAGAGAGAGAGAGAGAGAAACACAGTTTTGCCTTTTGGAAAGTTGAGGGAGGCGAAAGTTTTGGAAATAAATTACTGAGGAAGAAAAAAATTAGGCCGATTTCTAGGCGGTGCCTAGGCGGCCAAGAAATGTCCATCTAGCATTTTTCGACTTCTACACCCTTGGTTGGAAGTAACTCAATTTTGCTTTCTGCCTTCAGCTCAAGTCTTCTGCCTCTCCTTCATAACAAAAGTCTTATGGTTTGAACCCGTTTGCCTTTAAACTACTTCAAATAAACTCTAACACTCAGATGGAGCAAGACTAATATCAACCATCAAAACCACTAATACCAACCAGAATAAACACTGATGTTGATGACCTTGATTCTAATGAATAATTTAGTTGTTGTCCGAGCTTGTGAAGATCATTAAACAAGGATTAATATGCTAAATTTGATAAGTGAAGATCAAGAAAATAAATATCAAGAGTTTGGTCTTCTTTTGAATAATTGAACTTATATTTTTCCTCTTATGAGAGGGTATTTATAGAGCACAAACAAGCATGAGGTGTCACCTTCTTAGCTATCCTAAATTATACATTGACAAGTGTTTAGACACTTGTTTTAACCTTAAACTATTACATATTGTACAATGACAAGTGTTAAGACACTTATTTGCTTCTAATGTAATACCTAATTAGTGGGATTCTTAGTTGTCTTCCAAGATGCCCCACTGTTCGCTTGTTCGTCTTCGGGATGGGTATTTTGACCTTTCCACTGAGCTGCTCGCTCAGCCATTTTGACTCTTGACCAACTGGTCGCCTGATGTATTCTGACGTGCGGACCAACTGCTCATCTTTTCATGCATGATTTATTATGTGCTCAGCTGCTCGTCTCCCAAGGTAAGTCTTAATCATCATTATCATTAACATCATTGTTGTTTTAATGTTTAACTTTGTTGCTCGACTGGTCGTTTGTCAATAATTGCCCCATGGCTTGTCCTTTGTTAAGATGATAATCAACTAACTGAGGGTAAGCCATAGTTTGATTAATGACGCTTATGGCATCGTGCCGAGCAATAAGTTTTTGATTTTTTTTAGTGGGAATATTGGGCGAACAATGATGGTATTGGCGAGCAACTGGGGTGTCCATTCGTGTCTTAACGGTTGGGTTCCCGAGATTCTCAGAATCTGTAATGACGTGGGCAGCGATGATGTCAGCCGCCGCCCACGCGTGTCTTCTAAATTGCTCATAGGGGCCTAGAATTTTTCGAACAATTGCATTTCGACCCTCATTTTCATCCTTATAAATATTCCAATTTCTTTCTTCCTCATTTTTTTTTTCGAGAATTTTGCATCCATCTGCCATTAAAGCTCTCTTCAAACTTTTGCTCTTCAATTTCATGTTTCTTCTCCTAATTTGCAGCAATTGTTTCATATACTTAAGGTAAAATATTGATTTCTTTCCTTATTTTACATCAATTCCTTCAATTTCCCATTTGTATTTTCAATTTTTTGTTCGTATTTTCCATTTTTCGAATTCCGACCACCGCCACCGTGATTTTGCTGTTAACGCCACCGCAATCCGCCATTATCACCACCTTGCACTCTCTTTCTCAATCTTTCCGATTAGCAATCATATATCTTTACTGAAAAAACCCTCCATTCTAAATGGCCTCTCCATCTTCAAGTAAAACAACCTCTATTAAAGATTTTGGACGAGATCTCGAAAAAAGGCCCATGGAAGAAGAAGTATCCTCTGTTCCTCACTTCTCTATCCGTCAAGCCCTTGCCCGGAATTCGTAGACTCTCCTTGTTGACGAAGAAACGGGCTCCGAGGCCTCCTCCGTTGTTCGCTCGGAGGAGGCCAACGCTATTAATAGCTTCAGCGAGCAAGGTGTAGATCAACCAACTGCCCGTCCTTGCTTTGAAGGAGATACATCATCAGACCTTGGGGAAGACTCAGAAGAAGTGGCCGCCGAGATTGAAGCTGAAGGCGAGCAACCCAGATTGGCGGTGACTTGGGAGTTTTTGAGGGAGATTAATTTCCCTATTTCCAGAGTTACTCCTGAATCACAAATTCCGGAAGGAGTTGCTCAGAATACCAAATGGAAAGATTAAGCTGCTCACTATTCGAAGACCTTTCCTCCTCGCTCCCGAGTTATAATGGCTGCTCAGACGAACAACTATGCAGCGAGCAGGATTTCCAGTCTTATCACCGAGGATGATCTGGCGAGCATCCGGTCCACGTACAAAATTCCTTATGACATCTTCCTATACGCCCCCAAGAAAGGAGAAACTGCTGATCGCCCCCCTGGCTGCACAACGATCAATCTGGACGTGCTCAACATAGTGTTCCCACTCCCAATTCATCCCGTCGTTGGTCGCTTCTTGGAGGACACAAATTTGGCGATCACCTAGATTACTCCAAACGGGTGGAGTAACTTGTTAGCTTTTATGACCCTTTTTGGTCTTGAGGGCTACAAGAACAAAATTAGCACTGCAGAGATTCACTATGCCATGGTGATCTCGGCTTGCAAGGATGAGGGCGAAGGGTGGTACTATGTGAAGGCGAGGAGTGGGGTAAAACTTATTGAAGAAGTACCCAATAAAGTAAAGAGCTGACACAACCAATTCTTCTTTATCGGGGGAGATTGGCGAGCATCCGCCGACTTCTCAGGCGGGCAGGCGCACATTAATTCGCCGGAAGGCTTTGGTGCCATAAAACGTAGGCTCCACTTTTTTTTATAGATCAAGTGGAACTAATTTTAATTTTCTTCTTTTTATTGTTTTGCAGGTCCAAGGATTCTGAAGTGGGGGCATCCTGACCTAAGCGAGGAATTTTTTTATACTCTCACCGTCATCACGCTCCGTAACCTTATCGATCGTGAAATTACTCACCTGTCCAAACCTCATTGTCGCAAACTTGCGCAATTGATTACAAGCCCTCACCATTTAGAGGCTCAGGCAGATATTCCCGAATGTATATTTCTAACTTTTAGCTTTTCATTAATGCTCGACTGGTCGATTTTTTTGCTAATACTCCTTGTTCGCCTTTCTCCTTTTTTTCCAAAGCAACGAGTAACCATCGCTATTCCAACCATCCTCGAATCCTATCATCTTCTTGCTGCTCGTATAAAGCAAATAGCCGCCGAGGAGCCCATCAGGAAGAAATTCGATCCTCAAACTTCCTTGATTCGGTTGAGAGCGGGGGAGGATCCAGTTCCGCCTCCTTGCCCCCGTGGCGCTACTGCTCGCTCCCAAGGGGCTTCTAAACCAACTCCTCCCAAAAACACGGGAAAGGAAAGAGAGAAGAAAAGAGAAAAAGACAAGCGCAAAGCCCCCAGGGGTGATGGTGGTCGAGGTGGTGCCGGAGGAGACCGAGCATCAAAGCGCTCAAAGCATGGCGCGGAGGCGAGCAACAAAACACCTCAGTCTCCTTCTTCTAAGTTTACCTCGTTGGAGGTAGTGAGCGAGCACCAGGATGTTGCTGGTGTTTTGGCGAGCAAGAGGAGGCACTCCTCTCCTGATCACTCCTATTTGGGTTATGACCCATTGAAGTTGAGGGAGTACGTTTCTCGTTCTTTTTGCTCATTTGCTCGGTTGGTCGCTTTTGGCTTTTTCCAACTTTTTTCTAAATTTATTGACTTTACTTTTTCTTTGTAGATACAAGCCCGAGGAGCATCCGGGGCGAGCAGATGTGCTCCACCAGCTGAGTTGTGTGAAATCGCCTCCAACTTATCAAGAGATCCCGGACTCCCATGTGAGGCGGGCAATTGAGATGGTTCCCCGCTCCTGGACCAAAACTTGTGAAGAGATCGTTTAGCAACAAAATATTAGCGATAATGCTCGACTCGTTGCCTACAACGCCAGCAACCAAGCTATTGCCACTAAAAAACTCCTTGACCAGATTGTGGATCTGGAGAGGACGAACCGGGGTCTTGGCCACAAGATGGAAAACTTTGAGGCTGAGAAGGTGGCCGCTTTGAATAAGAAAGATGATGAGTTGGTCAAGGAACGGCCCGAGCATGCTAAAGTTAAAGCCGATCTGGAGCGAAAGTTGGACGCCACCCTCGATAGTGAGAGATTTGCCCTCAACTAGTCTGAGAGGATGATGCTAGAGTTGGGGGTCGCCGAGGACAAGGTGAAGGTCCTGGAGGGGGAGCGAACGGGGTTGCTCGCCCAGGTTGAACAACTGAAAGTTGATGTTGCTCGCCTGGAGAAGGAGAAAGCATCTGTGGTTGCCTACGATGTTTATGCTCAGGATGTGGCGGAGAATACCAATTTTGGGTATGTATGCGCCTATGCCGAGAGCATAAGATCTGTGAAGTTTGTTGTGGATCATGGGAAAGATGTGCTGAACTCGGTGAAGCAGGACTTCACCGACTATGTTAAAGACAACCCACTTGCTGCCAGATTCGCTGTTCCTTTGGCTGACCTTGAAGAGATGGGGGTATCACTTGACATCTTTGGGGAAGATGTCCAAATTGTTGCCCCCAGAGTTGCTGGTGAGGAGCCTAGTAAAGATGCTGAGGTCTTCGATGGCCTCAACTCTCTTCCTCTTACCACCATCGATGAGGTGGGCACTTCCACTGTTGCCGGCGAGCAACAAGTTCCAGAAGCGAGCAATGCTGAAATTGATCTCCCTGCTTCAGATGTTCCTTCTGCTCCTCCGGCCCCTCAAGCTTGAAGCCCCTTTTCCTTTTCTGATGTTAGCTTGTAGTAGGCTTTTCCCTGTAATTTCCCTTCTTCGTTGTAATACTTTCTTTTTATCAATGAAATGAATTTTTCAGTTGTTTGTTTGAGATTTACTTCATATCGCTCAACTGTTCGCCTCTTTTACTTGTATTTATAATTTCTTGCTTTGACACCACTCATGTATTTTTCAAGAGTAGAGCACTAATACCTGCATATTTACATGTAAAAATCTTGGTGAGTAAGTCTTTTTGGTTCTCAGGGAACTTGACCTTTGGTAACTTGGCTTTGTGGTCCTTAATGGACTCAGCCTGAAATTTTGCACTTGAGACACTTGAGATGCGTTGTTCGCCTTGCTTCGTGCCTTCAACTTGGGTGAGCAGCTAAGCTTACTTTAAAAAATAAAACGCAACTCATACAATTCCCTATTGTTTGCTTAACATAAATACTGTTGTTCGACTGATTAATAAATTTTTTGAAATTTATTCCAATTTACAACATACAATATTACATACAAAATCTATACATAACTTCTATAAACCTTATTGATAATACTTCTTCAATAATGCCGCATTACAGGAGTATTGGGCCGAATTGCCTTTCATATCTTCGAGGTCGTATGTGCCATTGTACCACTTGTGGGTTATCCTGAACGGGCCCTCCCAAGTTGGTCCAAATACTCCTGGTGGCGGGGCTAGCAATTTTCGGAGTACTAAATCTTCAACTTCAAATTCTCTAATCTTCACTTGCGAGTTGTAATACTTTGCAATTCTTTTCTTGTATATCGCGTTCTTCATCTATGCCGAAATCCTTTTTTCATCAATTAAGTCCATTTCTGCAGCCAAGGCTGTGTTGTTCGACATCGTTGTTCGCTCTGTTAGTATTTTTAGTTCAACAAGTACGGCAACCTCTGTTCCAAATGCCATGGTGAACAGAGTTTCTCCCGTGCTTGTTCTATATGAAACTCCGTAGGCCCATAACACTTCTGGCAACACCTCTGACCATTTTTCTTTTTGTCAACCAGGCATATTTTCAATATGTGTTTGATTATCTTGTTGACTGCTTCGACTTGGCCGTTGGACTGGGGATGGTAGGGAGTTGAAAAATGTTTCTCAATTTCCCATTTCTTACAGAAGTCTCTTATTTTTTTGCCTTCAAACCGTCGTTCGTTATCTGTTAAGATTACTTATGGGACTCCGAATCGGCATATAATATTTTTCCAAATGAAGTTGACTATTTTTTCTTGTGTGATTGTTACAAGCGCCTCTACTTCCGCCGATTTTGTGTAATAGTCCACAACCACTACTGCAAACTTCACATTCCCCATTCTGGTTGGGAAAGGTCCTATGATATCTATCCCCCACTTTGCAAATGGCTATGGAATTTTTACTGATATTAGTTCAGGTGGCGGCCTGTGAATACTGGGGGCGAACAACTGGCATCTGTGACATATTTTTGCAACTTTAATAGCATCTTGCAGTAGAGTCAGCCAATAGTATCCTTGTCTCACTGTTTTGTATGCCAACGCTCGCCCTCCCGCGTGATTTCCACAGACGCCTTCATGAATTTCTTTTAAAACTTCTTTGCCTTGCCCCCTTGCTAAGCATTTTAACAAAGGGAGTGAAAATCCTCTCTTGAAAAGTTGCCCATCCATTATTGTAAACCTTGCTGCTCGCCTGGTCATTTTAGTTGCCTCTTGCGGATCTCCGGGTACTTCACCATCCTGAAGATACTTGATTATGGGTGTTCTCCAATTATTTTCCTCAAGTTCTACACCTATTTGATTGATTTTATAATCGTTGGTTGATGGATGAAGTATTTTTGTAATGATAACTTCTGATAATTTTGTTGGTCCTGTGCTGGTAGCCAGGCGAGCAAGTGCATCTATTTGGGCATTATTGTCTCTAGGCACCTGTTCGATGTAGATTTGTTCGAACAAGGAGGCTAGGTGGGCTACAATCCTTTGATATAAAGCCACATTCTCATCCTCTGCCTCGTATTCTCCCCAGACCTGGTTGACTATCAGTTGTGAGTCTCCATATATTTGCAACTTTCACACCCCAATAACTAATGCTAACCGAAGTCCGACAATCAATGCTTCGTATTCAACCTCGTTATTTATCGTTATAATTTCGAATCTAACATCTGAGGTGAATACTTGTTTGTCTGGGCTGATCAACACTATTCCTGCTCCTGATGCTGTGTTATTCGATGATCTGTCCACATACATATGCCATGGATGATTATGACCTTTCGTCGGATCTTGAGGAAAGGTTAATTCGATTATGAAGTCGGCTAACACTTATCCTTTGATCGCTGTTCGAGGTGCATAAGATATTCTGAATTGGCTTATTTCAAGGGACCACTTGAGGAGGTGACCAGCAGTATCGAGTTTTTGTAGTATTTGCCTCAATGGGAACATTGTCAAAACTTCCACTTGATGATCGAAGAAGTATGGTCGAAGTTTCCTGACACTCATTACCAACGTGTATGCTAAATTCTCCATTGGTGAATATCTGATCTCTGCTTCGTGGAGGGCCTGACTCACATAGTATATGGGTAAGTGGAATTTCCCATCAGCACCGACTAAAACTGAGCTGATCGCTACTTCCGATGCTGCCAGGTACAAGTATAGTTTTTCTCCTGAATTGGGCTTTGCTAAGATCTTTGTGTCGCTGAGGTATTCTTTTAATTGCTCGAATGCCCACTGGCAGTTGTCTGTCCATTGAAACTTTCCTTTCTTGATAGCATCGAAGAACGGTCGACATTTGTCACCGGACCTTGATATGAATCTGTTCAAAGCTGTTAAACATCCGGTGAGTCATTGCACCTCCTTAACTGATCTTGGTGGCTGCATGTCCATGATTGCCTTTACTTTTGAGGGATTTGCTTCGATGCCCCGTTGACTGACCAGATGTCCAAGGAACTTTCCTGAATGAACTTCAAAGCTGCTCTTTTTTGGATTTAACTTCATGTTGTAAGCCCGGAGTATTTCAAATGCTTGTGCTAGGTGTTCCAGATGATCTTCCTTCTTTGGGCTTTTGATGACGATATCATCCATGTATACTTCCATTGTCCTGCCGATGTGTTCATCGAACATCTTGTTGATAAGTCTCTGGTACGTGGCTCTTGCGTTGATCAACCAAAATAGTATCCTTTTCCAACATAGTAGGTTCTTGTTGGTGTAAAATGTCGTATGTTCCTGGTCGTCAGGGTGCATAGCAATCTGGTGATATCCTGCAAACGCATCCATGAATGTTAAAAGTTCATGTTTGGCCCTGTTGTCCACCAGCTGATCAATATGTGGAAGTGGGAAGTTGTCCTTTGGGCATGCATCATTCAAGTCGGTGAAGTCGATGCATAACCTCCATGTTCCATTTGGCTTTCGGACTAACACCGGGTTTGCTACCCATTTGGGACACACAGCTTGTTGAATGAGATCGTTATCTAATAGCTTCTTTACTTCCACATCAAGTGCCTTGTAATTATCAGGCCAAACTTCCTTCCTTTCTGTTTAACTGGTTTTTTCATTGGATCAATACTTAGCATATGGCAGGCATGCTCAAGGCTAATGCCTACCATATCGGCGTGTGACCATACGAACACATCGAGATTAGCTTTAAGAAACTCTTCCATTCTGGATCTGTATGGCTCGAGGAGCTCAGACCCAATAAAAAGTTCCAAATCTACTCGGTTCGGGTCAACTCTTATTGCGTCCAACTCCTCAACCGGCATTGCTCTCCACTTTTGCCCTTTTCACCTGGGATCGATGATAGGCCCGTCTAAATTGAGTTAGTCTTCAATCATCATCGGCTCTGCTCCTAGCCGTGGTTCGATATCATCAACTTCATTTGGAGCGGGTATAACTCCTTCACCTTGTTGCTCGTTTTGGACTTCCTGCTCATTTCCACCCTACTGTTCGTCCACCTCTATCATTTTTATGTCGATGGATCCTATGATTTCATATAAGATGGATGGTTCATCTTCAACACAGCTGCTCGGCTGTTCGTCCATCATGGATACTTTGTTGTTTTTTGGTTGTAACTGCAGGAGGCATCCTCGAGCCCTCTTTTGATTGCCTTTCACGGTACCTGAACCTTTGGAAGTTAGAAATTTAAGACAATAGTGTTAGTGTTAGTGTCCTAGAGACAATCCATCGAAAGGACATAATACTAAGATAATATTCAGATTTGGTTTAATATTATTATTGGTTTAATATTAAATGTATGGCGTTACACTTATCTGAATATGATGTTTGATTGTTTGCATATATTCTTATTTGTGTTCCAATGAATCACTACTGTCATTGAGTGGGTGAGAACTCAGATGACTTAAGTGTGATTCTCAAATAGCCCCAATCAAGGATCATAAAAAATGGGATATTGATGATGCAATTGAGATTGGTGTGCGATCTGCATCATACTCTTAGAGAGTGTAGTAAGATCTCACTTACTACAAGATACTGGGTATCTCATGATGGATGCACATATACCTTAGAGGGTATTGGTATACCCATCCGAGAAACCGTTATATGTAATTCCATATAATGTGTGTACGGTGTCTCGGTTAGTGGGAGCGATGTGATACTCCTCCGACTTGAGGTCAATACACACGACATGTGTGGGGTGATGAACTTTGACCATGACCGACGCTTGCACCCTTCCACGGGTAGATATGGCATGGATTGAATTCATCATGAAATGCATGTGCGTGGTAGTTGAGCCAAGAATAGGATTCATTCCTAAATGTGGATTTAGAGAGAATACTCATCTTCTCATCATAATTGGATCTAAGTCATCGGCCGACGCACATCAGCTTAGACTTTGTGGCTAAGTGTGATATACTTGATCAATTAGAGATTGAAGATAATATGATTAAGTTATTTGAATAAACACTTCATTATGTTCAAGACTTAATCGGGTATTCGTGAATAAAGGGAATATATCACAATAGCCTACAGTATTACAGGTAGTTGCAGATTTCCTCGCAACGTACCTCGTATATTGAGAATATCTGATTTATTGTCTAGGGTTCAATTATGACCATTAGTTTGACTAATCGCTCGATATACGAGGGCCTATGGGTCACACAACAAGTAATGGCAATTTAAATATATTATTCGTAGGAACATATCTAGGGAGATATAGTCCGTAGAGATTATATTATGCGGGCCAAGCGTATTATCTTGCTTAGAAATTAAGCTAAGATAATCCCTATAAATATGTGTCCTATGGAAATTCAGAATGTGACACAAGAAATATAATTTCTCCATAAGATCTCTAGTCGGAATTTTCCTAGCAAATTCGTCTCGAAATTAAACGCTGGCATATCGGTGCGGGTTGGTAGAAAATCATTACGTGTATACCATAGTTGAGGATTCTGCGTACAAATCGCTGTAAGGATTTATATACGTTTTATTTATCCTTTATATTTTATGTTATACAACCATATGCAGATTCGTTGTTGGTGAATCGTATTCTTCCGCTGCGCCGAACATGGTGTTCGTGCCTCTAAATTCCAACAGTGGTATCAGAGCTTGGCTCAATATACCGGTTGTATAATGTTAATTTAATTATCCGTGGGTTGAAGATTATGTTTGTTTTTATTAATTAATTTGCCCAAAATAATTGCTTGCGCTGATTAGTCTCGTCTTCTAAGTTTTTTTTTCTTTTAATTTTTAATTAAGAAAATCAAAGTTTATAACTAAAGGTTGTTTTATGGGAAAACAAATGCCTTAGCTGTATATTTTGACTGAGTCAAATAAAAATTTGATTTTTATAATAAAAAAAAGAGGAGGCTGGAGAAAGGAATTGGATTCCTTTTACCGCCGGAGAAAAAGAACTTATTAGACAAGTGATTTTAAGCATATTCGTTTACATCACACCGAGAACCGCTGCTTGCGGGCGACGCCTCTCGGGGAAAAGACCGCTGCAATTCTCCCGATGCGCCTGAAGCTCGAGGCTGGTTTGGAACCGCCATTGAGATCGGACGGCCACTGATGTTTGGCGGCGGCGATTGTAGGCTATTTTCGATCTGAGGGAGGCGATTCCTTCTCTGTCACGACCTGAAGCACCGTTCGTGACTGGAGGCTGCAACATCCGATGATTGTGATGTCGGGCAAATAAATCCAGCAATTTTTCCCGAATCGAATCTGGTAGCACGGGACGGAAGTTTTTTGGTTCCGGTTATGTTGCAGCGAGATTGCGAGTGGAGAAAGGCTTATGTGGCCGGCTTCTCCCTCCAATAGCGGCGGCTAAAGTAACGCGGTCATTGTCGCGCCGCCGTGCGATTGGTGGCCACTCTAATTACCCGTTCATGTCCCATGACTCAATTTTGGAAATTTAAAACTCTTCAGGGACGTTTTTGCAAAGTAGTATAAGAATGGAATGCAATTTCTGGTCTTTTAAAAAAATTGCAATTTGCTACCTAGAATGATTTTGTAAATTCTGAAATTTTATTAAGGGAATGTTTGGTTAGATTAGAATTTTATTTTGAATTCTAGAAACTAAAATAAGATTTTATTTGCTTTGATGAATTTTAGAAATTTTGAAAAAAATAAATAAAGGTCTGTTTGGTTAGACCATATAATAATAAAATTTCTGAAAATTAAAATAAAACATGTTTGGTTGGACCAAACTTGAGAAATTTGATAAAGTAATATTTTGGGCAAAATAATTTTGAATGACTTTAGAAATTGATCAAAGGCTTGGAGCTTGTTGGTATTTCTAATTTTAGCAATATTTTACCTACAAATAACTGTTGTTAAGCATGTTTATTTGATTTACGTGTTATTTATAAATATTAAATATTTTGCATGTTTATTTGATTTATATGCTAAATATTTATTAGATGCTTTATTTATGCAATTTTTTTTTAAATAAAGCATGAGAACTTGATTAGTTGCTCCCCACTTGTATAACTGCTTATATGAATCGATATTTACATTATTAGTTATATAGCCCGCATTAAATTGTTTGGGTAGGCGGCACCCAATATTTGTCGGACCGTATTAAATATTTGGGTAGACGACACCCAATATATGTTTGTTCGCACATGTCATGTTTGGGTAGGCGGCGCACAATAATTGCTCAAATGTGACGTAATTATCATGATTGGATCTCGATTAAGCAATTAATACCCCGTCTTTAAAATGTTCCTCACTAAAATATGATTTTTCATTGGATTGAACAATATCTTCCATTAAAACTAAAAGTAAATCGGAGATTTCGTTCCAATGAGTATTTAAGGCCCTAGTCTTTTGCTCGGATCTACATCTAACAGGACTTTTATAGGGACAAATGTGT
Source organism: Ballota nigra (assembly GCA_947034835.1). Classification (NCBI taxonomy): domain Eukaryota; kingdom Viridiplantae; phylum Streptophyta; class Magnoliopsida; order Lamiales; family Lamiaceae; genus Ballota; species Ballota nigra. Next base: position 40,835,064 of record OX344721.1, read on the forward strand.
CGCCGCTTAATGGTTGTAAACCAACTTAATTCTATTTCACCAGCCCTAGCAGGGAAACGATAATTAGGTGACATCCGATTGAACTAAGTTCAATCAACTAGGAATTGCGTGAGACAATTGGTTTAGAGACCTACCAGTTCTGTTGTTGCAATGTTCAGCCCTAGCAGTCATTGTAATAGTAGGAATGTGGATCCTAGTCCATTACAATTTATATTAGATATAAATTTGTACTCTTCCTATGAGGTCGTTGAGTATGTGAAAATAATGGAGACAAAATAAATTAAAAGGCCATGTTTATTTTGATTGCTGAATATTGATCATAGGAATTATGTGTTTAATTTTCGTTTTAATTTATTTCTGTAGAATTGTTGAAATGAATAACTTGTCATTGAGAAATGTTCTGAAAATGAACAAATTGGTTGAGCCAAATTTTCTGTACTAGCACTGAAACGTGCGTTTGGTGCTAAGGCAAGAAGAGATTGAGTACGTGTTAGACACGACAATCCCTTTACCCATGAGGTTGGTTCAGTTGAGGCTACAATATTTAACGTTACAACTCAAAAGAAGCATCAAGGTGATGTTTCCCAGACCCTATGTTATGATTGCTCGGTATGACTCCCGAATTGCAAAGGCAACATGAGAAAATGGATCCCTTCGAGATGCTCAAGTATTTGAAGGATCTCTTTGATTCTAGATCTCGTTTGAGATTTATGAAGTGATGAAAGATCTATTCAGATGTCGATTAGCTAAAGGAGGGATGATTTCACCTCATGTGCTATCCTTAAGTCGCACCCCGATTCATATTTTAGTTTCGTAGTAAATTTAATATGAAGAAGATGAAAGCGACGATGCCGGGCCTCATAACATGCTTAAGACTTTTGAGTCTTCCACTGCTAAGGAAAAGCCAAACTTCCTGAAGGAAAAAGGTGGAGTTCAAAAGTAAGAGCGGGTTGATAAGGATGTATACCCCACTACAATGAAAAGGGGCATTGGAAGAAGGACTATAAGGTTCTAGCAACCGAGAAGAAAACACAAGGTGTTTTAGCTGCTAGAACAAGTATGGTTGTTATTAAGATAAACATGTTCAATAATAGTTCAAACTGCTAGGCATTTGTTGAGTTATGAACATGATGTTCTTAATATAAAAAGTAGGATGACTCAAGCTTAGTAATCATGAAAACCCGACTTACTTGTGGCATTGTAGATTTGGTCATGCAAATGAGAAAAGAATTGCAAGGTTAAGAAAGTTGGACTACTTAACCCCATTAAACTTAGAGTCTTATGACGATTGTGAATCTGATCTCATGGGAAAGATGATCAACAAACCCTTTTCCGGGAAAGGGGTACGTGCCAAAGAAGTTCTAGAGTTGGTTCACAGAGATGTTTGTGGTCCATTGCCCACTCTAGCTAGGGGTCAATTAGGCTACTTAATCACCTTTACCGACGATTACTCTAGGTGTGGATACATGTATCTCATGAAACACAAATCCGAATCGTTTGAGAAATTCAAGGGGTACAAGGAAGAAGTAGAGAAACAACTTGGTAAGAGTATTAAGACTCTTCGATTGGATCGAGGAGGTGAGTACCTTAGCCATGAATTCATGGATTACTTGAAGCTTCATGGGATCCAGTCACAATGGACTCCTCCCGGAACACCTCAGATGAACGGTGTGTCCGAAAGGAGAAACTAAACCCTGTTGGACATGGTGCGGTCCATGATGAGCTTTTCCTCTCTTCCAACATTCTTACGGGGATACACATTACAAACCTCAATCTACATTCTGAATAGGACTTCGTCCAAATCAGTTGAGTAGACTCCATACAAGCTATGGCATGGCAAGAAGCCATCTTTTCTACACATTAGAACTTGGGGTTACCCCACAGTTGTGAAGAAAATGCTAACTGATAAGTTGGAATCCAAGGTGAAATGGTTATTTTGTGGGATATCCTAAGGAGACAAGAGGATATCACTTCTATCTACCGGAGAAATAAACAGTGATTATTTCTAGGCAAGCTAAGTTCCTAGAAGACGAGTACGTCATTAAGGAACAAAGTTGTAAGAAGATAGAACTTGAAGAGATTCAAGAACCACGAATTAACATAGAGACTGATGATTTATCAAAGCAACATGACAAAGAATCAGTGGGAGCATTCAACGACTCTCGTGGTGGAAGTTTATCACTAGGTGATCCTCTTTCAGCCAGTAGGAGCGTAATTGGAGTTGTATTGCCTTCGCAACAACCTCCAAGTGGGCTGAATGATAATAATATAGGTCAAACTCCCGCCCAAGAGGCATATGAAAGTATCGCTCTTGAGGACTCTCCGGTCAACGATGAAGTCGCTGCACCATAAAATCTTCACGATCAGAATGTAAAGCCTGCACAACCACAACTCCGTAAGTCGACTAGGATTCGTAATCCATCCACTAGGGATTATAGGTTCCTCATGGAGGAACATGATGATGTGGAGATCCCGGATAAAGACGAACCTAGAACTTATACTGAAGCAACATTAGATGTTGACTCAGAGAAGTGGTATGAGGCCATGAAATCCGAGATGGACTCGATGTACACCAATCAAGTCTAGGACTTAGTTGAGTTACCGTAAAGGGTTAGACCCATATGTTGCAAGTGAGCCTTCAAGCGTAAGACCGATGCAAATGGCAAAGTACAAACCTATAAAGATAGGTTGGTGGCGAAAGGTTATAGTTAACACACGGTATTGACTATGATGAGACTTTCTTGCCAGTTGCTAAGATTAAGTCCATTCGAATTTTACTTGCGATAGCAGCACACCGCGATTATGAGTTTTGGTAGATGGACGTCAAAACAACTCTCCTCAATGGTAACATTGATAAGGAAATATTTGTAACTCAGCCAGAGGGTTTTATATCTAATCCAAAATCTAATCTTGTGTGCAAGCTTAAACGATCCATTTATGGATTGAAGCAAGCTTCTAGGAGTTAGAATATCCAATTTGATGAAGCTGAAAAATCCTTTTGGCTTCATCAGAAATTCGGAAGATCCTTGCGTTTATCGTAAAAACAGCTGGAAGAGTATTGCCTTTATAGTTGTATATATCAATGACATATTGATTATAGGAAATAATATCCCGCCAATGCAGTCCGTGAAAGATTGGTTATCAAAGACCTTAATGATGAAGGATCTTGGTGAGGCATGCTACACCTTAGGGATCAAGATCCATAGGGATAGATCCAAGAAGATGGTAGGGTTGTCAGAATCCACCTACGTAGATAAGGTGTTGAAGCGTTTTGCGATAGAGAACTCTAAGAGAGGATCTCTACCGGCAAATCATGGGATAAATCTGTCGAAGAAGGATTGTCCTTCTAGTGAAGTTGATGTCGAGCACATGAAGGACGTTCCATATGCATCTGCAATTGGGTTCCACCATGTACGCCATGACTTGCACGAGGCCAGATGTGGCCTACACTGTCAACATCACTGGTACATACCAGCAGAATCCAGGTGAGTCTCACCGGATTGCTATCAAGAATGTTATGAAGTACCTCAGGCGTACTAAAGAACATGTTCTTGTCTACGGTAGGCAGTCAAAGCTAGTCGTTACGGGCTATGTTGATGCGAGTTTCCAGTCAGACTGTGAAGATTACAAATCACAGTCAAATTATATTTTCAATCTCAATGATGAGGCAGTAGGTTGGAATAGTTCCAAGCAAGATCCGACCGTAGATTCAACAACCAAAGATAAGTACATTGCTGTATCAGAAGCCTTTGAGGCTTTCTGAATTTTAAGGTTCTTAAAAGAACTAGGGGTAGTTCCGAGTGCTAATTGTCAAATAGAGTTATATTGTGACAACATTGGTGCGATTGCATGAACAAAGGAACTGAGACCTGATAACAAAAATAAGCATGTATCGAGACATTATCATTTGATCCGAGAGATCATATCGATAGGAGAAATTAAATTAAAACATTTTCCTTAAAGGATAATCTTGCAAATCCTTTTCACTGTTCATGTACACACTAGACATTTGATGGTCTAAGGGGTTAGACATGCAGGTGATTGACTCTAGTCCAAGTGGGAGATTATTAGTGTTAGTGTCCTAGAGACAATCCATCGAAAGGACATAATACTAAGATAATATTCAGATTTGGTTTAATATTATTATTGGTTTAATATTAAATGTATGGCGTTACACTTATCTAAATATGATGTTTGATTGTTTGCATATATTCTTATTTGTGTTCCAATGAATCACTACTGTCATTGAGTGGGTGAGAACTCAGATGACTTTAGTGTGATTCTCAAATAGCCCCAATCAAGGATCATCAAGAATGAAATATTGATGATGCAATTGAGATTGGTGTGCGATCTGCATCATACTCTTAGAGAGTGTAGTAAGATCTCACTTACTACAAGATACTGGGTATCTCATGATGGATGCACATATACCTTAGAGGGTATTGGTATACCCATCCGAGAAACCAGTTTGATGTAATTCCACATAATGTGTCTACGGGTGTCTCGGTTAGTGGGAGCGATATGATACTCCTCTGACTTGAGGTCAATACGCACGACATGTGTGGAGTGATGAACTTTGACCATGACCGACGCTTGTACCCTTCCACGGGTAGATATGGCATGGATTGGGTTCATCATGAAATGCATGTGCGTGGTAGTTGAGCCAAGAATAGGATTCATTCCTCAATGTGGATTTAGAGAGAATACTCGTCTTCTCATCATAATTGGATCTAAGTCGTCGGCCGACGCACATCAGCTTAGACTTTGTGGCTAAGTGTGATATACTTGATCAATTAGTGATTGGAGATAATATGATTAAGTTATTTGAATAGACACTTCATCATGTTCAAGACTTAATCGGGTATTCGTGAATGAAAGAATTGATGGTCCCGTTTTCGAAGGGCAAAATGGAAATTCAGGAGCACAAATTTTTTTTTCAAAACTTTTCCTCAGGGAGTTCAGCAAGAGTGAGTAATACTCAAGTCACTACTCTGCTCAGAGGCTGAGCTACCAAATCAGTGAAAAGGCTTGGAGGCTCATGCTCTGAGCAAGAACAGTGGCTTGAGATGCTGAACTCTCGAGTGCGTTAAAAAGCACAGGTTGCACCCTGACTGAGTTCAGTGACGGAATACTCAAGTCACTGCGTTGCTAAGAGTCAGAGCACTCAAGTCAGTCCAAACTGACTTGTGAGCTCAGGCTCTTAACAAGGCAGTGACTCGAGAGACTGAACTCTCGAGTGCTAGCCTAAGCTTGTCAGTGAGATTGGTTCTCCCTGACTAAAATACTTAGCTAATCTTCTTTTCAAACTTTCCAAGTACACTCAGAGAGCATACACTACAAATAATTAGCAAGTGCTTAGACAATAAACAACGCTCAGTTTAACGTGGTTCAGAGACTCAAGCTCTTACATCCACGGCCTGATTTAACAGGAAATCCACTAACTGGGATTCTTGTTTTTAACGTGCCAAGGTGCACTTACAACTGGACTCACGCCACTCCCTGGGCTGCCACTCCTCACCTCACTACAAACCTAACAATCTTCTGAAAGGGTTTAGTTTGGTTTGGTTTTCTCCAACTAGGTGAGGTTTTCCTTTACAATGTGTTAGCCTTAAAGCTAAGATTAGGAAAACCTCTCTAAGATAAGAGTTACAAGCTTGACACTCAATGAATATAAGTGATAACCCTAAAGGTCAGTGTCGTGGGTGTGTAACACTTCCTTATGACTCCCTTACAACTAACACACCCTCACAGCTTGTAGGTGTTTATTTTCTTCTTTTCACACACCTTACAACGAAGCTATGAGCTTGTATTTATAGTGTGGATTCAAATGTAACCGTTGGAGGAAATTACATTTGAATCCATACAATTAATGGTTTCAACCACTTTTCTTGGAATTCGGCCTTTGTCAGTGTCAGAGTTGCTGCCTCGTGCTGGTTGGTCCACGTGGCCTGGATTTACGGATCTTTGACTCAGTGGATTTGACTAAGACCCACTGACTTTAGGTAGCTTTCTCCTTCACTGACTGATGATCTTCAGTGGACTGAGCGTCTTCAGTGTAGTTGTCCTTCAGAGACTGTTTGAAGATCATTCCAAGAACTTTATCATAAGGCTGAATGACAAAGTTCCCTGACCACAGTAGCCTGACTCCTTCAGGGCCTACTTGGTACAGCACTGATCCTCCTGATCATGCTCTTCACTGAGTGGTCCACCTGACTTAGCTTAGATCAGCCCGGTTTACACTCAGTGGGACATCCTTCAGGCTTCTCTTCTGGTTCAGGTTGCAAGCATGACTTCAGTCAGTTCTTCTGGGTGTCATCTTGATATCTTCAGGCTGTGTTGCTGAGTTCCCCCTCAACTGAACAACCTATTCTACTGAAAGCTAATCTAGCCTGACCTGAAATAAAAGATACTATCCTGACTACTTTCAAACCTATTACATGTTGTTTTGGAAAATCATCAAAACTAAAACATATCCCAACAATTTCCCCCTTTTTGATGATTCCAAAACTTCTAACCAAATGATTTTCTATTACAAGAATAATGTCAGAATACAGGTAATAGTTTGAAATATGCAGGAATTCCCATAGTTTAAAACATTTAAGATCTGTTCGGTAGACCATTTTTCTTAACAAAACTGGATCAGTGGTCATGTGAACAACCCGCTCTGATACCAATTGATGGTCCCGTTTTCGAAGGGCAAAATGGAAATTCAGGAGCACAATTTTTTTTTTCAAAACTTTTCCTCAGGGAGTTCAGCAAGAGTGAGTAATACTCAAGTCACTGCTCTGCTCAGAGGCTGAGCTACCAAATCAGTGAAAAGGCTTGGAGGCTCATGCTCTGAGCAAGGACAGTGGCTTGAGATGCTGAACTCTCGAGTGCGTTAAAAAGCACAGGTTGCACCCTGACTGAGTTCAGTGACGGAATACTCAAGTCACTGCGTTGCTAAGAGTCAGAGCACTCAAGTCAGTCCAAACTGACTTGTGAGCTCAGGCTCTTAACAAGGCAGTGACTCGAGAGACTGAACTCTCGAGTGCTAGCCTAAGCTTGTCAGTGAGATTGGTTCTCCCTGACTAAAATACTTAGCTATTCTTCTTTTCAAACTTTCCAAGTACACTCAGAGAGCATACACTACAAATAATTAGCAAGTGCTTAGACAATAAACAACGCTCAGTTTAACGTGGTTCAGAGACTCAAGCTCTTACATCCACGGCCTGATTTAACATGAAATCCACTAACTGGGATTCTTGTTTTTAACGTGCCAAGGTGCACTTACAACTGGACTCACGCCACTCCCTGGGCTGCCACTCCTCACCTCCTGATCATGCTCTTCACTGAGTGGTCCACCTGACTTAGCTTAGATCAGCCAGGTTTACACTCAGTGGGATATCCTTCAGGCTTCTCTTCTGGTTCAGGTTGCAAGCATGACTTCAGTCAGTTCTTCTGGGTGTCATCTTGATATCTTCAGGCTGTGTTGCTGAGTTCCCCCTCAACTGAACAGCCTATTCTACTGAAAGCTAATCTAGCCTGACCTGAAATAAAAGATACTATCCTGACTGCTTTCAAACCTATTACATGTTGTTTTGGAAAATCATCAAAACTAAAACATATCCCAACAGATATCACAATAGCCTACAATATTACAGGTAGTTGCAGATTCCCTTACAACGTACCTCGTATATTGAGAATGTCTGATTTATTGTCTAGGGTTCAATTAAGACCGTTAGTTTAACTAATCGCTCGATATACGAGGGCCTATGGGTCACACAACAAGTAATGGCAATTTACCAATTTTTGTTGGTTGATTAAATATTGTATTGGATATAATATTTAATTTATGGAGAATAAATAATAATTATATTTGGAATTAATTATTATTTTTATTTAATTAAATTGGATTTAATTAAATATGAAATCCCAATAATAATACTTGGAATATTATTATACAAGAATAATAGATATGGTAAATATATTATTCGTAGGAACATATCTTGGGAGATATAATCTGTAGAGATTATATTATGCGGGCCAAGCGTATTATCTTGCTTAGAAATTAAGCTAAGATAATACCTATAAATATGTGTCCTATGGGAATTCAGAATGTGACACAAGAAATATAATTTCTCCATAAAATCTCAAGTCAGAATTTTCCTAGGAAATTTGTCTCGAGATTCAACGCTGGCATATCGGTGCTGGTTGGCAGAAAGTCGTTACGTGGATACCACAGTTGAGGATTCTGCGTACAAATTGTTGTAAGGATTTATATACGTGTTATTTATTCTTTATATTTTATGTTATACAGCCATGTGCAGATTCATTGTTGGTGAATCGTATTCTTCCGCTGCGTTGAACATGGTGTTCGTGCCTCTAAATTCCAACAAATAGTAGTACATTGAAATGGCTGCTTTGAACTAATTCATAAAAGGTCGGCCGAGAAACCCATTGTAGGCAGATTGTTGGTCTACAACAAAAAATTCTACCATTCTAGTTAATCTCCTATCAGGGTTCTCGGTCGATACAAGTTCAATCGATAATGTAACTACACCCATGGAAATGGTTACAACTTCTCCAAATTCCACTATCTTATGGTTACAATCCTTTACATACTCGGAATAATCTTCTAATTGGTCTAATGTACTTTTGAACAAGATATTTGTATAGGAACCAGTATCAACAAGCAGACGATGTACTCGTGTTCCCATAATTTTGGCACAAATGATCAGTGAGTCATTGTGAGGGGTGAGTATCCTGTCTAAATCTTTTTCTGAGAACGTCAATTCTCCCATCTTCTTGGTAGTCGGGGTTTCTCCAACCTCTTTGACTTGAGCCACAACCCTTAGTTCTGCTTTCCTTTTTCTCTTCGATGCTGGAGCCCATCCATCTGAGCAGCCGCCAACCGGTCCTGTTGGCTCAAGCATAAGGATTTCTCGGACTGGTTCTGTCGGGGCTGTTGATGTTTTCTTTCCCTTTTTGTTCATCCTGCACGGCTGCTTGTCACTTTCATCGTCTTTCGAGCTGGACGGGGCTGTTGTTCTTGGTTTTTTTCCCGGCTCCCTCTTGACAAACTCTGACAGTTTTCCTTCTTCCTAGAACTGCCACATCTGCTTCAATAGGTCTCGACATTCACTTGTAGAGTGGCCGATATTTTGATGGTATCTGCAGTATTTGTTCGGGTTTAGCTTTCCCCACTCTTGTCGAATTTTCCGTGGCTCTGACAACATGTCTCTATCCTTAACATTATTATACACAGCCTCTACTGTCGTGGTGAGCACCTGATTCAACCTCTCTTTCAATTCAGCTCCTTCGCTGAAGGCCTTCATATTCTTAGGTGCCTTGTATTCATTTCCACCAGATTTTTTCTCTGCTTTCTTCGGATCAGCTTTGTCTTCTAATTCTTTTTGAAGAGCTTCCTGCATGGATATGTGGATGCCAGCTTGATGCCTGAACTCCACGTATGTCTTGGGACAAGCTAGATGTATTTCTTTCCATAGGTCAATCCCTTTCTTCAGGCCGGCCATTACTGCCACCATCTTGGTATCTTCACTTACCATTTCTCCTTCCAGCAATACTTGTTGGTCCTACTAGTCAAATCTTATGTATTGTGAAGCTAGATTAAATATCTTTTGTAAAAAATCTTTTAGAAGACTTAACTGAATAATAAATAAAAAGCAAGTAAAGTAGTAAATAAGACAAGATGTATAGTGGTTCGGATGTTAAAATCCTACGTCCACTCTACCTTTTACAAGGGGCCTTACTATCCAACCAACTTACTCACGAACCACTGGAATTAACAAGTACCAGCACCTTGTTATACCCTTTAGATCTAACTTCGATCTAAAGCTTAATTTACTTCAACCTTATCTAAAGAGATGAACAGGTTGAGTATTTTGTTCCAACTTACAAAACTTCTTAATGAGTAGATGAATATCGAAAGCCTAAGAGTTCTAGAATGCTTGAGTATAGAATAAAGCTTGAGAGTTTTCTTTGTGCATGTAACTAGAGCTTTCTTCAAACTGACACTCTTATATTTATAGAGGTGATTAGGGTTTAGCCGTTGGAGAGCTAATCTAATCAGATCTCTATTTATGGAAGCTTCAATCAATCAATTCCCTAATTGATTGATTGGGTTGGTGAGATCCTTGGATTGATTTCTTCAATAAACTTTCCAATCCGATCATGTTGACTTCATTCAAATTACCAACAATGAAATTCTTCCTTTGCATTACTCTGATGCTTCCAGAGTAAGCTGGACCAGATACCAGATAACCTAGAGGTCCTCTGGTCCAGAGCCGGTTGTGAAATAGATTTTCCCTTAGATTCGGGAGATGATTCTAAGCTACTTTTGTTTCACCAGACTCGTCTGGTCTGGACTCGTCTGGTCTGGGGAAAGGTCTTCTGCCTCTGGTCTTGATCTTCTCTGGTGAAATCTTCTGAGTCCTCTGATGAAGTCTTCTGGTGAAGTCTTCTGGTCTGGCAGTTCTCCCTAGACTAAGTCTTAATCTGGCTAACAGGTCCAGATGGTCCTATTACAACTTCTGGTTTGTTTTCTAACTCATCAAAACTAACAATATTTTTCCTAACAATTTCCCCCTTTTTGATGAAGTTAAAACAATACCAGAACTGATCAGAAAAACATGAAAAGTAAATAAGAATAAGACCTTAGAGTAGATCTTATCTGGCAAACAATTAGAGAACAAGAAGTTGTCTTTCAAACAGAAGAGATAGAAACTTTCATTAATGAATCAGAAGAGATTACAGATTACAAGGCAAAGTTCCTATTCTAAGCATATCTTCAATCATCCTTTGGCACAAGGAACCAGTCCTGAAAGCGATCTTGAACTGCTCTGAGCTCTGCAGAACTGGATGGAGTGAAGTCCTTGAGCACCTTAGTCTTGAAAAGCTTCTTCAGGTCCGCCCAATCAATCTGGTCTCCATTCATTGGAGTGTTGAGATAGTGAAATTCAGGGGCAGTCACTTCCAGATTAAATTGGATGGTGGAATCCATCAGCTGCTTATAGAGGTCAGGATCATAGGACTTCATCCAAGTGTGGAAGGTCCTGTTGATTAAGTCTTCATCCTCTGGAGGTGGTCTTTGGATAAACCAGAGAATCTTGGCATCTTTCCACTGCTCAATCAACGGAACATGCACAGTCGATTCAAAAGATCCTTCTGTCCTGAGAGGCAAAATGTCCATCACTTCCACAGGCTTCATCTTCTTGGAACTTGAACTCCCTCTGGCACTAGGAATAGGAAGACCAGCTTCTCTTGCCTTCTTGTTCTGCCTTCGAACATATCTTCTCCTCTGTTCTTCATCAATATTCTTCCTTATTCTTGCAACCTTCTCTTCTTCAGTTTCCTCTCTATATCTCTTCTCTGCTTCTTCTACCACTTCTTCTAAGAAGGTCTTCTTCACCCTTCTTATCTTCTTCATGGTAGGACCAGGAATAGTCACTGGATCTAGTTCAAGGTCCAGGTTCTCCTCATCTGCTGTAAGCTGCTTGGCCACAGCAAGAGATTTGAGCTCATCATTCTTCTTCTTCTGGAGCTTAGCCTGAGACAGAGTACTTTCCAACAGGTCCAAACGACCAGAGTGGTTGAAAAGAGTTTCATTAGTACTCTTTGCCAAGTCAGTTCTGGCCATCTCTTCCCCCTTTTTAACTTCATCAAGGAGGGGCTCCACGATCTGCTTGACCAGAGCTGGCAACTCAGCATTGGAAGAAGTTTGTAGATCTCTAAGATTCCTTGCTTCCTCAACATAGGTCTGAGCCTCAGCCACCAGACGCTCCTGCTTGTTCATCATCTCTTGCAGAGAGTCCTTCAACCTGGCTGTCTCCAGCATTTGAGAAGCTATTTCCACCTTAAGTACTGAAATAGATCGCAGCTGGTCCAATACATACTCCTGCAGCTATCTCTGGCTATCCATAATGTCAAGCTTCAAGAAAAGACCATTGGCCTTGAAAGCAACCTTAGCAGAGGCAAAGGTAGACTTGATCTGCTTCAAAAATTGTTTCCTCTCCTGCTTGATCTGGTGCTCAATCAAAGCAGGTTCCAGATGCTGCATTACCTTGCAATATCTTCCAATCTCCTGGATCTGCTCATTGAAGAACAACTTCATCTTATTAAGCAAGGATGGAGTGACATCAAAGTCTTCCTCATCAGAATATAACTCTGGAGGAAAGAAGAAGTGAGGGCCAAAAGAATAAGAGGGGCCCTCAGGAGATATCATGACTCCTCTTTGGATCAAGAGATTCCGGACCACTATTTTGGCAGAATTCTGGCGATTTAAGCTCTGCTGGATTCTAGACATTCAACTTCTTCTTGATTACAATCTCCCAGTTAGCAAATCCAGATGTGCTCATCTCATCTAGAAAAAGAACCAAATCTTCAACATCTTCTAATCTGGCTTTACTCCAGACTTTGCCATCAGTCAAATCTGCCAGTAGGGGTAAGTGCTCCAAGAGGATGGGAAACTGCTCTCTTAGCCAGAGCTGGGTACTTACACTCATACTCTATCGGATGAGGCCCATATCTGCGTCATTAAAGGTGAAGGGAGTGGGCTTCCGAGCAGAGGAGGATGAGGCTAAGTTGGTAGGCTCAAGTGAAGCATCCTTGTTGGTCCCACTAGATAGATTAATTGCGGAAGCTTTAAAGGTTATGTCTTTTAACAAGATCTTTTATAAGAGCACTATAAATAAATTAAGACAGAATTGAAGAAAGCAGTAAATAGACCAGATTTATAGTGGTTTGGATTATAATATCCTACGTCCACTCTCCCTTTTATCAAAGGGGTCTCACTAACCAACCAACAACCAACTTGCGAACTGGAATTGTGAAGTACCAGTTCCTTCTTACAAACCCTTTAGATCTAACTTCGATCTAAAGTCTATAACCTTCAACCTTTTCTTAGAGATGAACAGGTTGAGATCCAACTACTCCTTTAAGAGTATATATGAAATATGAACAATAAGAGTGCTAAGAGTGATAGAACAAAGGCTTGGAATATGACTTCTTGCGCGTGAGAATCTGAAGCCTTTCTTGAGTCTGCACTCTTGCATTTATAGAGGTGATTAGGGTTTAGCCGTTGGAGAGCTAATCTAATCAGATCTCTATTTAAGGAAGCTTCCAATCAATCAATTTCCTAATTGATTGATTGGGTTGGTGGGATCCTTGGATTGATTGACTTCAAAACTTTCCAATCCGATCTTGTTGACTTGATTTAAATCACCAACGGTCAAATGCTTCCAATGCCTAACTCTGATTCTCTCCAGAGAAGGCAGGACCAGACACCAGGCAACCTCAAAGTCTTCTGGTCCAGAGTTGGTTAAGAAACAGATTACTCAGGAGAATTAGGAGATGATTCTGAGCATCTTATGTTTCACCAGACTCGTCTGGTCTGGGGAAGGTCCTCTGCCTCTGGTCAGTCTCATCTGGTGAAGTCTTCTGGTAGGTCTTCTGGTCTGGCAGTTCCCCTTAGACTAAGTCCTAATCTAGTTCCTCATCTGGCTAACAGGTCCAGATGGTCCTATTACATCTTCTGGTTTGTTTTAACTCATCAAAACTAACAACTTTTATCCTAACAATTTCCCCCTTTTTGATGGAGTTAAAACACAACCAGGACTGATCAAAACATAAACATTTAAGCATGAAAACAGTAAAGGGATAAGACCTTAGAATAGATCTTATCAGGCAAACAAGAAGACAACAAGGAGTTGTCTTAAAGACAGAGAAGATATGATATTTCATTAATAGTAAGGACAAAAAGGATTACAGATTATAATGCATAGCTGGTCCTATTCTAAGCATATCTTCTATTCTCCTTAGGTACCAGGAACCAGTCGAAAAATCTATCTTGAATGGCCTTGAGCTCTGCAGAAGATGTTGGAGTGAAGTTTGCCAACACCTTGGTCTTGTACAGCTTCTTCAGCTCTGCCCAATCCACCTGGTCCCCTATCATGGGAGTGTTAAGATAATGGAATTCAGGAGCAGTGACTTCCAGGTTGAACTCTATAGTTGAATCCATCAGCTGCTTGTAGAGCCCTGCGTCATATGCCTGCATCCAAGTGTGGAAAGTCCTATTGATGAGCGCATCATCCTCTGGTGGAGGCCTCTGAATGTAATGCTGGATAAACCATAAGGTTTTGGCTTCTCTCCATTTCTCTATCAGAGGGACAGGCATAGTAGAGTCAAAAGACCCTTCTGTCCTGAGAGGCAAAATCTCCATCACATCGATAGAAGCCTTCCTTCTCTGGCTGGATCTACTGGCACCAGGAGTGATGCCAGCTTCTCTGATCTTCTTGTTCTGCCTCCTAACATATCAGAGACTCTGCTCTTCATCTATGTTCTTCCTTACCCTTGCTTTCCTCTCTTTAGGCGTCTCTTCCTTGAATCTCTTCTCTGCCTCTTCAACAATAGATTCAAAGAAGCTCTTCTTTACTTTCCTTATCTTCCTCTTAGCAGGTCCAGAAACTGAGATAGGATCCTGCTCTGCATCAGTGATCTCCTCTTCTGCCGCCAGCTGCTTAGCCATGGTAAGAGATTTCAACTCTTCCTTCTTCTTCTTCTTCTTCTGCAGCTCAGCCTGGGCCAAAGTGTTTTCCAGCAGGTCCAGACGAGCCCCATGGCTAAAGAGGGTCTCCAGAGTGGTCTTCGCCAGATCAGTTCTGGCCTGCTCTTCCCTCTTTTAACTTCATCAAATAAGGGCTGCACTACATGCCTTATGAGATCAGGCAAGACAGTGGAGGAGGAAGAGTGAAGATCACGGAGTTGCCTGGCCTTCTCCAGGTAGGCTTTTGATTCAGCAACCAACTTCTCTTGCTTTTCGAGCATCTCCTGAAGGGAGTCCTTGAGCTTAGCAGTCTGCAGCATCTGAGAGACCATCTCTACCTTAAGCACTGAAACAGGTCTCACCTGGTCCAGAACATACTGCTGGATCTGCCTCTGGCTTTCATGCACATCCATCTTCAAATAGAGACAGTCAGATTTGAAAGCAGCTTTGGCAGAGGCAAAGACATCCTTAATCTGCTTCAAGAACTTTCTCCTCTCATCTTTGATCTGGTGCTCAACCAGAGCAGGCGCCAAGTGCTGCATTGCCTTCGAGAATCTTCCAATCTGCTGGATTTGTTCATTGAAGAACAGCTTCATCTTCTGGAGGACTGCAGGAGTGACATCAAAATCCTCTTCATCAGAGTAGAGCTCTGGAGGAAATGTGAAGTGAGGGCCAAATTTGTATGAGGGGCCTTCTGGGGAGATCATCACTCCCTGTTGGATCAACAAGGTGCGAATCACCACCTTGGCTGCCTCTGGAGTCTCAAGCTCCGCAGGATTCTGAAGATTTAGCTTCCTCTTGATGTCAATCTCCCAGGCAGTGAAAGTAGGAGGACCCATTTCTTCAAGCAGCAGCATCAGGTCCTCCACATCCTTAAGTCTGGCCTTGCTCCAGACTTTGGTGTCAGTAAGATCCGCCAAAAGGGGTAAGTGCTCTAGAAGGATAGGAAAATGCTCTCTTAGCCAGAGCTGAGCACTTACACTCATGCTCTGCCTAATGGGACCTATATCTTCAGATGAGAAGGTAAAGAGTTTGGGCCCAGAGGCAGAGGAGGATGGGGCTAAGTTAGCAGGCTCAAGTGAAGCATCCTCATCTTCACTATCATCGCTAGATAGGCATGTGGGAGAGGGAGGGGGAGCAGAAAATCCCAAAGCCATAGAAACGGGGGGGATCTGGTCAGTGTGAGATTGGGGAGGGTTAGGAATTTGTGAGGTAGGGATTGAGGGAATAGGTTGTTTTGCACCAGAAGAAGTAGATGGAACTTCTGGCACAGAGGCTGGGATGGGAATTTGAGAAGGGGAAGAGGGTGGAAGGGGTTGTTCTGCACCAGAGGTTGATGGCACCTCTGGTACAGGGGCTGAAGGAGAAGGATTAGTGGGGAAAGGGATATGTGAAATGGGGGGAGAGGGTGTTTGAGTGGGAAGGGTGGAGGTAGTGTAAATGGGTGTATCTGGAAGGGGCTGCTCTGGTGAAAGAATGGGGGCACCAGGAGCAGGGGAGGGATGTAATGTATGGGTTTCTGGGGGAGAGGTAGTGGAGGTAACAAGGTTGATGGGAATAGAGGGGGGATCAGAGGGGTTTACCTGACCAAGTGAGACTGGAGCAGTTGATTCTTGCATCAACAGAGTAGCTTCATCAATGGCCTGCTCCAGTGCATCCCCAAGATCAGATCCAGAATCTGACTCTTGAAGGATGACCCTCTTGGCCTTGGTCTTCCTCTCAAGAGGCTCAACCTCTTCTACTTCTTCTGCCTCTTCTTCTGATGGCTCATCCACCAGAAGAGTCTTCTTCACCCTCCTTGAAGTTCTGGGCTTCTTTGCAGAGACTTTTCGTGCAGCATCTTCTGGCCTCTGCTTCCTCTTGGCTGCTCCTGCCTTCTTGACAGCTTCTTCACTATCGCCCTTCTTCTTCAAGGCAGCTTGAAGGGGAATCTGGTCATCCTATGATGAACCAGAGAATGCTACGGTTGAAGAACCAGTAGCCTCAGCCTTCTTCTTCAGGCTCTTCCTAGGCTTCTGCCCCTTAGCAGGCGACGACACTGCTTGGAGAGGAGGGGCAGGGATGGCTTGCTCTCCATCAGAATCAGGGTGGCCATGGAGAGGCCCATCTTTGGAGAAGATGATCTTGGACTTGTGGAAGCCCTTGCACCAGGAGTCCTTCCACTTCTTCTCTGGAAAGATGGAGTCCAGGATCAGTGTGAGCTTTGTGCCTAATGACATGTTGGCATTAAAGAAGAATTGCTGCTCTCCTGGCAAGCTGGGACACTCCTCCTTCTGCACCTTCAACTTATTCTTCCTCAACACGACCCAGAAGAATTCGGCCCAATTACACTTAAAACCATCAAAAATAGCCCTCATAACAAAGAGACGCCCAGTGAAGATGGCATCTGTGCTATGACTTTTGCACATTAGTACCTTCACAACTATATCAAAAAGTACCTTGTACTTTTGCCTGAGATGTTTATCCAAAAAGCCCCTTTTCAGATTCTGGCAAGAAGATCTGGCAAAGATCTTGAATGATTCCACAGCTTTACCCTCCTTATATTTCAATGGATCAACGCCTTCCGAAGAAATGTTCCCAAACAGTCTGCAGAAATCGTGCTATGAAAATACTACATCCTCCTTGCCGAGTTTGGACGAGATGTGGTCATCATGTATCTTCATCCTGACCAAAAACTGGGCAGCATACCCATCCAAGGTGCGCAGATCCTTGGGAACTTTGGAGATCAACCTCAACTCCAGACTTCCTTAGCAATTCCAGAATTTCCAGTGCTGCCGGATTCTTGGTGGAATAGAAATCAACCACCATCTTTGATTTGAGTTTCTTGCACACGTGCTCTGGGTCAAAGTTACATTTGGGTGCCATGTCTGAGAGAGAGAGAGAAAACTTGCAGAGAAAATTAGGGATTTGAGAGTAAGAAAGCGTGAAAGGACAGATTGAAAAATTTTGGTTTAAATTGGGCAAGACGCGTGGCTTGAACAATTAATGAAGTGTGAACGCGTGTAAATCCCAAATTTAAATTAGGGAACAAAATAAATTTTTGAATCGATTGACATATTGCACAGTTATTAAATCTGACGGCCAAGATTAAAAGGCAAGTTACAGATTTAATATGGTGCGTGGGTATGGTCATTGGGACTGGGATCGAGGGGGTTTTGTGGCAGTCAAGGGAAAAAGCAAAATGATTGCCTAGGCCCTCTACCCCAGTCTTAAATACACCCTGAAGATGAAACGTTTTGAGTGTATTTACTAATTTTGAAAGCGTATCCCAATGATCAGAGGCCAGAGAAGTAAATACATACCTGTCACCTGGTATTGTAACCAGATGATACCACGGTTAGTCTGGTGTTACATCTCATCTGATGGAACCTCATCTGGTTCTGGTCAGAAAGGATTCTGGATTTCTCTTGAATCTTGTTCTGCACCTCATCTGGAATGTACCTCACCTGGTACAAATCTTATCTGGTACATACCTCATCTGGAGATGTAACTTCCCTGGTATATCTAACCTGTAGGCATGTTAGTTTGAAAAAAAATAAAATATGTAATAAAATGAAACAAAGGATACTTCTCTAATGTTCCCCCTAAACCAAATCTGTCTCTGGATCCAAAAGTCCTAACTCAAAAGCTAACTCTCTGAATCTGGTTTCAGCCAAAGGTTTAGTCAGAATATATGCTCTCTGCTTCTCTGTTGCAATCTTTTCCATCCTTATATCTCCCTTCTCAACATGGTCTCTGATAAAGTGATGCCTTATATCAACATGTTTGCATATGGTATGAAGAACTGGATTCTTGATGATTGCTATTGCATTATTACTATCACAAAAGATTGGAATATCCTTAGCTCTAATCTGGTAGTCCCTTAGCTGTTGACTAATCCAGAGTAGTTGAGAGCAACAGCTGCCTGCGGCCATATACTCTGCTTCTGTTGTTGATGTAGCAACTGAAGTCTGCTTCTTAGAAAACCAAGATATTCCCTAAAAATTGGCATGTTCCACTTGTAGACTTCCTATCTATTCTGCACCCACCATAATCTGAATCCAAATAACCACTTAACTCTAAGTTGTCATCTGCAGGATACCATAACCCCAAATTCACTGTCCCTTTAAGATACTTCAATATCTTCCTAGCTGCTTCCAAATGACTTTTCTTAGGATTAGCTTGAAATCTTGCACACACACCAACAACAAAGGTTATATCTGGTCTGCTTGCAGTCAGGTACAGAAGAGAACCAATAAGTGCTCTGTACTGAGTTTGGTCCAAACTCTCTCCAGACTCTTCTGGATCCATGTTGAAATTTGTCATCATAGGGATCTTGGCTGCTTTGCTAGATCCTATTCCAAATTTCTCTAACATGTTTCTGATGTACTTAGCCTGATTGATGAAAATTCCCTTCTCTGATTGCTTTACCTATAAATCTAAGAAATAATTCATCTCCCCCATCATAGACATTTCAAACTGGCTCTGCATGAGTTCACCAAACTTCTCACACAGCTTCTTGTTAGGGGATCCAAATATAATGTCATCAACATATATTTGGACCAGAAGGATGTCCTTTTCTTCTTCTTTCCTAAACAAGGTCCTATCAATCTTGGCCTTAGTAAAACCATTATCCAGAAGAAACTGAGAAAGAGTGTCATACCTTGCTCTGGGTGCCTGCTTCAGCCCATAAAGAGCTTTCTTAAGCTTAAACACTTTGTCACCTTGTTCAAAACCAGGAGGTTGTTCCATATACACTTCCTCAATGAGAATCCCATTAAGAAAGGTAGATTTCACATCCATCTGATATACTTTGAACTTCATGTGAGCAGCATATGCTAAGAACAATCTAATGACTTCTAGTCTGGCAACAAGAGCAAATGTCTCATCATAGTCTATTCCTTCAGAGTGAGAATAGCCCTGAGCCACTAGCCTTGCCTTGTTCCTAGTAATGACACCATTCTCATATTTCTTATTCTTGAAAATCCACTTAGTGCCTATCACCTTTTGATGTCTTGGTCTGTCCACCAGCTCCCAAACATCCTATCTGGTGAATTGATTCAACTCCTCTTGTATAGCAACAATCCAATTTGAATCTTTCAGTGCCTCCTTGATGTTCTTGGGCTCAATCAAGGACACATAGCAACTGAATAAGGCAGTTAAGTTGAGAGTTCTCCTAGTCTGGACACCCTTAGTTGGATCTCCAATTATCAGGTCATTGGGGTGATCAACCAGGGTCCTCCTTCCCGTGGACTTGCCTGGTTGACCTTCTGCCACAGTACCTTGGTGATTGTCACCAACTGCAGGAGAGCTTCCCCCTAAGGAGTTCTAACCTCTTCTGGTTCTGTTCCTTGTGAAGACTTCTTCAGAGAACTGGAAGATGGGCCAATATCTGAATCTGAATCTGAATCAAGAATAGGTGGATTGACCTTAATTACTCTGGGAGTAGTCTGATTCTGTGTCTCTTCAGACGACTTTAAGTCCACCTTGCACTCAAAAACAGATTCATCAAAAACAACATGAGGTTCCACGCAAAGTGAATTCCCATTAAAAACTCTAAATGCTTTACTAGTGTTGGAATATCCTAAGAATATTCCATCTGCTACTTTAGCATCAAAAGTTTTTAATTTGGATTTCCCATTGTCATGGATGAAACACCTACATCCAAAAACATGAAAATATGAAACAAATAGGGTTTTACCTTTCCATACCTCATATGGAGTCTTATTATGTCTCTGGGTAATTAGGCATCTGTTCTGAGTATAACAGGCTGTGTTGATAGCTTCTGCCCAAAACCTCTTTGGTGTGTTGTATTCTGCTAGAAGAGTCTTTGCAGCTTCCTTTAGTGTTCTATTCCTCCTTTCTGCTACTGTATTTTGTTGGGGTGTTCTGGCAGCAGATGTCTCATGAAAGATTCCATGTTCCTTGCAATACTCTGCAATGTGTGAATTCAAAAACTCTGTCCCTTTGTCACTTCTGATCCTGACTATGCTCTGGTTCTGCTCATTCTGAATCTACTTGAAGAATTCTGGCAACTTAGTGATAATTTCATTTTTCTTAAACAAGAACACTACCCAAGTGTATCTTGAAAAGTCATCTACTATCACCAAAGTGTACTTCCTTCCACTGAAACTGAGAGGAGAAACAGGTCCAAACAGGTCCATGTGAAGTAGTTGAAGTACTCTGATTGTGGTTGTGCTCTGGACATCCTTAAAGTAGGTCTTGGGTTGTTTACCCTTCTGGCATGAACCACAAACCTGATCCTTCTTAAATACTTCATTAGGAAGACCTCGAATAAGACCTTTTCTGGCAATCTTATTAAGTGTTTTGAAGTTAAGGTGGCTCAATCTCTTGTGCCATAACTAGCAGTCTTCTGCAGATCCTTTAGCAACCAGGGAAGCATTTCTTGGGCAACTGCTAAAATCTGCAAGATAAATGTTACCCTTCCTCAAGCCTATAAGCAAAATATCATTAAAATCAGAATAAAAAACAGTGCATGAATCACTAGAAAACTTTACTGAGTATCCCTTGTCACAAAATTGGGATACTAAAAGCAGATTATGCTTGAGTCCTTCAACATAGTAGACTTCATCTACATATATGCCATTAAAAGTAAATTTTCCAACACCTCTAGTTGTTGGTCCCACTAGATTGATGAATTTCGGAAGCTTTAAAGGAAATGTCTTTAGCAAAGTTCTTTTCACAAGAGCACAATAAATAAGCAAGAAAGTAAATATAGAAAACAGTAAATAAGACCGGATGTATAGTGGTTCGAATCTGAATATCCTACGTCCACTCTCCCTTGATCAAAGGGGTCTCACTAACCAACCAACAACCAACTTTCTTACTGGAATTGTGAAGTACCAGTCCCTTCTTACAATTTCTTTAGATCTAACTTCGATCTAAAGACCACAGCCTTCAACCTTATCTTATAGATGAACAGGTTGACATCCAACAACTCCTTAAGAGTAAATATGAAAGTATGAGCAGAATGAGAGTGCTATATGCTTGATAATCAAGAGCTTGGAATATGACTTCGTGCGCGTAGGATTCTAGAGCTTTTCTTGAGTCTGCACTCTTGTATTTATAGAGGTGATTAGGGTTTAGCCGTTGGAGAGCTAATCTAATTAGATCCTCTATTTAAGGAAGCTTCAACCAATCAATTAGGGAATTGATTGATTGGGTTGGTGAGATCCTTGGATTGATTATCTTCAAAAACTTTCCAATCCGATCTTGTTGACTTGATTTAAATCACCAACAGTCAAGTGCTTCCAATGCCTAACTCTGATTCTCTCCAGAGAAGGCAAGACCAGACACCAGACAACCTTGATGTCTTCTGGTCCAGATCTGGTTAAGAAACAGAATGCTCATCAGAGTCAGGGGATGATTCTGAGCATCTTTTGTTTCACCAGACTCATCTGGTCCGGACTCATCTGGTCTGGGTAAGGTTCTCTGCCTCTCGTCAGTCTCATCTGGTGAAGTCCTCTGGTGGAGTCCTCTGGTGGGTCTTCTGGTGACTCTTCTGGTGAGGTCTTCTGGTCTGGCAGTTCCCCCTAGACTAAGTCCTAATCTAGTTCATCATCTGGCTAACAGGTCCAGATGGTCCTATTACATCTTCTGGTTTGTTTTAACTCATCAAAACTATACAACATTTATCCTAACAATTTCCCCCTTTTTGATGGAGTTAAAACATTACCAGAACTGATCAAAACAAAATATAAGCAAGAAAATCAATAAAGAGATAAGACCTTAGAATAGATCTTATCAGGCAAACTGTTGGTCCCACTAGTTAGATTAATTGCGGAAGCTTAAGTTAAATGTCTTTCAAATTCTTTTTACAAGAGAATAAAAGGCAATAGGACAATAAGTAAAATAAAGCAATAAAGAACACAAGATATATAGTGGTTCGGATTTAAATATCCTACGTCCACTCTCCCTTATATCCAAGGGGTCTCACTAACAACCAACCAACTCACTTACTTACTGGAATTTGGGAAGTACCAGTTCCTTCTTACACCTCTTTAGATTTGACTACAATCTAAAGATCAAACAGCCAACAACCTTGTCTGATAGATGAACAGGTTGTGGTTTCGACAACTCCTTTAGAGTAGATAAATATTATAAACAGTAAGAGTGCTTGGGTGAATATCAAAAGCTTGGATCAACTTATGCGCGTATATGGTCTCTCTAGAGCTTTTTCTTGAACTGCACTCTTGTATTTATAGAGAGGATTAGGGCTAGCCGTTGGAGGGCTAATCCAATCAGATCCTCTATATAAGGAAGCCTCAATCAATCAATTCCCTAATTGATTGATTGGGTTGGTGGGATCCTTGGATTGATTATCTTCAAATACTTTCCAATCCTGATCATGTTGACTTGATTTGAATCACCAACAGTCAATAGCTTCCTCTGCCTAACTCTGATTTTCTCCAGAGAAGGCAAGACCAGACACCAGGCAACCTCGGTGTCTTCTGGTCCTAATCTGGTGAACAACCAGAATACCCAGTAGAAACAGGAGATCAAACTGAGCATCTTTTGTTCCACCAGACTCGTCTGGTCTGGGGAAGGTCCTCTGCCTCTGGTCTGTTCTCATCTGGTGAAGTCTTCTGGTGAAGTCTTCTGGTGACTCTTCTGGTGAGGTCTTCTGGTCTGGCAGTTCCCCCTAGACTAAGTCCTAATCTAGATCATCATCTGGCTAACAGGTCCAGATGGTCCTATTACATCTTCTGGTTTGTTTTAACTCATCAAAACTAACAATTTTTATCCTAACGATTTCCCCCTTTTTGATGGAGTTAAAACACTACCAGAACTGATCAAAAGAAGAATTTAAGCATAAAAACAGTAAAGGATAAGACCTTAGAATAGATCTTATCAGGCAAACAATTAAGACAACAAGAGGTTGTCTTTTGAACAGAGAAGATATGATATTTTTATTGATAATAAGGACAACAGTGATTATAGATTACAATGCAATTCTGGTCCTATCTAAGCATATCTTCTGTTTTCCTTGGGTACCAGAAACCAATCCAGAAACCTATCCTGGACGGCCTTCAACTCTGCAGAAGATGTTGGAGTGAAGTTCACCAACACCTTTGTCTTGTACAATCTCTTCAGCTCAGCCCAATCAACCTGGTCTCCTACCATGGGAGTGTTAAGATAAGTGAACTCAGGGGCAGTCACCTCCAGGTTGAACTCAATGGTTGAGTCCATCAATTGCTTATACAGCTCTGCATTATAAGCTTGCATCCAGGTGTGGAAGGTCTTGTTGATTAGCTCATCATCCTCTGGTGCTGGCCTCTGGATATAGTGTTGGATGAACCAGAGAGTCTTTGCCTCCTTCCATTTTTCAATCAAGGGCACAGGCACAGTAGAGTCAAAAGACCCTTCTGTCCTGAGAGGCAGAATGTTCATCACTTCAATGGGAGCTTTCCTCCTCTGGCTCGAGCCACTTGCACCAGAAGAAACACCTGCTTCTCTGCTCTTCTTGCTTTGCCTTCTAACATATCTGAGCCTCTGCTCTTCATCTATGTTCTTCCTGATCCTTGCTTGCTTCTCCTCTGGAGTCTCTTCCTTGTATCTCTTCTGAGCTTCTTCAACAACAGTCTCAAGGAAGCTTTTCTTGACTCTTCTTATCTTCCTCTTTGCAGGTCCAGAGATGGAGATTGGATCCTGCTCAGCTTCTGACTCCTCTTCTGCAGCAAGCTGCTTAGCCATAGAAAGAGATTTGAACTCTTCCTTCTTCTTCTTCTGCAACTCAGCCTGGGCCAAAGTGTTCTCCAGCAGGTCCAGACGAGCTCCATGGCTGAAGAGAGTTTCATTGGTGGTCTTCGCCAGATCAGTTCTGGCCTTCTCTTCCCCCTTTTTAACTTCATCAAGGAGGGGCTCCACTACCTGCCTTATGAGATCAGGCAAGGCAGTGTTGGAGGAAGAGTGAAGATCACGCAGCTGCTTAGCTTCCTCCAGGTAGGCTCTTGATTCAGCAACAAGCCTTTCCTGCTTCTCCAACATCTCCTGGAGGGAGTCTTTCAGCTTGGCAGTCTGGATCATCTGGTTTGCCATCTCAACTTTAAGCACAGAGACTGGCCTCATCTGCTCCAGCACGTGCTCCTGGAGCTGCTTCTGGCTGTGCATCACATCCAGTTTGACAAAGAGGCCATTGGCCTTGAAAGAAGCTTTAACTTCTGCCAGGGAGGAGTTGATCTGCTTCAGGAAAATCCTCCTCTCTTGCTTGATCTGATTCTCTATCATAGCAGGGGCCATGTGTTGAATGGCTTTTGAAAAGCGCCCTATCTGCATGATCTGCTCGTTGAAGAATGCTTTCATCTTCTGGAGCACAGCAGGAGACATTTCAAAATCCTCCTCGTCTGAATATAGCTCAGGAGGGAATGTGAAATGAGGACCAAAGTTGTAAGAGAAGCCCTCTGGAGTGAGCATAACTCCTCTCTGGATAAGGAGAGTTCTGATGAGGACCTTGGCCGCCTCTGGTGTCTCCAACTCTGCTGGGTTTTGAATGTTTAACTTTTTCTTCAGCTCAATCTCCCATGCAGTGAAGGTAGATGGAGACATCTCCTCCAGCAGAAGCATAAGATCTTCAACATCTTGGAGTCTGGCCATACTCCAAACCTTGGCATCCGTCAGATCTGCCAGGAGGGGTGAGTTCTCCAACAAAATTGGAAATTGCTCTCTTAGCCAGAGCTGAGCACTCACACTCATACTCTGCCTGATGGGACCCATCTCATCAGAAGAGAAAATAAAGGGTTTGGGCCCAGAGGCAGAGGAGGAAGGTGCTAAGTTAGCAGGCTCAAGTGAAGCTTCCTCATCTTCACTATCATCGCTAGTTAAACAGGTGGGAGAAGGGGGAGGGGCCGGGAATCCCAGAGCCATAGAAATGGTTGGGTCCTGGTCTGTTTGGGTTTGGGGAGGGTTAGGATTTTGTGAGGGAGAGGTGGAGGGGATGGATTGCTCTGCACCAGAAGAAGGTGGGATCTCTGGTACAGAAGGTGTAGGTGGTATTTGGGATGAAGAAGTGTTTGGAGGGGGGATTTCTGCACCAGAAGAGGTTGAGGGCACCTCTGGTACAGAAGTTGAGGGAGAGGGGTTTGTGGGAAGATGTGTTTGGAAATTTGGGGGAGAAGGTGTTTGGGTAGGGTTAGTGGAGGGAGTATATACGGGGGTATCTGGGAGAATCTGCTCTGGTGGAACAATAGGGTTACCAGAGACAGATGGGGTTTGGGGAATATTATCTGGGAGAGAGGTAGAGGGGGAGACAAGATTAATAGGGGAAGAAGATGGAATGGAAGGGTTTACCTCTGCTGAGTCAACATCAGCAGGAACAGTAGGTACAACATGCTCTGGAGCAGAGACATCTTCCATCATCTGGGAAGCCTCATCAATGGCCTTCTCCAAGGCCTCTCCAAGATCAGATCCAGAGTCTGAATCTTGAAGAATGGCTCTCTCGGCCTTGGTTTTCTTCACAAGAGGCACATCCTCGTCTTCATCTTTCTCTTCTGATGGCTCATCCACCAGAAGGGTTTTCCTGGCCTTCCTGCTAGTCTTTGACTTCTTAGCAGAGCCTCTCCTGGCCTCCTCTGGCCGCTTCCTCTTGGCTGCTCCAGCCTTCTTAACAGCTTTATCATCATCACCCTTCTTATTAAGCACTTCAAGAAGGGGAATCTGGTCCTCCTCAGAGGAACCAGAAATGGCAATGGTTGAAGAACCAGTTGCCTCAGCAGCTTTCTTATGGGTCTTCTGCTTCTGCTGCTGCTTCTGCCCCTTTGCAGGTGAGGGTACTGCCTGTAGAGGAGGGGCAGGGATGGCTTCTTCTCCATCAGAATCAGGATGGCCATGAAGGGGACCATCCTTTGAGAATAGTACTTTAGACTTGTGAAATCCTCTGCACCAAGTCTCCTTCCATCGCTTCTCTGGAAGTAATGAGTCCAAAATCAAGGTAAGTTTCGTTCCCAACCAAACATTAGCAGTGAAATAAAACTGCATCTCCCCTGGCTTGGAAGGACAAGCCTCCTTGTTCACTTTCACCTTATTCTTCCTTAAGACGCCCCAAAAGAACTCTGCCCAGTTGCATTGGGCGCCGTCATACAGAGCCCTCATCACACACATTCTTCCATTAAAAACCGCATCCGTGTTGTGATTCTCACACATTAACA
The DNA here is from genome assembly GCA_947034835.1 of Ballota nigra. Lineage (NCBI taxonomy): Eukaryota > Viridiplantae > Streptophyta > Magnoliopsida > Lamiales > Lamiaceae > Ballota > Ballota nigra. The sequence continues at coordinate 40,861,749 of OX344721.1, forward strand.
CCTTTACAACTATGTCAAAAAGTACCTTGTACTTCTGCCTTAAATGTTTATCCAGAAATCCCTTTGTGATACTCTGGCAAGAAGAACGAGCAAACAATTTGAAGGAACCCACAATATCATCCTCCTTGTAGGTTAAGGGATCCACCCCTTCCGCCGAAATGTTCCCAAACAGGGCACATAAATCATGCTTGGAAAACACCAAATCTTCCTTGTCAATTTTTGAAGAAATATGGTCTTCGTTGATCTTCATTCGAACCAAAAACTGGGCCGCATAACCGTCAAGAGTACGAAAATCTCTGGGAACGGTGGAGATCAACTTTTCAACTCCGGATCTCCTCAATAGTTCCAGAATAGCAAGTGCAGACAAGTTCTTGGTGGTGTAGAAGTCAACCACCATCTCCGTTTTCAGTTTCTTCACCATTAGGGCATGATCAAAATTACACGGGGGAGCCATATCTATGAGAGAGAGAGAGAGAAAAAGCTTTGCAGAGAGAGGTTAGGGTTTGAAAGTATGGAAACGTGAAAGGACAGATTGAAAGGAAATTTGATTTAAATAGGGTAATACGCGTGGCTTGAATAATAAATGAAGTGTGAACGCGTGTAATTTCAAAATTAATTGAGGAAACAAAATCAATTTAAGCATTGATTGACATTTTGCACAGTGATTAAATCTGATGGCCATGATGAGAGGCGAGATATAGATTTCATCTGGTGCGTTGGCATAGTCATTGGGACTGGGCATAAAGGGGTTTTGTGGCAGTCAAGAGAAAAAGCGAAATGATTGCCTAGGCCCTATACCCTAGTTATAAATACACTCCGAAGTTGAAAGGTTTTAAGTGTACTTACTAATTTGAAAAGTGTATCCCAATGATCAGAGGTCAGAGAAGTAAAGACATACCTGTCACCTGATATTGTAACCAGATGATACCACAGCCAGTCTGGTGCTACATCTCCTCTGATGGAGCTCATCTGGTCCTGGTCAGAGAAGATTTTGGATAAATTTGGAATCTGACTCAGCACCTCTTCTGGGACAAGTTGCACCTGGTGGATATCTCATCTGGAGATATAACTTCTCTGAAATGTCTAATCTGCAGGTATGTTAGTTTTAAAAAATATATGAAATAAAGTAATGAAACAAAGGATACTTCTCTGTTGTTCCCCCTAAAATAAATCTGTCTCTGGATCCAACAATCCTAACTCAAAAGCTAACTCTCCGAACCTGGTCTCAGCCAAAGGCTTAGTTAAGATATCTGCTCTCTGCTTCTCTGTTGCAATCTTCTCCATCCTTATATCTCCCTTCTCAACATGATCTCTGATAAAATGATGCCTTATATCAATATGTTTACACCTGGTATGAAGAACTGGATTCTGGGTGATGGCAATTGCACTATTACTATCACAAAAAATAGGAATATCCTTAGCTCTAATCAGGTAATCCCTAAGCTGTTGACTAATCCAGAGAAGTTGTGAACAACAACTCCCTGCAGCCATGTATTCTGCTTCTGTTGTTGATGTAGCAACTGAAGTCTGCTTCTTAGAAAACCATGATACCAATTTATTCCCTAAAAATTGGCATGTTCCACTTGTAGACTTCCTATCTATTCTGCATCCACCATAGTCTGAATCTGAATAACCACTCAATTCCAAGTTATCATCTGCAGGATACCATAATCCTAAATTCACAGTTCCCTTAAGATATTTCAATATCTTCCTAGCTGCTTCCAAATGACTCTTCTTTGGATTAGCTTGAAATCTGGCACAAACACCTACGGCAAAAGTAATATCTGGTCTGCTTGCAGTCAGGTACAAAAGAGAACCAATAAGTGCTCTGTACTGAGTCTGGTCCACACTCTCTCCAGACTCATCTGGATCCATGTTGAAATTTGTCATCATAGGGATCTTGGCTGCTTTGCTAGATCCTACTCCAAATTTCTCTAACATGTTTCTGGTGTACTTTACCTGATTAATAAAAATTCCCTTCTCTGATTGCTTAACCTGCAAACCTAAAAAGTAATTCATTTCTCCCATCATGGACATCTCAAACTGACCCTGCATGAGCTCACCAAACTTCTCACACAGCTTCCTGTTAGGGGATCCAAATATAATGTCATCAACATATATTTGGACCAGAAGGATGTCCTTTCCTTCTTCTTTCCTAAACAAGGTCCTATCAATTTTACCCTTTGTAAAACCATTGTCCAGAAGAAATTGAGATAGAGTGTCATACCATGCTCTGGGTGCCTGCTTCAGCCCATAGAGAGCTTTCTTAAGCTTAAACACCTTGTCACCTTGTTCAAAACCAGGAGGTTGTTCCACATACACTTCCTCAATGAGAATCCCATTAAGAAAGGCAGATTTCACATCCATCTGGTATACTTTGAACTTCATGTGAGCAGCATATGCTAAGAACAATCTGATGGCTTCTAGTCTGGCAACAGGAGCACATGTCTCATCATAGTCTATTCCTTCAGACTGAGAATAGCCCTGGGCCACTAGCCTTGCCTTGTTCCTAGTAATGACATCATTCTCATCTTTCTTATTCTTGAAAACCCACTTAGTGCCTATCACCTTTTGATGTCTTGGTCTGTCTACCAGCTCCCAAACATCCTGTCTGGTGAATTGATTCAACTCCTCCTGCATAGCAACAATCCAATTTGAATCTTTCAGTGCCTCCTTGATGTTCTTGGGCTCAATCAAGGACACATAGCAACTGAATAAGGCAGCTAAGTTAAGAGTTCTCCTAGTCTGGACACCCTTAGTTGGATCTCCTAAGATCAGGTCATTGGGGTGATCAACCAGGGTCCTTCTTCCCGTGGTCTTGCCTGGTTGATCATCTTCTGCAGTACCTTGGTCATTATCACCACCTGCAGAAGAGCTTCCCCCTACAGGAGTTCCAACCTCTTCTGGTTCTGCTCCTTGTGAAGGCATCTGCTTCAGAGAACCAGGAGATGGGTCATCATCTGAATCTGAATCTGAATCAAGAATAGGTGGATTGACTTTGATAACTCTAGGTGTAGTCTGATTCTGGGTCTCATCAGAAGACTTAGAGTCCACCTTGCACTCAAAAGCAGATTCATAAAAAACAACATGAGGTGTTTCCTCCACACAAAGTGAATTCTTATTAAAAACTCTAAAGCCTTACTGGTGCTGGAATATCCTAAAAATATTTCATCAGCCACTTTGGCATCAAAAGTTCTTAATTTAGATTTCCCATTGTCATGGATGAAACACTTACATCCAAAAACATGAAAATATGAAACAGATGGGGTTTTACCTTTCCATACCTCATATGGAGTCTTATTATGTCTCTGGGCAATCAGGCACCTGTTCTGTGTATAGCAAGCTGTATTAATGGCCTCTGCCAAAAATCTCTGTGGAGTGGTGTACTCTGCCAGAAGTGTTCTTGCAGCTTCTTTGAGGGTCCTATTCCTCCTTTCTGCTACTCCATTTTGTTGAGGTGTTCTGGCAGCAGATATCTCATGAAAAATCCCATGGTCCTTGCAGTAATCTGCAATGTGTGAATTCAAAAACTCTATTCCTTTGTCACTTCTGATCCTGACTATGCTCTGGTTCTGCTCATTCTGAATCTGCTTGAAGAACTCTGGCAGCTTAGTCATAGTTTCATTTTTCTTAAACAAGAACACTACCCAAGTGTATCTTTAAAAGTCATCTACTATCACCAAGGTGTACTTCCTTCCACTGAAACTAAGAGGAGAAACAGGTCCAAACAGGTCCATGTGAAGTAGTTGAAGTACTCTGGTTGTGGTTGTGCTCTGGACATCCTTAAAGGAGGTCTTGGGTTGTTTACCCTTCTGGCATGAACCACAAACCTGATCCTTCTTAAACACTTCATTAGGAAGACCTCGAATGATACCTTTTCTGGCAATCTTGTTCAATGTTTTGAAGTTAAGATGACACAATCTCTTGTGCCAAATCCAGCTGTTCTCTGCAGATCCTTTTGCAACCAGGCAAGCATTTCTTGGGCAACTGCTAAAATCTGCAAGATAAATGTTACCCTTCCTCAAGCCTATTAGCAAGATATCATTATAATCAGAAGAGAAAACAGTGCATGAATCACTAGAAAACTTCACTGAGTATCCCTTGTCACAGAATTGGGATACTGAAAGCAGATTATGCTTGAGTCCTTCTACATAGTAGACTTTATCTACAGATACTCCATTGAAGGTCAACTTTCCAACTCCTCTGGTGACTCCATAGTTGTTGTCACCAAACATTACTCTTGGTCCATTCAATGGCTTGAAATCTTGGAGATTATCCTTCTGGAAGGTCATGTGCTTGGAACATCCACTATCAATGTACCAGACATGGTTGCTTGAAAATCCTTTCTCCAATGGACTCTTATCTACCTGCAGAGAAATCAATTAGGTCCCCTACTAGTGCTGGGTCCTGATTGGTTAGTTGCAGGTTTTGTAGGAATCCATAGATAAAGATCATCCCTTGATGGATGAGGAGATCTTATCTTCCTTCCAAATCTATCTACCAGCACATGTCCTCTGACAATGACATATTGAGCTACTGGTCTGATAAGGACACCTTTCCTATAAATAGGTCTGGTGTACCTTTTCTCAAATCTGGCCTTTGGAATGGCCTGCCTCAAAGACATGGTCTTAAAGGTTTGGTTATAAGGGTACATCCTAGAAGAACCATCTCTGGTGTCATAACTTCCCAGATCAGTTGGTTTTCTATAGATGGGTCTGGAAGACCTCCTCTGGTTCTGATAATTAGACTTGCTCTGGTGATTATAGTTCCTTTGAGTATACCTATTCCGGAATTGATTCCTCTGAGAAAATTGTCTCTGGGGTACCTGGTGCTGTTGAACATTGTTCCTTCTCTGGTAGTTATTACTCTGATTGGTATTCCCCTTTCTTGAGTGTTTCCTTTGAGGTCCCCTAATCTGGTTAGGTTCCCTTTGAGGATTTCTCTGGGGTCCTCCAATTTGAGTAATTTCTACTCCTTGGGACTCATTATTCACAGAACCATCAATCTTTAATGGTTCTCCCTTTTGACACTTATTCTCTAGCATCTTCTCTTCCAGAACAGTTAACTCTTCTGGACCATATGTTATGTGATTAACAGAGTGATTCCTTTTCCAATCAGGATTGTGAACCACCTTGTAACCATTACCAGTTAAGTCTTTATCATCCCAGATTTCTACCAATTTACCAGCTCTTACAGACTTGTCTTTATTATAAAGGTATTTATGAGTTTTAGTGGTAATTCCAGAATATCCTAAACCACTCTTATCACAAATGCGCTGAGAAGACTCTGATATGATAGATACAACAGATGGTATCTTTGGAGCTTCTCTGGGCATGGGTATCTCCTCTATGTTGTGAGCAACTTGTTTTCCTTTGATAAGAGTCTGGTATTTAGCTCTGAGTTCATTGATCTCATCTTCTTGAGAGTTCTTTTCTTTCATGAGTTGATCTACCAGAGTATCTCTTTCTGTGATCTTATCCTGAAGTTCAGAGACTTCTTTGGAATGATCTTTCATGAGTTCTCTGGTGGATTTATGCTCATGAGAGAGAGATTGAACTTCAGCTCTGAGCCTACCATTCTCTTTCTCAAATTTTTGACAGAGTTGGACACAATTTTGGAGATCTGATAGCATTTGTTGCATATCAGACTCTCTAGAGTTACCAGATGAATTAGAGGATTCAGTACATTTGGAATTAGATAGGACTAGAGTAGTTTCATTTACCTCAGTGATGTCTGCCATAAGACACACATCATCATCTGATCCAAAGTCAGAAGAAGAAGAACTGGAACTAGTATCCTCCTCCTCTGCTTCTGCCAGCAATGCTCTCTTGTCTGCATATCTCCTATCTCTCTTAATCCTTTTCTCTTCTCTTTCCCTAGGAGTGAGTTGAGGACAATCATAACTATAGTGACCAGTCTTGTTGCATGTGTAGCAGGCATTGTCTGCTCTGGGACTAGGACTTGGCTCTCTCCTCCTCTGGTTGTAGTCTGATCTGGCAGGGCTACTCTCTCTCATCTGGTAGTCAGGTCTGCCAGAGCTACCATCTCTCCTCTGATAATCTGATCTCCCAGAGTTGCCAGGGTTGTCATCTCTTCTCCTTTCTGGAGTTCTGAATCTGGTCTCCCTTGAGTCTCCAGATGTCTTCTCCTTCTCTGCAGGCTTGAAGGAACTCTTTGTCTCTGGTAGATTCCTTCCAATGCCTTTTGTACCTGCCATATTTTGAGCTCATTTTATCTAATTTACGAGTTAGAAGTGCTACCTGCTCCTTGAGGCTCAAGTCATCTGCAGTAGACTCCTTTGGCTTAACATCAGGCTTGATGGTTGAAGAGAATGCAACACCTTTTTGACCAGAAGAGGAAACCTCTTCTGTTTGATCCTCCTCTTGAAGATCATACTCATAGGCTTTGAGATCAGACAACAGAAGATGATGATCCAGAGTATTGAGGTCCTTGTTGTCCTTGATCACAGTGACTTTAATTCTCCACCTGCTGGTTAGTGAACGCAAGATTTTACTATTAATTTCCTTTTCAGAGTAGGTCTTACCTAAGGCACTAGCCTTGTTCAGGAGATTTGTGAGACGCATGTCCAGCTGGTCAATGGTCTCGTCTGGTTTCATCTTGAAGGTATCAAACGAGTGTTGAACAGCTTGGAGTTTGTTGTCTTTGATCTTCTCTGTCCCCTCACAGAGTAGTGCCAGTTTGTCCCACATCTCCTTGTCAGTGGCACACGTTCTGACCTTTTCAATCACTTCTTTGGTAAGTGTGTTGATGATCTCTGTTCTTGCCACCTGGTCCAAGTTGTAAAGCTTTCTTTCATCATTATCAAGCTCATCTCTCTTTTTGAGAATTCTCTGCCTGGGGACTCTATCCTCTGCAGTTTTCTGGGCAGCTTCACTAGTTTCTTCTCTGGACTCTGACCTGCCACTATCAATAGGAGTCCAGTAAAATTGAATGGGGCCACTTTCAACCACATCTAACATGCGATGGTGAATAGCTCCAAGATGATTGCTCATCATGAAGCTCCAGTGGCTGTAATCCTCAAAAGAGAATTATAAGAGCTTACAGCTCTTGTAAGAAGATTTTGCAGACATTTTGATCAAATTAAGGGAAATAACAAGAACTTGAACAAAAGTACTAAAGAGCAATGGATCTGCCCGGTGGCCACCAAAAGCTTTTCAAAGCAGTGGTCGTTGGACACACTGCTCTGATACCACTTGTTGGTCCCACTAGTTAGATTAATTGCGGAAGCTTAAGTTAAATGTCTTTCAAATTCTTTTTACAAGAGAATAAAAGGCAATAGGACAATAAGTAAAATAAAGCAATAAAGAACACAAGATATATAGTGGTTCAGATTTAAATATCCAACGTCCACTCTCCCTTATATCCAAGGGGTCTCACTAACAACCAACCAACTCACTTACTTACTGGAATTTGGGAAGTACCAGTTCCTTCTTACACCTCTTTAGATTTGACTACAATCTAAAGATCAAACAGCCAACAACCTTGTCTGATAGATGAACAGGTTGTGGTTTCGACAACTCCTTTAGAGTAGATAAATATTATGAACAATAAGAGTGCTTGGGTGAATATCAAAAGCTTGGATCAACTTATGCGTGTATATGGTCTCTCTAGAGCTTTTTCTTGAACTGCACTCTTGTATTTATAGAGGGGATTAGGGCTAGCCGTTGGAGGGCTAATCCAATCAGATCCTCTATATAAGGAAGCCTCAATCAATCAATTCCCTAATTGATTGATTGGGTTGGTGGGATCCTTGGATTGATTATCTTCAAATACTTTCCAATCATGATCATGTTGACTTGATTTGAATCACCAACGGTCAATAGCTTCCTCTGCCTAACTCTGATTTTCTCCAGAGAAGGCAAGACCAGACACCAGGCAACCTCGGTGTCTTCTGGTCCTAATCTGGTGAACAACCAGAATACTCAGTAGAAACAGGAGATCAAACTGAGCATCTTTTGTTCCACCAGACTCGTCTGGTCCGGATTCGTCTGGTCTGGGGAAGGTCCTCTGCCTCTGGTCTGTTCTCATCTGGTGAAGTCTTCTGGTGACTCTTCTGGTGAGGTCTTCTGGTCTGGCAGTTCCCCTTAGACTAAGTCCTAATCTAGATCATCATCTGGCTAACAGGTCCAGATGGTCCTATTACATCTTCTGGTTTGTTTTAACTCATCAAAACTAACAATTTTTATCCTAACACAAACAATTAAGACAACAAGAAGTTGTCTTTTGAAAAGAGAAGATATGATTTTTCATTGATTAATAAAGGACAAAAGATTACATTTTACAATGAATATCAAAGTCCTAATCTATGCATATCTTCTATTTTCCTTGGGCACCAGAAACCAATCAAGGAATCTGTCTTGAACAGCCTTGAGCTCAGCAGAAGATATTGGGGTGAAATTCACCAACACCTTGGTCTTGAACAACTTCTTCAATTCTAGCCAATCAACCTGGTCCCCAAGTATAGGAGTGTTGAGATAATGGAACTCAGGTGCTGTGACTTCCAGGTTGAACTCTATGGTAGAATCCATTAGCTGCTTGTAAAGCTCTGCATCATAGGCCTTCATCTAGGAGTGGAAAGTTCTATTGATGAGTGCATCATCCTCTGGTGGTGGCCTCTGGATATAGTGTTGAATGAACCACAGAGTCTTGGCATCCTTCCATTTGTTGATAAGGGGAACATGTACAGTAGAGTCAAAGGACCCTTCTGTCCTGAGTGGCAAGATGTTCATTACTTCAACATGAGCCTTCTTTTTTTGACTGGATCCACTGGCACCAGAAGGAACACCAGCTTCTCTGGCCTTCTTGTTCTGCCTTCTAACATATCTGAGCCTCTGCTCTTCATCTATGTTCTTTCTTATTCTTGCTTGTCTCTGTTCAGGTGTTTCTTCCTTGAACCTTTTCTCTGCTTCCTCAACCACTTCTTCAAGGAAGCTCTTCTTCACCTTTCTTATCTCCCTCTTTGCAGTTCCAGAAATTGAGATAGGATCCTGCTCTGCTTCTGAAGACTCCTCTTCTGCCGCAAGCTGCTTTGCCATGGTAAGGGATTTCAACTCCTCTTTCTTCTTCTTCTGCAGCTCAGCCTGGGCCAAAGTGTTCTCCAGCAGGTCCAGACGAGCACCATGGCTGAAGAGAGCCTCATTTGTGGTCTTCGCCAGATCAGTTCTGGCCTTCTCTTTCCCCTTTTTAACTTCATCAACAAGGGGCTGCACCACCTGCCTAATGAGATCAGGCAAGGATATGTTGGAGGATGAGTGAAGATCACGCAGTTGCTTGGCTTCCTCCAGATAGGCTCTTGACTCAGCAACTAGTCTCTCCTGCTTTTCTAACATCTCCTGGAGGGAGTCCTTCAACTTAGCAGTCTGCAACATCTGGGAAGCCATCTCCACCTTCAACACAAAAACTGGCCTCAGCTGCTCCAGCACATGCTCCTGGAGCTGTTTCTGGCTGTGCATCACATCCAGCTTTACAAAAAGTCCATTGGCTTTGAAAGAGGCTTTGGCAGCAGCAAAGGTGGACTTTATCTGCTTTAAGAAGATCTTCCTCTCCTGCCGGATCTGGTGCTCAATCATAGCAGGGGCCATATGTTGAATTGCCTTAGAAAAACGCCCAATCTGCATGATCTGCTCATTGAAGAAGGTCTTCATCTTTTGCAGCACGACAGGAGTTACATCAAAGTCCTCCTCATCAGAGTAGAGCTCTGGAGGGAAAGTGAAGTGAGGGCCAAATTTATATGAGGGACCCTCAGGAGAGATCATAACTCCTCTCTGGATGAGCAGAGTGCGAATCAACACCTTCGCTGCCTCCGAAGTCTCTAGCTCAGCCGGGTTCTGGATGTTCATCTTTTTCTTGAGCTCTATCTCCCAGGCAGTGAATGTGGAGGGAGACATTTCTTCTAGCAGCATCATCAGGTCCTCCACATCCTCTAGTCTGGCCTTGCTCCAGACTTTGTCGTCAGTCAGATCCGCCAACAGTGGTAAGTGCTCCAAAAGAATTGGAAAGTGCTCTCTTAGCCAGAGCTGAGCACTTGCACTCATGCTCTGCCTGATGGGACCCATTTCTACAGATGAGAAAGTAAAGGGTCTGGGCCTAGAGGCAGAGGAGGATGGTGCTAAGACCTCCGGCTCCAGTGAAGCATCCTCATCTTCACTATCATCGCTGGTCAGACAGGTGGGAGAATGGGGAGGGGCAAGAGGTCCCAAAGCCATGGAGATAGATGGGTTCTGGTCTGAATGAGTTTGGGAAGGGGTAGGATTTTGAGAGGTAGAGGTAGAGGGTAAGGGTTGTTCTGCACCTGAGGAAGATGGTACCTCTGGTACAGAGGCTGGGATGGAATTTTGTGTGGTAGGAAAGGTTGGATGGGGTTGTTCTGCACCAGAAGTGGATGGCACCTCTGGTACAGGGGCTGGGGGAGAGGGATTAGTGTTAAGGGGTGTTTGGGAAGGTGGGGGAGAAGGTGTTTGGGGAGGTATGGTGGAGGGAGTGTATATGGGTGTATCAGGTAGGGTCTGCTCTGGTGAAGCAATGGGGGCACCAGAAGCAGTTGGGAGATTTTGAGTTTGAGTTTCTGGGGGAGAGGTAGTGGGGGTAACAAGATTAATGGGGGTAGAGGTTGGGATAGGTGGGATAACCTCATTAGATGGGACTGGAGCAGTGGAGTCTTGCATGATTATGGCAGCTTCATCAATCGCCTGCTCCAGTGCATCTCCAAGATCAGATCCAGAATCTGACTCTTGAAGAATGGCCCTCTTGGCCTTGGACTTCTTCTTAAGAGACTCAACCTCTTCTGCTTTTTCCTCATCTTCTGGCTCATCCACCAGAAGTGTTTTCTTCCCCCTTCTGGAAGTCCTTGTCTTCTTAGCAGATGCCTTTCTGGCATCATCCTGCCTCTGCCGTTTCTTGGCTGCTCCTGCCCTCTGCGCAGCCTCACCATTCTTTTCACCCTTCTTTTTCAATGCATCATGAAGGGAAATCTGGTCATCATCTGATGAACCAGAAAATACCACAGTAGAAGAACCAGTCGCCTCAGCCGTCTTCTTGGGCTGGCTCTTCTTGGTCTTCTGCCCCTTAGCAGGCGAAGGCACTGCTTGGAGAGGAGGGGCAGGAATGGCTTGTTCTCCATCAGAGTCGGCATGGCCATGGAGAGGGCCATTCTTGGAGAACAAGATCTTGGATTTGTGAAACCCTCTGCACCAAGACTCTTTCCATCTCTTCTCTGGAAGCAACGAATCCAGAATCAGAGTCAGTTTCGTTCCCAACGAAACATTTGCAGTAAAACAAAACTGCAACTCCCCTGGCTTGGAAGGTCAAGCCTCCTTCTTCACTTTCAATCAATTCTTCCTCAAAACATCCCAGAAGAATTCCGCCCAGTTGCATTGCACTCCATCATACAATGCCCTCATCACACACATCCTCCCATTGAAAATTGCATCCGTGCTGTGATTTTCACACATCAACACTTTCACCACTATGTCAAAAAGTACCTTGTATTTCTGCCTTAAGTGCTTGTCCAGAAAGCCCTTCGTCAAATTCTGGCAAGAAGATCTGGCAAATATCTTGAAGGATTCAACAATTTCATCCTCCTTGTACGTCAGTGGATCTACCCCTTCTGCCGATAGATTCTCAAAGAACGCACATAAATCGTGTTTGGAAAACACTAAATCATCCTGGTCGATCTTGGATGATATGTGGTCTTCATGAATCTTCATGCGAACCAAAAACTAGGCCGCATATCCGTCCAAAGTGCGAAAATCTTTAGGAACTGTTGAAATCAACTTCTCTACGCCGGATCTCCGTAGCAATTCCAAAATAGCCAACGCCATCGGGTTCTTGGTGGTGTAGAAGTCAACCACCATCTCTGTCTTCAACTTCTTCATCACCAACTCATGATCGAAGTTGCACTTAGGAGCCATGTCTGAAAATTTGTAAGAGAGAGAGAGAGAGAGAAACTTGCAGAGAGAGGTTAGGTTTTGAAAGAGTGAAACGTGAAAAGACAGATAGAAAATTTTTGGTTTAAATAGGACAAGACGCGTGTGTTTGAAAAATTAATGAAGTGTGAACGCGTGTAAAATTTAAATTTAATTTAGGGAACAAAATCAATTTTAGAATTGATTGACATATTGCACAGTAATTAAATCTGATGGCCAAGATTAATAGGCGAAATACAGATTTAATCTGGTGCGTATGCGTGGTCATTGGGACTGGGTTCGAGGGGGGTTTTGTGGCAGTCAAGAGAAAAAGCGAAATGATTGCCTAGGCCCTATACCCTAGTCTTGAATACACTCTGAAGTTGAAATGTTTTGGGTGTATTTACTAATTTGAAAAGTGTGTCCCAATGATCAGAGGCCAGATAAGTAAAAGCATACCTGTCACCTGGTATTGTAACTAGATGATACCACAGCTAGTCTGGTGTTACACCTCAACTGATGGAATCCATATCTGGTTCTGGTCAGAGTAGATTCCAGATTCTTCTGGAATTTGGTTCTGCACCTCATCTGGAATGTACCGCATCTGGCATAAATCTCACCTGGTACAAACCTCACCTGATTTGTACCTCATCTGGAGATGTAACTTCCCTAATATATCTAGCTTGTAGGCATGCTAGATTGAAAATAAATATATGAAGTAGTAAGATGAAACAATGATACTTCTCTGCAGTTCCCCCTAAAATAAATCTGTCTCTGGATCCAATAAACCTAACTCAAATACTAACTCTCTGAATCTGGTCTCAGCCAAAGGCTTAGTCAGAATATCTGCTCTCTGCTTCTCTGTTGCAACCTTTTCCATCATTATATCTCCCTTCTCAACATGGTCTCTGATAAAGTGATGTCTTATATCAACATGCTTGCATCTGGTATGAAGAACTGGATTCTGGGTGATTGCAATTGCACTGTTGCTATCACAGAATATTGGAATATCCTTGGCTCTAATCTGGTAGTCCCTAAGCTGCTGACTAATCCAGAGTAGTTGTGAACAACAGCTCCCTGCAGCCATGTACTTTGCTTCTGTTGTTGATGTAGCAACTGAAGTCTTATAAGGGGTCTCACTAACCAACCAACAACCAACTTTCTTACTGGAATTGTGAAGTACCAGTCCCTTCTTACAATTTCTTTAGATCTAACTTCGATCTAAAGACCACAGCCTTCAACCTTATCTTATAGATGAACAGGTTGACATCCAACAACTCCTTAAGAGTAAATATGAAAGTATGAGCAGAATGAGAGTGTTATATGCTTGATAATCAAGAGCTTGGAATATGACTTCGTGCGCGTAGGATTCTAGAGCTTTTCTTGAGTCTGCACTCTTGTATTTATATAGGTGATTAGGGTTTAGCCGTTGGAGAGATAATCTAATCAGATCCTCTATTTAAGGAAGCTTCAATCAATCAATTAGGGAATTGATTTATTGGGTTGGTGAGATCCTTGGATTGATTATCTTAAAAAACTTTTCAATCCGATCTTGTTGACTTGATTTAAATCACCAACGGTCAAGTGCTTCCAATGCCTAACTCTGATTCTCTCCAGAGAAGGCAAAACCAGACACCAAGCAACCTTGATGTCTTCTGGTCCAGATCTGGTTATGAAACAGAATGCTCATCAGAGTCAGGGGATGATTCTGAGCATCTTTTGTTTCACCAGACTCGTCTGGTCCAGACTCTTCCGGTCTGGGGAAGGTTCTCTGCCTCTGGTCAGTCTCATCTGGTGAAGTCCTCTGGTGACTCTTCTGGTGAGGTCTTCTGGTCTGGCAGTTCCCCCTAGACTAAGTCCTAATCTAGTTCATCATCTGGCTAACAGGTCCAGATGGTCCTATTACATCTTCTGGTTTGTTTTAACTCATCAAAACTATACAACATTTATCCTAACACTGGTGACTTCATAATTGTTGTCACCAAACATCACTCTTGGCCCATTCAATGGCTTGAAATCCTGGAGATGATCTTTCTGGAATGTTATGTGCTTGGAACATCCACTATCAATGTACCACACATATTTTCTTGAAAGTCCTTTCTCCAATGGGCTCTTATCCTCCTGCAGAGAGATCAATTAGGTCCCCTACTAGAGCTGGGTCCTGATTGTTTAGTTGCAGGTTTTGTAGTAATCCAAAGATAAAAATCATCCTTTACTGGATGAGGAGATCTTATCTTCCTTCCAAATCTATCTACCAGCACATGTCCTCTAACAATGACATATTGAGCTACTGGTCTGATAAGGACACCTTTCCTATAAATAGGTCTGGTATACCTTATCTCAAATCTGGCCTTTGGAATGGCATGCCTTAAAGATATAGTCTTAAAGGTCTGGTTGTAAGGGTACATCCTAGAAGAACCATCTCTGGTGTCATAACTACCCAGATCAGTTGATTTTCTATAGATGGGTCTAGAAGACCTCCTCTGGTTCTGAAAATTGGATCTATTCTGATGATGAAATTCCTTCTGATTATTCCTGTTCTGGAATCTTCTTTGAGCATTCCCCCTTTGAGATCCCTGAATCTGATTGAGGTTCTCTGGTTCAGTATATGTCCTTTAATATTTCCTATTCTGATTAGGTTTCCTCTTAGAGTTTTCCTTTTGAGGTCCCCTAATTTGCTTAGGTTCCACTCTTTTAGGTTTCCTCTGAGGTCTCCTAATCTGGTTAGGCATCTGAACAGAACCATCAATCCTCATAGGTTCTCCTATCTGGCATTTATGCTCTAAGATTTCCTCTTCCAGTTCAGTGAACTCATTGGGAACATCATCTATATGGTCTGCAGAGCAGTCTTGTTAGGATAAATGTTGTATAGTTTTGATGAGTTAAAACAAACCAGAAGATGTAATAGGACCATCTGGACCTGTTAGCCAGATGATGAACTAGAATAGGACTTGGTCTAGGGGGAATTGCCAGACCAGAAGACCTCACCAGAAGAGTCACCAGAAGACCCACCAGAGGACTTCACCAGAGGACTCCACCAGATGAGACTGACCAGAGGCAGAGAACTTTCCCCAGACCAGACGAGTCTGGTGAAACAAAAGATGCTCAGAATCATCTCCTGATTCTAATGAGCATTCTGTTTCTTAACCAGATCAGGACCAGAAGACATCAGTTTGCCTGGTGTCTGGTCTTGCCTTCTCTGGAGAGAATCAGAGTTAGGCATTGGAAGCTACTGACCGTTGGTAATTTAAATCAAGTCAACAAGATCAGGATTGGAAAGTTTTGAAGACAATCAATCCAAGGATCTCATCAACCCAATCAATCAATTAGGGAATTGATTGATTGAAGCTTCCTTAAATAGAGGATCTGATTGGATTAGCTCTCCAACGGCTATACCCTAATCACCTCTATAAATACAAGAGTGCAGTCTCAAGAAAAGGGATAGAGAATTCTATGCGCACGAAGTCATATTCCAAGCTCTTGATTATCAAGCATATAACACTCTTATTCTGATCATACTTTCATATTTACTCTAAAGGAGTTGTTGGATCTCAACCTGTTCATCTTTAAGAGAAGGTTGAAGGTTTTAGATCAAGTTAGATCTAAAGGGTTTGTAAGAAGGAACTGGTACTTCACAATTCCAGTAAGTAAGTTGGTTGTTGGTTGGATAGTGAGACCCCTTTGATCAAGGGATAGTGGACGTAGGATATTCAGATCTGAACCACTATACATCCGGTCTTATTTACTGTTTTCTGTATTTACTTTGTTGCTTATTTATTGTGCTCTTGTGAAAAGAACTTTGCTAAAGACATTTACTTTAAAGCTTCCACAATTTATCAATCTAGTGGGACCAACAAGGCTAGTGCCTTAGGTAAGACCTACTCTGAAAAGGAAATAAACAGTAAAATATTACGTTCACTAACCAGCAGGTGAAGAATCAAAGTGACTGTGATTAAAGATAGCAAGGATCTCAACACTCTGGATCATCATCTTCTGTTATCTGATCTTAAAGCCTATGAATATGATCTTCAAGAGAAGGATCAAACAGAAGAAGTTTCTTCTTCTGGTTAGAAAGGAGTTGCCTTCTCCTCTACCATCAAGACAGATGACAAACCAAAGGAGTCTCCTGCAGATGACTTGAGTCTCAAGGAACAGGTAGCACTCCTAACCCATAACTTGATAAAATGAGTTCAAAATATGGCAGGTACAAAAAGCACTGGAAGGAATCTACCAGAGACAGGAAGAGTTCCTTCAAAGCTGCAGATAAAGAGAGAAAATCTGGAGACTCAAGGGAGACCAGATTCAGAACTCCAGAGAGGAGAAGAGATATCAGCTCTGGGAGATCAGATTAACAGAGGAGGGATGGCAGTTCTAGAAGATCTGACTACCAGAGAAGAGATAGTAGTCCAGCCAGAACAGAGTACAACCAGAGGAGGAGAGATCCAAGCCCAAGTCCCAGAGGAGATAACACATGTTACACCTGCAACAAGCCTGGTCACTACAACTATGATTGTCCTCAATTGACTCCTAGAGAAAGAGAAGAGAAAAGACTCAAGAGAGATAGGAGATATGCTGACAAGAGAGCACTACTGGCTGAAGTAGATGAGGAAGATACTAGTTCCAGTTCTTCTTCTTCTTCTTCTGATTTCGGATCAGATGATGGCGTATGTCTTATGGCAGACATCACTGAGGTAAATGAAACTACCCTATGCTTATCTAATTCCAAATATACTGAATAATCTCATTCATCTGGTAACTCCAGAGAGTCTGATATGCAACAAATGCTA
Source organism: Ballota nigra (assembly GCA_947034835.1). NCBI lineage: Eukaryota > Viridiplantae > Streptophyta > Magnoliopsida > Lamiales > Lamiaceae > Ballota > Ballota nigra. Next base: position 40,878,460 of record OX344721.1, read on the forward strand.
TCAGATCTCCAAAATTATGTTCAACTATGTCAAAAAATTGAGAAGGAAAATGGTAGGATCGGAGCCGAAGTTCAATCCCTCTCTCATGAGCAAAAATCCACCAGAGAACTCATGAAAGATCATTCCAAAGAAGTCTCTGAACTTCAGGATAAGATCACAGAAAGAGATACTCTGGTAGATCAACTCATGAAAGAAAAGAACTCTCAGGAAGATGAGTTCAATGAACTTAGAGCCAAATACCAGACTCTTATCAAGGGGAAACAAGTTGAGAAAACCATAGAAGAGATACCAATGCCCAGAAAAGCTCCTAAGATACCATCTGTTGTATCTATTATATCAGAGTCTTCTCAGCGCATTAATGATAAGAGTGGTTTAGGATATTCTGGAATTACTACCAAAACTCATAAATACCTTTACAACAAAGACAAGTCTATAAGATCTGGTAAATTGGTAGAAATCTAGGATGAAAAAGACTCAACTGGTAATGGTTACAAAGTGGTTCACAATCCTGATTGGAAAAGGAACCACTCAGTTAATCACATAGAATATGGTCCAGAAGAGTTGACTGTCCTGGAAGAGAGAATCCTTGAGAATAAACGTCAACAAGGGGAACCATTGAAGGTTGATGGATCTGTTAACAATAAATCTCAAAAAGTAGAACTTACTCAGATTGGAGGACCCCAGAGGAATCCTCAAAGGGAACCTAACCAGATTAGGGGACCTCAAAGGAGACACTCAAGAAGGGGGAATCCCAATTAGAATAGGAACTACCAGAGATGGAACAATGTTCAACAGAACCAGGTACCCCAGAGACGGTTTTCTCAGAGGAATCAATTCCAGAACATATATGCTCAAAGGAACTATAACCACCAGAAAATGTCTACCTTTCAGAACCAGAGGAGGTCTTCCAGACCCATCTATAGAAAACCAACTGATCTGGGTAGTTATGACACCAGAGATGGTTCTTCTAGGATGTACCCTTACAACCAGACCTTTAAGACCATATCTTTGAGGCAGGCCATTCCAAAGGCCAGATTTGAAAAAAGATACACCAGAACTGTCTATAGGAAAGGTGTTCTGATCAGACCAGTAGCTCAATATGTCATTGTAAGAGGACATGTGCTGGTAGATAGATTTGGAAGGAAGATAAGATCTCCTCATCTAGCAAGGGATGATCTTTATCTTTGGATTCCTACAAAACCTGCAACCAACCAATCAGGACCCAGCTCTAGTAGGGGACCTAATTGATTTCTCTGCAGGATGATAAGAGCCCATTGGAGAAAGGACTCTCAAGCAAACATGTGTGGTACATTGATAGTGGATGTTCCAAGCACATGACATTCCAGAAAGATCATCTCAAGGACTTCAAGCCAATGAATGGGCCAAGGGTGATGTTTGGTGACAACAACTATGGAGTCACCAGAGGCATTGGAAAGTTGACTTTTAATGGAGTATCTGTAGATGAAGTCTACTACGTTGAAGGACTCAAGCATAATCTGCTTTCAGTATCCCAATTTTGTGACAGGGGATACTCAGTGAAGTTCTCTAGTGATTCATGCACTGTCTTTTCTTCTGATTATAATGACATTTTACTTATAGGCTTGAGGAAGGGTAACATTTATCTTGCAGATTTTAGCAGTTGCCCAAGAAGTGCTTGCCTGGTTGCTAAATGATCTGCAGAAGATAGGTGGTTATGGCACAAGAGATTGAGCCACCTTAACTTCAAAACACTGAATAAGATTGCCAGAAAAGGTCTTATTCGAGGTCTTCCTAATGAAGTGTTTAAGAAGAATCAGGTTTGTGGTTCATGCCAGAAGGGTAAACAACCCAAGACCTCATTTAAGGATGTCCAGAGCACAACCACAACCAGAGTACTTCAACTACTTCACATGGACCTGTTTGGACCAGTTTCTCCTCTTAGTTTCAGTGGAAGGAAGTACACCTTGGTGATAGTAGATGACTTTTCAAGATACACTTGGGTAGTGTTCTTGTTTAAGAAAAATGAAACTATCACTAAGCTGCCATAATTCTTCAAACAAATTCAAAATGAGCAGAACCAGAGCATAGTCAGAATCAGAAGTGACAAAGGGACAGAGTTTCTGAATTCACACATTGCAGAGTATTGCATAGAACATGAGATTTTTCATGAGACATCTGCTGCCAGAACACCCCAACAAAATGGAGTAGCAGAAAGGAGGAATAGAACCCTTAAGGAAGCTGCAAGGACTCTTCTAGCAGAGTACAACACACTACAAAGGTTTTGGGCAGAAGCCATCAATACAGCCTGTTACACCCAGAACAGATGCCTAATTGCCCAGAGACATAGCAAGACTCCATATGAGGTATGGAAAGGTAAAACCCCAGCTGTCTCATATTTTCATATTTTTTTATGTAAGTGTTTCATCCATGACAATGGGAAATCTAAATTAAAAACCTTTGATGCTAAAGTGGCAGATGGAATATTTTTAGGATATTCCAGCACCAGTAAAGCTTTTAGAGTTTTTAATAAGAATTCACTTTGTGTGGAGGAAACACCTCATGTTGTTTTTTATGAATCTGCTGTTGAGTGCAAGGTGGAATTAAAGTCTTCTGTAGAAACCCAGAATCAGACTACTCCCAGAGTAATCAAGGTCAATCCACCTATTCTTGATTCAGACTCGGATTCAGATTCAGATGTTGATCCATCTTCTGGTTCTCGGAAGGAGAAATCTTCACAAGGAGCAGAACCAGAGGAGGTTGGAACTTCTGTAGGGGGAAGCTCTTCTGCAGTTGGTGATATTCACAAAGGTACTGCAGATGATGATCATTCAGGTAAGACCACGGGAAGGAGGACCCTAGTTGATCACCCCAATGACCTGATAATTGGAGATCCAACTAAGGGTGTCCAGACTAGGAGAACTCTTAACTTAGCTGCCTTATTCAGTTGCTATATATCCTTGATTGAGCCCAAGAACATCAAGGAAGCACTGAAAGATTCAAATTGGATTGTTGCTATGCAAGAGGAGTTGAATCAATTCACCAGACAGGATGTTTGGGAGCTGGTAGACTGACTTGATGCGAATTACACTAACTTCTACTAATCGCTCACCCGCAAGTGGACGGGTTCACTGTAGTATAAGTACGTATAATGACCAAGTAGTATCGAACCCAAAGGATGGAGTATATACGAATAGATCCCTGAAGATCTACGCGTCGTAGTTAATATGAGTGTGTTGTTTTTGGATTTTTAGAAAGATTAATTAAAAGACTAAATTAAACTAAGTAAACTAAAATACTAAAGAAATCTAATTAACTGCGGGTTGTGTTCTAATGAGAGATGGTGATGCTCAGGATAGGAATACCTACGTATACTAACGGAGCAGGTACATAATCAGAATAACTGTGACACACAAGAAATAACCTAAGTCTAAGAATGCAAGGTGAAAGCTCAAGATTCTAAACCCTAATACTTTACCCTAACACTCGACTTCACTAATCTACTAACACTTTAATAGAGTGTGCTTAACTAATGAGACCCTAATTTAACTAAGGTGATGCGGTCGTCCTCCTTCGCTAAACCGGTAAATGAATTAACCCTTTCTAAACCTTCTCGTTAAGACTACTAGTTGTTATTGAGTGTTGCGGTCGTCCTCTCTCTAACACTTTCATACGAAATTCAAAGGTAAAGTTAAGGTTAATTATAAGAATTCATTAATCAAGAGAATTAAAACTCACGTCACGAATTACCCTAATTACATACCCACAACCTACTTCTACGAGTTCATCCTACCCTAAGCATGCAAGGGTTTTAGCCGGACATGGCTTTGACAAACATAAAAGCAATAGAAGAAACAACGAACATAAACATAATGAATTGAACGAAGAAAATAAGAAACATGAACTAGGGTTTTTAAAGAAATAAATACTAAGAACTGAAATTTAATTAACTAAAACGAAGTTTCAAAGCGTTTAAAGTAAACAAGCTAATGAAAAGAAACTAAGAAACGAAAAGAACTAAGAATTCGTATGAAAACCTCAACAAAACGTAAACGTAAACTTCCTTCTCTCCTTCCTCTCCAAAAACGAACTCTCTATCTCGTGTGTGTGTCAAGTCGTCCTTTAAAACGAGTTTGGAAGAGGTATATATAGGCACCGGGTCGAAACAGGATCTCGTGGGCTGAAAAACAAAATTTGGCATATAAGCCTCGGAGGCGCTCGAGCTGTCCCGGTCAAGCGGGGCGCTCGAGCCGTGTTGGTCGAATGGATTGCTTGGTCGAGCGGGGCGCTCGAGTTGTGTCCCTCGAGCGGCAAAAACACTCTGTAAGTTTGGAGCGCTCGGCCTACGTTGCTCGAGTGAGGTGCTCGAGTGATGGTGCTCGAATGGTCCTTCCTTCCTTACAACTAACACTTTTCTTCTCACGTACTAATATCAATCGTATTTCTTTGATATCTTCTCATCCGGGCATCCGTTTGAGTCGATTCAAAGTCCTACGAACTCCGTTTTTCATCCTCAATTCACCTATGAGTATCAAAGAGACAAATTCATCAATGTATAGAAATAGTACTCATTTGGCTCTAAAAACTCAATAAAATCGACCAAAACTAGGGCGTTTCTAGCTACGAATCATGACAATTTCACGCCTAATCCTAGACAGACCAAGACATCAAAAGGTGATAGGCACTAAGTGGGTTTTCAAGAATAAGAAAGATGAGAATGATGTCATTACTAGGAACAAGGCAAGGCTAGTGGCTCAGGGCTATTCTCAGTCTGAAGGAATAGACTATGATGAGACATTTGCTCCTGTTGCCAGACTAGAAGCCATCAGATTGTTCTTAGCATATGCTGCTCATATGAAGTTCAAAGTATACCAGATGGATGTGAAATCTGCCTTTCTTAATGGGATTCTCATGGAGGAAGTGCATGTGGAACAACCTCCTGGTTTTGAACAAGGTGACAAGGTGTTTAAGCTTAAGAAAGCTCTTTATGGGCTGAAGCAGGCACCCAGAGCATGGTATGACACTCTATCTCAGTTTCTTCTGGACAATGGTTTTACTAAGGGTAAGATTGATAGGACCTTGTTTAGGAAAGAAGAAGGAAAGGACATCCTTCTGGTCCAAATATATGTTGATGACATTATATTTGGATCCCCTAACAAGAAGTTGTGTGAGAAGTTTGGCGAACTCATGCAGAGCCAGTTTGAGATGTCTATGATGGGATAAATGAATTATTTCTTAGGTCTGCAGGTAAAGCAAACAGAGAAGGGAATTTTCATCAATCAGGCAAAGTACATCAGAAACATGTTAGAGAAATTTGGAATAGGATCTAGCAAAGCAGCCAAGATTCCTATGATGACAAATTTCAACATGGATCCAGATGAGTCTGGAGAGAGTGTGGACCAGACTCAGTACAGAGCACTTTTTGGTTCTCTTCTGTACCTGACTGCAAGCAGACCAGATATTACTTTTGTTGTAGGTGTGTGCGCCAGATTTCAAGCTAATCCTAAGAAAAGTCATTTGGAAGCAGCTAGGAAGATATTAAAATATCTCAAGGGAACAGTGAATTTGGGGTTATGGTATCCTGCAGATGACAACTTAGAGTTAAGTGGTTATTCGGATTCAGATTATGGTGGGTGCTGAATAGATAGGAAGTCTACGAGTGGTACATGTCAGTTCTTAGTGAACAAATTGGTATCTTGGTTTTCTAAGAAGCAGACTTCAGTTGCTACATCAACAACAGAAGTAGAGTACATGGCTGCAGGAAGCTGTTGTTCACAACTACTCTGGATTAGTCAACAGCTTAGGGACTACCAGACTAGAGCCAAGAATATTCCAATATTCTGTGATAGTAATAGTGCAATAGCAATCACCCAGAATCCAGTTCTTCACACCAGGTGCAAACATGTTGATATAAGGCATCACTTTATCAGAGATCATGTTGAGAAGGGAGATATAATGATGGAAAAGATTGCAACAGAGAAGCAGATAGCAGATATTTTGACTAAGCCTTTGGCTGGGTCCAGATTCAGAGAGTTAGCATTTGAGTTAGGCTTATTGGATCCAGAGACAGATTTATTTTAGGGGGAACATCAGAGAAGTATCCTTTATTTCATTCTATTACTTAATATATATATATATTTAAACTAGCATGCCTACAGGCTAGATATATCAAGGGAAGTTACATCTCCAGATGTGTTTCACACCAGATGAGGCTTGTACCAGATGAGGTACATCCTAGATGAGGTACTGAATAAGATTCCAGAAAAGTCTGGAGTCTTCTCTGACCAGAACCAGATGGGTTTCATCAAATGAGATGTAACACCAGACTAGCTGTGGTATCATCTGGTTACAATATCAGGTGACAGGTATGCTTTTACTTCTCTGGCCTCTGATCATTGGGATACACTTTTCAAATTATTTAATACACTCAAAACGTCTCAACTTCAGAGTGTATTTAAGACTAGTGTATAGGGCCTAGGCAATCATTTTGCTTTTTCTCTTGACTGCCACAAAACCCCCTCGAACCCAGTCCCAATGACCACGCCTACGCACCAGATTAAATCTGTATTTCGCCTTTTAATCTTGGCCATCAGATTTAATTAATGTGCAATATGTCAATCAATTCGAAAATTGATTTTGTTCCCTAAATTAAATTTGGCAATTACACGCGTTCACACTTCATTAATTGTTCAAGCCACGCATCTTGCCTATTTAAATCAAACCTTGCTTCAATCTGTCTTTTCACGTTTCTTTATTTTCAAAGCCCTAATTTCTCTCTGCAAGTTTTCTTTCTCTCTCTCTCTTTCTCTTACAGAAATGGCACCCAAGTGCAACTTCGATCCGGAGTATGTTTTCAAGAAATTGAAGTCAGAAATGGTGGTGGATTTCTACTCCACTAAGAATCCAGCAGCACTGGAGATTTTGGAGTTTCTTAGGCAATCTGGAGTGGAGGAGTTGATTTCCAAAATACCCAAGGATTTGCGCACATTGGATGGGTACGCTGCACAGTTTTTGGTCAGGATGAAAATCCACGATGACCACATCTCCTCCAAGCTTGATAAGGAGGATGTCGTCTTCTCGAAGGACAATTTCTGCAGCTTGTTTGGTAACATTTCCTCGGAGGGTGTGGACCCCTTGAAGTATAAGGAAGGAGAAGCGTTGGAGTCATTCAAGCTTTTTGCCAGATCCTCCTGTCAGAATTTGACAAAAGGCTTTCTTGACAAACATTTGAGGCAAAAATACAAGGTTCTGTTCGATATTGTGGTGAAGATCCTGATGTGCGAAAGTCATAGCACAAATGTCATCTTCACAGGCAGGCTCTGTGTTATGAGGGTAATTTTTTACGGCGCCAAATGCAATTGGGCCGAGTTCTTCTTGGGAGTTTTGAGGAAGAACAAGCTGAAGGTGCAGAAGGAGGAGTGCCCCCAACTGACTGGAGAGCAACAATTTGTTTTCAATGCCAATGTGTCCTTAGGCACAAAGCTCACTCTGATCTTGGACTCAATCTTTCCAGAGAAGAAGTGGAGAGATTCCTGGTGCAAGGGCTTTCACAAGTCCAAGATCCTATTTTCTAAGGATGGCCCTCTCCATGGCCATGTTGATTCTGATGGAGAGCAAGCCATCCCTGCCCCTCCTCTTCAAGCAGTTCCTTCACCTGCAAAGGGGCAGAAGCAGCAAAGTAAGAAGAAGACTGCTGAAGCTACTGGTTCTTCAACCATAGTTTTCTCTGGTTCCTCAGAGGAGGACCAGATTCCCCTTCTTGATGTGTTGAAGAAGAAGGGTGATGGTGAGCAGGCTGCCAAGTCAGTGGGAGCAGCTAAAAGGAAGAGGCCAGAGGAGGCCAAGAAGGTATCTGCTAAAAAGCCCAGAACAAGCAGAATGAGCAAGAAAACGCTTCTGGTGGATAAGCCATCAGAAGAAGAAGAGGCAGAGGAAGTTGAGCCTCTTAAGAAGAAATCCAGGGCCAGGAGGGCCATGTTTCAGGGGTCAGACTCTGGCTCTGACCTAGGGGATGCCTTGGAGCAGGCAATAGAAGAAGCTTATCTACTTATGGGAGGTGCTCCAGAGATATCTGTTCCAGCTGGTGTTGACCCAGCTGAGGTAATTCCTTCCATCCTCTCCCCTGTTAATCTTGTTACCCCCTCTACTTCTCCACCAGAAAACCCTCCCCAAAACCCATCTTCTGCTTTTGGTGTCCCCATCTCTGCACTAGAGCAGACCCTACCTGATACCCTCATATACACTCCTTCCACCATACCTCCTCAAACACCTTCTCCCTCACCTTCCCACACACCTCTTACCACTAATCCCTCTCCCCCAGCCCCTGTACCAGAGGTGCCTTCCATTTCTGGTGCAGAACAAACCTCACAAAATTCCATCCCAGCCTCTGTACCAGAGATACCATCTTCCTCTGGTGCAGAACAGCCCCTTCCCACAACCTCTACCTCACAAAATCCCACCCCTCCCCAAACTCATTCAGACCAGAACCCATCTATCTCCATGGCCTTGGGACCTCTTGCCCCTCCCCACTCTCCCACCTGTCTGACCAGCGATGATAGTGAAGATGAGAATGCTTCACTGGAGCCGGAGGTCTTAGCACCATCCTCCTCTGCCTCTGGGCCCAGACCCTTTACTTTCTCATCTGTAGAAATGGGTCCCATCAGGCAGAGCATGAGTGTAAGTGCTCAGCTCTGGCTAAGAGAGCACTTCCCTATTCTGTTGGAGCACTTACCACTATTGGCAGATCTGACTGATGCCAAAGTCTGGAGCAAGGCCAGATTAGAGGATGTGGAGGACTTGATGATGCTGTTAGAAGAGATGTCTCCTTCCACATTCACTGCCTGGGAGATAGAGCTCAAGAAGAAGCTAAACATCCAGAATCCAGCTGAGCTAGAGACCTCGGAAGCAGCGAAGGCGTTGATTCGCACTCTGCTCATCCAGAGAGGAGTTATGATCTCTCCCGAGGGCCCCTCTTACAAATTTGGCCCTCACTTCTCTTTCCCTCCGGAGCTCTACTCTGATGAGGAGGACTTTGATGTCACTCCTGCCGTGCTGCAAAATATGAAGACCTTCTTCAATGAGCAGATCATGCAGATTGGGCGTTTTTCCAAGGCAATTCAACATATGGCCCCTGCTATGATTGAGCATCAGATCCGGCAGGAGAGGAAGATCTTCTTGAAGCAGATAAAGTCCACCTTTGCAGCTGCCAAAGCCTCTTTCAAAGCCAATGGACTTTTTGTTAAGCTGGATGTGATGCACAGCCAGAAGCAGCTCCAGGAGCATGTGCTGGAACATCTGAGGCCAGTTTCTATTTTGAAGGTTGAGATGGCTTCCCAGATGTTGAAGACTGCTAAGATTAAGGACTCCCTCCAGGAGATGTTAGAAAAGCAGGAGAGGCTAGTTGCGGAGTCAAAAGCTTATCTGGAGGAAGCCAAGCAACTGTGTGATCTTCACTCTTCCTCCAACACTGCCCTGCCTGATCTCATTAGGCAGATTGTGGAGCCCCTTATTGATGAAGTTAAAAAGGGGGAAGAGAAGGCCAAAACTGATCTGGCGAAGACCACAAATGAGACTCTCTTCAGCCATGGTACTCGTCTGGACCTGCTGGAGAACACTTTGGCCCAGGCCGAGCTGCAGAAGAAGAAGAAGGAAGAGTTAAAATCTCTTACCATGGCAAAGTAGCTTGCGGCAGAAGAGGAGTCTTCAGAAGCAGAGCAGGATCCTATGGCCGTTTCTGGACCTGCCAAGAGGAAGATAAGGAAAGTTAAGAAGAGCTTCCTTGAATCTGTCGTTGAAGAGGCAGAGAAGAGATTCAAGGAAGAGACGCCTCAAGAGAGGCAAACCAGAATAAGAAAGAACATAGATGAAGAGCAGAGGCTCAGATATGTTAGGAGGCAGAACAAGAAGACCAGAGAAGCTGGCATCTCTTCTGGTGTTAGTGGATCCAGCCAGAGAAGGAAAGCGCCTGTAGAAGTGATGGAGATCTTGCCACTCAGGACAGAAGGGTCCTTTGACTCTACTGTGCCTGTTCCCCTCATTGAGAAGTGGAGAGAAGCCAAGACTTTGTGGTTCATCCAGCACTACATCCAAAGGCCTCCACCAGAGGATGATGTTCTCATCAACAGGACGTTCCATTCTTGGATGAAGGCTTATGACGCATGTCTGTACAAGCAGCTGATGGACTCCACCATTGAGTTCAACCTGGAGGTCACTGCCCCTGAATTTCATTATCTCAACACTCCAATGATAGGGGACCAGGTTTATTGGGCTGAAATGAAGAAGCTATACAAGACCAAGGTGTTGGAAAATTTCACTCCAACATCTTCTGCAGAGTTGAAGGCCATTCAAGACAGATTCTTCGACTGGTTCCTGGTGTCTAAGGAGAACATAAGATATGCTTAGAATAGGACCAGAATTTCATTGTAATCTGTAATCACTTTTGTCCTTATTATTCAATGAAAAATCATATCTTCTCTGTTCAAAAGACAACTTCGTGTTGTCTTAATTGTTTGCCTGATAAGATCTATTCTAAGGTCTTATCCCTTTATTGTCTTTCTTGCTTATTTTTTTTTTTGTTTTGATCAGTTCTGGTTATATTTTAACTCCATCAAAAAGGGGGAAATTGTTAGGATAAATATTGTATAGTTTTGATGAGTTAAAACAAACCAGAAGATGTAATAGGACCATTTGGACCTGTTAGCCAGATGATGAACTAGAATAAGACTTAGACTAGGGGGAATTGCCAGACCAGAAGACCTCACCAGAAGAGTCACCAGAAGACCCACCAGAGGACTTCACCAGAGGACTCCACCAGAGGACTTCACCAGATGAGACTGACCAGAGGCAGAGAACTTTCCCCAGACCAGACGAGTCCGGACCAGACGAGTCTGGTGAAACAAAAGATGCTCAGAATCATCTCCTGATTCTGATGAGCATTCTGTTTCTTAACCAGATCAGGACCAGAAGACATCAGGTTGCCTGGTGTCTGGTCTTGCCTTCTCTGGAGAGAATCAGAGTTAGGCATTGGAAGCTACTGACCGTTGGTAATTTAAATCAAGTCAACAAGATCAGAATTGGAATTTTTTTAAGACAATCAATCCAAGGATCTCATCAACCCAATCAATCAATTAGGGAATTGATTGATTGAAGCTTCCTTAAATAGAGGATCTGATTGGATTAGCTCTCCAACGGCTATACCCTAATCACCTCTATAAATACAAGAGTGCAGTCTCAAGAAAAGGGCTAGAGAATTCTACGTTCACGAAGTCATATTCCAAGCTCTTGATTATCAAGCATATAGCACTCTTATTCTAATCATACTTTCATATTTACTCTAAGGCTATGTTCTTTTTGGGTTTTAAAAACCTGGATTTGGATTTTGAAATCCAAAACCCATTCTAGTTTGGGTTTTAAAATTAGGTTTTTGAAATCCTAATCCTACAACCCTATAAATAACCTATACAACACTCCTTCACTTTTTACATAATAAAGGTAAAACCTACCCTACTCAAAACCCAAAAAGAACAAGGATTTTAAAAACCCAATGGATTACAAAAATCACTGGTTTTCAAAAACCGGTTTTTGAAAACCACTTAAAACCCAAAAATAACATAGCCTAAAGGAGTTGTGGGATCTCAACCTGTTCATCTTTAAGAGAAGGTTGAAGGCTTTAGATCAAGTTAGATCTAAAGGGTTTGTAAGAAGGAACTGGTACTTCACAATTCCAGTAAGTAAGTTGGTTGTTGGTTGGATAGTGAGACCCCTTTGATCAAGGGAAAGTGGACGTAGGATATTCAGATCCGAACCACTATACATCTGGTGTTATTTACTGTTTTCTGTATTTACTTTCTTGCTTATTTATTGTGCTCTTGTGAAAAGAACTTTGCTAAAGACATTTACTTTAAAGCTTCCGCAATTTATCAATCTAGTGGGACCAACAAGTCTTTATTCCAATTAGGATTTTTAACTACTCTGTAACCTTTTCCATTAGGATCCTTTTCATCCTACATTTCTACCACTTCACCAGATCTTTCAGACAACTTGCCTTTATTGCATAAAATTTAGTAGATCGGGTTTTAATTCCAGAATATCCTAAACTACTCTTATCATGTACTCTTTGAGAAGATCCTTGTATTATGGATACAACATTTGGAGCTTCTCTGATCTTAGGTACTTCCATGATAGGTTGTTCAACTTTCTTATCCTTGATTAGATATTGATATTTGGCCTTAAGCTCATTGAACTCTTCTGCCTGAGAGTTCTTCTCTTTCATGAGCTGGTCTACCAGAGTATCTCTTTCTGTGACCTTTTCTTGAAGTTCAGAGACTTCTTTAGAATGGTCTTTCATGAGTTCTCTGGAAGATTTTTGCTCATTAGATAGAGACTGAACTTCAACTCTTAGCCTACCATTTTCTTTTTCAAGCTTTTGGCAAAGTTGAACACAATTTTGGAGATCTGATAGCATTTGCTGCATATCAGACTCTCTGGAAGCACCAGATGAATGAGAAGATTCAGTATATTTGGAATTTGATAAGCATAAGGTAGGTTCATTTACCTCAGTGATGTCTGCCATAAGGCATACATCATCATCAGATCCGAAATCAGAAGAAGAAGAACTGGAACTAGTATTCTCCTCCTCCTCTGCTGCTGCCAGTAGTGCTCTCTTGTCTGCATATCTCCTATCTCTCTTGAGTCTTTCCTCTTCTCTTTCTCTAGGAGTCAAATAAGGACAATCATAGCTGTAGTGACCAGGTTTGTTGCAGGTATAATAGGTGTTGTCTCCTCTGGGACTGGGACTTGGATCTCTCTTCCTCTGATTGTATTATGTCCTGGATGGACTACTATCTCTCTTCTGGTAGTCAGATCTGCTAGAACTGCCATCCCTCCTCTAGTAATCTGATCTCCCAGAGTTGTCATCTCTCCTTCTCTCTGGAGTTCCGAATCTGGTTTCCCTAGAGTCTCCAGATGTCTTTTCTTTATCTACAGCTTTGAAAGAAGTCTTCCTATCTCTAGTAGATTCTTTCCAATGCCTTTTGTACCTGCCATATTTAGAACTCATCTTATCAAGTTTACGGGGTTAGAAGTGCTACCTGCTCCTTGAGACTCAAGTCATCTGCAGTAGACTCCTTTGGCTTATCATCAGTCTTGATAGTTGAGGAAAAAGCAACTCCTTTCTGGCCAGAAGAGGAAACCTCTTCTGTTTGATCCTCCTCTTGAAGATCATACTCGTAAGCTTTGAGATCAGACAACAGAAGATGATGATCTAGAGTGTTGAGATCCTTGTTGTCTTTAATCAAAGTCACTTTGATTCTCCACCTGCTGGTTAGTGAACGCAAAATTTTGCAATTTATTTCTTTCTCTGAATAGGTCTTACCTAAGGCACTAGCCTTGTTAAGGAGATTTGTGAGGCGCATATCCAGCTGGTCAATGGTCTCATCTGGTTTCATCTTTAAGGTGCCAAACGAGTGTTGAACAACTTGGAGTTTGTTGTCCTCGATCTTCTCTGTTCCCTCACAGAGCAGTGCAAGTTTGTCTCACATCTCCTTGGTAGTGGCACATGTTCTGACCTTTTCAATCACCTCCTTTGTGAGTGTGTTAATGATTTCAGTCCTTGCCACCTGGTCTAGGTTATACAACTTTCTTTCATCGTTGTCAAGCTCGTCTTTCTGCTTTAATATTTTCTGTCTAGCGACACGGGCACCAGTTCTCTCCTCTGCAGATTCACTTGTTTCTTCCCTGGACTCAGACCTGCCATCATTAATATGAGTCCAATAAAATTTGATGGGGCCACTTTCTACCACATCTAACATGCGGTGGTGGATAGCTCCAAAATGATTACTCATCATGAAGCTCCAGTGGCTGTAATCCTCAAAGGAGAATTATGGTAACTTGCGGCTCTTATATGAAGATTTTGAAGACATTTTTTTAATAATTTTAAAAATTTAACAATAAATTAATCCAAACACAATAAAGAGCAATGGATCTGCCCGGTGACCACCAAAAGCTTTACAAAGCAGTGGTCTTTGGACACACTACTCTGATACCACTTGTTGGTCCCACTAGATAGATTAATTGCGGAAGCTTTAAAGGTTATGTCTTTTAACAATATCTTTTATAAGAGCACTATAAATAAATTAAGACATAATTGAAGAAAGCAGTAAATGGACCAGATTTATAGTGGTTCGAATTATAATATCCTACGTCCACTCTCCCTTTTATCAAATGGGTCTCACTAACCAACCAACAACCAACTTGCGTACTGGAATTGTGAAGTACCAGTTCCTTCTTACAAACCCTTTAAATCTAACTTCGATCTAAAGTCTATAGCCTTTAACCTTTTCTTAGAGATGAACAGGTTGAGATCCAACTACTCCTTTAAGAGTATATATGAAATATGAACAATAAGAGTGCTAAGAGTGATAGAACAAAGGCTTGGAATATGACTTCTTGCGCGTGAGAATCTGAAGCCTTTCTTGAGTCTGCACTCTTGCATTTATAGAGGTTATTAGGGTTTAGCCGTTGGAGAGCTAATCTAATCAGATCTCTATTTAAGGAAGCTTCCAATCAATCAATTCCCTAATTGATTGATTGGGTTGGTGGGATCCTTGGATTGATTGACTTCAAAACTTTCCAATCCGATCTTGTTGACTTGATTTAAATCACCAACGGTCAAATGCTTCCAATGCCTAACTCTGATTCTCTCCAGAGAAGGCAGGACCAGACACCAGGCAACCTAAAAGTCTTCTGGTCCAGAGTTGGTTAAGAAACAGATTATTCAGGAGAATCAGGAGATGATTATGAGCATCTTATGTTTCACCAGACTCGTCTGGTCTGGGGAAGGTTCTCTGCCTTTGGTCAGTCTCATCTGGTGAAGTCTTCTGGTAGGTCTTCTAGTGATTCTTCTGATGAAGTCTTCTGGTCTGGCAGTTCCCCCTTGACTAAGTCCTAATCTAGTTCCTCATCTGGCTAATAGGTCCAGATGGTCCTATTACATCTTCTGGTTTTTTTTAACTCATCAAAACTAACAACTTTTATCCTAACAATCCTCATCTTCACTATCATCGCTAATGGAGCTTGTGGGGGAGGGAGGACCAGGAAATCCCAAGGCTATAGTAGAGGAGGGATTTGGATCTGTTTGAGTAGGAGGGGGGATATGTGTTTGGGTTTGAGAGGTAGAGGGGTGTGTTTGAGTGGATGTGGAAGGTTGTTCTGTACCAGAAGAGGTAATGGGCACCTCTGGTACAGAGGTTGTTTGTGGGGGTGAAGGGTTAGGGGGTAGAGGTGTCTGAGTATGGGAGGGAGAGGTTTTTTGAGGGGGGATCTGTTCTGGTGCAGGTATAGATGATGGTGCACCAGAAAAAGATGGTTGGGCTAGAGTTTCTGGGGGGAAAGGGAAGGTGAAATGAGATTAACATGAGGTGGAGAAGAGGGGTTTACCTCGGCTGAGTCAACATCAGCCGGAAACACAGCAGGGCAGATACAGTGGCCTCTGTATCTGGAATAGCAGTAGCAGACGAGGTCTCATCCACCTCCATCTCTGGTTGAGCTGCTTCCTCAAGGGCTTGATCCAGAGAAGTGTCCAGAGAAGAACTGGAGCTTGGATCTTGCAAAATGGCTCTCCTTGCCCTTGGCTTCTTCTTGAGAGGAACCTCTTCCTTAGCTTCAGAGTCCTCTGCATCTGTAGGCTCATCCCTAAGAAGGGACTTCTTCTCTGCCCTCTTTTATTTCTTAGACTTCTTCCCAGAAGGCTTGCTTGCACCACCTTCCTCTGGTCTGGTCCTCTTCTTCGTAGGACCACACTTCTTAGCCTTTGGTGAAGATACCGACTCTTCTTCACCACCCTTCTGCTTCTTCAAAGCAGATGAAAGATGAATCTGATCATCCTCTGATGAACCAGAAATCACCACATTGGAGGAAGCAGGGGCATCAGACTTCTTCTTCACATTCCTCTTACCCTTAGGAGGGGAAGGAATTGCTTGAATCGGTTGGGCAGGGATGGATCCTTCTCCATCCGAATCTGGATGCCCGTGCAAAGGTCCATCCTTGTTGAAAAGGATCTTGGACTTGTTGAACTTCTTGCAACCACTAGCCTTCCACACCTTATCCGGTAGTAGATGATCCAGAATAAGGGTGAGCTTCGTTACTAAAGACACCTTGGCGTTAAAATAGAACTGCATCACTCCAGGCTTATCTGGGCACGCCTCCTTCTGGATCTTCGCCTTGTTCTTTCTCATCATATTCCAGAAAAACTCAGTCCAATCACACTCAATACCATTATAGATCGCCCTCATCACGCACAATCTCCCAGTGAAAATTGCATCCATACTGTGATTTTCACACATGAGTATCTTCACAACAATGTCGAACAATACCTTGTACTTCTGACGTAAATGCTTGTCAAGAAATCCCTTCGTTAAGTTCTTGCAAGAGGACCTTGTAAAGATCTTGAAAGACTCAATTGCCTCACTCTCCTTGTACTTTAAGTGATCCACTCCAACCATAGAAAGGTTTCCAAATAGCTTGCTAAAATCCGCCTTCGCGAGAACCACCGTCTCATTGTCAATCTTCGAAATAATTTCATCATCAAAAATCTTCATCCGCACCAGGAATTGACCAGCATAATGATTCAAAGTGCGAGAGTCCTTTGGAATCACAGAGATGAGATCTTCAACGCCAGATTTACGGAGAAGATGCAAAATTTCCAAAGTAGCAGAGTTGCGAGTGGAGTAGAAGTCAACCGCCATCTCGGTCTTCAACTTTTGACAGGCATAAGAAGGGTTGAAGTTGCATTTGGACGCTATTTCTGTAAGAAAGGATAGAGAGAGAAGAAAGCTTTTGCAGAGAGAGGTTAGGGTTTGAGAATTTTTGAAAAAGTGAAGAGACGGATTGAAGAAATTTTAGTTTATAAGAGAAATATACGCGTGGATTTGAAATTAATAATTAACATTAAATTAAGGGGACAAGATCAATTTGTCAATTGATTGACATATTGCACTTTAATTAAATCTGACGGCCAAGATTAATTTAGGCAAGATATAGATTTAATTGTGTGCGTTGCGCAGTCATTGGGACTGGGTTCGAGGGGTTTTTTGGCAGTCAAGAGAAAAGCGAAATAATTGCCTAGGCCTACGCCCCAAGTTTTAAATACACTCTGAATATGAAACGTTTTGGGTGTATTTAGTAATTTGAAAAGTGTATCCCAATGACCAGGCACAGAAGAGTAAAAACTTACCTGTCATCTGGTATTGTAACCAGATGATACCACGAGTGCTCTGGTGATACATCTCATCTGGAGGTAATTCCTCTGGTGCAACTTGCCTGTTATCCGAAGATACAACAAGTTATCTAGTATATAGCTTATCTGGAGATGTAATCGCTCTGGTATATCTAATCTGCAGACAGGTAGTGATATCAAAGTGATAAATGTAGTATGATAAAAAGAAAAAAAATACTCTTCAGATGTTCCCCCTAAACCAAGTCTATCTCTGGATCCAATAATCCTAACTCAAAGGCTAATTCTCTGAATCTGGTGTCTACTAACGGCTTAGTGAGAATATCTGCTCTCTGCTTCTCTGTTGCAACCTTTTCCATCCTTATATCCCCTTTCTCAACATGATCTCTGATGAAATGGTGTCTTATATCAACATGCTTGCATCTGGTGTGAAGAACCAGATTCTGGGTAATGGCTATTGCACTGTTGCTACCACAAAATATTGGAATATCCATAGCTCTAATCTGGTAGTCCCTAAGCTGCTGACTAATCCAGAGTAGTTGTGAACAACAGCTACCTGCGGCCATGTACTCTGCTTCTGTAGTTGATGTAGCAACTGAAGTCTGTTTCTTAGAAAACTAAGATACTAACTTATTTCCAAGAAATTGGCATGTACCACTAGTAGACTTCCTATCAATTCTGCATCCACCATAATCTGAATCTGAATATCCACTTAACTCAAAATTATCATCTGCAGGATACCATAACCCCAAATTTACTGTTCCCTTAAGATACTTCAAAATCTTCCTAGCTGCTTCCTGGCGACTCCTCTTAGGATTAGCTTGAAATCTGGCACACACACCCACAACAAAAGTATTATCTGGTCTGCTTGCAGTCAGGTACAGAAGAGAACCAATAAGTGCTCTGTACTGAGTCTGGTCCACACTCTCTCCAGACTCATCTGGGTCCATGTTAAAATTTGTCATCATAGGAATCTTGGCAACTTTGCTAGATCCTATTCCAAATTTATCAAACATGTTTATGATGTACTTAGCCTGGTTAATGAAGATTCCCTTCTCTGTCTACTTCCTATTCCAAATTTATCTAACATGTTTATGATGTACTTAGCCTGGTTAATGAAGATTCCCTTCTCTGTCTACTTCACCTGCAAACCTAAGAAATAATTCATCTCACCCATCATTGACATCTCAAACTGGCTCTGCATGAGATCTCCAAACTTCTCACACAGCTTCTTGTTAGGGGATCTAAATATAATATCATCAACATATATTTGTACCAGAAGGATGTCCTTTCCTTCTTCTTTCCTAAACAAGGTCCTATCAATCTTTCATGTAGTAAAACCATTGTCCAGAAGAAATTGAGAAAGAGTGTCATACCATACTCTAGGTGCCTGCTTAAGCCCATAAAGATCCTTCTTAAGCTTATACACCTTGCCACCTTGTTCAAAACCAGGAGGTTGTTCCACATACACTTCCTCAATGAGAATCCCATTAAGAAATGCAGATTTCACATCCATCTGGTATACTTTGAACTCCATGTGAGCTGCATATGCTAAAAACAATCTAATGGCTTCTAGTCTGGCAACAGGGGCAAATGTCTTATCATAGTCTATTCCTTCATACTGAGAATAGCCCTGAGCCACTAGAATTGCCTTGATTCTAGTAATGACATCATTCTCATCTTTCTTGTTTTTGAAAACCCACTTAGTGCCTATCACCTTTTGATGTCTTGGTCTGTCTACCAACTCCCAAACATCTTGTCTGGTGAATTGATTCAACTCCTCCTGCATAGCAACAATCCAATTTGAATCCTTCAGTGCTTCCTTGATGTTCTTGGGCTCAATAAAAGACACATAGCAACTGAATAAGACAGCTAAGTTAAGAGTTCTCCTCGTCTGGACACCCTTAGTTGGATATTCTATAATCAACTCTGTGGGGTGATCAACCAGGGTTTTCCTTCCCTTGGACTTGCCTGATTGACCATCTACTGCAGTACCTTGGTGATTATCGCCAACTGCAGGAGAGCTTCCCCCTAAAGGAGTTCCAACCTCCTCTGGTTCTACTCCTTGTGGAGGCTTCTGCTCCAGAGAACCAGAAGATGGGTTACCATCTAAATCTGAATCTGATTCTGAATCAATAACAGGTGGCTTAACTTTGATGATCTTCTGAGTCCGAGTCTCATCTGGATATGACTCTTTTGTGTCCACCTTGCACTCAAGAGTAGATTCATAAAAAATAACATGAGGTGTTTCTTCCACACAAAGTGAATTCCTATTAAAGACTCTGTATGATTTACTGGTGCTGGAATATCCTAAGAATATTCCATCTGCCACTTTAGCACCAAAAGTCTTTAATTTGGACTTCCCATTGTCATGGTTGAAACACTTTCATCCAAAAACATGAAAGAATGAAACAGATAGGGTTTTACCTCTCCATACCTCATATGGTGTCTTACCATGTCTCTGGGTAATGAGGCATCTGTTCTGGGTGAAACATACTGTATTGATGGCTTCTGCCCAAAATCTCTAAGGAGTGTTGTGCTCTGCTAAAAGAGTTCTGGTAGCTTCTTTGAGGGTTCTGTTCCTCCTTTCTACAACTCCATTCTGTTGGGGTGTTCTGGCAGCAGATGTCTCATGAAAGATACCATTGTCCTTACAGTACTCTGCAATGTGTGAATTCAAGAACTCTGTCCCTTTGTCACTTCTGATCCTCACTATGCTCTGGTTCTGCTCATTCTAAATTTGCTTGAAGAACTCTGGTAACTTAGTGATAGTTTCATTTTTCTTAAACAAGAACACTACCCAAGTGTATCTTGAAAAGTCATCTACTATCACCAAGGTGTACTTCCTCCCACTGAAGCTAAGAGGTGAAACAGGTCCGAACAGGTCCATGTGAAGTAGTTGAAGTACTCTGGTTGTGGTTGTGCTATGGACATCCTTGAAAGAAGTCTTGGACTACAAACCTGATCTTTCGTGAACACTTTATTTGGAAGACCTCGAACTAGACCCTTTCTGGCAATCTTGTTGAGTGCTTTGAAATTCAGGTGAATCAATCTCTTATGCCAAAGCCAGCTTTTCTCTGCAGATCCCTTTGCTACCAGGCAAGTATTTCTTGGATGGCTGTTGAAATCTGCAAGATAAATGTTACCTTTCCTCAAGCCAATAAGCAAAATATCATCATAATTAGAGGAAAATACAGTGCATGAATCACTAGAAAACTTCACTGAGTATCCCTTGTCACAAAATTGGGATACAGAAAGCAGATTATGCTTGAGTTCTTCCACAAAGTAGACTTCATCTACAGTTACGTCATTGATGATCAACTTTCCAATTCCTCTAGTGACTCCAGAGTTGTTGTCACCAAACATTAATCTTGGCCCATTCAATGGCTTGAAATCCTGGAGATGATCCTTTTCAAATGTCATGTGCTTGGAACATCCACTATCAATGTACCAAACACCATTGCTTGAAAGTCCTTTCTCCAATGGGCTCTTGTCCTCCTGCAGAGAGATCAATTAGGTCCCCTACTGGTGCTAGGTCCTGATTGGTTAGTTACAATATTTGTAGGAATCCAAAGATAAAGATCATCCCTTGTTGGATGAGGAGATCTTATCTTTCTTCCAAATCTATCTACCAGCACATGTCCTCTGACAATGACAAACTGAGCTGCTGGACTAATACACCTACCTTTTCTAAACACAGGTCTGGTGTATCTCACTTCAAATCTGGCCTTAGGAATTGTCTGCCTCAAAGATATGGTCTTAAAGGTCTGGTTATAAGGGTACATCCTAGAAGAATCATCTTTGGTGTCATAGCTACCCATATTAGTTGGTTTTCTATAGATGGGTCTGGAAGACCTCCTCTGGTTCTGATGAAAGTTGGACCTTCTCTGATGATGATACTCCTTATGAGTGTTTTTCTGTTCTGGAATCTTCTTTGAGCAAACTTCTTTTGAGGTCCCTGGTTCTGATTAAGGTTCTCTGGTTTAGTATATCTCTTCTGATATCCCATATTCTTATTAAAGTTCCTCTTGTTAGAGTATCTCCTCTGAGGTCCCCTAATTTGCTTAGGTTCCACTCTTTGAGGATTTCTCTGGGGTCCCTTAATCTGTCTAGGAAACTTAACAGAACCATCACTCTTCATAGGTTCTCCTATTAGACGTTTATGCTCTAAGATATTCTCTTCCAGCTTAGTTAACTCATTTGGAATTTCATCTACATGGTCAGCAGAGCAGTTCTTGTTCCAGCTAGGATTGTGAACTACTCTGTAACCATTTCCATTAGGACCCTTTTCATCCCAGATTTCTACCACTTCACCAGCTCTTTCAGACAACTTGCCTTTATTAATGAGATATTTATGAGATCTGGTTGTAATTCCAGAATATCCTAAACCACTTTTATCACTTATGTATTGAGAAGATCCTGTTATAATGGATACAGCAGTTGGAGCTTCTCTGGGCATATACTTCCTTAGTAGGTTGTTCAATTTGCTTTCCCTTGATAAGATATTGGTATTTGGCTCTAAGTTCATTGAACTCATCTTCCTTAGAGTCTCTTTCTCTTATGAGTTGATCTACTAGAGTATCACTTTCTGTGATCTTATCCTGAAGTTCAGAGACTTCTTTGGAATGATCACTCATGAGTTATATGGTGGATTTCTGCTCATGAGATAAAGATTGAACTTCTGCTCTGAGCCTACCATTCTCCTTCTCAAGTTTCTGCATAATTGAACACAATTTTGGAGATCTGATAGCATTTGCTGCATATCAGACTCTCTAGAAGTACCAGATAAGTGAGAGGATTGAGTATATTTGGAATTAGATAAACACAAGGTAGATTCTTATACCTCAGTGATGTCTGCCATGATACATACATCATTATCAGATCCAAAGTCAGAAGAAGAAGAAGAAGAAGAAGAAGAACGGGAACTAGTATCCTCCTCCTCTGCTTCTGCCAGTAATGCTCTCTTGTCTGCATATCTCCTATCTCTCTTGAGTCTTTTCTCTTCTCTTTCTCTAGGAGTAAGTTGAGGACAATCATAGCTGTAGTGGCCTGGCTTGTTGCAAGTGTAGCAAGTGTTGTCTCCTGCTCTAGGACTTGGAGTAGTGTTTTTTCTCCTGGAGTTGTAATCTGATCTCCCTGGACTGCTTTCTCTCCTCTTGTATTCTAATCTGCCAGAGCTACTATCTCTTCTCCTGGGACTGAAGTCTCTTCTCTTTTCTGGTGACTGGAATCTTGTCTCTCTAGAGTCTCCAGATGACTTTTCCTTCTCTGTAGGCTTGAATGAACTCCTTCTGTCTCTGGTAGATTCCTTCCAGTACTTTTTGTACCTGCCATACTTAGAGCTCATTTTATCAAGTTTTCTAGTTAAGAGTGCTACCTGCTCCTTGAGGCTCATGTCATCTGCAAAAGATTCTTTTACTTTTTCTTCAATCTTAATGGTGGAAGAGAATGCTACTCCTTTCTGACCAGAAGAGGTTGTGATCTCATCTGAATGATCTTCCTCTTGCAGATCATACTCATAAGCTTTCAAGTCAGAAAGTAATAAGTGATGATCAAGTGTGCTGAGATCTTTGTTGTCCTTGATGACAATAACTTTGATCCTCCACCTGCTTGTTAGTGATCTTAAAATTTTGCTATTGATTTCCTTTTTAGAGTAAGTTTTACCTAGAGCACTAGCCTTGTTGAGAAGGTTAGTGAGACGCATGTCCAACTGGTCAATAATATCATCTGGCTTTATCTTGAATGTGTCAAATGAGCGTTGAACAACCTGGAGTTTGTTGTCTTTGATCTTCTCTATTCTTTCACAGAGCAGAGCCAACTTGTCCCACATTTCTTTGGCCGTACTACAAGTTCTAACTTTCTCAATAACTTCCTTGGTGAGGGTATTGATGATCTTAGTTCTGGCTACCTGGTTCAGATTGTATAGCTTTCTCTCATCATTGTTCAATTCATCTCTCTTCTTGAGGATTCTCTGCCTTGGTACTCTACCATCAGTTCTTTCTTCAGTAGTCCTTTCCTCTGCAGTTCTACTGGTCTCTTCTCTGGCATCTGACCTGCCATCATCAATTGGAGTCCAGTAAAATTGTATAGGGCCACTTTCAACCACATCAAGCATGCGGTGATGTATAGCTCCAAGATGATTGCTCATCATGAAGCTCCAGTAGCTATAATCATCGAAAGAAAATTCAGGTAATTTATGGCTCTTTTAAGCAGATTTTGAAGACATTTTGAGGAAAGATAAAAGATTTTATGCAAAAGATTTATAGAGCAATGGATCTGTTCGGTGACCACCAAAAGCCTTTCAAAGCAGTGGTCTAGGACGCACTGCTCTGATACCACTTGTTGGTCCCACTAGTCAAATCTTGTGTATTGCGGAAGCTAGATTAAATATCTTTTGTAAAAAATATTTTAGAAGACTTAACTGAATAATAAATAAAAAGCAAGTAAAGCAGTAAATAAGACAAGATGTATAGTGGTTCAGATGTTAAAATCCTACGTCCACTCTTCCTTTTACAAGGGGCCTTACTATCCAACCAACTTACTCACGAACCACTGGAATTGACAAGAACTAGCACCTTGTTACACCCTTTAGATCTAACTTCGATCTAAAGCTTAACTTACTTCAACCTTATCTAAAGAGATGAACAGGTTGAGTATTTTGTTCCAACTTACAAAACTCCTTAATGAGTAGATGAATATCGAAAGCCTAAGAGTGCTAGAATGCTTGAGTATAGAATAAAGCTTGATATTTTTCTTCGTGCGCGTAACTAGAGCTTTCTTCAAACTGGCACTCTTGTATTTATAGTGGTGATTAGGGTTTAGCCGTTGGAGAGCTAATCTAATAAGATCTCTATTTATGGAAGCTTCAATCAATCAATTCCCTAATTGATTGATTGGGTTGGTGAGATCCTTTGATTGATTTCTTCAATAAACTTTCCAATCAGATCATATTGACTTCAGTCAAATTACCAACGGTCAAATACTTCCTTTGCATTACTGTGATGCTTCCAGAGTAAGCTGGACCAGATATCAGATGACCCAGAGGTCCTCTGGTCCAGAGCCTGTTGTGAAACAAATTTTCCCTTAGAATTAGGAGATGATTCTAAGCTACTTTTGTTTCACCAGACTCGTCTGGTCTGGGGAAAGGTCTTCTGCCTCTGGTCTTGATCTTCTCTGGTGAAGTCTTCTGTTGGAGTCCTCTGGTGGAGTCCTCTGATGGAGTCTTCTGGTGACTCTTCTGGTGAAGTCTTCTGGTCTGGTAGTTCCCCCTAGACTAAGTCCTAATCTAGTTCCTCATCTGGCTGACAGGTCCAGATGGTCCTATTACAACTTCTGGTTTGTTTTCTAACTCATCAAAACTATCAACATTTTTCCTAACAATACTTTATCGAATCTTTCCAGGAACTTCCTGCCAGACTCATCTTCTCCCTATTTAATATCAGCCAACTGGTGTCTTTGAGGCAAGTATGATCCGGTTGTGGAGAAATGAGATAGAAATTATTTGCTTAATTGGATGAAGGAGTTGATGGATCCTGGAGTGAGTGCTGAAAACCAGCGATGTGATCCATAACCAAGAGTAAGCGAGAAGTTACGACATTGTATTGCATCTGATACTCCATTGATATCATAAAATCTGAGTATTTTGTCAGATGCATTCTTGGGTCCGATGTTCCCTATTGGGACATTGTCAGTTTTGGTTAAGATCCCAAAGCCCCTGAAAAGATGTTATGCTATTGTTGTCAGGCTAGTCTTGGTTAGGATTTGTATTTAGTTATTTTACATTTCACAGGTACTCATTGAGAGGAGAACTCATCGATGTCAATCAAGACTAACAGCCTGAAGATGAAGAGCACCATCCTGAACTTATGGCAGTCTTCTAGCTGGCTGAGTAAGTGTCAGTGATGAAGAGTATGACCCTGAGGTCATTACTAACTCAGTCCTGAAGGGAACAGGATAATACTGAGTTAATGGGAAAAACTTGGAGTAGAGCCAAGCAATGCAAAAGGAATGTCAGCGTCAGGACAAGACCGTTGTGCTCGAGAAAAAAAAAAGAACTTAATAAGACAAGCCTGAAGCCTAGGAATAAGTTCTGACATTCTCACCAACCTGATGACGTGGACCAATCCAGGAAGGACACGCACGTACGGACCCTGATATAAAGACTGACTTCAGACTGCACATTCAACGGGCAAGCATTAAATGGTGTATTAAATGCAATTACCAAATCCATGCAAGGACGGCTGCTGCATGGGAAATATATCCGTTTGAACCACTCTACATAGATGACTAGAAGACTATCTCTTCCAACGGATAGTTTTCAAATCACCTATAGCAATTACTCAGAACCCAGTGCTTCACACAAGGTGCAAGCATGTAGATATTAGGCATCACTTCATTCGAGATCATGTGGAGAAAAATGACATTAGGATGGAGAAAATTCACACTGACAGGCAGAGAGCTGACATCTTGACTAAGCCTTTGGCTGAAGCAAGATTTATGGAACTGTTAGTGGAGTTAGGTCTCTTAGATCCGGGAGAGCAGTAAGTATAGGGTTTAGGGGGAACTCAGGCCAGACTCGACTCAGCGAGGTATCAGGGTGCTACAATGTCTCCCTGACAAGTATGAGTTCTATCCTGACTCTTGTGAATTTAAAGCGTCTCACTGAGTCCTTCGTCCTGAAAATCTTTATTAAATGCATTCCATTTTCATTTAAAGCGCACCTTTTTATATTTAAACCCACGCGCATCGGAGCATTTAATGCTTCTATTTTTTCATATATGTGTCCGTTTTATACGGAATATGACTGACATGAGGATATGATTGATACGGAGATTAATCCTGGCCCTTAATTTAAAAACTTTTCAAATTCAGGATTAATCCCAACCTCATGTTTGAGTAACTGACTAATTCATATCAATCTAGTCTGCCATTTAAGGGATTTACACAAATGTGCATTGCACACTGAGTATTCTCTTGCTCAAACACAAATCTTTTGCAAAATCTTTTCTCAAACAAATCAAAACAAATGGCATTCTTGGATTCCAACTGGACAACTGACAAGCCTGAAGAAGTTGTCAAGAACAAGTTGGTTAATATGGAGCACGTTATCACCATGGAGGGTGCGTGCCTTTCCGTAAAGGAGATCCTCCCAGTTTTTTACTGGATCTCCAAAGCTGGGTTGGGGAAGTATTTTACCCTGTGACCCACTTCTGTGCTTCCAAAGACAGTGGTGGAGGCTTATTACAATTTATTTCTGCGCAAGGGTGAATTATTCACCAGGGTGACCGTGCTGATACCCACTGGTGAGAAGGATGTTGATGGAGAGCCCTTCTACAATGTCGAGACACGGGACGTCAACTTGAGAAAGGCCATAAAGGAGGTGTATGCGCTTCCATGCTCTGGCGTCAACCCTAGGACTTACAAGGAGAATGTTAAAGGAGAATTACTTGGGAAGTGGTCCAAGACTGGGTCTTCGGAGTTCAAGGCACGTCAACACAAGGATACCCTGAAGTTTGAGTATAGGGCCTTAGTTGACTTGGTGTAAAAAATTATCATGGGCTCTACTGGCTCATATGAGCAACTCAGTCAGCCCAAACTGAGGATCATGGGTGCTCTAGTTGATGGTGTGGAAGCCAACTGGGAGCAATTCTTCTTGGACCAGATCAATCAGACTGCTAGAGACAAACTGAAGAAAGATGCTGAGTTGAAGCATATTTCAGTTGGAGCCATGCTTCCCTTCGGAACGAGGTTATCCATTCTCATCGCCCATGCGTGCAAGGGTTGTACGTTTGACTTGGAGGATAACATGTCCTCGAAGAAGATAATGTTCACCACATCTGGTGATACTTATAAGGTTCTTGGTCTCACTGACCCCAATGCTCCACCAAAGGGTCAGAGAAAGAAGCCTGTGGGCAAGGCCAAGAAGGTGGTCACGAGACTTATGGAGAGAGTGGATGAGCTCTTTGAGAAGAGTAAGGAGGCTGAGGCCGGTGTAGCTGCGGAGTGGGCTGAAGTGAAGGAAGCTGAGGAGAGAGTCCTTGAGGAGAAAAGGACAAAGCTGAAAGTGGTCCTGAAAGAAAAGGCCACAGCCAAGGGTGTTGGCAAAGGGACTGAAAGTCTCCAAGAAGGCCGTCTCTGAGGCTGAGGAGACTAACGATGAAGTCAGGTCCGGGGGAGAGGGAGGTGATAGGCCTTTGAAGAGGCTAAGGAGGGGACCCAAGAAATCCCCAGCCAATGGTCTGAAGGAGGTGAGTTCTGAGAGGGAGAAGTCAAGCTCTCCACGAGCCTCTGACTTGGAGGTAGTCAGAGGAACAATTGAGACAGCTGAGCTTCTGCAGCCTGAGATTGTGTTTAACCCAACCCCTTCACCAAAACCCACTGAACCCACCCCGCCATCCAACCCTGAACCCACACCCCAACAGCCCAATATACCCATCCCTGATGCCAACCCCACCCCATCTGAGTCAGTGCCATCAATCTCACAAACCACTGAGCCTGACCAGATCACTGAACCCACAATAGACCATCCAAACCCTGACCAGTTTTCTGAACCCAATCATCCTAACCCTGACGACTTCCCCCCAAAACCTCTCAAGCCGGAGATCAGGATGATGATTTCTTGGAGATGCAGGAGGAAGAGGATTTGGATGCCAACATGGTTGGTGGGATTTTGGAGAACAATTTAAGGGGGAACACCACAGAGTTGGATGCCAACATGATGATGTGCTTATCACAGGAGTAGGAAGAGCTGAGTTCACCAGCATTGTCGAGGTGAAGAAGGAAAAGACAATGGAGAACTTAGCTGAGCTTCAGGAGGAGGTGATGAGGCTCAGGGCTTAAAAAGAAGAAGATTCCAAGGCCCTGGCTAAACACATCAAATAGACCAAGTCAGCATACAACACTCTTGCCAACAGGGAGTTGATACTGCTGAAATGCACGATGGTGGATACGGCCAAATCAGTGAGGAGTGAGAGAAGGAGGATGAAGAAGATGCTGAGGCAGACTCTAAAGCAGCTTGAGAAGAGGGATGAGCTCAGATAGGAAAAGCTAAATCTTGCTGTAGAGAGGCTTGCAGCCCAGGCTGGGGCATTCTTTACTCAGGCTCTGAACGACTCAGTGTCCAAGTTGGAGCTGGAGTCAGGGAAGTTAGCTCAGACTTCTCAAACTGCTGCTGAGGTTTTGGCTAAGGCCACTGATGAGTCGGCTAAGATATTGGTTGAGGCGAGCAGGGTCAGCGGTGAGTCCTTGAAGGTGGAGGAAAGGATCACCAAGGCTGAACAAAGTCTCCAACACAACATGGAGGTCTTTGAAAAGAAGCTGAAAGCTGCCATCAGTTCAGTGTCGTATGCTGGAACTGGGATAGCCACGGGAGTTGATATGTTGAAGGAGGGCGTGCATGAAGTTCAATCATTAGCTGCCTTCGTCATCAACAGTGGAGCTGAAGTGTTCCCATCCCAGGCCAATGATGATGCCAAAAAGAGGGAAAAGAAGAGGAAAAGATCCCAGCCTAAGGCATCGGAGGCTAAGACTCAAGAAGAAATCGAAGTGGCGGACCCTGAGGCAAACCCTGAGGGGGATGTTCTTTTTGTGCGGAATTCAGCCAGACTTGCTGAAGCCGCAGCGGAGGCTGAAGCCGCAGTGAAGAAGGCTAATGACCCTTCCAAGAAACTCCCTTCCAAACCAGTTGAGGCCATTCAAAAGTCACCTCCAGTCAATACAAGGAAGAATCCCATCACATACTCTGCGGAGACAGTGGCAGAACTTTGCACTAAGGCATGGGGAACACCTTCTGAGAAGTTGGAGGCTGAGCGCAGGGCAGACATAGCTCAGAAAGAGAAGATGTGAATACTGGAAAAGAAGGTGGAGAAGATGACTGATCTCACTGATCTGCAACAGCGTGAACTTGACGATGCTGTAGTCAGTCTGCTGAAGAGGAGGAAGGCGAAGCCTGAGCCACGAAAGTATAGGAAGATGCCAACAGCCAGGAAGTCCATTTTACTGCAAGTCAGGAGGCCAGAAACAGTTCAGAGGGAAGCTTATGTTGATGAGTTCATCTCAGAAATATTGAAGGAGTTCTGGGTTGATGCAAGGGATAAGTTTGTCAAGCTATGGTACGTAGTGAAGAAGTGGGGCGACTCTGAAGATATCAATGCCACTTCACTGACTATATGATGGACAACCACCCTGAGTTGATTCAGAAGATCTTGGAAGAAGCTGAAGCAGCCCAAGTCCAAGTGAAAGCTCCTGAGTTCGTGATTCATCCACCACCTCTTGTACCTGGAACTAGAAAGCACAATACAAAGGCCATAATGACTGAGGTTCTACAGATTGCAAAGGCTGAAGGTTATGTGAACCAACCTAAGAGAGTTGACGAGCTGAAGGTTAGAGTTTATGCTGGTTATGGACTCAAGCCTGAAATAAGATTAGTTTAGGTGTTCACATCCTTTCTTGTAATAGATTAGATTCATTGTAACCATTTCTATATCATTCAATGAAATCTATTACTTTGCCCACAGACAAAAACTCATTGTCTATTTTGGTTGTTATTTAAATTCTGTACTTTATCAAGAATTGCTCTAACACTGACTTATCTTATAAATAGGATTTTAAATTTCCTCTAAGTGTTTTGAGGATCTTTTCAGTGTTTTGGCATCATCAAAAAGGTGGAAATTGTTGGGACATTGTTAGTTTGATTAAGATCCCAAAGCCCCTGAAAATATGTTATGCTATTATTGTCAGGCTAGTCTTGGTTAGGATTTGTACTTAGTTATTTTACATTTCACAGGTACTCGGTAAGAGGAGAACTCACTGATGTCAATCAAGACTAAGAGCCTGAAGACGAAGAGCACCATCCTGAACTTATGGCAGTCTTCTAAGCTGGCTGAGTATGTGTCAGTGATGAAGAGTATGACCCTGAGGTCATTACTAACTCAGTCCTGAAGGGAACAGGATAATACTAAGTTAATGGGAAAGACTTGGAGTAGAGCCAAGCAATGCACAAGGAATGTCAGCATCAGGACAAGACCGTTGTGCTCGAGATAAAAAAAAGAACTTAATAAGACAAGTATGAAGCCTAGGAATAAGTTCTGACATTCTCACCAACCTGATGACGTGGACCAATCCAGGAAGGACACGCACGTACGGACCCTGACATGAAGACTGACTTCAAACTGCACATTCAACGGGCAAGCATTAAATGGTGCATTAAATGCAATTACCAAATCCATGCAAGGACGGTTGCTGCATGGGAAATATGTCTGTTTGAACTACTCTACATAGATGACTAGAAGGCTATCTCTTCCAACGGATAGTTTTCAAATCACCTATATATACAGAAGACCTTGAACACATTCAAGGTTACGGGAAATTTCCAAGCTAGAAATTACTCAAACTCTCAAGCATTCAAAGCATTTAGCCTTTAGAAGAAGCACTCGAAACCAGTCAAATTTCCCAAGTATTTCTTAGTTACTGAGAGTTATTCTGTATTCCAAGAGCGTACTAGCATTATCTTAAGCTTAGAGTGATTATCTCATCCTTAGCAAAGCCTTGTCTTGTAAGGATAATCACAACCTAGTTGGAATCCAAACTGAAACCAAAACCCTAAGTTAGGTTTGTTGGTAGTAAGTTCAGTTAGTGAGTTAGTAAGGAGTTGTATAGGTCAGTGAGGTTAGCTGATCTTGGTGCACCTTGGCACGTTAAAAACAAGAATCCCTTGAGTGAATTTTCTGTTAAATCAGGTCGTGGACGTAGGAGCTTGAGTCTCTGAACCACGTTAAACCCCATGTGTTCTTATTGCTTTGATATTGTGCATACCTGCCATATTAACTGTCATTCATAGCATTTGTTTTATCAAGCCTGAATCAATCAGCCTGATCCTTCAATAGAGCATTGCCCTACTACTCACTATTCAGAATTAAGTAAATAAGTTTTTCAAAAAGCAAACTAAACAAGACTTTAAACTATTAGGGCTCACGCATTTCCGCGCTGAACTTGAATTGATAGTTAGCCAACTAACCCGCACTAGGTGTAGTCAGTGGGTACATTATCAGCTCTTAGTTCTTTATCACTCTGATTAAAGGGGACTCGGTAAGGTTTAAGTTAAAAAATTGGTATATGTGTATCCCCCCCATACATGTATTCATCAGTCTTGTACCGGGACCAACATTCCCTCGTATAGACTGATAGCTGGGAATTGTATTTTCTTCTGTACCGGCACATTCAAGATTGTTGGGGATAACAGTGATGATGGTAAAATTGTCGATCCGATGCCTTTTTGAGATTCCAACTATTTTTGCATTTCCTCTATTGCTTTTTTCAGGGCTTGCAACTTATTTGGAGATGTTCTTCCGTTAGAAGGCTATTCGTTGTGATCAAGTTCGATAAATTCATCACGACACAGTCCCTCACCAACAGGACGTTTCTCCTGAGTTGTTCGCCTAGCAATATTGCTAGCTCCGTTAGGACCCAAATCGCCAAAAGCCGATCTTCTGATTCTGTCGTGAATAGAAGGGCGAGCAGCTGCACGTGCTCGCTCTTCGCTCCTTTGGGGGACCTCCTCTCTATTCTCTTCCCTGTTCCCCAGCCTTTCTCTCACGCCGGTGTGTCCAGTGCCTCTCGTTATACTCTTGCTCGATTCTTCTCCTCCTCCGGGTGCGGATTCTCCTTTACTCCCAAATCTTTCACTAATCGGGGCCTTGCTTCTGTTTTAGCGAGCCTGGGGGCTATCTGCCTCGTCACCTCGTATATCTTCCTACTTTTTCATCCGCTGCTCGGCTACTCGGTTGCTTGTCTCCGGAGCCTTTGGTGGTTCTGCTCTTTCCTGATGCCTTTACAACGATTGCAATACGGTGATTGTCTTTGTTAATTCCTCCAGGTTCCGAGTGAGATCCTCTACCTCCAGGGGGAGAGTGTCGATAGTGACTTGCACGTTCCTCCGAGATATCGTTTGTACCGTTCGTGCATGGTCACCCATCGACGAAACCCTAGTATTGACAGCGATTTCGTGAGGAACTCGCCGTTGGGTTCCTAGCAGGTAGGAATTATGAACTATGATAACTAGAAAGTAATAAATGTTGTAGTAAATGAGCTCTCAAGGGAGTCTTTGTAATAAATGTGATGTGTGTTACAAATGGGCATTTATGGCCCTATTTATAATGTACATGGTGGGTTTACCCACTTGATATGATCTGCCCGCTGGTCCCACTAAATCCTAGCTGCTCAGTCATGATTAGCTATAGCCCCCTCTATGGACCAATGGGGGCGTGCCACGTGGCACTGTTGACCTCTATTGATGAGACCACTCCTACTGACCCTACTTTGATCCTGTCACATCCGCACGTTCGATGGGACTGGACAGGCCAAGTAGCTGGTGTTGCCTCTCAAACGGGTATCCAGGTAGACGGGTAGTGATCCTTCAACGGGCATCCAGGGGCGAATGTCTGCGGGTATCAGGCAGAAGATCCAATGGGATAGCTAAAAACCTACCCGCTGGCCGACGGGCCTCTGCGGACCCGTCAGCAGGGACCTCTCCGCTGCCCTCCAGGAGTTTGTCGCCCCAGTCGTCCTAGCTCTCTACCCAACGGTTCATCTGTGATCGCCGACGTCTCTATTCCCCTACCATATCTTGATCAGTTAGCCCACCTACCCACTGGTCGGGTAGTATTATCGGGTGTAACAATTGCCCCACCCGCCCATCATCGGGAAGGAGATGCCGTCGGGTGGTGGGCTGGTTATTCTCGTGACTCCGTAATCATTGCATCGTTCCGTCTCCCAAGGCGCCGCTTCGTATTCCATTCCTGCTGACGTCATTAGCTGGCATGCTTGATACGCAGGATCCCATGCATCACGTCTGCCGATCTTGTCACCCAATCAGCAGGCGCGTGCTGGGCACGCGCCCCCCACACTTTGGGTTAATTCCAATTTTGACCAAAACTTTTTGCAATTTAGTCCCTCCCTTTATTCTTCTATTTATAGGGGGTCTTAACCCTCATTTTCACTTTTTCACATCTTCCCAATTCCGCGCTCTTTTGCATATTTGATTTTTCCGGCGAACGTTCTCCTAAATTTTCCAGATTCCGGCGACCTTCCACATTCTCAGGTAATCCTCCGCCGTTGCTTTCCTTTCTTTTCACCTTCTTCAAACATGAGTGACTCCATGGAGAGTGTCGATGCCGCCACCATCTATCAATTCCACCGCCGTGCTGTCGCCGCCGAGAGGCCTCTCCGCCATGCCGGAGAAGGGACCTCCAAGGTCACCGCCTCTCGGGAAGGCGAAGGCACCACAACGGATGTTGACGTCTTCACTGATGCCCTAGATTGGATGAGCCACGTACGGGATGCCCCAGTTCTTAGTGCGACCCCAGTCGCCGTCTACCCGCCAGCTGCCGAGCCAAGCGACGACCAGGATGAGGACCCTGAGCCCGTCAGATATTCGGACAGATGCTTGATGCAACTCGACTATGCCAAATACATCCATGGGCAACGACGTGAGCACCCTGCCCATCATTATCGGGAAGCGGTCGAGAGTGAGTTTGGCGCCTTCCACCGTCCAAGCTGTCTGCCCGCGAATGCGGATCTCTCGAGCCTATATTGGGAGTTCGAGGTCCCTGCCAACGTGCACTTCTACACCCTCCTGGCCAACGAGTGTGCCGATCAGCCACCCGAGGGGCTAATTGTCATCAACGTCGACACCCTACACGCGGGCATTCGCTTCCCGCTCCACCCGATGATTTTCAGGCTCCTCGCCGCTTGGAATCTATCGATCACCCAGATCAAGCCCAATGGGTGGAGCTATCTGCTGGGTGTCATGATTGCGCTCAGGCACCGGGGACTTCATTGGATGCCCTTCCCCAATGAAATGAACCACATATACTACACGGTAGCCTCCACGGGCGCCATGAACACGAGATACTACTCTGTGAAGCTCGGGGCGGGAACACCATTGTGTTCGGCATCTCGTCAAAGGTGATCGGCTGGCACCAGAAATGATGGTGGGTCGGTGGTGCTTGGGAGAGAGCAGGGCCCGACGGGGCGGTCATCGAAGTTTCCCGAGAATACCGTAACCGAAATTGGAGAGGTATAATCTCATTTTCCTTCGTTTTCTTATGTACTGATCTAACTTCTTTTTTATCGTGCAGGCAACTCAGCACCAAACCCTAGCAATCTCACCGACGACTTCTCATACGCCCTTGCCCGTGTGAAGAAAGAGCTTGACGTTGATCGGGTCGTTGTCTTGTTGAACGACAACGAGTAAAGGCGCCTCTCCGGCCTCCAAACCTTTCCCCGCCATCTCAATTTCAACGGTAAGAATTCTCCTGCCCGAAGCTGTCTAATCCCTCTCTTGATTCGCTTCATCCGCCATCTAACTTGTTTCCTTTTGCTAATCCTAGAGCAACGCTTCCCGACTGATAGCAATCTCGATCTCTCTGACTCGCCTGCTCCCAATTCTTCCCCTGCCGACGCCCAACCTCAGCCTGACATCGGCCAGATCCTGGTGGTTCTCTGTGATTCTTCCAAGGAAACTGTTGACATGACTCCTAAGAAGACTGTCGTGGCCACCCTGACGAAGAGAGGTGCTGTCAAAGGGTCAAGCGGCCATGTTACCCGCACCATCCCATCGGCCCCCACCCCCACAACCAAAATAACGGCGGCCGGTGATCAGCCTCAAATAAAGAAAGCTTGCATCGGCGAGCCTACGCCTGTCGAGCTGGCGATGGTCACCGTCTCCGTGAACCCGATGACCGGGGGCCTGGTGGACCTACCTGCTGAGGCCGCAGTTGGGAGCCCGACCTCTTCCTCCCGCGATAGGAGTGACTTCTTATACCTTGGTTGGGGGAACCACCTCACGTGAGCATCTATCTCTTGTCTAAACATGTTCCTGTCGATTTTATAAGATTTTTCACTATCTTGTTTACTCGCAGGCCGGACCCTCTGCCCCCGACCGAGGTCCTCCAGTTCATTTGGTCGCGGGACCCACCCTACACCGAGGCTGTTCCCGAGGAGTGGCCGGAGAGCGTCCGTCGAGCAGTGGTGAACCTGCCCCGGTCCTGGACCCTTAACTACCAAAAGACCCTGGACTCTGTCGCCCTAGCCGACAAGATGAGGTCGGCCGCTATCCGATCCACTCGAGATGCCATCTCGATGAGAACATGCTCCTCGACTACGAGTGCGAGATGAAGACCCTTACCGTCTACAAAGCTACCTACCAGGCTAAAAGGGACGAAGCAACCCGCCTGGTGGAGGCGATGGAGGAGAAGGATGATGAGCTCCGAGATGGATGGCCTACTGGAGGTCGAGAAGAAGCTCGGGCCAATGCTGAGGCCTAGGTCGCCGTCTCGAAGGTTGAAGCTGAAAAGGCTCGACAGGCCTTCGCCCATGAAGTCGAGCAGCGAGTAGCTGCCGAGCGGGCCCAGCTGGAGAAGGATCAGGATGCGGCTGGGAATATGATCTACATCAACGCGTACGCCGACTTGATCCGTTCCCTCCTCCGGAAGAACGTCGGGGCCGACCTCTCTGGGCCCCTCAAGGATCTGAAGGATTTGTGACAACCAACCCACCTCCGGGTGAGTACGAGCTGACGCTGAAGGATCTGACCGATCGATGTGTGGATCTATCCTTCTTTCCCGACGTGGAGGCCTTCATCCATCCTCCAGTCGAAGATGCGGCCGCCAGAGAGGGAGCTGCGGCAGGCGATGGGGCGGAAGTGGTGGACGCTGGGGGTATTGGGCTTCCCACTGATTAGATTTTAGATTTTTTTTTCTTCTCTCGGCCTTCGAGCCCCTTGTACTCGAATTCTTATTATTAATGAATTTTCCTCATTCCTCAAGTTTAGTTCTCGCTTTCGTTTTGTTTCTTGCGAAGTCGAATTAATAATTGTTCCAACGAGCAACCAACGATCAATTAAGATAATCACGATTGAATCAACTACCGACTAAAAATATTAGCCAATTGATTAATGAGTGAAGTGCTTTAGCCGATGATCGGACAACGACTCCACGAACACAAGATTGAATTAACCATCGATTAAAAATATTAACCAAATGATTAATGAGTGAAGTGTTTTAGCCGATGATTGGGCAGCGACTCCATGAACACAAGATTTAATTAACAATCGATTAAAAAGATTAACCAAATGATTAATAAGTGAAGTACTTTAGCCAATGATCAGGCAAAGACTCCACGAACACAAGATTGAATTAACAATCGATTAAAAATATTAACCAAATTATTAACAAGTGAAGTACTTTAGCCGATGATCGGGCAGTGACTCCACGAACACGAGATTGAATTAACCATCGATTAAAAATATTAACCAAATGATTAATGAGTGAAGTACTTTAGCCGATGATCGGGCAGCGACTCCACGAACACAAGATTAAATTAACAATCGATTTTATTGATTGTATAATACGACCAAGGAGTGATTACAGTGTGGCCCCACGTGGGCAAAAGGTGATGCGGGTTATACCCGTTACAACTTTGACGATCTGCTCGATTATCGAGAATGTTGTTATTGGTAGTACTTTTTGAGAAGGGAGGCATTCCAAGGGTATTGGGCCGGATTGCCCTCGAGGCTCTCAAGCTCGTAAGCCCCGTTGGCTAAGCGTCTCGAGACTCTTAAGGGTCCCTCCCAATTCGGGCCAAATGTACCCTTGGGCTGCCCGACCATCCGTCGTAGGATGAGGTCCCCAGCCTTGAACTCTCGGATTCTGATCTTCGAGTTGAAATACTTCTCTGCCCGCTGCTTGTAAACCATGTTTTTCTGCTCCGCGGACAGTCTTTTTTCTTTCTAGAATTCTAGCTCGTGCAACATGGCTTCATCGTTGTCGACCCCCACGAGCTACGAGGTGCGGTGGCTCGGGATGGCGACTTCAGTCGGGATGACCGCTTCCGTTCTGAAGGCCAGAGCAAAAGGGGTCTCCCCGGTGGCCGTGCGGCAAGTGGTCCGGTACGACCATAACACTTCGGGTAGCTTGCTCACCCAGGTTTCTTTGTTCTCCTCCAATCTTGCCATCAGGGTGTGCTTGATTATTTTATTGGTCGCCTCGACCTGCCCATTTGATTAGGGGTGGTAGGGAGTCAAGAATAGCCTCTTGATCTTGTGCTTTCGGCAGAATTTTTCCATTTTCGACCCGTCGAATTGCTTTCCGTTGTCTGAAATGATGATTTGAGGGAAATCGAAATGATAAATTATGTTGCGCCATATGAACTTGATGACGTGCTCTTGGTCGATTGTCTTCAACGATTCTGTTTCCTTCCACTTGGTGAAGTAGTTGATGGTCACAACCGCGTATCTGACGCTGCCCGGGACTGTGGGCAAAGGACCAATGAGGTCGATCCCCCATTTTGCAAACGACCACTAAAAATGGAAGTGAGCTCGGTCGGCGCCTGGTGGATAACTGGCGAGTATAATTGGCATTTGTGACACGCCCTTGCATAATTGATCGCGTCCTTCTTCAAGGTGAGCCAGAAGTAGCCCTGGCGGATAATTTTCTGGGCGAGTACCTGGCCCCCGGCGTGGTTCCCGCAGAGCCCCTCGTGGATCTCCTCCATGATCTTCCTTCCTTGCTTTGGGGTTATGCATCTTAAGAAAGGTAGAACAAAACCCCGCTTGTACAAGTGACCTCCCACCATCGTACATCTGGCCGCCCGGAGCTACAACTGCCTTGCTGCTACCCGATCGACCGGAAGCTGCCTGTGGCGAAGGTATTTGAGGATGGGGGTCATCCAACTGTCTCCGTCCTGCTCGAGGCTGGCAACCTGCTGATTTGAGCTTGACGGGGGGGAGGGGGCATGTATGTGACCGCGATCTGTGACATATCGACTGCCCCTTCGAACGTTGCGAGGCGGGCCAGTGCGTCTGCCTGAGTGTTGTCGAGTTGGGGCACGACTTCTATGTGCACCTGGTCGAATTTTTCAAGCAGGATCTTGGTCAGTCCTTGGTAGGCCATCATCTTGTCGCTGCGTACCTCGTACTCCCCCGAAATCTGGCATGTGACCAACTGTGAATCACTGTAGACTTGTAGCCGCTTCACCCCCATGGCCATTGCCATCTCCAAACCGTTAATCAAAGCTTTGTACTCGGCCTCATTATTTATCGCATGGAACCCAAATTGTACGGCTGTTGTGAATGATTGGCCCGACGGACTGAGCAAGACGATCCCTACCCCAGCCCGCGTAGTTGTGGACGACCTGTCGACATGCATCTTCCATGGTGGCTGCTCGACTTTGGACATCGCCTCCGGGTAGGTGAGCTCGACTATAAAGTCGACCATTGCTTAGCCTTTGATGGATGTTCGGGGAGCATATGTGACTCCAAACTGCCCAATTTCTACCGTCCATTTGAGGTACCTGCCCGCCGTGTCTGCCCGGTATTGGTGATCAAATTTAATCGGGAGGATTAGTGACTATTTTAGTTCGATTTAAGATCACCAGTCAATAACGTGTGATTGATTACCACCGTAAATGGTAAATCAAAGATTTGGGTTGTGGAATTGTAAATACGAAAGTCAAAATCGTATTAATTTTGTATGTGTGTACGTTTAGGTGTATTTGTGTATGTTTTAGGAGTATTTGTGAATTTGAACTTGTATTTCTTAGCTGGAGAACAACTATTTATAGAGACTAGCAAGTAGGAGGTGTCCAAGACTCTTGGTCTCCCTAGCTTGCATGTTAGACAAGTGTCCTTTAACCTTGTTTGACCTTATCTAAGCTGAATCTTAGTTACAAAGTCTTCTTTGGTCTTATCTCGGACTCATTGTTGTTCGTCCAAGTCGGCTTGTTTGATCCAGTATGGTTTCTTCATCAAAGTTGTTCACCTTTTGTGGACGTAGCTTGGAAGTTGTTCGCCTGGACTTCAGGTTGGGATGAGCTTGGGAATCTTGGTTCCTTATTCGTCTTCATACAACTCTTAGGCCGGTAGATACGCCACTTATGATCAACGTTATTCTTCCTTAGCGATTTGATGGAGGGTCCATATCTGGTCTCGGGTCTCTGGTCCTGTTCGTCAATAAGTTGTTCGTCGACGGAGTTGTTTGTCATTTCGTACACCTCCTGGACTGATTTGTACACTCCCTTTTGATTTTCTTTGTTAATCATCTTTGATTTAGAGTTGATTCTTCGTAATCTCTATTAAGACCTTAATACTTGTTCACCCAACAATGATTGATATTCGCCTATCAACAATTGCCCTCTATCCTGACTAGATGTTGTCTTAGACAAGCAACTTTGTGGCGAGCAACTATAGTTAGGATACTATACTGGTGAGGATTTGGACGAACATCATTGAATCAGGCGAGCAACTTCGGGTTCGCCTCTTCACCTTTCCACGATCTGGGGGATGTACGAGGATGACGTGGGCGGCATGATTGCGCGCTGCCCACGCGCGATCATTCCTAGGCCACGCGCCTCAAGATTTGCATGCCAGTCCTCCGATTTTCGCTTATGCTTGAAAAAGACCCCGTTTTTCTTCAAATTGGCCCCTATTTTGTAGAAAATTGCACTCTGTACCCCATTTTTCCTTGGGGTATAAATAGAAGAGGGAAATAAAAACTTTCCCACTTCTTCATTTCTTGTTACAGTACCTTCGGCGATTTTCTCCATTTTCGGCGACTCCAAGCTTTTCCGACGATATTTCTTCAGCATTTGGCCTCCAATTCCGAAGTAAGGTAGTTATTTTCTCATTTCTTTCATTCTTCACTCTTTTCTTCCGCCATTTCCTCAATTTGTACCTTCGCCGCCGTGGGGGGGGGGGGGGAATTTGCGCCGCCGTCGACCGCCCAGAACCGCCACCGGAGATCCAAAACTCTTACTTCTAACCTTAAACAATTCTTCCATTAAACTGATGTCCTCCCACTCGAGCAACCAAAACTCGGAGGAGACTTTGGATCCCCTTTTCCCGGTCGTGCCGTTTGTCGAACAACCACCATTTGAAGTTTCCTCGAAAATGCACCCCAACGTGGATTTGGTGGTTCGATCAACGGAGGACACCGGTGCTCGTCAATCCAGCGAAGAGATTAGGGAGGCTACGAGCAGTACCTCCGATGAGCAATCTTTCTCAAACTCTGAATCTGAGGAAGATCCGGAATTTGACAAGCTAACCCCTAAATTCTTGGAAGGGATGGGGTTTCCAGGACCAAGAATGCTCGAAAATGAAATTCCTATGGGCGTTGCTCGCCCATTCGATTGGCGAACATATTCTGCCGAGCATGCGAACAACTTTTCTCGCCCCTCGCGTCAGGTTTTGGACTTGGTGAAGACTGACTATCAAGCGAGCAGGATCTGAAGTGTTGTTCGCAAAGATGAACTCAATCTCATCCGGGAAGCATACCAAATCCCCTACGACATATACATGTGGGCTCCAAAGAAGAAGGTGAGAGTTGATCGTCCTTCTCCAGGGTGCACCGCGATCAACATTGACACACTGATCGCGGGGCTAAGGCTGCCACTGCCTCCCGTTGTTGGTCGCTTTCTGGAGGCGACCAACTTAGCTATCACCTAAATAACTCCTATTGGGTGGATGAACTTGCTCGGTATCATGGGCTTGTTCGCCCTGGAGGGGTACGTTGACCGCATCACTGCCGAAGAGGTCAACTATTTGATGACCATCACTAAATGTCCGAGGGGCGAGGAAGGGTACTACTACTTGAAGGCCCGGACTGGATTGAAATTGGTGGAGGGGGTGTCGAACAAGATTCGGGATTGGAAGGAGCACTTCTTTTTCATCGGGGGTGACTGGCGAGCATCTTCGGGCCCACATGGCGGTGCTGGGCACATATTTGAACCCACCACTTATGGGCAAATCAAATGTAAGGTCATCTTTGTTCGCCCTTATATAAAGTTCTAATTTAACTTTTTTTATTTGCTCGCAGGTCCCCGCTTGCTCAAGTGGAACTCAGAGGAAGAGGAGGTTGGCTCTGAATTCCTCTTCACCTCGTGTTTGGTCGCCCTCCGGGACAAAGCTGAGAGGACCATTGAGTATGTGAACAAAGTGAAGTGCAAAAAAGTTGCTCGCTTGTTCACATACCCGCATCACTTGGAAGCTCTAGCTGAGGTGCCTCCAGGTATAGAAATTTCTAATTTTCAACATAAACATTGCTCGTCGTTTGTTTCCCTAACTTGCTCGCCTAATTCTTTCTTTTTTTTTAGCCGAGCAAGTCACCGTCACTGTCCCTCCCAGCTTTGGACTTTTAGAGCAAAGAGTCCACGAGATGCCGCCTCTAAAGGGAAGGAGAAAGAAAGGTGATTCGTCTTCCAAGGTGTTGGCGATGACAAACAAGGCTGAGGGGGCCCGAGTTGCTCGTCTGGCTGCACCTTCTACAAATCCCCCATCATCTCCTCCCCCGGCCCTATCCCCCCGAGGAGCAAAGCGCTTGAAAAAAGGGGATGGGTCCTTCGTGGCACAAACTGCTCCTACCGGGAACAAAGGCAAGGAAAAAGTGGGGAAAAGCCAGTCTCACCCCCACACAGAAGGAGAAGTTGTTCGCCCTTCCTCCATCGAGCCGGTGGAGAAGGCAGGCAAAGCGGGAAAAGACTCTACTTCCGTTCGCGGTCCTGAAGATATTACCCATCTGGGTTGGGATGATCGAAAGTTCCAAGAGTAAGTTTGTACTCTCGCTTCTGCCGAACAAGATTCGTTTTTTTTCTATACATTTTTCTAAGTGTCATTTGTTTTCTTGTTCGCAGATACCGTTCTGGCGACCATCCTGGGCGAGCAAGTGGCATCCATCAATATGCTTGCTCGCGGACTCCCATCAATATAAGGGAGATTCTGGACGATCATGTTCGCAGGGCGACGGAGTTGGTCGCCCGGGCCTGGACACGCCCCATCAAGAAAACTATCTCCATGCAAAGACTGGCGGACAACTTCCATCTGTCTATGATGCATCACGCCAACGGCCTTGTGATGGCACAAAAAGCGATGGCCCAGCTGGCCGAGCAAGAAGAAGCTGTTCGCCGATACGCAAGCACTGTTCGGCAGCTCACAGAAGAGAAAGATGGTCTGATCAACAACTACGAGGCCAAGTTTACTCGTCTCAACAATCAACTCACTATCTCCCTCGATAACGAGAAGAAATATCTTGAAGAAAATCAAGGTTTATCTGCTGAACTAAAAGGCAAGGATGCCTTGCTCGGCGAGGGAGAGAAGAAGCTGTCCGCGGCAGAGCAAAAAATTGTCAAGCTCGAAGCGGAAAATGCTCGCCTTAGGGATGTGGAGGCCAGTACCTTCACCCGCGAGCAGCTCGATGCTGAGCTCCAAGCCCGGTCTGCCCTTATCTCAAACTTGGGATATATCTGTGTCTACGCTGACTGTATCCGCATGGCCGACGCGTATGATTATAAGAATATGGTGGACGAGATGGATAAGGACTTGACTGAGTTCTTGGAGACTTATCCCCCGCCGAACAACATCGAAATCCAACTGGGGGATATAGCTGAGTTAGGGGTCAAGGTTGACAGCCTTGACCCTAGTATCATTATTACTCGCCCTCCACCTCTAGTTGATGAGGGCGAACAAGAAGAAGAGCCGGCTGCCGCGGACTAGCAAGCTGCTAGGGAGAGGGAATAAAAGGCTGTTGAAGACATGGCCAGAGACATGATTGTTGACCCTCCTGCCGACCAGGCTCAAGGCCTTCCTCCCGCCGAGCAGCAATAGGTTTAGGACTTAGATTAGTCTTTATTTTGTAATAGTTACTCGCTCTTTTGGTAGTACACCTTTTCTAGAATCCTTGTACTATTTTTTTAGGCTCAATGCCTTTTATTAATGAATGTCCCTTTTGTTCGCTCATTTTCTTTTTATATGTCAATTGTCTTTACATTTTTGTTTCAATGCTTTTGCAATTATAACATATAATGTTGGGCTTTTGTTCGATTTGAACTCTGCCTTTTTATGGAATCAGGGTTTAGCCTTAGGTTCTGTTCATTTTAAAAAAACGAACAACCTTTAAGTGGCTTTGGTCCTTAAAGATGGGCTCGTACCTCGAGCTTTGGACTTTTTTTTAACGAACAACTATATATACATTGTAAAAAATTTACAAGTGTTGTAAGACTGTTCGTCACTAACATATACAATCTGACGAACAACTTTGAACACTAACTAAAACATGCTCGCTTATAATATTTTTGCCGAGCAACTTTGTCTAAAATTAAAAAAGATGTAACAACACTAGACTATACAATGTGCCGAATAACTTTTCATTCTATCCTTAGTAAAATTTTCAAAAAATTAGGCAAGTTTTTGGTTTGCCTTACTTGGTTTACCTGCCCCCCAAGACATTTGTTCGCCCAATCAAGAACTTGTTCGACTTACTGATAGTACTTCTTTAGATGTACAGCGTTCCATGATTATTGGGCTGGCTTCCCTTCCATATCTTCGATATCGTATACACCATTAAGGAATTTGTCCGTTATACGATACGGGCCCTCCCAAGTTAGTCCCAATACACCTGGAGGTTGGGCGAGCAACTTTCTTAGAACCAAATCTTCAACTCTGAATTCCCTAATTTTAACATGGGAATTATAGTAGCATTTTGCTCGCTGCTTATAGGTAGCATTTTTTTAGCTCGACACTTAATCATTTTTCTTCGAGCAAATCCATTTCAGTAGCTAGAGCAGAGTTGTTCGCCTGTTCATCAAAGTTGGTTG
The DNA here is from genome assembly GCA_947034835.1 of Ballota nigra. NCBI lineage: Eukaryota > Viridiplantae > Streptophyta > Magnoliopsida > Lamiales > Lamiaceae > Ballota > Ballota nigra. Next base: position 40,922,306 of record OX344721.1, read on the forward strand.
TCCTGATTGTGTTGGTCTTTAATTCGATTGGTATCACAGCTTCTGTTCCGAAAGCCATTGCAAAAGGTGTTTCTCCGGTGCTTGACTTGGGAGAAACTCTGTATGCCCACAGGACTTCCGTAAGTTCTTCAAACCAACTGCTTTTGCTCTCCGCCAGCCGTACTTTTAATGTATGCTTGATTATCTTATTCACGGCTTCGACTTGTCCATTTGACTGGGGATGATAGGGCGTAGAATAATATTTTTTGATCCCCCACTTCGTACAGAAGTCTCTCAGCTCCTTCCCATCAAACTGCGGACCATTGTCTATCACAATGGTTTGTGGAACCCCAAAACGACAGACAATGTTCTTCCAAATGAATTTGATCATTTTCTGTTGCGTAATCTTTACCATGGCCTCCGCTTCTGCCCACTTTGTATAATAGTCGACTGCCACGACGGCAAATCGAACATTTCCAACTCCTGCTGGGAAGGGACCAATAATGTCCATCCCCCATCTTGCAAATAGCCATGGACTGTAAACTGATACGAGCTGTTGAGCCGGGGTATGAATGTTTGGGGCAAAAATTTGGCATTGATGGCAAGTTTTTGCTTTCTTGATTGCGTCCTGACGTAAAGTCGGCCAATAATAGCCTTGTCTGATAGTTTTGTACGCCAAGACTTGCCCCCCAGTGTCATTTCCACATACTCCGGCATGTATTTCTTCGAGTATTGCTCGTCCTTGCCCCCTAGGCAAACATTTGAGAAGTGGGATTGATATTCCCCTTTTGTAAAGTTGCTCGCCCACCAGGGTGTATCTGGCGGCTTGCTTTGTTAGCTTGGCAGCTTCAAAAAAGTTGTTTGGTTTTTCCCCACTTTTCAAGTATTTGACTATATTTGTTCTCCAGTCTTCTTCTTCATTTATTTGTTCATCGAGTTGGTTGACATTATAACTTGTTGTTGATGGGTTGTTCATCTTTGTGATTATAATGTCGGCCAACTCGGCTGGCCCTTCGCTTGTTGCTAGTCGAGCCAATGCATCTGCTTATGTGTTGCTTGTCCTTGGAATTTGTTCAATGAAGACTTGGTCTAACAAGAACATCAGATGAGCAACAATTCGCTGATACTCGATCATATGATCGTCTTTAGCCTCGTACTCTTGGTTCACAATTAATTGTGAGTCGCCAAATATTTACAGTCGTCTAACACCCACGGCAAGGGATAAGTGAAGACCAGCAATGAGAGCTTCATATTCAGCTTCGTTGTTGGTTGCCATGAAACCAAATCTGATTGCTGAGGTGAATACTTGTCTGTCTGAGCTTATCAGTACCACTCCTGCCGCCGAGGCTACATTAGTTGAAGATCTGTCAACGTAAAGATGCCAGGGGTGATCAAGTCCTCTCGTCGGATCTGGTGGGAAGGTTAGTTCAACTATAAAGTCGGCTAACGCTTGCCCTTTGATCGCTGTTCTAGGAGCATAGGTTACCCCGAATTGGCTAATCTCTAGTGACCACTTTAGTAGACGACCAGTTGTATCGGGGCGATGAAGAATTTATCTGAGTGGGAAAGTTGTTAGAACTTCGACTTGATGATCAAAGAAGTATGGTCGTAACTTCCTCACACTCATGACAAGTGCATACGCCAACTTTTCGGTTGGGGAGTATTTGATCTCCGCTTCGTGTATAGCTTGGCTGACGTAGTAAATGGGTTGATGGAATTTGCCATCTTCTCGCACCAGAACGGAGTTGATTGCCACTTCTGACGCTGCCAGGTATAAATATAGCTTTTCTCCTGGGACGGGTTTTGATAGAATTTTAACATCTCCCAGGTAGTCCTTAAGTTGGTCGAACGCCTTTTGACAGTTGTTAGTCCATGTGAACTTTTCTTTCTTGATGGCTTCAAAGAATGGACGACATTTATCCCCCGACCTGGATATGAACCGATTTAATGCTGCTAGGCATCCTGTGAGCCTTTGCACTTATTTAATCGACCGTGGTGGTTGCATATCCACGATAGCTTTGACTTTTGTTGGATTGGCTTCAATCCTTCGTTGACTAACAAGATAGCCCAGGAATTTTCCGGAATGGACTCCAAAGCTGCTCTTCTTTGGGTTCAGCTTCATGTTGTAATGTCGAAGAATATCGAACACCTGGGTCAAATGCTGGAGATGGTCTTCTTTTTAGGGGCTTTTGACTACGATATCGTCTATATAGACTTCTACCGTATCTCCGATTTGTTCGTCGAACATCTTGTTCACCAACCTCTGGTATGTTGCTCCGACGTTGATGAGGCCGAAGGGTATTCTCTTCCAACACAACAAGTTTTTGTTCATATAAAATGCTGTATTTTCTTGATCATTTGGATGCATTGGAATTTGATGGTACTCGGCAAAGGCATCCATGAATGTTAGCATCTCGTGACCCGCAGTGCTGTCCACCAATTGATCAATATGGGGGAGAGAAAAATTATCCTTCGGACATGCTGCATTCAGATCTGTAAAATCTATGCATAGCCTCCAGGTCCCGTTTGGTTTCCTCACAAGGACTGGGTTTGCTACCCATTGTGGACAGAGAGCTTGTCGAATTAGATTGTTGTCTAACAACTTCTTCACCTCTTCATTCAAAGCCTGATACTTATCTGGGCTATATTTTCTTCGTTTTTGATGGACAGGCCTTTTTGCTTGATTGATGTTGAGCTTGTGGCAAGTATGTTTTGGATCTATTCCCACCATGTCTGCATGAGACCAAGCAAAAACATCTAGATTCTTGCTGAGGAACTCTTTCATTCGGGATTTGTAAGGCTCAGGGAGCTCAGATCCTATGTATAATTCGAGATCTTCATTTTCAGGATTAACTTTGAACGCCTCCAGTTCTTCAACTGGAGTTGCTCGTCGTTTTTGTTCTTTCCAATGAGGATCAAGTATTGGTCCCTCAGGGTTGAAATCATTTTCGATGCTCATAGGCTCTGCTCCCAGGCGGGGATCTAGATCATATGTTGGTCCTGACTTATTGTTTTTGGTCAACACCTGGCCCTTCAAGTCATCTGGTGTGTGTTGCTCGTCACCACCCCTTGGTTGTTCGTCAGAGTGAATTTCTCCATGGGTGGTGATAAGTTGTTCGTCCAACACTTACTCGTCAAGGTGTTGTTCGTCCGTATCCATGTGGTCCTCCTCTATGTCCATCATGTTCTCCAGTATTGATGGTTCATCAGCAGGATAGCTGGTGGTGGCTTCCATCATGGTTACTAGTGCATGCTTTGCTTGTAACTGCAAGAGGCATTCCCGAGCCTTCCTTTGACCTCCCTTTATTGTGCCTGCTCCACTTGTTGTTGGGAATTTCAGACAATAATGGTAAGTTGAACATGCAGCTTTAAATTCATTTAGGAAAGGTCAACCAAGAAACCCGTTGTAGGTTGATTCCTGATCGACGACCACGAAATCAATCATTCTTGTTATATTTTTCTCGGGTTCCTCGGCCGTTACAAGCTGAACGGACAACCTAATCTCCCCTAACGGGACTGTTACAGCATTTCCGAAGCCTAAGATTCTATGATTTGAATCTCGTATATAGCCTGAGTAGTCTCTAAGTTGGTCGAGCGTCTTCTTGAAAAGAATGTTGGTGTAGGCTTCGGTGTCCACCAACAATTTGTGTACTCTGGTCTCCATGATCTTAGCACAGATCACGAGCGAATTATTGTGGGGGGTCAATATTCCCTCCAAATCTTTTTCAGTAAAGGTTAACTCTATTGTTTGAATGATAGATGGTTTAACCCCCATTCCTTGTACTTGGTCGATCGCTCGCAATTCGGCTTTTCTTTTTCGATTGGAGATTGGCGGTCGTCCATCAGAACATCCTCTCGCTGGTCCCGCAGGTTCCATCATGTATAGGTCCTCAAGTGGACGAGCAGCAACGGCCGGAACTGGTCGCCCGGGTTTATTATTCTTCTGAGGTTGATCATCCTCATCTTCGGAGTTGTTCTCCCGGGCTCTCTTTCCAGGTTGTCTTTTAACAAAATCAGAGAGCTTTCCCTCCTCGTAAAACCGCCAAAGTTGCTTGAGCAAATTTCTATATTCACTAGTAAAGTGCCCCACGCTTTGATGGTAGGCACAATACTTGTTAGGGTTGAGTTTGCCGGTATCCTGACGGATTTTTCGCGGAGGGGAGAGCAACTCCTTCTCTTTCATATTTTTATATACAGTATCAACTGACACTGTTAACACCTGGTTCAATTTTTTCCTTAAGCTTCGTCCCTTCATTGAATGCTTTCATGTTCTTCGGGACTCGGTAGCCCGTTCCGCCAGGTTTCTTGTTGTTCTCCTTGGGATCAGCTTTGTTTTCTCCCAAGTTTGCTTGCAAGGCCTCATGCATGGAAACGAATATGCTGGCTTGATTCCTGAATTCGACATAGCTCCTCAGGCACTTCAGACGTACTTCTTTCCATAACTTTGACCCTTTCTTCAACCCGGCCATAACAGCGATGATTTTTGTATCTTCGCTGACAGGCTCTCCTTCCAACAGCACTTTATCAAACCTTTCCATAAACGCCCGATCCGACTCGTCGTCATTTTATTTTAGGTCCGATAATCGGTGTTTTTGGGACAAGTATGATCCTGCCGTTGAGAAATGGGAGAGGAACTCTCGACTTAGTTGGATGAATGAGTGGATGGATGCTGGTGGCATTACAGAAAACTATTTGTGCACCCGGTCCCCCAAAGTCAATAGGAAGTTTCGGCATTGGGTGACATCACTGGCTCCCACCGAGACCATATAATCTGAATACTTCGTTAAATGGAATCGGGGATCAGCAATGCCATCATACTGTATACTTGCCGGGACTTGGATCTTTTTCTGAGTCGGGGCTTTTAGAATGATAGATGATAGGGGTGAGGATGGCAAGCTGGTCGTCCCCACTCCTCTTTGTTGGTCCAATTGTCCCTGTATGCTCTCCACAGCCTTTCTAAGGCTTGACAGCTCATCCAAAGATGCCCCCTGGCTTGGAGGCTGTTCGGCGAGCAAAGGCACAAGCCTTTCTGGTCGTCGCAGTCCCTCACTCGGAGCGGGCATGTCCTGGAGCCGCTTTATAGGGTTGCTCGCCGCATTTGGCCCTAGGCGCTTGAAGGCAGATTGGGAGAGTCTTTCATGGATTGATGGGCGAGGTTGTTCAAATGTTGCTCGCCCATGTTCTGCTCCTTGGCGAGCAACTTTCTCTTGAGGCTGAGGTTGGCCAAGTCTATCCTGGGCACTGGAACGAGTTGTTCCATGGCTGGACATTGTTGCTCGCCCATGTGCTGACTCAGCCTGGCCCTCTCTTGGTTCGGCCATCTTGGCCTTGCCCTTATCTCGCCGGACTTGGGCACTGTCCATCTCACGTTGCTCATCCCTAACAGATCTGGCTCTAATAACTTCCATAGGTTTAGCCCTGGACCTTGCTTGTGATGATCTATTTTGTTCTTGCTGTCTCTGGATAGTTTGGAGAGCAGCAATGGTCTTAGCCAGTTCATTAGGGTTGCTCGCCAGGGCATCCAGTTCTGGTGGAAGGTTATGGTCTAGAGCTATCAGCCTTGATCTGTTCGCATGTCTAGGTTCACGATCTTGATGGCCTGCTGACGAAGCCCGAGTAGGAGATGCTCTCCTTGATAAGCGTGAACCTTGTGTTTCCTTCGATTGAGGCATTTTAAATTAAATTATCTTCAAATTTTATATTGAAGAACACTAAGAACACTTTTGCTTGAATCTTCAAATATTTCTTGAGGTTTTCTTCAAATCTTCAAGTTCTTAAACTTGAAGTTCTTGACTAATCACACTAAATCGAAGGTTCAAGACCCTCCTTCTAGCGCCAAATTGTTGGTTATCAAATTTAATCGGAAGGATTAGTGACTGTTTTAGTTCGGTTTAAGATCACCAATCAATAACGTGTGATTGATTACCACCGTAAATGGTAAATCGAAGATTCGGGTTGTGGAATTATAAATACGAAAGTCGAAATCGTATTAATTTCGTATGTGTGTACGTTTAGGTGTGTTTGTGTGTGTTTTAGGAGTATTTGTGAATTTGAACTTGTATTTCTTAGCTGGAGAACAGCCATTTATAGAGACTAGCAAGCAGGAGGTGTCCAAGACTCTTGGTCTCCCTAGCTTGCATGTTAGACAAGTGTCCTTTGACCTTGTTTGACCTTATCTAAGCTGAATCTTAGTTACAAAGTCTTCTTTGGTCTTATCTCGGACTTATTGTTGTTCGTCCAGGTCATCTTGTTTGATCCAGTATGGTTTCTTCATCAAAGTTGTTCGCCTTTTGTGGACGTAGCTTGGAAGTTGTTCGCCTGGACTTCGGGTTGGTATGAGCTTGGGAATCTTGGTTCCTTGTTCATCTTCATACACCTCTTAGGCCGGTAGATACGCCACTTATGATCAACGTTGTTCATCCTTAGCGATTTGATGGAGGGTCCATATCTGGTCTCGGGTCTCTGGTCCTGTTCGTCGATGGAGTTGTTCATCGACGGAGTTGTTCGTCATTTCGTACACCTCCTGGACTGATTTGTACACTCCCTTTTGATTTTCTTTGTTAATCATTTTTTATTTAGAGTTGATTCTTTGAAATCTCTATTAAGACCTTAATACTTGTTCGCCCAACAATGATTAATCTTCGCCTATCAACACCCGGTGCAACACCTATCGCAGGGGCATGGTTGTCAACACCTCGACTTGGTGGTCGAAGAAGTATGGACGTAACTTTCGCACGCTCATCAATAATGCATAGACCAGTTTTTCAAATGGCGGGTACCATAACTCAGTGGCATGGAGTGTCTGGCTGATGTAATATATTGGTAAATGTGTCTGCCCCTTAGCCCGCACTAGCACGGCGCTAAGAGATGACTCCGAGGCTGCCAAGTACAAGTAAAACTTCTCACCGGGGATGGGCTTGGCTAGTATCTGGGCGTTTGAGAGGTACGCCTTCAGGTTGTCGAATGCAAGTTGGCTCTGTGGCGTCCAGTTTAGTTTCCCCTTCCGCATGCTACCGAACAAAGGCTTGCACCGGTCCCCCATGCGGGAGATCAAACGACTGAGTGCTGCTAAGCTGTCCGTAACTCGCTGCACTTCCTTCACTGTACCGGGAGCGCTCATGTCTAAAATTGCTTGAACTTTGGTTGGATTAGCCTCGATGCCTCGCTGGCTGACCATGTACCCCAAGAATTTGCCCGACTCGACACCGAAACTGTATTTTTTCGGGTTGAGCCTCATGTGGTATTTTCTTAGGATTTCGAACGTCTCGGCTAGGTGGGTGTGGTGGTCCTCCTTCTTCTCGCTTTTGATGACGATGTCATCTATGTACACCTCCATTGTCGCCCCAATCTGGTCGTGGAACATATGGTTGACCAACCCTTGATAAGTTGCCCATGTGTTCATCAACCCGAACGACATCCGCTTCCAGAAGTACATGTTCTTCTCGATGAGGAAAGTGGTGTGCTTCTGGTCGTCGATGGCCATCGGGATCTGGTGGTAGCCGACAAAAGCGTCCATGAACGTGAGCATTTCATGCCCAGCAGTGCTGTCCACCAGATGGTTGATATGTGGCATCGAGAAGTGGTCTTTGGGGCACGCTTTATTTAGGTCCGTGAAGTTGATGTATAACCGCCATGTATTGTTGTTTTTCTTGACGAGGACTACATTGGATACCCACTGGGGTTTGTCGTCGGGGTCGACCATCCCGATTAACTTATTGTCGAGCAGTTTTTTGAATTCAGTCGCTATGACTGCGTATTTATCGGGCCTGAACTTCTTCCTTTTCTGCGAGACCGGCCTGCAAGCAGGGTCGATGTGTAACTGGTGGGAACATATCGTTGGATCGATCCTGACCATGTCTTCGTGCGACCAGGCAAATACATCTAAGTTCTCCTCTAGGAAAGTTGTCATCGCAACTATCATTTTGTCGGACATCTTGGAGCCGAGCTGGACGCACACTTCTGGTCGATTCTTTATTGTTACGGATATGAGTTTTTCTATCGGGCTGGCATCCCGTTCCCCAAAGCGAGGGTCGTCGATTTCTCCTATCAGACTATTATCGATCTCTATTGGCTCGAAACCGATTCTGGGTTCAAGCTCGGCTTGAATGTCTTCGAAAGTTGGGTAGTCTTCATCCATAGGGCAGGCATCGGGTGGGTTTTCTTCGTCTATCTCCATGTCCCCCTCCCCAACTGTACACATATAATCTAATTTTGTAGAATTAAAAGTAAGATCGATATACGCCAAACATCCGCGTGCCATTTTTTTATTACCCTTAAGAGTTCCCACCTTCCCAGAGATGGTTGGAAACTTGATAAAATAGTAATATACTGAGGCGGCGGCTTCGAACTCGTGCTCGAATGGCCTACCGAGAAAACCGTTATAGGTTGACGGCTGGTCGATTATTATAAAATCGAGTTGTTTTGAAGCCTTAACCTCAGCATCTATGCTAGAAACTAACTCTACAACTAGTCTAACTATCCCATATAGCTTCACGGTGGCGTCCCCGAAGTCTTTGATGATCTGGTCGCACGGCTCCACATACTTCTCGAAGGAGCTATCCAGCTGGTCGAAGGCGGCTTTGAAGACGATGTTGCAATACGCCCCATTGTCAATGAGCATGTGGTGGACAGTGACACCCATGATGTTGACCGACACGACCAGGGCATCGTGGTTGGGGTAGATGACCCCCGTGCGGTCTTCCTCCATGAAGGCGAGGAGGTCTGATTTCTTAGTAGTCATGTTGACCGGCATGATTATCTGGTGGACATTGTCCATAGCCCGCAGTTCGCTCTTCTGCCGGCGGTTGGAGAGTGTTGTGGACGGGGCGTATCCTCCCACCGGGGAGAGCATGTTGACGGCACGGCGGGCAGGATTCTCTAGCATCGGCGGGCAGATGAGGGTCGCCTCCTGGTTATGCTCAACGGGGTGGGCCGCGGGCTGCACTTCCGGTCTGGCCGCCAGTCTTTTCACAAATTTCTCCAGCTTCCCCTCCTCGAACAGCCTCCACAGCTGTTTCAGGAGGTTGCGACACTCGCTGGTGTTATGCCCAACGGTCTGGTGGTAGTAGCAGTATTTGTTGGGGTTGAGTTGTACCCCGGGTTTGTGGACCCATGGACGAGCCTTGGGTACCACTTTACCTAGACAGAGTCGAAAGGTTTGAACGGCTGGGGAGCCCCATAGGAAAAGTTTCTTCGGCTCAGCGTGTTGCCCGTCTGCACGCGGGGCTTCTCCTTTTTTGCCTGGGAGATTTTCCCCAGCCGCTGGGCCAGAATATCGGCGTTGTAGATGATCTTTCCGGAATGCTGTCGAAATTCTGCGTATGATTTGTGATAGTCCTTGTTCATGGACTTTCACAACTTCGTCTTTAGGCGGAGGCCGCTTTTGATCCCGACGAGTTTGACCTCGTCCCCGACGGGCTCGCCTTCCATGATGATACGGTCGACCCGATCGATGTAAGCCCGGTCTGACTCGTTCTTTCCCTGGGCCAGGTTGGCCATCTGGTTGGCGTCGGCTAGACGTGACACCATCGAGGAGAAGTGCTCCAGGAACAGCTCCCCCAATTGGTGGAATGGGACCACCTTCCCCGCAGGAAGCAAGGAGTACCACCGGTGAGCTCTATCACCGAGGGTTAATGGAAACATCCGACACTTGGTGGCGTCTGTGGCTCCCATAGATATTATGTACATAGTGTATTTGCTTAGGTGGGTGACGAGGTCCGTCTCCCCGTCGTACTGCCCCACCGTGGCCACATTGATCTTTGGCTGGGCGGGAGCTCACACCAGAATATCCGCCAGAGGGGAGTTGGGCATGTGGGCGAAGTGATGTTGCCTGTCCTGTTTCTTGAGCTTTACCTCTAAGGCTGTTACCTTTTTCAAGATTTCAGCCATGACGTTTTTGGCAGCAGGTGGAGATCGGAGACGAGGGTTGTCTCCCAGACGGTCGCGGACCGACGGCCTTGGGGCCGCGTCATTGCAACGTCTGGTTGATCGTTCCTCACCCCATTCCCTTGGCCTCAAGCTGGCGTTGGACTCACACGGTCGAGCAGTACCCCGAGCCTGTGAGCCCAGCCTGGAGAAGACTGAGCCCGTCGGACGGCGGGATGCCCGCTGAAAGTCAGCCTCCTCGTCAAGGCGTCTTTTCAAGTTCTGCGGCCTTGTGGCGTAAGTTGCCGCCCTTCTGGCCGATTCCCGCTTTGGCCACGGGTTGCTGGTGGCCCTGATCTGGGCTGGCTCCTTTCCTGCCCGATGGGTGCGGATAGGAGCCGCATCAATCTCCATCTGGCGGGGCTCGATCAGCGCTTTTGCCGCCTGCAAGTCCTCCGATGTCCGCATAGCGGAGATGAACTTGAACGGTCCCTCGGGTGTCGCCGCCGTGGCCGGAGCTGGAGTCACGGCCTCAACGATATCTTCAACTTGCTGCTGGGTTCGAATAGCTTTGGAGGTGGCCATTTCGGTGTGGGTTTTCTAGGGATTTTTTTAGTGAGTAAAGGGGTGGTTTTAGTTCGGATAGCTAGATGAACGAAATCGAGAGCACTTCGCTATTAGCTACCTTCCTTCTAGCGCCAAATTATTGACAGCGATTTTGTGACGAACTCGTTGTCGGGTTCCTAACGGGTAGGAATTATGAACTATGATAACTAAAAAGTAATAAATGTTGTAGTAAATGAGCTCTCAAGGGAGTCTTTGTAATAAATGTGATGTGTGTTACAAATGGGCATTTATGGCCCTATTTATAGTGTACATGGTGAGTTTACCCACTTGATCTGATCTGCCCGCGGGTCCCACTAAATCCTAGCTGCTCAGTCATGATTGGCTATAGCCCCCTCTATGGACCAATGAGGGCGTGCCACGTGGCACTGTTGACCTCTATTGATGAGACCACTCCTACTGACCCTACTTTGATCCTGTCACATCCGCACGTTCGATGGGACTGGACAGGCCAAGTAGCTGGTGTTGCCTCTCAAACGGGTATCCAGGTAGACGGGTAGGCGGGTAGTGATCCTTCAACGGGCATCCAGGGGCGAATGTCTGCGGGTATCGGGCAGAAGATCCAACGGGATGGCTGGAAACCTACCCGCTGGCCGACGGGCCTCTGCGGACCCGTCAGCAGGGACCTCCCCGCTGCCCTCCAGGAGTTCGCCGCCGCAGTCATCCTAGCTCTCTACCCGACGGTTCGTCTGTGCTCGCCGACGTCTCTATTCCCCTACCACGTCTTGATCAGTTAGCCTGCCTACCCGCTGGTCGAGTAGTATTACCGGGTGTAACACCTAGTTCGTGACCTATTGGACGAATGCGCACTCGAAGATTGTCGTTCTTGCGATCTAGCCATTGTTGGATATTTGAATATTTTGATGAAGAAAATCTTATGTTTGTAGGTGTTGATTCAAGAACAACTAGCCTTGTATATGTGAATTTGGATGTTTACAAACCCTAATTCACACACACATGCATTTAAGCTCTTGAAATGAACAAACCTTTCACAAATGGCCTTTTCACACTCCAATATCCAGTTTCATGTGACTTCTCGTCGGATTCCGGCTAGATTTCCCAGATTCCGGCGGTTTTTTACCCAGATTCTTCAAATTCTTCAACCAATGGAGGTTCAGACCCTCCCTCTATCGCTAATTGTTGATGACCTTGATTCTAATGAATAATTTATTGGTTGTCTGAGCTTGTGAAGATCATCAAGCAAGGATTAATATGCTAAATTTGATAAGTGAAGATCAAGAAAATAAATTGCAAGAGTTTGGTCTTCTTTTGAATAATTGAACTTATATTTTTCTTCTTATGAGAGGGTATTTATAGAGCACAAGCAAGCATGAGGTGTCACCTTCTTAGCTATCCTAAATTATACATTGACAAGTGTTTAAACACTTGTTTTAACCTTAAGCTACTACATCTTGTACAATGACAAGTGTTAAGACGCTTGTTTGCTTATAATGTAATGTCTAATTAGTGGGATTCTTAGCTGTCTTCCGAGGTGCCCCATTGTTCGCTTGTTCGTCTTCGGGATGGGTATTTTGACCTTTCCACTAAGCTGCTCGCTCATCCATTTTGACTCTTAACCAACTGATCGCCTGATGTATTCTGACGTGCTGACCAGCTGCTCGTCTTTTCATGGATGATATTTTATGTGCTCAGTTGCTCGTCTCCCAAGGTAAGTCTTAGTCATCATTATCATTAACATCATTGTTGTTTTAATGTTTAACTCTGTTGCTCGACTGATCGCTTGTCAACAACTGATACTTAAACATTATTTGAGTAATACTTCATATATGATTCACAATTTGAGGAGTGTCATTTGTTTTCGTCAAAGAACTTTTTAAATCTTGCGTATTTGTAGTGAGAAGTGAACAACGCAGCAAATTACTTAATTTGTCTTTTACTATTCTTCTCACCCATCACCCATGTATATGGTTGAGAATGATTTCATTTTTGTATCGAAGGAGTTAATTTATTAGTTACTTTACACTTTGACATTAAAATTATTCCAAAGCTTAAATAAAATAGAATTTAAATATAGATTGACATTAAAATTATTCCAAAGCTTAAATAAAATAGAATTTAAATATAGATTGATGAAGTGTAATCGTTCAAATCGTTCACTAAATAGATTATGAGATTATAAATTCGAATAATGTGGAGTGAGAAAAAATAAATTTAATATAAATTTAAAATATCACGAACTATACTCTTCACAAATATTGAGATTTAAATTAAAATAGATTGTAATTAAGTTTTCTTTGTAAACAAATACTTGTACAAATAATTGATTTACCATACCATTTTATTATAAAATTTTGTTCTGACTGCTACCCCAATCATCCAAAACATTTAGCTGGTCTTGGTCTGACTTCATTGGGACCGCTTAAAGTCTGAAGTTTCCTATTATAGGGGGAGTTACAATATGGTCCTTTTCATACACTCTTATAGCAATTTAGTATTAGACTTTACAATAAATGCTATTTGGTTCATTTTTTGTAGACCCCACCAACCATTCTTGGGATGCAACACCCACCCCCCAGCAACCCCCCCCCCCCCCTCCCACCCCACTTCCCACTGCACAACCATTCTCACACCCTCTCTTTCGGCTGATGTGACTGGGGTCACTCAGCAACAATTTTTTTTATTTCTTCTTTCCCCATGCTAGCTTTTCCAATTTCTTCATAATTCAAATTACCCAAGAGAAACAAAAAAAATCCCTTTTCGTCCTTTTTTTTTCTCTCAAAGTAGAAGATCTTCTGGGGGAAATATTTGCAACACTGAAGGTAATGCAGTTGTTATCTTAGTTATGTGTTTAAATTAGGGTTCGATTTTTCAAGTTTCTTCTAAATATGTTAGCGATAACCCTCATTTTGAATTTTTTCTTGGCGATTTAGATGGACGATTTTTAGAATTTAGTAACTCCATTGGTACATCAAACCTACCTTTTAAACTGCCCCAAAAACAAGATGGGGCATGACCCAGGTTTCCCATCTCAAGTTAAGGATATAATTATTACTGAGAACACTGCATAAATCCCAGAAATATGCTCTTTTTGCTTATGAATTTAATAATCAAGACCAGCCAGGGATAGCTATGTGTTCAAATCTTACGGTCATACGACATAGTATGATTTCTGTGCAATTTGAGCAAAAATTGTATGAAGGGATATTGTGTTTTCTTATATACGATTTTCTGTACAAAGTTGTGATTATTGTGTACCTTTTTCAAGGATCAACAAACTCAGGAACTAGGAATGAGGATAGAGATTTGAGGAAGAAAGGTAACATGGATTGTTGCACGTTATATAAAATTGAATAAGTGGATTACACTATATGCTAAAATTGTTCTTTAATTATTATTTATCAGTGGATTACAATAGGGGTTGCAAATATATTCATGATTCAGATTCAGGTTTGTCGTTAACTTTTTCTCGTCTTAGGAATGTCTTGTGTTAGACAGTTGTTGTCTTTTAATATTGGAAAATTCCTTGTTTTTTGTTTAGAACCTGAAAGCCCAACAGTTTATAAAAGGCACAAAAGTAGAATTGCGCCCAATGAAATGTGTGGAACTGAATCGATAGAAGGGGGTAAGATATAAGTGTTATTCAGGTTGGGTATTTTTTGGTCATTTTGTGTTCATTCTAATTTCGTTAAATGACTTATATGCAGAACTAAAAAAATGCAAAAAAGATCACAGGGGGAAAATCAAGAGGTTGGATGGAGATGGAGCAGAGTATAGCAAAAAACGGGACCCTGTCTCGCCTAGGGGGGGTAAGATGAATTGTTATTCTGATTTTTTGACTAAAAATATACTTGATTGTACTAAATTATTTTTGCTCTAAAGGAAGAAAAGAATACATAAAAGATTATAAGGGGAAAATCACACTATTCGATGGAGATGAAGAAGATTATGATCAAGGTAATCAATGTATTTAATGTCTAACTTTTTAAGATTAAACAAATCAATATGTTGTGTATGTACTAATACTAACTTCAGGAAGAAGTCGTGTGAGAAAGGATACGAAAGGGAAGAGCAAAAAACGGGCTGAAGATGAGGAAAATTATGAAAAAGGTGATGGGGTGTTTCATGCACATTTTCAAGCACAAATTTGTAACGTTCCTACAAAAATATGTGTTTGAAAAAGATTTTTCCAATAAACAGGTTATGACAGCCGGTATAAGAAAGGAAATAAGACAAAGAGGGCTGTTGATGAAGAAGCTTATGACCAAGGTATGTTTTTTTTAAATCTGGACATGAATTTATCTTTAGCAAAGTTCCTCGTCAATATGGAAACATGTTCATTGCACTTACAAGCTGTCAGAGAATGAATGATTACGGGTTTTTACAAACTCGTCTGTTTTTGCTAATAGAAAGGTTCTAAATCGTGTGCAGAAGGTTAGGACAAACTTTTTTGGTTTTTTTTGGTTGTATTTTTTTCTGACTATGTATGATGTGATTAATTAGATACAAGAAGGGGGATGAAGAATAAGAAAGGAAAGAACACAAAATTTCTCAACACTGGATTGCATCGGGGTAGAGAGAACATGGTGTTAAAGCCAGAAAACTGCTTTGGTACGTTATAGCAACTTTACTGCATTCTATATATTTTTTTGGTTTAAACAAATTATACATATGATAAAATAATTTAAATTGTACCACATAAAATGATATGATTAAATAATAATAAGTTGTGTTGGCAATTTTCAGGTAATGTAGAGGTATCAAAGAGCAAGACCTACTACCGTTCAAATATTCGTACTGCCATTAAGGAGTTAAACTCACTGAATTTTGAAGAGAAACACTTGAGGGCGATCAAGCGGACGCCTTTTTGGTTCATGTTTGAGTCCATTTATGTAAAGAGGCATGAGACGTTGATGAGAAGATGCCACAAGTACGAGGAGGACATAAGGTGGATAGTTAGGACTTTTGATAATCAAACAGGGGAATTTGTCATTGGTGGGGATTACTTAAAGCTGACGGGTATGGATGCGAAGCTTATCTTTGGAATTAGTGGTGGGTGTGAAACGGTAACGCCAAAAAAAGAATCACGTAGGGTTACCAAATGGGTTAGACGGATTTTTAGGAATATGATAGACAGTTGCAAAACACAATTTGTCTTGTACAAAAGCAGTATTCTCCAAAAGCTTAGGTCAACACTAGACAGTGAGTACGAAGACAGTGTTGAAGATGTGGCAAGATTAGTTCACTGCTATTTTCTAGCATCATTCCTAGCTCCCAACCAGAATGGTTCAATAACTTGTTCGTTGACTGAGTTTTTGGAGGATTTTGACAGCATCTGCAAATATGATTGGAGCACGTTCATTGTAGATATACTGAAAACTCAGCTAAGGTCCAGCACGACAATGCAATCGGGTGGATGTGCAATAATTCTACCGGTGAGAATATATATGTTTATTTTGGTAACCTTTTTTTTAATTTTTCCTAATGTTTGTGAATATTAATGTCAGCTGATTGTAATATATTTCCCATGCAGTTTTGGTTGTGCGAGCACACAGACTTGGTTGAGCCGATCGGGGAAAACTTTCCAAGGTTCCTGAATTGGAATATGTCTGATCTGCATTATGCAATTTACGGGATTAAGTTGGCAAAAGTTAAGAATGTAAGTTTTTTTAAATATATAACCAATATCATCATGCCTTTTAAACTTTGTCTAGCATTGTTCTAATTTATTGTCAAAAAAATAGGTCAGTAGAAGGATATTGAGCTGCACACCTATGGAAGTGGATAGGTTCAAGACACTAGATAAGTACAGAAAGGAAGAGGTTGGGGGAAACAGCAGCAATAACACGAGGGCTCGCTATGATGAGAAAAGTATGGGATCTGATGAGGATGTTGAGCCCACAGTTAATGTTGATGGGTGCATTAGTGAACTGGGCTTAGATGACATCGCATTGGGCGATTCTGTAAAACGTGATGTGGTTTTGAGCACACCAAGCAGGGTTCCTAATGAGTCAAACTCAAACTTGAAAAATGATTCGTCTATGGAGCAAAACAGATCTGATACATTCCAGATAGCTGATACACCAAATTTTTCTATAGGTATGACTCAAGTTCCCACCCAAGAGGATTGTCAGACAGAAATGATAAAGAACGTGTTAGGAGATCTGAGCATTCATGAGAAGGACGTGGAACAGCAAGATCCTGAAGATGGCCTAAGAAAGATAGATGGTGGGATAGTTGAAGACGGTTTGACTAAGACAATAGACGTTAATGTTGGAAGTGTTGGGTTAGAGGTGTTGGATGGGGTTGAGGGTCAAGAAAATTTTGGTAAGAAAACAGAGAATGTTGTTCCTATGCAAACTAGTGGCTGTAAAGATGAATCACGGGGCCTAAATTTGTCGAATGAGTTGGAGGATCTGAAAGTTGAGTTGATGTCGTGTAGGGTGAATTATGAAGCAGAATTAAAAATGAAAGACGATATGATCGTTAGGATGCGATGTGAGATTGAGGAGCTGCAGTTGAAATTGGCAGAAAAATTGGTACCAAGTGCAACGCAGGTGTATTCAGACGAAACTACAATGGCATGCATGGAGGCAGTTGAGAAAATGCATATTGTGCAGAAGGAGAATGATGAGCTGATCAAGTTGAATGAATATCTGAAAAATGAGCTGAGTTGTGTTGCTTCGAACATGGTTAAAGATGGGAAACATGTTGACACCTCTACAGAATTTGATCCTGCAGCAGAAAAAACAACACCTGTGAGAGAGACGAGGGCAAATAACTATCCTTCTCCAATCACACTAGCAAAAAGGGTGAAGGGCAGGACAGAAAACGGTGATCGAAAAAGTGCAAAACTTTCGCCACAGTTGAATACAAACGAGCTAATAAAAAAACATGAAGGGGTTATAGATATTGGTGAAGACGTAGATCATGTGGGTGAAACGCAAAAAGAGGATGATGAGAGGTACGATTTCAAATTTGACGAGAAGTGCATTGCAGTGAAGAAACTTGATGAGCAGACTAGAGACACTATCATTTTTCTGTTGCATAGTGAGGGGAAAGGGTAAGTGAAATAAATAACACTTAATTTATTTTACTTCGGTATTGTACATTTGAGTAATTTAACATATTTTACTTTTACATTGCAGACACGAGGTTTGGAATGTTAAAGAGGGGTTTGGGTTGGTGAGAATTCAGGACATCCTCGAAATTATTCATCATCATAGGATATCTGATTTGGTAAGATTCATCTTTAGGCTTGACGCTATCCATTTTCATTTCAGTATCAATAAAGTTTTTTTTATCCTATGTCCAAAATCAGGTAATAGATGCATGGGCAGATATTTTACAGAATGTTTATCGCATCCCCAAACCAAATTCCAAATACATAACGGTGTTCACATCAAAATGTTGGGTATGATGTAGTTATATTTCAGAGTTTTATATATAAAAAAACATATACTGATTTTTCGCATGAATCCAAAAGTGTTTATTTTATTTTTTTAACTACAGGAACTAATTAATGATGGGGGGAAAAGGAACAAAACAACTTTCGAGAAATTGATTGTGAAAAAAATCGAAGAATCGCTGAATATGGACATGTTGTTGTTCCCGATTATTACTAGTGGATCCAGTAGCAGCTCTAGGGGGCTGGGTGATCATTGGACTCTCCTGAAACTTGATATGCGTAAGAGCGAATGGAAATTTTACAATCCCATGCAGCCCCGGCCTGGCGTAGCAGATCCACATTTAAAGCAATCAATGATAGTGGTGAGGTTCCAAAAATTTGATTAGTGTTTGATATTGTTTTGATATTTGTTTGATATTGTTTTAATATGGTAACCTTTACACAAAATAGGCTAAGTACGTTGATAAAGAGCTTCGTGCGGTGTTTAAGAAGATGCGGCCAACAAACTCTTTCTTGCTCAGAAAGTACACAGCACCAGAATCAGTAGCATGTCTGCAGCAGGAGGATGATTCTGTTGATTGTGGTGTGGTGGTTTGTCACCTAATTGAGAAGCTTATGGCTCGGTCCAATCTAAGAAAAGGTGTTTTTAGCACCACGTCTGCTGGAAATTATCGGGCAAAGATGGCAACGTGGTTTGTGAGCCGAGGAAATGTGGAAGTCTAAGTTCTAAGGAATAGTAAGACAACTGGGTTGTTTTTTGGCGGTCTTTTTTATTTTAGGGTGTTAAAACTTAGCCAACCATTATGTTTTTGGGGCTTGCAGTGTGTTTGTCTTTTTTGTTACGACTTACAACCAAGTTGTCATGGAACTGTTTTGATGAATTGGAAAATTAATGACAGCTATATATTGGATGTATTGGTGTTTAACATTTATGTTTAACATTTTTTATTCTAATGTTTGCATTGCAAAAAATGGGTGCACAAAATGTGTGCTTAAGGGCTGTGATATATGAATTGGGCATATATTTTTATTGGGCTATCATCTTAGTTGGGCCCCCCCTTTTAGATGGGCCCTATTTTAATTTGGGCGATGGGGGAAGCTCTTTATTAAGTGGGTTGTCAAATACCCCCATCTGACCAAAACATGTGTGCAAAAAATGTATGCGTATGGGTTGTGATATATGAACTGTCCATGTATTTTTTTGGGCTATCATTTTTAGTTGGGCCCCTCTTTAAGATGGGGCCCAACTTAATTTTGGGCCGATGGACTCTTTATTATTGTATTGGCAAATACCCCCAGCTGAACAAAATATGTGTGCAAAAAATGTGTGCGTATGGGCTGTGATATATGAACTGTGCATATATTTTTTTGGGCTATCATTTTTAGTTGGGCCCCCCTTTAAGATGGGTTCCAACTTAATTTTGGGCCGATGGACTCTTTATTATTGTATTGGCAAATATACCCAGCTGAACAAAATATGTGTGCAAAAAATGTGTTCGTATGGGCTGTGATATATGAACTGGCTACTAAATTTTTTTTGGGCTACCATTTTTTGTTGGGCCCTATTTAATATGGGCACTAATTTGTATTTTGGGCCGATTGTGCTGATGAACTCTATATAATTGTGTTGTCAAATACCCCCCCAGCTGAACTTGTGTGCTTATAGGCTGGGATATCGGAACTGTGCATATATTTTTATTGGAATATCATTTTAGATGGGCCCCCTATTTTAATTTTTTCCCATAATGGGGGGACCTCTTTATTATTGTGTTGTCAAAAAATGTGTGCAACAAATGTGTGCGTATGGGCTGTGATATATGAAATGTCCATATATTTTTTTGGGCCATCATTTTAGTTGGGCCCTCCCTTTGAGATGGGCCCAATTTTAATATTGGGCGGATGGACTGCTGATCTCTTTATCTTTGACATTTCTTTAGCCTGCTTTAATTATTACTTGGGCTATAGAGGTTGGATTGGCCAATGAATTTTTTTAAATTGAAGCCCCAATTAATTTACACACGCAAATTAGTCCACTAGTAGAATAAATGTTGAGTGTTACCGTTGGTTGTTACCGTTGGAGGGGGAACTCCTAAAAACTTTGTGACCGTTGGGGAAACAGATTCCCCCTCAGCAATAGTTCCTATATATAACAAGACCACATCATGATTTTCCATATTGATCAAAAAGTCCCATAAATCCTTCAGGTATTACACATATGTAATACATTGAAATCATTAGCTATATTTTCAGGGTGCCTTATACATATTTTCAGGGTGCCTTATACATAATCAGCTGCAAAAACATACTATACTTCTAAAATTTCTTCTCCAAATTCAGCTGCAAAAATATAATATGTCCAAGGTTCTTTGCAGGATCTACATCATCAGCCGCAGGTTCGACATTTTCCAGTGCAGCGATGTCCCAAATCTGTCGTAACTCTCGTAATGAAACGTATCTTCAATACAGCAGGTCAGTTTGCAGGAAATGTGGGAGATATGCAACAGTTGTTGTCTCAGAATCTGAAAATAATCTAGGGCGCTTATACTACCACTGTAAGGAACATCGGTTCTCACACTGGTGCAACCCAATTTGTGGAGATCCATTTGAGATAGAGCATGATGATGTATCAAAGCCTGAACAAGAGAGTACAGTGTGCACAACGCAAACAACGAGTACACAGCCCATCTACAACATAACATTAAGCACACTGTTTTTGGGAAATATGATAACAATGTTAGCATTGACAATTATATTGTTTGTTTTCTCAAAACTGATTACATAGGAAGCAGGTTATGCAGCTCATGTATTATTAAATTATGCAGCTCAATTGTAGTTTTAGCAAGAACGAGGCTCATGTATTAGAAAATTAAGGACGATTATGCCCATGCTAAAATTTTAGGAACTATGCATAACCAAGGTGTGCTATTTTTTATCAGTCAATTTCCTTTCATAAACCAGTGAATATACCAATACATAAGTACAACATGAGGCCTTGAAGGCTACATCTCCAAAAAATAAAAACTACAGGTCATGTAAATACGTGAATGATATCCCAAAATAAAATCACCCCATGGGAAACTTGTGAGCATGGCATAACAAGTTTCACTAGACTGACCTTGGGGGACAACAAAATGGTTGCAAATAAAAGACAAAAACAAAATACTGCTTACAAAAAAATACATGCCCTTTCAAAAGGAAGCAACTGTGTTGCCCCCATTCCATTGCACGGGGATAGCAAAACCTACAAGGTTCAAAAGTTAGAGGAGGTAAAAATTAAAAAATGAGCACTATCACATATCTATTATATAAGTTAAAAGTGTACAGACCTCAAGCTGATTTAATACATGAGGAGTTGTGCTTCCCCCTCATGCCACAATGTCCACAAAGTGAGGCCTTTTTCTTGGGGTACTCACCAAACGATGGCATTCTAATTTTTTTCGGTCTACCTGGTTGACGATTAAGCACCGGTGGAAGGATCTTCTTTTGTTCAGCAGGGGGTTGAAATTCAAAACGAAGGGTTTCCGGAATGGGGTTTATATTGAACTCGTATACTTTAATGTAACTTTGTGTGTAAAAACAATCCTCCACATATGTGTAGATGGACGGGCAGTTTCTGCATATTACTGTGACAGCGTGAGTACACGGGAAGCCGGTAACCTTCCATTGTCCACAAGAACAAGTCCTATCTGTTAAATTAACAACACATGACACGTCACACTCGACTTCAAATTCACCACCAGGGGACAAGTTAACAACCCATGACCTGCCGGTATCGTACATTACATTCCAGTCCACTTGTTTTGGTAGACAAGGGGAGAAGACCATTTCTGAGATATTTCTCTCCTCTCAACGAACCAACGTGCAATATTCTGTCTAATCCAGTCTACCATCTTGGTTACCGGCAGGAATCTAGCCTCCATAATCCAATTATTAAAAGACTCTGCCGCATTTGATGTCATTTCTCCATATCGTGTTATGTGTGGAGAATGCGCAACAACCCATTTCTCATACGGGAGTGTGGATAACCATTCTTCAGCAATCTTCCCCCCAACACATTTGAACAATTCAATCTTCTTGTTAAATAGACGCTCGTCCGGTGCATAAGCACAGGCTTTGAACAGATCGCCTAAGTCCGCACGCTGGTTATTTGTCCATCCAGTTGAAAACCTGCCCTTGAGATTTTGCAGAAGATGGAATAGGCAGAAAAAATGCATCGGCTTGTCGAACACCAGATTCAAAGCTGTGAGAAGTCCCAGATTCCGATCAGATATGAAATAGATCTCCTTATCATGCTTCACGGTATCATTGATCTTCCTTATAAACCACTCCCAATTTGAAATATTTTTCGCAGATACTAAGGCAAACGCAACAGGGAACAACCCTATTATTTCAAAAAATGCAGAAAATCATGAATTAAGGATAAGACCAGAACTCCAGGTTTCAAAATACAAAATGTAAAGGACCAGAGCAGCCTAAACACAAGATACAACATGGGGGGGTTTTGAATTAACAGGATCAAGGCATAAGTGGATAGAAAAAATTACCATTGTTTCCGTCTTTGGCTGTAGCTGCTAGAAGTGTTCCCTTTGCACGTCCTCTCAGGAAAGTCCCGTCAATGAATAACATCGGTCTGCAGCTTTTGAACCCTTCTATTGAAGCGTTAAATGCGAAAAATACACGTTCGAATCGATTAGTTTCACTGTTGCTCTCAAGACAAACGAAGCTACCCGGATTTGTGTGTTTTACAGCTTCGCAATACCAACGCAACTCATCGTATGAGTCATCAAATCTGCCAAAGATCTGGTCTTTAGCAGCTTCAACAGCACGCCATGCTCTATAGTAAGGTATTTCATACCCATACTTGGTCCGTAGCTGAAGAGCTACATCGCTGCCCGCCGTATCAGGTTTACCCTTAATATCTGCCATCATCAAATCACCGATAATTTTGGGACAGAGACGTTTGGTCTTGTCCTTCAAAAACTTACCAATGCACTTATGGGTGAAATTGGCCTTATATATAACAAAAAGACCGGATATAGGGATCAACTTAGCCTTAATGTACCATTCACAAGCAGAAGTTTCGATCTCACGACAAACAACGAATATGTATTTATCAGTATTTTTCTTAAACATGAACCTGAACCCCATTTTCGTGCAATACTTCCGAATAGATACTCTAAAATGATCACAACCCTTGAACAATGACCCCACCCCTCCACTCATCAAATGTGCCCACTCATCTGATAAAAAAGTTGTCTTTGTGAGTGGAGGACACACATCATAGCATGGAATGTTAAACGAACCCCCAAATTCTACCACTTCTCCTGAGTTCAAAGAATTAGAACAAATGCTAGACACAATCATGGGAGCAGGAAGCTGATCAAGGTTGTTAAACTCAGGAACTGGACTCGCTACTTGCGTATACGGAACAGCATTACACAAATTAGCAGATATTATTTGGGATGACGAATTATTGCAAATAATTGAGATATTCTTAGTGTCGTCATCTGATTCCAAACAACAGTTACTAAATGCACCAACTGAACAAGAAAACGAGAAACTAGATACCTCCAAATCAAACCACTTGCTCCTAACCTGAGACTGGAGATGTTGAAATGAACTTGGGCCACCAATCGTGAACAATTTGCATAGTCCCTGGTGGCTAACGGCAAGAACAATGTTTTTCTCCATCATCTGGTCAAAACCTTGGATAATTTCGGGCGGCTTCGAAAATTCTAGGGCTTCAAAAAATCTGGAACCAAACTGAAGGGGGGTGTAATGAGAATTTGATCTTTGATTTTGGATGATAAATGAAGTTTGAAATTTGAATTTAATTGTTAAAAAAATGGACTGAGATTTGACAGCCTCCATCTCTACTAGCTGGTGGGAATTCTGGCAAATGAAGATGGCGGCAGAGGTAAGGGAAATTGGAGTTGAGGGGAGTTGTTGGGTGTGGGGTGGGTACGTGGACTTGCCGAGCTAAAATATATAATGTTGGGTCCCACACGTTTTGAATCAATTTGATATTTTGGAAAAGGGTAGAACCATATTGTAGTATTAAATGTCTTAAAGAACCATTTAGTAATAATCCCAATATTATACTATTTATGTGTTAAAAAGATGAAATTATTTTAAGTTGAGTTTGAATATAATGATTTGAAATGCAAGAAATTTAAAAATTTACAAATTTTAAATAATATGATTTTATTAAGTGTTTAAAATTCCAATTTATATTAATATAAACACTAAGTAGTCCAAATACCTCCGTCTAAATACAATCTTAAAGAATACATTTAAAAAAAGTATCTTAAAGAATATTAGTATCTTAACACACTGATATAACTCTATTTTTTTTACCCACACCATTGGTGTGGGCTCTATATCAATACCTAATTAAACATTGTTTTCCCCCCTAATTTGTTTGCTCAATCACGTTTTGGGTCTTTGTGTGTGTTTGTTTTTTTATACATATTGTGCACCATCCATTATTCGTTAATAGTATTAGCTTCTGCAATCAATAGTATTAGTTCTAAAATAATAATATTAGTGGTGTATAATACACCCTGTTTTATCTAAATATTTTGCTCTCGGATTTAATGTATGGAAATTGAATTGAAATATTGTTTATTACTAGTTTTTTCTTAATCGAACCGGTGTGGTCACCAGTTCACGGTGCAACCGGTTGGACCGGTCAATTGGTGGTCCAACTATTAAAATGATTATTTCTATTAAAATAAGATCCATATTAAGTACACCATCTATTTTAGAAAGTACACATATCAAATGAATATACAGTCTACAATATTAATACACGCATCCAAAATACAAATATTATTCATCAGGAATAATGAAATAAATCCTAATCCCTGTATGTTTTACAGCCGTCACTATCCCCAATTCTCATTTCCCCATTATTTTCTTAGCGTGTTGCTTCTTCATCCTCCAGCCGCCACCAACCCCGCCACTCACGCCGTGGTCGCGCGCCGCCACCATCCCTCAGCCGCTCACAGCCACCCAAGAACCTAGGCTATTTTGTCGCGCGTGGTTTAACGATCTGCCATGGTTGCAGCCAGGGGCGGATACACCATAGCAAAAGGGTATGCAAGTGCATACCCTCTTTTGACCAAAAAAAAAAAAAAATACACTGCATATACTAACTTATATTGAATTTTGTTAAATAATATAAGAAAAAAAAGTTTTAGGGATATATACAGAGAATTATTATATAAAGGACTTTGAACAATGAGCTATTGGACTTATGTCTAATACTAAGCCCACACTTTATGAAGCCTAAAATCTAAACATAATGGCAATTGATAGACATGTACTTTACAACTGACGCACCCACTTTTTAATTTCACAATTTCAATTTCTCCATTTTCTTTACATGAAGAATATTTTAATATTAGCTAAAAAAAATTATAGATTTTTTAAACATACTTATAATATTTTCAACAAAAAATTATGTAGAAGATATTTTATACAACTTGCCTACAAAATTTTTTAATTAATTTTTATAAACAAATTCCTTGTATATAATTAATTACTTATAAATTTTATTTTCTATACAAATTGATTTCCGATAAGTTTATAGGTGGAGAAATGAAAATATGCCTAAAGATGATCAGAAAATCTTGTAGACACAGTGTTAGACAATACCACTACAAGATCTTTTGTTAATAATTGTGTACCCTTATTGAATTTTTTTTACACAATTCTTTATTTTCATGTAGTGATTAAAGTGTACTTTTACGTTTTACATTATTTATGTAATATTTATTTTTCATATTATATAATTGTGCATACCCTATCTCGATTTCCTGGATCCGCCACTGGTTGCAGCGCCCCACACTCACGCCACCCGATCCAGTTAAAATTCCCTATCGCCGGTCCCACGGTTGGCCGGTTTTTCGGTTCCACCGGTTAAACTGTTCTTTGAGACTTTGAGTGCAGTCAGACCGGCTCCGTGACCGGTTTCCAGTTGAATCGGTCGGTCTGACCCGGTTATAAAAACAGTGTTTGTTACCCCTCTTTCTCGGTTACTTGAAATTTTCATTTCCCGAATAAACCGACTGTATTAATTTAAATTTTTTTTTTTGACAGGAACTGTATTAATTTAATTTGGTCGATTAAAATCTACTCGATTTCGGTTGAAAATCTAAAAAAGAAGTTAATTGCTCACACCCTTATTCTTGTCAAATCTCGCCGAAGGTAAGTGATAAGAGGTCAGGACATTAGGGTAAGTTGTGGAAAGTTACCGCCGTAGACTCATATATGCGCGGAGAGATTCTGATTCGAGCAAACAGCGCTGATTTCTGCTAAAGCTAATCCTTACGCTGAATTTCCCTCTCTGCGACTGAAATTAGAAAATCAATTGGAATTCGCCGACACTTTTGTCCGCCGTAAATGGCTCTGTTCGGATCCATCGTGCCCAGCGAGGTACAGTTGCATCGATCAATGTTGATCTTCGTGTTTGAAATTGATATATATTTGAGTGGATTATATAGCTCGTGATTATTTTAGTTGTGAGGCGGAAAGTCTTGGTAAATTTGCGATTTCTGCTAATTTTCGCATTTGCTTGTTAATTTCGAAAAACCTAAATTCGTTTGTGTGCGAGTGTTTACGTGCGACTACTTATCGTTTATCAGAATCCGTAGTCTTTTGACTCCGTTAGATGAGATTTATTTCCATGAGATCATATTAAGTATTTGCTAATTTCTGTGCTGGGATTTGTCAATTGAATTTACTTTTTGTGTATTGTTTCCTGAAAATCATATTCATACTCATATGACCTCTTGTCAATGCAGGTTGGGTTGCGATTGCTTCTTAGTCCCCTAGGTTCTAATGTTGTTATTCGTACAGCATGGTGAGATTTAAAATCTATTCACAGCATGTTCAAATTTTTTCGGTTATGATAATAGTTATAACTCCTTCTGATTTTTGTATTACTTAGTTATGGAATTTATGAATTCATATGTTTCTCGTCAGTTTCTGATATTGATATGTTTTGGGTGAAATTGCTGTGTGTCTGTCACTTGTTAATATGCACCTTCTATGGGACTAATATATTTTCACTGCGTTCATAGTCGAGGCTCGTGTTTTGTGATGAAAATCTGGACGTTTATGTTGCTGACAAAGTGTGGTTTGCAGCTGTTCGGTAGGGGTTGTCTTACCTGTTTATTCTACATTCAAGGCCATTGAATCAAAGGATGAAGATGAGCAACATAAATGGCTTATTTACTGGGCTGGTTAGTCATGGCATTCAAATTATTCTGCTTCACCGTTTACATGTAGTGAATTTTTTTTTAGAGATATTAGGCCTGCAACATTCTAAAACTCGTGTTGGAGACTTATTTTTCATTATGTATACTAGTTCAGATGAAGTGAAATAGTCTTTATTTACAGATGTGTCTAGACCTTAAAAAATGGCATTAGACCTTAAAAAATGGCATTATTACTTGTGTGCTTTTAGTGAGGGACAACATTTAAAATGGAATACGAAAAATGCATTTTGGGTAACTTTATCCATTCCCTGGAAGTCACTGAAAACTTTATTTTGCTGATCACTAACTACTTTTTTTTTTTTTTTGTCATCCTGATATGGTATTATCTTGCAGCTTATGGATCCTTTAGTGTTGCTGAGATGTTCACCGATAAGCTTCTGTACTGGTACTATTTTGACTTAACATCTTCCCCTCTCTCTAGCAAAAAAGGAAATGAAAGCAATAACATACATATACACTCAAATTTCTGAATTAATTGTCAGTTGGTTGTTTGTGTGCCAATCTTCGCTTTAACTAATGCCATCACAATTGGACTTTGTCTGGTGTTATCAGGTTCCCTTTCTACTACCATACGAAGTTTGCATTCCTTGTGTGGCTCCAACTGCCAACCATTGATGTATGTTTGATCAATGGTTCTTTTTCTATTTCTTTCAATTTGAAATATATGACTTATCTGTTGTTACTTATCATGTTTGGTGAGGATTGATGAATGTGCTTGATATTAGAAAATGAAGTTTCAGTCTGCCTTTAAGCTCTTCAGAGCCAACAAACTATGTTTACTTCTTCACAATTACCTAGACAAAGAAGTATATTTGTTAGGTTAGGACATCAATGAGAATAAGTAGATTCTCTCGATTTGTTGCTTTTGATGATTCTTTAAGTTAATCATGCGTGATTACAAGAACCTCTTTAGTTTAGCTTTCTTTGGGATATTAAAATCTTGAAAAATAATTGAGCATGGTAGACCAAGGTCATTATGCTGATCATATCATTAATTACCATGATGCATCCTATTGTACATGTTCATCCTAGGTGTTATCCTTCGTGATGATTTGCATATATTTATGCTTTTAAACATCCTGTTTGGTAGGGAGCAAGGCTGTTGTATATGAATCATCTGCGACCTTTTCTCCAAAGGCATCAGATCAAACTAGATCAACTTTTGAATTTCTTTTATGGAGAAGCGGTAACCTCTTCTTCTTAGAAATTTTATTGATTATCTTTTTATAGCTTGGATTATATGCTAACCTGTTCATGCAGGTGAAATTTGTCAGTAAACATTCAGAAGAAATTCAGATTGCAAGAGCACTCATTACAAAGATTTTGTTGTTAGGTGTGTGTTCTACATTTCCGATATTAGTTTTACACCCTGAACCTTATAAATCAACTGAACATTCAGGTTGTGTGTGGATTTAAGGATTTAAACTTCTAAGCTTTGAATAATCCACCAAATCACTCAAAATTTTGTTCAAACTGATCGTGATGGATTTCTATTCATTCCACAAAATCTTTCCATCCAAACATTACCATAGCTATTAAAAAATTCCAATCCATCCTGAAATCTGTCCAAATGCAACCTCAGATTTGAATTGAGATATGATGGCTTGATTATGTGTAACTCATTGATGAATCCTTGTTCTTGAATAGCTAATGATACGGTTCAAGACATCATTCGCCCTGGGCAAAGACAGGTGAATGGTTCTGCAATTGAAGGCCCTCGAGAAGATGTTGAGACTTCGGAATCAGAAGATGAAGAAGATTGACTTCTAAAATTTAGTGAATTAAGCATTGAATATGCGCCAGATTTAGGAGATGACTTTATACCTCCTGTCTACCATTTTAGTTTATTGTATTGTATCAGGAAATTTTGCGCCACTCTTCCAATAGTTGTACATATTTGGATCCGTATCTTCATTTTGAATCATCTTGTGATTTATTTGATGCCATTCAAAATTAAGATGCCTTCATAGAGGAAGTGATTTATTTGAATAGGTGCATTCGAAATTAAGATGTTACTCTACTTCAAAGATTATAGTGAGTGTGATAGATAATAGATGGTGGTTTGAGCTTCTTTTGGTGCATTGATTGTTCAATTTATTGCCTACTTAGATAAGATTTTTGAAAAGTTGGGGGCTTGCTTCAGTTACTGCTCAAGTGAGATTCTACAGAAAAATTCTCTACCTTGTTGGATTTATACCACAGGAAAAATTCTTTCTAAGAAACACTTGCTATTATTTTAGATAATTGGCCTTGTAAACTTGTAATTGCATATGTATTTAACCAACAGTGTTCATATAAAGGTGTGATTGTCTTTGGTATTTTCTTTTCCATTCCATCAGGGTTCCAGTACGGATGGTTGTCATTCAGCATTTTTTTTTCTTTCCCTAAAATATATGCATTATAAGTAAATCCAATTATTTTGTTGGAATGGGTGTGATTCTTTTTCCCATAATAAAGGTGCTTCAATCTTGTGATCGTTCTTTAGTAAAATTTCTGGCCTAATACTACTGAAAAAGAAACTCCTCTTATAAAAATGTCATATTTTCAATCAGCTGCAAGATGAAAATCCATATTCCATTTTGTTCACAAAAAAAGTCATATTTTAAGTTTTGCACATAGTAATAAAACAGCATTTATTGCATTTGATCCAAATTTTACTTATTAAATTCTTTGATATATCCTCATTATTGAATAAAAATAAATAACGATGACTATAAATGAGGATCAATATACAAGAGGTATTTTACACCATATACAATAAAACCTATAAATTAATAATGTCGGGATCAAATAAATTTATTATTTGAAAAAGTTATTAATTTATCTATAAATTAATAATTTATTAATTCAAATAATATTTTTACATACGATGAATATAATTTTTATTTTTATAAAAATGAGTCATTGAACTAATATATGAATTATATTAATTGAACTACTAGTAATAAATATATTCAACATATATAACAATAATATATATCATATATATATATATATATATATATATATATATATATATATATATATTCATCATATCCATTAATATATATATGAGGTTGAAAGTTATTACATTTAATTAATAAACATTATATTATATCCACCAGCCGGTGAAAATTTATATTAACATAATAAAAATTCTTAAAAATTATAATCCCTTAATCCAAGAAGACATTGCGGGATACACTATTCCTCTTATACATGATAAGTCTCTAAATTACACACATTCCACTTATAATTACCAATATAATTTTTTTTTTTGTTTTATCCACTTATAAGGAAAATTACCCCTTCATAAAAAAAATTATTTTATCAATTTACATACTACAAGTCAACTCACATGTTTTTTCTTTTAAAAAGCCAATCCCACAATGTTTTTTGGGACGGGTGAATTCAAGATAGTGATTTTTCATTTAAAAAGTGTTTCAAAATCAACAATGACAAATCAAATTTGTAAAACAATGTGTGAGTACAAAATAGATCATTTCACACTTATTAAAAGAGATTTAGGAGGCGCTTGGTTAACAATTCTCTAATGACAATGAAAATTTATTTTCATCTATGTCCTCATAAGAAAAATAATATGTTAAGGAAATAAGTGTTCCAATGGTGACACCATTGCTAGTGACAGACCCCAATTTTGGAATAGAAGTTGACAACAAATGGTTGTTAGTGGAGGAATGGGGGAGTGATTGAGGAGGAGGATTGTAGGAAGAGAATAAGGTAATCAAAATGGAGTAGTGATTACCTTATTTAGGAGGAGAGATGGTGATTTTGTTCTCAATAACCATGCTAATTACACTAATTTTCATTAACATTTGAAGAGTTGTTAATCAAGTACCCCTAGTATCGTAACCTAATGAAAAATATCATTTGAAAGATAGTAGAGCTACAATTACTTGCGCTCAACAATAAATTTTTATTTACTAAATAGTTCTAGTTATTTTTGTAATTTGAAGGAATTATTAATTTATGATATTGATGGAATCATTAATTTATATAGGAATTTAATAAAAAATTATTATCTTATTTGATATATTTTTGAATTGATAATTGAAAAAATTATTATTTTAGAGAATTTATTAATTCATGGAGTTGATGTTGTATGCATTTTTAATATAGTAATCGCCATAAAAATAAAAAAAAAATGATGAGCATGACGAATAGAGTATTCAATTACGGCCATGATTAAAGTCAAGTTGTTTGAATTATTGTAGGGAAATGAAGTTGACTGCATACTCTGTTAATTAATTGAATAATACTAGTGTAGATGTTGATTGAAATCCGTTGTGAGAAATGATGATTGGCGACCGTAGAGAGAGTGCATTGATGAAGAAAGACGGCGGCCAATCACTGCGCCGATCCAGAATCGCCGCGGCGGTCGGCGTCGGATTATTCCTCGGCTGCGTTTTCGCCTTCTTCTACCCGGACGGATTTTTCGTCTCCTCGCCTGCGCTTCACCGCCAGGTCGCGACCGAGGTCATTCTTTTTACTCTTCAAATTCAAAATCCGTATTATGATTCGGCTTGCAAGCGTTGATTTGTTTTACCAAGCGTTGACTGGAAATTTTGTTGATTTGTTCATCTCTGTGGCCGTATTGTGGTGTTTGAAATGTGCATTTGAAGTTTTGAAGCTGACTGAGAACGTGACCACTAAAATCATCGTAGTTGATTCTTTTTACTGTTGTAGAGTTCGTGTTTCAGATTTTGTATTGCTATTTGATCATGGCATTTGTAGCACCTAATTTCATTCAGAAAAAGGAAACAAAAGAGACGACTGTATGGAATTCATTTTTCTGTTCCTGAAAAGAGAACAAGGAGAAACAAGTGTTTTGTTAGGGAAATAATGAAAGGAGTGTTTAGACAAATTCTTGCATATTGTTGGATTTAAAGTATCTTATCCACAAGAGATATTTGGTTTCGTTTAAATTAATTGATGAATTTTGTGGTGGTCTCACAAGAGGCTGTCGCCGAATAATTGGTGGCCGTAACATAAATTTTATTTCCTTTTTCACGAAAAGAAACATCGAGAATATCGGCAGTCACCAAACATGATTACAGTGCTTTGTGAATGAGCTACCATTGTGCTGTTACAAAACTGGCTGTTGATCTTTGTAAACCACTCAAGTATGTAGAAATGAATCAAATGAGTCATGTTATGTACATGCTAATCTTGTGGATGCATTCAAAACTTCGTGCTTATGGTTTTGCAGACATCACCAAAGACTCGTATAGCTCTTGCATTTAGTATTCAGTTTTATGTGGAAAGACATCAAGTCTATGTTTTTGTTTGAGGCTACTTGTGTTCGTGGGATTGGCTCTGTATGGCTTAGGAATCGTATAATGGAGATAGGAATAAGGTATAGGTTATATAAAATGCTCATTCATTTGACATTAAATAAATATTGACAAAATTATTTGATCCTCTGGTCTAACTTTTGGGTGCTTTTTCTGTCCATAATCGGTTAGAGATATTCTTTTTTAGGTCCTCGCGACTTACCTTTACCCACACATCGTATGTCTCTCAGGTTCTGAACACTTCATGTGAGTCATCAGAACGCATCAACATTTTAAAATCTGAGTTTGTTGCTGCTTCAGAGAAAAATGCAGAATTGAAAAAGAAAATAAGGGAATTAACTGAGAAGGTTCGGTTGGCTGAACAAGGGAAAGATAGTGCACAGAAACAGGTAATGGTGTTAGGTGAACAGAAAAAGGCTGGGCCCTTTGGCACTGTTAAGGGACTCAGAACTAACCCCCCAGTTGTACCCGACGAATCTGTCAACCCAAGATTGGCAAAATTACTGGAAAAAGTTGCTGTGAATCGTGAACTTATTGTTACACTTGCAAACACAAATGTTAAGGAAATGTTGGAAGTGTGGTTCACAAATATCAAAAGAGTGGGCATAACTAATTACTTAGTTTTTGCATTGGATGAGGAAATCTTCAGCTTGTGCCAAAAGAACAATGTAACCGTCTATAAAAGGGACCCCAATGAAGTTAAAAAAGATTCAGACAGTAGCTTTGATTCAGTTGCAAGGTCAGGAGGAAACCACGCCGTCTCGGGACTGAAATTCAAGATATTGAGGGAGTTCTTACAGCTCGGTTATAGTGTTCTCCTCTCAGATGTAGACATAATCTACTTACAAAATCCATTCGAACATCTCTACAGAGACTCAGATGTGGAGTCCATGACTGATGGTCATGATAACATGACGGCTTATGGATACAACGATGTTTTTGATGAACCTAAAATGGGCTGGGCAAGGTATGCTCATACTATGAGGATATGGGTGTACAATTCCGGGTTGTTTTATATAAGACCTACTATCCCCTCTATCGAGCTTTTAGATCGTGTGACTGGGCGTTTGGCTAGAGAGAATGCGTGGGACCAAGCAGTCTTCAATGAGGAGCTTTTCTACCCATCTTATCCTGGGTATGAGGGGCTTCATGCTTCTAGAAGAACTATGGATTTCTACATGTTCATGAATAGTAAGGTTCTCTTCAAAACTGTCAGGAAAGACGCACAGCTACGCAAGCTTAAGCCAGTGATAATTCATATAAATTATCATCCGGATAAGCTCGAGAGAATGAACGCAGTCGTTGAATACTATGTGAATGGGAAGCAAGATGCTTTGGATCTCTTTCCTGATGGTTCGGAGTGGTAAGTAAACTTCCTATCTATCACTATATATGTATGTTGTTGACATTTTACAGATAATGTAGCTTTCTTACAGCAAATATGAACCTTGTTGATCAACCTGATAATTTTCGAATGCTATTCTGCAGATTTTATAGTTATGGAATGTTCATGTCGTTCAGAGTGACAAGCGGATGATTTTTGAATTTTGCTTCTGGAGAAAATTCACGGTTAAGCAATTTCACGCTCATATTAGCTCAGGTATTTAAAATTAAAAATAAACCCACCACATATGTTTATTGTATTACTCATCAGAAAGATATGCAGTAGGAGTGTAGGACATGAGTTAAATTATTTTCATTATATATACAAAATACAACTCTTATTAGTGATAGTAATCAGCTCCATGCATCCTGCTTTACTTAACTATCTTTGGTTACTCCATTTCTGGATCTGTTTGAGGATTGTTATATGGATTCTTGGCTTCAAGCATTTGAATCACACTTGGGTGGCACACCTGTTTTAACTTATCCTGCATAACAATACGAGTTTTAATTAGCAACACATGTCACTATAACTAGATGAGTTGTAGTTACAGAAATTTCGTGACATTTCTTATATGAATGAATGGAATATGTAAGATGACAAAGAGAAGAACCAAAGAAGGATGAATAATTATACATCTTATGTAATGGGAAATCCCAATCGCATAATAATAACACCAAGACACAATTTAGTCTCAAATCTAACAGTAAATAAGCAGCAAAAATGGAAGATACTGATGAAGCATAGTTTAGAAGACGTACCATTATAAGTTTATTGTCATCTTGTAGCTCCATACACATATCAACATACTTCCGTAATTCACGACTCATCCTCTTATTTTTCCGCTTCAGTTTAGCTGCCTGCCGTTTTAATAAATCACGCTCTTCCTGAGTAATATGTAACACAGATTTACTCTGTTCTGATGTAGAAGTAGGTTCCACACAATCACCTTGGTCTGAAACATGCCGATTCACTGTAACATAAATAAATAAATAAACAATAGAAAGTAGTTCTATATTATTTAAGTATATACAGGTATAAGCAATTCATATACATACTATCAGTTTGCGAAGCTTGAACTGTGCCTTCACCTTCGTGTACTTTCTCACAAGTCTCATTTCCCGTGAATTTCTGAAGAAGGAGAAAACATGTAACATTAAATAAGTTAAGTATGAGCTTGTGAAAAGAACATGGAGTTTTTTCCAAATATCTCTGACCAGACTTAAGGAACACTTACATTTGGAAGAGCTTTGTCATCGATCTGTTTGGCTGCTGACCTGGAATTGCTGAATTAAGATTTACCCGTGTTAGAAACCAAATAACTGGAGAATCTTATTCAAAGAACAATAAATCGAAAATATATCAATGAGCATTAGAAAAGTAAACTAAATAAAATGATCATTTGCACTAAATTACCTCTCTGAAGAATCGTCTTTTTCTTTCTTAACAACAATGTTGTTGCATTTTGTCATTACACCCGTAGACGTGGTGGTATCTGAACACTGATAATTGGAAACACAAACTCCATTAGACACTCGTATCATCAATTGTAGCAATGATATATGTGAATTTTAGATGGATATTGCAGTTAGTGTATATCATCAGGTGTAACATTGATAAAACTATTTCAAAATTCATAGACTTTATAAATTAGGGATAGGAAGGGGCGTGAAGAAACCTGAGATGAAGAACCCTTCAGGATAATCTTAACTTTCTTCGATTTTTTGGTCTGTCTCACTTCCAACGATATTTTGCTTTTCACCTCAGATTTTCCGGTTGCCATGAGCTCTCCTAAAGAAACTTAGTTTTCGTCTATGAACTTGGATAATTCTTCCAATAACTGATCCTGATCACTTCTGCAATAACGGCAAGAGTTAATTTCTCATTAAAACAGATATGAGGGGATCATAGGCTTATATTGCAAATTGAAACTTTTAAAGTTGATATGATTTTTAAATCTCTTTGCCTTTTCAGAATGCAGGCACTAGAGATGCTATTTATTGATTACAAAATTTCAATACCTATAGTAAATTTAATATACTGGTTACCAGATATGGAATGGAAGAGCACAATAAGGATCTGATTCATATCAAGCTCTAATAAGGTTAATAATTTCTACTTCAGAAATGAAATTTGTTGGAACTTTTCCTGTTTTAATAACAAATTTCTTTACCGCACCTAAATTATGAAATTTAAGGACAATTATATTTCCTGAATCTTGAGTTCTTGTAATTTGCGGCTATGGAGTTTTCCCCAGGCGCCAGTCCCACAACCAATCCTAACAATTTATTATGAAAAGATGGAAAAAAGAAACAAAATATATGAACTAGTTCAGAAATTTATCATAATACCTAAACAGGAAAAGCAGAGTAGTAATACCAAGTCAATCTCTAGAACGTGGATTACTTATACAAATTCCAAAATTCATATCTTCGATCGGATTTTCTCATGCACAAGATCATATAGCATATATGTATGTGCATATACAGAAAGAGAGAGGAGAGAGAAGAGGGATGAGAGAGTTAAACCTTGAATGCCGATGGCGCCAAAGAGATTTTCTGAATTTGATTTCCTTTTTTTTTAATATGTCGGTGATGTGACAGCGTATTACTTGTTAAAGAAGGTGATAATCAACTGTGCAAAGGCCCCGACTACAAATTAACGGCTCAAATCACAGTTGACCCGTATGAGAAGGAAAACCTTTTGGCACAGGTTATTTGCACTAGCCTTTGAGTTAAATACCCTATCCAGATTAACACACTAACTCTTGAAGAAATACACTACTTCTTTATTCCAAAATATCCTTTTGATATCCATATACTACCTAAAATCAACTCATAATTTTGGAAATAAAGAACGAAAAAGCAAGGGCTACCCGCAACTATGTATGATTATGTATGATTCACATCTTGTTTTTCGATTTGATTCAAGATTTGATGAAAAAAAATCTTCGATTACTGTTTTTCGAAAAATTCTGTCGAAATATTGTCTAGCTTTCGAAAAATTTAGTCGAAATATTGTCTACATTTCGAAATTTTTTGCTGAAATTCGTGTTCGGTAAAATTTTCCGAAAATCAAACGAAGTTTCGGCTGAAATTTTCGAAAATTGTACAATTTCTCATTTTTTTGCCGAAATTTTTCATAAATTTCGAATTTTTTTTCCAAAATTGTGTATCAGTTTCGGCAAACCAGTCATGAAAATTGAAGTCACGATTTTTCGAAAATTTAACACTCAATATGATCAACCAACAACATTATCACACCCATTCAATTTAACATTCTTAAACAACAAATAAATGCATAAAAAACATTTCAAATACAATAAACATCCTCATATTCAAGATTTTAAAAACCTAACTTTACAAAAAAATTATGAACCCTTACATATGTGTGATTAGGGCTTGGGGTATTCACCATCTTGAGTACATAGGCGTTCAAAAAATCATACAATACACAAATTTTCATTCGTGGTTTAACAAATTCATGGAGTTCAAAGTTTCATTCGTTTTTGTCGAAAATTTGAGTGATTTTCGACTAAAATTGTAGAAAAACTGAGAAGTGTATTTACTACATTAATCTTGGAGGGAATTCATTGAAGGGCATTATTGACATTATGTATAATTATTATGATATGGTAGTGTCTTTAACCAAGAGGCTAGTGCTAATAACCGTGGCCAAACCTTTTTAGTTAGGCTTCTCTTTCTGGGCTTGAGCCCAAGCCAAATATGATTATTTCCTTTTAGCCTAGGTTATATGCATCAACCTCTTTAATAAACACACTCCCCGGATGAAAACACTACCTATTGAATGAATACACTGCCCTTACATTTCTAAGATACCCTTCTTCTTCTTCCCCAATTTTTCAAATTTCACCATACACCACCCTCACCACCTCCACTACCCATGTCGCCAGGGCCGATCCTAGGGTCTGGGTCGATTTTAAAAGTAGGCCCTTATATTCTTTTTTTATTTATAAATTCAAAAATAATACTCCCCAAAAAATATGAAATTCTGTTTTTTTTTTATTCCAACAATTATGGTTTTTTTTACCATTCAATCATCGCATAATTATCCCACGAGTCATTGACTTTATACCTACAAATAACCATTTAATTTATAAATGAACCACACAATATCCCAGAATACCTTTTTTTTTATCTACTTTATCTAAATTTTCTTAAAATTTGTAAAAAGCAAACGACCATTACTTTTGGAACGGAGGTAGTACTCCATAAAATTTTAAATAATGTACTATATTAAAATAAATATTTTATGATATACTTCCTTTTAGCTAATAAGCAAATAATAAATTACTTGTGATCAACAAAATTATACATAAGTAAATATGTTAAATTCAATTAGAGTTTTAAATGTTATCTCATTATTAATCAATAAATATTATTCCCTTCGTTCATTTTAAGTAGACCTTTTTTTTAACAGGTTTTAATAGAATTTCTATAAAATTTGATGGGATCAAAATCAAATATATTAAGGATTTGTGTGGGGTTATTTCAACATTAATAGAGTTAAATAAAATTTGTTGGCTAATAATGAATTAAGGATTTCAGGATTTGTAAATATTTGTTTGTGTGTATTGCAATTTTGAGTCAAAAAATTGGGTTAGTTTATTTAACAAAAAGTCTAGTGCAACGAGTAAAATAATATACACGAGTAATTATTTGACATAATAAATACAGTAAAAGTACACTGTTTCGATTTCTGATATATTGCGTCGGATTTCAATGAGCATATCTATTAAAATATTAACTTGAAAAATTCTTATATACATTAATGAGATACAACTTGAACCAGATAATAAGATTAGACAAATTATTATATGAAAATAGTTTATGCTAAGTTTATCATGAAACAATTTTAAAGTATCTATAATTTAATAAGGAGTATCATTAACATGAGTTAGTGGTATTATATTGTAATTGTTGTAAATTTTCTTGAATTCAAATTAATTATACTCTTGATGAACTTTTTGATACTCCTTGTTCATAATAAGCTTTTCATTAACCATTTTCATATCAAATATACTCATAACATAATATGTATACATATACATTTATAATTATACAAACATTTCAGATTTAAATATATAAGAATTTTTCCAGAATTCTATAGTATAATATCTTCAATACATGAGATTAACAAGTTAATTGCACGAAATCCCCCTTACAGTTGGTAAATATTGCGTGAACTTGCTTATAGCTTGGAAACTGTGTGAAACTGCCATGTGGTTTATTAAATAAAGTAAATTCTCTATTTTCTATAAAAATGAGTTCACGGTTTATTTATTTTCTTTATGTGTTGTATCATGTTTTTTCAAATATAAATATATTAAGATTATACTCCCTTCCTTTTTTATTAAATAACATTTTAATTTTTACACTATTTTTTTAATAAATACTCCCTCCGTCCATGAGTAAACTTCCCACTTTCCTTTTCGGGCCGTCCACAAGTAAGTTTCCCATTCCATAAATGGAAAAAGCAACACTCTACTATTTATAAACTTTAACCTTCAAACTCACACAATATTACCAAAAATGCCACTCATTCAATTTACTTTTCAACATTATTCATTACTTTATCTCAAAAGTCAACATGTGGCCCACCATATATTAATAAACAAATACACTTTCTTAAACCATTCAACAAAAAGAAGTGAGAAACTTACTCGTGGACGGAGGGAGTATTATTTTGATGATTTTTCATCAAATATTTCAGTTTTACCCTTATTAATCTTCTATTTTCCACAAATATTTCCATTTATTTTTTCCATGATTTAAGAATTTTAAGGGTAATATTAGCAAAATTTTACAACCTTAATTTGTTGTTTTATGCCAAAAAGACATTTATTAAAAAAAGGAGGGAGTTCTATGTAAAACATAATAAAAAATGGAGAAAATTGAGAATCGATTTAGAAAAAAAAGGAATTTATTTCATTTAGTAAATCATAAAAGGATTTGGTACAATTTCCAATAGTTTCGCGTTATATTTTTGAACCATGAGAGAATTTTGTGCCATTAATCCAAAATTAAACTTCCATTCAATTTAATCAATTATCAAACTACTCCTACTATAAAATAGTACTATTGTTTAATCGATTTTGGAGCTTAGGCTGGAAAGAAGTTTTGTCTTATACTAATGACATAAAACTTTTGAGTAGCTAAAGAAACAAGACTCCTAAAGTTATTCTTACTAGACAACTAAAACTAAATAAATAACTCAAGAAAACAAATGAAAATTTTCATATGAAATAAATAATTGTGGAAAATATCAATTTGGAGTCGTCTAGTATTTTTTGGGGATACACGTTTAACTTGAGTAAGTATATGGTGAACCTTAAATTACGTGAAATTAACACGGTAAATCAATTTCAACTTTGCCCTTCAAATTTACCAAGATATGTCGAGGTCATCTTCTTCGAGTACGTCCCCCCTAAAATTTGTCCATAATATAAAATTAATACTGATAGTTATTATTATTATATACATTTATTAATACTATAATATTTTATAGTGTAATTTCAGTTTATAAATCTAATAATATCAATGAATACATATAATAATATTTATAAATATATGTAATGACTATAAAATTTGTTTATAGTAAATTTTGAAATCTTCGTCACAACCGCATTTCGGTATTTTGTTAGGAAAATTAATGTAATACAACATGTTTAATCAATTTTGGATATTTACTCTAAATGTGTTCTTAATATAGTTCCGATATAATCAGTGAGATGAGATATGATAGAGTATAAATTTATTTAATATAATTTTTTTTTGACAGGAATTTTATTTAATAATAATTAAGATGGGAAAAGAGGGATGGGATAATCCAATGAATAGTAAATTTGTGTTTGGTTAGAGATGGAGAAATAGAGTTGGATGGAACTTTATGTCAAATTAAAATTAATGTAAAAATATTTTATTATTGTTAGTTAGTGAGATAATGATTGGATGAGAGAAAAGTAGGAGAGGTGATAAGAAAAGGTATGAGAGAGAATGAATGTGTAAGAAAAAGTAGGAGAGAGAATGAATAAATATAAAAAAAGTAGGAAAAAAGATGAATGAGTGAGTTAAAGTGATATGATTATATAAAATATAATTAAAACAGATGGATAGGTGTATAATAGGAATGAATAGGGAATGAAATGTACCTATTCAAAATCGGATTGGATGGGGGATGACCCATTCCCATCCGGATGGCCCCATCCCCAACCAAACATTACCTTAGGGAGAATTTGGATATTAAAATTTTCTTATATACAAGAAACAATTTAGTTAAAAAAAAAGGAATTAAAGCCTTCTATTTTGTTTTCCTTTTTTGGCTCTTTCGTGTAGTTTTTTTTTTTCACCTTTACTCGTTGTAACTTGAATTTGTAGACTATTAATAATCCCTACATTTTGCTCTTTTTATGAATATAATTAAATGAGAGCAACATATTATCTATCCTCTTGTCCATTTTATTTGAAAAAAATTACATGTATATACTAATAATTGTCACAATCCATCTGTTTTCTCTGATAAAACTTGGAATAGGGAATGTCAAGTTGAAAATACAAGTCAACAGCTTTCTCTCTCTTTCCTTTCGACTAGGCTTTGAATGAACAAAAGAGACAGCTGTGGACTCTGATTTTGTACCTTTCTCTCTCTCTAAACAGAATCAAACTCTGCAACCTATACATTACTGACCAAAAAACACAGAGCTATAATGCGCATGTTTGAGGCCACACCCCACTTTCAGGTGTCTTCTCTCCGATGGCCTTTCTG
Organism: Ballota nigra; assembly: GCA_947034835.1. NCBI lineage: Eukaryota > Viridiplantae > Streptophyta > Magnoliopsida > Lamiales > Lamiaceae > Ballota > Ballota nigra. The sequence continues at coordinate 40,963,886 of OX344721.1, forward strand.
CAGTTGATGAGGCCACAATTTTTACAATGACCGCCATTTTTTATTAAGGTAATAAGGATTGAATTGGGTTCAAGCTTCTTCTTTTTTTCTCACACTGTAACAATATTTCTCTCTTCTTGCTACAGTCTGATGATTTTTGTTTCCAAGAATTCTCCTTTTTCTTGCATTGCTTCCCTTTCGCCCTTCTTCTGAATCTACCTTTCTTTCCTTCTAGGTTTGTTTAAAACATTATTTAATTTCCCAATTTTTTTTTTTTTAATTTTCTGAAATGTGAAAGATTTCCCATCTGGGTTTTGAATTTAGATCCAATTTATCCTTTTTTTTTTTTTTTTTTTAAATTAGGTTGTAAATTCTTTTAGGTTCTCTCTCTTCCACATTGATTAGTTAGTTTCTGGATTTGTTTGGGTTCAAGGGTAAATGGATATGAAGTGCTATTTCGAATGTCAAGGTTTGGATTTGAGAGATCTTACTGAAAATGATGCTTAATCTTATTTATCCGATAAAAAAGGTGGCTTGGGTTGGTATGCTGATATAAAGTTGTGATCTTTAAGCTGTCTACCTAAAGAGAAAATGACATAATGCCCCAATGAAGTTGCTTTCTGCCTTATATTAAGTCCTTTTCTCTCCTAGCTACCTTTGGTCTGTCTTACAGCGGAAATATTGGAATGAACAACCATACTTTTACTTGAGCGAAATGTTGTAAAATTTCATATGCTGTCCTGTTAGTTAAAATGTCACCTTACAGTGTGAGAAAAGTGAGAGTTATCCCCCACTTGTTGAGTTAGTTCAAATGAATGTATTCTATCTTGTCAACTAAAAATGATCAAGTCATGCTTTAGTGTTTGCTCATTTGATCTATGATAGTCTTTTTTAGGAATTCCTCCAATATGCATCGATTTGTTTTAGTTCAAGTTCATCTTAGAATCACAAAGAAAATGAAAAATGTTGAGGTCACTCAGTTATTTTTACTCTCTTTTTTATTGTTGAAGGAAATAGTTCCAAAAACAAATCTTGGAAGAAAATATTTTCTATAATTCTGTTGTAAAAGTCAATACTTTATTCAGACGACATATAAATTAGTATTTGAATGTAACAATGAAGTATTGGCTTTGTTTTATGTGAAAAATAATTCAATACGTCTGATTATCTTGGTTGTGGAATTTGGATTTGACGAGGTGCTTTTAATTCTGAAAGATTCAGAGTGTCTTTAATTTGTCAGTCCATGTTTATCATCCATTATCCGGATTTCACCTTCAAAAATTACACAAATAATGAGATGATAGAATTAAAATCAAGAAATGATAAGATGCATGATGTCTTAATTACCAAGGATATTTTTCCTTTAAAGAATAGGTTTTGAGATTTTATTTGAAAAACAGTATCACGAGGAGTTATTGACAGCTTGTATTTTGGCACAGGGGCACCGAAGAATTACAAGTTTCAGCCTCGAATATGAAATTAAAATTTAAAAATGGCTGGAAATCTATTGTCCCTCTTCATCTGCAAGGTGAATCGGCCACAAAGTTCTCTGTGTTTCCTAAACTTAAGTCAGCCAGCTGTAGTGTTGGGAGTACTCCTGTTTATCTCAATGTATATGATTTAACTCCCGCCAATGGCTATTTCTACTGGGCCGGTTTTGGCGTATTTCACTCTGGGGTGGAAGGTAGGCCAATTTTTCTAAATTTGCATTTTCTCATCTTACGCATTTTGGTTATCAGATGGATAGAACTATTAATTTGAAACATTCTGAAGTTATTTTTAGAAAATGCTCAAAATTTTACATTTGCAATTTGCAGTGCATGGTACGGAATATGCGTTTGGAGCTCACGACTTTCCAAGTAGCGGGGTGTTTGAAGTGGAGCCTCGGCAATGTCCTGGATTTAGGTTTCGCAGGTCAATTCTCATTGGTACAACTCATTTGAATCGTAAACAAGTTAGAGAATTCATGGAGCACCAAGCCACCAATTACAGTGGTGATACATATCACTTGGTTGCCAAGAATTGCAACCATTTCTGCGAGGACATATGCTACAAGTTGACCGCAAATCGCATACCTAAATGGGTCAATCGCCTCGCAAAAATAGGTATCTTTATCCATATCTTAATATTTCCATATCTACTTTATTCTTTCACCCGATGATACATCATAACTAATGATTTATGATTCTTCCACTTGTTTCCCGGTAATACATTATTTATGGATTTGAATTCCTATATGTGGATTTGATGGATAGTAATGTATATTTGGATTTTATATATGTTTGCAAGATTTAATAGGGTAGGATGTTGAAATTATAGGTGATAAATGAGTGATTGTGTATTGAAAATTGCGTATAAAGTAGGAGAGAGTGTGTAAAGTAAAAAAGAGGAGATGGAGCGTTGAGTTGGTAGATAATACTCCCTCCGTCCCACTTTACTTTCACATATGGAAATTGCACATTTTTTAAGAAAAAAAGGAGGATGAGATTGTGGAGTTGAATAATGGTAACTTTATGCATTGTTGACTTTTGAGATAGAGTATAATTTCCTTTTTTGGGGTGTGAAAGTAATTGCGGGAGTCCAAATAAGGCAAGTGTGAAAGTGAGTAATAATTAAGAAATGGGAGATAGATGTATTGTAAACTGTGTTTGAAGAAAGTATAATAGGTGTATTTTTATAGGATTTGGAATCTTATACCAAAATTCTATTGGACAAACAAGGATTTAAATTTGAAATAAAAAGTGGGGTGGAGCCATATACAAACACACCCTAAGGAGTCCTTGTCAACTTGTGTATCCATACTTTAAGACGTTGTATGAACGCACAAAATTGGGCTACTAAAAGTCAGGTCTTATTTTGTATGGAAAGATAGGTAATGATAGTTTTCAAAAAAAAAATTGTGTTTTCCTTGTAGGTTCATACTGCAACTGTATACTTCCGGAAGCTTTGAAAACGGGTAGTGTTGTTCGTGGTGCAAATTGTCAAGATCCAGAGAGCGAGAAGAAGAGTCTCAGAAACTCTTTAAGTTGCTTCTCTTCGTTATCTATGCACCACAAAGACAGAGAAGTGTCGATATCCTCGCTCTTCTTGCACTCACATTACAAGGGCTGTCTGCCTCCTTGGGACTTGAAGAAATCCACAAGTAAATCTGTGAAAGATGAGTAGAAACTAAGCCCATTTTTTGTTCCTTTCATTGGGGATTCCTAAATTGTTCCTTTTTTTTTTTTTTTTGGAAATTAAATTCTGATGTATTTAGCTCTGAGCCTTGGAGGGCAAAACAATTGTTATCTAATTTGTATTTTTTTTCCCTCCACCCCCCTGTAATGTGTATTCTTTCACTTTCATGTGCTTTTTTTTGGCTAAGTATGTGCAGAATTATTCCTTGATCAAACCTTACAAGATTAAGGTATTGGCAATTGATAATCCAATTAATTGTATCTACTCAAAGTCGATATATAAATCTGTTTTATCTTGCAATTAGTGAGATGCGTGCATAACTGAGTTACTGTAAGAATTGGTGTTTTAACTCCGTATTTCCTTGTTTAATCGATATTTCTATAAATAATAATATAACAATATTATTTTTTGTAATAATATCTTTCGTATACTTAATCTCATATTATTACTTTATATAAATTATTTCACATTTATTAATTACACTCAATTTATAGTTAGAATGATAAACAGTAAAGTAGAAAACAACTTTGAGATGGAGGGAGTGTTAATTATTTTCATTACACGATATTACTATCAAATTAATATTTCCTCCGTCTTACAATAACTTGCATAGTTGTTATTTTGGGTCCGTCCCACAATAACTTGCATCACTCAAAAGATAAAACATTAATTTGTATACACTCATATTTATATATATATTTTACTTATTAATCATTACTTTACTCAAATTTTTTTTTTTTAATATGCTCTTACAAGGTCAAGGAATGGGAATGAATTGCATTCATATGTTTGGTTTAGGTTGAGGAATGAAATGAAATCCAACTTTTGGGGAATCATCTATTCCTCTATTAAATGAGAGGTATGAGGTTGATTTCATACTCCTCTCAAACCTATTGAAATGATTTTTTTCGTCCGGTAACTTTACCTCATTTTGATTTTCGTCCTGCTGACTTTCAAATCTTGATTTTAGTCCTGTAACTTTACTTTATTTTGATTTTCGTCCTACTAACTTTCAAATTTTTATTTTAGTTCTGTAACTTTATCGCTCTTTTATTTTAGTCCTATAAGGGTTAGTAGGTTGTAGGATCAAAATCAAAATATATATATATGTTACAGGACAAAAATAAAAAATTGAAAGTCAACAGGAAGAAAATTAAAAAGAGGTGAAGTTGCAGGACTAAAATCAAAATTTGAAAGTTAACAGGACGAAAATCAAAAAGTGGTAAAGTTGTAGGACAAAAAAAAATCCCTAAATTTTATATTTTACGCAACACACAATATAAATTATCTGGTTTATAGCATAAACATAGGGGGAGTTTGGTTAGCAATTCTTCAATGCTAATGAGAATTAAAATTTATTTCTATCTATGCCCTCATAAAAAAAATGATATGTTAGGGGAAGAAGTGTTCCAATGGTGACACCATTGCTATGCTAGTGACATGCCCCAATTTTGGAATAGAAGTGGATAACAAATGGTTGTTGGTGGAGGAATGGGGGAGTGATTGAGGAGGAGGATCGTAGGAAGAGAATAGGGTAATCAAAATGAGTAGTGATTACCTTATATAGGAGGAGAGGTAGTGATGCTAATTACACTAATTTTCAATCTCATTATCATTGAAGAGTTGTTAACCAAGCTCCCCTTATATATACACTCACATTAACATATCACTATATGCTTACATACTCAAATAAGAACTCTCTATTGCGGGGGTAAAAAAAAACCGAATGAAACCAGTGAAGAGAAAAACAATAGGAAGAAGAACATCGTCGATTGGCTGTACGTAAATGGCAGAAAATCCTGATGTTAGCATGTGTGGTTTACTTGCTTTCTTTACTTAATATTTTTATTATTTTAGGTTGAATTTTTAACTTTTTAGAATTGAACTATTTGAACTTCTGTTGTAATTGAACTGATTGTTAGAATTCATGGTGTGGTCTGATGTGATTTTATTTGTCATTTGATTGTTAAGCTATGTTTATCACTGGCATTCTTCTAATCTAATATTTTAATATAATATTCAATTCTCTCTTATTCACATATTCAATCTACCATTCAATTCAATTTAATTTTTTTTATATTTTATTAGTGACACCAATTCAATTTAAAAAAAAAAAAAAATTCTTATTATTTTTAAAATACATATTATATATAAATCGATGTTTTTTAATATCTACACAGTGCCAAGGCAAAAGTGTGACATTTACTTTTTAGAGTAGATTTTGTATGAGACAATGGAAATTGATGTAACTAGGGCATTGACTCATTAACACTTTGGTAGGGGTATGTATTAATTTGTGTTGTCTCATGCTATGAAACGGTCTCATACAAGTTTTTGCTTATCTTATTATACTATATTTTCAAACCTCTTCAAGATGATGTGTTAGTACTTAGTACCACCTTATTCTTAGACTGATGTGGCACCTCTCAAATTATTTCATTTCAAAATCCTGCATTCTCCTTAAAAGTTATTCTAGGCATGTTTTAAATCATATTAAGACTGAATCTACACTATATATTTTACAATTTTAATCTTAATCTTAATTGTACGTTTTATTTTGTATTTTCTATAAATATCAAATCTCTCTTTAGTTTTCAATCTAATTTTCAACCCTAATCCTCATCTCTTCTTTTCATTCTCTCATTTGTTGTCTACTATGTGAAGAAATATGATTTTATTTTTTGTTCATTAGTTTGGATTAATTCTATAATTTTTTATATAGATCATACCCCTCTTTTTTTTGCAGGTAAACTAATTTATTATGCACATGGAGATGATTAGGTGCACATTGAAAGAAAATTATATGTGCATCAATCTGAGTTGAAGATCATTCGAGCGTATCTAGAAATTATTTGTAAGTTTCTAAAGTATATTCATATTCATAGCTTTACATTCGTATTTTTTAGAATCCACCATTAATAACTTTTTTCTCTTTCAATAAGAAGATTCTCCCACCGCACGCCTACGATTTGGATCTAACTATTATTCTTTTTCAAATAAGGTCTAAATTATTGGTGAAATCTGATTAAATTTTATATTTTTTCGTTTTGTATTGCAGGTAACTTGAAGGTGATGTAGAAACCTTTTTTTCATGGTTGACCGATTTATCTTATTAGATATTTTTAAAGTTATGTTTGCAAAATATTGATATATATGAAATTTTTGTAGAAGGGAACTCAAATATTTTGAAAAATATATTATCACCAATATAGTGTATGATACCAACAATTTTTTTTCCCCACACATAATATCTTGCCTTCAATAATAGATTGTAATACAAAAATTTATTTTTTTGATAAAATTATGCGGCCAAAATAGACTATTAAACTACAAAATACAAATATTATTTTCTAGACTAGGATTTCGATTTTTCTTTTATATTATTTTTAACATACAAATATTAAAAGAGTATTGTAATTTATAAATAAGTAAAAAGTTGTTATATCTTATATAATTAATGTATATATTTTTCATAAAATATGTGGAATAACTTTTATGGATATAAAATTATAATGTTGGCAAAAAAAAAGGGCATTAAGTTTCTTTACTAATAATTTAAGTATTATAACTTTAAAAAGGAGTTTTATTAATTCAGAGCCTGAAAGATAGTAAAATTATCAATTTAAGACCTAAAAGATATTTTCTATCGATTCAGGGCCTGGAAGAATGAAAACTATCGATTCAGGATATGAAAGATAAAACTATTAATTTAGAACTTACTCATTTTAAGACCATGTTTGGTCTTTAATAATTTTTTATTATCCGATAATATTTTTATAAATCATATTTCAAAAAATATAAATATATATTAATTTCATGTGATTGAAAATATAAGAAACAAGAGAATTAATGAAAAAATAATAATGTATATAAATAGAATAAGAATATAAATTATAATATGTCAAACATAGTCTTAATAATTTTTAGTCTTAAATTGATAGGTTTTATCTTTCAGGTCCTGGATTGATAGTTTTCTATCTTACAGGCCCTGAATCGATAGGAAAATCTTTTAGGTCATAAATTATCTTACTCTAAAATACAATAAATCTGAATATATTTTAATCAATGGGAAACAAAATATTTACATAAAATATGAAATATTAACGATTTCTCTTCTAAGATATTTTTGGAAGTTAATTTTGCAAAATATTAATAGATGTTAAATTTATAGGAGGGAATTTAAACATTTAAGAAAAGATATCGTCGCCGAAATAGTATATGATACCTCAAATTTTTTGCAGCTCGAAGGGGCGTCGGCGGAGGGAGATTTTTAAGGGAGAAGAGGCTTATTTCGCATGATTTGGGCTGAGGCCGTCTATTTAGGTCAAATAACCGCTATATAAATTTTTTACTTGTATAGCGGTTTATAAACGCTGAGTAAAGTAAGCTAACCTTATAAAGCGGTTAATAACCGCTGTTTAAGAGAAAATTTTATACAGCGGTCAATAACCGTTATATATATATATATATTTATTTTTAAATATAACTTTACAAAACCGCTCTCTAAGCTAAGTTTTGGAGAGCGATTTTTTTATACGCTTTATAAGTAAAGCTGTCTAAGGTCAAATTTGTAGTAGTGAAAATGTCAATCTTGGTCGATCGACATCTTAATAATTTACCAACGATATATTTTAAAGAAAAAATGCAAAAAAAATTCCTTTGAGCGGATGAAATGCACTAGAAAACCTTAAAAAAAATGTTTTCCAACATTATTCATGATGAGATTTTCACCAAAAGTTGAAATTATATAGAGGCCAGGGCTTATGGGTTTTTGGAGATATGTATGTTGAGTTGAGGAAGATGGGGTGTGAAGTGTTTAATTAGAGCAAAAAGCCGTGTGGATTAGCTGCCCCCAAAATGTACACAATATTTTAATATGGAGAAACTCTTCATGGTATACTTTGTCATTTTCAAAGTAACATCTTAACGACCCCATTTTGCGACCATGTGTCATATGTGTTAAAAAGAGTAGCGTGTGAGACCGTCTCATCACTCAAATTTTTTGCCCATACTAAAATAATGAAAGACATATATAGAAATTAAGGTAGGACAAAAACAGCAGTTTGAAATTAATTTGCGTAGCTTGAAAATAGTGAACCAAAAATTACTTGGTATAGGCCCATTAATGTAGTGACTATTACTATTAGTAACATAAATCTCATGTTACATTTGTAAGGTAGGCTAGCGGCAGACTTGTGGAATTTGCTTTCCAGCAAGCGTGGGCTTGACGTTGGCGCATTTGGTAGTGATTCGCCCTTTATTTCCAGTGTATGTTAAATCAACATCAACAATCTCCACATCCTTGCACGGCTTGCTTGAGCTACAAGACAACGTCATCGCCTCCTCAGTACTCGTCGTCCCCTTGATGTTCTTGATTTTAACGTTACTCACTTGTATAAGTGATGCTTTCTGCAGCAGTCAACCAAAAATATATATTACACTTACTTAATTAAATGATGTCGTCAGAAAATTGAATTTTAGGAGAAAGAGACTTACGTCGGGATTGCAAGAATTATGAGGGCAATACTGTTGATCAATGACGACAGGATTGGCGGCGTTGACCATGATCAAATCTTCAAAAGTCAAATAAGAGATTTTCAAGGTGGCGGGAGCAGAAGGCCACGTCTTAATCCTAACTCCATTTTGAGTGTTGATGAAGGTGCAGTTGTTAACGGATATTCCCGACACGTCTTTCTCGGCGGCGCCCATGCCCAGGCTTCCGATGCTGATCCCGTGGCCCGGCCCGCAAGTCACGTTCCGGACGTTCAATTGCGTCAGCCCGTCCCCCATTGAGATGCAGTCGTCTCCCGTCCCTATAACCGAATCCGTGACGTTGATGGACCTGGAACGGGCCAGATGGAGGCCGTCCGTGTTGGGGCTCTCGGCCGGGGCGGACACGCTCAACCGGACGAACTCCACGTTGTTGCATTCTATACAATTCACGTGGAAATTCTTGCTGTCTTTCGTTGTTACGTCTTGGATAAGGGAGTTGCTGATGAAATTGAAGCTCAAGTTCTGCACCATTCAAAAACATATATATAGAGCAAACTACCATGCATGCATTAACGATTCAGTAGAAGAACACCCGAATGACATCATATGTGCTATAGTTTCGATGTTTAAATTGTATATTATATTCTAGATGCATGGTAAAAAAAATTAATTGAATTTTGTATTTTTCCATAATAAAAAGTACTGGAGAATCAAAATAGATTTGAAAATTTATTATTAGAAAATATATATTGATCTTACGATTGGAAGCTTGAGACAATTTTTATTTTTGTGGCAGTCGTTGAGTTTCCAGGCGTCGCGGCCGTTGCCGTCGAAAACTCCACCGCCGGAGAGGGTGAAATCTTTGAGATAATTGATAGTAATCCATTCTCCTTTGGGGTCGGGCAACATTTTAACATCGGAATAAGCTTGTACGGTGCCTTGGACTTGAAGCTCCAGACGGGCTTTATTCGGGCCAAACAATTTAGCTTGACGTAGATTCCATGCCCCCGCTGGAATAACTACTTTGCTTGCCTTTGCCGATGCGCATGCATCCTTCCAAGCATTCTCCAATGCCTATATTTACAAATAATTAATATTTTTTATGAAGCAATTAACGCTGTTTAAAAATACACACGATCCAGAAATTGATAATGTGTTCATAACATGAAACCAATACCATTACACGCAAGCATTGATACCATTACGCACATTTACTGATATTATAGCATTTTACACTAAAAAATGTTATAATATCAGTGAATGTTGGTATAAATTTCATATAGTGAAACCGGTTCACCCTATATTTTGTGTCACATGAGTGAGTGGGAGTGTAATGAAAATAATTAAATGAATTAATTTCACTCTTCTACAAGTTTGGATTTTTAAAGGAGGCGGAATTCTTTTAAAAAAAAGTACATATATAACCAAAAATACATAATTTATATACTTAATAAATTCTGAAGATAAATTCTAATAAATTAAATCCGAAAAAAATATTTGTCAAAGTAAAAATACACAACACGACATATATATATACAATATAATAAGTGAGTTTAAATTAAAAAAATAGTTTGTGATTTGAGTTAATTAGTTAGAAAATAAGGCTTCGATCAATTATGGATAAAATTCAAGTTTGATGCAATATAACAAAATAAAATATTCCATAAGAAAATACCAAAAAAATGAACTGGTTCCTATTTTTTCTATGTATTCATACGCACGTCTCTCACCCCTCAATTTTTTTCTCTCTCTCACCTCAATAGTCACTCTATCTTGTATTAATTCCTCTCTTTACCTTCTGGTATTTTCCATTAATTCCTCTCGTTCTCTTATGTTATTTTCACTTTCAATCTATGTTGTTCATCAATTTTTGTAGGATTTTTTGAAGGTCCTAAGAAAAAGAATAGTTTCAACCTTAGTTGCTGCATATATAACAGAACAAAGGAGTCAGAAGGATTAGGATTTGGGGTGGGCTTTGACATATACATACATATACATATACATATATACAGAGACGGACCTACTCATGGGCCAAGGGGGGCACTGCCCCCCATATATTTAATTAAAATAAATATTTAAAATGAATAGATAAGTATTTGAATGATTTATTTTGAATATTTGTCATTGGTAATGTAATATATTGACTTTGTTAGAATTGTTATTTTTTTTATAACATGATTATGTATTATTAAATTAGTTGGGTCCACTAAACAAAAATCCTGCGTCCGTCACTGTCTGAATAGATCCGTCCATGGTTGCAAGATAAATTGATTAATTTGCATAACACTTTTGTCACTTACAATTAACAATCTCATAAATTACCACCTTCTATTATAATGTAGGTTAATTAATGTCAAATCACTACAAAAGATTTAATTTTTTGTGTCATTATAAAGCTAAAAATCTTTAACGGGTTTTAAATGACAAAGAATTAATATGTAAGAAAAAATAATCCAAATATGTGTGCGTGTGTATGTTTGAATTTGAACATTACTTACCTGGCTAATATCTGCGCCAGGTTTGGCACCATATTTTGTGATGTCGAATATCACTGTATCTTGAACGGCATCTACATTGTATTTCAAAAATGTGTGAACAAAAAGAATAATGAGAATGAATTTTTGCTCCATTTGTTTTTAGCTGTTCTATTTTTAGTAGAGGTGCATATGCAATTAGTTCTAATCAGTTTAAATAGTACGATTGCATGTAATGAATTTATGGTATATATTCAGAGAGAATCAATCACGCAGTCTAATTTGATTATAAAGTAGCAAGATTCATGGGTATTCATTATCTTTGTTAAATTTAGTTTTAATTTTAAAGGAACTCATATGAATGACAATTCATGGCATTCCATCAAGGTTGACCCAAATGATCGTGCATGCCAAAAAAAAAAAAAAAAAAAAAGACTCAAAATTATATTTTTTAAAAGTATTAGTTCACATAAAAAAACGTATTATTTTATATGATGAATAGTATTATTCTTCAATATGTAAACTAATAATTTTTATTACATGAATTAATTAATACTTTTCCACAAAGGCAAAAGATGGTAGAGGCAATCCACACGAATACATGTTCGGAAAAAATTAATTTCACCTAATTATGATTTTCAGTATCATAATTAAAATCAATTTTACGTCAATTGTTGTACTTTGATATTTAGATGAACCCAACGCCATCTCATATTCCTATCAGTCGCGCATTTTATGCTTGATAATTAAATGCCTTTTGATGATCTTCCAACGTGATGTATATATGCGTTTATATACATCAGGTACAATATGCAATTTAGTATTTTTGAAAAGTCACTCAATTATTATTGAAACGGAATTCATATTTATATTGAAAAGTCACCCATGTTAAATTAACTTGTTAGTGTAAATAAGGACAAATTATCAATAATAACATAGAAAACTTTGTAAAAATGCATTTGAGTTGCACGGTGCACCTGGTGTACAAGAAACTTATTCATATATATTGCAAATTCTAGCCTGCACTCAAGTGCATACTATTCATTTGGACTTTAAGTTTAGTTCTAAATATAATTTTAACATTTTCTATTAGAAATATGTAACTAAAAAAATATTTATGTACATTGTTGATTACTAATTGGGGTAGTGTTGATTACCACTCGGGGTATTGTTAATAATTACTCGTGATATTGCCGATTATTGTTTGAGGTATTGTTGATTACTACTTTGGGTATTATTGATTATTGTTTGGAGTATTGCTAATTTAAAAAAGAAAACACACAACTCATGTCGAAGTGTGTGTTTTCATATTTTTTGCAATTAAATTTTTAAAATTCAAGTACATATACACTTGATTGCACATTAAAACCATAATATATCATAGTATACATTTGGTTGCACATTGAAACCATAATATATATTAATTGTGATTTTTATAGCAATTGTTAAATTTGAGGATAAAGAGAACGACTTATTAATTTGCTTGGTTTTGAAAGAGCTTGCATTTAAAGTTTTTCAATTTTTTTTTTTTTTTTTAAGTTGATTCGAAAAAGATAAAGACCTTAATTGGAGGGGGAAAAAATAAGTTTGTGTGCTTTGGAGTCTGGGTGTACCTTTTCCTTTTATTTTATTTAAATTTAAATTGGAAGAATGTGTATTTGGACCCATAATGATAACTGCCAGTTTGTTATTATATTTAAAGTAATAAAAGATTAAAGACTTCTTATTTTGCCTTAAAAAATTGAGAGTGCGTGAGTTATTTATTTATTTCGTTTACAGGTGAAATGATCAAATTTAGCCCGTACTTTTCATTTATCATCAATTTTGACGTGGACTAAATGAAGCACATCGGTAAAGATTCGAAATATTGAAGATCGAAGGTAAATAATTACATGTGAGCGTCTCTGTAGAAAGAGTAACAAATAGAGAGCTCCGATTCGCCTCTGATACACTGGGAACGACTCTGGGACAACAGCTACAAATTCCGGTGAAATCCTGCACAAAATCGGGTCGGAGGGGGCTCCGGCATCGATCCTCCGACGCTCAAGTCAGCTAAGCTTGATAAACAAGGAAAGTCATCGAAAATATTGTATATATGTGTGTGTTTCTTGTGTGTGAAGATAATTGTGTTACCTTTTTGGCTGAAATTGAAATATTTATACCTTTATTCCTCTAGAAGGCATAAGAGTAATTCTCCCTGTGTAGCCCTAATCAACTTGGGGACCACAGCTCAGTATGGTACAAGACAGGTGGCGCATAACCATTGCTCAAGGACAATTATGTTGTCTTTTTGGGTGATTCTTATATCCCCACATGAGCCTCCACTAACCCTTACCCCAGTGTGCGGGAAAGGGACGTATTCGTCATTATCCACGAGTTCGTTCGGAGGTGGCTGTGACCTCTCCAGAGTTGAGAGTATATTTAAACTGTCAAAGACAAAGATTACTCAAGTGTTCAGCACAATTATACGTAATAACAGCAAATAGAAACCTCCCTATATTTCGGCTCTCATCTTAGAACCTTCAGAGACAGAATTGAGAGAATATCCAACTCTGATCTGAACATCTTCAAATGAATCGGGGTTTTCACCCTGGGCACATATCCACACGTGCGAGTCACGGATAGGGGTGGCAAAATGAGCCCGGCCCGATGGGCCGGCCCGGTTGGCCCGTCTTTAAGGACAGGCTGGGCCTAAATAATAGTGGCCCGAAAAGAACCGGGCCTATTTGGCCCGACCCGATAGGCCCGGTGGGCCGACCGGTCTTGGGCCGGGCCGGGCCGGCCCGGAACTTTTGGTTGGCCCAATTTTTTTTTTTAAAATTTTATATATCAAGTGTAGTTTTGTCTAATATGTCGAGTGTACATATTATCATGAAGAGAATTTCATGTGATGTTTAAAAGTATTTGTTGAGTTAATATTACTATTTTCTTGTTGTAATAGCTTTTTCTAGAGATTAATATAAGTTATTTATTGAAAATGGATAGTCAAATCATATCATAAACTACTATTAATGGTCATTATAATTCATATCTTGACCAAAAAAATAGGACTATAAGATTTGTTTTAAAATAAAATTATTTTATTGAATTTAAATAATTTATTTGACAAAATTAATTTTTTTAAAAGACGGGCCATTTTGGCCCGGTGCCCCGGTGGCCCGCCTAGGGCCAGGCTGGGCCTTTAAAATAGAGGCCCGGTTGCAACCGGGCCGAGCCCGGCCCGGCCCGCAAAATGAAGGTGTCCCGGCGGCCTAGTGCCGGGCCGGGTCACGGACAATACTTGGTTCGAGTAAAGTTCAATTCAGCTCTGCTCTGGAGCTCAACTGTGTTATCCTTGATATGGGCCCACTACTTCAAGGGCAGTGCTGGGATAACCCATATCAACTACTTCCCCCTAGTCCATGTGAATTCTGATCTCTGATGTCATATGGAATAAGTACTCATTAATGCTTTCTCAGATCCGTACTCTGCATACTGGCAGTACACTGTATAGTATTCACATGTCGTTTCAAATCCTCCCTTTAATTCAAATCTTTTTTCCTTTATTAAATAAAAAGTGGGAATAAATCTGAGGCATCCATCCGCGGCGTCCTTTCACCTACCTCGCCCCTAGCCATACATGTGTCCATGAAAGGACAGGATGGCAGGGCGGTTTCCACCTTTATAAAAAAGGTGACCCGCTTACCACAGTTTTCATTTTCTCCCTTCTTCAAATTTCCCCCAAATTAGAGAGAGAGAGAGAGAGAAAATTGGATTTTGCCCTTGTTGACCACGGAGGGGATTAGGCAGCCACTACTTCCAGATCTCAACTTACCCTTTCCCTTCCTTGAGGTAACTTCTTCTTCCTCGCTAATTACATTTTCGTGTTGTCTTTACGATCTTACCATGACTGGGCCTTCTTCATCCTCAACCAGTAAGGGCAAACCGGAATCAACTCCGGCGGCCCCACCGTCCACACGCATCCTTAGATGTCATTCCACAACGGTTTTAGGTCTACCCGCACCTCTTCCTTGCAAAATACTTCTAACACTTCCATCACTAGGCGTCATATTCGTATCATTCCCGAAGGGAAAAGGCCGCGTTAGAATGATATCTCGAACCAAACAAACCTAACTGAAAACAATGTGAAAGACCTTAAGCTCTTACTTGATCCATGCCCTGATTTCTTAATAGATTTGCCCCGTCCCGAAGAGAGACCTAACCATTTACACGTTCCTTCTCTAGCGTTCTGGGTATCTCAACTTAAAGCTGGCTTGCGCTTTCCTATCCCATCATACTTAAGTGTTATATGCAATTTATTTCATATTCCACTCAATCAATTGAATCCTTCTGCTATTCGACTCATGATTGCTTTCTACATGATTCTCAAAGTTAATGGGGGTAACCCCACGCCCGAGATGTTTCACTTCTGCCATGATTTGAAGAAACGTGAAGAATTTTACTATTTTAGCTCTAGGAGTCAGGGTTTAGCCCATTTCGTAGGTAAACCTCCTAGCGTAGATGGTTTTTGGAGAGATAGTTATTTTATCGTAACCCCCAAATCTGGAAAATGGCCCTTCCTCTATGAAGGATGGCAATATAAAGCTCCAAAACTTTTCAAAGCCTCTCAAAGTATGAAACAAATCATACCCTCGGCAGATAGGAAATTTATGTCTCGTATGAATGAGATAATTCAGGAAAGGGGGTACCTCAAAATGTTCCACCTTCTGAGGGAGCCCGTCACACTTTTCCATTTTAGATTTCTTGATTCTACAGCTTCTCCAGATCCCGGAGTCGGTACCTCCTTTGCTTTTTACTTTCTGCTCTTTGTAGTGTTGCTTTGTCGAGTTGGTGCTAATTGATTTTGTTTATTTCCTTGTCAGATATGAGCTGGGAGGATGCTCTCATCTTGCTGGATGATGACCTTCCAGAAGATCCCACATTTTCTCATGAACCAGTAGATTCAAATGATAACGTTGTGTTGAAGTCGTCCTCTTTACAAGAGGATTCTTCACTGGATGTGCCTTATGATAAGGCGCCACCCATTCGTGTTGTGCATCCCCCCCAGGAGAGTGAACAAGATGTTGAAGATGCTTCCCTTGTCCGTGATAAAGGCAAAAGAGTTACCGGTTTTGCACTTGCTATCAAGCCACCCTTGGGGCCGTTTGGTTTACGGGATAGGATTGGATTAGCTAGGATTAGATTAGAACGACTATCGGAAAATGAATAGACTAGAACCAGAAAATTTGGGCTAGAACCAAATTTTCTGGATCGAATTGTACACGAGATAGTCGTTCTAGTCTATCCAAGATCATGGTTTTGTGCAATCCTTCAAACCAAACACGAAATTACCTGGGATTATAAAGACAATCTCAGACAATCCCTTAAACCAAACGGCCCCTTAAAGAAGTCTAAGTCCTCCAAGGCAGGAGGCTCTGGCACTGGTTCTCTTCCAAGAGATTTCCCATCTCTCTCCGTTCCAGATTCTCTAGTGAATCCTGATGAGGAGAAATGCTTCCAATTTCTCCAATCCTTCAAATCCCTGAAAATAGATTCTATTGATGTTAATTCCACAGTTTATCAACTGCGATTAGCGATGTCTCGAAATTTGATAGAGGTATCTATCTGACTTTCTTTGTTGTTCTTTTTCCATTAGTATGCACATTACTAATTATTTGTTGTTTTCTTCTCAGTTCCTGGATCTTCAAGCCCAATGCTTCGAGCTTGATACTTCTACTGTTGTCGAGAATCTTCAGTCACAATTGGAGCACAAAGATCAGAAGTTAGCTCTGAAGGACAAAGAATTAATCCAAACTGCGAAGGCATTGAGTGTCGCTCAACTGCACAATGCTGAGCAAAACTCAACGGTGGAGTCGCTGAAAAATAAGTTAATCGTGGTGGAGGGACAGCTTAAGTCGAGCCGTGACAAAGAGAGTAAAATCATAGAGGAGGGTCGCACCAAGGGGCTTCCCTAAGAAATCGATCTATGCCACACCAAAATTCTAAGTACTGCTTCTGGCCAAACGTTTCTGAAGGAATTGCATGAGGGGCTTCTGGATGCCTATCGCAACAGCACCCTTTTTCTTAAGGATATGGCTTCGCACTCAAGCCATTTCCTCAAGCATGGCTTCAAAGCTGTTGCTCTCCAAGATGAAGAGCAAGGATTCTCTGGAAAGTTCAACATTGCCCGTGTTAGAGAAGGAATTGCTCCTTCTCCTCACTTCAAAGGAGATCCATCTCTTCCTTCTGACTACCCATGGTTTTTGCCTGTTATCCGAAAGGCGGCTGCTAAACTGGCCAGTGAAGACTATCTTCCTCCCGACCTCCCTTTGGCTGATCCCATGGTGTATGATCTGACAGCTCTGGAGAGCTCTGAGCCAATGCCGGCATCTGTTCCTGCCAACATTTCAGCTTCTGATGTTGAAGCTTTTGGATCCGATCTGGGTAAGGATCTGAACGAATAAGGGAAAGGACCGGTAGGGTCATCCTTATTGTTCCTTTATTATGCTTTTTCTATCTTTCCAGAGCCTGCGTGCTCTTAGAACTATTTAGAGCTTGCACGCTCCTTGAATATTTCAGAGCCTAAGTGCTCTTTCACCTTTCTGAATATCTAGTTTTGCCAAGTGTTCCATCTCTTTGACACTTATGATATGTGCATTGCATATGCCTTTTGTGTTAATCTCTAAGCTCTGCGCTCTTTATTTACACTTGTTTTCTATACTGTGTGTTTCGATTTTTGCCTTTTTTGATCCGGTAAAAAGGATTCTGCTTCTAGTCGATGGGTTGTGTTGTGTGTATACACTTATGCCCATCCTTTCAGAGTTTACTTATGTTCGAGAAGTAGACTTCTTTGTACAATCCAGGGGAAATACCTGGCTATGCCCTGTTGCCATCCCCTTATTAGTTTGTTTCCGTTCTAGGAAACAAACTATTGTTTTTCTTCTTATAAACTTGCTTGGAGTAGCCTCTGAATTTTTATCTTGTTTTATAAGATCTGTCTGATTTCTTTCTCTTAAAGTGGTACACTTTTCACTTTATTTTCTCTTCCAAGTCTTTTTTATGCGAAAAAACCTTTTATATGTGTTCAATTTTGAGACTTTTAGAATTTGGAGCTCGCATGCTCTTAATTTCAATTCCTATCAAAATCTTCGATAAGGTTTATCTTAGAAAACTTATGCTTATTTTCTGATAAGACTGATAAAGTGTGAGTTCAATTCTGGTTTCATTAGGCGAGATATTCGTGTCTTAATTTTTACCAAAGCTCACGCAAAAATTGAGACTAATATGGTGTGATTTTTTGCTTCTTAAATCCTGCCTAAGTCTAGCTAGTGCTAAGACTTGTGAGGCGTGAATTCTGAATCATATTTCAGTTGTGACCCATGCTTAACTCGTGTTAAAGCTGATAGGATGTAAGTTCAAATTCTAAAATAAATCATCTCTCGGATGTGACCCATGCTTATTATTCTTCAAGACTCATAGGGTGTAGATCTGAGAGACATAAATTCTGCACATTGATCTGATAGGGGTCCGCCAGAGCAATAAGAGGTGGCCCTGACGGTCTTCCATTGAATTTTTAAATTGTAAAAACACAAACATTCAGTGCTTACAAAGTTTGATTGAATACTAACAATAGATAAAGGATCTAAGTCGGCTCTACTCAGACGTAATACTTCCTCAAATTGCTACCATTCCACGGTCGTGGTAGTTTCTTACCATTCTGATCCGTTAGCTCATAAGCACCTTCAGCCAAAACCCGAGTCACCACAAACGGACCTTCCCAGTTCGGCTCTAGCTTTCCAGTTGGTGTTAGTGCAGCAGCTCTGTGCAAAACCAGGTCTCCTGCTCCAAATCTCCTGACTCTGGCTCGTTTTTTATAAGCAGCCTTTACCTGGCTCTTATAATGCTCTGACCTCAAACGGGCTATTTCACGCTCTTCATCAATCATATCAAGATTCTCCCTGATCAGCTCTGAGTTTTGTTTCTCATCATAACTCAGTATTCTATAGGTCTCCATTCCAACCTCGGCAGGAATGACAGTTGTGGATCCATACACGAGGTTGAAAGGAGATTCACTCGTAGCAGTTTTTGGGCTTGTTCTATAAGCCCATAGGACATAGTCCAGTTCTTCAACCCAATTTCCGCCATCCTTCTCAAGTCTGGCTTTTATAACATCCACAATAGTTCTATTAGTGACCTTCAGTTGCCCATTGGCCTGAGGGTGAGCAACATAGACAAATTTCTGCTGAATTTTCAATTCTGAACACCAGTTCTGGACTGTAGAGCCCGTAAACTGTGTTCCATTATCTGACACTAGAATTCTCGGTATCACAAATCTGCAACATATATTTTTCCAAAGGAATTTAAGTACAACTGATTCATCAATCTTCTTTACGGCTTCAGCCTCTGCCTACTTACTGAAATAGTCCACTGCCACAACCAAGAAAACTCTTCCTCCAGACGCCGTGGGAAATTTTCCCACTATATCAATCCCCTACTTGTCGAACGGACAAGGTGAATACATGACCCTCAATTCTTCTGTTGGGACATGGATCACACGGTCGTGCCTCTGGCACTTATCACACTTCTTAACCAGCTCATTTGCATCTCTGATGAGAGTTGGCCAGTAATAGCCTGCTCTCAACACTCTTCTCACCGCATCCCGGAATCCGGCATGACTTCCTCCACAACCTTCGTGCACCTCTCTCAACATATAGTTCCCCTTGAGATTAGACAGACATCTCAGTTATGGTTGAGAGAATGATCTCTTGAACAAGTGTTCACCAATCATGCAGTATTTCGCATACACTATTCTTTTTGGGGCATTTGGCTTGTCAAGCCTCTGTCCCGTTTTCAAATAATGGATAATGGGGATCCTTCAGTTATCTTCTCCATCTATGGCTCCACCTCCAGAGTTGACATTTGACTTTCAGCTGTCAACAGAGTGATTTTTCCTTCTGCTCCTTCCTCTGCGGAACTCGTCAGTTTGGATAAGTAATCAGCTTTACAATTTTCAGCTCTGGGTATTTGCTCAATTCTCAACTCTTCAAACTTGGCTCTCAACTGTTTAGCCAATTCTGCATATTTAGCCATCTTTTCATTCTTCTTCTCATATGCTCCCGACAACTGTTGAGTAACCAGCTGAGAGTCAGAATGCACAATTGCTCTTTATGCACCCAACTCCCATAACATCCGCATCCCTCTAATTAGGGCATCATACTCGGCCTCATTATTCGAGGTCTTAAATTTAAATTTCACTGTGAACTGTAGTTCTTCTCTACTGGGGCATATAATCACAATCCCCACTCCACATCCGTTGATGGATGACGATCCATCCAAAAAGGCTTTCCACAATTCTGGTTCCTGAACTCTGGTTATTTCTTGGATAAAGTCAGCCAGATCCTGGGCTTTGATAGCAGCTCTGGGTTCATACTCGATGTCGTACTCCCCCAGCTATATTGCCCACTTCACCATTCTTCCAGATAAATCCGGTCTGCCCATTATATGTCTCAAGGGCAAGTTAGTTCTCACGACCACTTTATGGGATAAAAAGTATGGTCTGAGTATGCGCAATGTCACCATCACGGCCAAAGCCGACTTCTCAACTTCAGAATATCTCACCTCTTGTCCTTGAATGACCTTACTCACATAATAGATGGGTATCTGCTTCACCCCCTCCTCTCTGAGGAGAACAGCGCTCAGTGCATGTTCTCCTACAGAGTAGTACAAGTATAGAATCTCCCTCGGTACTGGCTTAGTGAGTACCGACAAATTTGCCAAATTTTTCTTTAAGCTTTCAAATGCCTTCTGGCACTCATCATCCCACTCGAATCTGGACCCCTTGCGCAGGATCTTAAAAAATGGCAAACTCTTCTCTGCAGATCGAGAGATGAATCTGCTCAGAGTTGTAATGCGTCCATTCAGCCTCTGAGTCTCCTTCAAATTTCTTGGTGGTTGCATGTCAAAAATCGCCTTCACCTTAGCTTGGTTCACCTCAATCCCCTTAGGAGTTACCATGTAGCCCAAGAACTTTCCGCATCTCACACCAAAGGCACATTTGGTGGGATTAAGCCTGATTTGATAGGCTCTGATCACACCAAACACCTCTTCCATATCTGAAGCATGATCCTCAGATTTGAAGCTTTTGACCAACACGTCATCTACATAAACCTCCATATTTTAACCGATCTATTCCCGAAAAACCAGATCCACCATCCTCTGGTATGTGGCACCCTCAACCTAAAGGGCATCTTCACATAGCCATAAGTGCCACAAGAGACCACAAAACTGGCTCTGGGCACATCTTCCGAATCCATCTGGATCTGATGGTATCCCTGATACGCGTCCATCATGGACAAGAGTTCACAGCCAGATGTTGAATCCACCAGCTGATCAATTCTTGGCAAAGGGTAGTGATCCTTTGGACAAGCCTTGTTCAAGTTACGAAAATTCATGCACATCCTCCAAGACCCATTTCCCTTGGCCACCATGACCACATTGGACAGCCACTCGGGATATTTCACCTTCTCAATATGCTTGGCTTTCAACAGCTTCTCAACTTCTTCCCTGATTATCTTATCTTTCTCAGGCCCAAACTGCCTTAACTTATGTTTCATAGGTCTAACCTCTGGATCGACATTTAAACGATGTAGAGCCACCTTGGGATCAATTCCCACCAAATCTTCAGGTTGAAATACGAAGAGGTCCGCATTTCTCCTTAAATAACTGATAATGGCCTTAGCCACACTGTCCATCATTTGAGTTCCAATTCCGGTAGTAAACCCATATTTGTTAGGAAAAAGCTCTACTGGCATAAGCTCTTCCTCTGGCCGGATCTGTAGATCTGACTCTTCTTCCATCAACTCTGCACTCTTCATCCTCTTCCCCTTTGGATCATCTCCTCGTCCCTCATTTCTCGGGGAAGAATGAGTAGCCTTCTTCACGGTTTCAACATAGCATTTGCGAGAGCAGACCTAATCTCCCACAAGCTCTCCTACCTCATCTCCAAGAGGGACTTTTAACATCATGTGGTATGTGGATACCAAAGCCTGAAAAAGGTTCAGAGATGGTCTTCCCAAGATCACATTGTACGACAAAGGAGCGTCCAACAAAAAAAATTACCATCTTGACTTTAACTAGAGGTGGGTTCCCCATTCTGACATGAAGTGAGATTGTCATTTAGGTTAAATGGCACCCCCAATGAATCCATAGAGCTCTGTATCCACATGCTTGAGCTCTACATTCAAGTTCATCTTCACAAAATAATCTTGGAACAATATATCTATGGAACTGCCAGTGTCTATAAATACTCTGGCTACGTCATAACCGCCAATCTCTGTGGTTACAACTAAGGCATCATTGTGAGGTCTCTAAACTGACCTCTCATCTCCTGGCCCGAACTGTATGTTGGGTGAATTAGTCATGTCTTCCACTTCGTGAATATCTCTTATCCACCAGTTCTGAACAGATTGGACAGCAGCTCTCCTAGCCCGATGCGAATCTCCATCGGTCGGTCCCCCCACTATCATCTGGATATAACCCCTTTTGTACCCAGGGCCATCCTTCCGAGGTGGCTCTGCTACCTCCTTTCCTTTTTCTCCAATGTCTTTTCTCTTGTTATTGTTTTGTTCTCTTTCTCTTTCTCGTTCTTTTTTTACAAACTCCACCAAGTGGTCATCTTGTATCATTCTTTCAATGGCATCCTTCAAATGTCTACAGTCATTTGTCTCATGCCCATACTCATTATGGTATCGGTAGTATCGGTCAGACCTGGGTTGACGCGGACCCTTTTTGACAGAATGGGGGAATCTAAAGTTGGGATGTTCTGCCACAATTTCCAACATCTCTGCAGGTTGCAGAGTTAGAGGTGTATACGTTTCAAATCTCATTTGTCTAGGCTTATCCCAGGTCGCCCCTCTTTTCTCATCATTACCCCTCTTCTTTTCAGGCTCTTTCTTTTTCTCAACGCTTTTCTCAATACGATTTTCCTCTTTCTTTATACCTCGGGCCTCCTTCGGGTATATATATTTGTCGGCTTTTTCCTGTAATTCATCAAAGGACAGGGGAGGCTTCTTGGCCAGAGATTTAAAGAAATCTCCATAATGCAAACCTCGTGCCATAGTGTTTGTTCTAACTTCATTTGTGGCTGTCGGAACTTCCAGAGCAGCCTCATTGAACCGGGTGAATATTCCCTCAAGCTTTCTTGCAGCTTCTGCTTGAAGCTCATCAGATACAGAGATGTCTTAGTTATCTTCCAAGAACTAGCAAACTGGTTCAGAAACAGAGTGCTAAATTCCCTAAACGAATTCAAAGAATTAGTCGGTAGTTGACTAAACCATTTCTGAGCAGTCTTTGTCAATGTGGTGAGAAATACACTGCATTTCACACCATCGGTGTACTAGTGGAGCAAAGCCCCATTCTCAAATCTAAACAAATGATCTTGGGGTCGGTTGTCCCATCATATTCAAAATTCAGAGTTTTAAAGCTCTTAGGTAGCGGATCAGAGGGGATTTTCTCTGAGAAAGGAGATCCCTCGGATCTGAGTTTATTCTTCCCATTTGTCTCACAGTGCTTCTTTACCATTGCCAGATCCCTTTGCAGAGTTGCAATCTCACGGTTAGCGTTAACCATAGCTGTCGACTCTGCCTCTTCCTCATCTGAATCACACTTGTCATAATCAACTAGCCCGGATGCTAGAGCAGTTACCCTACCGTCTCTAGTAACCATTCGACCCTCTCTGACAGCTGATCTACTGACGGTTGTTCTATCGCCTTTGGCTGTTAATCCACCGACAACCGCTCTGTCATCCCTGCCATTTCTAACTCGCGCATTGCTATCTCCCAGGACGCCTCCTGAGAGAGTGGGCAATGCATTTTCGGGCATGATGAGTGCAAACTCAAGATCAACACAAAGTCAAGCAAGTATTTAAAGAAATACTAAGAGTGGTACCTGAGAGCCTCTCTGTAAAAGCCCAGGAACACAAGAGAGAAGGCTAGAAAATAGTCTCTGGAGCTCGAGATAGCAACCTCCAGTGATAGCTTGGACCTCCGGTGGGATTCCTGCACAAAGTCGGGCCGGAGAGGGCTCCGGCATCGACCCTCCGACGCTCAAGTCAGAAAACTTGCTATGGAAGAAAAACCATAGCTGAAAACTAGAAATGTGAGTGAGAAATAGTGATAATACCTTGTTATGAAGAAGGAAAATGAGTATTTATACCTTTAAACTGTGGGGGCAAAACAGTAAAATCGTCTATGTTGCCCTAATTACTCTTGGGACCACTTGGGGACCCGGGTGTCTTAGGAGCCGATGCGTGTCCCTTGGCTGGCATGTTCAGTATCATTTAGCACAGGCAAATCCTGACAGAATCATCCTTTTCCATGCCTCAGTCCCAGAGCTCGTGAAAAGGACGTATTTTGTATTCTTTTCTTCAATATTCGTGCTAACAGGGAACAAGAGAACATTCCAATCTTTCAGGGATCTTGGGATCCGATAATACTTTACTTCTTACCTTGTATTTTCCCATACTGCCATTGATATCCAGAGCTTATGAAAAGCTCTGGAGAGATGTTTTCCAAAAGAGCCGGATATCTTTTCGCAAACTTTTATATAGATAGAGGGCTTCCAGGTTCTTCACCGAATATTCGCCTTTTAGAGTTCTTCACAGATTGGTTTTATAAGCTCTATCAGAGCTTTCGAAATATTATCTCTCCCTTCGAGAGATAGACAAGTGAAGCCTAATGAGGCCTCTAAACAGGATTCTCACCCATTTTCCAGGTTTGTTTGGCCACTTCAGGACCCCCTCATATCGGTAAACTCAGATCTTTGCTTTCATGATCTCTGATCAGATCTTTCCATTTCAGTCTTACTTCTTTAGGATTGATGTAGTCTGTCCATTCTGGCAGAGCCTACATCAACTACTTCCCCCTATTCCAAGTAATACTTCAAAAAAATCTCTTGGAATATGCGTTGTTAGCTCTGGGGGTAATTTAGAGTTTTTCAAGTGTCTGTCATAAGCTCTCAAATTTTCAAGCTTGCAGGATTAATAATTCATTTCCCGCCCTCTTTTGTTTCGAAAATCGTGCTCTATCAGGGCCCTTGGATTAAAGAGTCCTTCCAACTGCCTTCATCCGAGCCATACACGTGGAAGCTCGAAAGATGGGCAGTTTTCGGCCCAGGCCCCATGCGTTCGTCCAGGAAAAAGACCTGTACACTTTATTTTGCCTTTATTCCTCTTTTCGGTCTATCTTCCTCAACCATCATTTCCGGCGACGTGTTTTCTCCCGGATTTAGAAGTATATTTTCCGGTGAGTTTCTATTCTTCTCGCCTTTCTGCGATTATCTCAGCCTTGGTGAGGTACTCCCTCTTTTCCTTACTGCTCCTTCCACTATCGTTGTTATTATTGTTATTATTATTTGCAATTTGGTATGTCGAAATTACCTCCCTTTTCCGACTTGAGTCCGTCAGCGCCAGCGCCACTTAGGGCTTCAAGGTGTTTAGCTATTCTAGGGTTACCAGCGTATGGTTCTTCCTCTAAGTCTCTTAGGTCTACTAACTCCGACCATCTCATCTTCCCCGAATCTCTCCGCGAAGCGGATAAAATAAACATTATTTCTCGCCAATCGAATTTAACCCCCAAGGAGTTGAAAGTAATAACAGGGGCCTTAGAGCCGCACCCTGATTTCATCATTGAACTCCCCTGTCCTGGTGAGAGATCTAATTACGAGATATGCCCTTCTCTTAATTTCTAGGGTTCTCAAATTTTGGCTGGGCTACGCTTTCCTGTTTGTCCCTATTTAACCAAAATATGCAATTTATATTGAATTTCTTTGAATCAGCTAAACCCATCCGCTATAAGGTTAGCTCTATTCTTCTATATCGTATTTGAAGTTAATGGGGGGTTCCCCACTGCAGAGTTGTTTCATTTCCACCATGATCTCAAACGGAGAGAGAAATTTTACTATTTCAGTTCTCGTCCTAGTGGCTTAGCTAAGTTCATAGGTAAACCACCGGTATGGACTCTCATTGGAAAGACATCTTCTTCATAGTCACTCCTCGCTCTGGCCAGTGGTCTTTTTATTGTGATCTGGAAGGATGACAATATGAGGTTCCAGACCCTATCCCGCCATCACTCTCTCCCGAGGAGATTACTCCTCCAGCCGCTCGCGAGTTGATGATGTATCTGAATCGCGTTGCTGATAAAAAGGGGAAACCTAGGGGTTTCCACCTATTGAAAGACACAGTTGTCCTTTTTAGCTTCGGGTTTTTGGGTTCTGCAGCTCCTCCTCCTCCTGGGGCTGGTATTCACCTTATCCCCATACCCTTTTTACTTAGGCATGATTCACAATTTTTCTTACATGTTATACGTGTTTTATTGGGCAGACATGAGTTGGGAGAATGCACTTCTCTTGTCGGATGATGACGATTCACTACCCAAGCCTACTACTTCTTTTCAACCAAAGCTAGTGAAGAAAGAGGGTTCCTCCGCCACTGTTCATGCTCCTGAGGTCTCAGCTTCTTCTATAGACCCCATTGATGCCGATCCAGTTCAGGTCGTATTGGCTTCAGAGGGACCTGAAGGCGATAAAAACAAACCCTCTTACCAGACTCGGGGAAAGAGAGCTGCGAATCATGTCTCTACTTCCAAGTTTCCTTCCAAGCGAAAGAAAACAGTCAAGAGTGATTTTTCTGATTCAGCCAAAATTGAAGGTTTGACTTCCAACGATCTTCTACACGACCCCTCTGTTCCGGTGGAGGACAAGTGCATTCTGTTTCTCAAATCTCTCCAGGTCTTGGATCATAGCTCTTCTCCTGTTCCATCTTCTCCGGACCAGCTTCAAGGTTCCATGTTCCGTAAGTTAGTCGAGGTAAAGGTCTCCACTCTTTTCTTTTGTTTACTTTACCTTATTGAGTCTTTTTCCGACCTCTTAGATTTCATTTTTTTCTTTTCAGTTTCTGGATCTGCAAGCCCAATTCCTTTCCTCGGGCTCTTCCCTTTCCATTGCCGAACTTCAGCAAGAGTTAACTAAGAAGGAGCAAGAACTATCTTCCAAGGATATCGATCTTGCTCAAGCCAAGAAGGCGATAAGCAAGGCTGCTGCTCTTACAACTGAACAGGCTTCTCAAATTTCCAACTTGGAGAAAAAGCTTTCTGAAGTGGAACAGAGAGAGGTAACCTCGAGGGCGGAGGGTTTCTCGTTGTTGGAGTTATACGTGAAAGTATACTTTTACTTTGTATAACTCGTGTATCAAACACTTGTTTATGAGAATAATTATTTTATCGCATGTGCTTTAGATATGATTGAATATTGAATATTTATTGCAAACAGTTCATAATAGTACTAGTTACATTGTAGTTAATGTGGTGATACCCGATCACGGAAGATAACATTAACAGTTTCCTTGTAACTAAACGTACATTTTCACGACCTAGGTGGAATTGAACAATCCGCCGTGTAAGGTCGATATGTAAGTCTCAGATTGGTCTGTCTTGACTAAGAGATTGCACTAGCACATTTAGTATGTGTTGAAGAGGACCTACAGCGAGGATAAATTCTTCTGTTCTGAAATGTGAAGAATTAGACCTCAGTGGTTGTTTATTTCTTAATCTCCGTCATTTAAATAGGACCGTGTGTGCTTAATGGTTACTGCTTTGATTCATGTTGGGTGAGAATCATTGTGACTTCGAACCTTGTGCTTTGGGCAGTAATATTAATCATACGATGGTTGCTAAGATTTAATACGGAGAAACGCGTGCGAGTACGGCTCGTGTGATTAGTCCCCTTGGTGGGCTCGGAAGTTTTATCGTACCAAATCTTGCAAGTGAAGAATCAGTTTCTTCGGTACGGATAATAATGTTGAGCTGTCTTTACTCCAAGGTGAAATATATTAATTAATTTAGAGCTATTCAGAAGCTTAATTAATTAATGGACTTGATAATCTTAAACGCGGGAAATAATAACCGGGAGCCCATATTTTCGTAATATAGATTAAGATGGATAGTGCAATATTAATATATTAGTGGTAATAATTAATATTAATGGATTGAATTATATTGGGGCTCAATATTGAAATTCAGAAGTCCATTAGGAGGTCCAATCTTAATTCTCCTTAAAGGCCCCTCAAGTAGCCCATTAAGTAGCCCAATAATGATAAGGTGATTAAAATAAAAAGAAAATATATTGCTGATTTTTGCCTATTATTTTCGAAAATTATATATTAGGGAGAGAAAAGATTTTGTTGATTTTCTTGGAAAGATATTATGGAAGATAAGTATTCTTGGAATACAAGATTATCTCATATATTCAAGAAGATCCAAATCTTGTGATTTTCTTCTTAAAATTTTCGAAATTAACCCCTTTATAAGGAGGGTGAGATTTTTGTAAAATATTTTATTTTGGAGAAAATAATATATGGGATATTGTTGGTCCCACTAGATAGATTAATTGCGGAAGCCTTTATA
This sequence comes from Ballota nigra, assembly GCA_947034835.1. Lineage (NCBI taxonomy): Eukaryota > Viridiplantae > Streptophyta > Magnoliopsida > Lamiales > Lamiaceae > Ballota > Ballota nigra. The sequence continues at coordinate 40,992,444 of OX344721.1, forward strand.
GCCAAAATGTCTTTTAGAGAAAATCTTTTTCTAAGAGCACAAATAATAATCAACGGGTATTAAAGAAAGCAATAAATAACACCGTATATATAGTGGTTCGGATCTGAATATCCTACGTCCACTCTCCCTTGATCAAAGGGGTCTCACTATCCAACCAACAAACTCACTAACTACTGGAATTTCCAAAGTACCAGCACCTTCTTACAATCTCTTTAGATCTAACTTCGATCTAAAGACAAACTTACTCCAACCTTATCTAACAAGATGAACAGGTTGAGTATATAAACTCCTTACGAGTAGATGAGTAAATAAGAACAAATGAGTGCAAAAGCGTAGTGATCAAAAGCTTTGAATGCTATGTGCGCGTATATAGACTCTCTAGAGCTTTTTCTTGAACTGCACTCTTGTATATATAGAGGGGATTAGGGTTAGCCGTTGGAGGGCTAATCCAATCAGATCCTCTATATAAGGAAGTCTCAATCAATCAATTCCCTAATTGATTAATTGGGTTGGTGGGATCCTTGGATTGATTATCTTCAAATACTTTCCAATCCTGATCTTGTTGACTTGATTTGAATCACCAACGGTCAATAGCTTCCTCTGCCTAACTCTGATTCTCTCCAGAGAAGGCAGGACCAGACACCAGGCAACCTCGGTGTCTTCTGGTCCTTATCTGGTGAACATCCAGAATACTCAGTAGAATAAGGGGATCAAACTGAGCATCTTTTGTTCCACCAGACTCGTCTGGTCCGGACTCGTCTGGTCTGGGGAAGGTCCTCTGCCTCTGGTCTGATCTCATCTGGTGAAGTCTTCTGGTGGAGTCTTCTGATGAAGTCCTCTGGTGGGGTCTTCTGGTGACTCTTCTGGTGAAGTCTTCTGGTCTGGCAGTTCCCCCTAGACTAAGTCCTAATCTAGATCATCATCTGGCTAACAGGTCCAGATGGTCCTATTACATCTTCTGGTTTATTTTAACTCATCAAAACTAACAATTTTTATCCTAACAATTTCCCCCTTTTTGATGGAGTTAAAACACTACCAGAACTGATCAAAAGTAAACTTAATCAAGAAAATAATAAAGGGATGAGACCTTAGAATAGATCTCATCAGGCAAATAATAAGACAACAAGGAGTTGTCTTTAGAACAAAGAAGATATGTATTTTTCATTAATAATCAGAGGACAAATAATTACAGATTACATTGAAGTTCATAGTCCTACTCTAGGCATATCTTCTGTTCTCTTTAGGGACAAGAAACCAGTCAAGGAACCTATCCTGGACGGCCTTCAACTCTGCAGAAGATGTTGGGGTGAAATTCACCAACACCTTGGTCTTGTAAAGCTTCTTCAGTTCTGCCCAATCTACCTGGTTCCCATTCATGGGAGTGTTAAGATAAGTAAATTCAGGAGCAGTCACCTCCAGGTTGAACTCAATGGTTGAATCCATTAGCTGTTTGTACAAGTCTGCATCATAGGCTTGCATCCAAGAATGGAAGGTTCTGTTGATCAGCTCATCATCTTCTGGTGCTGGCCTCTGGATATAATGCTGAATGAACCAGAGGGTCTTGGCTTCTCTCCATCTTTCAATCAGAGGATACGGCACAGTAGAGTCAAAGGACCCTTCTGTCCTGAGTGGCAAGATGTTCATAACTTCAACAGGAGCTTTCCTCTTCTGACCTGAGCCACCTGCACCAGAAGGAATACCAGCTTCTCTGGCCTTCTTGTTCTGCCTCTTAACATATCTGAGCCTCTGCTCTTCATCTATGTTCTTCCTGATTCTGGCTTGCCTCTCTTCTGGAGTCTCTTCCTTGTATCTCTTCTCTGCTTCTTCGACAACAGATTCAAGGAAACTCTTCTTTACTTTTCTAATCTTCCTCTTAGCAGGACCAGGAATGGTAGAAGGATCCTGCTCAGCTTCAGATGACTCTTCTTCTGCAGCAAGTTGTTTAGCCATAGTAAGAGACTTCAACTCTTCTTTCTTCTTCTTCTGCAACTCAGCCTGGGCCAGAGTGTTCTCCAACAGGTCCAGACGAGCTCCATGGCTAAACAGAGTCTCATTGGTGGTCTTCGCCAGATCAGTTCTGGCCTTCTCTTCCCCCTTTTTAACTTCATCAAGGAGGGGCTCCACTACCTGCCTTATAAGATCAGGCAAGGCAGTGTTGGAGGAAGAGTGAAGATCACGCAGCTGCTTGGCTTCCTCCAGATAAGCTTTAGACTCTGCAACAAGTCTCTCCTGCTTCTCCAACATCTCCTGGAGGGAGTCCTTCAGCTTAGCAGTTTGAATCATCTGGCTGGCCATCTCCACCTTGAGAACAGAGACTGGCCTCAACTGCTCCAGCACGTGCTCCTGGAGCTGCTTCTGGCTGTGCATGACATCTAACTTGACAAATAAGCCATTAGCCTTGAATGAAGCTTTTACCTCTGCCAGAGAGGACTTGAGCTGCTTCAGGAAGATTCTCCTCTCATGCTTAATCTGATGCTCAATCATAGCAGGGGCCATATGCTGGATTGCTTTGGAAAACCGCCCAATCTGCATAATTTGCTCATTGAAGAAGGCCTTCATCTTCTGGAGCACAGCAGGAGACATCTCAAAGTCCTCCTCATCAGAGTACAACTCTGGAGGGAATGAGAAATGCGGACCAAAATTATAGGAGAAGCCCTCTGGAGTGAGCATGACACCTTTCTGGATTAAGAGGGTTCTGATCAAGACCTTGGCCGCCTCTGGTGTCTCCAACTCTGCTGGGTTTTGAATGTTTAAATTCTTCTTCAGCTCAATCTCCCAAGCAGTGAAGGCAGAAGGAGACATCTCCTCTAGCAGAAGCATGAGATCTTCAACATCCTGGAGTCTAGCCATACTCCAAACCTTGGCATCAGTCAGATCTGCCAAGAGGGGTGAGTGCTCCAACAAAATAGGAAACTGCTCTCTTAGCCAGAGCTGAGCACTCACACTCATACTCTGCCTAATGGGACCCATATCATCAGAAGAGAATATAAAGGGTTTGGGCCCAGAGGCAGAGGAGGAAGGTGCTAAGTGAGCAGGCTCAAGTGAAGCTTCCTCATCTTCACTATCATCGCTTGTTAAACAGGTTGGGGAAGGGGGAAGGGCAGGGAATCCCAGAGCCATAGCAATGGTTGGGTCCTGATCTGTATGGGTTTGGGGAGGGTTGGGGTTTTGTGAAGTAGAGGTGGTAGGAAGGGGTTGTTCTGCACCAGAAGAGGAAGGAATATCTGGTACAGAGTGTGTAGGAGGGATCTGGGAGGTGGGAGAGTTTGAAGGGGGGACTTCTGCACCAGAGGAGGTTGAGGGTACATCTGGTACAGAAGGTGGGGGAGAGGGGTTAGTGGGAAGATGTGTTTGGGAGTTTGGGGAAGAAGGTGTTTGAGCAGGAATGGTAGAGGGTGTAAAGGCAGGGGTATCTGGGATAGTCTGCTCTGGTGGAAGAGAGGGGTTACCAGAGGCAGATGGGGTTTGGGGAATGTTATCTGGGGGAGAGGTAGAAGGGGAAACAAGATTAATGGGAAAAGAAGATGGAATGGAGGGATTTACCTCTGCTGGGTCAACACCAGCAGGTATAGCCGTCTCTGGAGCATCCTCCATCATCTGGGAGGCCTCATCAATGGCCTTCTCCAAGGCCTCTCCAAGATCAGATCCAGAATCAGGATCTTGAAGAATGGCTCTCTTGGCCTTGGATTTCCTCACAAGAGGCACTTCCTCTTCTTACTCTTCTTCTTCTGATGGCTCATCCACCAGAAGGGTTTTCTTGGCCTTCCTGCTAATCCTAGACTTTTTAGCAGAGCCTCTCTTGGCCTCCTCTGGCCGCTTCCTCTTGGCTGCTCCAGCCTTCTTTACAGCTTTATCATCATCACCCTTATTCTTAAGCACATCAAGAGGGGGAATCTGGTCCTCCTCTGAGGAACCAGAAAAGGCAACGGTTGAAGAACCAGTTGCTTCAGCAGCTCTCTTCTGTGTCTTCTGCTGCTGCTGCTGCTTTCTCTGCCCCTTAGGAGGTGAGGGAATAGATTGAATAGGAGGGGCAGGGATGGCTTGCTCTCCATCAGAGTCGGCATGGCCGTGGAGAGGACCATCCTTGGAGAAGAGGATCTTGGACTTGTGATAATTGTGGCACCAAGATGACCTCCACTTCTTCTCTGGAAGAAGAGAATCCAGAATAAGTGTTAACTTAGTCCCCAAAGAGACATTTGCAGTGAAACAGAACTGCAACTCCCCTGGCTTGGAGGGACAAGGCTCCTTCTTCACCTTCAGCCTGTTCTTCCTCAACACGTCCCAGAAGAACTCCGCCCAATTACATTGCACACCATCATATAAAGCCCTCATCACACATATCCTACCATTGAAAATGGCATCTGTGCTGTGATTCTCACACATGAGTACTTTTACCACGATATCGAACAACACCTTGAACTTCTGCCTTAAATGCTTATCCACAAAGCCCTTTGTGATGTTCTGGCAGGAAGAGCGAGCAAAAATCTTGAAAGATCCAACGATATCATCCTCCTTGTAGGTCAACGGATCCACTCCCACCGCAGAAATGTTCTCGAACAAGGCGCAGAAATCGTGCTTAGAAAACACCAAATCATCTTCACCAATCTTTGAAGAGATGTAATCCTCATGAATCTTCATGCGAACCAGAAACTGGGCCGCATAACCGTCAAGGGTGCGAAAATCCTTGGGAACAGTGGAGATCAACTTCTCCACCCCTGCATTCTGGAACATCTCCAGAACCGACAGCACAACTGGATTCTTGGTGGTATAAAAGTCCACCACCATCTCCGTCTTAAGCTTTTTCATCATCAGGACATGATCGAAATTGCACGGAGGAGCCATTACTGTGAAAGAGAGAGAGAGAGAGAGAAAAAAAGCTTTGCAGAGAGAGGTTAGGGTTTGAAAGTATAGAAACGTGAAAGGACAGATTGAAAACAAAATTGATTTAAATAGAGTAATACGCGTGGTTTGAAAATTAAATGAAGTGTGAACGCGTGTTGTTTCAAATTCAATTTAGGAAACAAAATCAATTTTAGCATTGATTGACATTTTGCACTGTGATTAAATCCGATGGCCACGATGAAAGGCAAGATACAGATTTAATCTGGTGCGTTGGCATAGTCATTGGGACTGGGCATAAAGGGGTTTTGTGGCAGTCAAGAGAAAAAGCGAAATGATTGCCTAGGCCCTATACCCTAGTCTTAAATACACTCCGAAGTTGAAAGGTTTTGAGTGTACTTACTAAGTTAAAAGGTGTATCCCAATGATCAGGGGCCAGAGTAGTAAAGACATACCTGTCACCTGATATTGTAACCAGATGAAACCACAGCTACATCTCCTCTGATGGAGCTCATCTGGTTCTGGTCAGAGAAGATTTTGGACAAATGACTCAGCACCACATCTGGGACAAGTGTCACCTGGTGCATATCTCATCTGGTACCTTCTCTGATATATCTAATCTGCAGGTATGTTAGCTTAAGAAAATAAATATAAGAAGAAAAGTAATGAAACAAGGATACTTCTCTGATGTTCCCTTTAAAACAAATCTGTCTCTGGATCCAACAAACCTAACTCAAAAGCTAACTCTCTGAATCTGGTCTCAGCCAAAGGCTTGGTTAAAATATCTGCTCTCTGCCTCTCTGTTGCAATCTTTTCCATCCTTATATCTCCCTTCTCATCATGATCTCTGATAAAATGATGCCTTATATCAACATGTTTACACCTGGTATGAAGAACTGGATTCTGGGTAATGGCAATGGCACTATTACTATCACAGAATATAGGAATATCCTTAGCTCTAATCTGGTAGTCCCTAAGCTGTTGACTAATCCAAAGTAGTTGAGAACAACAGCTCCCCGCAGCCATGTACTCTGCTTCTGTTGTTGATGTAGCAACTGAAGTCTGCTTCTTGGAAAACCAGGATACCAATTTATTCCCTAAGAATTGGCATGTTCCACTTGTAGATTTCCTATCTATTCTGCACCCACCATAGTCTGAATCTGAATAACCACTCAATTCTAAGTTGTCATCTGCAGGATACCATTATCCTAAATTCACAGTTCCCTTGAGATATTTCAAAATCTTCCTTGCTGCTTCCAAGTGACTTTTCTTGGGATTAGCTTGAAATCTGGCACAAACTCCCACAGCAAAAGTAATATCTTGTCTGCTTGCAGTTAGATACAAAAGAGAACCAATAAGTGCTCTGTACTGAGTCTGGTCCACACTCTCTCCAGACTCATCTGGATCCATGTTGAAATTTGTCATCATAGGGATCTTGGCTGCCTTGCTAGATCCTATTCCAAATTTCTCTAACATGTTTCTGGTGTACTTAGCTTGATTAATAAAAATTCCCTTCTCTGATTGCTTAACCTGCAAACCCAAAAAGTAATTCAATTCTCCCATCATGGACATCTCAAACTGTCCCTGCATGAGCTCACCAAACTTCTCACACAGCTTCTTGTTAGGGGATCCAAATATGATGTCATCAACATATATTTGGACCAGAAGGATGTCCTTTCCTTCTTCTTTCCTAAACAAGGTCCTATCAATCTTACCTTTAGTAAAACCATTGTCCAGAAGAAATTGAGATAGAGTGTCATACCATGCTCTGGGTGCCTGCTTCAGCCCATAAAGAGCTCTTAAGCTTAAAAACCTTGTCACTTTGTTCAAAACCAGGAGGTTGTTCCACATACACTTCCTCAATGAGAATCCCATTAAGAAAGGCAGATTTCACATCCATCTGGTATACTTTGAACTTCATGTGAGCAGCATATGCTAAGAACAATCTGATAGCTTCTAGTCTGGCAACAGGAGCAAATGTCTCATCATAGTCTATTCCTTCAGACTGAGAATAGCCCTGGGCCACTAGCCTTGCCTTGTTCCTAGTAATGACATCATTCTCATCTTTCTTATTTTTGAAAACCCACTTAGTGCCTATCACCTTTTGATGTCTTGGTCTGTCTACCAGCTCCCAAACATCCTGTCTGGTGAATTGATTCAATTCCTCCTGCATAGCAACAATCCAATTTGAATCTTTCAGTGCCTCCTTGATGTTCTTGGGCTCAATCAAGGACACATAGCAACTGAATAAGGCAGCTAAGTTAATAGTTCTCCTAGTCTGGACACCCTTAGTTGGATCTCCTAAGATCAGGTCATTGGGGTGATCAACCAGGGTCCTCCTACCCGTGGTCTTACCTGGATGATCATCTTCTGCAGTACCTTGGTGATTATCACCACCTGCAGAAGAGCTTCCCCCTACAGGAGTTCCAACCTCTTCTGGTTCTGCTCCTTGTGAAGACTGCTGCTTCAGAGAACCAGGAGATGGGTCATCATCTGAATCTGAATCTGAATCAAGAACAGGTGGATTGACTTTGATAACTCTGGGTGTAGTCTGATTCTGGGTCTCATCAGAAGAATTAGAATCCACCTTGCACTCAAAAGCAGATTCATCAAAAACAACATGAGGTGTTTCCTCCACACAAAGTGAATTCTTATTAAAAACTCTAAAAGCTTTACTGGTGCTGGAATATCCCAAAAATATTCCATCAGCCACTTTAGCATCAAAGGTTCTTAATTTAGATTTCCCATTGTCATGGATGAAACACTTACATCCAAAAACATGAAAATATGAAACAGATGGGGTTTTACCTTTCCATACCTCATATGGGGTCTTATTGTGTCTCTGGGCAATCAGGCACCTGTTCTGAGTGTAACAAGCTGTATTGATGGCCTCTGCCCAAAATCTCTGTGGAGTGCTGTACTCTGCCAGAAGTGTTCTTGCCGCTTCTTTGAGAGTCCTATTCCTCCTTTCTGCAACTCCATTTTGTTGAGGTGTTCTGGCAGCAGATGTCTCATGAAAAATCCCATGATCCTTGCAGTAATCTGCAATGTGTGAATTCAAAAACTTTGTTCCTTTGTCACTTCTGATCCTGACTATGCTCTGGTTCTGCTCATTCTGAATCTGCTTGAAGAACTCTGGCAGCTTAGTCATAGTTTCATTTTTCTTAAACAAGAACACTACCCAAGTGTATCTTGAAAAGTCATCTACTATTACTAAGGTGTACTTCCTTCCACTGAAACTAAGAGGAGAAACAGGTCCAAACAGGTCCATGTGAAGTAGTTGAAGTACTCTGGTTGTGGTTGTGCTCTGGACATCCTTAAAGGAAGTCTTGGGTTGTTTACCCTTCTGGCATGAACCACAAACCTGATCCTTCTTAAACACTTCATTAGGAAGACCTCGAATGAGACCTTTTCTGGCTATCTTGTTCAATGTTTTGAAGTTAAGATGACACAATCTCTTGTGCCAAATCCAGCTGTTCTCTGCAGATCCTTTAGCAACCAGGCAAGCATTCCTTGGGCAACTGCTAAAATCTGCAAGATAAATGTTACCCTTCCTCAAGCCTATTAGCAAGATATCATTATAATCAGAAGAGAAAACAGTGCATGAATCACTAGAAAACTTCACTGAGTATCCCTTGTCACAGAATTGGGATACTGAAAGCAGATTATGCTTGAGTCCTTCTACGTAGTAGACTTCATCTACAGATACTCCATTGAAGGTCAACTTTCCAACTCCTCTGGTGACTCCATAGTTGTTGTCACCAAACATTACTCTTGGTCCATTTAATGGCTTGAAATCTTGGAGATTATCCTTCTGGAAGGTCATGTGCTTGGAACATCCACTATCAATGTACCAGACATGGTTGCTTGAAAATCCTTTCTCCAATGGACTCTTATCTACCTGCAGAGAGATCAATTAGGTCCCTTACTAGTGTTGGGTCCTGATTGGTTAGTTGCAGGTTTTGTAGGAATCCATAGATAAAGATCATCCCTTGATGGATGAGGAGATCTTATCTTCCTTCCAAATCTATCTACCAGTACATGTCCTCTTACTATGACATATTGAGCTACTGGTCTGATAAGGACACCTTTCCTATAAACAGGTCTGGTGTACCTTTTCTCAAATTTGGCCTTTGGAATGGCCTGTCTCAAAGACATGGTCTTAAAGGTCTGGTTATAAGGGTACATTCTAGAAGAACCATCTCTGGTGTCATAACTACCCAGATCAGTTGGTTTTCTATAAATGGGTCTGGAAGACCTCCTCTGGTTCTGATAATTAGACTTGCTCTGGTGATTATAGTTCCTTTGAGTATACCTATTCTGGAATTGATTCCTCTGAGAAAATTGTCTCTGGGGTACCTGGTTCTGTTGAACATTGTTCCTTCTCTGGTAGTTGTTACTCTGATTGGTATTCCCCTTCCTTGAGTGTTTCCTTTGAGGTCCCCTAATCTGTTTAGGTTCCCTTTGAGGATTTCTCTGGGGTCCTCCAATTTGAGTAATTCCTACTCCTTGGGACTCATTGTTCACAGAACCATCAATCTTTAATGGTTCCCCTGTTAGACACTTATTCTCTAGCATCTTCTCTTCCAGAACAGTTAACTCTTCTGGACCATTTGTTATGTGATTAACAGAGTGATTCCTTTTCCAATCAGGATTGTGAAGCACCTTGTAACCATTACCAGTTAAGTCTTTATCATTCCAGATTTCTACCAATTTACCAGCTCTTACAGACTTGTCTTTATTATAGAGGTATTTATGAGTTTTAGTGGTAATTCCAGAATATCCTAAACCACTCTTATCACAAATGCGCTGTGAAGACTCTGATATGATAGATACAACAGATGGTATCTTAGGAGCTTCTCTGGGCATAGGTATCTCCTCTATGTTGTGAGCAACTTGTTTTCCCTTGATAAGTGTCTGGTATTTGGCTCTGAGTTCAGTGATCTCATCCTCTTGAGAATTCCTTTCTTTCATGAGTTGATCTACCAGAGTATCTCTTTCTGTGATCTTATCCTGAAGTTCAGAGACTTCTTTGGAATGATCTTTCATGAGTTCTCTGGTGGATTTGTGCTCATGAGAGAGAGATTGAACTTCAGCTCTGAGCCTACCATTCTCTTTCTCAAGTTTTTGACAGAGTTGGACACAATTTTAGAGATCTGATAGCATTTGTTGCATATCAGACTCTCTGGAGTTATCAGATGAATTAGAGGATTCAGTACATTTGGAATTAGATAAAACTAGAGTAGTTTCATTTACCTCAGTGATGTCTGCCATGAGACACACATCATCATCTGATCCAAAGTCAGAAGAAGAAGAACTGGAACTAGTATCCTCCTCTAGACTGCCACTAGACTAAAAGCCCGGACTTGTAGTGAGGTACTACTTTATTTCCTTTAACCCTATCTAGCTGCAGCGCCACGGGTCGAATAGCCTCCGCCGGACTTAGCGCACCGGGCCTTTATCGCGCCCGACTCGGCTGGGAGATGTTGGACTCCGCGCCCAACAATCTCCCCCCCAGCATCTGCCAGCCCTCTTGGCCAACAAATGCCTCCCACTGGGATTCGAACCCGTGACCTGTGCTCTGATACCACTTGTTGGTCCCACTAGATAGATTAATTGCGGAAGCCTTTATAGCCAAAATGTCTTTTAGAGAAAATCTTTTTCTAAGAGCACAAATAATAATCAACGGGTATTAAAGAAAGCAATAAATAACACCGTATATATAGTGGTTCGGATCTGAATATCCTACGTCCACTCTCCCTTGATCAAAGGGGTCTCACTATCCAACCAACAAACTCACTAACTACTGGAATTTCCGAAGTACCAGCACCTTCTTACAATCTCTTTAGATCTAACTTCGATCTAAAGACAAACTTACTCCAACCTTATCTAACAAGATGAACAGGTTGAGTATATAAACTCCTTACGAGTAGATGAGTAAATAAGAACAAATGAGTGCAAAAGCGTAGTGATCAAAAGCTTTGAATGCTATGTGCGCGTATATAGACTCTCTAGAGCTTTTTCTTGAACTGCACTCTTGTATATATAGAGGGGATTAGGGTTAGCCGTTGGAGGGTTAATCCAATCAGATCCTTTATATAAGGAAGCCTCAATCAATCAATTCCCTAATTGATTGATTGGGTTGGTGGGATCCTTGGATTGATTATCTTCAAATACTTTCCAATCCTGATCTTGTTGACTTGATTTGAATCACCAACGGTCAATAGCTTCCTCTGCCTAACTCTGATTCTCTCCAGAGAAGGCAGGACAAGACACCAGGCAACCTCGGTGTCTTTTGGTCCTTATCTGGTGAACATCTAGAATACTCAGTAGAATAAGGGGATCAAACTGAGCATCTTTTGTTCCACCAGACTCATCTGGTCCGAACTCGTCTGGTCTGGGGAAGGTCCTCTGCCTCTGGTCTGATCTCATCTGGTGAAGTCTTCTGGTGGAGTCTTCTGATGAAGTCCTCTGGTGGGGTCTTCTGGTGACTCTTCTGGTGAAGTCTTCTGGTCTGGCAGTTCCCCCTAGACTAAGTCCTAATCTAGATCATCATCTGGCTAACAGGTCCAGATGGTCCTATTACATCTTCTGGTTTGTTTTAACTCATCAAAACTAACAATTTTTATCCTAACAATTTCCCTCTTTTTGATGGAGTTAAAACACTACCAGAACTGATCAAAAGTAAACTTAAGCAAGAAAACAATAGAGGGATGAGACCTTAGAATAGATCTCATCAGGCAAATAATAAGACAACAAGGAGTTGTCTTTAGAACAAAGAAGATATGTATTTTTCCATTAAATAATCAGAGGACAAAATAATTACAGATTACATTGAAGTTCATAGTCCTACTCTAGGCATATCTTCTGTTCTCTTTAGGGACAAGAAACCAGTCAAGGAACCTATCCTGGACGGCCTTCAACTCTGCAGAAGATGTTGGGGTGAAATTCACCAACACCTTGGTCTTGTAAAGCTTCTTCAGTTCTGCCCAATCCACCTGGTTCCCATTCATGGGAGTGTTAAGATAAGTAAATTCAGGAGCAGTCACCTCCAGGTTGAACTCAATGGTTGAATCCATCAGCTGTTTGTACAAGTCTGCATCATAGGCTTGCATCCAAGAATGGAAAGTTCTGTTGATCAGCTCATCATCTTCTGGTGCTGGCCTCTGGATATAATGCTGAATGAACCAGAGGGTCTTGGCTTCTCTCCATCTTTCAATCAGAGGATACGGCACAGTAGAGTCAAAGGACCCTTCTGTCCTGAGTGGCAAGATGTTCATAACTTCCACAGGAGCTTTCCTCTTCTGACCTGAGCCACCTGCACCAGAAGGAATACCAGCTTCTCTGGCCTTCTTGTTCTACCTCTTAACATATCTGAGCCTCTGCTCTTCATCTATGTTCTTCCTGATTCTGGCTTGCCTCTCTTCTGGAGTCTCTTCCTTGTATCTCTTCTCTGCTTCTTCAACAACAGATTCAAGGAAACTCTTCTTTACTTTTCTAATCTTCCTCTTAGCAAGACCAGGAATGGTAGAAGGATCCTGCTCAGCTTCAGATGACTCTTCTTCTGCAGCAAGTTGTTTAGCCATAGTAAGAGACTTCAACTCTTCTTTCTTCTTCTTCTTCTGCAACTCAGCCTGTGCCAAAGTGTTCTCCAGCAGGTCCAGACGAGCTCCATGGCTAAACAGAGTCTCATTGGTGGTCTTCGCCAGATTAGTTCTGGCCTTCTCTTCCCCCTTTTTAACTTCATCAAGGAGGGGCTCCACTACCTGCCTTATAAGATTAGGCAAGGCAGTGTTGGAGGAAGAGTGAAGATCACGAAGCTGCTTGGCCTCCTCCAGGTAAGCCTTAGACTCTGCAACAAGTCTTTCCTGCTTCTCCAACATCTCCTGGAGGGAGTCTTTCAGCTTTGCAGTCTGAATCATCTGGCTGGCCATCTCCACCTTGAGAACAGAGACTGGCCTCATCTGCTCCAGCACGTGCTCCTGGAGCTGCTTCTGGCTGTGCATGACATCTAACTTGACAAATAAGCCATTAGCCTTGAATGAAGCTTTTACCTCTGCCAGAGAGGACTTGAGCTGCTTCAGGAAGATTCTCCTCTCATGCTTGATCTGGTGCTCTATCATAGCAGGGGCCATATGTTGAATAGCTTTGGAAAAGCGCCCTATCTGCATGATCTGCTCGTTGAAGAAAGCCTTCATCTTCTGGAGCACAGCAGGAGACATCTCAAAGTCCTCCTCGTCTGAATATAGCTCAGGAGGGAAAGAGAAATGAGGACCAAAGTTGTAGGAGAAGCCCTCTGGAGTGAGCATAACTCCTCTCTGGATAAGGAGAGTCTTGATGAGGATCTTGGCCGTCTCTGGTGTCTCCAACTCTGCTGGGTTTTGAATATTTAGCTTCTTCTTCAGCTCAATCTCCCAAGCAGTGAAGGCAGAAGGAGACATCTCCTCTAGCAGAAGCATGAGATCTTCAACATCCTGGAGTCTTGCCATACTCCAAACCTTGGCATCAGTCAAATCTGCCAGAAGGGGTGAGTGCTCCAACAAAATTGGAAACTGCTCTCTTAGCCAGAGCTGAGCACTCACACTCATACTCTGCCTAATGGGACCCATATCATCAGAAGAGAATATAAAGGGTTTGGGCCCAGAGGCAGAGGAGGAAGGTGCTAAGTGAGCAGGCTCAAGTGAAGCTTCCTCATCTTCACTATCATCGCTTGTTAAACAGGTCGGGGAGGGGGGAGGGGCAGGGAATCCCAGAGCCATAGCAATGGTTGGGTCCTGATCTGTATGGGTTTGGGGAGGGTTGGGGTTTTGTGAAGTAGAGGTGGTAGGAAGGGGTTGTTCTGCACCAGAAGAGGAAGGAATATCTGGTACAGAGTGTGTAGGAGGGATCTGGGAGGTGGAAGAGTTTGAAGGGGGGACTTCTGCACCAGAAGAGGTTGAGGGTACCTCTGGTACAGAAGGTGGGGGAGAGGGGTTAGTGGGAAGATGTGTTTGGGAGTGTGGGGAAGAAGGTGTATGAGCAGGAATGGTAGAGGGTGTAAAGACAGGGGTATCTGGGATAGTCTGCTCTGGTGGAAGAGTGGGGTTACCAGAGGCAGATGGGGTTTGGGGAATGTTATCTGGGGGAGAGGTAGAAGGGGAAACAAGATTAATGGGAAAAGAAGATGGAATGGAGGGATTTACCTCTGCTGGGTCAACACCAGCAGGTATAGCCGTCTCTGGAGCATCCTCCATCATCTGGGAGGCCTCATCAATAGCCTTCTCCAAGGCCTCTCCAAGATCAGATCCAGATTCAGGATCTTGAAGAATAGCTCTCTTGGCCTTGGATTTCCTCACAAGAGGCACTTCCTCTTCTTCCTCTTCTTCTTCTGATGGCTCATCCACCAGAAGGGTTTTCTTGGCCTTCCTGCTAATCTTAGACTTTTTAGCAGAGCCTCTCCTGGCCTCCTCTGGCCGCTTCCTCTTGGCTGCTCCAGCCTTCTTAACAGCTTTATCATCACCCTTCTTCTTTAGCACATCAAGAAGGGGAATCTGGTCCTCCTCTGAGGAACCAGAAAAGGCAACGGTTGAAGAACCAGTTGCTTCAGCAGCTTTCTTCTGTGTCTTCTGCTGCTGCTGCTTTCTCTGCCCCTTAGGAGGTGAGGGAATAGATTGAATAGGAGGGGCAGGGATGGCTTGCTCTCCATCAGAGTCGGCATGGCCGTGGAGAGGACCATCCTTGGAGAAGAGGATCTTGGACTTGTGATAATTGTGACACCAAGATGACCTCCACTTCTTCTCTGGAAGGAGAGAATCCAGAATAAGTGTTAACTTAGTCCCCAAAGAGACATTTGCAGTGAAACAGAACTGCAACTCCCCTGGCTTGGAAGGACAAGGCTCCTTCTTCACCTTCAGCTTGTTCTTCCTCAACACATCCCAGAAGAACTCCGCCCAATTACATTGCACACCATCATATAAAGCCCTCATCACACACATCCTACCATTGAAAATGGCATCTGTGCTGTGATTCTCACACATAAGTACTTTTACCACGATATCGAACAACACCTTGAACTTCTGCCTTAAATGCTTATCCACAAAGCCCTTTGTGATGTTCTGGCAGGAAGAACGAGCAAAAATCTTGAATGATCCAACGATATCATCCTCCTTGTACGTCAACGGATCCACTCCCACCGCAGAAATGTTCTCGAACAAAGCGCAGAAATCGTGCTTAGAAAACACCAAATCATCTTCACCAATCTTGGAAGAGATGTAATCCTCATGAATCTTCATGCGAACCAGAAACTGGGCCGCATAACCGTCAAGGGTGCGAAAATCCTTGGGAACAGTGGAGATCAACTTCTCCACCCCTGCATTCTGGAACATCTCCAGAACCGACAGCACAACTGGATTCTTGGTGGTATAAAAGTCCACCACCATCTCCGTCTTAAGCTTTTTCATCATCAGGACATGATCGAAGTTGCACGGAGGAGCGATTACTGTGAAAGAGAGAGAGAGAGAGAAAATGCTTTGCAGAGAGAGGTTAGGGTTTGAAAGTATAGAAACGTGAAAGGACAGATTGAAAACAAAATTGATTTAAATAGAGTAATACGCGTGGCTTGAAAATTAAATGAAGTGTGAACGCGTGTTGTTTCAAATTCAATTTAGGAAACAAAATCAATTTTAGCATTGATTGACATTTTGCACAGTGATTAAATCTGATGGCCACGATGAAAGGCAAGATACAGATTTAATCTGGTGTGTTGGCATAGTCATTGGGACTGGGCATAAAGGGGTTTTGTGGCAGTCAAGAGAAAAAGCGAAATGATTGCCTAGGCCCTATACCCTAGTCTTAAATACACTCCGAAGTTGAAACGTTTTGAGTGTATTTACTAATTTGAAAAGTGTATCCCAATGATCAGAGGCCAGAGAAGTAAATGCATACCTGTCACCTGATATTGTAACCAGATGAAACCACAGCTACATCTCCTCTGATGGAGCTCATCTGGTTCTGGTCAGAGAAGATTTTGGACAAATGACTCAGCACCTCATCTGGGACAAGTGTCACCTGGTGCATACCTCATCTGTTGCCTTCTCTGATATATCTAATCTGCAGGTATATTAGCTCAAGAAAATAAATATATGAAGAAAAGTAATGAAACAAGGATACTTCTCTGATGTTCCCCCTAAAACAAATCTGTCTCTGGATCCAACAAACCTAACTCAAAAGCTAACTCTATGAATCTGGTCTCAGCCAAAGGCTTGGTTAAAATATCTGCTCTTTGCCTCTCTGTTGCAATCTTTTCCATCCTTATATCTCCCTTCTCAACATGATCTCTGATAAAATGATGACTTATATCAACATGTTTACACCTGGTATGAAGAACTGGATTCTGGGTGATGGCTATGGCACTATTACTATCACAGAAAATAGGAATATCCTTGGCTCTAATCTGGTAGTCCCTAAGCTGTTGACTAATCCAAAGTAGTTGAGAACAACAGCTCCCTGCAGCCATGTACTCTGCTTCTGTTGTTGATGTAGCAACTGAGGTCTGCGTCTTTGAAAACCAGGATACCAATTTATTCCCTAAAAATTGGCATGTTCCACTTGTAGATTTCCTATCTATTCTGCACCCACCATAGTCTGAATCCGAATAACCACTCAATTCTAAGTTGTCATCTGCAGGATACCATAATCCTAAATTCACAGTTCCCTTGAGATATTTCAAAATCTTCCTTGCTGCTTCCAAGTGACTCTTCTTGGGATTAGCTTGAAATCTGGCACAAACTCCTACAGCAAAAGTAATATCTAGTCTGCTTGCAGTCAGATACAAAAGAGAACCAATAAGTACTCTGTACTGAGTCTGGTCCACACTCTCTCCAGACTCATCTGGATCCATGTTGAAATTTGTCATCATAGGGATCTTGGCTGCCTTGCTAGATCCTATTCCAAATTTCTCTAACATGTTTCTGATGTACTTAGCTTGATTAATAAAAATACCCTTCTCTGATTGCTTAACCTGCAAACCCAAAAAGTAATTCAATTCTCCCATCATGGACATCTCAAACTGTCCCTGCATGAGCTCACCAAACTTCTCACACAGCTTCTTGTTAGGGGATCCAAATATGATGTCATCAACATATATTTGGACCAGAAGGATGTTCTTTCCTTCTTCTTTCCTAAACAAGGTCCTATCAATCTTACCTTTTGTAAAACCATTGTCCAGAAGAAATTGAGATAGAGTGTCATACCATGCTCTGGGTGCCTGCTTCAGCCCATAAAGAGCTTTCTTAAGCTTAAACACCTTGTCACCTTGTTCAAAACCAGGAGGTTGTTCCACATACACTTCCTCAATGAGAATCCCATTAAGAAAGGCAGATTTCACATCCATCTGGTATACTTTGAACTTCATGTGAGCAGCATATGCTAAGAACAATCTGATAGCTTCTAGTCTGGCAACAGGAGCAAATGTCTCATCATAGTCTATTCCTTCAGACTGAGAATAGCCCTGGGCCACTAGCCTTGCCTTGTTCCTAGTAATGACATCATTCTCATCTTTCTTATTTTTGAAAACCCACTTAGTGCCTATCACCTTTTGATGTCTTGGTCTGTCTACCAGCTCCCAAACATCCTGTCTGGTGAATTGATTCAATTCCTCCTGCATAGCAACAATCCAATTTGAATCTTTCAGTGCCTCCTTGATGTTCTTGGGCTCAATCAAGGACACATAGCAACTGAATAAGGCAGCTAAGTTAATAGTTCTCCTAGTCTGGACACCCTTAGTTGGATCTCCTAAGATCAGGTCATTGGGGTGATCAACCAGGGTCCTCCTACCCGTGGTCTTACCTGGATGATCATCTTCTGCAGTACCTTGGGGATTATCACCACCTGCAGAAGAGCTTCCCCCTACAGGAGTTCCAACCTCTTCTGGTTCTGCTCCTTGTGAAGGCTGCTGCTTCAGAGAACCAGGAGATGGGTCATCATCTGAATCTGAATCAAGAATAGGTGGATTGACTTTGATAACTCTGGGTGTAGTCTGATTCTGGGTCTCATCAGAAGACTTAGCATCCACCTTGAACTCAAAAGTAGATTCATCAAAAACAACATGAGGTGTTTCCTCCACACAAAGTGAATTCTTATTAAAAACTCTAAAAGCTTTACTGGTGCTGGAATATCCCAAAAATATTCCATCAGCCACTTTAGCATCAAAGGTTCTTAATTTAGATTTCCCATTGTCATGGATGAAACACTTACATCCAAAAACATGAAAATATGAAACAGATGGGGTTTTACCTTTCCATACCTCATATGGGTCTTATTGTGTCTCTGGGCAATCAGGCACCTGTTCTGAGTGTAACAAGCTGTATTGATGGCCTCTGCCCAAAATCTCTGTGGAGTGCTGTACTCTGCCAGAAGCGTTCTTGCAGCTTCTTTGAGAGTCCTATTCCTCCTTTCTGCAACTCCATTTTGTTGAGGTGTTCTGGCAGCAGATGTCTCATGAAAAATCCCATGGTCCTTGCAGTAATCTGCAATATGTGAATTCAAAAACTCTGTTCCTTTGTCACTTCTGATCCTGACTATGCTCTGGTTCTGCTCATTCTGAATCTGCTTGAAGAACTCTGGCAGCTTAGTCATAGTTTCATTTTTCTTAAACAAGAACACTACCCTAGTGTATCTTGAAAAGTCATCTACTATTACTAAGGTGTACTTCCTTCCACTGAAACTAAGAGGAGAAACAGGTCCAAACAGGTCCATGTGAAGTAGTTGAAGTACTCTGGTTGTGGTTGTGCTCTGGACATCCTTAAAGGAAGTCTTGGGTTGTTTACCCTTCTGGCATGAACCACAAACCTGATCCTTCTTAAACACTTCATTAGGAAGACCTCGAATGAGACCTTTTCTGGCAATCTTGTTCAATGTTTTGAAGTTAAGATGACACAATCTCTTGTGCCAAATCCAGCTGTTCTCTGCAGATCCTTTAGCAACCAGGCAAGCATTCCTTGGGCAACTGCTAAAATCTGCAAGATAAATGTTACCCTTCCTCAAGCCAATTAGCAAAATATCATTATAATCAGAAGAGAAAACAGTGCATGAATCACTAGAAAACTTCACTGAGTATCCCTTGTCACAGAATTGGGATACTGAAAGCAGATTATGCTTGAGTCCTTCTACGTAGTAGACTTCATCTACAGATACTCCATTGAAGGTCAACTTTCCAACTCCTCTGGTGACTCCATAGTTGTTGTCACCAAACATTACTCTTGGTCCATTTAATGGCTTGAAATCTTGGAGATTATCCTTCTGGAAGGTCATGTGCTTGGAACATCCACTATCAATGTACCAGACATGATTGATTGAAAATCCTTTCTCCAATGGACTCTTATCTACCTGCAGAGAAATCAATTAGGTCCCCTACTAGTGCTGGGTCCTGATTGGTTAGTTGCAGGTTTTGTAGGAATCCATAGATAAAGATCATCCCTTGATGGATGAGGAGATCTTATCTTCCTTCCAAATCTATCTACCAGTACATGTCCTCTGACAATGACATATTGAGCTACTGTTCTGATAAGGACACCTTTCCTATAAACAGGTCTGGTGTACCTTTTCTCAAATCTGGCCTTTGGAATGGCCTGCCTCAAAGACATGGTCTTAAAGGTCTGGTTATAAGGGTACATCCTAGAAGAACCATCTCTGGTGTCATAACTACCCAGATCAGTTGGTTTTCTATAGATGGGTCTGGAAGACCTCCTCTGGTTCTGATAATTAGACTTGCTCTGGTGATTATAGTTCCTTTGAGTATACCTATTCTGGAATCGATTCCTCTGAGAAAATTATCTCTGGGGTACCTGGTTCTGTTGAACATTGTTCCTTCTCTGGTAGTTGTTACTCTGATTGGTATTCCCCTTCCTTGAGTGTTTCCTTTGAGGTCCCCTAATCTGTTTAGGTTCCCTTTGAGGATTTCTCTGGGGTCCTCCAATTTGAGTAATTCCTACTCCTTGGGACTCATTGTTCACAGAACCATCAATCTTTAATGGTTCCCCTTTTTGACACTTATTCTCTAGCATCTTCTCTTCCAGAACAGTCAACTCTTCTGGACCATTTGTTATGTGATTAACAGAGTGATTTCTTTTCCAATCAGGATTGTGAACCACCTTGTAACCATTACCAGTTAAGTCTTTATCATTCCAGATTTCTACCAATTTACCAGCTCTTACAGACTTGTCTTTATTATAGAGGTATTTATGGGTTTTAGTGGTAATTCCAGAATATCCTAAACCACTCTTATCACAAATGCGCTGAGAAGACTCTGATATGATAGATACAACAGATGGTATCTTAGGAGCTTCTCTGGGCATAGGTATCTCCTCTATGTTGTGAGCAACCTGTTTTCCTTTGATAAGAGTCTGGTATTTGGCTCTGAGTTCATTGATCTCATCTTCTTGAGAGGTCCTTTCTTTCATGAGTTGATCTACCAGAGTATCTCTTTCTGTGATCTTATCCTGAAGTTCAGAGACTTCTTTGGAATGATCTTTCATGAGTTCTCTGGTGGATTTGTGCTCATAAGAGAGTGATTGAACTTCAGTTCTGAGCCTACCATTCTCTTTCTCAAGTTTTTGACAAAGTTGGACACAATTTTGGAGATCTGATAGCATTTGTTGCATATCAGACTCTCTGGAGTTACCAGATGAATTAGAGGATTCAGTACATTTGGAATTAGATAAAACTAGAGTAGTTTCATTTACCTCAGTGATGTCTGCCATGAGACACACATCATCATCTGATCCAAAGTCAGAAGAAGAAGAACTGGAACTAGTATCCTCCTCCTCTGCTTCTGCCAGCAATGCTCTCTTATCTGCATATCTTCTATCTCTCTTGATTCGTTTCTCTTCTCTTTCCCTAGGAGTAAGCTGAGGACAATCATAACTGTAGTGACCAGTCTTGTTGCATGTATAGCAGGCATTGTCTCCTCTGGGACTAGGACTTGGCTCTCTCCTCCTCTGGTTGTAGTCTGATCTGGCTGGACTACTCTCTCTCCTCTGGTAGTCAGGTCTGCCAGAGCTACCATCCCTCCTCTGATAATCTGATCTCCCAGAGTTGCCAGGGTTGTCATCTCTCCTCCTCTCTGGAGTTCTGAATCTGGTCTCCCTTGAGTCTCCAGATGTCTTCTCCTTCTCTGCCGGCTTGAAAGAACTCTTCCTGTCTCTGGTAGACTCCTTCCAATGCCTTTTGTACCTGCCATATTTTGAACTCATTTTGTCTAATTTACGAGTTAGAAGTGCTACCTGCTCCTTGAGGCTCAAGTCATCTGCAGTAGACTCCTTTGGCTTGATATCAGGCTTGAGAGTTGAAGAGAATGCAACTCCTTTCTGGCCAGAAGAGGAAACCTCTTCTGTTTGATCCTCCTCTTGAAGATCATATTCGTAAGCTTTGAGATCAGACAACAGAAGATGGTGATCCAGAGTGTTGAGATCCTTGTTGTCCTTGATCACAGTGACTTTAATTCTCCACCTGCTTGTTAGTGAACGCAAGATTTTACTATTAATTTCTTTTTCAGAGTAGGTCTTACCTAAGGCACTAGCCTTGTTTAGAAGGTTTGTGAGACGCATGTCCAGCTGGTCAATGGTCTCGTCTGGTTTCATCTTGAAGGTGTCAAACGAGTGTTGAACAGCTTGGAGCTTGTTGTCTTTGATCTTCTCTGTTCCCTCACAGAGAAGTGCAAGTTTGTCCCACATCTCCTTGGCAGTGGCACACGTTCTGACCTTTTCAATCACCTCTTTTGTAAGTGTGTTGATGATCTCTGTTCTTGCCACCTGGTCCAAGTTGTAGAGCTTTCTTTCATCATTATCAAGCTCATCTCTCTTTTTGAGAATTCTTTGCCTGGGGACTCTATCCTCGGCAGCTTTTTGAGCAGCTTCACTTGTTTCTTCCCTGGACTCAGACCTGCCACTATCAATAGGAGTCCAGTAAAATTTAATGGGGCCACTCTCTACCACATCTAACATGCGGTGGTGGATAGCTCCCAGATGATTACTCATCATGAAGCTCCAGTGGCTATAGTCCTCAAATGAGAACTCTGGCAATTTGCGACTCTTATAAGAAGATTTTGCAGACATTTTAAATAAAATTTGGGAAATAACAAGAACTTTAACAAAAGCACTAAGGAGCAATGGATCTGCCCGGTGACCACCAAAAGCTTTACAAAGCAGTGGTCGTTGGACACACTGCTCTGATACCACTTGTTGGTCCCACTAGATAGATTAATTGCGGAAGCCTTTATAGCCAAAATGTCTTTTAGAGAAAATCTTTTCTAAGAGCACAAATAATAAACAACAGGTATTAAAGAAAGCAATAAATAACACCGTATATATAGTGGTTCGGATCTGAATATCCTACGTCCACTCTCCCTTCTCAAAGGGGTCTCACTATCCAACCAACAAACTCACTAACCACTGGAATTTCCGAAGTACCAGCACCTTCTCACAATCTCTTTAGATCTAACTTCGATCTAAAGACAAACTTACTCCAACCTTATCTAACAAGATGAACAGGTTGAGTATATAAACTCCTTACGAGTTGGATGAGTAATTAAGAACAAAGTGAGTGCAAATGCGTAGTGATCAAAAGCTTAGAATGCTATGTGCGCGTGTAGAGTCTCTAGAGCTTTTTCTTGAACTGCACTCTTGTATATATAGAGGGGATTAGGGCTAGCCGTTGGAGGGGCTAATCCAATCAGATCCTCTATATAAGGAAGCCTCAATCAATCAATTCCCTAATTGATTGATTGGGTTGGTGGGATCCTTGGATTGATTATCTTCAAATACTTTCCAATCCTGATCTTGTTGACTTGATTTGAATCACCAACGGTCAATAGCTTCCTCTGCCTAACTCTGATTCTCTCCAGAGAAGGCAGGACCAGACACCAGGCAACCTCGGTATCTTCTGGTCCTTATCTGGTGAACAACCAGAATACTCAGTAGATTAAGGGGATCAAACTGAGCATCTTTTGTTCCACCAGACTCGTCTGGTCCGGACTCGTCTGGTCTGGGGAAGGTCCTCTGCCTCTGGTCTGATCTCCTCTGGTGAAGTCTTCTGGTGGAGTCCTCTGGTGAAGTCCTCTGGTGGGGTCTTCTGGTGACTCTTCTGGTGAAGTCTTCTGGTCTGGCAGTTCCCCCTAGACTAAGTCCTAATCTAGATCATCATCTGGCTAACAGGTCCAGATGGTCCTATTACATCTTCTGGTTTGTTTTAACTCATCAAAACTAACAATTTTTATCCTAACACCCAGGATTTATGGGGATTAAATCCCATTTTTCGATAAAAGAACAAAAACATGTATCGCTCTTAGTACATTAACTTGAACACAAAATACTAGCTATACTAGTAGTTACCCTACAAGAGTATGGGATCACGGTAGTATTGGCAAGTATAGGGACCAAGTAGTATCGTACCCAAGGGAAGGTATGTATGTGAATAGAGCCCTGAAAATCTACGCGTCGTAGTTAATATGAGTGTGTGTTCGATTTCAAGAATTGTTGGGAAAATGTATAAGACTTGTTTTGATTAGATGCCAACATGTCCCTCCTAAGGTGTTTTGTAAGTAAATTATTCAGTAGAGTTAATGTTTAGTTCAACAGTTCTAAGTGTTAAGAATTGGAGTACAGTTAGTAATAACTAGAGTGTATTTTAGTATGAAGTCTGCTGAAGATAAAGTCCGCTGGAGTGAAGTCCGCTGAAGACTAAGTGATCTGAGAAAGAAGTCTAAGTCTTGAATGTTTTCTAAGTACATTCTCACTAAGACTAAATCTATCAGTAGAGGACGAAGGTCCACTGATAAAGAAACTAACAAGTACATTGAATGCTAAACATATTTAAAGCTGTTAGTTAATCCGGTTGGAACAAGGCAAAATGAATTTCAATGAAGCTTAAAATAAATGAAGGAATAAGAAGGTTCTCTCAGAGGAGTTCCACCTTAAAGCAAGACAAGAATCTGGGCATACAGACTTAAGGTCCAATGAAAAGATGACACGTCAGTGTACTTTACTGACAGCCGACCTGCCCCAGCCTGACAAGTACCAAAAGTCTTTCACCTAGCAATCTACAGAAAGTTGGTGAACAGCATGGTTTTGCAGCCGTTTCTTGACAAGACTTAAAGCTTCAAATAGAGCCGTTTGAACCAATCAGATACAAGAAGACTTACTTGAGAAGATTCAAATCCAACGGGAAGATTTTCAAGGAAGCCTATAAATACAGAAGGACGTGCACATTTACAAGTACGGGAAACTCACAAGATCAAAGCTATCTCTACATTCATAATCATCCAGAAGCACTCGAAATTATCATTGTTTCCCAAGTGTTTCACAATTGTAGAGAGCCTAACAAACCTTCTGTAACCAAGCTTAAAGCTATATCCAAATCTTAGAAAGAGATAATCCAATCCTAAGCATTGATCTAAAACTTGTAAGGATTATCTCAAAATAGTTGGAACCAAAACCCTACTCAAAACCCTACTCAGTGTTTAGGTTGAGAGCTAGTGTTAAGTGGTGTTAATAAGTTGATTGTTGTATCATTCTGAAAGCTGGTTTGTTTTGGGAACTAGGACCTGGAATTTCCTAGTGATCAATCATCCTAAGAGAGGAGAAGTTGATCAGTGCACCTTGGCACTATAACACAAGGAATTCCAAGTGAAAGGAATTCTCCTGTTTGATCAGGCCAGTGGACGTAGGAGATTTATCTCTGAACCACTTTACATCTTGTGTACTTACATTCTGCTATTTCATAAGTGTGTGTTAATCTCAAGTTTATCAAAGTAAAACGAGTTTTCTAAAGGGCTCACTAATCCGCATCTGAAAGCTAATTAGATAGTAGTTCAACTGAAAGTCTTGTGCTTTCAGTGGAGGTATTATCTCAGTAAGCTTTCACAGAATAACTCTCAGCAGACCTCAAGTCCACTGACGAGCTATTGTCTTAAGTAACCTGATAAGTTTTGAAGAAGTTTTAATTTGTAATCACAGGTGTATTCCCCCCCCATACACCTGTTTACTCGTTTCGGGACCAACAATTGGTATCAGAGCAGTGGTTCAAAAGACCATTGTTCTAAGTATACCTTGTGCTTAAAGGTATTTTATTAAGGTCACCTGAATTGATCTTTTGATAAACTTGCTTTTATAATATGGCTGACAACACAGCTAGGGTTGCACCACCAGCAGAGAACAACATGGGAGTTAATCCCTTGAACCATATGTCTCATCACAAGCTTCCACAATTCTCAGTGGAAAACTATGATTTCTGGAAGATCAGAATGAGAGCTCATCTTGCCTGTGTGCATGATGAAATGTTAAGGGTTATTACTAAAGGTCCATTTGTGTTTATGACACCTAACCCTAGAACTACAGCTGAAACTATTGCAGATCCTAGAGAAGAATGGCCCAAAGATGAAGATAATTTCACTGCAGATGAGAGGAGGAGAAACAACCTCAACTTCATTGCCATGAACATTCTCTACACCACTATTCCAGATTCTGTAATGGGAAGAGTGATCCACTGCAAGACAGCAAAGGAACTATGGGACACTCTGGCTCTCATGTGTGAAGGAACTGACAAGATAAAAGAGAACAAGCTTTCAGTAGCTGTTCAAAAATATGAGCAGTTCACCATGGAGTCCACTGAGACCATAGACCAGCTTGATGGGAGGTTCACTGACATCATGAATGAGATAAATTCTCTGGGAAAGGTCTACACCAAAAGAGAAGTTGCCTTAAAGATCCTGAGAGGTCTAACCTCAAGATGGGATGTGTACTCTGTAATGATGCAGAATACCAAGGATCTATCCAGCATGTCTATGCAACAGGTATTCTCTGAACTTAAGGCTTATGAGTTTGATCTGAACAGGAAAAGGGCTCCTGATGAGACCTCAGCTGAGAAGGGAGTTGCCTTCAAAGCTAAGGAGTCTGAGCCAAAATCCCCAAAGCCTCAGAAGAGTACAAAGGCAAGCAAGTCTCAAAGCAAGGCTGAGATGCAGGAGGAACTCAGCCTCATGGCTAGAAGGTTTGAACAACTTAACAGCCGCTTTGGCAAATATAAGAGATTTTACAGGGATAACAGGGAAGGTAGAAGTTATCCACAAAAGACTACCAGAGAAGGAGAGAAAAGCTCATCTGAGCTAGAAAAGAAGAAGGAATACAAGAATTACACCAAGGCTGAAGGATCATCATCAAAGACCAGAGAGTCCACTGAGGAAAAGAATGATGATGCCAACAGGTGTTTTCAGTGCAAAAAGATTGGGCACTTTCAATATGACTGTCCTCAACTGAGCACAAAAGAAAGAAGAGAAAGGCAAGCCAAAAGAGACAGAAGATATGGAGAAAGGAAAGCCATGATGGCTGGGGATGTTGATGAAAACCTGGAGTCACCTGATGAACTGTTCTCTGACAGCAGTGAAGATGACATGTGCCTCATGGCAAGAGAAGAACCAGAGGTACAATATAAACCATCCATTTCTCTAGAACACACACCTGAGCTAAGCTCAGAGTCAACTGAGGAACTCAATCTTCAGTCCGCCTTGGAACAATTGATGATTGATTTCTCAAGGTTGCAAGAAGCAAGTTTCTGTCTTCAAGATGAGAACAAACAACTCTTGAGTGAAAACTCCAAGTTAATTAAGTCTGGGAATCAAGCAGATCTGAACCCAGTCAAATCTACCATTGAACTGACAAAAGAGGTGGAAATCCTCAGAAGTCAAGGAAATGATAGAGATCAACTGATAAAAGATCTCAATGAATCTAAGACAAAGTTAACAGAAGAGAATTTAAAATTGGTAAGCCAAATAAAGGATTCTCTCCTGAAAATTGATGTCTTACAAAAATCTGAAGAGACTTTGTTAAAAAGGATTGATGCTCTAAACAAACCCTCTCTTGCCATAGAGGAGATCCAAAATTTTCAAACCAATCCAAATAACAAGTGTGGGATAGGCTTTATTCCAAAACCTTCAGAAGGTCCTCTGAGTGTTGCTTCTTCAAGTGGCACAAAGAGAGTTTTTGTCAAGTCTGTGATATTTCAACCACAGACTATGGATAAAGGAAAAAGACCAGCTGAGATCACTCAAAAGAAAAGTCAATCTAAGACAAAACCAAATGGAAAGGCTCAGGTGACTTATCAGACTAGATCTCAGCAGAGGTACTATCAGCCGAGGTCTTCACAGATGAAGCAACCTCAGCTGAGAACACCCAGGTATGAGCAGTCCTCAAGGAATGACTCATATGAAAGACCTAGTCCTTTTGTGCCTAAAGGAAAAGGTCCTTCATACCTTTATAAACAAAAACCAAGACCAGGTGCACCCAAGCCAAAGAGAAAGAATGTGAAGAAGGTTCCTGTTCCTTCAAAGGCTGACACCCATAGAAAGTTTACTCCCAAGGCACCTAGGGAGATAACAATCTATGTAGATGTTTATGGAAGACAAATTAGCCAATCTAAAGTGATTAGAACTGTGAGGCAAATTTGGATTCCGAAAGGTACAGCTAACCTTGTAGGACCCAACACCAAATGGGTACCTAAAGCTTGATCTGTGATTGCAGGGCTCAGTGGACCTCAACAAAGGAGAAGCTCTTATATCATCAGTCTGGTACTTGGACAGTGGATGTTCTCGGCACATGACTGGCAACAAAGATCTCCTGGCAGAATTTGTTGAGAAGGAAGGTCCACAAGTCACTTTTGGTGACAACTCTCAAGGAGCCACTAGAGGTTATGGTACTTTAATTATTGGCTCAGTAAGAGTAAGCAATGTATCCTTTGTCAGTGGACTTAAGCATAATCTACTGTCCATAAGTCAATTCTGTGATAAGGGATACAGTGTTGAATTTTCATGTAACCTGTGTTTTGTTAAGAATGTATCTTCACAACAGGTATTACTAACTGGGTCAAGAAAGGGAAATGTCTATCTTGCAGATTGGAAGTCTTGCACACCAAATGCATGTCTTATAGCTAAGAGCTCAACTGACACTAATTGGTTATGGCATAAAAGGCTAAGTCATCTGAACTTCAAGATGATGAACATGATAGCAAGACATGGACTGGTAGAAGGAATGCCAAATGAAGTTTACAACAAAGAACATATCTGTAAAGCCTGTCAGGAGGGGAAGCAAGTAAAGGCATCTTTCAAAAGCAAAGTAGCAACCTCTACTGACAGAGTACTTCAACTATTACATATGGATCTTTTTGGTCCAGTAACCCCTGTAAGTATCAATGGGAGAAAATATACACTTGTTGTTGTAGATGACTTCTCCAGGTACACATGGGTGATATTCCTTGCAAGCAAAAAGGAGACTCAACTGAGACTGCCAGAGCTCCTGAAGAAAGTTAGCAATGAAAAGAGCCTGAACATTGTAAAGATAAGATCAGATAAGGGCACTGAATTCATAAATTCTATTATATCTGATTATTGCAAAAAATTAGGTATTTCTCATGAGACATCAGCTGCAAGAACTCCACAACAAAATGGAGTAGCTGAAAGAAGAAATAGGACTCTCAAGGAGGCAGCAAGGACAATGTTAGCTGAAGCTCAGGTTCCTAAAAGATTCTGGGCTGAAGCTATTAATACTGCCTGCCACACTCAAAACAGATCCATGGTAACCAAACATCAAGGAAAAACTCCATATGAGTTATGGAATGGCAGAAAGCCACAGGTATCTTACTTTCATATTTTTGGTTGCAAGTGTTTCATTCACAACAATGGGAAAACTCAACTGAAAGCTTTTGATAGCAAAGCTGATGAAGGAATTTTCTTAGGATATTCCCAAATCAGTAGAGCTTTCAGAGTTTACAACTGTAGAACTCTTGTTGTGAAAGAAACACCTCATGTGGTATTTGATGAGTCTACCTTTGAGTCCAGAAGTAAGGAGAATGAGGATGTGATAAGCAAAAGGCTAACTAGACTGAGTATCAAATCAAAAGGATATCCTGAGAATTGTGTTGATACATTCATCCCAACTTGGGACAACCTCAATGATCAACAATTCAAAGAGGACACTCAAAATCAGACCACTCCTCAAAGCTCACCTGAGAGCCCTCCTGAAGATGTAACTGAACTGATGAACACCATCCCAGTTCAAGAGGTAAACAATGTCAATGAAGATGTGGTCACAGCTGAGACATTCACTGAAACTATCATTCAAGGGGGAACCAATGAAATTACCATTGAGAATGAAAATACCTTGAATGATGACTCAGGACTTCAACCCTCTGTCTTATTTCCTGAATTCGATTTCATTCCAATATCTAGTGACTCAACTTCAGAAGAGTTAAACTCTACTGAAGGGCATCAGCCTAGGAGAACTTGGCTCTCAGATCACCCTGTTGAGCAAATCCTAGGTGATCCTACCTCAGGAGTCAAAACTAGAAGTTTTCATGGTGAAAGTGCTTTGTTTTGTTGTTTCTTATCAAACCAGGAACCAAGTTCCATAGCAGAAGCACTTCAAGATTCCAACTGGATTATTGCCATGCAAGAAGAGCTCAACCAGTTCACAAGGAATCAAGTATGGGAGTTGGTGGACAGACCATATCACTGCAATGTGATAGGAACCAAGTGGGTATTCAAGAATAAGAAGGATGAGAATGATATCATAGTCAGAAACAAGGCCAGGCTAGTTGCAAAGGGCTACTCTCAAGTTGAAGGATTTGACTATGATGAAACATTTGCTCCAGTAGCCAGATTGGAGGCAATAAGGTTATTTCTTGCATATGCTGCTCACAAGAAATTCAAGGTGTACCAGATGGATGTTAAAAGTGCCTTCTTGAATGGAGTACTCAATGAAGAGGTCTATGTGGAGCAACCCCCAGGTTTTGAAGAAAGTCACAAAGTATATAGACTGAGGAAAGCTCTATATGGACTGAAACAGGCTCCAAGAGCTTGGTATGATACTTTGTCACAATTCCTTTTGGATCATGGTTTTATCAAAGGGAGAGTTGATAGAACACTTTTCAGAATCACAAAAGGAGAGGACACATTGCTGGTTCAAATTTATGTGGATGATATCATTTTTGGATGTCCTAACCAAGTCCTCTGTGAGAAATTTTCTCAACTGATGAAGGGAAAGTTTGAGATGTCTATGATGGGAGAAATGAATTTCTTTCTAGGACTTCAAGTCAAGCAGTCCACTGAAGGAATCTTCATCAACCAAGCCAAATACACAAGGGAGCTGATCAACAAGTTTGGATGCCAGACCAGCAAGGTTGCAAGAGTTCCACTCAACACCAACACCAAAATGGAACCAGATGAGGATGGAGAATCAGTAGACCAGACTTCCTACCGAGCCATTATTGGATCTCTACTGTATCTCACAGCAAGCAGGCCTGATATCACTTTTGCAGTTGGGATTTGTGCAAGATATCAAGCCAACCCCAAGAAAAGTCATCTGGAAGCTGCCAAGAGAATTCTCAAATATCTTAAGGGTACTGTGAATATGGGATTGTGGTATCCCTCAGATGACAATCTAGAACTCACAGGATACTCAGATGCTGACTATGGTGGATGCAGAATTGATAGAAAATCAACCTCAGGCACTTGTCAATTCTTGGGAAGTAAACTGATTTCTTGGTTTTCCAAGAAACAAAATTCAGTAGCCACAAGCACTACTGAAGCTGAGTATATGGCAGCTGGAAGTTGTTGTGCTCAAATTCTTTGGCTAAGACAACAACTGAGAGATTACAACATCTTTGCCAATGAAGTCCCTATTTTCTGTGACAACAATAGTGCAATTGCTATTTCAGAAAATCCAGTTCTCCACACAAGATGCAAACATGTGGATATAAGGCATCACTTCATCAGAGATCATGTGGAGAAGAAGGACATCAAAATGCTCAAAATCCACACTGACAAGCAGAAGGCAGATATCTTCACTAAACCTTTGGCTGAAGCAAGGTTTCAAGAGTTGTCAGTGGAGCTTGGACTCCTAGATCCAGGAGAGTAAAGAAAGGATTGAATCTCAGTAGAGTTACCTTCAACTCAGTGGAGATTCATACTCAGAAGAGGATCTTCTCTCAGAAGAAGCTCCTCATCTCAGAAGAGGCCTTAATATCAGACGAGGTCGAACCTCAGTGGAGGTTAAGTTTATACTTATGTTATTTTCAAAGCTAAAGCCTCTTAGTTTTATATATATTTTAATTGGTTTCAATATATTTACTAATGAGTGCTTTCTGAAAAATTAAATCTCTTTCCACTGTTCCGAAGAGATTTTGGTATGACAAGCATTTAATGCGCGTGGTACAAGTCAGACATGCTTTTTCAATTACCTATCTCACGCGCCCTAAAAGCCGGATGATGTGACCTTCCGGCTACCAACTTTTTAAATCCATACCATTCAATTAGGCGGTTCTTTTCTAACCGTCAAGATTTCTTAAAACCCTCCCACTAAACCCTGCAACTATCTACGATCTCAAACACGATCAATCTCAGGCGTTGATCTCTTTGTTCGATCTCACCATTCATTACTCATATAAAAACTCCAAACGATCATTTGTAAACCTTTTCGAATACACTTCCAAAGCAAACACTTACTTCTTTTCCCAACTCTCTGCAAATCGTTTCTCTCAAACCCTCTTATTCAAATGGCAAAACTAAATCTTAGTTTCCTTACCCATAAAGATAACTTCTGGTATGAACCCATCGTGGTTTTTAATAACCCAGAAATTGAGTCCAGACCCGAGTATGCTCACATCAAAGAAGCCCTTGAAATGATAAAAAGTGCTGGGTTAGAGAAATTTCTATCTGTCCATCCAGAGAACTGTTTTGACAGACAGGTTCTTGAATTCTACAACAATGTCTCCAACTCAGATACAAGGATCAAGTCTCATCTGATCTTGCAAAGGAAGAAGAAAGTTATGAGAGATAACATGGAGGTCACAGAGCACCAAAAGATAAAGAAGGAGATTCGAGTGAGCGGAGAAGTTCTGAAGGAGCTTTTTGATCTTCCTTCTGAAGGTCCCAATCCAGACACGTGCATAGTAGAGAAAGAGGAAGAATGGGTCAAAACCATAATGCAGAGGAAGGTACAATACACCCCAACAATGAACAGAAGTGAACTCCTGCCAGTTTACAATGTTCTCTGTGAAGTCGTGAGTAAATGTATCTTGGGAAACCAAGGGAGTACTGAGCAAGTGAGCAAGCCAAAGCTCAGGCTGATGAAGGCGATAGTTGAGAGCAAGGAAAAGCCATACAATTGGCAGCAGTTCTTTCTGAGGGCCTTGAATAAAGAGCACTCGAAGTTTCAACCTGACAAATCTCCTCAACTATCAAGTAAGCTAAACTATGCAACAAAAATCTCTTACTTGATAGAGAATGTAGATCTGGGAGTAGATTGGATCCCTGATAGGAAATGGAGCAATCTAAAGATCTTATTCAAGTCTGGAAAGACTCTGGAGGCAAGGATGATTAAGCCTGCTGTGGAAAGCCCAGAGGCAGTTGAGGAGGAGGAAGCTACCCCTGCTGAGGGGAAGAAAACAAAGCTGAAGAGGAGATTGGTAAAGTTGAGTGACAAAATGGCTCAACATAAGGAGGCTGTGGCAGAGAAGGCCTCAAGGAAGGAGAAGAAGAGGTCTTCTGAAGCAGAGAAAGAGGCTGCTTCGAAGAAAGTCAGAATCACTAACTCTACTGATGAGTCTTCATCAGGTAACCCTACCTCTTCTCCCAACACTATCTCAACTGAGTCTGACTCAGATGTCCCTGCACCTACCCCCATCAAACCTAAAATCACTAAACCTCGCACCCCTGCCGCCAAAACCAAACGCATCTCCAAAATAACTCACACTCAAACCCCCACTGATGGCTCTCAAAAGCCAGCAAGTGGATCCCAAACTGAAACCCCCACTGAACCCATCTCCACCCCAACTGAAACCACCCCATCAAACCCTACTGAACCCATTCCCTCAACCCCATCTGAACCCGTATCATCCACCCCCACTGACCAAAACCCAACCTCACCTGACACTCAAACCTCATCTGAGTTGAACCCTCCTGAAATTCATCCAACTCAACTGGAGTCTATCCCAGAAGAGCCAACAGAAAGCATATCCCCTACCCCTTCCCTTCCTTCAGACGATGAAGAAGAGTACTCCTTCCTTGATACTCTCAAGGATGAAGTTGCATACTCTTTAGAGTCTAAGTACCCTGAGCTTGATGGGTACCCAACCCTGAAAGCTTTATTCTTGAGGCTGAGACTCCTTGTCCAGCTCAAAGATAGGAGGCTAGGAGAAATTCTACTGGCAGTCAAAGGCAGCAATGCTGATGATTGGAAGAAGGAGGAGATGGAGGTGTTGCAGTTTGCAGGGATGACCAAAACCAGACTTCTCTGTGATGAGAAAATTTTTGAGAGTCTGGTGATGGAGAAGATAACTGAGGCTAAGAATGCAACTGAGGGAGAGAAGGCTGATGTTGGTGAGCAAGAGAAGTCAGTTGAGGTGTTAGCTGAAGGAGAGGAGGTGAAGGAGAAAGAGGGAGAGAAAGAACAACATATACAAGGAGGAGGGACCTCACCAAAGCAAGGTGATGGTGAGGTAGCCAAGGATGTATCCAAGGCAAGGGATACTGAGGCTCAAAATTTGCCACAGGAGGGTCCAGTTGAGGTGTCTACTGAGATTCTCCCACAACAGCCCTCAGTGGTGACTTTAGAGTCAACTGAGGTGTCTGGAATCGAAGGAGTTGAAAAAGAGAAAGAAAAAATTGAGGGTGGAGAGAAAGATGTTGAAATCACTAGAGTTGTGAGAGGTCAACTGAAAGCAATCATCCCTGTAAAGGGTGAACTGGCTGAAAAACAAATAGTTGAAAAAGAGAGTGATGAGAGAAGTAAGATGAGTGAGGAGGAGGGAGTTCCAATGGAGTTAGAAGTTTCAGGTGACTTAGGTGGTGAGATTGAGGGAGGAAAAACTAACACTGTCTTAAATGCAGGTACTCAAACTTATGAGATCCCCCCAGTCCAGGTCAACCTAACTCCCCTGAAGGATGCAGTGCTTAAACTCCAACATGAAAGACTTCCTACTCTTGAAACTCAGCTGAGAGATGTCCAAGAAGTTGTCCAAGAGGAGGTGGACGAAATGGTCATCCTCTCAGATCATATTGACGAACTCATGGAGTCCACAACTACATCACTCCAGAATCTCACACTTAAAATTGACGATTCTCAGCAGATGGTGATTGATGTAGTTGAGGGGCAAAGTGTGCTAGTCATTGATGCCCTGAAGAAGCTGGAGGAAACTGAAGAAGAGGCCAGAGCCAAATTCCTCAAAGACTCAGTAGAGAACGTTTCCATCAACCTGAAGTCATCAGTGGAGGCCTTCTCAACTGACCTTCTTGGAAAGGTTGAAGGATTATGGAACTCGAAGATGTCTGAATTCGAGGCCAAGCATGCTGAGCTGGGAGCCAAACTGGGAGAGGTACTAAAGAAGGCAGTTGAGGATTTCCCAACTCAAGAGAAGACTGATGTGCTTATCAATGAAAAGCTTGCGCAGTTTGTTCAATTTGGGCAGACTGCTGGGGCTACTTTAGAAAGGCTTGAGGATGAGGTAGATCACTGCTCAACTGAGCTGAAGGCATTGGCACATGATCAACTGAAGCTCAACATCACAGTGGCTGAGTGTATGATTAATGCCGGAAAGGGGGAAAAGAGGATAAGTGCGAAGGACATGAAGGCTGATCCCAAGAATAAAATGAACATTATCCTTGAAACCCCTGATTTCGAAAAAGGCCAACAAGTGAAGAGCACCCTGAAGAAAGTTGATGCTGAGGCCCAGAGGCTGGTTGGAGAAAAGAAGGGCAAGGAGACATCATCAGAAGACCTCTCAAAGTTCAAAGAAGCTCATATGAAAGAGAAGGAAGAGAGAGCTGCAAAGAAGGGGGAACCTGCAAAGAGGAAGGCATCTGAAACTCTCTCAGCAGAGGTTGCTAAAAAGACAAGAACCTCAGGGAGGTTGGCAGCTAAGTCCACAACCTCTACTGATGAAGTTCAGGTACTTCATATTCTCAACCCTGAACCCTTATCTTCTGAACCTCCCAAGTCTGCACCTACCAAAGTCACAGAGCTCGCTGAGCTAATTAAAGAGGCTGGAGGTATGAATGAGAGAGCAATGAAGCTAACAGCCCAGCAGCAGGAGAGGAGAGATAAGGTGGTTGATAAGATAGAGACCATTGCAGAGCTGGCTGAGAGGAAAAGAAAGGAGAGGCTAGCCACATTTGATAAAACTACTTCTAAGAAGTTCAGAAGTGGTTATCTTAAGTGGGCTGCCAAACTGAAGAAAGACAAGATCACACCTTCTCAAAACAGATTCCCTCACCATGATGCCTGGGTTCCTAAGAAGCTCAATGATGCTTGGGAGACTGCAAAAAGGGAATTCGTTTATTCCTTTTATGTCAGTGGAGAGTTAGGAAGGGACAATGCACAAGAAGTCTTCAACTCATGGTTGTTTGATGCCTATCCCAAACTCTATCCTGAGATCAGTGGTGCTTGGAATGATGCCTTCCCTGATCATGCTCTGAAGGCCCCTGAGCCAATCACCTACTGGCCTCCTCAAGATGCAACAGGAGCTGTTGATAGAGAAAGGATCACTGAAGAGTGGACATCCTTATGCGAGAATCTTGGTCTCAAAGGACATTCGAAGGAAATGATGGAAAGGAAGAATGAGCTAAAGATCAGAGTCTTCAAGCAATATGGACTTGAACCTCTTTTTGAGTCCATCTGAGAAAGTTGTATCTTTTGCTGGGCATTTGTTTATAAGTCCCAGGTGTGTTTAGTTTCAAACTTTTTGAGAGTTGACTTCATGTAATTTGTACTTCATCATTTTTCAATGAAATGAACTCTGCTGATGTTTGCCCAAGATAATATCTCATTATCATTTAGGCTTATGTACTTGAATGTTTTTACTTACAAAATCTGTGAACTTTGAATGTCATCTGAAGAACCTCATCTGGAAGAAGATATGTAATAAGATAGGTTCCGGCATAATCAAAAAGGGGGAAATTGTTGGGAAAATGTATAAGACTTGTTTTGATTAGATGCCAACATGTCCCTCCTAAGGTGTTTTGTAAGTAAATTATTCAGTAGAGTTAATGTTTAGTTCAACAGTTCTAAGTGTTAAGAACTGGAGTACAGTTAGTAATAACTAGAGTGTATTTTAGTATGAAGTCTGCTGAAGATAAAGTCCGCTGGAGTGAAGTCCGCTGAAGACTAAGTGATCTGAGAAAGAAGTCTAAGTCTTGAATGTTTTCTAAGTACATTCTCACTAAGACTAAATCTATCAGTAGAGGACGAAGGTCCACTGATAAAGAAACTAACAAGTACATTGAATGCTAAACATATTTAAAGCTGTTAGTTAATCCGGTTGGAACAAGGCAAAATGAATTTCAATGAAGCTTACAATAAATGAAGGAATAAGAAGGTTCTCTCAGAGGAGTTCCACCTTAAAGCAAGACAAGAATCTGGGCATACAGACTTAAGGTCCAATGAAAAGATGACACGTCAGTGTACTTTACTGACAGCCGGCCTGCCCCAGCCTGACAAGTACCAAAAGTCTTTCACCTAGCAATCTACAGAAAGTTGGTGAACAGCATGGTTTTGCAGCCGTTTCTTGACAAGACTTAAAGCTTCAAATAGAGCCGTTTGAACCAATCAGATACAAGAAGACTTACTTGAGAAGATTCAAATCCAACGGGAAGATTTTCAAGGAAGCCTATAAATACAGAAGGACGTGCACATTTACAAGTACGGGAAACTCACAAGATCAAAGCTATCTCTACATTCATAATCATCCAGAAGCACTCGAAATTATCATTGTTTCCCAAGTGTTTCACAATTGTAGAGAGCCTAACAAACCTTCTGTAACCAAGCTTAAAGCTATATCCAAATCTTAGAAAGAGATAATCCAATCCTAAGCATTGAGCTAAAACTTGTAAGGATTATCTCAAAATAGTTGGAACCAAAACCCTACTCAAAACCCTACTCAGTGTTTAGGTTGAGAGCTAGTGTTAAGTGGTGTTAATAAGTTGATTGTTGTATCAGTCTGAAAGCTGGTTTGTTTTGGGAACTAGGACCTGGAATTTCCTAGTGATCAATCATCCTAAGAGAGGAGAAGTTGATCAGTGCACCTTGGCACTATAACACAAGAAATTCCAAGTGATAGGAATTCTCCTGTTTGATCAGGCCAGTGGACGTAGGAGATTTATCTCTGAACCACTTTACATCTTGTGTACTTACATTCTGCTATTTCATAAGTGTGTGTTAATCTCAAGTTTATCAAAGTAAAACGAGTTTTCTAAAGGGCTCACTAATCCGCATCTGAAAGCTAATTAGATAGTAGTTCAACTGAAAGTCTTGTGCTTTCAGTGGAGGTATTATCTCAGTAAGCTTTCACAGAATAACTCTCAGCAGACCTCAAGTCCACTGACGAGCTATTGTCTTAAGTAACCTGATAAGTTTTGAAGAAGTTTTAATTTGTAATCACAGGTGTATTCCCCCCCCCCCCATACACCTGTTTACTCGTTTCGGGACCAACAAGAATTATATTAATCTACTCTAATGTGTACTTCTATCAATGAAAATAATAAAATCAAATAGATAACTATGGGTTAAATCAAATATGGGATGGTGATGCTCAGGATAGGAATCCCTACGTATACTAACGGAGCGAGTACGATAACTAAAATAACCGTGATGTGCAAGTATTAATCCTAAGTGTGCTAAAACTAGGCAATCAACTTCTCTAATCTAGCACCAGATTAAAAGACTCAAAGCTCAAGAATTTGCCCTAATACTTCGTCATCTTAACCTACTTCACAACCCACTAAACAAGTTATATGGATTATGCTTAATTAATGAGACCCTTATTTAACCAAGGTGATACGGTCGTCCTCCCTAGATAAACCGGTAGATTATAAACCCCTTCTATAACCCTATCGTTAAGTCTACTTGTTATCAAAGAGTGATAAGATCGTCCTCTCTCTAATAATTTTCGTACTCAATTCCAAGATAATTCTATGGTTTATTTTAAGACTTCAATTAATTAAGAGAACTAGCACTAAACATCACGAATTATCCTAACTAGGTACCAACATCCTACTTCTACGAGTTCATCCTACCCCAAGCATATAAGGGTTCTAGCCTAGCATGGTAATTGAAAGAACGAAAGCAATAACAAGAACTATGAACATATGCATAATTAAATAATCACAAGACTTGGAAAGCATAAATAAAAGAATATCTCAAAATCTCAATAAATCTGGTAAAGTAGGATTTAGAAGTCTCAAAAATTCAAGAACGAAAGAGTTAATCGAAAAGAATCAAAAGAAATATCTAAACTAAGAATTCGTAAGATCAAAACCTCGTTTACAAGTGTGAAACTCTCCAAAATCTCTCTACCAAGCTCTAAGTATGCCAAAAATATGAAAAGTTATCAAAAGGGTCTCTAAAAACGAGCTTGGGATCGGGTATATATAAGCAACGGGCCGAAAAAGGGTAAAAAGGCCAAAATCGCGCGTATTTGGGTGGTGGTCGAGCACTAGCGCTCGACCCCCCCTTTGCTTGAATGGTTCTCTCCTCCAGAGCTCTTGGGGTGCTCGACCGTGGTTAGCTCGAGCGGGGGAGCTCGAGATGTGCTGCTCGAATGATTCGGCCGCTCGAATGGGTGCGCTCGAGTTATGGTGCTCAAGTGCAACAAGTGCTCGAATGGATGCGCTCGACCATGTCTTGGTCGAGCGCCCTTGCCTTCCAGAATGTTATAGGCGCTAGATCAGCCTCTTGCTCGAGCGGTGGTGCTCGAGCAACTCCTCCTTTTGAGTCAAGTGATACTTTCCTTCGCACGAACTAATACTTTTCGTATTTCTTCAATATTTTCTCCTCCGGGCATCCGTTTGAGTCGATTCAAAGTCCTACGAACTCCATTTTTAGCCCTCTATTCATCTATGAGCATCAAAGAGACAAATTCATCAGTTTATGAAAATAGTACTCAATTAACTCTAAATACTCATCGAATTCACTCAAAATACGGGTAAAATGAGCTATAAATCATAAAAATTTCACGCCTAATCATACATATACATGCATCTTCAAATAAATACCCACAATCATCATGTCCTTTTTTCCAGAAAAAATCATTCATTCACCATTTTCATGACAAAATCACATAAGAAATAGTACAAATCATCACCCCTGTTTTGACTCTAAACAAAATGAAAAACAACACCCTTACCCGAACAAAGGTACCTAATCGATCTAGAAAACCAATATCCATATTCAAGCTTCAAATATAGATGTTCATTATAACATTCTTGATTAGGCGTGAAATTGCTATGTTTTGTAGCCGATTTGCCCATGTTTCGAGTGTATTTGATGCGTATTTAGAGTCATTTGAGTATTATTTTCATAAACTAATGAATTTTCCTCTTTGATGCTCATAGTTGGGTAGAGGGCAAAAAATAGAGTTCGTAGGACTTTTAATCGACTCAAACGGACGCCCGGATGAGAAGATATTGAAGAAATACGAAAAGTATTAGTTCGTGCGAGCAAAAGTGCTACTTGGCTCGAAGGAAGAGTGCTCGAGCAAGCCTAGGTCGAGCACCTAGGCACTCGAGCAAATGAAGGTCGAGCACCACTTGAAGTCTGGAAGAAGG
Source organism: Ballota nigra (assembly GCA_947034835.1). Taxonomy (NCBI): domain Eukaryota; kingdom Viridiplantae; phylum Streptophyta; class Magnoliopsida; order Lamiales; family Lamiaceae; genus Ballota; species Ballota nigra. The sequence goes on from OX344721.1 coordinate 41,031,901, forward strand.
AGCGCTCGAGTGGGCAAGGTCGAGCGCCTAGCACTCGACTGCCGAGTGGTTGAGTGCCTGTTTGGCTCTGGAAGAGGCAGCGCTCGACCAATACCCCAGGTCGAGAGGTTTCGTGCTATTTTGGCCCAAACATCCTAAATTCGGCCCATGCCTATATATATACCCTTCCAAGCACGATTTTGGATACCTTTGGACACCACTTGATATTATTAGATAGTTTTTGAAGGAGAGAGCTTGGGAGAGAAGATTGAAGAGTTTTTCACCGTGTAATAGAGGTTTTAGCTTACGAATTCATAGATTAATTACCTTTCTTTTGAACCGATTAATTTTTATTCTTAATTTCTTGAATCCTTCAGACTATTTAACCTAGGTTTTTCCAGATTTATATAGATTTCTTTTGAGACTTGAGTTATTGATTCTATCTTTTGTTTATGTTCTTGATTTCTTTCGGTAATTTAATTATGTTTATGACTAGTGTTCTTGTGATTGCTTTTATTATTCAAAACACCATGTTAGGCTAGAACCCTTGCATGCTCAGGATAGGATGAACTCGTAGAAGTAGGATGTTGGTACGTAATTAGGGTAATTTGTGATGTCTAGTTTTAATTCTCTTAATTATTGAATGTTAATAAACTCTAGACTTATCTTGGAATTAAGTACGAAAATTGTTAGAGAGAAGACGACCGCATCACTCTTTATTAACGAATAGACTTAAGGAAAGGGTTTTAGAAGGGGTTTATCATTTACTGGTTTATCTAGAGAGGACGACCGCATCACCTTAGTTAAATTAAGGCCTCAATAATTAAGCACAATCTATATAACTTGTTTAGTGGATTAGTGAAATAGGTTGATATGACGAAGTATTAGGGTTAATTCTTGAGCTTTTAGTCTTTCAATCTTGTGCTAGATTAGGGAAGTTGATTGCCTAGTTTTAGTACGCTTAGGATTATTACTTGCACATCACGATTATTTTAGTTGTTGTACCAACTCCGTTAGTATACGTAGGAATTCATATCCCGAGCATCACCATCTCTTATTTGCATTAAACTCAAAAGTTATTTAGTTAATTTCTTTAATAGCATATAGATAGTATAATATAGTATAGAATTATTTTTAAAAAAAATAAAAAACATACATTGATATTAGCTACGAGACGTACATCTCCAGGGATTTATTCGTATACACACTTTCCCTTGGGTTCAATAATACTTGGTCCATATACTCACTCATACTACAGGGATCACATACTCTTGTGGGGTAACTACTAGTATAACTAGTATTTTGCATTCAAGTCAATTCTTTCCACAAATCAACATTTTCACTTTAGATCTAAGGAAAATAAAGCAATAAACCCAGATCCACAAAGATCTACTCATTCCCTCTATGGAATAGCTAAGGGAGCTAGATATTTCACATATCGGGCGCATATTCATCATATCTTCATGAAGGAAAACTAGGAACAAGTCTATTTCATACTAGGAAACCAGAAAACAGAGTCATATTTGAGAAAACAGAGTATGTTCTCCATGGTTTCAAAGACTCATGCATTTTCCAGTAGCATAACACATGATTTTTGGGAAAACTCACGTCAACAGCTCAATTTTCCCACAGACGGCACCAGCTGATGTGGACTAAATGAAGCACATCCGCAAAGATTCAAAATATTGAAGATCAAAGGTAAATAATTACCTGTGGGCGTCTCTGTAGAAAGAGTAACAAATAGAGAGCTCTGATTCGCCTCTGATACACTGGGAACGGCTCTGGGACAGCAACTACAAACTCCGGTGAAATCCTGCACAAAATCGGGCCGGAGGGGGCTCCGGCGTCGATCCTCCGACGCTCAAGTCAGCTAAGCTTGATAAACAAGAAAAGTCATCGAAAATATTGTATATATGTGTGTGTTTCTTGTGTGTGAAGATAATTGTGTTACCTTTTTTGCTAAAATGGAGATATTTATATCTTTATTTCTCTGGAGGGCATAAGAGTAATTCTCCCTATGTAGCCCTAATCAGCTTGGGGACCACAACTCAGTGTGGTACAAGATAGGTGACGCATAGTCATTGCTCAAGGACAATTATGTTGTCCTTTTGGGTGATTCTCATATCCCCTTTATTCCTTTTGTGCCTGACACATGAGCCTACACTAACCCTTATCCCAGTGTGCGGGAAAGGGACATATTCGCCATTATCCACGAGTTCGTTCGGAAGTGGTTGCGACCTCTCCATAGTTGAGAGCATATTTAAACTGTCAAAGACAAAGATTACTCAAGTGTTCAGCAAATTATACATAATAACAGCAAATAGAAACTTCCTTATATTTCGCCTCTCATCTTAGAACCTTCAGAGACAGAATTGAGAGAATATCTAACTCTGATCTGAACATCTTCAAATGAATCCGAATTTTTCACCCTGGGCACATATCCACACGTGCGAGTCACGGACAATACTTGGTTCGAGTAAAGTTCAATTCAACTCTGCTCTGGAGCTCAACTGTGTTATACTTGATATGGGTCCACTACTTCAAGGGCGGTGCTGGGATAACCCATATCAAATTTTAGTACATATATTTTTCTCTCTCCAAATTTAATATATACTTTCACTTAATACTTAAAAACATCTCGATCACCATTTTCGACAAAAACCCATTTTATATGGATGGGAATCCACATGTCTTGCTTACGTGTAAATATTAAAATTATTTAAAAAAAACTAATAAAAAAACTCTTCACGAAGGATGAAGAAAGGTTTTATTTCTTAATTTTGATCCCGCCCACTTTAATCTAATCGGAATTGATCACATGTCCACCGGTGGACACAATATTATATATCCACTGCAAAAATGTTAATGACTCATAAGCAGATATAAATAATTAATTAAAATAATAGTGGGTCCCCTGCTTATGTGTCATGAACACATTCGCGGTGGGTATATAATATTATGTCCACCGGTGGGCATATGATCATTTATGTTAAGCTTACGTGCAGAGTTTTTTATTTATTTTATATAATTTTAATATTTACACGTGAGCAAGATACGTGGATTCTGGCGTTCACATAAGATGGGTCTTGCCAAAAATGGTGATCAGAGATGTTTTTAAATATTAAGTGAAAGTATGTGTTTAGATTTGGAGAGAGGGAAATATATGCTAGAATTGATGATAAATGAAAAGTATGGGCTAAATTTAATTATTTGGCCTCGTTTATATCGTTAATTGTTTAATTGTTAATTACTTGATTATAATAAGCTATATGAATTATTGGAACATTTTTTTATATTTGATGGTAGATTTGTAAATTCATGAATAATTGCTAATTAAATTTTTTTAGGCCATGTTTCAGATTTGATTAATTATATTTAGTTCTTTTTTCTTTTCATAATAGGGTGATTATATAAAGAGTTCACTCGATAAAATATTACTCTCTCCGTCCATTTCAAATAGTGTGTCGCTTCTTCCATTGCTTTTAAGAAAGTAGATACATGGTATATAAAAATAGTAAGTTGATATTATAAAGTATTAGGCATAATGCATCAAAAAATCACTAAATATTCAAATTTTATTTTAAAATGCTCTTGAACTATTTTTTATTTAAAATAAATTCATAAATTATCAACTTTTATTTCGAAAGGCCCTCGACCTATTTTTCGATTTAAAAAATTCTTAAAGTATACTCTCTTTGTCCCTTAAAAGAAAATCCTTAAAGTATACTCTCTTTGTCCCTTAAAAGTGTGCACTATTTTATGTACGTGATTTAATGCGATATGTCGGAGAGTATTTAGAGGTCTTGTGAGGTCAGTTCAATGAAGTAAACAATCACTTTATTCATAAACAAACCTCACAAAAAAATTCATAAATACCCTCCAACATATCGCATTAAACCACATGTAGAAAATGGTGCATATTTTTAATGGACAAAGGGAGTATAATTTTTATTTCATAAGACCCTTTTTTGACAGTCCATTATAGATATATTTTTTATTGAAATTTGATTTTAACAACATTGAAATTGATTGATTCATTTTTTTTAATGGACTACATTAAACTAAGTAAGCAAAATTCGTGAATTTTTTTTACCAGGAACCTCATGAAACAAAAATTAGTAGTTTAAGGATTTTTTTAAATAAAGAATAGTCCGGGAGTTTTTTGAAAAAAAGTTGATAGGTTAGGGGTCTTTAAATGTATTATACCAAAATATTATTGTTTTAGGAAAAAAGAACGGACTAAAAAGCTAAGTAGAACTACTTAAAATGGACGGAGGGAGTATTTAGTAACTGTATCAAAATTCAGTATGAAGGTTAATATAATAAAATTAATATTTTTATTTTTTCAAAATCATTAAATTTATATTGTATTTAAATTATTTTATACTAAGGGCTAGTCAGGCAGAGAAATATTTAGTATTAGAAATAGTGTAAAAATAATAAGGAGATATGCGTTATTTATAAGGCAAAGTCTTTTAAATAATTGCACTAATAAGTGAAGAGTAAATGTACGTTTTAATACAAAACAGTACATATTGTTCAAAAATGCATATAGTTGCATTGGACCTAGTTCGCTAGAGTCATACTCTATTTATAAATGTGTTTGATATGCAGTATGCAGTGAATTTTTTTTTAAATTATAATTTAATTATTTAATGGGTTGAGATCATTCATAAGGTAAGTGATGAAAATACTACTTTGTCATCTTAATTAATACTTGAACAGTGACCCAAAATGCCAAATGAAACAAAAAGACTCAAACGTTAGATTAATGAATAAATCATGAGTGCATGCAAGAAATGATTAGACCTCACTAGCATGTTTGTAGTTGAGAAATGTTGTGTATATATAGGTGAACAACAGGAGAGGCTGTATCTGAGAAATATCAGGGACTAGAGTAGATCTTGTATGAGACCGTCTCATGGCATGAGACAATGAGAATGAGTGTAACTATGGAATTGACTCATTAACACTTTGGTAGGGGTATGTGTTAATTTGTGTGGTCTCGTGCCATAAGACGGTCTCATACAAATTTTTGTCCAGTGACTATATGAGAATTGAGAGGCATAAGCACATGGGAAATCACATGGACTTGTCTTTTCAACAATCATCAAGATTTTAAGGCAACAAGAATGTGCGAACGAAACATTGTATCCTACAAAATTAGGCAACATAAATGAAATGACCCCTCTACTTTGATCAACCGATGACAAGATTTGATGCCTACCCTGCTTTCATTTTTTAACCATTCCTAATTCACATCATAAAAATTGTCCTGGTCGAGAGTAAGTCTCTTGTAAATTAGTTTCACCGTGCAATTTAAACGGTATTAGTTGTTTTTATTATGCAATATTACTATCAAACGAATATTTATTAATGAAATACACACAATCTACAAACAAATTGGTTAACAATATACTTGATTATAGCAAATCTTTCAAAATAATATCAACTGGTCTCTAGTCCATTTTAGGACAACATTAACTCGACCCATAATGTGAATTACTTGAAGTTATTTATACACCTCTTTAAAAATTTCTGCATTTTTAGTCGGCGGATCATTCGGAACAAAGTGGATCTTCATGTGAACCATCATTTTCAGGACTACAATAAATTATTCAATGAATCCCACCTTTCTTGTATAGCAAATATGGCATCCCGGCAATTCTTTTTCTGGTACAAGACCCAGTTCCAAGTTTTCCACAGAAACCTTGTTATATGGTTACCATAGCCAAGACAATTTTGCATGCACCAATTGCACCGTACAACTCAAATGCATTTTTTAAACAGTATCATTTTCATTGAAAAGTATAAGAACAAATAACCACTTTTTAATTAAATCAACTACACTTTTCAATAAA